>CM066036.1:345502476-347902476 GCA_033557465.1 Ichthyophis bannanicus | reverse complement strand
CATTCTATCTAACCTTTTTGATGTCTTGGACATCTGCACCTTGCCCACTCACAATCTTAAATGACAGAGGCGTAAGGCAGAGGTCTCCAAATCCAGCCCTGGAGGGCCACAAACCAGTCAGGTTGGCAGGATATCTCTAATGCATATATATCTCATGCATATTCATTAGGGATATCCCGAAAACCTGACTGGTCTGCGGCTCTCCAGGACCAGGGTTCCCTACCCCTGGACTAGCTAGTAGTCTGTTTGCAGCTGGTATGTGTCTTGATGGAGTGCCTTGCAGGGTGTAGCGACTGAAGGCTTGCTGCAGGAGAATATCAGATAGTGGTGGGGTGCAGCTTAGCATATCCAGGCCTACTGTCTGTCTGCTATTGTGTTATGGATGTGTACAGAGCTGCACTGACTGCCCTGTAGGGTGTCTGTTCCCAAGAAGGACTGGGGTTGATGGTCCCCTCTACTGCCACCATTGCAGGGAGGTAGAATGTGGATCTGTTGATGGAAGACCCTGTTTGCCACCCTCAGCCCTGGAGGGGGGAGGGTGGTGGTACATAATCCTCCTAGGGGTCCATAGGGGCTACACCTGACTGGGACAGACAGATATATCCAAGGTGTTTCTGCAGAAACTACCTATCTCACACATTAACACTGCTTTGGACCTCCAGCATGGCCTATTTCTGCCATGGAAGGTGCTGTGGACCTGGTGCTGGCCACCTCACCGCACCCTCAGTGTGAGCACAGTACCCGCACAATGTGACGGTGTGTACCTACTCTGTGCCAGTTAAACACACGGTCAGTACCCCCTACCAGGCCGAGATGCTGTGGGGGTGCACATGGTCACTTCCCCCTACCAGGCCGAGGTGCTGTGGGGGTGCACATGGTCACTTCCCCCTACCAGCCCGAGGTGCTGTGGGGGTGCATACCCCATCTTGTGTTTATCTGTGGACAGCTGATTTTCATGTGCAGTGCATCATGGGTATGGGTGTGCTAACCCTATCCTGGTGACCACAGCAGACTGTCTGTGTGGTGACGTGCACTCCCTCTGCAGCCAGCCAGGGGCTTGCTAGCAGCTATAGAGCTGTAACACAATGGATACTTCTCTACCTGGGGAGCCAGAGGTTGTGGGTTCCAACCCACAGTAGGATTATTTTATAGGGCTGCCCAAAGCATTATCTATTTTTAATGTACATTATTGCTGCCAGCAAAAACACCCTCATCGTACTGTAACCATAAGGTGCCTCAGAGGGCGCTTTATAGGGTGCCCTATAGGTCACCTTATGGTTACCATCCATATAAGGTGCACTATACGTTATCCTGTGGAGCAACTTATAGGGTGCCCTATAGGGGACATTTTAGGGTGCCATGGCGGACAGTGCACTTTATAATGTGCCCTATGGAGTGCCTTATAGGGTGCCTTACGCGGCACCTTCAATTACGGCACGTGAGGGCGTGTTTGCTGGCAGCAATTAATAAAATACAAATAAAGTGCTGCAGGAAACAATACATACATTGCAAAGCTGATGCCTTAGCCAGCCTTATGTATTAGGCACACTGGGGAGCAAACTCATGACCCCTGTATCAGCAGTCAGTGCCTTAACCATTGTGCTACACTGCTGCTCCTCCTTGCATGTCAGCGCACCTACTTAAGATTTCCATGCGTTTAAATGCACAGTGCTGCCATCAAACACAGTGCTATGACCTTGCTGTGCCTCATAGGGCACCCTATATGGCGCCCTATAGGCCGCCCTTTCAGCAACATTGTAGGGTGCCGTGGCGGACAGTGCACTTTAAAATGTGCCCTCTGGGGTACCCTATGAGGCGCCTTATGCAGCACCTTATGTTACAATACTTTGAGGGTGTGTTTGCTGGCAGCACTAATTAAAATAAAAATAAAATGCCCCCTACAGCAATATTACCTATAGCAGGTAATGCCTCAGCCAGCCTTCTTCATTAGGCACAGTGGGGGATTGAACCCATGACTCCTGCATCATTGGTCAGTGTCTTAACCATTGTGCTCCACTGCTGCTCCTCCTTGCATGTCAGCGCACCTACTTATGATTTTCATTCCTTAAACTGCACAGTGCTGCCATCAAAAACAGTGCTGTGACCTTGCGGTAACTCATACAGCACCCTATAAAGCGCCCTATAAGCAACATTCTAGGGTGCCTTTGCAGACAGTGCACTTTAAAATGTGCCTTATGGGGTGCCTTATGTTAACACGCTTTGAGAGTGCGTTTGCTAATAGTGATAATTAAAATAAAAATAAAATGCCTCCTAATGCAATCTTCCCCATAATAGGTAATGCCTCAGCCAGCCTTCTATCATTGGGCACAGTGGGGGATTAAACCCATGATCCCTGCATCATTGGTCAGTGTCTTAACCATTGTACTGTGGCTCTATTCCTGTGCTTGTGCATCAGCGCACCACTTATGCTTTCCGCGCAGCTTTTTCATGCGCTAATGTGCGGGGCGCACATTAGCGCATGATTAATCCCGGTTTTGCTTTTTTCTGCCTGAAACGCCCACTCCTTATATGGCATCCACACACTAGCGCGGCGCGCACATTACCGGGGTTTTAGTAAACATACCCCTAAGAGATGATCTAGACAGATGTACGATGCAGTTTCATTGCGAGTCGATGAAACTTGGCTAAAGCTTTCATGGTAATAGATTATAATAATTCAAATAAATAGAGTCATAGTGATGCATTAGCATTAAACTAATTGCAAAGACGTTCCAAAGTTTTCCACTGACATTCATTGTGGCCTTGGGTAAGTCACCTAACCCTCCATTGCCTCAGGTACAAACTTAGATTGTGAGTACTCTGGGGACATCCTACTGTACCTGATTGTAACATGCTGTGGACTGCTACTGGAAAGACGTAAGCTAAATACCACTACTATACCTGAATTCCCCCAGGATAAGTTTAGAGGCCCTTTTACTGAACTGCGGTAAGGCTTTGCACTTACTGCAGTTTAACTGCAAAAGTTAAGATGCAGTAAGCGCAACGCCTGTGCAGTAAATGCTTTTAGGGCACAGAGCAGACACTTACTTAGCAGATACTGCACCATGCAAGGCAAAAAAATTAAAAACTGGTTGGTACTGCAGTGGCACTACCATTCTCAGCCCCCAACAAAATCCCTCCCTCAATCTAATCCCCCCTCAAAAAACCTTCTTAATCCGATACCTCCCAATCCAATCTCCCCCCATTCAGCACTTTTCATCCTCCAAACCTCCTATAAGAACGTCCTCCAGGAGAAGTCCCCCCAAGACCAGGCTCTGAGTCTCCCCCACCTCTGACCCCCCTAAGACCTACCCAGGGGGCTCCATGCTGCAGTAAGTGAAGGGGCAGGAGTAGTCCCCCTCTGCTCCTGCCCTGGTTTCCATGGGGTTCCAAAATGGCGGCTGTACTCCTAGGGGTAATCTCATGGTACTACCACTAGGGATAAATCCCTAACAGTAGTACTGTGAGACTATTTCTAAGGGATACCACCACCATTTTGGAACCCCTCGTGCTAACTGTTACTGGCTGTCACATCCGATCTCTGCCCTAAATTCACTCCAATCCCACCCAAGCCCACACTAAGCACTTAGTGTGCGTTTTCACCATGGTGCTGTTTTAGCATGGGGTAGCCATTAACGTGGGCCCACATTAGCAGTTACTGTGTGTTAAACCCACGTTAAGTGCTTGGTGCACTTTAGTAAATGGGCCCTCTCAGAGATCAGTCTTTTCCATTGTCCATACTCTGTAGCCCATATTTTCTGATATCGGATAGCACAGCGTCCTTTGGTTGTTACTTTGCTTAACATACAGTATCTTTTTAGTTTTCTTTCAGTTCAAATCATTTAATAAACTCTTTTTTTTTAAATTGCGTTTCATTTCATTTGGATAACTGTAGTAAATAAAAGCGTCCAAAAAGTAGATCTAAAAGGCAGCTTGCAGCAGTTCAGAGTGCACATTTGTATAACATAAGAGCTGCAGGTGCTTGTGTTGCCAATACGTTTCTCATATTTGCCTGTTCTATTCAAAGAAAATGTCATTCTTGTCCGGGGTGGGGGAGCAGGAAAGTGCGAAGGGCGCTTCAACACCGTGTTCGACTGGGTACGGAAAGAGACGAAAGAGAATGGAAGACCAGTGTATCATTTCAACACCTACTTCTTTCGAAGCAGTTGGTACTGGATGTATGAAAACCGAAACAACAGGACCCGCTATGGTGACCCCATCCAACTTTCTATTGGCTGGCATGGCATTCCACAATCGGATATTGATGCCTTTGTCCATATATGGACATGGGATAAAGATTATACCCTCTTCTTTAAAGGTTGGTGTTGGCTAACAGAGGGTTGTTGTATGATGTCTGGCAAAGGGTATGTTTCTGTTTCAGAGATTTCTTCAAGTGCAAAAATATGGGGTCCGATTTTTGAAAGGCATTTACATGATTTACAGCCCAGTAAACCATGTAAATGCCTTAAATGGGGATATTAAATGGCACTTACACGGTTAGTGCCGTTGAATATTCCTTCCATCTCTCCTACGCACTCCAGTGCTAACTAGTTAGCATCGGGGCATGTCAGGGGGCGTTCTGGGGCAGGGCAGAGGCGGAAACAAGCAATAACCGGGCAGCAGCGATATTGCATGCTGCCCGGTAAGTGATCTGCGCTTTAAAGACAGGCGAGGAAAACCCTCACCTATCTTTAAGGCGCAAGAGCTAACTGGGCAGCATGCAATATCGCTGCTGCCCAGTTTGTGTCTGCGGCGATCTCTGGATATTCAATGCTGCGGCCGCATATGACTCTGGCACTGAATATCCAGGGGTTAGAGATCAGAGGGCAAGGCTATGCGTCATAGGGGCACATAGCCTGACCAACTCAATATCAGGCCCATAATGTCTATATGTTATTTGCCTCATCTCTTAGATCTTTTCTATTAGGAGGGCTCCAGGGCTGGCCAAACCATTAGACAAACTAGGTGGTCATCTAGGACAGCAGCTTCTGGGGGTCAGCAAAGAACAGGGCATTCAAAGCTAGACAATAGATTCTGACAGCTGGGGGGTGGAGGGGGGGGGGGCAATAAGACTTAAGGTTTGCCTAGAGCACCAACACCTTTAATCGATTTTGAGGCCAGCCCTGGAGGGTCCTTTATTTCAAATAGGAATCTGGGCTATTTCAGTATCTTCAATCCCTGAGGTGTGATTTGTCTGTAAGTATATAGTATGGCTTACACACATAGTACTCTCTGTCTCTGTATCTATACGCTGCTAAATGTCAAGGGAGAAAGAAGAGTCATTTTGCTTGGCATGTGCAAACAGGGGCAGTGGAACATCTTTTTGGTTGGAGGGCCCAAGCAAACCAATCTCCAACCCTGCCCCCAAGCTCTCTAGATGCTGATGCTGTGTTGGGCAAAATATTGGTGGGGCCCTAGCCCCCATGACCCACCCCTTTTCACTGCCTATGAAGCTCTGCAATAAAGGTAATGATGGGAGTCTACAGAAGGACAGAGGTTGGACACGCATCACCAGGGCTTACAGAATCACTGCCTATGTGTGTAAACCTACATATAGTACATTATAGTTAAAACAGTAAATGCACATATATTGAATTGCAGCCCATGAAGCAGATATATCTGAACTGGATTAACCTCCACAGTAGATCTTTGAGAATTGGCCTTTTTTGCATGTGAATGGTCTCTTATAAAATACCGACTGACATAGAAGTATGTGCATTGGCTTGAAGATGTGTACTATGCTGGTAAACACAGCCAGGGGAGGGTCTAGGTGGGTCATGGGTGGAATTCATAAGTACACACGTTGATTATGAAATACCTTAATCTATGAACGTATTTGCAGACTTTGTGTGTGTTCATTTGCATGTGGTCTTGAGCAGGTGTCAGTGTCCATGCCTGCATATAAGGCATAATCTCTGCTTCTTACGTTAGTTTTTAAAAACACACCTAGGCAACTATGTAGCTTAATAAAATAGCACTTAATTAGGCACCTACTTGCCCTCTCAATCTAGGCAGCCTGTTATAAAAATTATTCTCTAGATGTGGAGACAGAGAGAGAAAAGATGCATTGAAGCAGCAAAAGCAAAGTTTGCCAGAAAAACAAAGCCATAAAGGGGAAGTACAGTCTGCAAAGATTTTATATATTGTGCTCCTTACCTGAGTAGGAACTGCAAAGAATAGGAGCACTTTTCTACTGAGCACATTTTTTAAAGTTTATTTTGTTTCAAAGCCTTGAGATCAGCATGCTTGCAGTTATCATGCATTCTCTACAGTCCAAGAGCCACAGTGCTCATTAGTTATTTCATGTACCAGCTCAGAACATGCACAGCTTCTGCAGCCGCTCTCAAGCTGCTGCTCCCGCAGCTCCACCATTCCCAGTGACCACTATTCCTTAAGTCACTCTGGCCTTCAGATTCCTCCAAAGGCTCTGCTTAGGGCCCCTCTAGTGCCTCCAGTTGATAATCCTCAGAGAACCCCTATCCACATGAATAGTTGCCCCCCCCCCTCCTTGCGCCCCCTTCCTAAATCCACTCATTGCTCACTGGAGCTCTTCCCAACCCCAAGATGCATCCAATACCTCTCCTCAGCCACACGCCCTGACTTCCAGTAGCCACAGCCACTTCTCCATGGCTATTTGATTTTGTCATTATCTCTCCTGAGCCTCTGCCTGATAATACGTAGCCATCACTTTCTTTTGACTTCCACTACACCTCTGTCACCAGTTCTTCTCCTCAGCCCTTCTCTCAACCTGCAGTTGACACTTCTCCTCAGTGTCCCCTTCTGATGCCTCAGTGCAGACTCTACCTCTACAACCAGCTATTGCTGCTACCTCATTTGTGTCTCCTACATACACCTCCCCCACAGACAATTCTTGCCACCATCAGTCTGTAAAAGAGACAGACACAATATTTCTTAGCCTGTTGCTGTGGCCACTGAATCTCTTCTCTGAGCCAGCCCCTGCTCCTGCCTTCCACTGACTCTGGTTAACCACAAACTATCCCAAACTGGCTCTTCTCCCTGTCTCATGTACATTCTGGTCCTTTTCCTGCAGGAAACTTCCTCAATGAAACAAAAATATACCATATATATAGATGCCCCACAGCACGATTTAATCACTTTTACCCAGGCAAGCAAAATATGAAGCACATGGAAACCAAAATGGCATTTCATAGGGCAAAGAGGGAATGACTCAAAAATAAACAATATACCTGGCCATATGGTATGCAATGTGTGCCTTTTGAGTCCGAATAAAAAAATACTAAAGGTAAAATAAAGGTAGATTTCAGGGAAGAAAAACAACAATTAATTTAAATCTTGAATAAAAAGCACAAGTTGTCATCTGTTTCCTTTTAAAGCACTGAACCTATGAATAAGTGATTTACATTGAAAGCCCAGCATTGGAATATCTAGTTCAGATCTCATTGGCACCACTTAGACGGTAATTTTATATGGTTATCTAGATTTACACATGCCTTTATGTGGGAAAGCATAGTATTTTAGGGGTCTCTGCACATAAATGTAGTTGGTTGCTATTTTATTAGTCTGCGTGTTGAAGCAATGGCACATACTTTGACTGTGAGGGGTGGAGTTTGAGTGGTAATGGTCTGAGCATTAATTTAAAAAATCTAGGCACAGGTATTTAGACCTGTCATAGGGCAGTGTAAGTGCTCGCACCTAGTTTAACACGTATTTTTGACCACTGACGTCCTTACTTTATAAAGTAAGGAACATGTGAAATGCAGACATCACAAAAAATCCCTGCATGCCTGCCTTTTTCCATGAGGTGCTAATAACGCATCAGCACCAGGATAGTAGCTAACACCCTTTAGTAATGGGATTTAAGACCTGTGAGGGAACCCTGGTGGGTGGCCTCTGGCTGAGGAGTGTTGCAGTAATAGCCTTGGCGGAGCATTGTTAACGCAATGACTGAGAGGGAGATATAAAATAGGGGGGGGGGGGGGGGAAGGAAAACCCCACGTAGTTGTGAATAAAGGTTCACAGTGCTGTAGCACAGCAGAGGCCAGTGTGACTGAGATGGAGTGGAGTGGAGTAGAGGAGTGGCCTAGTGGTTGGGGCAAGGTACTTCAGGCCGGAAGGTCGGGGGTTCAAATCCCACTAGAGGACAGCAACCTTGGGCTGGAAGGACTGGGGTTTCTAGTCCCACAGGTGCTCCTTGTGGTCTTGGGCAAGCCACTTGACCCTCCATAGCCCATGTTCCCTGTAAATAGTTATCTCCAAGTTATAATGCCCTGTTCAATGTAATTTCAGTTTGTTCAATGTAAACCGCACTGATGCAGAATAGCGCAGTATATAAGAGAATGTAAATAAATAAATGAAAGCTTGAGGTACACAGGAAAAATGCCAGGGCAAAGTTTAAAAACACCTGGGTGAAATGAAACCAGCAAGACATGTCAGATGGCACCAACTGGGGCCAATTCTGGTTGACCTGGAAGCCAGAAAGAGGCTGCACAAACCAAACACAAAAAAGGGAAAAATAAATGTTTAAAAGCATAGCATCTTTTGTGAGGTGGAATAAATTGGCTGCTCTGATTTTGTGTGATGGAAAGCACATTACCAATCTTTATGAAAAAAAGATATTATAATTATAAATGCTAGACCATATATTAATGAACAAATGAACCTTTTCCGAAGATGGGGAAACTGTAGAAACCAGAGGACATAAAATGAAGCTGCAAGGAGGTAGACTTAAAAGCAACATCAGAAAATACTTTTTCATGGAAAGGGTGGTGGATGCCTGGAATGTCTTCCCAATGGAGATGGTAGGGATAAAACCAGTAACAATTCAAAAAGATTTGAGGTAAACACAGGGGATCCTTATATAGAAAGAGGATGGAATCAAAGTAATAGAGCATTTTCACTAAAAGCAAAGCTTAAATGATTTTCACACTTCAGAAAAGACATTGAGGGGATAACCTGCAAGGAGTGGCAGGTACCAACCTAAACAATGGCATGGAAGGGGGTAATCTGCTCTAGTCATCTTACTGGGCATTCTAGATGGATCATTCTGGTCTTTATTTGCCATCATTTACTATGTTACTATGAAGATATAAGATTTTGTTTTGTATAGCTTCTTCTGAATCAGCTAAATGTACTTGTCTATAGATGCCCGCAGTGAGTCTATTCTCTCTTGGCTAGGCACTCAGTACTGGCGCTATGACAATGAAAATGACAAGGCATATACCATGGACGCAGAAGGGAATAGGTACCCTCGTCTGATAACTGAGGGTTTTGTTGGAGTCTATAGCACCATCGACACTGCCTTTTTTGACATACGGGACCGCAATATTTATTTCTTCAGGGAGATCAACGTAAGTATCTTCCCATCTGATAACAGATTTATGTAAATATTTCATACAGAACCTCCTTCATTTGGAATGTGGATTCTGTTCTACCCTGTGTCATAAAATTGATAAAATCCTCATTTATCGACCGGGGAATGGAATTTTGGAGACATTTTGGTAAACATTTTTCCAAATAAATCTCATTTTTATCTTTTAAAAAACAGGAGAAGAACTTCTCATCCTGTACTATCTTAGTCAGTGCATAAAATTATTCCCAAATTAAAATAAATATTATAAGTTGGACAGTCTGAAATTGGGTAAACACTGCAGTATTACAAAAAGAATGAGCAGATTAGACTGATCATGTGCTGCTTAACCACTGCCATTTTTGCTGTCTCTGTAGTTTATTCTCTCCTTGCCAGTTCTGCTTGCTGTGGTTCACTGTCCAGATGTCTAGGATGCATAGTGGTTCATTGGCATTATAGTGCTTCTGATTCTCATTTGATGATGGCGCTCCTTCATGTGGCGGCCTGAGGGGTGGGTGGCAGTCCTATAAGCTTTGAAATGGAAAACCCAGCTTTGTTCCACTGTAGTACACTATGTGGTGCTTTTGTGATGGGATCTTGCAAGGTGAGATCACCATTCTCATGTCCCTTGTAAAATTCAACAAAATTTGAAAATCAATGTTCACGTTTAGAAAGCTTTGCACTTCGACTTTTCAGTTCATTCTTCCTCTTCTCATTTTTATATTTTCCCTTCTGTTTATTCTTGCTCTAGGTTACTGCCTTCAGCGTGGAGACAAATAATATAGTGGAAGGATACCCAAAATTAATTAAAGATGTCTTTCCAGCTGTATTCCCTGATGATCACCCTGTGGGGAACCTCGATGCTGTTTACTTCTCTTTTGCACATCAGGACATCTTCTTCATCAAAGACAAATATGTTTGGAGAATTGTGAATGAAAAAGATCGCCAGGCTAACTCTACTCTACCATACAATGGACTTCTGTCCCATCACCAGATCAGTGAGCTGTGGTATGACATCTGTGATGTTCACCCATCCATGTTGTCAATGCCAAAGAGAAAAAACATGCCCAGCTCCACAGGTGACTCCGCCAACTAACATTCTCTTAAGTCACTTAATGTTTTGGTTGAGGACCTAGATTTGAGGATAGATACTTCTAAATCTCTTTCCACACCACAAAGTAGCCATCTTTTGAGGAAAACTAGATCCTCATTAGTCATGTAGGATCTTCCCCATCTTTACATCTGAAACATCTTTAATTCTACAGCTAATATAGACATACGTAGATTCTGTAAGGAAGACCTGGAAATGGTTACTCATCTCAAAGCTGGCTGCTAAGGTCTGATGGGATAAATATTCTACTGTACATAGAAAGGCACAGTAAAGTTGCATGTCTCATCCATTGATAACGTTCAAAATACTACAAAATCTCTGTACCTAAAAAGCACTGGGATCACATCCTGAGAGAATTATGGAGAATGAAGAGGTTACATTCACCTAGGACACTCCCATTCCAACTGATAAAAAGCTTGATGCAAGAAAACCAGACATAATAGTAAAGAAGAAAAATAGAACGACATTGATAGAGGTGCCAGTGCTGAATGATTATTCAATAAATCATGTGGAGAGGGAGAAGATCCTTATGTACCAAGAAATACAGTCAGAGACTAAGTAAATGTGGCAAAAAGATACCAGAATATTTCCCATTGCATTGGGAACCATGGGCCTGATTAAAAAGAATTTCCAATTGCACCTTGATATATTTCCTATACATGTTACATTCTATGAACTCCAGAAGGAAACTCTCTTTGGCACAATGCAAATACTATGGCAAGTGTTAGCAGTAAATTTGAGATACTGAGATTGTACTCTATATACCCTGGCTTAAGAGTAAGGTTCATCACTGTCAAGGTATGCACAAAACTAGTCCATTTGGAGACATTGCCCTCAGGAGAGAATCAAGTTGAAGAAAAGAAATGGGTTTAAAACTCAACAGAAAGACTTTGAGATACAAATCCTCTCAACTACGTAACAGCATGCATTCAATGTCTGAGAAAACCATCACGATGCTTTAAATAAAGGATTGCTTTTTATTACCTCACAGTTCATTGCAAATATTTATATAGAGAAAAAGATTTAAGTGCCTACCCATCTGAAAGAGCTTGGGATATTCTAATTTTATATCTTCAAGTCTAAAACAAATCCTTCTACATAGGTTGCTGTGTTTGACTCTCACATATGTTCCTTTGTCAGAAATGGAAAGACAGTGGTCCTATAAACTAGTAGTTCGCAGACTGCCAGAGACCACAGTTGGCTGTGGAGGACTTGCAAGAGGATCACAAGATAAAATACTTACAGGGCGACTTAAAGAATCAACAGGCTAAAGACTGAAATTCAAGGACTAAATACACAGGACAACATGTATATTACACCGAAAACAAATGAGTGAAATTTGGGATTTGCAGCATGCACAACAGGAAGACTGAAAATATCTGCTAAATGCTTGTGATTAGCAGACACTGCTTCGCTTTTTAGATGCACGTTCATCACATGTTTGTCTCCAGTTGAAGCTGACTTTGAAAAATGAAAAAGCTTAAACCAATGCTTTCACATAGCTACTAAAATATGAATGGACTGCTTGGACAGAAAGAGATGGAAACACACTGACGGGGGCACAATTATAGAAGAAGTGAACATCTTCAAACCTCACTAACTGAGTATGAGCGTAAACGCACTCCACAATGAGATCGGCGGAGAAATGTTAACAACAAAAGAATGGCCAGGATGCTGCAATACCTGATTTTTAATACTAATGTACTTCAAAATGCTTCCAATGGTTTGTAAGCAGTAACCTTAAAGTGCCCTCTTAATGGATAGAGCTAATCTTGCTAAAATCTCATAATCTCTAAAAATTCAGCGTTCATGGTAACTGTTGTGTCATGGCATTGGCCAGAGGTCCCTTCAGAATGGCTCCTCTCTATGGGGAACATTTTATAAAGTATTTCCTGCTTGTAAAGCATCTTGTACATGCGGAAAATGGCTCTTTTAGAATTGCACAAGTACATGTATGACGAGACGGCACGTACTTATGCACATGGCACATCTAGACATTCCCAGAGGCAGACTTTAGGCAGAAAGGGGGTGGATTTGCTTTATACATGGATATTTTATAAGACACACGACCTCCTGCATAGAGCTGGTACAGGTGGATATTTATACGTTATTGGGGCTGGTTCTGGGTCTATTTTTTCTAAAATCACATTGGCACCTATGCTGCTTTTATAAAACAAACAAATACTGTATTATGAAAAACCAGATGAGCCACCTCAGATATTAACAAATCCACAAGGGACCAAGAAGTACCAGAAGCCTAATTGATAATACAAACTGCTAATTCTTGGTCGCCTGTGAATTTGTTTTACCTTTTTAAATTGATACCTTTTTGGGGGTTCCAGCTAGGCACCTTTTATAAAATTACCTCCCCCCCCCCCCTTGTGGAGCTCCTCCATGCCTAGAGTGGTATATAAGTATGCTCAGAATAGAGACACAGGGGTCCTTTTACTGAAGAGCGCTAGGGTTTAGCAACAAACACGTATTTTGTAATAAAAATAATGCACAGTAGTTGGAACCTCTGTGCACTAACTGCCGGCGACGAAGCTAGCATGTTCCTGAGAGTTACTGCACAGAATGGCGCTCCTCAGCAGTGGGTTCACTGCACACAGCCTATTGAGGTGGTGTTGGGTGCACCTGCACTAATTGCATGAGGTACTGGTTGTGCATAATGTGTCCCTACGTGCTACCAGTGCTGGCTCACCGCATCTACTCTTTGTCCCTAACCCGTTTCTTCACCATCCCAATGCACGACATGCTGATAACGCGGAAATCAGCATGCGCTCACTCTCCTGGCCTTGTGCCATTAGTCGCCTTGGGCTTTAGCATGCGCTTAATGCGCACCAAAACTTGCACTGACTGCGCAACGCACTTTAGTAAAAGGGCCCCAAAGCAAGCTTTATCTCAGGAGACCCTGACTATGTAAAGACTCTTCTTTCAGTCCAGACTGACCTAGACCTGTAATTTGGTCAAAGAGAGACTTGAGGCCGGCACAGCTGCTTCTGCCCTTTTGATATGCCGCTGTTCTGCCAGCTTCTGTCTTCCCTCATAGTCACAAGAGATTCCTTCCTTTCATGAAAAATGTGCAGTACAAGTGACAGGGATGTAATTGCAGGGCAAAAGATCATTAAACCGCTCTTACAGATGATTACTACTACTTCAGTTTATCAAGCACTGGGTATTTCTCAGCTCTGTTGTTCTCTTGTCAGCGGGAGTCTCCTGTCTCATACATTTCTACAATCTCAGCCTTTACCATGTTAATTACTTACTGTACTAGAGCATCGGCTCCCCCTATGCTTGGCTTTCATGTACTTCCTTCAACATTAAGGAGCACCTGGGAAATTGAAATGGCTGCCCTACAGACCCAATCTTATTGCTTTTTCAAATCTACAATTTAATGAAATGATGTAGTATTGTAGGTTCAAAAGAGAGAGAAAGGATTTTTTGTTTTTAATGCTTTGGAATTAGTGATGCTTCCTCTTTAAAATTAAATTCAATGTTTATTAAAATCTTGTTTCCTGTAAGAGACATTTTGGGATACATAGTCCCTAACTAGGACTGATTTACAACTGATTATAAGCTAAATTTGACAACCCTTTCCTGTAAGAGTAACAAGAAGCACATTTCTGCTTGGATTTGTAATTATATGTGTAATACATATTTATGCAAGTAAAATGCTTGTTCATTAACAGGGAAACTGGTTTATGTAGGGCAGAAGCAGTGAGGTAAATTTGCAGCTACTCTCAGTGACTGTACTACATTAAACACCGGCACGGATGCTTAACTTTATATGTGAATTCAGCATCCACATCCATTTAGATAGTGATGCTGAATATTCATATAGTGGGATGACTTTGCCAGCAATATTGGTTTAGTTTAATGTTTAAAAATATACAGTACAACCAAGGGAGTTATGCATTGGCCATCTTGTGGCCAGTGCATAGCTCCCTCTTCAATATTAGCCCGAGTGATTCTTTAATCCATAAAATTTGTCAATGATTTCATAGGCTGTTTGTATTCATTTTTTTCTAGTAAGCATGTAAGTGATTCTAGAGGGAATGTCTATGGAATGAGTGCTCTGTCCTTCACGTTTAGGCCAAAAAATTAACTGGAATGTGGCTATATCTGCTCCATATTTGATAAAGCAATTCTCCTGTACTACCCAAACTACCTCAAGGAGCACAAATTACTTAATATATTACATCAGCCTGGATGGATGCCAGACGCCAGCCATGGGAGTATGAGATGATCAGCATGCACAAAGAGGAATGAAGGGTTAAAGAAATAATCCTGGTCTCAGTATTTCAGCATTTAATAGAAGAGAAAGGGAAAAGAAGGTAGAAGGGCAGTGGGGAAAAACGAATCTAAACAGGAGATGGTATACGACAGGAAGAAATGATGATTCTTCAATATTTCACATTTAAGTTTTTCATAAAGGGAAACAAAGTTCTACATGCAATAAAAAGCCCCCACAAAAAAGTAGAACTACCTTAACCCTATCAAGGCTCCCTTTAAATTTCTAAACCACATTCTGCAGCCGGGTTAATTTTTCCATATCTCAGGAAAATTGTACCTGTCTTATTCAATATGTTATAACAGTGATTTTCTTTCTGCTATGGTCATGTATTATATACCGTTTGATAGAAAAATGAGACAGCAACACAAATATGTATAACTGAAGGCTCAAAAACATGAAAATAGGTGAACTTTATTTATAAAAGCAATCGTTATTAGTTGCATAAATTTGATTTAATTTTAACTGATCTTAAAAATTACAAGTTATTTAAGATCTTCAGTATTATGAAAATATGCAAAACATGGTACAGCACAGAGAGGCACATTTCCACATTCAGCACAGTGATATTTAGTTTCAACACGTTTACGATTGTCACCAGAAACATGACGATGTCCGAGACTCTCATTGCACACGCGACACTGTCGAAATACGGTAGTTCTCTTCTCAGTTGGTGGAATGAGACTAAGGAAATGTCTAGCAATCAAATGAAATGGGGAAACACCAGTACTTGGTCGGCCACCAGCATCACATGCACTAGCATCAGGACCAACTGCTTCAATGATAGCCAAGATAAGCTTCATACGGAAGTCAAGTCCTGTCACTTTCTCCTCTGGGTGGGACTTGCTCCAGAGTATCTGAGCATTGAGTACAGCTACGTCCAACAGATGAAAGGCAACTTTCTTGTACCACTTTACAGTTTTGCGCAGAAAAGCATAATACTCCAATAACTGATCTGTTCTGTCTACACCGCCCATTATGTTGTTGTAGTCAACGATAACTTGTGCCTTTTGAATTGGCTGATCATTACGATCTCTTTTTCCAGTGTGAACTACAGAGCCATCATGACAGTTGGACAACATTGTTACATAATTCTTATCATACCAGCAAAGTGCTAGCAGTTTATCTGTTGTACGATATGTGACATCTCCTCGTTTCAATTTGCTTCCATCTACATTTAGACGCAGGTCAGTAGGCATACCAACTCGACTGGATCGTACCGTTCCAAAGCAGGATGTTGCTCGGTCATACAGATCCATACAGAGTTCTGGACTGTTGTAGTAGTTATCCACAGCCAATCGATAGCCTCAATCAAGCAGTCCATCCATCAGATTCAGCACAATACAGTAGCTACTGCCATGTAAACCATCACTTAGAACTGCATCTTGACCTGAGTATAGCATATACTTCCAGGTGTATCCACTACGTGACTCACACAGCTCATAGGATTTGATGCCAAATCTTGAGCGTTTTGTAGGTATGTATTGTTTGAAATATAACCTTCCTTTGAAAAGCAGTAGAGATTCATCAATTGAAATGTCTTGTTCTGGGATATAAACAATTTTGAATCGCTTTGTGATAATGTCATAGAATGGACGAAGCTTCCAAATGCGATCACCCTCGGGTTTCTGTGTTGCATTGTTTTGAAAGTGAAGGGCCTGTAATATTCGCTTATATGTATTTCGGCTCATTACTGATGGAAAGAATGGAGTTTCTAACAATTGTTGACCTGACCAGTACAAGTCAATCATAGGCTTCTTGATTATTTCCATAGCCATCGTCAACGCCAACATTCTCCATATAGCATTATGGTCAACGTCTTGCCATTTTCTCATTCGGGCATGAGGCTTGTCAGCTGGTATTTTAGCACACAATTCTGCTGCATAGTGATTTGTCTCAAGAACAATCATTGAAATTAGTTCATCTGTAACAAAGAGCTTGTAGAAGTCCAATTTAGTTGCATTGACACCCATACGTTTGACTATGCCTGGTTGTGCAATGAAAGGAAACTGACAGACGTCTTTTGGAGTTGTTTTCCATGGAAGACTGCTTCTTCTTGTCCGTACTTGTGATGTAGTTGCACTATCACCACGGTCTGCAGTACGACGGCAAAGCTTCCCTCTGCCAAGAGGGTTTGTATTTATAGATGGTTCAGCCGCGGCCACAACTGTAAATGAAAATGTTTTATTATAGTTGACATTTTTCAAATTGAACAATTTATAATATAAATGTGACATTTAGTGTTTTGTTATACCTAAAGACATAGCTGATATATAGGTGACAAATAATGACTAATAATGACAAATAATGACGGCAAATAATACTAACCTGGAGGTTCAGCTGCAGCCACTACTGAATCTGGGTCACTGTCATCCGAGCCTTCAAAGTCCACATTTTTGGTGAAAACCTCTTCAGTTTCATTATCAATGACATCTTCGCCACTGCTATTACTGTTACCATCACTTTCTGTGAGAAACCTAATCACTTCGGCAGCTTTATATCGTTCTTTACACATTCTCTTACCTGCTGACTCCATCTTGTTTTCTTTGCTTTTAATTAAAATGACCTATTTCTAATGCCCTATTTGCAGGTTATTTTCTGGCTTTAAAGACCTGGTTTTTACAAAGAAATACTAGCAAAACTCTCTTTTCCCTTAGTCCAAATGTGTGTTGTCATTAGCTTCCGGTTTTCCCCTCATTAATATTCATTAATCGCGTCATAGCGCCGATCCCGAATATTTCGGGCTCGGCCGTTTGGTCATTATTTTGGGTCCCGAATATTTCGGGCCCGGCCTGGAAAGGGTTAATGCTGTTCCTGCATCACCCTCTCTCAAGCAAAAAAACCCTATAGAAACAAAAAGATGACAACAAAATGAAAACAGATTTTTGTCATGGTGACTGGCACACAATATATCCATGGTGGTACTGCTGAATTTCATTCTTGACTTCTTACCTTATTGTCAAGTGCTTTGTTTTGGTGAGAGACTCCTTTTGTTTAAGCTAGAAGAAGCAAGGCCTGCTTCATTAGAAGACCTGCACATTATAAATATGGGGAGAGTGCTTCTCTTTTTTTTAACGTAGAGCATCGTAAGCTAAGATCATGGAGCCAATCATACCTTAAGGACATATGCACCCACCAGCTGCATCTCCCGCCACCAGAGCCGCCCAGGCGGAGGACTCCCATGCAGCTTTGCGAGAACATTGGCACCTGTTCAAGCAGGTGGCCCCTTCCTTCACAGACAGAGTAGACGAAAAGCAACGGCACAGCCAGGAATCCAGCAATGACCAGCCCCAGAGTCTCTGTTTTCTGGCAAGTTATTGGATGATGCTCCTGCTGATTAGGTAGGGTGTGATTTAACGGTATAAGACAATTTATTTGTGTTTGCAATCATATTTATGACCTGGAACATTATTTCTTTGTTTTTTATATTCAATTGCTCTTCTGTTTTGAAACAATATGTGTTGATCTGGATTGCGCATTTAGTTCTTCAAGAAAAAAACTATATATATATAATCATAGACCTCAGCTGAAACAATTTATTTTTAAAGAAGGAAAGAAATCTAACAGAAGTGGCTGCAAGAGTTGCCAATTCAGCCAGGTCAACCCAAATAGTCTTTGTACCATTGCATGCATGGAGTAGCAGGTCTAAGTTTCCTAAGAAAAGCAGGACTGCTCGCCGAGGATTGTTTCTGCATCAGCCGTTGGAAGAGCCCTGTCAGCAGAAGGACTGGAAGAGGGGAGATATCAGGGCAGGGCTTAAACCAGGGCTCAAGCAGCATGTTTAGACTGTCCTAATTGAGATGGGAGGCCTAAGTGGTGACGGGATTAAAACAGAGCTGTCAAGTGATCCAGTTTATAGTGTGGGGCTATAGTCCATTCCTATTTCTTGGAATTTAAAAACCCAGTGCATTGTGGGATTTTTACTCTTGCTTCTGCTATTTAATAGCAGAACTGCAAATAGCAAAAAACACCATGAGGGAATGTTAAAAAGCCTCGAACTGCCTGACGTGTCCATTCAGAAGCTTAAGCATCTTCTAAATGTAGTTTGTAAGAAGGAAAAGGAGGAAGGTAGAAAGGCCTAATTTTATATCTAATTTCATTAAACCCATAGGGCCCGATTCTATCCCACACGTAGATCCCCTCTGTGCATACGGTCTGAACCGGACACACAGAGGGGATCGCGATTCTGATCTCAGGGGGCACATCTAGCCCCGCGGGATCAGAATTGCAATCAGGCATGCACATGCAGGCTGGAACTGCGATTCAGTCTGGCCTGCATGTACATGCACAGCCCGACTAACTCAGTCAGGGCTATTAAATGGAGCCGCGGTGCCATGGCATCATGTTGCCATGGCACCACGGCTCCATTTAAAACCCATAATGCTGGCTGCCTGAAAAAGGGGTTTATTCCCTGCAGCCAAACTCCCGATCTGGCCTCCTAAGGCCAGGGTCGGGCTGCGGGGAATGTCCCCTGGCCCCGCTGGCACTTCAAAAATCACATCCAGGGAAGTTATTCCACCTCAGATGTGGAATAACTTCCCCACACATGTCGCTGGCCCTGGACGTAAGGGCCAACATTAGAATCGGCTCTGTACATACAGGGCCAGTGACCGCCCACTGCCTGCCCACACTCCATCCCCGGGCCACCAATTCCCTGTCCCCGTCTAACTTCCCCTCACAATTGGTGGGGAAGTTGGTCGGGGCAGGAGCCGGCACAAATAGCGGGGATGGATGTCCCGTTGGGCCGCTATTCGTAGCACAGAATAACTCCCATTGCAAAAAAAGAGAAGAGAATAAGAGAACCTGATACAGACAGATAAAATTCCAATTTTGTTTTTACTTATCTCTAAGAATTAATGACAAGTAAAATAAAAAAGTTTTGTTGCTTCCAATAACATCAGACGTCAGGAAGTGACACTAGGTAGGCAGCAGTATCTACCATGTCACTGCCCTTTCATATTCTTCTCATTTTGGAGGCATTGTGTTAGCATAGTATTATGCTATAGTTACAAATAATATTTTTTTCTTTTTTCTTCAGTGACACTGGAAGACTAGGGGGTATGTTTATTGAAGATTGCCAAACTATGCAGACATCGTCTTGCTTTTCTATGATGCCTACGTTTTGCGTGCTAGGTGCAGGCTTGGATGGAATTAGAGTGGAGAATGGGAGGATAGTTGGCCTGCCGACAACAAGCAATTCCTGTGGACTTTACCATCGTACAGTAATCACCAATGTTTTCAGGCTTCATGGATCCAGCGATCACTACCTCTTCCGCAATGGGTGGTGATAGCTGCATCCACGAAGCTGGTCCACTGCGAGCCCTATATTTCCTCCACGGTTTCTGCAGAGGAAATGCTGGGAATGCCCCTTGCACCTACTATGGGACTTTTGCAGCTAATGCTGGCTTTTTGCAGCTATCGTCTGGTGTCGGCTGCAAAAGCCTACTGCAGCTTAGTAAACATACCCCAAGGTAGTGTGTGGAAAACCTGCCAGCAGCTTGTATGTTCACAAGAATGTGGTACTCACGAGTCTACAAGCGAATTTCATAAAGAGAACTTCCTACGGAGTCTCCTTTTGAAAAATTAGGGCTGACAGGGATTATACATTCTCTCCAGAAGATGAAACGTATGCATGGAGATTTCACAATGGAATTCCACATGTACCGTGTCTTCAGTGCCCTAATTCTGCCCCTGAATCTCCCTCTTTACAGTGCGGAGAGGGTGGCAAATTTCAGCCCAAGGAATTTATCCAGGTAACTCTTTTCTTAACTGGACAAATTCCTTTGAATATTGTATATATGTCATTTTTACAATGAAGCAAAATACCAGTTGAGAGTGTGAGGTAGGTAGTGGGTGATAAGTCTGCTTTTTCTTCACTTTCATCTCTAAGGAACTGAATCACTGGAGTTTTTCGTCTGTTCTGCATCTAGGCGGAAAGATCTGAGGAGCAGTGCTAAGTAGTTGATGATTTCTGGCTTGTACAACAACAATTTTATCCATTTTTTCATTGTGCCTTGCTTGCATTACTTTCCACATAAACAAAACGTACAGAAAGTTACTTGAACATTACAAGCTATTATTTCCCTCTGCACCTCTTTCCAACTCCTCTGTAGACGCATGCGCAACCTATGGAATTAGCCAGAACCACATCTTCAGTCTGATATTATTATTATAAAAGTTCATGATTCGTCCTCCATGCCAAGGTAAAGGTCATTACATTTTCTTTCCTACCCTGTGCCAGACCTTCCACTGATTCATCCAACAAGGTCTCCAAATGGATTCAGTACCAGCAGTCACTAGATGGAAGTCAGGATGCCAAGATTTTCTCCAGTCTTAGATCCAATAAAATTAGACAACCTCGGATACAAAAGCTTTTCAACATTTAGCAATAATAAACATAATAATAAATCTACTATTACTGGCTGGCAAATCATCCCCAAATCAGTGTGCAGTGAATTTTACTTTGATGAAATTTAAGCCAGTCTTATTTATGGATGAAGCCTGATTGCTTGTTTTATCAGGTTAACAGAGGAAAAAGTAAGGAATATGGTACATGCTTTATTTTTTTATACCTTGAATGTTTGTATTCATTTTAGCTGATTTTTGTACATAATGACAAATGGCAATATGCCAGGCATTGATCTGTTTCTTTTGCTGGAATAAATTTAATTTTTAGCATTTTTTGCATATTATGGTCTCTAAAATTTCATTTTATGTTCCTGTGCCTAGTGTGTATATAAGAACATTCCTGTCATTGAAGTCATGAGTATTAGAGATTTGAGGTTGAGTTTTTTCATGGATATGCCCTCTATATGCCTGTTACAAATGTTGCCAGATGTCTTTCACTGTAATCTGTTACTAACATAGCTTGTCTATGAAGTGCTTAATATCTGGATAGTTATATTCACGGAATCCTGATCATTTTTCTTCTAGGCTTTTTTTCAGTTTTTCAGTAAGTCTTATCAGGTGGATCAGATTCTATGACTATCCCAAGTCCTTAAGGGGTATGTTTACTAAACCGCGCACACGTGCGCGGCGCACAGTAGCGTACGCTAATGATGCACTTAAGTGCTCTTAAGTGCCCCGCACGCATGCGGATCACACTAACAGGCCCCCGCACACGTGCACCTCACACTAACGGGCCCGCGCAAGTGTGCGGTGTGCTGATGTGCGATAGAGGCGGGGAAAGGCGTACAGAGGGCGGAGGAAGGCCCCCGAGAGGCGGAGGGACGGGGTCAATGGGTGGAGAGTGGGAGGGGAGAGGCTCCTCACACAGGAGTGGGGCTGAATTTCAGCAAAAAAAATACTGCGAGTGAAAACCTGGCGTTAGAGCCGATTTAAAGGGAAGAGAAACTATTTCCGTCAGCAATGTACAGCAAAACCGGGGAAACCTGCAAAACGTGAGCAGTGTGATACATGTGCACAGAACAAAATAGCAAATATAAATTGAAAATGACCACAACAAATTCCAAATAAATTATAATCCAGCTGGGCAACAGTGATATTAATGGGCAACCATAAAAAAACACTCCCAGGAAAGCTCCAAAAAAAAAAGAAATGATTTTTGGAAGGGTCTACGCTCCGTAGATTCTTTCAAAAGCACTTCATTTTAATGGAGCTTTCCTGGGAGTGTTTTTCAGGTTGCCCATTGATATCACTGTTGCCCAGCTTGGTTTTGGTTTTTTTACCCTTTTTTGGAGGTCATTTTTGAGGTTTATGTGCACCTTTGTCCCCATACAAGGTAAACGAGCCCACAGTAAAATTGTGCAGAGCAGGGTGTCTGACTCGTGCGGCCAGGTTTCCTATCTCCAGAGACTGCACTGTTTCTGTGGCCACAGTGTGGTGCAGTGGACACAGCCAGTGCCTGTAAGACCAGAGGGTCATAGGTTCAAATCCCAGCTGGGGCTCCTGCCAACCCAGTCCCCATAGTTTTACCCACCACTAAACAGTGATAGTACAGACACTCCTTTATTGCAGAGAACATAAGCATGGTTCCAACACCTATATTTTACCCTACACCACACACAAACCATAACAATGGGCATTACCTACAGCCAAGTCCCCCAAATTCAGTCCTGGAGTGCCACAACTCAATCAGATCATATGCTTTTTCCCAGATAGGGACATGTCTGCATGTTGGCGGAAGGGTACAGGTGGTGGAGGGGGCAGTGGCTGCAAACCACAGCAGACAGTGGCCTAGGCCTGTGCAGGCTGGCACCCTCCACCGCAACAGACAGGCTCTGTCGGATGTACAGTCATGGACTCCCCAGAGAACACAGCATGTCTGTGGCAACACAGTGGTGCAGTGCACACAGACAGTGTGTGTAGGAATAGAAGATCACAGGTTCAAAGCCCAGCTGGGGCTACTGCCAATCCAGTCCACATATTTTTCCTACAACTAAACCGTGATAGTAAGGACAAACCTTTATTGCTGAGAACATACGCATGGTTCATACGCCTATATTTTACCACACCAAACACAGACACCATAAACAGCCACATTACCTAGAGCAGAGTCTCCCAAATGCAGTCCTGGAGGGCCCCACACCATTCAGGATCCATGCTGCCTCTAATAAAGATGCCTGTGCTGCATATCTATGCACCACCCCCATGGTATGCTGATGTAGCTCATGCATATTTCTGAGGGACAGCATGAAAACCCGAACAGTGGTTGGAACACCAGGACTGGAGTTGGGACACTCTGCCATAAAGCAGCAGCCAACAGGGCCAGACACACCCACACACAACCCCACAGGCCCCATTGGCCAATGCCTCATGGAGAGGCAGAACATTGGGCCCTGCCTGTATCTCCCAATACTAGCAGTTGCATACCTTAGCAATGCCACCCTACACCTGGGTATATGGTACACAGCTATCAAACATTGCCCATGATAACTGGCAGATATCAATTCCTACGTTAAGCACATTTTGCTCATTGATCTCCACCATAACAATCATTGTGATGTCTGCGGTGTGCGCTGCAGGTCTGGTCTCTGACAGTGTTTACCACCCTGGGGAGTGACCCCCAACAGTATTGCGTACCATATCCATGCCTGTACTGTGCCCAGGACTGGTGTGGTGGGTATGGCTGCTGGACTCCTCTATAGTAGCACAATGCTGGCATAGGTGTGGGGGTGGCTGTCTGTCTATCCAGTGTGTGGTGGCTGCAAATACCTTCCACAGCCCACACTGTCAGCAATGTTGCCAGTATTGGGCTGCCAATGTGCATAATGAGGAGCAAGGTACCATGGGTATAGGCAGGACAGGGTGGCCTGGCCAGGGTGCATCTGCACAGGGCATAGGGCACTGACTGGGACATTTTAGTGCCCGGCCACCACCTACACAGACAGGGTGACCTCAGTATGTCCTGCTGAGAGATCACTCTCACCCTGACTGTGCAGTGACCACAGCATGGCTAGGCACCCCCATAGTGCTATATACTACTTCTCTCATGTGATAGATATGGGTTTCTTTTTGGGGCCCAGTCACTGATTTATCTGCTTGCTGTGTATGCTAACATCCCAGTTTTGGGTGCATGCATCTCCACTGGGAACATGCACCGTGGACTAACTAGCACACTGTTTGCAGCTGGTATGTGTCTTGTTGGAGCAGGGTGCAGTGGCTGATGACTTGCTGCAGGAGAATATCAGATAGTGGTGGGGTGCAGCTCACCATATCCAGGCCTAATGTCTGTCTGCTATTGTGTTATGGATGTGTATAGAGCTGCATTGACTGCCCTGTGGGGTGTCTGTTCCTCAGCAGGGCTGGGGTTGATGGTCCCCTCTACTGCCACCTTTGCAGGGAGGTAGAATGTGGATCTATTGATAGGAGACCCTGTTTGCCACCCTCAGCCCTGGAGGAGGGGGGGTGGTGGTGGTGGTACATGGCCCACCTGGGGGTCCATAGGGGCTACACCTGACTGAAACAGACAGAAATATCCAAAGTGTTTGTGCAGAAACTACCTATCTCACACATTAACACTGCTTTGGACCTCTGGCATGGCCTCTTTCAGCTATGGACGGTGTTGTGGACCTGGTCCTGGGTGCCTCACCGCACCCTCAGGGTGAGCACAGTACCCGCACAATGTGACGGTGTGTAGCTACTCTGTGCCAGTAAAACACACGGTCAGTACCCCCTACCAGGCCGAGGTGATGTGTGGGTGCACATGGTCACTTCCCTCTACCAGGCCGAGGTGCTGTGGGGGTGCATTACCCATCTTGTGTTAATCTGTGGACAGCTGATTTGCATGTGCAGTGCATCATGGGTATGGGTGGGCTAACCCTATCCTGGTGACCACAGCAGACTGTCTGTGTGGTGACGTGCATGCTCTCTGCAGCCAACCAGGAGCTTGCTAGCAGTTATAGAGCTGTAGCTCAATGGTTCCTTCACTGCCTGTGAAGCCAGAGATCATGGGTTTAAACCCACAGTGGGGTTATTTGATAGGATTGTCCAACAAATTATCTTTTTTTAATGTACATAGTTTGATTCCAGCAAAAACACCCTCAGCGTACTGTACCCATAAGGTGCCTCTGAGGATGCTTTATAGGGCGCCCTATAGGGCACCTTATGGTTCCCGTCCATATAAGGTGCACTATACATTATCCTGTGACGCAACCTATAGGGTGCCCTATAGGGGACATTTTAGGGTGCTGTGGCGGACAGTGCAATTTATAATGTGCCCTATGGAGTGCCTTATAGGGTGCCTTATACGGCACCTTCAATTACGGCACGTGAGGGCGTGTTTGCTGGCAGCAATTAATAACATAAAAATAAAGTGCTACAGGACAAAATATGTACAATGCAAAGCTGATGCCACAGCCAGCCTTACGTATTATACACAATATGAAAAAAATTCACTCAAAAAATCTCTCAAATAACCATAATTATATTACAAACCTCTTGCCACTGGTCTCAGATAAACGGTTTTTACGACACGTTAATAGGGGTATATTTGCTTGCCCACTTTTGTGTCCGTTCACATCAATGACCTGTCGTGCAAGTGGTTTTTTTAAATATATAAATATTGCCTTTAATCTCTCAATTTTTATAAACTTTTTCAGCAGCTTTATATAAAAAGATAGCCAGTCTACTTATCTTGAACATCGTAGAGTGGCAACCGTTGATACGTCCTCCTGATATTGCTCATGAATACTAACAAAGGAAAATACCCCAACGCCTCAGTCTTGTAAGCGCTTCAGAGCGTTTCTCCAGATGGGTTTCTCAAGGGGAAATTAAACTTGTTTTGTATCACAAACCAGACGGTATTCACTTGTGTTCAAAATACAGGAACCAGGTACTAAAATCAATAACGGCAATAATATGGTTAGAATAAACTGTGCACAATGTTGTTTTCAAAAATACACAACACTTCTCAAACAATCTACCTCTTCAGGCTTCGCCGGTTTTTTCAGACATTTCGATCAGCAGCTAACAGCACTAGTGATCCTGTAGGATTGTGAAAGCCAACGCATGCGCTCCAGGTCGGGGTTTAAATATCCTTCAAAACCCTCCTTTAATTGGAGCAGCTTAAACACATGCTTGCCAATCTACACAGATATTCAGACCCTCAGGCTGTACTGTATGAAGTTGGTGAATCCACCACTGCTCTTGATATATAAGCCGCTGTTCTTGCGATCTACCTTGTGACCCGTGCAGGACTTGTTCTATGCACCAGCAGCGCAACATTTCAAAATCATGAGCTAATTCCAAACAGTGTTGAACCATCGGCGCAGTCAGCAGTTTATTACGTAATCTGCTACGATGTTCCTGTAGGCGGACCTTCAGGGACCGAATAGTTTTCCCGACATAAAGTACCTGGTTCCTGGTAGTGAATCTTTCTCAACGAGTTCTTTCTGAAGCTGAAATTGAGCTATTGAACAAGGGTTTCTCTTTCGTTCCTCGGATCACTTTTGATTTCTTCCAGTTTCAAATAGACTTTAATGAATTAATCAGAAAATTACATTTAAGATCTTTTTTTGATTCTGCTGTTTCTTCTGATCTTCAGTCTTCTAAAGGTCTTATTCAATCAGTTGACACAAATCGTGTGTCATTGCCACTAAAATCACGTTGGGTGCCACCCACACCTCTTCCCTCAGGTATTCAGGTCTTTAAAGACTTAGTATTGAAAGATGTAGGTGATATTTTTGCAACTAGTCCTAAACATAGAACGATTTTATCAGCTGAACAAATGAGGACGCTGAAAAGATTGCAAACTAGAACGGATCTGGTGATAAAACAAGCGGATAAGGGAGGAGCTTTGGTTGTACTTGATCGCCAATATTATATGGAAGAAGCGTTGTCCCAACTACAGGATTCCCATACTTACGAACTGTTGTCAGAGGATCCGACGTCTCGTCTGCAGGATCAAATTAATGACCTAGTTAAGAATGCTGTAGAACGTAGAATCCTCTCGATCAAGGAATCAAAGTTTTTGATGGTGACAAATCCTCAACTTGCGAAATTTTACACAGTTCCGAAGTTGCATAAAAACATTGAGCGTCCCCCTGGCAGGCCCATTGTGTCCACCAGGGATTCTCTGTTAGAACCTCTATCTATCTACTTAGACTCCTTTTTACGACCACTATTAAAGACCATACCGTCTTTTATACGTGACACCACTCATTTTCTTAATATTTTACAAAATTTAACTTTTTGGGCGACACAGCAGGAAATTCTATTAGTCACACTGGATGTTCAATCCTTATATACTAGTATCCCACAACAGTCAGCTTATCAGATCATTCAAAAAGTTCTTCAAGATAGAGGGGACTTGACAATAGAACATTGTTCATTTTTGCATAAAGTTGCAGCCTTTACCCTGTTTGAAATTTTTTTTGTTTTTGATAAACAAATTTATCATCAGATTGCAGGGGTGGCTATGGGGGCCACTTGTGCCCCCTCTATAGCAAATTTTTATATGCATATTTTTGAAAAACAGCATTTATCACAGTCTCCGTTTGCGGTCCATATAAAATCATGGCACCGCTATATCGACGACATTTTCATGCTATGGCAGGGATCCAGTATGGAGTTAAATAGTTTCGTCGAATGGCTGAATGCCTGTGATAATCATTTGAAGTTTACCTCGGAGAGTGATGCAGTGTGCATCACGTATTTAGATGTACAAATAACTAAACAGCAGGAGGGTTGGCGAACTACGGTGTTCCGGAAGACCACCCATAAGAACACTTTTTTACATTACTCTAGTGCCCACCCACAGCGCTTAAAAGATGGTCTTCCAGTATCACAGTTTTTGAGATATCGGAGAAATTGTTCATCAGTACAAGATTATAAAAGTTCATCTAAATATTTAAAACGTAGTTTTTTTGATAGAGGATATCCTGACAAGATCGTCCATCAAGCTTATCGTCGGGCCCTCTATAATAATAGAGATCTGTTGCTGACCAACATAGGACAATCTGGGAGACAATTCGAAGAACATCAGGTGAATTTAATTACAGCTTTTTCGCCTTTGAGTTCTAAGATTCAGAAAATAATTAAAAAACATAAAGTGGTTCTTGCAGTGGTGCCCGAATTGCATGAAACATCAATACGCTGTGTATGGAAGCGAAATAAAAATCTTAAAGAGTTTTTGTCTCCTACGGTATTGCGGCCCTTAGATTGGGGTTCTGCTGCTCCAACTTTGGGAAAACATACTAAGTGTGGCCATTGCAACATCTGCGAAGTTACATGTGAACTTTCTGACTTTATGCATAAGGGGAAGCGATATCGGTTGAAACATATGACCAATTGTGAATCCAGATCAGTTATATATGTCGTTCAATGCCCTTGCTCGCTACTTTATGTCGGGAAAACTATTCGGTCCCTGAAGGTCCGCCTACAGGAACATCGTAGCAGATTACGTAATAAACTGCTGACTGCGCCGATGGTTCAACACTGTTTGGAATTAGCTCATGATTTTGAAATGTTGCGCTGCTGGTGCATAGAACAAGTCCTGCACGGGTCACAAGGTAGATCGCAAGAACAGCGGCTTATATATCAAGAGCAGTGGTGGATTCACCAACTTCATACAGTACAGCCTGAGGGTCTGAATATCTGTGTAGATTGGCAAGCATGTGTTTAAGCTGCTCCAATTAAAGGAGGGTTTTGAAGGATATTTAAACCCCGACCTGGAGCGCATGCGTTGGCTTTCACAATCACTAGTGCTGTTAGCTGCTGATCGAAATGTCTGAAAAAACCGGCGAAGCCTGAAGAGGTAGATTGTTTGAGAAGTGTTGTGTATTTTTGAAAACAACATTGTGCACAGTTTATTCTAACCATATTATTGCCGTTATTGATTTTAGTACCTGGTTCCTGTATTTTGAACACAAGTGAATACCGTCTGGTTTGTGATACAAAACAAGTTTAATTTCCCCTTGAGAAACCCATCTGGAGAAACGCTCTGAAGCGCTTACAAGACTGAGGCGTTGGGGTATTTTCCTTTGTTAGTATTCATGAGCAATATCAGGAGGACGTATCAACGGTTGCCACTCTACGATGTTCAAGATAAGTAGACTGGCTATCTTTTTATATAAAGCTGCTGAAAAAGTTTATAAAAATTGAGAGATTAAAGGCAATATTTATATATTTAAAAAAACCACTTGCACGACAGGTCATTGATGTGAACGGACACAAAAGTGGGCAAGCAAATATACCCCTATTAACGTGTCGTAAAAACCGTTTATCTGAGACCAGTGGCAAGAGGTTTGTAATATAATTATGGTTATTTGAGAGATTTTTTGAGTGAATTTTTTTCATATTGTGTATATTTGTCATTCACTCGGATGAGGCCTTAAAACTGAGTAGCCTTACGTATTAGGCACACTGGGGAGCAAACTCATGACCCCTGTATCAGCAGTCAGTGCCTTAACCATTGTGCTCCACTGCTGCTCCTCCTTGCCTGTCAGCGCACCTACTTATGCTTTTCATTCCTTAAACTGCACAGTGCTGCCATGAAAAACAGTACACTGACCTTGCGGTTCCTCATACGGCACCCTCTAAAGCGCCCTATAAGCAACATTCTAGGGTGCCTTGGCTGACAGTGCACTTTAAAATGTGCCTTATAGGGCACCTTATGTTAACACGCTTTGAGAGTGCGTTTGCTAGTAGTGATAATTAAAATATGAATAAAATGCCTCCTAAAGCAATCTTCTCCATAATATGCTATGCCTCAGCCAGCCTTGTTCATTGGGCACTTTGGGGAATTGAACCCCTGATCCCTGCACTATTGGTCAGTGTCTTAACCATTGTGCTGTGGTTCTGTTCCTGTGATTGCACATCAGCGCGCCGCCTTATGCCGCCCAATATTAAAAAGCCTCCTAAAGCATCAGCGTGCCGCCTTATGCCGCCCATCATTTAAATGACTCCTAAAATAATGCCTCAGCTAGCTGTCTCCATTGGGCACTGTGGGGGATTGAACCCCTGATCCCTGCACCATTGGTCAGTGTCTTAACCATTGTGCTGTGGCTCTGCTCTTTTTCTTGCACTTCAGCGTGCCACTTATGCCTCCCGCGCAGCTATCTCATGCGCTAAGGTGCGGGGCGCACATGGGCGCCGCGCACCTTAGCGCATATGTAAATTCCGGCTTTTCTTTTTCAGGACGGAACGCCCACTCCTTATATGGCACACGCACACTACCGCGGCACGTACTTTACCGGGGTTTTAGTAAACATACCCCTAAGTGTTTAGAAAAAAAATCTTAGATCTCCAGTTGGATAACTGCTGGAATTCAGCAGGTCATTATGATTTATAGTAGTTTCAGACTTACTTTTGTTTTTTTATTTCCTCCCCCTCGCCCCTCCAAGCAATCTTTTCTCCATAGGCTGCCATTTAACACATAATTACATGATTTTATCTTGGTGTCTTACTTACCTGACTGTTTGCTTCTGTTTTCTTTCTTGTTTGGAAGCTTATCTCACATTGCATCCTGCTGTAGAATATCTTTATTAATTCTGGCTATCTATTTTGAAATGGCTGGGCCCATAATCCATTTATTAGAGCTTTGGAGCACAAATAGGAGTTAGTTCCGATAAGAAATGAAATTTGAGATAAATAAGCAAGTCAGGGATTTCCTTTTCTGGAAGAGCAGCAACACAGTATTTATTCTGTCTTCACTGCATGTAATATGTATTTTAGAAATAGCTCCATGTTTAGCAGAACCATTTAAAAAATACTGTCTGAACCAAGTATGTCCCAATCTCAACGTCTCAATTCCAATCTCCATGTATTATCTAAATTGTGCTTTCACGTGTTTTTATTTGTTCTGATGATTATACTTGTGAATTTGTTACCCACCTTTTATGGTGGATGGATCAGTCTATAAATATTTCAAATAAATATATTACAATAAAATAAACAGTCTGTTTTCCCATGCTTGTTACCTGCTTCAATAAATTTGTCAAAAACAAACCCAAACCAAACCCTGGCATAACAGAAAAGAAAAGAACCTCTGCAACATTAACTTTTTGTTAGAGTGATCATTAAAAAGAGGGAGGAATGTAAACCTTCCCCTCGCCGTGACCACTCCTTTTAATCAGTGGCGTAGCGTGAGTTGTCAGCACCCGGGGCAAGGCAAGTAATTTGCGCCCCCTAACCCGTGGATTTTAGCCGCCGGGGAGCTTCTTTGCGCGGGGGAGCCGACCGTGATCCTACCCCAGGAGGGAGCGATCGTCAGCACTGACCTCGCTGAGCCGGAGTCCAGGGAAACGAACAGCACAGCAGCAAGAGCCCGACAAGCATGGTTAAACGCCCAACAGCAGGGAAGAGGAGGAGATCCGGAACCAGAAACTCGCAATGCCGCCCTGCAGCTCCACCTTCTCGAGCGCACAGGGCGATCCGACCCCAACCCCAGCTTTACATTGAGATTGAGGGGCGACGACGCGATAAACAGTCCCCCTCCCACCCCGCCCCGGCAGCTTGTGTGAAATAGCTACCTAGAGGTCAATCGCATCGCCTGCGCTTTGTTGCCGAGGGTTTGCCAAGAACAATGCGACTCCCAGGACTGCGGGCTCGAGGGCTATAGCGCAAACCTCTTTGCAGTGCCACCACCAGATGGCGTACGCGCCAACATGTATCATAGGGACCTGCCTTTCCCCCTCATCGGCAACAGAGAGCTGCGAGTGCGAGCACCCTCCCCCCATGTTGCGCCCGGTGCGGCCGGCCCCCCCTGCACCCCCCACGCTACGCCTCTGCTTTTAATCATTTGAAAAACTGTGTAACAGATAAAACACTTAACTTGTAGACTTTCTATGAGCTTAGAAGAACCACGGGAATCATGAAGGATGACATGGCACGTTTCGGATCAGAAAAATTTCTGATCCTGCATCAGGTTGAACAAATGAATTCCGTAGTGGTGATAGCTGCAAAACTAAGGCACTAACAGCACCCTTGGTGGAACATTGTGTACAAAAAACACATACTTTTGATCATTTGAAATAGCATGTTCTTGATATGGTTCCTAGGGGATCTTAGGGGAGATGACTGAATCTCTAAATTGCAAAAACTGGAACAATGATAGATTTATAAATTGGGAACCGTCTCCCCTTTGGGTCTCAATGCTTCTTTGGAGTGGTATAGTATGCTCTAATTGAATTTGGCATGCAAACACATTTTTTCATTCAACTGATTTGTGTTAAATTTTTTCATTCAACTGATTCCTGTTGTACTTTTTCAGCCAATAAGAACAGGGAGTTCCCTGATTCATAGGGTTCCCCCATGATCCATTGGTTGTAGTGAGTTCTTCAAGCTTGATTGGTTTGCAAGTTTTTTTAGAACGGATCTGGGGTTGGCCAGTAGCTTCCGTCACACACCAATTCTTTAAATGTTGGAATGCTCTGCTCAATAAATTTGTGGCTGTTAAGATGTGAATGGCTGATGGGAGGGCTAGGACTGGAAATGGGCTGATGGGGGGCTAGGATATGATTGTAAATGGGTGATGGGGGTTAGGATTGGAAATGGGCTGATGAGGGGCATGGACTAGAAATGGGTTGATGGAAGGGCTTGGACTGGAAATGGGCTGATGGGGGGCTAGGATTGGAAATGGGCTGATTGGGGGGCTTGGACTGGAAATGGGCTTATGGGGGGCTAGGATTGGAAATGGGCTGATTGGGATGGGGGCATGGACTGGAAATGGGCTGATGGGGGCTAGGATATGACTGGAAATGGATGGTGGGGGGCTAGGATTGGAAATGGGCTTGTAAGGGGCATGGACTGGAAATGGGCTGATGGCTTGGATTAGAAATGGGCTGATGGGGGGCTAGGATAGGATGCGAAATGGCTGGTGGAGGGGAGGGTCTAGGACTGGAAATAGGCTGATGGGGGGCCAGGACTGGAAATGGACTGATGCAGGGTGATGGGAAAATGGGATTAGAAGGGACCAAATGCTGGTTGGGCTGGAACTAAAAGGGAGTTGTTATTGGGGGAGGACTAGAAGGGGATAGGGCTGGGGCAGTGAGGATGGAGAGGGGGAAAGGATGGAGGATGGAGAAGGGGGTGTATGGGAGGGAAGAAAAATCTACGATTGACCAGGTATTGGGAGAATAAGTGGGGGTTGAAGATGGAGGGGTGAAATTTGAGTGGATGAAAAAGGAATAAAGAAAGAAATGGAAGAAAGAGCAAAAGGGGAAGATCAGTATGTTAAAGCCAATGTAGAGAGAGAATGAAAAAAAAAGTAGAAGAGAGAAGAAAGGACAAATGGACAGCCGACAATGAAGAGTTAGCAGAAGACAAAAAGAAACCAGAAAAATTTGACTGGAGCAATTGCCACTGAAAAATAAAATGCACAAACAACAAAAGGTAGAAAAATACTTTTTTATTTTGAATTTATTAACTGGAATATATCAGCTCTGGGAAATATGCATCGCTTAACATCTTTGCATTTTGTTTAGTATAAAAGGAAATTAATTTATAGTTTTATTTCTCCAGTGTTGTTGTACTCTTCAAGTTTGGCTTTTGGGGTTCCCAGTTTCATTATTGTCTTCCTATTTCTAAGTTGTGATCCCTTGTTCTTTCTTTGGTGATGGTCTATGTTTTGCATGGAGTGGAGGAGTAGCCTAGTGGTTAGAATACTGGCTTGGTAACCAAGCAACCAGTATTCAATTCCCACTGGCACTCCTGGTGGCCTTGGGCAAGTCACTTAACCCTCCATTGCCTCAGAAGAAAGGCCTGGCAATCTACTTCCAGTGACACTGCCAAGAAAACCCAGGAGCTTCTCGGTCACCAGGAGTCAGGACTGACTCAAAGGCACACGTTGCATTTTTTTTGCATGTTCTGCATGTGTAACCGAGCTGAAGTATTCTGTTCATGTAGTTTGTATTTGACAGTGCCACTTGTTCTCTTTCCCCAGTAGGAGATGTATTGGTGTTCTCTGAGATATATTGGTTTAATATTTGCAGTGTTGCCTTTTGATAGGTATGGTTTGGCTCTTTGTGAGTCTTGGTAGTGCTGCTATGATATGGTGGGTTTGCTGTGGGTACTAAATGGTTAGTGTTTATAGTATTTTCTAATGTGCCTGGTGGTTGGCACTGGAGTATAGTAATGTAGAAATATGGTATTTTTTCTTTATCCAAACACTCATTAAAAGGCATGTTTATTAAACATTAGCACATGTTAAAATTATGCAAATATGTACGCAAATGATGCCCCTTATGCAAATGGGGTCCCGCAAAGAGTCTCCACAAATGGCCCTGCACTCCCCTTGGGCCGCCTCTGCACACACACATACTTCCCCCTTGTCTCCTTTTCATCCTTCCCGTCTCATCAGCTTGCATGCTTGGGTCATCTTTGACTCTTCTCTCTTTCTCTGTGCATATTCAATAGATAGCTAAAACCTGTCATTCTTTCTCTATAACATCAGCAAAATGTGTCCCTTCCTTTCTGAACATGCTTCTAAGGGGTATGTTTACTAAACTGCGTTAGTGTGATTCGCGTTAGGAGCAGCGTTAGTGGAAGAAATGCCAAAAAAGGACATGGTACATCGTTAGTGATAACGCGCGCTATAACGCGCCGCGCAGCAACGATTGTTACAGGGCGCGTTACTTCGCATTAAGCATAAGAAGGCGCGCAGACACCCAACTACAGAAACAGAGCTGTAGCACAATGGTTACTACACAGACCGATGATACAAGGGTCAAGGGTTCAATTCCCCAGTGTGCCTAATGAATAAGGCTGGCTGAGGCATCATGTGTAACCCTTTGAAAGCCTACTATAGTATTTTAATCCACAGTCTGCAGCCGGGTTAATGTTTGCATATGTCAGGAAAATTGTACCCGTCTTATTCAATATGTTCCAATAGTGACGTTCCCTCTGCCATGGTCATGTATTATATACCATTTGATAGGAATATTTAGGCAGATGTTTGGATCCCGAAAGTTTTGGGCTTGGCCTGGAAAGGGTTAAGTATTGGGCTGTGAGGAAGTTGAGTTGTACGTTAATAGTGCTGCCAGCAAACACACCCTCACAGTGGCGTAACCTAAGGTGCCACATAAGGCACCCTAGAAGGCACTCCATAGGGCACATTATAAAGTGCGCTGTCTGCCAAGGCACCCTATAATATCCCCTATAGGACACCATATAAGGCACCTTATAAGATGCTTTATAGGGCGACGTATAAGCCACCCTAAGGTGACAGTACCCTGAGGGTGGTTGTGCTGGCAGCACTAATATACAATAAAAATAGACAATGCCTAAGACAGCCCTATCGATGAACCCCACTGTGGGTTGTGAACCCATGACCTCTGGCTCCATGGGCAGTGAAGTAACCAGTGGAATAGAGCTGCTAATAAACACCCGGCTGGCTACAGGAGGACTGCACGTCACCACACCCACATTCTGCTGTGGTTACCAGGGAGATTACATACCACCACCCAACCCACCCTCTGGGGCTCAGCATGAGAGACAGGATCTCCCGCCAACAGATCCACTTTCTACCCCCCTGCAATGGTGGCAGTAGAGTGAACACCCCAGTCCTGCTAGGAATCAAACACCCTACAGGGCAGGCCATGCAGAGCAGTACACATCCATAACGCAATAGCAGACAGACAGCAAGTCTGGAAGTGCTCAGCTGCCCCCCACCATTATCTGACATTCTACAGCAGCAAGCCTCCAGCCGCTGCACCCTGCACAGTGTTCCAGCAAGACACATACTAGCTGCAGACAGTCCACCAGCTAGGACATAGTGCATGGTCCTGGAGAAGATGCATGTACCCAGAACAGGGATATCAGCATACACACCAACCAGATAAATCAGTGATTGGGCACCAAAAGGAAACACATAAATATCACATAAAAAAAAAAATACAACATAGCACTAGGGGGGAACCTAGCCATGCCACGGTCACTGCTCAGTCAGGGTGAGAGTGACCTCCCAGCAGGACATGCTATGGCCACCCTGTCTGTGCAGGTGGTACCGGACACTACAATGTCCGGCCATTGCCCTATGCCCTGTGCAGATGCGGCCAGGCCAGACCACCCTATCCAGGCTATTCCCACAGTACCTTGCTCCTCATTATGCACATTGGCAGGCCAATACTGGCAACAGTGCTAGCAGTGTGGGCTGTGGAGGGTGTTGGCAGCCACCACACACTGGATAGACAGACACACACTCCCCACACCTATGCCAGCATTGTGCAACTATAGAGGTGTTGGGCAGCCCAGGCCACCACACCAGTCCTGGGCACAGTGCAGGCATGGCTATGGTACGCAAAACTGTAGGAGTCACTCCCCAGATTGGTAAACACTGTCAGATACAAGACCTGTAGCACACTCCACAGACATCAGAAAGGTTGCTATGATGCAGCTCACTCCGAAAATTGTACTTAACCTAGGAATTGCTATCTGCCAGTACTCATAGCAACCTTTTGATAGATGTGTGCCATATTCCCAGGTTTAGGGTAGCATTACTAAGGTATGCAAGTGCTAGTATTGGGAGATGCATGCAGAGCCCAAAGTCCTGCCTCTCCAGGAGGCTTTGGATAATGGGGCCTGTGGGTGCAGGTGTGTCTGCCCCTGTTGGCTGCTGCTTTACGGCAGAGGTTCCCAACTCCATTCCTGCGGTGCAAAACACTGTTCGGGTTTTCATGCTGTCCCTCATGAATATGCATGAGATACATCTGCATACCATGGGGGTGACGCATAGAAATGCAGCACAGGCATCTTTATCAGAGGCAGCATGGAACCTGAATGGTGTTTGGCCCTCCAGGACTGCATTTGGGAGGCTCTGCTCTAGGTAATGTGCATGTTTATGGTGTCTCTGCCCTGTAGGGTAAAATGTAGGTGTTTTGGGCATGTTTACGTCATCTGCACGAAAGGTTCTGTCTGTATTAGCATGTTATAGTAGTGGATAAAATATGAGGACTGGGTTGGTGGAAACCACAGCTGGGACTTGAACCTGTGACTTTCTGCTTCAGAATACACTGGTTTTGTGCACTGCACCACCATGTCATCACAGAGATGGCACATTCCCTGGTGATACCATGACTGTTGGTCAGACAGGGCCTGTCTGTTGCAGTGCATGGCTCCCACCTACACAGGGCTAGGCCACGGTCTGCTCTGGGCAGCTGCCACTGCCCCCTCCACCACCAGTATCCCTCAGCCACCATGCTGACATGCCCTTCTGCTGGTGGAGCTGGTGGTGCGCAGTCTCAGGCCATCCAGTGTGCAGGTAGGTGGCTGCCTGTGGTGCGGGTTCTGGGGTAGGGTTGCCTGCATAGACGTCCACGCTCCCCCCCAGCCCCGCCTGCCAATGTTCTGTGGCCTTGGGGGTAGCTGTTGGGTACTACCCCTGTGACACTTTGGGAAACCCACTCATGCCCATGTTGGACCTTCAGCAGTTGCTGTCTGGCTGCTCCGCTGTTTCAGCATTCATATGGGCCACCTAGGCATCACCCTAGTCCGCACTGTGGCCCAGCTCCACCACAGCATGTGCCGCCTGTGGCCCTCTGTATCCCCTTCTCCGGCATCTGTCCAGTTGCCGTTCCGACATGCCCGCCCTGATGTTGCGGGACATGTGCACCTGTCTGATGGTTGGGAAAACCCTGAGCAGCGCTATGTCACTGTGGGCTCATTCATCTTGTATGGGGACAGCATATAGACCCTTCCACGATTTATATCTGTTCTATGGGGCTTACTCAGGGGGGGGGAGGGGTTGATGTTTCTCATTGATACCACTATTGCCCAGCTTGGTTATTGTTTTTTTCCAGTTTGTTGGGGTCATTTTCAGTGTTTCTGTGCCCTTTTGTTCTGTGCACATGTATCACACTTATCACTGTTTTTTGGTTTCCCTGCCTGGGCTGTACATTGCTGACACTGAAATGGTTTCTCTCCCCTGTAATGTGCCTTTAACGGTAGGTTTTCATTCGCATTGGAATTCAGTCCTGAAATTCAGCGCGTTAGTGTGAGGGGAGCCTCTCCCCGCCCACTCTCCGCCCATTGACCCCTTCTCTCCGCCCTCTCTCCACCTTCTGGGGTGTTTTACCGTGCCGCGGAGCATTATGCTCGTTAGCGCGTCATAACGTGCATTATGACGCGCTAACGAGCGTTAACGTTATACAACGCGCATTATTCACGATTACCGCAGTTTAGTAAACATACCCCTAAGACTCTTATCCACTTGCTCATCACCTCCTGTTTTAAACTATTGTAACCTTCTCCTCAGTGGTCTCTCATTGAATCCTCTTTCCCCCACTTCAATCCATTCAAAACTCATCTACAGAGCTATTCTTTCTCCAGTGTTGCTTTGCTCACATAATCATTCTTCTAAAGTCATTTCATTGGCTTCCTATCTATTTCTGCATACAGTTCAAGCTTCTTCTACTGGCCTACAAGTGCATTCAATCTGCAGCTCCTCATTACCCTTCTTATCATCTTCCTACACCCCTCCTCAGGAACTCCACTCATCAGGCAAATCGCCTGTACTGCCATCTCCAGAGTCGTTCATTCTACCTTGCTGAACCGTATGCCAGGTATAGACTGTCTGAGTTAGTACATCAGGCTCCATCTCTGGCCCTATTCGAATCCAGACTTAAAACCCATTTCTTCAAGACTGCTTTTGGATCCTGACACCCTTATTCTCCTATTTAACACCTATGTGTGTTTTAATCATTTCCCTTAAAGAATTACCCTAATCCCATGTTTGTTCTGTTTCTGTATAGATGGGGGCAGGGAAACAAGAACATAAGATATATGTCATGCTGGGGAGGTAGCTAGATCAAGGTGCTCATACATAGTGGATAGTGAGATCATGAGAAGGTGCAACACAGGAACACTGTGCAGGTACCACTATTTGCACCCATGCATATGTGTAGGGCACAACTATTTGTAGGATACTGAGGGCAGGCAGCAAACTAAATCATGAGCTCAACATTTACTGACTCCCCAGATATATGGGTACCTGATGTTGTGAGGGCTGCAGGTGAATTGGCTTCCCTATCCAGGACACTCTATGCCATGGGTCCTGAGGATGTACAACAGCCAAATGTTGAACAATGTAACAACTGGGAATTGTAATGATGGCAAGATATGCAGGTCCTGTAGCCAAGGACAGGACTAACCAGGTAGTGATATAATTGTCATTGGTATATACCTACATGTGGATGTTGAAGCCAAAGTAATAATCGACTGTGTGGCACTTCTGCTACCTTCTATCCTCCATACATTATGTTGAGTAGCAGAGGAACAACAGCCCTTTAAAATGCCATCATCACCATGATCCACACCTGAACAGATCAGGAGGGACAAATAGCAGTTCAACAGGGGGACTAATGAGGACACAACTGTAATGTGCATATCCTTGTGACATACTTGCTCACATCATAGTACTAAGCAGAAACTGCATTGCAGCTGCAGATTCTGATCACCGCCGCCACCACCACCACCAGCAGCCCTACTTCCACTACCACCACCACCACCAGTGGCACCCAAATAAGCTGCAGTGAGAACACCAACACAACAGCCATCACCATAGAGGTGGATGCAAGCAGCGGCAGTGACATCTCGGCATGGGAGGTAGCCACATCAGAGGAAGAGGGAGCAGTGGAGAATGAACCCCCAAATATGGTGATCTCCTTCCTCAAGAAGCAGGGACTGGAGGACCAGTGGCCAGAATCAGATCATGAGACTGCAAGAACTGGATTTGGCTCCTACCAGAGCCTGCAGAAGGAGGGCACTGACACTTAGGAGCTCCATGCTGCTTGAGAGGGGAAGCTGGAGGGCAAGGAGTGGACAAAGAGGGGAAGGAGAGTAAGGATGGTATGGGAGGGGAGGGAAGGGGAGAGGAGATAGTGTGGAAGGGGCAGGGGAAGAAGAAGGAGGGGCAGGACAGAGAGGACTCAGGTGGACAGAGAGGGAAACCATGTCACTGCCAATTCCAGACTTTCTTCATTCCACCTTGCTGATCCATAGGCCTGGAACAAACTACTTGTCGGTGCATCGGGCTCCTTCTCCAGACCTTTTCAAGTCCAGACTGAAGACCCACCTCTTTGAGGCTGCTTTTGGATCCCGATACGCCTCATTCTCTTGTCCACTACTTATGTGTATCTTGCCATACTCTAGTCCCCAATTTTGCAATGTTTTTTCATCTTGATTAGATTGTAATCTCTGAAGAGCAGGAACTGTGTTTTAGATCTGTATGTACAGTGCTGTGTATGCCTTGTAGCATTATACAAATGATTAGTAGTAGTAATAGCATCCGATGACCCAGCCTGTCCAGTCCACCACCATGCTTGACCAGATGTGTCCCACTGAGGTCCCCAGGACCCTTGGGGACCCTGAGGTCCTACTGCATTTCACATCCCTGTGACAGGAGGTGCAGCAGGGCTTTGTTGTGGTCACCAGGTCACAGGATCTCATGGTCATGCACTTGGAAGGCCTGAGAGTGGAGATATATGCATGGTGGGGACTCCACATCAGTTCATGGCATGTTTCTCCTCTCCAACTGGTCCAGTAAGGAGGGAGGAGGGTTGGGATTAGGGCACCCATATGTACAAATGTGATAAATATACATAGACTGGTGGCCCAGGCAGGCAGACAAATAAAGTTTTCCGTGTTTGGCAATATGGGCCCGATATTCAAAGGAATTTACTCGGTTTACAGAGATTTAAACTGTGCAAATGCCCCTAAGCGGGAGATTCAGCAGCACTAACATGATTAGTGCCACTGAATATCCTAGAGTAATGCCGTTGTACGCCCCGATGATAACTGCTTAGCATCGGTGTGTGTCGGAGGCATTCCAAAAGCGGTACTCGGGGAAAACCGGGCAGCGGTGATATTCAGCTGCTGCCTGGTTATCCCTCAGTGGCAAAAGTAAGGCACAGCAAAAGCTGTCCTAACTTTCGCTGCTGGAGCTAACCGAGCAGCATCTGCATATCGCCACTGCATAGTTAGCTTCTGCACCATTTGTGGCTGTGCAGCGACCCCGGATATTCAATGCTGGTGGCCGAATATGGCCCCGGATTGAATATCTACTGTAGGGTTAAAGTTCAGCGGTGACGGCTATGTGCCTTAGAGGTGCATAGCCATTACAAATAAATATTGGACCCTATGGGCCCTATATTCAAAAGGCATTTACATGGTTTAGCCAAGTAAACCGTGTAAATGCCTTAAACGGGGATATTCAATAGCACCTACACAGTTAGTGTTATTGAATATCCCTGACAATTTTCCCTTCATGCCTGATGCTATCCAGTTAGCATTGGGGCATATTGGGGGAGTTCTGGGATGGAGTGGAGGCAGAAACTGCCGCTAACCATGTAGCAGTGAAATTGGACCACTACACGGTTAGTGGTCTGTGGATAAAACCAGGCTAGCTATTGCTGCTACACAGTTAGGCTGTGTGGCTTCAATTCCTTGGCACACAACCTGGATATTCAATGCTGCCACTGCAGCATTGAATAGCCAGGGTTAAGGGTGAGCAGGGAGGGCTATGCGTCATAGTGGCTCATAGCCTGCCCAGACGAAAATCGGGCCCTATGTGTCCACTGAGGTGTTTGAATATGCATAAACCCACCAATGTAGCTATGCAACTCTCTGTCAAACCATGTCCACAACATTTACAATATGGGCCTGTCCTGGGGTCTGTGAGCTGGGGGCCCAGCTTGCTACATCAGTCCCAACTATCCCATGGCATTGTGGATACACCTAGCCAATCACATGGCCACTGCAAAGGCCTGGGACCCCATCAATAGCGGCCTTCTCTCACACCATACTATATGGCTCCTACCCTACAGCAGCACAACCCATGCACACACACACACACACACCCCCCTCACTTAAAGTCCCCTCGCTCTATAGCACATGGTTACTGCCATTATCCAGAGGCCAATGTAGGGATAATGGTGATCTGTGGGAAATGACATGAGTATGCATACATAGATCTTATGGGGGCCTACCTACACCCATGTCAGCATGCACACTATGTCTGAATCTGCCCACAGTACACTGCAAGACATGACTCCAATGCCATGAGCCATCCATGTCTAATCACAGCTAACAAGTAGTGTAAGTTGGGACTCTCATTAATTGCTCATCCTTCCATCCCTGCAGCGGCCTGCAGCTACTGGACTCCCATCTGGCACCTCTGAACTCACAGCATCAGCAGAGAGATTCACCAGTCCATCATGCAGGAGGAATAGTAACATACTGTGCACTGTATACACATTAAGAAGGGAGGCGAGATATGGGATTGCAAGGTAGGTGAAATCTATTAAGAAGCTGTGAACAGTAGAACTGCACTTGTAGAGCAGGGGTTCCCAAACCTGTCCTGGGGCCTCCCCAACCAGTTGGGTTTTCCAGATATCCACAAATATGCATGGGAGAGATTTGCAAACAATGGGGGCAGTGCATGCAAATCTCTTTCATGCATATTCATTGTGGATATCCTGAAAACCCGCTGGCTGGGAGGCAGGTTTGGGAACCTCTGCCGTAGAGACACACAGACATGAGTGTCATGAGTGCACAACATACAAGGGAGTGGTCAGGCAATGAAACAGAGAATCAGACCCCCTGCCCCTATCTACACATTAAAATGGGCTGTGGGGACTCTGATAAACATATATTTACATTGTTGTACCACAGCTAAGAGCTCTGTCCTTACATATGATCAAAACCCTTACCTCACCTGTGATTGCTCACTACATATTCTATGTATATGTCAGACTATGTTCATCAAAGCCACTATCTCCAGCTGCTTCTAGCTTAATAGTCCCTTTTATTCTTTTTTTTAGTCACTTTCCACTTCATTTATTTTTATACAATTTTGTTTAATTTTTCTTAAATGTCAATGTCTTTATAGAATAGACAGGCAAATTCTGTGCAGCATACAACTCAAGCTTCTGTAATTCAACAAATCCTTTTTGCCTTCGATAATGACTGTACCTTCACTGACCACGACAGTTGCATTTCAAATAGTACAAACTTATTCTGCAAAAATAGTACAAAAAACCCCAATTCATTTACGATAGAGAACTTCCTGTCGTACCCCATTTGTTGTGTATAGGCTTTTATATCCTTGTAATAAGGTCTATGTGTGGGCGGACATGACGCCCATTTTTTCAGCGACTTAGTGGAATATTGTTTCATCATTCATTTACTGACCTCAAATGGAGAATTTTGGACCATGTTCCTTTAAGTTGGCAGAGTGGCAACAGAGAGGGAAGATTGAATTACAGGGCATAGTACTGGATATTTTCATTGGATGCTGTGAATCTTACTGCTTAAATCGGCAGATTGAATAGTTCACTTTATAAGATCAGGGTGTTTGCAGAAGAGTTCTCGATAAATGTCACATGGTGTTATTTGGAAAAGGGGATTCTTTGTGAATGGATAGTGATATCACAGTTGGAAACAAGGGATCTCTGAATTCATTGGTAACAATTGTACCAATAAGTGAAGAGAGGAGGGGCTAAGTGATAAAAAGAGACGCTGAGGCCATTTTTAGAAAGTTTGGGACACTCACGAGGAAGAAAGCGTAATCTTGCTGGTATAGAATGGAGGCATCTTTTGCAAAAAGATAACTGCAGTGGAAGATTGCTTGAGTAAAACTGTTTGCCTCTGAAGCAGAATAGGTTTGTACTATTCGAAGCGCAACTGTCGTGGTTGGTGATGGTACAGTTATTATAAAGGCGAAAAAGGATTTGTTGAATTACAGAAGCCTGAGTTGTATGTTGCACAGAAGTTGCTTGTCGATTCTATACGAGGATTGCTATTTATATTTCTGGCCTAATAATGAAAAAACAAATTTTATGATTGAAATTGGTTTTATTGTTTTTCAAAATATTCTCCATGAAGATCAATACACTTTTGCATGCGTTTGAACCAATTTTCAAAGCACTTTTTCCACTCCAATTGAGGTAACTCCAAAACATGCGTTTTGAATGCATCAACCGCATCTTTGGGTGTTGAAAATCATTGACCACATAATTTGTTTTTGATGTGCGGGAATAAAAAGAAGTCATTGGGTGCCAAATCAGGGCTGTACGGTGGATGACCCATCAATTCGATGTTTTGGCTGGTCAAAAATTCCTTGGTTTGAGCCGATGTGTGAGAGCTCGCATTGTCATGATGAAGAATTATTCGCCTCTTCTTCGACTATTTCCAAATTTCTCTGAAGACTTCTTGTAAACAAATGGTCGTGTAGCATTCAGAATTGACCGTCCTACGTTGCTCTAATGGCACTGTCGCTACGTGACCGGTAATGCTGAAGAAACAGGCAACCATTTGCTTCAATGTGCTTCTTCCACGAACAACTTTTGTTGGATTTGGCTCGTCTTGGAAGACCCATACAGTCGATTGCTGTTTTATTTCAGGCTCATATGCGTAGATCCATGATTCGTCACCTGTGTAGATGTTATACACAGTCTTTGATGCACCTTGAATGTATTTTTTCAACGTTTCCTTGCACCAATCGACATGAGCCTTCTTTTGAGCGTTTGTCAGATTATGCGGGATCCAACGCGAACAAATCTTTTTTACGGCCAAATGTTCATGCAATATCTTATTGATGCTTGTCATACTAATGCCCAAAGATGCCTCAATCTCATGGTATGTCACATGACGATCTTGCTTTATCAGTTCACACACAGCATCGATATTTTCTGGCACAACAACCAATTTTGGACGACCCTGACGGAATTCGTCCTGGAGCGAACGTCGGCCACGATTGAATTTGTTATACAAGTTTTTACAGTGCTGTAGGATGGTGCTTTATCGCCGTATAAAAAAATTAAGTTCATCGATGCACGCTTGTCTTGATAATCCACGTCGAAAGTTATGAAAAATAATCGCACGAAAATGTTCACGAGTTAATTCCATTTTTCGCCCGAGATGAATTTTTCAAGTTACTGTAAACAACAAATCGCGCTCAAATGGTAAAATGTTATGAATAAGGTTATGTTCAACAATGTCAGTGTTCCAATGGAACTATTGGATGGCTTGGCAACACTTACTGTTGCTAAGGCCAGAAATATAAATCGCAACCCTTTTAAAGAGATTGACTTTTAAGAAAACTTAAACAAAATTACATAAAATTAATGAATTGGAAATTGACCAAAAAAAGAATAAAAGGAACTATTAAGCTAGAAGCAGCTGAAGATAGCGGCTTTGATGAACATAATCCGACATATATACAGAATATGTAGTAAGCAACCACAGGTGGGGTATGGGTTTTGATCATATGTGAAGTATTGTTATCCTGCACCGGTTCAGTTTTGTATTAGTTATAATAATCATGTCCTGGCAATGTCCCAGTTTTTGTACTATTTCCTATAATTTCCTTTTTTAATTGATCTTGTTTTATTTGATTCTTCTATGTCAAATATGTGTGCATATCAAAACAATTTCACTGGCCACTTTTTTTAAAGGAGATATTGGACATTGAGGGGTTGAACTGCAAGGGTGCCAATAATGTTGACCACAACTGTATGCTTTGTGCATCAACTCAAAGGTTGTCTGGGCATGCCATGAGCTGCCCCATACCTGGAGCTAGCCAAAAACAAAATATATTTTAACCACAGGTTACATCAGGGTAAAAACTAAGGGCGAACAGGAATAGTGCCAGTTCTAAATCCCCAGCTGTGGTAGGCAGAAAGGATCGTCCTTCCTATCATTTATGTAAAGTTAGCAAAGCAAGTGATCAACTTTGGAGAAAGCTGATATGCAGGGAGCAACCAAGGAATGAGTTGCAATGAGTGCAATCCAAGGAACTCTACAGATAAGTGCACAACTACTGTACATCCAGTCCTGGCCAGAGGATCAGACTTTTGAAAGAACAACCATTTTTTTCCAAGATTGTTTTGGGATACAATTGACCGAGAGTGAGGAACATGCATACAGATAAACAAGTACAAAAGAGGTCATAAATACAAGAGGTATACTCGCCTGACCCCAAGAGACGTAGGTAGAGATTCTGAAGCACCTGCAAAAGAAACAATAACACAATGTACCCATACTTTTGGGAGATGAACATTTTAAACACAAACAAATTCTTGTAAAGTGTAGCAATATGGGGGTCTTTTACTTAAGGGTCCTAGCTGGGAAGACACTTTGGGGCATGTTTACTAAACATTCCTAACGTGCGGGGCCGCGCTAGTGTGCCTGTGCCATATAAGGAGTGGGCGGTTCAGGCAGAAAATAGAAAAAAAACGGTAGTAAGCAACCGGACGTGTGTGCGTCGCGCTAATGTGCGGGGGTCGACATTAGCGCGTGGAAAGGCAAAGTGGCGCGCTGCTGAGTATACAAAACAACAGAGCCGTGGTACAATGGTGAAGACACTGACCAATGGTGCAGGGGCCATGGGTTCAATCCCCCAGTGTGCGCAACGACAAAGGTCAGCTGAAGCAGTAACTGTAATAATTAACATTGTTTTAGGAGGCAAATTAATTTGGAACGGCATAAGGCGGCGCACAGTTATTTTTGGGTGGCAGAAGGCGGCGCACAGTGCTTTTTGGGCGGCATAAGGCGGCGCACAGTTATTTTTGGGCAGCAGAAGGCGGCGCACTGGTCCCCTTGGGCGGCACAAGGCGGCGCGCTGATAGGCACAAGGCGGCGCGCTGATGCACAAGCACAGGAACAGAGCCACAGCACAATGGTTAAAACACTGACCAATGGTGCAGGGATCAGGGGTTCAACTCCTCACAATGCCCAGTGAAAAATGCCTGCTGAGGCAGTATGTATTATGTTGTGGAGTGCTGTAGGAGGCTGTATAATTTTATTTTGTTATCACTACTAGCAAACGCACTCTCCCAGCATGTTAACATACGGCGGCCCATAAGGCACATGTTACAGTGCACTGTTCGCCAAGGCACCCTTGAATGACCCCTATAGGGCAGCATGTATGTTGCGACACAGGATAATGTATAGTGCACCCTATAGGGATGGCAACCATAAGGTGGCCTACAGGGCGCCCTATGAAGCACCCTCAGAGGCACCTAATGGGTATAGTAAGCTGAGGGTGGTCTTGCCGGCATAGACATATGTACAGTAAATAAAAATAAAGCTGTGGACAGCACTACCAAAGGGCCCCACTGTGGGTTTGAACCCATGACCTCTGGCTACACAGGCAGTGATGTAACCATTGCGCTATAGCTCCATAGCTGTAAGCAAGCCCCTGGCTGGCTGCAGATAGCCTACACGTCACCTCACAGACAGTCTGCTGGTGTCAACAGGATAGGGTTAGGCCACCCGTACCCATGATGCACTGCACATGCAAATTAGCTGTCCGCAGATGGACACAAGATGGGGAATGCACCCCCACAGCACCTCGGCCCTGTTGGGGAAGGTGACCGGGTGCACCCACACAGCACCTTGGCCTAGTAGGGGGCACTGACCGGGTGTTTTACTGGCACAGAGTAGCCACACACCGTTACATCGTGCGGGTACTGTGCTCACCCTGAGTGTGCAATGAGGTGGCCAGGACCAGGTCAACAACACCTGCCATGGCTGATGGAGGCCAAGTGGGTGTTCCAAAGCAGTGTTAATGTGTAAGATAGCTAGTTTCTGCACAAACACTATGGATATTCCTGTCTGCCGCCATCAGGCACCCCCCCCCGTGGCAAACATGGTCCCCATCAAGGGATCCACACTCTACCTCCCTGCAAAGGTGGCAGTAGAGGGCAACATCAACCCCAGTCCTGCTGAAGAACACCACCACCACCACCCCAGGCAGGCAGCTCCATACACAGCCATAACACAATAGCGGCACTCCACCACCAGATATTCCCCTGCAGCAAGCCAACAGCCACTGCACCCTGCTAGCCATTATAACAAGACATTTACCAGCTACAAACAGTCTGCTGGTTAGTCCATAGTGCATGTTCCCAATGGAGATGCATGCACCCAGAACTGGGCTGTCTGCATACACAGCAAGCAGATAGATCAGTGACTGGGCCCCAAAGAGAAACCCATATCTATCACATGAGAGAACTACTATACAGCACTATGGGGGGGCCTAGCCATGCTGTGGTCACTGCACAGTCAGGGTGAGCGTGATCCCCCAGAAGGACATGCTTTGGCCACCCTGTCTGTGTAGGTGGTGGCCGGACACTACAATGTCCCTGCCAGGGCCCTATGCCCAGTGCAGATGCATCCTGGCCACGCCACCCTGCCCTGGCTATACCCATGGTACCTTGCACCTCATTATGCACATTGACTGGCCAATACTGGCAACAGTGCTGGCAGTGCGGGCTGTTGAAGGGGCTTGCAGCCAACACCCACTGTATAGACAGACACACACTTCCACACCTCTGCCATCATGGTGCTACGATTGAGGGGGTAAGTAGCCTTGCCCACAAAACCGGTCCTGAGCACGGCAAGGCATGGATATGGTACGCATTACAGCTGGTGGTCACTCCCCAGGGTGGTAAGCACCGTCAGAGGCCAGGCCTGGAGCATGCCCCGCAAACACCTAACAGATTGTTTGGATGGGGTCAACTAGCAGTATGTACGTAACGTATGGATAACTGCCTGCCTGTGCTCCTAGCAAACGTCTCCGAGCTGTGTACCGTATACCTCAGGTGTAGGGTGACATTGGTAAGTTATGCAAGTGCTCGTTTTGGGTGCTGCATGCACGGTCCAATGTTCTGCCTTTCCAGGAGACATTGGCCAATGGGGCCTGTGGGTGTGGGTGTGTCTGCCCTTGATGGCTGCTGCTTTACGGCACAGATTCCCAACTCCAGTCCAGGTTTGCATCACACTGTTCGGGTTTTCCTGCTATCCCTCATGAATATGCATGGGCTACATCTACATGCCATGGGGGTGGTGCATAGATATACAGCACAGGCATTTGTATGAGTGTCAGCATGGAACCTGACTGGTGTGTGGCCCACCAGGACTGCATTTGGGTGATTCTGCTCTAGGTACTGCCCCTGTTCATGGTGTCTGTGCTCAGTGGGGTAAAAGATAGATGTCTTACCATTGCATATGTCCCCGCCATGAAAGGTGTGTCCTTACTATCACTGTTTAGTTGTGGGAAAAATATGTGGGCAGGATTGGCAGTAGCCCCAGCTGGGCTTTGAACCTGTGACCTTCTGTTCTTGTATGCACTGTCTGTGTGCACTGCACCACTGTATAGCCACAGATTGGTTGGATTCCCTGGACTGTCCATGACTGTGGATCCGGCAGGACCTGTCTGTTGCAGTGGACTGTGCCAGCCTGCACATGGCTAGACCTCTGTCTTCTGTGGTTAGCAGCCACTGCCCCCTGCACCACATGTACTTGTCCGCCAACATGCTGGCATGAACTTCTCTCAGAAAAGGCAGTTGACCTGATTGCAATGTGGCAGTATGGGACTGCATTTGGGGGACTTGGCTGTAGGTAATGCCCATTGTTGTGGTGTGTGTGCGGTGTTGGGTAAAATATGGGTGTTTTCCCCATGCATACAGGGGTGTCTGCGCTATCTTTATTTAGTGGTGGGTAAAATATAGGGACTGGGCTGGCAGGTGCCCCAGCTGGGTTTTGAACCTCTGCCCTCTGGTCCTAGAGGTAATGACTCTGTCCGCTGTACCACACTTTGGCCACAGAGACAGTGCAGCCCCTGGAGGCAGTAAGCCTGGCAGGATGGAGTCACAAACCCTGCTCTACGCAATTCTACTGTGGGCATATGCACCCTGTCTGGTGACAAACGTGCACATAAACCCCGGAAATGACCACGGGAAATGTGGGACAAAATATCACCACCCTGGGCAACAGTGATATTAATGGGCAACCATAGCAAACACTCCCAGGAAAGCTCCAAAACGTGGAAATGTTTTTTGGAAGAGTCTCCTCTCAGTAGACCCTTCCAAAATTCATTTCTTTTTTCTGGAGCTTTGCTGGGTGTGATTTCTGTATTTGCCCATCACTATAACTGTTCCCCAGCTGAATTACTATTTTTAATAGTTCTGTTGTGGTCATTTTCTATTTTTATTTTCACTTTTGTGCTGTGCACATATATCACACTGCTCACGTTTTGCTGGTTTCCCCGGTTTTCCTGTACATTGCTGACGGAAATGGTTTCTCTTCCCTTTAAATGCTTTCTACCGCGAGTGTTTCACTCGCGGTAGTTTTTACATGCAAATTCGGGCCCGATACTGTGCGGGGAGCCTCTCCCCTCCCACTCTCCACCCATTGACCCCGTCCCTCCGCCCCTCCGGAGCCTTCCTCCGCCCTCCTTTCGCCGTTCCACGCCTCTATCGGACATTTGCGGGCCCGCACTTGTACGGGGCCCGTTAGTGAGCCGCGTACCTGTGCGGGGGGTGACACGCACGTGTGCGGGGCGTTTAAACGCGTTTCTGCGCGTTTCAGTGCCGCGTTGCCGTGCGCTATTTTGCGGCGCGCTATTTTGCGGATTTTAGTAAACATGCCCCTTTGTACACACATTGCCAACTAACGCTGGGTAACAGCAGTTAGCCCAGGCCAATTTGCGTGTTAACTGTTCATCGAGTGGGCAGGCTAGGGGCAGAGAGTGGATATGGTGAGCTCACACCATGCGTTATCTGTGCCACACCTTCATTCACGTGAGTTTACCTAACATCACCTCAATAGGTAGAGTTAAATGCATCCACGCTAATGTGTGTGCGTTAGGGGAAAGGGCTCCACGCTAATTGCCAGAGAAAGGCTTTCCACAGCTTGACAGTGAACACAATGTATTGTTTAGTGACACTTTCACTACGTTTTACCATCTAATGCTCAGTATAACTTCTTGAGAGAGTAAAAAGAAATAAAATAATTTAACTATTAAAAAAATATTCTCTCTAGTTGGTATCATTTTTCTTCGAAAGCAAATGATTTTTTTTGTCTTTGTGAGTGGCTTACCTGAGGGTTATATCAGGAGGGAGCCTGACCAAAACCTAACCACTCTGTCATAACTCCAGTTATTCAGCGCAGAGGATCCCAACTCAGAGAATTATTCACACTCATAAACTATTAAAAGACAGAACAGAGAGAGTAGAACTAAACAGTCAATCCGTATGAAAAAGAGTCAGCAGTGGAATGTCCCAAGAGTCTACACTGGGGCCTTTGATGTTTACCATTTTCATAAATGATCTGGAAATAGGAGTGACGTGATCAAATCTGCAGATGACACAAAATTATTTAAAGTCATTAAAATGACAGAAGATTGGAAGGATTTGCAGAAGGATTTTGTGAGACTAGGAGACTGGCCATCTAAATGGCAGATAATATCTAATGTGCGCAAATGCAAAGTGATGCACATCGGAAACATAATCCCACTAGTTTCTGAGTTAGGAGTCACCACCCCAGAAAGCGATCTTGTAGTCATTATGGACAATTCATTGAAATATTCAGCCCAGTATACCACGGCTGTCAATAAATCAAATAGAATGTTAGGGATTATTTAAAATGGGACAGACAACAAAAAAAGCAGAGACTATCATTATCAGTAGCCTAATGGTTAGAGCACTGTCTTGGAAACCAAGAGACCAGGTTTGGCTTCCCACTAGCACTCCTTGTGGCCTTGGGCAAATCACTTCACCCTCCATTGCCTCAGAAGAATCCAAGTTATTAATCTCCCGGTTTAATGTACATTACCAAACTTAAGTTATAATGTAAACCACTTTGACTAAATGATAAAGCGGTATAAAAAATGGTTAAATAAATTAATTTTACCTCTATGTAGGTCCCTGGTGTGACTGCATCCTGAATATGTGAGCACAAAAAGGTATAGAGCATCTAAGAAAAGTGCAGAGAAAGGAGGCAAAAATGATAAAGAGGATAGAAAAGTCCCCTTATACTGTAAAGAAAGGCTAAAGAGTTTAGGGATCTGCAGCTTCGAGAAAAGATGATTGAGAGGAGATAACAGATGAGTGGGCTCAAATGGTTAACCTTTCAAACAACACAAAAACAAGAGGACACTCCACAAAACTAACAGATTGAAAACAAAATGTAGAAAGGTTTATTTTTTATGCAGAACATAATTAAGTTGTGGAATCTGTTGCCAAAGGATGTGGTCAAGGTGACTAACATAGTGACTTCAGGTTTAGAAAGTTCCTGGAAGAAAAGTCCATAAAGATTATTAGCGAGGTAGACATGGGAGAGCCATTACTCATCCCTAGAAATGATCTATGAAAAACAGATCTACCTTTTGGGATCAACCGGGTCCTTGTGACCTCCACTGTTGGAGACTGTATGCTGTGCTCGATGGACCTTGAACTGACTCAGCATGGCTTTTCTTCTGTTCTTAAGTTCTTATGAAATGTACCATAATAGAGTAAACTCAGTAGGGACTTAGGAATTTCTTAAAGTGCACCCCAGTTCAACCAGTAGGGAGTATGTCTACATGAAGGTTCAAGGAACAGGTAGCAGCCTAATGGAGTTGGTAGCAGCCTGTCTGGGAGCTCTATAGTTAAGGGAGAAAGTCAGAAGTGGTGACTCTCAGTTTCTGGAACTGTAGGTCAGCACTGAATTAACACTATATTTGGCTCTAGACAAACATATGTTTGTGGATCCTACCATGGAACCAGTTTTCTGTAGCCTTCAGTGGTTGCAATTAAATTGTGTGTTATATGCAAGGTGACCAAATACACAATGTAACACACTGCCTTAAAAGGCCATACTCTAATGAGCACTACTTAAACAGACAAGCAAGGCCTATTTAAATGGTAGTGAACAATAACAATTTGTAAATTTATAATATTAAATTTATTGTACACAAATTTTTAATACTCTTAGGGGGTCATTCTGAACCGCGTTTAGAGGGTCTGGATATCTGGATCGACAGAGCCTCCTGCATGTATAAGCCATTTGTGCGGGGAGCTCTGTTTGTGGGTGGGAGGAGGTGTTCCTGGGGAGAAGCGAGGGGGGGAGTGGGCAACTACCTGACCCCAGATATACAGGGCCAATTCCAAGGTCGGCCCTGTACGTCCAGTGTGGCCATTTAAACGGGGAACTTATTCCGCCTCAGAGGTGGAATAAGTCCCCTTGGACATGGGGGATGCTGGAGCCTGGGCACGCCAAACAGATGAGGGAGTGCAGGGGGCTCTCTGCAGGCCAACCCTGGCCACGGCAGGCCTGATCAGGGGTTGGGCTGTGGGGAAAGCATGTTTTGGAGGTCTGCCAGGGATCGCAGCTCTTGCATGGAACCAGGTTGAGCTAGCCAGGGATGTGGCTGGATGTCCGGGGTGCCTGAATTGGGGCATATCCCGGACATCCAGCCACTATGCCATGATTCTGCTCCCATAGGGCCATCTAGCCCCTGTGGAAGTTGGATTGGGTGCATCTCTGGGCCGTCCTGATTTCGGGATATCCAGACGGCCCAAACATGCACCTACAGAATTGGCCTCTTTTTATATAAATATATAACAATTTTCACATCATTTATAATAACATAGAAATGCATTCATAATCTAATGAAGCTCAATAAAGTGCATAAGTACTATAAATATTCACATATAAGATCACGTCCTTATACGGACATCCACAATCATACACAAACCCCAACAAGTTCAAGACCCTGTATATTTCATCAACGTTATGTTGCACTGTTTTGCACTGTGTTACGCTGACTCTTCAATCTCAAAGATGGTAATTCATATCAGTGCATACCAGTACAACATGAAATTAAATCCAAGTGGTCAATGCACAAGAGGAAAGTCCGACCTCTTCTTTGAAGATCTTTGTTAATGTTCTATAACCTCGTATGTTCAAAGTATAGCATTTTGAAGAACCATTCGCTACAACCAGAGTCACAGTGTTCGGGAAATGATAGACACAACTCCAAGCTCCCTTCAAGCAAGGTCACAGAACTTGAGGCAATGAAAGACACAACTCCAACTATGGACTATAGTTCTGCCAACAAGGCTTCGTCAGGGACTCTAAAGAATAAAAAATACAACATCACTTCATTAAACTTCACTAAAGGAACAAATATTTATAGAACATTATAGAACATTAGATGGGGTGGGAGCTGTACATCTGGTGGCACAGAAGTGAGGCCTGTTCAGCACATCCAAGTCCTTTGTCCCAATTCTGCTCCCATGGGAATGTCTAGCTCCCATGGGTGCAGAACCGGGTGCAAATCCGGCCCGTCCAGATTTTGGATGCCCGGACAGGCCTTGTGCGGAACTGGCTTCTATCTGTTTAAGTGGTGCTCATTAGAGTATGGCCTTTTAAGGCTGTGTGTTACATTGTGAATTTGGTAATCTATTGATTTGTAACAGTGGTGGTGATTGTTTCTACATTATATATAAGGTGCTCATGCTTATTTGTAAGTCCTTAAATCATGAAGCCCCAATTACCTATCCTGAAGGTTTATCATCCACTCCATGCTTTGCAATCCCAGACAATATTGTGATTCGATGTACCTTCGTTCCAATGTGTGCATTTCCGTGTTTCCATGACAGCTCCCAAGTTGTGGAATTCATTAGCTGCAGAGTTACGAGTTACATCAGACATACTTTCATTCAGAAAGCAATTGAAAACATGTTTGTTTAAACACACATATCCAACCTTTATTTGGGAATAGTGGAAGAGATCATCATATCCAAAGATTTATGACTAATATCATTCGATACCAATGCCCTGATGTATTTATATACTAGCAGTAGATGAATATCGAGATCAATCAATGAGCACAAAACAAAAAGAGAAATATATAGACAAAAATTAACTAAAACCTCAGAAAGCCAGACGCTGCATGTAGTGCAATACAAGAGAAATAGAAATGCATTTCTCCTGTACTGTACAAAATAAAAGACAGCAGATGTCAGGATTGGTATTAGGAGGGATGCAACCTGGTAATTGTCCTGGACCCACAAGCCAGAGAGGGCCTCAGATCTGTCTGAGACTGAAAAAGACACAACTTGTGCACAGCTTGCTACTGGGCTTTAGGCAATGCAATGTGTGGGATTGGGCTCAGGCAGCATATGGGGTCATGCAGGAGTCAGGAAGAGCCGCAATCACCATGTCTGCTCCCATTTAAGGGCCGGAATGCTTGTGGCTACTCCTGGGTGCTGCAACCACAATCCTGACAGCAGTCCAGCACTCTAGAGTAGCCACAAGCACTGCAGGCCTTAAACGGGAGCAGCCACAGTGATCGTGCTCTCCCCGACGTCTGCATGACTTTTCTTTTTAAATTCTGCCGCTGCTGTCCAGTGCTGACTCGGGCTCACTATGACCACTGACAGCCCTGATCGCAGTCAGAAGCTGTCCTGCTACCTGCGTATGGCTGGCCCTGGCTGGGCCATACTAGGGTTTCTGGCGCTTCCCTGAAACCTATAAATTAGCATCCCTCCCTCATTATTAGTAATGTTAGCTACACCCCACCCTCCTTTTTTCCAAAACTCCTTTCTGAACTATTTTCACGTGATGCTAGTATTTCTCCTTCAAATCTAATGTTGTAAGAAAATTGCAGTGAAAGGGCAAATGCATAGCCAGAATAAAAGTGACTACTTAGCAGTAAATACTTAGCATCATTGAAAAAGACAATGTAGTCCAAAAAAAATCTGATTCTGGTCAATTCACTAAAAACAACCTAAACATTCTCCAATACCAAGCACAGAGGTGAACTACCCTACAAACGTCGCCAACGATCTACAAGGCCAAATCTACCATACCATACCAGCATAAACTTCCAAAACTCATACAATAAGGGGCTTACCCAGAAAAAAGCAACACTATAAATACTGCAGGGGGCTCTCAAACATCCATACACCTATTTGAAAAGCTGAACAAGTCAAATTATTACAGTACAGTATAGATCCTTAGTACAAAGCTCCATGTTAACAGAACACCTGGCCTCAATCACACACAAAGGACACAAATCCTCACCAAGTACAGAATAAGTGATCACAACCTAAAGTAAAAATAAAAATATGTAGATGAAAATTAAACTTGAACCCCATGAAGTCAGACTCCGCATGCAGTGCAACATCGGATAAATAAGATATGCAGTTCCCCATACTGTGTAAAATATAAAGATAACACAAAGTGCAATCACTAAAATGAAAATAAAATTATCTTTCCTACCTTTGGTGTCTGACTGTTTTATTCTCTGATCATGCTTGGTCCTGATCTGAGGCTTATGCTTTACTGTCTTCTCTTAGCTCTCTTTCTATGGTCTATAGTCCATCTGCCATTTCTTATCTTTTCTTTTGTTTTCTTCACTTCCTTACATCAGCATATTTCCAGTCCCAGCAACCCTCCCCAGTATCAGCCCCCTTTCCAGTTCTCCCCTCCCAGTACCTTCCATTGTTAACCCCCATGCATTCCCAGGACTGCCACAGGTGTCCATTCCCTTCTAGTCCCCCTCCTTCCCCACCATCCAGCCCCTTCTAATCCAAATACCATCCCAGGTATCAGCTCACTTCCACTCCTAGTGCCACCCCCATGTCAGCTCCCTTCCAGTCACCCCATCCTCTGTCGATCCCCCTTCCAGTGTCATCCCCACATGTCCGCTCCCTTCCAGTCCCAGTGCCCCATTCTATCCAACCTCCTCCCCATTACCCAGTCACCTACCAGCCCCATCCCCATGTGTCAGCTTCCTTCAGTCCCACCCCCAGGTGTCATCTCCCTTCTAGTTCCCCTCCAGTACCATCCCCAGGTGTCAGCTCCCCATCCCTTCCATCCACTTCCTCCCTTCCCTAGTGTCATCACAGTTCCAGTCCCCCTCAGTACCATCCTCAGGTATCAGCTCCCTTCCAGCCCCCTCCTTCCCTCCTCTGTCCTCCCTTCCTGTGTCAACTCCCTTCCTGCCCCTCCTTCCCCCCTCTGTCAGCTCTCTTTCAGCCATTTCCTTCCCCCCATGTCAGCTCCCTTCCAGACCCCACCTTCCCCCGTGTCAGCTCCTTTCCAGCAATCTCTTTCCACCATGTCAGCCCCCTTCCAGCTCCCTCCTTCTCCTCCTCTGTTAGCTCCCTTCCAGCAATCTCCTTTCCCCATATCAGCTCCCTTTCAGTCCCCTCCTCCCCCCTGTCAGTTCCCTTCCAGCCCTCACCTTCCCCCCACGTCAGCTCCCTTCCTACCCTCACCTTCATTGTGTCAGCTCACTTCCAGTCATCTCTTTCCCCGTGTCACTCTCCTTCTAACCCCCTCCTTCCCCCCTCTATCAGCTCCCTTCCTGCCCCCTCCTTCCCCTGGCAGCCGTGGCTCCTGCATCTTACAGAGCAGTGGCTGTGATAGCGCTAATAATTAAAATAAAAGCAAAACCAGTGTGGATCCTTCCAGCCTCTGCTATGGAACCCCTGCTGCTGTGTCCCGCTCTCTCTAATGTAACTTCCTTTTCGGGGCAGGACACAGCAGCAGGGGTTACATAGCAGGTGCCCGTAGGCTCTGCACCATGTTTGCTTTTATTTTATTAGCGCTATGTCAGCCATATGTAAGGTGCAGAAGCCGCGGCTGGATCAGAGGGAGGGAGGGTGAGAATGCATCAGGAAATGAAAAGCTGGTTTTCTACTCTGGCCGCTCCCAGCCATGGCCAGCGCAAAGAAACAGCTTTTCATTGGCCAGTTTTAACTCGCTGCAGGAAGCCGGCTTAGCTATATAAAAAACGGCCAGGCTGGATGAAAACCGGCCGGTTGGCAACCCTACATTGAACCCTCCAGGTACTGTACAAACCAGAGAGGCCAAGTGAGATTTACAGGCAATGTATTCAAAGTATAAATCCAGAAAGACTTAAGTGTGAAAAGACTTCACACATGGAGTAACAGTTAGCTTTCTTTGGTGCTTCTAAAAGGAAGTACACAAAGAAGAGGCAGTATTACGGCAGTTTTCAAAGGAATTTGCCCAGGTAACTAAATAGTTATCTGAGTAAATTCCTTGGGCTGAAAACTTCCTTCTACATAATATACACATGGGTACTTTAGTATCAGTAAACTACTCGCACTCAAATTTTCAAAGGGTAACTGTATTTATGACACTGTCCCCACCGAAAAAAAAGATAGGCAGTTCTTAAGGGATGAACCAGAGAGGCCAAAGCTCACAAGCACCTAAAATCTGTCTCACCAGCTCACCCCCTCACAGCAGCAGAAGCTTGTTCCTTTGTTCCCACCATTGTGCTCATCTTCTAGGTTGTTCCGGCATTGTTGCCAGCACTTCCTGTGTTCTCGCGATTGACTTTGTTGTGCATATTTCTGGAAAGTGTTTTTTTCGGGCACATTGTAATTATATTATAAGGCTGGGTGATATAATAGCCAGCAAGTTGTGTCTTTCTGAATGTGCCTTTTCACTTTCCATTTGTTTCATTAATATCTGTATTATAGATGTTTATGGTTTTTTGAAAACTCTATTTGAATTACTTTTCATAGCAGACCTGTTGCTGCTCTGCTTGTTGAGAGCAACTTCACTGCAAGTCTGTGCCCTAGCATCCTGGTTTGATTAGACATTTTTACCTGTGCTTGTCTTGCGTTTGGAGCCTGTCTCTGTCTGTATATTTATTTATTTACTGTCAGTGTGTTTATTTTATTTGCATTTTTTGTAATACCATCCAGCTTTCTGCTATCTACTGTGCACTGTTCTGTGCCCTCCTATTAATCTTAAACTGCCCCTGTACCTGGTTTCTTTCTACTATCTGGTTTCTCCATTGTAAGAGGCCAAATTCAAATTCTAACTTAGGTCTATCCTGTGCTTGTCTTGAGTTTTGAGTCTGTCTCTGTCTGTATATTTATTTATTGTCAGTGAGCCTGATTCTGTTCCAGACGTAGATCCCCTCTGTGCGTCCAATCTGAACCGGAGGCACAGAGGGGATCATGATTCTGATCCCGTGGAGCACATCTAGCCCCATGGGATCAGAATCACGAACAGTCCTTCACGTGCAGGCCGGGAAAGCGATTCTGTCCGGCCTGCATGTGTAGGACTGCACCCGGCTAACACAGACAGGGCTTTTAAATGGAGCAGCGGTGCCATGGTGTCATGTTGCCATGGCACCACGGATCCCTTTAAAAGCCGTGATGCCGGTCGCCAGCAAAAAAAGTTTATTCCCCGTAGCCTGACCCCCGATCTGGTCTCCTAAGACCAGGGTCAGCCTGTGGGGAATAAACCCTGGCCCCCCCTGCCCCATCCGCACTCCGGATCATCAGAAAAAAATGTCCAGGGAAGTTATTCCATCTCGGAGGTGGAATAATTTCCCCAGACATTTTGCTGGCCCTGGACGTACAGGGCCGACATTAGAATCAGCCTGTATGTCCAGGGCCAGCGATCGCCCACTGCCTGCCCAGACTCCACCCCCAGACCACCCCTTCTCTGCCCCCATCTAAATTCCCCACACAACTGGCGGGGAAGTTAGTCGGGGGCAGGCAAGGACACGAATAGCAGGGATGGATGTCCCGTCAGGCCATCCATCCTCGCTATTCGTGGCTCAGAATAACCCCAGTGTGTTTATCTTATTTGCATTTTTTATAATATCATCCAGCTTTCTGCTTTCTACTGCTCACTGTTCCTTGCTCCTCTTCTGACTTCTTTATTATCCCTCCTACCCACCCACCCCTCAGCAAACATTCTCTTATAGCTGTCTTGTGCTCATTACCACTATTACTCAGAGGTGCACTCTCATCCTCTGGGACCTCTCTCCTGCCTATCCATCATATATCCACCAACCTCTAATCCCCCCCCCCCCCCATCTCATTCCTATGGCTCCATATCACTTTTTCTTTCTATTGTTGACACTCCCTAATCTTCTCCCCTCATCCCAATGACTTCAAGCCCCCTACTTCTCACCACCACCCCCTTACCATTCTCAACTCTCCTGCCATTTTGTCTTCTACCCTATCATCTGCTCTTCAGCTTCACCATTTTCTTCCTCTCATTCAGCCATCTCCTCTCTCTCTGAAAGAACCTCACACTTGTTACTGTTGTGCTTCCTCTCCTCTCCCCACACTCTCCTGCTCCTTCTTCTCTCATCTGAGGATATCAATTCCAAATCTGGCCCTACTAGACCTTTTTACACTCACAAGGCTGATCCTCATGCAACTATTCAAATCTCATTCATATCCCTCTGCTCTCCCCCTCCTCTCTCCATTCCACATGCGCCTTGTGGAATGCACACTACATCTCAAATAAATTTTATTCATGACTTCTTTAGCCCTAATACTCTGCATCTTCTTGCTCTGAGACCTGGCTTCTGTCATGGGGGCTACCAATTTTCCCCTATGCCTCGTCTCATTGACCGTGATGGTGGTGTTGGGTTTATACTCTTTCATTCTTGTCAATTTTAACCTCTCCTTCTGCCTCAATTTCACCCATTTCCTTCCTTTGAAATCTACTCCATCCACTTTTTTACTCCATTATCTCTCTGGATAGCTGTCATTTATCAACCACCTCCCCCTCCCCCCCCCCCCCCCATAAGTCCACCTCTACCTTTGTCACTAACTTTGATTAGTGGCTTTCCTTCTTTCTGGATGCTTCTTCACCCTTCATTATTCTTAAGGATTTTAACATTCATGCTGATGACCCTCTGACCCTTATGTCTTAAAGCTCCTTTCCCTTACCTCCTTATTCAACCTCCAGCTGTGTTCTACTGCCCCTGCTCACCAGTATGGCCACAGCCTTGATGATGTATTTTTCTCTAACTGCTTGCCCTCAAACCTTTGCACCTCAGTTCTTCCCTTATTTGACCATCACCTGCTAAACTTCACTCTTCATTACCTCCCACCTCAGTCTTGCTCAATCTCCTCCTACCTCTTTAGGAATCTTCATGCTATCGACCCATCTGCTGTCTCATTACCTCTTTTCTTCACTATGTCATCTGAGTCTGTTGATGACATAGTTTGTACTCCCCTCTGCTCTGGATACTCTTGGTCCTCCCATTCCACATCCTGTGAGGCGTACTGTACTTCAGCCCTGGCTGTCCTCTAAAACCTGCTACATAGGTTCCTGTGCCCCAGTTCAGATGAGTGCATCTGGCTCAAATCCCACACCATTGTGGACTTTCTACATTTAAAATTCATGCTAGCCTCTTTCCAGTCAGCCATAGCACTTGCCAAGCAAGAGTATTATGTCCATCTGACTAACTCTCTTGCCTCTGACCCTGGCCATCTCTTTACAACTTTCAACTCTCTCCTCAAAGTGCCTCCACCTCTGACTCCTTCCCTTTCTGTCCAGACTTTGGCTATTTCCATGACAAAGTCCACAAGATTACTCTTGAATTACCCATGGGGTCCTCTCCATCCCCCTTCCCCCTCTTCATTCCCAAATCCTTCCCTCAACCTCTGTCACCCTTGCTTCCTCTTCTAAGACTACTGAGGAGAGAGGGATGATTCAGAGGGAGACCAGTGAGGAACTTACTACCTGTTCCTCTGATCCTATTCCCACCCATCTACTAAGCTCCATCTGCTGTCATCTCTTCCATTTGTCACATCCTCAACCTATCGCTTTCTACTGCAACTATTCCTGCAGCCTTCAAGCATGCTATGGTTACACTGCTCTCCTCAAGAAATTCTCACTAGACCCTACCTATCCTTCTAATTATTGACCCATCTCCCTCATCCCCTTTATTTCTATACTTCTTGAATGTGTGGTTCACCGCCATTGTCTCAAGCTCTTCTAGATCCATTTCAATCTGGCTTCCGTCCTCTACATTCTACTGAAACAGCTCTTGTGAAAGTCTCCAATGACTTGTTCCAGACCAAATCCAAGGGCTTTTAATCAATCCTCATCCTTCTTGACTTTTCTGCTGCTTTTGACACTGTTGATCACCACTTTCTCCTTGATACCCTGTCTTCACTTGGATTTAAGGCTCTGTTCTGTCCTAGTTCTCTTCTTATCTCTCCCATTGCACTTTTAGTGTATCTTCTGGTGGATCCTTCTCTACTGCTATCCTGCTTTCAGTTGGTATATTCCATGGCTCTGTCTTGGGATCTTTCATTTTCTCTATATCAAGTCCCTTGGTGCACTCATCTCTTCCCATGGTTTTCAGTTCCATCTTTACGCTAATGACCTTCAGATCTACCTCTCTGCACCTGAAATCTCAACAGGAATCCAGGCCTGGATCCCTGCTTGCTTATCTGACAATGGTGTCTGGATGTCCCGCCATCGTCTAAAATTGAACATGGCCAAAACCGAGCTTTATCTTTATCTTTATTTTTGCGCTTGATATACTGCCCAGGCACAAGCGTCAGAGCAGTGTACAATTAAAACAGGCTGCAGATGAAAACAAAGAAAGAAAGAAAGGAAAGCCAGTATTCAGATAGGAAAACAAGAGACAGGGAGACAAAGAGAGAAAAAAGGATACAAAGCTCCAATCAAATCAAGAAGGAGAAGGGGGGAAGGGTGGGAGAGGCTGGTGGCGAAGGGAGGAAAGGGAGGCAGACTAAGGGTCAGAACTTCTTATCTTTCACCCTAAACCCACCTCCCCCTTCCTCCTTTCTCTATTTCTGCAGATAACAGTTTACTTCTCCCTGTTTCCTTGGCTCAGAACCTTGGGGTCATCTTTGACTCCTCCCTCTCCTGCTCCACACACATCAACAGATAGCTAACACCTGTCCTTTCTTTCTCTATAACATCAGCAAAATTGTCCCCTTCCTTTCTGAACATGCTACTAAGACTCTTATCAAATCAGCCACCTCCCATCTAGACTATGGCAACGTGCTCCTCGTGGGTCTCCTGCTGAATCATTGCTCTCCCCGTCAATCTGTTCAAAACTCAGCTGAACAGCTAATTCTCCACCAGTGTTGTTATATTCATGCAACCCCTCTTCTTAAGTCACTTCATTGGCTCCCTAGCCATTTCCTCATCCAGTTTAAACTTCTCCTATTAACCTATTCATACATTCATTCTGCTGCTGCTCACTACCTTTCCTCTCTTATCTCTCCCTACACTCCCCCTCAGGAACTCTGATCTTCTGGTGGATCCCTTCTACCTGTGCCCTTTTCTTCCACTGTCAAATCCAGATTTTGATCTTTCCATCTTGCCCAGAAGTGAGGGGAGGGGCAGACTCTGGTGTAGGAAGGGATCCCACCAAATGTGGACTTTGGGACTATTGGATCACTCACCCTAACGTACAGGAGAACCCCAGAGATAGATCTCCCTGCTAGGGGGAGACCATAAAGTGTGGTTCCTGCTCTCTTCTTTGAGAGCAGACTAAGTCAGGAGGACTACTGGATGCCTGCCTGCTGGACCTGAGACGGAGCAACAAATGGTGGGATCTCCAAAGTACGCCAGAATGGAAATACTGATTCTCTGAGGAAGGAACAAGCAGAATCCATAGGAGGGGCCCATTCTAGCAAGGCCAGCAGACTAACAATGCTGAGACCTGTCTATTGGAAGGTAGGAGTATCTAGGGCTTGGGATGGGTAGGACAGTTGGTCCAGATAACGACAGAGTGGGTGTACTCTCCCGAAGACCTGCCCTTGGGTTGTTTTCTCTCTGTTTACTTTACAGCCATGGCTCCGGAGGAGCTGGTTCGCTGTATGGCTGAGCAAACTTGATTCCAGCAAGAGGCGATGGATCATAGAATCGTCCAGTTCCTGAAAAGACAGGCGCAACTTAACCAGCCATTCTTTCAGCTACTAGAGGTACAAACTCAGGAGCTTAAGAAACTCACAGGATGATTGGATCGGCGAGGACATTGAAACCTGAAGTGGGCCCAATTAGGGATGTGTTGCAACGGCCACACTGGAGGGGACCCGGACCCTCACCTTAGCAAAAATGGGTCCTGGGGACGATCCCGAAGTGTATTTTCTGACATTTGAAAGGGTGACTACAGCGGTGGGTTGGTCCTTGGACCAGTAGGCTGTGCGTTCAGCACCGCTGCTTATGAGGGAAGCCCAGGCAGCCTATCAGTCCCTAGATAATACTCAAGCTGCAATCTATTATGAGATGACAGCAGCTATCCAGGACCAGTTGGGGATTTCCCCAGAGAACTTTTGAAAGCATTTTTGGGCCATCGAATTTCACCCAGGAGTAAGGCCAGGGCTGTGACCCACAGATTAACTGATTTGGCTACCAGGTGGCTGGAACCTGATAAGAATTCTGGACTTGCCATAATAAGGAAGATAGTTATTAGACTCAACGGGATTTCACTCTGCTTTAATAGCCAACCCGTTCCCGAGACTATATCCCAGAAGGAAAAGACCCCATGTTCCCATTTGCAACCCTGGATGTGGTAGAGAGAGGGGTAAAGACTAGAAAAAGCAGGGCTCAGCGCAGGTCGGAAAAGTGGAACGAGTTGATTTCCCCAGGGGGAGTCAACGATCTTGGGGAGGAGGTGCTCTCCAAGTTCGATAATTTTCCTGAAGAGCAAGCAAAAGACTCAACCTTGCAGGAAGCCTGGGGTAAGGCGTAAGGGGTGGTTCTGAGACGGGTAAGGAGAGTTATCCTCTCTTTAGGAAGAGGAATAAATTCATATCGGATTACATTCCGGGAAGAGAAAGGAGAGCAAGCCCAGCTCATGGTGCCCCAGATATTCTGGGAGGCTCTATTGATCTTGGCCCACAGCCACCCCTTGGCAGGACACCTAGGGGATCAGGGGGTTATTGCACGTCTCACACAATGGTTCTTTTAGCCTAACCTATATCAGGAGGTGACTAAGTTCTGCCAGGCATGTCCTGTGTGCCAACAGAAAAATAAGAACCAGTCCAAGAAAGCTCCCCTGATTCTGATCCTAGGGGTTGAACAACCCCTGGATCGAATGGCTGTGCACATTGTGGGTCCATTAGATAGGAGCATGGCAGGTTACCAGTAGCTCTTAGTACTTGTTGACTATGCCACCCACTATCCCTGGGCAATTCCTCTGCGGAAAGTTACTGCAGGTCAGATAATAAGGGAACTATTGAAAATTTTCTGTGAGGTAGGCTTCCCCAGAGAACTTTTGACAGATTGGAGCACTAACCTTTTGTCCAGACAATTAGAGGTAGTCTTGGCATTATTTGGGATCAGGCATGTTAAGACCGCTGCCTATCACCCACAAATCAACGGACTCATTGAGTGGTTTAACCAGACACTGATACCAATAGTTAGAAAAAGTATAGGTAATAACAGTCGGACATGGGAGCAAGTGATCCTATTTGTCCTGTTTGCATACAGAGAAGTTCCCCAATCTAAATTGAGCTTTACCCCGTTTGAGTTTTTAATGGGGAGACAACCCAGGGGACTCTTGGATATGGTACAGGAAGCCTGGATAGGAATGGAAAGAGCATTAAAGCCCGTAATTGAACAGGTTACCCATTTGAAAACCCAGATAAGACCCTTCTCCCCGTGGCCTAACGAACATTTATTTATTTTATTTTTATTTATTTAACAGTTGCTTATATACCGCTACCTTCCACAGATCAGGTGCGGTTTACAGTGAACAAGGAATGAACAGATTAACAGGTCTGTTTTACATGAAACATTAATTAACTAGGTACAATTTTGCTAAATACATTAAACATGATTGGACTAAATATGGTAAATAATTTGTTAAAATAACAATTGAACTATTTACATATTTTGAACTATTTACATATATCTATTTACAGGATTTACAAATAGTTATTTAATCGACTTTAATTGTAGTTAGATAGAATAATTGGAGTTGGTGTACCCTGAGGTCGCTATTAACCATTTCCTGTTAGTGGTAAGGTATTTTCTAGTTTGCCGAAATGGGAGATGAATAAATATGTTTTAATTTCTTGCGGAGTTCCTTTGCATCATTTAGTGCTCTTATTTCTTCGGGGAGGGAGTTCCATAGGGTGGGAGCTGCATGAGAAAACGCTTTTTTATTAGTTGTTTTTTTGGTAGTTGTGAAATCTTTCGGGATCCTAATTTTATTCGTGTGGCCTCTCCATAGCGCAGTTTGGGATGTGTCTTTAATGATAAGTTTTGTTAAAGAGACTGGGGCCAGTGGATTGAATGTCTTAAATGTAGTGATAATCAATTTGTGATTTATTCTGGATTGAATTGGGAGCCAGTGAAGGTTTGCTAGTATAGGGGTAATGTGTTCAAATGGTGGAACCTTCATTACAATTCTTGCTGCTGCATTTTGGGCAAGTTGGAGTCTTTTAATGTTTTGTTTTGTTGTTCCTAGAAGGGTGAGATTTGCGAAATCAAAGTGTGGTGTGATGATAGCCTGGATAATGCTCAGAAAATCATGTAGAAGTACAAGAGGACGTAATTGTTTTAAACTTTTGAGTTTAAAGTAGATTTTCTTAGTGATGTTTCTAATATGTGTGTCCATACTAAGGTGTGAGTCAAGGGTGACACCTAGGTATTTTACTTCATTTTTTATAGTAATGTTGTGATTTTGGAGAGTGATGTGTGTTGGAGGTATGTAGGATTGATTTTTAGTTACTATTAATATATCTGTTTTAGAATGATTGATATGGAGATTGTGGTCTTTTAGCCAGATTGTTAATTCAGAGAAGCATTCTGTTAACAGTTGTAATGGGAGTGTTGGGATTGTGAATGGTATGTACATCATCATATCGTCTGCATATATGTGATAGTGGACTTTAAATTTCTTGAAAATGTTGCAGACTGGTTGAATATATATATTAAATAGGAGGGCAGAGAGGGCGGAGCCTTGTGGGAGACCAATTTCCTGTTTATATGTTTTAGATGTTTCTGTGTTAGTTCAGACGGTTTGGGTTCGATCAGTTAAATATGAGGTGAACCAATTATGTACAGTTGAGTGGATTCCTATTTGTTTTAGTCTGTTAAGCATTACAGCATGGTGTACACTGTCAAACGCTGCAGAGATGTCTAGAAAGAGGAGAATGAAAGCTTGTTTAGGGTTATCAATACCTCGTGTTAAGGTATCGAGGAGTACTGTTAATAGAGTGTCTACACCATGATAGGGGCGAAAGCCATATTGTTGGTCATCAAGGGGGGCTGAGGTTTCTATGTGATCTTGTGTTTGAGTTTGAACGACCTTTTCAATCAGTTTAGCCATAAATGGAATGCTAGAGATAGGTCTGTAGGAATTGGGTGATGTTTTGTCGAGGGTGTTATTTTTGATTATCGGTCGGATTTGTGCATGTTTGAGAGAAGGTGGTAAGTATCCTTGGCGCAGCGACAGATTGACTATAGGAAGGATAAAGGGGGATAGTGTAGAGAGGGTATGCTTGATCCAGTTTACTGGACATGGATCAAGTTGAGAGGTCGTAGTGTTCAGGTTTGAAATAGTCATCTTAAGAGTGTCTTTGGTTATAGAGTGGAAGTCAGACCATTTTTCTAATTGATGTTGGTGGGAAAGTGAAAGAGGATTTGGTGTGAATTTTGAGGAAAAACAAGAGAAGCAAAAGGTCTATTATGACAAGCAGGCATGGGAGAGGAGTCTTAACCCAGGAGACCTGGTATTAGTTATGCTGCCCACTTCCAATGCTGGGAGGAGTGGTCTAGTGGTTAGGGGTTCAAGTCCTACCTGGGGACAGCATTCTCAGGCCAGAGGGACTGGGATTTCTAGCCCTATGGGCACTCCTTATGGTCTTGGGCAAGCCACTTAACCCTCCATTGCCCATGTTCCCTGTAAGTATTAGTGTATGTGTCTCATAACCCCTTGTGTGAAATGTATCCCCCAATTGACCACTTTGACCTGGTGAAAAGTGGGATATAAATACAGCTAAATAAAATAAAATAAACAAATAATAAGCTACTAGTCCAGTGGAGAAGCCCCTTTAGGGTGTGCCAGAAAGTGGGCTTGTACATTATGAAGTGGAGCAGCAGAAAGGGAAGGTATAGACCTTCCACATCAATTTGCTCAAATCCTGGATGTGTAGGGAGGGGCTGGGAGTGCAAGTAAATGAAGAGGAAGAGGACCTGGGTCCGGCAATTGCCCAGACAAAGGACCCCATGCAGGTCTCAATAGGAAGTGAGTTGACAGGAGACCAGAAGAGATGTGTTCAGACACCCCACCTAGTAAAGATCATATTATACTAGGTGATTTCAACTTATCCTCTATATCTACCTCTCAAAAAACATCATTCTTCCAAGCTATGGATGACTTATGATAGCATCAAATAATTGATACCCCTACCCACATAAGAGGGAATATGTTGGATTTAATCTTCATCCCAAAAGAATGGGCAAAGAGTAACCAAATATCACCAATTATCACACAACCAGTGCCTTGGTCAGACCATTACCTAATACAATTCAATATTATAATTAGCATTAACACACTCAAACCTCATACCAGAGACCAATTTTTTCATCGCTTCAAAAAGTTTCATAAAGAGGCATTCTTGAATGACACCATATCAGCACTAATCAACGATTCTGATAATCTAGACACACTTCTGACAAACTGGAATAGCACACTACTGATAATTAATAAACTAAAGAACAGCAAATCACCTGGACCGGATGTCATACAGCCCAGGGTGTTAAAAGAACTGAAATATGAGATTGCAGAACTACTATTAGTAATCTGTGACCTATCATTAAAAACATCTGTAGTACCCGAAAAATGGAGAGTGGCCAATGTAAGGCCAATTTTTAAAAAGGATTCTGTGGTGATCTGAGAAACTGCAGACCAGTGAGCCTGACCTCAGTACTAGGCAAAATGATAAAAACCATTACAAAAAAAAAATTACTGAACATGTAAATAGTCATGGTTTAATCGAAGAAAGCCAACATGGATTTAGCCAAGGAAAGTCTTGTTTTACTAATCTCTTATATTTTTTTGAAGATATGAACAAAGAAGTAGATAAAGGTAAGCCAGTTGATATAGAGCCTGATTTTGAAAGATGATGAATAGGAATGAAATGTGAAGATTCTAAATATGTGTTAAAAATACTGAGTCTCATATATACTGTAGTGAGGCAGATAATGCATTTCATGTCGTGGAATGTGAAAACCTTAAATTTCTCCTCAGTAATTCATTATCGCCTATTTAATTTGCTTTTATTCAAATCCACTAAGGAATCTCTTTCCCAAATTTAAGGTACCTATAGGCCTCTTTTTTGGTCTCTAAGGGAATACTGTGATTTTATAAGGAGCTATGTAAAGATATGCACCATCAACACATGTAAATCATGTGTACTTGACTTTATAAAATAAACATAATTGACGCTTGTAAAAATGCATGTTAACCTAGGCACCCCTCATAAAACTTCCAAACTAATCCCAAATTGCAAAACGGCCAATATTTGATGTGTCTCAAAGCTCTGCATTATCAAAAGCTATGCTTTCAAAAACAGAGGTTACCACATGAATGTGATTTTATAACAGGACACCTACTCAAAATGGGCCCAATATTCAGCAGCGATGGCTATGCACTTCTACAGCACAGCCGTCGCTGCTGAACCTAACCCTGGTTATTCAATGTGGAGGCCATACCCAGCCACTGGCATTGAATACCCAGGTCTGCTGCACAGCGCCGCATGGCATGAAAGCTAACTGGGCAGCGGCAATATTGAGCTTTTACCACGCCTATCTTTACATGCAGGTCGCTAACCGGGCAGCAGCTCAATATCACCACTGCCCATTTAGAGATAGGCTCCACCCTAGAATGCCCACGACATGCCACGATACTACACGGTTAGCACATGAAATCCAATAGGGACAAGGCAATAGATGCAGTGAAGTTCCTGTGCTGTGTTCCAGTGGTGTGTGCAGCGAATGTGGGGGCAGTTTTCTTGCTAGTGCTCCTACGAATCTCCCTTGTATGTGCGGAATGGCTATGCATTTATTAAGAGCTCACTGATGAAGCCGCATGGGCGAAACACCTGGTGTCGGAGCTTCACTGCATCTACTGCCTTGTCCCTATTGGATTTCATGTTTTGCCGCTGCTGCTGTCTTTTCAAGGAGATTTTGGCTGCTATTGCCTAATTATTTTGCTAACCGCTACTATTACAGCTAGGAGTGGCTCACTGTGTGTTTTTCTCGGATTGTTGGGTTTTTCCTTTGACCCAACTTCCTTTTTAGAGGTTTTTTTCTGACCACTGATGTCATTTTGAGTACAGGTCATTAATTGAGCATTGCTGTGGCAGGATTCTGTCTTGGTCTTGCTATATGACTGGCTTGTCCTTTCTGTTGTTTTTGTCAGAAGGGGTGGCTGAGGTCTTTTTTCCTCTAACAGTGTTTGCTGGTGGTGTAGGCTCCTTTGTCAGTTTGGTTTGTGGTGTGCTTTTTTATCACGCTTGTGTGTTTTGTGTTTTTGAGAGTACATTTGGGAGTTTTTCTCTAGTATTTTTTGAATTTGTGGCTCCCTGAGGATATTTCTTTTTTATAGTGCAAAGCAAAGGAAACAGTTTCAGGTGAAAAGAGCTGAACCCAGCATGGACTTCTGCCTGGGGCTGTCAGGGGTTGAGTACCAAGCTTTACCTCCTCAGTGTCCTTGTTGGGAGCTTCTAATTTTATCCATCTGGGGTGCATTTTGGGGTGTACTGCTGGCAACAGTTGGCATGGTGTGGGGGTTTCCCCTCCATTTTCTGCAAGCATTACTAGTGCTTTTTACTATTGTGAGCCTGGCGGTCACACGATCCTAGCGTGCATTCTGCCTGAGCAGCTCCGATGCATGTCCTCACCCATGTGCCCATTTCACACGTTGCTGTTAATGTGCGTTTTACAATTGTCGCAGCCTTAGCACATGCTGCTATTGCACTTACCTCAACTCTTTATGTCTTCTTCCAGGAAACATCTGGTAAGCAAGATACGCCTTCTGGACTCTGCTCTTCTTGTATGGCAGCTTTCGAATCATCCTTGGAGAGCCTATTTCCCCTCTCTCAGCAGGGAGATGCAGTTGATCCAGTCTTGCCTGCTCCAGGGCAGGAGGTGGAGGATGGCGCTGTGGGTAAGGATGACCAGTTGGCTGGAGGTTCTAGCGATCATGCTGTTGACTGCTCCCTTCCTCTTGGGGTTAGGCAACAACTATGTCTCTTGTTGTTGGGGGGGGGGGTCATTTCTGAGAGGAGAGCTTCTGGAACCTGAATTGTCCTCCCTGAACTCTGTTCCTTTTGACTATGAAAAGTTAGACCTGCAGCTTTTAGGTGCCCCTGAGTGCAGTCTGGTGAAGGGCAGGCTGAGAATGGCAGTCCTATTTTTGTTGCCTCTGGCTAAGCATTCCTGGCAAAGGTTGTTCCTGGAGATGTGGAGCAGCTGGGACCTGTCTGAGATCTGGTCTGCGACTTGGGCTCTGCTGTGAATGACGAAGTGCTCTTGCCTTCAGAGTCTTATGAAGAGACTGGTGTTATCTGCCTGTTCCAGACAAGGGAACTGCCGGTGTTGATTACCAGACCCTTATTGGTGGATGCTCCATACACAGAATAGGGGCCAAAGGTTCATTGACTCCTGCAAGTGGTACCAAATCTGCTACATTCTTTTCTGGAGACGATCAAGGTTTCTGGTCGGAGTGGGGTTCTCCTGACTTCCTGCCTAAGGGGCAAAGGGTGTATCTGCAGATGTACATTCTCCTGGAAAAGGAGCACGTTGTGTGGTTTGATATTCTCAAGGTGGATGTGTGGGTCACGGTGGTTACCAGATGGACCACCATTCATGTGGAAGGTGGATCAGCCTTTAAAGATACTCTGGACCGAAGGGTGGGTTCAGCGTTGAACCTTGGCAGCTGTTGTTCTTCAGTTAGCAGTCTATTCAAACCTGATATGTCGATCCCTGATCCAGTGGATTCAGCCTCTCCCGATGCTACCCCTCTTTTGGAGTTGGCTGTGACCTTCCTTTCTGATGCCATGTATGACCTGGTACATCTAGCAGCCAGGAATAGTGCCCTGTTGACTGTGACATGGTGTTTGATGTGGCTCCGATACTGGGAAGCGGACACATCTCTCAAAGCCCAGTTGGCCCACTGGAGCGTTTTGGAGTTGTTGATGAAAGACCTGGGTGAGACAAAACCTTACCGCCTTCCAGAGGACAGGTCCAAGGGGCCTGTGAAGTAGGAAAGAGCCCTTTGCCATCAGCCTCCATCAGCCTCCCTGCAGATATGCTGGTTGTACTTCTGGGATTCTCAGGACTCCCCTCACTACTGGTCTGGAAGGCCTTCTTCCCCTCTGCTCCCAGATTTTGGGCTGGTTTTCAGCTCTTTTGGGGAGCGTAAGGGCTTAGGAACTCGGTCCCCTCCAGCAGAATTCCCTCCCGAGATGCGTGATGAAGGTTTAAGGTCCCCTTCCCTCGTTCCTCCAGTTGGGGGCAGGCTTTGCCTCTTCTCTCAGGGATGGACTGGGTCACCAAGGATTGCTGGGTGCTATACACCATTCAGTATGGCTATGTCCTGGAATGCCAAGAGCCAATCCCACACACATTCATTATCTCCCCCTGTGGGTCTGTGAAGAAAAGGACAGCTGTTCAAATCACCTCGTGCAAGTTGTTGCTTCTGTTGGCAGTGGTGCCCATTTTCCAGTACGATCGGAGCAAGAACAGATACTCCATCTACTTCGTGAGGCTCGACAAAAAAAAAGTATGTATCATTTTGGCTCACTCTGGGTCTCAAGGGTGTCAATGCACACTGGTGCGGCCTGCGATACTGGATGAAAACTTTGTGATCAGTGATTCCAGCACAGTGTATTTTCATATCCCTATCCGGGAGGATCAGCAGAAGTGTCTGCGTTTTGCCATGCTTGGCTCTCCCTTTCAGTTCGCCACTCTCCCATTCGGACTCTCCACTGCCTCAAGAACCCTCTCCACGGTCATGGTGGTGGTGGTTGTAATGCTATGGTACCAAGGAATTTGTATGCACCGATATCTAGATTGCTGGTTCATCCAAGTTCATTCAGAGGCATCTTGGGTAGTGACCCAAGTAGTTTCCTTCTAGAGAAGTCTCAGTTGGGTGATCCATCAGGGAAAGAGCCAGTTGATGCCTTCCCAGTCCCTGGAGTTCCTGGGAGCACATTTCGATACTCAAGTGGGCCGAGTCTTCCTGCCAGAGGAGAAAGTCTGTTATGTTTCCGGGGTGGACAATGAGGAAATGGACTTTCTCAACCAGCACTCTCTGGATCCGGGCAAGTGGGAGTTGAGTCAGGAGGTGTTTCAGTTGATTCTGTACCACTGGGGTCACCCCGAGATGGATCTGATGGCGACCCTCTCCAATGCCAAAGTGTGCTGTGTAACCTTTTGATAGCCACACACTGGGAAGCTGTGTCATGAATTCCTTGAAATTTTTATAAATTCCATATTTTTCCTGATCTGCAGTGGGAGAAGCTCTGTTTGTAAAACTAATTCCAGCCCCGGTGTCAATCAAAGCTAGTTTATCCTGACCCCTATTCTGCTGATAACATTGAGGCGTCCACAAGAGTCCAGTATCAAGGATGTTACAAGCATTAAACTGTATTCTGGGCGTGTATCCGTTTCATCATCCAGAGGCTCTGGAATCGAGTCCTCTGCTGAGGGAACGGAGGAAGGCTGGGCTATGAAGGCTTGAGACATTTTGATATCTGAACCCAGAAGGTCAGGACACCACTATGCACTAGCCTTGTGTTTGTCCTGAGCTGCTCGTAAGTCCTGTTTTTACTTTATCTAGTTCTACCTGCAGTATGTGTTTTGTCCTGTTCCCATTTAATTTTTCTCCTTTTCTAATCCATCTCTCTGTGCTTTGAGCTCTTGAAAGGGAATGTAACCTGAGGAATTTCTAAAAGTGCCTCTGCCTTGTCCTCTCCAAGGTGTGTGTCCTCTGTATCCTTTGTCTGTGTTTTCTTGTGTATTGAGAGGATCCTCAGCTTGCCACTTCTGTGCTTCTGATACTGTTATGACCTGTGAGGGCTGGGTCTTCCAAACAGACCCAATTCTGAGCATTAAAGTATCGAAAGGGGTTGCTTTAGGGTCTTCCGAAAATAACCGAAGGTGTTTTTGTAATCTCAGGGGATAGTAATTCTAATAAAAATGCCTTATGCGTGCTCTCTCCATAATCCTTCGGCATTGGGCCAGGACTCCTGCTCATTAAGAACTGCATTTAAAATCCAGGCTCTATATGCAAACTGTTCCAGTGTATCGTTTGGTAGAGGTGAAATAATTTTAAATACTTGCATTGGGGAACAGTGAAATAGTTTTTCAATGCCTCTTTTAACCAACTGGTATGGGTGAGTGAGAGAGCCAATTTTATAATAGTGTGGCCCCAGAGCCAGATGCATAAGTCTATCAATGTCTGATTGTTTCCTTCTGTATTTCCCTAGACCCCAGTGAATCAGAATATCAGTGGTACCATTCATTTACATTAAAAGGCATAGGGCCAGCTTTCTCAACTATCCTTTCAATGCCCCTATCTTTTAATGAGTCCTGCAGCATCACTTTAACTGGTGCTCTGAGTTCGATACTGGGTGCTGAGTCTGAGTCGTTGGAATTATCCTCCTGACACAGGTCTTGGTTATTGCTCTGTTCTGGCTGAGATAAACTATTAGGATTTTCTTCCTCTGTATTGTCTGATTCATCTTTATTTTTCCCATTCCTAAGCCCTGCAGATACATACTTCTGTGTTCTTTTGTTTCTCAATAGCTTGGATGCATGGCTTATAGGGTGTGTCATAGTCAGGGGGGGCTGAGGGAGAAATGGTTGTTGGCCAGAGCTTATATTTCTTTTTGTCTTTCAGAGGCCAATTCATCCTTAACGTGCCTCAGTTCAAGTTTAAGTGCTTCTAATTGCTCACTAACAGTTATAAAGGAGTTTGTGGCTTGTATCACCTGAGCACGTTGCATGGAAATGCAAATTTGTGCCTCCTCCAGGTCTTTGGTTAATTGTGTACACTGAGTAGTCAGTTCAATATTGTCCTGTTTCATGCTAATGAGCCCCCTGCACATGCCTTGGATAAAAAAGGCATTTTCTTTTATTTGTTTTTCTTTATGAATTCTTGATAATGGTTTAACATTTGTCTTTGAATATTATACCATGATGCTTCATGGAATTCCCCTTCAAAGGGACCACCTTTTCTCTTACAGTATGTCAGTACCATTTCTTTCAGTTCCTTAAAATCAAAGGCATCCATATTTGAGACTGCAGAAGGACTGTAATTGGTACCACTTCCCAAACAAAGCTGGACTATCACTCTCTTTTCTTAGCCGCTCAAATCCTCTAGAAAATTTGTGCCTTGTACTGAACCTTTGCAAGCTTATATATAAAAATAAGAAAAATTGCAAGCCACCCTATGTAATGTCACTAGGTGTAGGTAATATTAAAATCCAGGATTATTACAGAGCCTTTTGACAATGAAAATCTCACCTTGTCTAAACCCACAAAACAAAGGTATCACTGGAATATTTTACTAAATAGTGGCACTCTGCCTGTCTACAGAGTCTTTTCACTAATGCGTCATCCAGCTTGTAACCCAAAATTGTAAATTGTAAATGGTCACAAGGGCTTTTGATTTTCCTGTCGCACCCTGTCTGAAATCTACTTTAATGTATCAAGCAAAATTATTACTTACCCAACTGGAGATCCGCTGCGAAACCGAGATGAGCCCCCATAAAATGTAACCTTTTGCCGCTTCCTACATTCGGTTACTCTCCTGTTGGTCCTGTGTCCACTTCGCAGAGGCAGTAGGATTTGTAGCACAACAAGACAACCAAACTAGTGTGGTTTAAAAAGAAGGTTTTTATATAGAAATAGACCTCTTCCATGGGTACAGAACAGAGGTATATAGTGGTTACTGAGCTGCTTCCGTGTATATCAATGACTCTATGTGTGTGCCTGGGTATGGGAGAGAGAGAGAAAAGGGGGGGGGGGAGGTAAATAGAAGTGTGTGTCAGAGTCTCATAGTAAGAAGTGTCCGATGAATAGGAAGAGAGAGAGTATTTTTGTCCTTCTCTGTATTTATAGTGAAATTTCTCCTTCTCCAGCACCTCCCTTTGTCATACTTTGGTCTGTTTGAGGTCTGTTATCACCTGATTAGCAAGGAGGGGCTGTTGTCCTGCAGACTAATCTCATCAGGCATGCTAAGCCCATCAAGTCTGGAGACGTCCTATCTGACATCACCAGGGTGTCAGAGCTGCCTGCAGGCCAAGGTCTGGGAAAAGCCATGAAACCTATGCTAGGCATAATGTCATGCTGTATGCTGACATGCTGCTTCTTCAATCGCCACATGGAGATGGAGTCTGAGATCATCGGCGCCCTGGATCAGAATTGGTCAAGTCAGCGTCTGCTGTATGTGTTTCCTGGTGGGACGAGTGCTTTGGCGTGTAGAGCGCCACCTGGGAAGGATTATTCTGGTGACACCAGATTGGCTGAGGAGAGCATGGTTTGGAGATCTGATGCAGCTCCTGAAGTGCCACCTCTTTGTTTTCCTCCATCTTGGGGTCTATTGTGTCAGAGGCTGATTGTTTTGGAAGACCTAGTTTCCTTCTTGCTTACGGCTTGGGTCTTGAAAGGAGACAGCTAGCCCATAAGGGTTACTCTCTGGCAGTGGTTTCCATTTGGCTTGGAGCCCGGAGGATGTCACTAACCTGTCATATGTGTGGATTTGGTGGCTCTTTGAGCGATGGTGCGGCACACAGCAGCTGGCTCCTGAGGTGACCAAGGTGCCATCTCTATTGGTCTTTCTGCAGGATGGTCTGGAGAAGGGCCTTTCTTTTAGCTCCCTGAAGGTTCAGGTGGCAGCTTTGGCTTGTTTCAGAGGTCCAGTGGCTGGTAAGTCTCTATAGCCTTACACCCGGATGTTTCACACTTTCTCCAGGGGGTTTGGCATCTGCATCCTCCCCTCTGGCCTGTGGTCCCTTCCTGAAATCTGTGTCTGGTGCTCAGGGCTCTGATGTAAGAACCCTTTGAGCCACTTAAATACACTACCCTAAAGGATTTGATGCTCAAGATGGTCTTCTTGGTTGTGATTGCTCTGCAAGGTGGATTTCTGTCTTGCCAAGATCCTTACTTATCTTTTTCTAAGGTGATTTCTCCCTTTTATTTGTGAACCAGGTGGTTTGCCTGCCCTCCTTCTCTAAGGAGCAGTGTCGGGGAAGGATAAGGATCTTTGCCTTGTGGATGTCCAGAGGGTGCGTCTCTGGTGCTTGGCTGTTACGAATTCTTTTCATACGTCAGACTACCTTTTTGTGTTGTTTGCTGGCCCACACAAAGGAAACGCGGCAGCTAAGTCTGCCTTGGGGTGCTAGATTAAGGAGGCCATTGCCTCTGTGTATCTGTAGCAGAATCATCTGGTTCTGGAGGTTTTGTGCACCCATTCTCCCTGAGCACAAGCAGCCTCAGGGGCGGAGCACAGCTCAGTAGTTTCTACAGACATTTGTCGGGCGGCAACATGGGTATCTCCCTCCACTTTTGTCAAGCGTTACCGCTTGCATGTCCACAGGCGGGCGGACACAGCCTTTGGCTACAAGGGTTTGCGAGCTGCTACATTATGTCTTCTTCTTGCCCATTGGAGGCATAGCTTTGGCATATCCCACTTGTCTGGACTGGTCTAGCAGGACGATATGGAAGGCAACATTTTACTAACCATATGATTTCTTTTCCTTGAGTCCCCCTAGACCAGTCCAGGGCCTGCCACTGGAACTGTGTTTTCTCTGTGATTCTGTGGCGGAACCTTTGGGTCCACCATGATTTATGTTTGGATCTGCAGCTCCATATTCTATGGACGGTCCTCTGTTTATGCTTTCCTGTGCATAGTTCTTTTCTATTTGATTTCTCATTGTTGCCCACATTGAGGTTCTCCTGTATGCTTTGGGATGGATATTGAAGAGCACTGGTGGCCGAGGTGGATAGAGGCATGGGAGTGATGTCATTGAAACCTGGATTTTCATTAGTCTTTGTCTCCAGCAACCCAATTGTCTGGACTGGTCTAGCAGGATTCAAAGAAAGGACATTATCTGGTAAGTAAAATGTCACCTTTCCTGTTTTAATTTCTTTAACTTTACTCCAAATTATTGTAATTGAAAGATTGTTTTTGATTTTACCCTATATATCATTTTTCTTGTAGTTTTTGTTTTTATTTTTCTTCTTTTGTAGTATTTGCCTGGATACTTATATAATCTATAAATAAAACATTTTTTAAAATTAAGTCTATTTTATAAAAGCAAGTAGATGCGTACTTGTCTTTATAAAAAACTAGCGAAAGTGGTAGAGAACACGCCTTAAAGTGACTGCAAGCTCACACTGCCCATATTCTGCCAAATCTCTGCCCATTTGCACATCCGTAATGACAGTATGTGCCATAAAAAAGGCACACATATTTTTACTCTGGTTTGTATTTTAAGCATGTAAATTACTATAATACTGACATTTATATGTGTTGATTTGGGATACAGGAAAGAGGGACTGGAGGTCTATAAGACTCATATGTTCATATTGCTTATAAATGAGTTCATTATTCCTGTTTATTAATGACCCATAGTAAACAGAACAGGCAGTTTATAACATTTATTGGGTTTCCATGTGTTTTCCCCCCACCCCCTCCCCAAAGAGTATTCACTTTGGGTGGCATTCTGTCCTGCGAATAGCGGGGTTGGACATCCAACCCATGCTCAACCCTGAAACCCGATTCTGTCGCCAGCGCTCCCCACACATACAGAGCGTTTGTGCTGGGAGCGCTGGATGTGGATGGGAGGGGGTGGTACTGGGTGGAGCGGGGGTGTTGCCAGGCTCTGGGACAGACAGAGGCTATTCAGTATGAGCCTCTGTACATCCTCTGGCATGGAGATGGATGCCCACATTATTCCACCCTGATGGTGGAATAATTGCCGGGCACTGCGGAGTTTGCATGCTACAGCCCCCTCTATTCCATCATGCCACTGCGGGAGTGCTCCCACTGCCCGATCCAGGCCTTGGGGGCCCCCATCAAGGGTCGGACAGCAGTGTACTGGGGCCGCTCCAGGGCCAGTTATTCAGCACCTCTGGCTGGACATCTCAGTGCCATGGTGACGGGACATCAATGCACAGGCACGCCAGCTGGATCATGGTGTGATATGGATGAGCAGCCCAGGGGACATCACCCGCAGAGGAATTCGATGCACACCGGGACATCCAGGTGCACAATTCCACAATCACAGGTACGTCTAGCTTCCACAGTTGCAGAATTGGGTACATCTTGGCCCTGTCCAAGTTTTAGCCATGCCGACGGCCCAGGTGTATACCGTATGGAATTGGCCTCCATGGATTTCCAGGTTTGACACAGATAGCACGATATGGTTCCATTTGCTCCTATCAGGAGGCATATATTTATTTTCCTATGGAACAGGCCATTCTGAAATATGAATTTGAAATATATAATTCAGAATTTACAGTATAAAGAAAGAATGTTTTCCTAATCTATTTGAAGGCATTTTATTTAACACCAGGATTGAGGGAATCTGTTACAGGGATGCTAGTTTGTCTACAAATTGATGGGATTCGTTTAAAAATATGTCCTTGCAATGTTGCTGTATTGTTGGGCTCAGTTCCTTGTTTGTCACAACAAGGGTACAGTAGTTACTGAATGCATAGGTTGACACTGTGCTAGAATTTAGCCACTGAAAGCCACAATTCAGTGTCTAGTTAAAAAATTCAGTAGCATCTTTGAGAAAATACCAGCCTTGAGTGGCAAGAGCTGATACATAAGAACATAAGATATGCCATACTGGGTCAGACCAAGGGTCCAACAAGACCAGTATCCTGTTTCCAACAGTGGCCAATCCAGGTCACAAGTACCTGTCAGGTTCCCAAAAAGTATACAGTTTCCATGCTGGTTGTCCCATGGGTAAGCAGTGGATGTCCCCGGTCCTCTTAAATAATGGTTTATGGACCTTTCCTTCAAGAACTTGTCCAAAGCTCTTTTAAATGCAGCTACGCTAACGGCTTTGGTAATGAATTCCAGAGTTTGATTAGGCATTGAGTGAAAAAATAATTTCTCCAATTAGTCTTAAATGTGCTATATTGTAGCTTCATTGAGCGTCCCCTAATCTTTCTACTTTTGAAGGAGTAAACAACCAATCTCCATTTATCTGTTCCACTCCATTCATTATTTTTTAGACATCTATCATATCTCCCCTTAGCTGTCTCTTTTCCAAACTGAAGAGCCCTAACCTTTTAAGCCTTTTCTTCATCCCCTTTACGATTTTCTCGCTCTTCTCTGTACCTTTTCTAATTCTGCTATATCCTTTTTAAGATATGGCGACCAGAATTGCACACAATATTCAAGATGTGGTTGCACCATGGAGCGATACAGCAGCGTTATAATATCCTTCATTATATTCTCCATTCCCTTCTTTATGATTCCTAGCATTCTATTTGCTTTCTTGGCCGCGGCTGCACACTAGGAGGAGGGTTTCAAAGTATTATCCATTATGATGCCTAGAACAGTTTCCTGGATGATGATTCCAAATGTAGAAACTTGCATCATGTAACCATAGTTTGGGTTGTTCTGCCCTAACTGCACTTGTCCACATTAAATTTCATCTGTCATTTGAATGTCAATTTTTTAAGGTCCTCTTTCTTACTATATTTTTACAGTCTTCCTTGTGATTTAATAACTTTGAATAATTTTGTGTCATCTGCAAATTTGATCACCTCATTCATTCTTCCCATTTCCAGGTCATTTAAAAATAATCTAAAAAGCAGCGGGCCCAGCACAGATCCTTGGAGTACTGCACTATTCACCTTTCTCTAATGCGAAAATTGACCATTTAGCCCTGCTCTCCTTTTTTCTATTTTTTAACCAGTTCCTGATCCACAATAGTATATCACCTCCTATCCCCTGACTTTTTAATTTCCCCAAGAAAATCCAGATACACTATGGGCCCGATTCTGAGTTGCTGGTTGTGAGGCTGCACGTCCCGGCGGGACGTCATCTAAAATTCCTGCTTGACATTGTAAATTACCCTGCAGCATTCATGTAAGGATACCAGTTTCAGCTCCACTGTGCTTCCCTAATTTCAGCTCTGCAGACAACTAGAAAAATAGTAAGTTTTAGAAAATTAATTTCTTCATTCTGAAGAAAAATAGGACAATCTATGGAAATCGTCACTAAAATGAGCCTTTGACTTCAGCACATTTTTCCTCATAGGGCCAGCTAAACAATTAGGTAAGATTAGGCAATCACCCAAGGTGGCAGCTTCTAGGGGGCAGCAAAGAGCAGCTGCAGTCAAACAAAAATAGGTCCTGACAACACCACAAATTCAGAGAAATATCAGCAGGAAGGGGGTGGGGGCTCATTTACCTGGGTAATTGACCTTTAGAAATTGTCCTCATTATGTGTGTGTGTATACATAGAAAACAATATTTAATACAAATATATTGTCCAACTCTGTGATTTTTAAGTTTAATTATCAAAATCATGTTGGGGGGGGGGGGAGGTGTAGGCAAACCAGAAGCAGGAAAGTTAATTGAGGGTGTAAAACTGAAGGTTCGTTTCGGGCACCTAATACCTTGGCACTGGCCCTGAGTCCTCAAAATGAAGGTCCTTCATTATCATCTTTCCTAGCAGGACTCTGAAGGGCAAGAGGGTCCTATAGCAGCTTCTGTACTGTAGAGAATGATGGAGGAAAAGTGGATGAGTGTGCCAGTACCTCTAGTTCCACCTCTCCCAACAGGAGCAACTAGACTGAAAAAAACTGGCATGACATATGCTGATTCTGTAAGAAACAGCTGGAAACAGTGACTCACCTAATAGCAGGCTATGAAGTTCTGATGGTGGAAAAATTCTATACAGAAAGGCATAACAAAGTAGCCCACCTCCTCCACTGGAAACTATGTAAACATTATAAAATCGCTCTCCCTGAAAAGCATTGGGATCATGACCCTAAGAGAATAACAGAGAATGAAGAGGTATGATCACTTGGGACATTCTCATTCTGACGGATAAGAAACTGGATGCCAGGAAACCTGACATAGTGGTAAAGGAGAAGAAAAGCAGAATGGCATTGATAAAAGAAGTGTCGGTACCGAGTGATTATTCTGTGAATCGCGTGGAGAGGCAGAAGATCCTGAAGCACCAAGAAATGCAGTCAGAGACCATGAAAATGTGACTGAAAGATACTGAAATATTTCCCATTGTACTGGAAGCCACAGGCTCGATAAAGAAGAATTTCCAAGCACATTTTCGCAAACTACCCATATATGTTACATCATATGAACTCCAGCAGGAGGCTCTCTTTGGTACGATGCAGGTATTACGCCAAGCGTTAGCAGTAAATTTGAGAGACCAAGATCATACTCCACATACCCTGACTTAGAGATGAGGTTCACAAATGCCATAGTAAGTGCAAAACTAACCCATTTGGAGAACCTACCCCGATTTAAAATCATTTCTTTCCTCTAAGTTTTACTACAATCTTAGCTTTCAGAACATTTAGTTCCTTGAATGAGTATTCCTTAGAAACTTTCCAATTTAGAAAGCAGGAAAAGTTTCCCTGTTTCTTCTCAAACTCCACTCCAAGAAATCTTTTTCCAGAATTTTGATTGCATTTCTTTACAGACAAAAACTGAGCCAAATCCTTCTGCTCAGAAGCTTTTCACTACTTCAAAAACTTCTTAAAGAAGCGCCCTTCTGTTTCATTTTTAAATTGAAAACTCAGTCAGAAAGTTCTGCTGTGAGTTGTTTGAGCAAATCCTTTCCCTCCAATACAGCTTGTATCCAGTAAATCCGTGCTTCAAACACAGGGCACAATTAATAAAACTCAGAGTCTGTTAACTCTCTGTCATCCAATTCTCTCTCTAAGCAGGCATACAACAATAAGCAAAGCAATGACTTAACAAAGTTAAACCCTTTTAACCCAATTTCCAGTTACCTTAAACTTCCACAGCACACACAGACCTCTTCTTTTCTAGCCCCTCAACTGCTTCTTTCAGTTTTATTCCAGTCCTCCCAAGATAAACTGTTTAGTAGTCTTCCATTGCTAGAACTGCAAATAGTACCCCAGCACTGCTCTGGAAAAGGGCAACCCCCCCTCCCCCCCCCCCAAAAAAAATCTCCAGTTGCAAGTATTTTTCCACAACAGATTAGAATATATCCCAGGGTTCTGTGCTGTTTCTGTAAACTTCTAAAGAGACAAATTTTAATATTGCCTTCCTGCATGAGTCTCTGCAGTTTCTCTCCTGAAAGACTGCTCCTAAAGAGATCCCTGCACTTCCCCTAGCCCCTGCACTTCCTCCAGCACACTCAATACTTTTCTATGGGGCCAGTACTTGTTTTTAAATTAAACTTTACTTTCAGCATCAAAATAGGCTTTTTAAAACCTGCAAAACCAGGATTAGACTTTTTTAAATTTATCTGAGGCCCCAGTGCTCTCTCTGGATCTTGGGAGTAAAGCCCTGCACTCCTCTTGAGGTACCAAACAGGTAATCTATTTATTTTAATCTACTGGTTACATTGATTTAGGAACTTAAATGTTATGCTCATAAATTTAGGGCCCAATATTCAAAATAAGCTAAGTTCCTCAATTTAGGATCATAAGTTAGGCTTCTAAATTTATGCCCTATTTTCAGTTGCAAATTCATCTTAATTTAGGAACATAAGCCTGTCATTTATTTGCCTAGATTTATGAGCCTAATTCTGAAAATCAGTGCTAAGCTCCTAACGTTGTTCCCCACCCACTTTTTATGTTGCTAAATTTAGAAGTTTAGTGAAATTTTGGGCCCAATATTCAATTTGTGCGCCTAACTTTGAGAGCTAGAAAACACATTTTACAATGGGTTGTCCAAGTGCAATCTAAGACGTCAAAGCCCGAATGTCTAAAAAAATGCAGACGTGAAAATTTGGGCATGGTTTCAGAAATGTCCGATATAGACATCCCTAGAATAGTATTTCAGAACACCAATGTCTAGCAGCATAATGGTAAAAGTAGTTGGTTAAGAGCAGGGTGGCCAGGGTTCAAATTCCAATGAAGGGTTTTTATGATCTTAGACTAGCCACTTACCTCTCCATCTTCTCTATACTCTCTGGATCTTTTAAGGACAAAACAAGCACTTTCCTGATTCCTATTCATGCCTGCAACAGGTATAATGTGGAGGTGCCTGCAGACGTCTCCATTGTTCCTGAAATGGAATGGAGACGTGTAAGCCCATAGCACCTCCCTGGACATTCCTTCACCAAACCCCCTTGCCTACTTGGACATCTCTGCATTAGAGACATCTGTAAATGCCACTTGTGGAATGACTGTGGAGACATCCACGTGCACCTCTTCAGACATCTTACAGCAGACTAAGCTTTATAAAATGATCGCCTATGATCCTAAAATTTGCCTCTTTCAAAATTTACTAAAGCTGAGTGCTAAATATTTTCTTTAAATTTTACTAAACTCCTATATTTAGGAACACAAAAATTGGGTGGCAATGGGGTGGATTTAGGGAGGGGAAAGGAAGTTAGGAGCTTAGCACTGATTTTCAGCACTAAGCACACCAATTAGACTCATAAATATGGTTGCCAACTTTTTGAAAAAAAAACAAACCTGCCACCCTTGGCTACTTGCACTTCTCCCCCTCTCCCACCTTCTGCTCCACTCCTGCCCCATCCCTGCTCCACGGTCCTATCCTGCCCCAGCCCCAACAAATAACTGTGGAGAGGGTCGTAGTGCAGGCTTTAGTATTTGCAGGCCATATCAAAGGGGGAGGGAGAACAAGTGTTTTCATTCTTCTTCATTCTGTCACAGACCCCCCAATACACGCATGCTCACCATATGGTATTAAATCCAAATATATCTTCTGCAGGGGCAGCCAAAGGGGGGTGCAGGGCCATTTGTGAAGACTCATTGTGGGGCCTCATTTGCATAAATAATTGCATAATATTAACATGCGCTAACATTTAGTAAACAGGCCTCTTAATGAGTGTCTGGACAAAGAAAAACTCCCAGATTTCTGCATTACTATACTCCAGTGCCAACCGCTAGTCACATTAGGAAGTATTATAAACACTGACCATTTAGAACCCATAGCATACCCACCATATCATAACAGCACTACTAGGACTCACAAAGCACCAAACCCTACCTATCAAAAAGGCAACACTGAAAATATTAAACCTATACATCTCAGAGAATACCAATACATCTCCTACTGGGGAAAGAGAACAAGTGGCACTGTCACATAGAAACTACATAAACAGAATACCTCAGCTCAGTTACACATGCAGAACATAGACTGTCACCACACAAAGAACAAGGGATCACAGTTTAGAAATAGGAAGTGTGACGCTCGCGCCCCTACCAGGCGGTTGCCTAGTAGGGACGGCTGGCCATCTGATATCCCTTCTAGGATATTTGTAGTTGTGTACGAAAAGAAGAGCCAAGTGGTTAATAAAGCGCACAGGAAATTTTATTCGGTTTCCATGCTGGTAAGTGGTGAACATAAAATTCTTCAAGCATAACTTTTGTTTCTCCAGACAAAAAGAAAATACAGGATAATTTCTCCCAGAAATCAAAAATGTCCAAAACAGTGTAACCTTGAACAAACTCATACCAGTTCCTGTTCCTTACTGCAACTGCTTAACCTTAGCATCAGAAGAAAAAGGCATTTTAAAACTCTTCACATAGTGAGTGAGGTATCAGCTTCAACCCTGCTGTTGCCACACACAAACAGTTTCAGCTGTTAGAACCTCCACTGAGCTCCTGCAGTTTCAGCTTCTTAGGAGAGATTCTTAATCCTTTACATTCAGGCTTTCCCCTCTCTTCCAGCTTCTGAAACTGTCTTTAGGCTACCACAGCCCCCTTTTTATGTTCCACTGTTTCTAGCTCACACTAATACCTTAGTGCACAGCTCGCATTCCATTTCAGAGACATCAGAATTAACAACACTTTCCTCAGGGCCTACCTCCATGCTCTCTATTGAGCTACAGCTGGGTGCTCCTTGAAAGTGCTCCGGACTCTTTTCCTTAAGAGTCTTCACCAGATTAAACAGCCTCTCCCAGTGCCTGGCCTTGCCTTCTCCAGGCCGGTCTCTTGGGGGTCTCTCCTGTTTAACTTCCCTAGTGAGATATTTCTTTCTGTGCTGAGCCTTCTGGGGTATGACAGTCTCCTCTGAGTCAGAGCAAGAACTATCCTCTTGGCAATGCTTGGTCCCTGCGTACCTTTCTTGGCTGCCTCTATATTGGTTCCTCCTTCTGCTGCTCTCCTTGGCTGAAAAGCTTCTCTTCAGTTTGGCCACAGATCTTTCCGGTCTGTGCCTTCTGGGAACTGGGCTAGAACCTGGGCTAGGCCTGGAACTGCAACTGCCGCTTGTGCTTGCTCTTGAATTCCTCCTGGACCTTCTTCTCAAAGCCCCTTCCTTATTCAAACTGGCTCTCTCTCTTGTGTTTGTTTTCTCTCTGTTAACTGCTGAGCAAGGCAACTCCCTTCCTGGCTCCGCCCACTTGGACCTCCTACTCCTATGCAAGGTTGTCCTGTGGTCTGGGATTGGTTTACCTTTAGCTCTGCCCCCTAGGTTCCTTTCAGGGCTTTTAGTATGGAGTATGTGATTTTGTGCACCCATCCCCCGTAAAGAAGAACAATTCTTCTTTTTTTCAGTTTTCTCTAGCTGGGCTGCACCCTCCTTACCACAGAAGATAATAATTAAATTGGGAATCCCAAAAGCCAAACATGAAATGTACAACAACACTGGAGAAATAAAACTATAAATTAATTTCCTCTTGTACTAAACAAAAATGCAAAGATGTTAGCGATACACATTTCCCAGAGCTGATATATTCCAGTTAATAAATTCAAAATAAAAAAGTATTTTTCTACCATTTGTCTGGGCATTTTATTTTTCAGTTACGTTTGCTACAGTCACTTTCTTCTGGTTTCTTAGTGTCTTCTGCTAGTTGACCATTTGTCCTTTCTTTTCTCTTCTAGATTTTTCCATTCTCTCTCTACATCTGCTTTAACATACCGATCTTTCCCCTTTTGCTCTTTCCTCCATTTCTTTCTTTATTCCTTTATAATCCACTCAAATTTCACCCTTCCATCCTTAATCCCCATTTACTCTCCCAATACCCGGCCAATCATAGATTTTTCTTCCCTCCCACACAAAATATCGTTTCCCCTCTCCATCCTCATTCCCCCAGCCACATCCCCTTCTAGTCCTCCCCTAACATTAGCTCCCTTCTAGTTCCAGCCCCACCCAGCATCGGCTCCCTTCTAGTCCCATTCTCCCATGTCCCCGCATCAGCCCATTTCCAGTTCTAGCACCCCCCCCCCCCCCGATCAGCTCATTTCCAGTCCTAGACCCCCATCAGCCATTTCCGGTTCTATTCCAGCCCCCCATTAGCCCATTTCCAATCCTAGCCCCCCCCCCAACAGCCCATTTCCAGTCCTAGCCCCTCCATCAGCCATTTCCAGTCCTATTCCAGCCCCCCTTAGCCCATTTCCAGTCCAAGCTCCCTCATCAGCCCATTTCCAATCCTAGCCCCCTATCAGGAAATTTCCAGTCCTAGCCCCCCATCAGCTCATTTCCAGTCCTAGCCCCCCCATCAGCCCATTTCCAGTCCAAGCACCCATCAGCCCATTCCAATCCAAGCTCCCCCAAATCAGTCCATTTCCAAACCTAGTCCCTCCCATCATCCCATTTCCAATCCTAGCCCCATTAGCCCATTTCCAGTCCAAACTCCCTCCATCAGCCATTTCCAGTCCTATCCTAGCCCCCCATCAATCCATTCCAGTCCAAGCTCCCCGACATCAGTCCATTTCCAAACCTAGCCTCCCCATCGGCCATTTCTCGTCCTATCCTATCCCCCCATCTGCCCATTTCCAATCCTAGCATCCCCATCGGCCATTTCCATTCCTGTCCTAGACCCCCTGCACCAAAGAGCCCCGCGCCTGTCTAAGCGACTTCAGAGGGAGCTGGGTGGCCCGCCTGAGGGCCCGTCTCACCTCTGCACAGCTGCCTGCGTGAAGAGCAGCGTTTTCCCTCACGTGGACAGCTGTGCTCTAGTGAAGTGCGCTGAACGCCAGGAAAGATTAAAGGGCATTTCCTGGCACTCGCATGCTTCACAAGAACACAGATGTCAGCCGAGGGAAAACTCCACTCTTCATGGTGGTGGCTGTTCAGAGGTGAGCCGGGGCCTTGGGCGGGCCTGCCCGGCTCACCTCTGAAGATGGCATTTCAAAGAGCACCGTGTGAGAATGAAGTTTTTGGGGGGGCCCCCTGAATCGCAGAGCCCTGTGCGAACAACATTTTCGCACAATGGACGAACTCCCCCACCCCCTACCCCTTTGCCAACAATCTGTGCAGAGCATAGCTAGGTCACTTCCCCATTCAGCTGGAAACCGTTCAGAGGAAGACAACCAAAATGATTTGGAGCCTGCGTCAAAAGCAGGGGTGGCCCAAGGGGGGGTGCGGGGCCATGTGCAGAGACTCGGTGCGGGGCCTCATTTGCATAAGTGGCCTCCTTTGCATAAATATTTGCATAATGTTACCATACACTAACTTTTAGTAAACATGTCTCTTAATGAAAGTATGGATAAAGAAAGACTAAAAGATTTCTACATTACTATAATCCAGTGCCAACTGCCAGGCACATTAGGAACTACTACAAACTACTACAAACGCTGCCCATTTAGAATCCATAGCAAACCCACTGTATCATAACAGCACTACCAGGACTCATAAAGCACCAAACCCTACCTATCAAAAGGCAACACTGCAAATATTAAACCAATACATTTCAGAGAATAACAATACATGACCTACTGGGGAAAGAGAACAAGTGGCAATGTCAAATAGGAATTACATAAACAGAAAACCTCAGCTCAGTTACACATGCAGAACATAGACCATCACCAAACAAGGAATCACAATTTAGAAACAGGAAGGCAATAATTAAACTGGGAACCCCAAAAGCCAAACTTGGAATGTACAACAACACTGTAGAAATAAAACTATAAATTAATTTCTTCCTGTACTAAACAAAGCGCAGACGTTAATGATGCACATTTCCCAGAGCTGACATATTCCAGTTAATAAATTCAAAATAAAAAGATATCTTTCTACTTTTTGTGCATTTTTTTTTCAGTTGCAATTGCTCCAGCCACTTTCTTCTGGTTTCTTCGTGTCTTCTGCTAACTCTCCACTGTCTGCTGTCCATTTGTCCTTTCTTCTCTCTTCTAGTTTTTTCTCTTTCTCTACATCTGCTTTAACATACTAATCTTTCTCCTTTTGCTCTTTCCTCATACCTGTTTCATCCACTCAAATTTTACCCCTCCATCCTCAATCCCCACTTACTCTCCCAATACCTGGCCAATTGTAGATTTTTCATCCCTTCCACACAAAATATTTTTCCCCTCTCCATTTCACTCTCCCAGTCCCATCCCATTCTAATCCTCCCCCAACATCAGCTCCCTTCTAGTTCCAGCCTCACCCAGCATCCGCTCCCTTCTATTTCCTGCATCAGCCCATTACCAGTCCTAGCCCCCCATCAGCCCATTTCCAGTCCTAGCTCCCCCATCCATTTCCAGTCCTATCCGAGTCCCTCCATCAGCTCATTTCCAATCCCAGCCCCCCATCAGCACATTTCTAGTCATTTCCTAGCCCCACCATGATCCCATGTCAAATCCTAGCTCCCCTCCACTCAGCCCCTTTCCAATCCAAGCCCCCCATGAGCCTACTTACAGTTCTAGCCCCTCCATGAGTCCATTTCAATCCAAGCCCCCACCACAGCCCATTTCCAATCTTAGCTCCCCACAACAGGCCATTTCCAGTCCTATCCTAGAGACTCCATCGGCCCATTTCCTGTCCTAGCTCCACCCCCCCACTCAGCCCATTTCCAGTCCTAGCTCCCTCCCCTCACAGCCCATTTCCATTCCAAGCCCCCTCCCCATCAGCTATTTGCAGATCAAGCCCCCCCTCTACTCACCCCATTTCCATTCCAAGCCCCCTCCCCATCAGCTATTTGCAGTTCAAGCCTCCCCTTCCACTCAGCCCATTTCCAGTTCTAACCCCCCATCAGCCCATTTTCAGTTTAAGCCCCCCATAGCCCATTACCAGTCCTATCCCCCCATCAGTCCACTTCCAGTCCTAACCGCATCAGCCCATTTCCAGTCTTAGCCCCCCCATAGCCCATTACCAGTCCTAACCCCCCAGCAGCCCACAGCCCATTACCAGTCCTAACCCCATCAGCCCACCTCAAGTCCTAACCCCTCCCCATCAGCCCATTTCCTGTCCTAGCCCCCCATAGCCCATTCCCAGTCCTAACCCCCATCACCCCATTTCCAGACAGCCCCCCATAGCCCATTACCAGTCCTAACCCCCCCATCAGCCCACAGCCCATTACCAGTCCTAACCCCATCAGCCCACCTCAAGTCCTAACCCCCCATCAGCACATTTCCAGTCCTAGCCCCCCATAGCCCATTACCAATCCTAACCCCCATCACCCCATTTCCAGACTTAGCCCCCCATTGCCGATTACCAGTCCTAACCCCCCCATCAGCCCACAGTCCATTACCAGTCCTAACCCCATCAGCCCACCTCCAGCCCCCCCATCAGCCCATTTCCACTCCTACCCCCCCCCCCCCCCACACCCCATTACCAGTCCTAAGCCCCCATCAGCCCACAGCCCATTACCAGTCCTAACCCCCCCTCGGCCCAGGGAAAATTTAAAAAAAAAAAAAAAAAAGCTGGCTGCTGTCACCGTGGAAGAATCTAGTGTCCCACAGGGCCCTCCCTGCCCGGCTGAGCCTCTCCACGACGGCTTTCAGATCCGTGAAGGGAGAGCGTCTCCCTCACAGCTCTATTAAGCCCGCAGAGGCTGAAGGGAAATTTCCCATCTGCCCATGCAGGCTTAACAGAGCTGAATTTCCCATCAGCCCCTGCGGGCTGTGATGAGGAAGCTGCCCAGAGCCCAGAGAATAGTGATAAAGGAAGGGAATTTACCATAATCAAGGGACCTGTTTTGGCAGGTCACAGGATTAAAGCTGCATATTTACCTAAAAGACAGGTTATTCCAGGCTGCAATGGCCTGCAGAGAGCCTCTAGTGGAGATGAGGTGAAGGAGTATAAGCCCAGATTGAGAAACCCTTACGTCACTCCTAATTACTCAGCTGCCAGGAGGGACTTTGATCAGCAACACCTGAGGACTGCAAGGGAAGGGTTGTAAACTGGGAACTTTAAAACTAGAACAGAATATGCATAGAGCAGACAAGGAGAGCGAGGAGGCAAGCCTGAGAGGAGGCTTGAAGGCAAGCGTGAGAGCAAGGAGAGAGGAGCTCTGAGTGATTCATGTTCTTGGAGAGATTCCTGGGAGAAGCCAGCTTCAAGGGATTGTGGAAATCCAAAGGCTTGGAGAACTTCAGCTGGGAACCCTAAGAAGAAGTATGGAGCAGATATCCTGAGGTCCAGGAATATAGACTGGAGGACAGGTCATAGCAGCTCCAATGCATACTGGCCAGAATATTTGAGAGGACAGCCTAATGCCAGCTTTAACCCAGGTATGAACTATGAACGTTTGTCTAACCTAAAGCAAGGCAAAGTGTTTAGACACAGTTCCTGTCCTAATGAAGGTCAGTTAGTAAAGCCCTCTGATCCAGCTCCTGATATAGAACCTATGCAAATAGAGGAACAAGCTATTATTACAGAGGAGGATGATAATCTCATGGACTGTTCTTTATGCAAGGTTGCTAGCACAGAGAAATCCTGAAAGTGGGATCAAACATAAAAAGGAAACGTTCTAGTAACTGGCACACTAGAGGTTTGTGTAAATACTTGTGCAGAGAAGGAGAAGAGCTGTTGATTGAAGCTTGTTAGCCAGCTGGTATCAGAGCAGCACACAGCTCAGGCTATGCACACGTTGGATACAAAAGTGCTTTGAATGTGAAAAGAAAAGCTGTTTTTTTGTGAAGAAGCTACTACTTTTTTTGGTTTCCTTTACACCAGCACTGCTGAGCAGGTTTGTCAGCAGTGACTGAGAAAGACTTTCCGTTGTTAATGGACTTTACAAGCTACTTGCTTTACCTTTCAGTTGTACTGTTATTTTGAATATAAAATCCTGGAGAATACATCCTAAGGTGTTACCAAGTGAATCTGTGTGCATTTGGATTTACCTCATAAATAAATATTCTGTCACTGCCTTACACTCGAGCCAACTACATTGTCTTCATTTACCTCCAAGGCAAGCACCGCATGACTGGACTACCATTACCATAATCCTTTGCAAGATAGCCAGTCTGGAACATTGCTTAATTGGGGAACTCTATCTAAAAAGCACGCCCCTCCATACATATGTAAGGGGCTATGGGCGTGACAGTGGCGTAGTTCTTGGATATACTTTTACATCAAGGATACCAGGAATTCAAAAAGGATTTACAACTGCAGAAAACTTTCAAACCAAGAGGTTGAAAGAGGAATTTCTCTGAGGGTTTTGAAGATAAAGAGGCTGATCCAGGAGCAGTTCCGGGAAAAGATCCTGTATGAGCCAGAATCCTCACTGGTATAAGGTAAAAAGTACCTGGGCATGACCAGTGGTGGATAAGAAAGTCTATATATGGGGGCATTTGAAAAAAAAAACCTGTTTTGAGGGTGCCGCCCTTTTTGTGTTTTTTTTTTTGTTTCTTACAGGATACTAAAGAATGGATCCCAAGGAACTGGTGAGCTGGATGCAGCTCAAGTCACCAGGCAACAGGAGATCGCACAGCAGGCTCAGGACGCAGCACTCACCGCCCTGAGGGAGCAGCAGAAGCCAGTTCTGGATCTAGTTGAGGCGTTAATTTCACTGCACGGCCAAGGAAGAGCTGAATCAACACCAACAGTTGTACCTGTTACTTCACATGTGGACAATGTGGGACTCTGTCAGGGTATTGGGGCATTCAGTTTTGGGAAACTCACACCTGATGATAATGTGGATGATTTCCTAGAATCATTCAAAAGGGTGGCTCAGGCACTAGCTTGGCCAGAGACCCAGTGGGCAGTAAGGCTGGCAACTTCATTAACTGGGGAGGCGCTTGCAGCCTATAGAGCCATGCCGGCAGCCCAAGCCTTAAATTATAGAGCTGTTAAGAGTGCCATAAGAGATCGCCTAGGGCTGACTGTTAGTGTGTATAGGCGAATGTTTAGGGCTACTGTTTTGAGAGTTGGCGAGACGCCGAAAGCTCTGAGTCAGAGAATTAGAGGACTAGCTCTGAAATGGCTAGCGCCTGAAGGAAAGAGTATAGAAATGATTTTGTACACTATCATGCTGGAACAATTTATGTCAGCAGTCCCAAAAGATTTACAAACCTTCCTCATACAGCAAAATTGCCAAAGCCTCGGAGAGGCAACCCTGTTATCTGAACGGTTTATGGAAGCTGCACAGGCTTGTCAGAGAATGGGTGGCCCTCTGAAAGTTGGTGCTGGGGTAAGCTGTGCTGTATCAGAGAAGAGGATTGGAAGGGATGTTGTTTCTGAAAGTAATACTGTGCCTACTCAGGTTATGAAATACGCTAAGAAAAAAGTGCTTCCAGTGTGGAAAGTGGGGACACTTGCTTAAGGCATGCCAGTATCGCACTAATCTAATGGGTGTTAACTTAAAACAGCCTGAAGAAGGTTTCCTTTTGTTGGTTGATGTACAAGGGGTTACCACGAGTGCTCTTTTAGACTCTGGTGCAGACCAGAGTATGCTATCTAGGAGGCTTTGGAAGAAAATAGAGGCTCAAGGAAAATTGGAGCATAGAAGCCCTGAGGGTAGCATACGCATTAGATGCATTCATGGAGCTGCCTCATTGTATCCCACATACAAGCTGTTAGTTAAGGGCTTGGGGGTGCAGAAGGAGATCCCTTTAGCAGTAGTTCCCAAACTTCCTTTTGATTTAGTCTTAGGAAGAGACTGGCCACAATTTAAACAAGGTTTAGTGGAAGGACTAGAGCAGAAGAATAAGGGGGATGGAATGCTGGTAGTGGCCCCTGGTCCCTTATTGAAAGTCCTCAGAAGCCAGTTGAGAAGGTGGTTAAAAAACCCCAGAAGCCAAGCTTTCTAGTAAGCAGATTTTCACCTTAAAATTTTGTAGGGTCACAGAGAAGGCCCAAGCTTCTAAGCGGGCAACCCCTCAAGCCACTGGGTTTGACCTATGTAACATGGAAAGTGTGACAATACCTCGACAAGGAAAAGCCCTTGTGGACACCGGACTCCAAGTTGAGATACCAGTTGGGTGATACGGGTGAATAGCCCCGCGATCGGGGTTGGCCCTAAAGCATTTCATAGATGTGGGAGCTGGAGTTATCGATCCCGACTATAGGGTAAATGTCAAGGTTCTGTTATTTAACTTTGGACAAGAAGACTATTCTGTAAGAACAGGGGATCAGATCGCCCAATTAATATGTGAGAGAGTGGGTTTTCCACCATTGGAAGAAGTCACAGCTTTATCCAGCTCTGAACGCGGAACCAAGGGCTTTGGTTCAACTGATGGCATGAAGGTGAAGAGCCTAGCTGCCACCTGCGAGGGTGGAAGGGAAATGCCTGAAGAAGAAGACTTCTTGGGGCCTCAAGTTTCTGAGTGCAAAGAAAACCCAGAGCCGCAGATAGGTGAAGACCTGTCACTAGTCCAGCATGAAGAATTAAAGAGATTACTGGCAAAATTTCCAGATGTGTTGACTCCTGTGCCTGGGGAGACTCATTTAGTGGCACACTTTTTGCTGCTTCCACCGGGCTCCCTGCTACTCTCCCCGGCGCGGGATCGAGCGAGCCTGCAGCACTGCTCCACCTCCATCAGGAAGAGCTCTGTCCAATCGGGACAGCCGGCGGGAAAGTTAAAAAGGCAGCGCTGCTGAGAAGAGGCCCTTTTGCTGCTTCCACCGGGCTCCCTGCTACTCTCCCCGGCGCGGGATCGAGCGAGCCTGCAGCACTGCTCCACCTCCATCAGGAAGAGCTCTGTCCAATCGGGACAGCCGGCGGGAAAGTTAAAAAGGCAGCGCTGCTGAGAAGAGGCCCTTTTGCTGCTTCCACCGGGCTCCCTGCTACTCTCCCCGGCGCGGGATCGAGCGAGCCTGCAGCACTGCTCCACCTCCATCAGGAAGAGCTCTGTCCAATCGGGACAGCCGGCGGGAAAGTTAAAAAGGCAGCGCTGCTGAGAAGAGGCCCTTTTGCTGCTTTCACCGGGCTCCCTGCTACTCTCCCCGGCGCGGGATCGAGCGAGCCTGCAGCACTGCTCCACCTCCATCAGGAAGAGCTCTGTCCAATCGGGACAGCCGGCGGGAAAGTTAAAAAGGCAGCGCTGCTGAGAAGAGGCCCTTTTGCTGCTTCCACCGGGCTCCCTGCTACTCTCCCCGGCGTGGGATCGAGCGAGCCTGCAGCACTGCTCCACCTCCATCAGGAAGAGCTCTGTCCAATCGGGACAGCCGGCGGGAAAGTTAAAAAGGCAGCGCTACCAGGCGCGCCCGCGCCTCTGCGGGCCCGCGCCTGAGGGCCTCGCCAGAGGGCCCTTTGGCGTGGCCCTTAGGCGTCGACCCTATAGAACAACCGCACAATTTGCTACCTAGCTGGCCTGACCCACCATCAACAGCCCGCCTGCACCCCGGCTCAGCAACAGCTCTCCCGGCCGGGATCGAACTGCCGGGGCGACAGGGTCCACTCCATGCTGAAGCCGCCCAACCGAGACAGTCAGTACCTCACAGGTTGATACATAGATATCAGAGTAGGGCAATCGGCCTCACACAAGAGCCCACCTGCGAAGGTGATCGAGCTCCTCCCACCCAGCGCATCTCCGAGCTTCGTGACCCAATCGGGGCTGTCCTCTCACTTGAAAAAGAGAGCGCCAAAGAAGAAAGCTCCTCTCTCCCTCTGCTCTTTGCAAGAACACCCTGAACTGCAATCGGAGCCAACGCCACGCCGAAGAAGAACCTTTCCCTGCACAGAGAAATCTGCGGCGGCAGAGTAAGGCAATCGGCCTCACAGAAGAGCCCACCGGAGAAGGTGATAGCGAGCTCCACCCACCCAACGCATCACCGAGCTTCTTGACCCAATCGGGGTTGTCCTCTCACTTTAAAAAGAGAGCGAAAGGCGCCTAAGGAACTCTCCAAAACACCAACTACATCTCTCACCCTCCGGTACTGCTGGAGCTCCCCTTCGGTCGAGCTCGCGTACCTCAACTGATCCACCAGCGTCTCGGTCACAGCAAGTATTTCCTACCTGACTGTTACTAATGACTGTTGCCTGTTTTACTGTAGCCAGTAATCCCAACCATTATAGCTACTGCCTGTTTTTCTGTAGCCAGTAATTCCAACCTCTATAGCTATTGCCTGTTTTACTGTAGCCAGTAATCCCAACCATTATAGCTACTACTGCCTGTTTTACTGTAGCCAGTAATTCCAACCTCTATAGCTATTGCCTGCTTTACTGTAGCCAGTAATCTCAACCATTATAGCTACTACCTGCTTTACTGTAGCCAGTAATTCCAACCACTATAGCTATTGCCTGTTTTACTGTAGCCAGTAATCTCAACCATTATAGCTATTGCCTGTTTTACTGCAACCAGTATCTCATTTATGTATAACTATATTGCATGACTTATTCACAACTATCCGACTTTTACTGTTTCCATTACCTCCTGCATAATCTATATTACTTGTAATTACAGAAAACTACTCCCTGATCTATTCCTCCATAATCTCCCTAACCAAATAATCACCATCACCGGTAATAGAATCGGACAATATTACATTGAACTACGAAACTCACTCACCAAGCAGCACCTTGTCACTGAACATGACACTCACAAAAACTATGATTCTAAAAATAACCTACAACTTCATATTATTGACAATCCTAATCGATCTAACACTTACCTTATCTACTAAAAATCATATGACAATCCCCATAATACGAACAACACCCAGAAATAACTACCATATTGCCCACACAAACACATACCACCAGGCAAAAATAAACTATCACCGACTTATACAAATAAAACAAACTGATTTACAACAAATAAAAGAAAACAACATCAAAAACACCAACTCACTGTCATGTATCCTTATCAATGCACGCTCAATGAAAAATAAACTTCCCATATTTAGTGATTTAATAACAGACCTAAAACCTGACATTTTATGTGTAACTGAGACGTGGCTATCTGAAACAGATACAGTCTACTTAAACCAGCTTAACACTGATGACTACGATATAAATTTTACCCACAGACCCAACAAAAAAGGAGGAGGTGTACTTATCATGACGAGAAAGATATTAAATACCAAATCAATAAAACATATTATAACCAATAACATAGATACCCTCATCATAAAGATTAACAATCTTAGAATCTGCCTAATATACAGACCTCCTGACCAAAAAGCAGATAGCCTAGATCCACTTATTGAATTTCTGGGCTCATCTACCGATCAAGATCCAATAATCATGCTAGGTGATTTCAACCTCCCCTCACTTCCAGTGTCTGAAGCCAACCTTTTCCTAGAAACCATAGCTGACATGGATTTTCACCAGATAATCACCAATACAACACACACAAAAGGAGGCACACTAGACCTTATACTCCTCCCAAACACAATCTTCCAACTATTCAACCCAGATACCATAGAATACACACAAATTCCTTGGTCTGATCATTACATCATTAAATCAAAACTCACATTCCATACCAATAGCACTAAAAACTACTCAAGAAGTGATTCCTCCACAAAATTCAAAAGATTTAACGAAACCGAATTCCTAGATACAATAATACCCCTCCTGGTGTCTCCCCCAATGGACTTAGATGAAGCTATCAAAAATTGGCATGACACAATAACCGATGCAGCTAAATCTGACCGAAGTAACAAAAAACCCACTAACTCAAAAAAGCTCCATGGTTCGACAATACGCTAAAACAAATGAAGAGACAACTAAGAAAATCAGAACACAAATGGCGCAAAACCAAACTAACTATACATAAGGAAATATATAATACCATTCTTACAAAATACAAAGACACTATAGATAGCACAAAAAAGACTTACTATGCTGCAATCTTATCAAAATCCTATAATAGACCACGAGAGCTATTCTCCATTGTTAGAAATCTCACTAATAACCCTCAAACACATAACAATGAAATTACTGACATATCAGTACAAACTTTAGCTGACTACTATCAAAATAAATCCTCACAACCTATAATGTCCATAGACAATCATAACGTAGCCTTAAATTCCGCAAATGAATGGTCAGTTTTTCACCCCACTTCCAAAGAATCACTAAAGAATATTATTTCCAACCTCAACACTACCACCTCTTTCCTTGATCCATGCCCTGTAACATGGATAAAAAGCACACTTCCAATACTAATCTCTTTCATCCTCCCTATAGTTAACCTCTCATTACTCCAAGGTTACCTCCCTCCTAAACTCAAACATGCACAAATCCGCCCAATTCTCAAAAATGGGACTTTGGACAAAACATCCCCAAAATCGTATCGACCTATTTCAAGTATCCCTTTCTTAGCTAAAATAATAGAAAAAGTGGTACAGATCCAGACACAGGAATACCTAGACACTTACTACCCACTTGATGAACACCAATATGGTTTTAGACCTCAACATGGAGTAGAATCACTTTTAACAGTCTTAATTGATACACTCCTTAAAGGGATTGATAATCACAAAAAAGCATTCATACTCCTATTTATTGACATATCAGCTGCATTTGATAGTGTACATCACACTATAATGCTTAATAACCTAAAACAAATAGGTATAAATGCCACAGTACACAAATGGTTCACTTCATATCTATATAATAGAACGCAAAATGTAAAAATAGCTAATCAGACATCCAACACATATAAACAAGAAATTGGTCTCCCACAAGGCTCAGCTCTATCAGCCCTCCTATTTAACATATATATAAAACCAGTTTGTGACATTTTCAAAAAATTCGGTGTACTCTATCATCTATACGCAGATGATATTATGTTATACATTCCATTCACCATCCCTGATGTACCGATAAAACTCTTAACAGATTGTCTTAACGAAATTGCAACCTGGCTAAAAGCGAAAAACCTCCACATAAACCATTCAAAAACAGAGGTATTAATTGTAACAAAAAACCATTCATATGTCCCCCCAACCCACATAACAATACAAAACCATGACATCATAATAAAAAACGAAATAAGATACCTAGGAATCATTTTAGATACACACCTTACGATGAACACCCACATTAGAAACATTATAAAGAAAATCTACTTCAAACTCAAAATACTCAAGCAACTACGCCCCTTAGTTTACTTAAAAGATTTCATTAACATAATACAGGCAACCATAACCCCACACTTTGATTTTTCCAACCTAATTCTCTTAGGTATAACGAAACAAAACATTAAAAGAATACAACTAGCACAGAACGCAGCAGCTAGAATTGTAATGAAAGCACACTCATTCCAGCATATTACTCCAATATTAGCAACCCTGCATTGGCTCCCAATACAAAGCAGGATACTATAAGACCACAATAACCACATTTAAAGCTCTCAATGGCATGGCTCCAATCCCATTAAGCAATCTTCTAAGCAAGGAATCTCAAAAAGTCACTCACAGAAAAGGACACTCAAATAAATTAAGGACTCCAAATGATTTTATAAAAGCAACAAAACTAACTAATAACAGAGCCTTCTCACATGCGGCCCCCTTCATTTGGAACTCCATCCCAGAGGACCTAAGATCCACAACAGAAGTTATAGAATTCCGCAAAAAACTGAAAACCTACCTCTTTGCCATGCACTACAACAACATTGATAATACACTATTCATCCCAGAAAAAGGCTAAATAACACCCAACTGAGTATAGCTAAACCTCATAATTAACAGATTTGCACCCTCTTGTAAATACCCATGATTTAAATCTAAGGAACCTTCAAACCTGTATCTGTACATAGTTCATAAATTGTTCTTGTTCTGTTATGTATTTAACCTTTACATTGTTCTGTTATGCATTTAACCATTCACCGTTCTGTTACGTATTTAACTATTACATTGTTTACTGTCAAAAATTGTTCCATGTAAAACAAGCCCTGCTTTGTTGACTGTTGTTCTATTGTGAGCCACATCTGAACTCTGGAAGATGCGGGATATAAATGATTGTTAAATAAATAAATAAATAAATAAAATAAAAATAAACATGAAATTATAACTCCCCCTGGGAAGTTAATTAGGCAGAGGCCTTATCGTTTGCCAGAAGCAAAGAAACAGGAGGTAGTGGCACAAGTCCAAGAAATGTTGGATATGGGTGTTATAGAGGAATCGAAGAGCCCCTGGAATAGCCCCATAGTCCTGGTGCCTAAACCTGACGGTTCTTTAAGATTTTGCATTGATTTCCGGCAAGTGAATGCAATATTCGTTTTTGATACATACCCGATGCCATGGGTTGAAGAGCTTCTAGACCAGTTAGGACAGGCCCAATATTTAACCACTCTTGATATGACAAAAGGCTATTGGCAAATCCCTTTAACAAAGGAGTCCAGGCCAAAGACTGCCTTTAGCACTCCCGTGGGACTTTTTTAATTCGAGGATGCCTTTCGGACTGCATGGGGCAGCGGCTACCTGCCAGAGGTTAGTAGACCAGGTACTTTGACCCCATCAAGAATATGCCTTTGCATACATGGACGATGTTATTATTCATAGCAATAGCTGGTCGGAACATCTGGTGAGAATCAGAGCGGTTCTGTCATCGATGAAGCAAGCTGGGATTACCTTAAATCCGAAGAAATGTGCTTTTACAAAGAGGGAGGTAAAATACTTAGGTCACCTGGTGGGAAAGGGAAAAATAAAACCCCTGATCAATAAAGTAGACAGTATCAGGAATTTTCCTCCACCCACCACCAAGAGGCATTTAAGAAGTTTTTTGGGACTTATTGGTTATTACCGAAGATTTATACCACACTTTGCAGAGGAAAGTGCAGTATTCACGAATATGCTAAGGAAAAACTGTCCAAACCAAATGCGATGGTCTCCCGAAGCTGAGAAGGCATTTACACTATTGAAAGGGAAATTGTGCACTAGTCCAGTGCTGAGGGGTGTAGACTTCAGAAAACCATTTCTAGTGCAGACAGACGCGTCAGATGTCGGGTTGGGAGCGGTGTTATCCCAAAGCCATGAGGGGAGTGAACATCCAGTGATGTACCTTAGAAGAAAATTGTCACCGGCCGAACAGAAATATGCCACAATAGAAAAGGAATGCTTGGCTATAAAGTGGGCAGTTGAAGCGTTGCAGTTTTATCTAACAGGAGCTGTTGATTACTGACCATGCTCCTTTAAAATGGTTACAACAAATGAAGAATCACAATGCAAGGATGACCCGCTGGTACATGGCCTTACAGGCATTCGATTTTAAAATGGAACATCGAGCTGGGAAATTACACCAGAACGCTGATGCCCTCTCATGTATTACGGACTGTAGGGAGGATTCTCCACAGCTACAGCCAGCCCGTAATAACTTAAGCAGGGGGGTATGTGATAAGGAAGCTGCCCAGAGCCCAGAGAATAGTGATAAAGGAAGGGAATTTACCATAATCAAGGGACCTGTTTTGGCGGGTCACAGGAATAAAGCTGCATATTTACCTAAAAGACAGGTTATTCCTGGCTGCAATGGCCTGCAGAGAGCCTCTAGTGGAGATGAGGTGAAGGAGTATAAGACCAGATTGAGAAACCCTTACGTCACTCCTAATTACTCAGCTGCCAGGAGGGACTTTGATCAGCAACACCTGAGGACTGCAAGGGAGGGGTTTGAAACTGGGAACTTTAAAACTAGAACAGAATATGCGGAGAGCAGACGAGGAGAGCGAGGAGACAAGCCTGAGTGGAGGCTTGAAGGCAAGCGTGAGAGCAAGGAGAGAGGAGCTCTGAGTGATTCATGTTCTTGGAGAGATTCCTGGGAGAAGCCAGCTTCAAGGGATTGGGGAAATCCAAAGGCTTGGAGAACTTCAGCTGGGAACCCTAAGAAGAGGTATGGAGCAGATATCTTGAGGTCCAGGAATATAGACTGGAGGACAGGTCATAACAGCTCCAATGCATACTGACCAGAATATTTGAGAGGACAGCCTAATGCCAGCTTTAACCCAGGTATGAACTATGAACGTTTGTCTAACCTAAAGCAAGGCAAAGTGTTTAGACACAGTTCCTGTCCTAATGAAGGTCAGTTAGTAAAGCCCTCTGATCCAGCTCCTGATATAGAACCTATGCAAATAGAGGAACAAGCTATAATTACAGAGGAGGACGATAATCTCATGGACTGTTCTTTATGCAAGGTTGCTAGCACAGAGAAATCCTGAAAGTGGGATCAAACATAAAAAGGAAATGTTCTAGTAACTGGCACACTAGAGGTTTGTGTAAATACTTGTGCAGAGAAGGAGAAGTGCTGTTGATTGAAGCTTGTTAGCCAGCTGGTATCAGAGCAGCATACAGCTCAGGCTATGCACACATTGGATACAAAAGTGCTTTGAATGTGAAAAGAAAAGCTGTTTTTTTGTGAAGAAGCTTTTACTTTTTTTGGTTTTCTTTACACCAGCACTGCTGAGCAGGTTTGTCAGCAGTGACTGAGAAAGACTTTCCGTTGTTAATGGACTTTACAAGCTACTTGCTTTACCTTTCAGTTGTACTGTTATTTTGAATATAAAATCCTGGAGAATACATCCTAAGGTGTTACCAAGTGAATCTGTGTGCATTTGGATTTACCTCATAAATAAATATTCTGTCACTGCCTTACATTCGAGCCAACTACATTGTCTTCATTTACCTCCAAGGCAAGCACCACATGACTGGACTACCATTACCATAATCCTTTGCAAGATAGCCAGTCTGGAACTTTGCTTAATTGGAGAACTCTATCTAACAAGCATGCCCCTCCATACACATGTAAGGGGCTATGGGCATGACAGGGCTTAAGAGAGCCGTGAGGGAGACACTTTCTCTTTGCGGATCTGAAAGCCGTCGCGGAGAGGCTCAGCCTGGCAGGGAGGGCTCAGCCGGGCAGGGGGGGGCCCCGCGGGACACTCGATTCTGCTGCTCCTGCAGTGGCAGCAGCCAGCTTTTTTTTTTTAAATTTAATTTATTTTTAAAGCAGAATATTCTTTGCACGGGGCCCCCTGAAACGCCAGGCCCTGTGCATAAAACATTCTCGCTCAATGGACGGGCCGGCCCTGGTCAAAAGACTTATGAGAAGAACCTTGAAGACTTAAATAGGTACACTCTGGAGGAGAAGAGGGACAGGGGAGATATGATTCAGACCTTTAAATACTTAGAGCATTAATTAGCAAACAAACCTCTTCCAAAGATGAAGAAGCTGTAAAACTAGAGGTCGTAACATGAAGCTGCAAGAGGGTGAACTGAAAGGCAATGTCAGGAAATACGTTTTCACTGAATGGGTGGTGTATGCTTGATCTGCCCTCCCGATGGAAGTGGTGGGGGCAAATGCAGTGACAGAATTCAAAGTGGCATGGGACAGACACAGTGGATCCCTTTATAGCAACAGGATAGAATCAAAATAAACTTAACTATCTCTTATATCTCAACAAATAGGGGTGATCTTCACATGGCCGTACTGAGTGTGAATCGCGCCCTGTTCGACTTGCACATCGGGTGCCCACTGCCCACCCCCACCCCTGCACCTCCATCCAGCCACTTTCTGGATGGCGGCTGGAGAGAAGAGGCATGTCCGATGTGCAGTCGCCAGCACTCTAAGCAGATCTGTCCCTCCCTGCTCTGACGCCACGTCAGAGGAGGGAGGGACCAGACTAGCTTAGAGTGCCACGAGAAGGTTTAAGGGGCGCATTTCATCTGTCTGCCGTTGCCTGCTACAGCTGAGAGAAGAAAAAGTGGTGACGTCAGGCAACGGCAGACAGCTGAAATGCGCCCCTTAAGCCTTTGCACCCTTTGCGGCCGCACCACTCACACAGGACTAGGTACTGTCCTGGACCTACACGGAGCGATAGGTACACCCCTAAACAAAGGCATTGGGAGGGGCGACCTGCACAGAGCGGCAGGTGCACCTACTCTTGCCACCTTGCTGGGCAGACTAGATGGACCATGCTGGTCTTTATCTGCCATCATATACTATGTTACTATGTTAGTATGTAACTAACCATACAAAACAAAGATGTCAGTAATGGCAATACAAATCCTCCGAGTACCACATCTATTGGAAATTAATTTAAGAAATTCCTTCAAAGCAAAGAGCAAATCTATCATGCCAGCACTAACTTCCAAAACTCACCCAAGGACCCTATCAGGAGAATGCAGCACTGTAAATATTGCAGTGGGCCCTCGAACATCAGTAAACCTATTAGGAAAGCTGAACAAGCCAGATTAGTACACATTCTTAAATAGAAATTACATGCTGACATAATTTATTTATTTATTTGATGTCTTTTCTATAGCGCGCTCTTTAGAATCAGTGCGGTTTACAGTCAACAATAATTTGTACAGTGCATAAGCAAGTGTTGCAACTTGGGACTAACTAGGGTAACTATGCAGCAGGTCACGGAATAATGTATTGACCAGGTCTGTTTGGCAACTCTTTCAGGTAACTATATACAGGCTAAGCAGTCGGGTCACAGATGTACAGTGTTGACAGGAGCTGCTTGGCAACTACCAGAGTTGGCAGAATACCAGAGTTACCAAGTTACCCAGTTCCAGGAGTGAGATTTCTGACCATCTCATTCTGGTGCGTTATGGGACCTGCAGCATTGATTTCAATGGGTAAACTCAAATGCCATACTGCATTGCAAGGCAAATTTAAAACTAGAACTGGCCAAAAATCACACTCCTCGAACTGGGTAACTTGACAGTTCTGAAATACTCAGCCTTAGCTGCACATTGAGAACACAGATGGACTTCACCAAATAAAAAATAAATTACCTAAAAGTGAAAATAGAAATATGTACACAAAAGTGAAACGGAAACTTCCAAAAGGCAGACCCGACATGCAATGGAAAGCAACAGCAGAGAAACAGAAAGAGATGCATTCCCCCTGTACTATACAAAAAAAAAGCAGATGTAAGGACTGGCATTAGAAGGAATGCAGCCAGGGGAATTGTTTTGGACCTCCAAGACAGATAAGGCTCCCAAACCAGTCTGATGCTGAAGAAGGAACAGCTTGCTAGTAGGGTTTAGGATCCCTCCAAGTTTTTGCCTGAGCTGTGCCCCAGCCATGTCTAACACGAGTCCTAGAAGATGTATATTCCATAAGCTGACATATTCCAATTACTAAATAGAAAATAGAATTCTTTTTTCTGCCTTTGATGTCAGGTCATTATATTTTTTAAATTCTTTTTGGTCCCAGTCTCTGATTTCTGTTTTCCTCTGTCTTCTCTTACTCTCTTTTCATGATCTCCTATTCATTTACCATATCTGTCTTCACTTCTCCCTTTAGGTCAGTCACTAACATTGATTTCTTCTTTTCAGTTTTCCTTGGATTATTTTTCTGCTTCTCTAACAAATTTCACTCCTCCTTCTTACCAACAACTTCTCAATTTTACTTTTTTTATTTTTACAGTATTTAGCTGCAGATTTCCATATTTTCCCTCACCCCAATCCTCCCATTCCTTCTTTCTTTCCTTTTTGAGCCTCTTATTTCCCAGTCTTTAACTAACTCTCTTCCTCTCTCTCCCCCCGATACCTAACATCTCTCCTCTGTGTCCCTAGCCCTATCCTCCCCATGTCCATCATCTCCCTTCTGTTTCCTGTCCCTATCCTTCTCCCCCCATGTCCAGCACTTCCCCTCTATGGCTCTATTGTTCCTCTGCCCAAATTCTCCCCTCTGCGTCCCTGTCCCCTCCCCATGTCCAGCATCTCTCCTCAGTGTGCCCCTTACCAGCACCCCCATACCTAGCATCTTCCCTTTCTCCCCATGTCCTTCATGCCCGAAATTTGCCTCCCATACCCCCATTTCCTGCATCTTCACTTTCTTCTCTATACCCCCATCATGTCTAGTATCTGCCCTTTTCCCCCATATCCCCCATCTGCCCTTTTACCACATTCCCCCATCATGGCCAGTGTTTTTTTATCCCTATGTCCCCCCACTATCTGTCTGTTTTCACCCCCCCCCCCATGCAATGTTCCCTCTAATTTTCTGTAGGCTGTGTGCGCATAAAATATCAGCTGTGCAACTTTTGAAGGAAGGTTAAATTTTTGTGCGCCACATAATGACACTCGGAGTTATATACTTTAAAATTTGACTACACGTCAGAATACAGTATGTACACCACATTGATTGCACTAGAAAATATTGTAGAACTTATGAAAACCGTAAATGCACAACAACTTTTAAATTTTAAGACGTCAGTGTTGTTTTCTATCAGAATCAGAACCGTAATTTTTGTGCGCTCTGTTATAAAGTATGTGCGCTCGCTCGGCGAGGCGTGTGCACGCGCACACGCGCACAGCTTAGAGGGAACAGTGCCCCCATGCCTAGCATATGTTCTCCATCCTTCCTCTAGCAACCTTAAGCCCACTGCCCTCTGATCCCATGGCCGGCATCTGCCCTCCACCTCCCCCCCTGCAGCCTTCCTCTGCCCTTCTTCCCCCTGGCCAGCATCTGTCTCCCGTATCCACCAACTGTCCCCCTGCTACCCCCTTTTGCAGCATCTGTCCCCATGGCCTCTGTGTCCAGCATGTACCCCTCCACCTCTGTTCCCCCTTCCTCACAGATGCCCAATATGGCCTCTCTCCCATCTTATCCCCAAATTGTTGCCACAAACAAAAGCATGGGTGTCCTGATTCCAGTGCACTTGTTTTTACCTGTCCTGCCCCCCCCCCATCCCCCTGTTACATATTTCAAGTCAGAAGGGGGTGGGACTGGTGAGAGACTTACAAGCATGCTGGAATCGGGACCCCACACTTTTTTTTTTTTCAAGCCACTGCTGCTGCTGTCATCAGCTGGGGGGAGGCCAGGGGACGATTGATAACACCATGCCACAGACAGGAAAAGTGATGGTGGAGGCAGTGACAGCGATGGTAGCAGGTCAAGGCTGTCCCTTCACAAAAAAAAGGCTTTTACAAGGTTGGATTTAACTCTCTGCTGGTAGCCGGCCTGGCCACCTAAAAACCAGCCAGGCTGGCTGAAAACTGGCCAGTTGGCAACCTATTCATAAATCTAGGCAAATGAATGGCAGGCCTAAATTTAGAAGCATACATTTTAAGCTCATAAATTGGGTTGAATTTTCAGTTCCAAAATCAGGGTCCTAAGTGTGGCTGAAAATAGGATACGAATTTAGAACCATAACTTAGTAACCTAAATTTAGGAGCTCAGCTTTATTTAATACTAGACTCTTTGAGTATGAATTTTGTCATTCAGTTTTAGTAAATTTTCAAAGAGGCAAATGTTGGAGCATAACTCTCAGTTAGGAGCATAAATTCTTTGAATATCAGCTTCACTGTTTGTGCTACTCGGGAGAAGGGGGGGGCAGAAATAAAACATTTTAATAGCAGGGCCGGTGCAAGGACTGAAGTCATCCTAGGTGCCCCTCCCCACCCCCCTCTGCGCGATAGCCCCTGAAACCACAACACAGCACTTATCCTCTGTCTCCATAGCTGTGTCGCAGTTTCATTCTGCCCAATCTGCCACTTCAGCCCGCCCTCTGCTGCAGACTTCTGGTTTATAAAAAAATGGAAATCTGGGGCAAAAGCAGAAGACTGGGCAGAATGAAACCGTGACGTAGCCCCGGAGACAGAGAATAAGTGCTGGGTTGTGGTTCAGGGGCAATTGCCACCGCTGTTGGACCCAGAAAGGGGTGCCAGTGCCGCAATGGGTAGCAGCAGGTGCCCCAGAGGGCCAGTGCTCTAGGTGGCCGCCTAGCTTGCCTGATGGTCACACTGGCTCTGGTTAATAGTTCCAGTTAAATATCCCATGCTTCCCAGTGGTACTCACTGTATTTCAATTAAATCTGAACCAACTGAACTTTTGCATAAAAAACTAACACTGAAAAAAAGGAGCAGGGATCACCCGAATAGCCACAGATGCATCACGTTTGGGCTCCAGTCTGGCAATATTGTTTTTCTGGTTTTCAAAGCTTGAATTATTTACCCCGATGCAGGCAGGCTCTGCCAAAACATGCCCCTGTTGAGCTTAATAAAAGATCTGTGTGTGTGTTCTGGTGACCCCTGCTCTGTGTTACTGTCTTAGACCATTGTGTAGGGGTCTGTCCAGTGCCATAAGTGAGGGCCCCTCCAAGCAAAATTTGCCAAGGGTCCCTCATGATGGTGGCAGCCAGGAAAAGGGGGAGAATACTTTTCCCCTGCCATCACCTCCACCCCATGAAAACTTAAAAAAAAATCAGAGCAAACATCTTATTTGCAATGAAGATGTTTGCTCCCGCTGGGTCTCTGCTCAGCAGCCCAAGGCCCGGGACAGCTTCTCTCCACATGGAGCCAAAGTCTCAGGTATCAGCAGACTGAGAGAAGGTGTTCCGGGACTCAGACTGCTGTGGAAAAGTACTCTGCTAACAGAGAGGCAGTGGGATGCATCGCAGCAAACATCTTTATTGCAAATACGATGTTTGCTGCACTGTGCCGCTGCCATTTCAGGCTAGGGATCGCCTTGCAGGGGTTGCTTGGGTGGTATTTACACCATTGGGTCTGTCCTCTTCTTTTTGTTTTGTTCTAAGAAACTAACGCCTCTAAGATAATGCTGTAATAATTTTATTTAGGTGTTTTTGTCGATATCATAGACATCTGGACGATAAATAATAATATGTTGATTATATTGCAGATACATTTTTAAACCGATCACTGATTTTCTTTTAAGGATGATCTATAAGAATGGGAATAGTTGGTATAGCTGACCCAATCCCTTCTCTTTCCTTACAGTGCATTAAGAACTGCCTGAAGTACAAGCAGGGTCCAGGAAAGGGAGAGGAATGAGAGACATTATCACGGATATGAGCTGGATCCTTGAATAGACAAAAGAATACCAAAAGGATATCTATATGTGTTTTATAGACTACAGCAAGTATTTTGACTGTGTAAACCATGAGGAACTCTGGGCCACATTAAGAAGCATGGGTATACCAGAACACCTGATCGTTCTCTTGCACAACCTTTACACTGATCAAGAAGCAACAGCTCTAACGGAACTAGGAGAAACAGAATGGTTTAAAATCAGCTAAGGTGTACGACAAGGCTGCATACTTTCCCCCTACCTCTTTAATTTATATACAGAGGAAATTGTCAGAGAAGCAGGACTGTATGAAGACAACAGAGCTGTGAAGATTGGTGGAAGACTCATCAACAACCTTCGCTATGCTGATGATAACACATTACTGGCTGAAAGAGAAGATGATTTGAAGCATTTGCTTCTCAAGATCAAGGAATATAATCTTAAAACGGGTCTGCACCTTAATGTTAAGAAGACAAAGATCCTGACAACTGGCAAAATGAATAAGTTCATTGTTGATGGAGAAGAAATTGAAATAGTTGACAACTTTAACCTACTTGGATCAACTTTCAATAAAGAAGCAATAAGCAGTCAAGAAATCCGATGATGCATTGCTCTTGGCAGAATGACTATGAAGAATCTAGACCAGATTCTCAAGAGCAGAGATGTCGCTCTCCATACAAAGATTTGACTTGTTCATGCCATAGTATTTTCAACAACATCATATGGATGTGGAAGATGGACAGTGAAAAAGATAGACTGGAAGAAAACTGATGCCTTTGAATTATGGTGCTGGCGACGAATACTGTGTATACCATGGACTGCCCGAAGAACAAACCAGTCGGTACTAGGGGAGATCAAACCTAAGCTTTTTTTAGAAGCTCACATGACAAGACTTGACTTTCATACTTTTGACACATCATACGAAGAGAGAGATCATTAGAGAAAGACATCATGCTTGGCAAGGTAGAAAGTCAACACAAAAGAAAAAGGCCAGCAATGAGATGGATTGATACAATAACAGCAGCTATGGGTGCCAATCTGTCAACAATGAGCCGCCTTACTGAAGATCAATCACAATTTAGGACAACTATCCAGAAAGTCGCCATGAGTCGACACCGAATTGATGGCACTTAACAACAACAACAAGCTGGATCAACATTGCCAATAGCCTTAAATCTCTTTCCATGAATGGTTTACATAAGTTGAGAACCCTTAAAACTCAAAAAAGCTGCTTCCTTTTTCATGTCATGAAACAACTGCATGACTTTTATTTTCATGGTTTGTCTACAAATACAGTACTATGGGGCCTTTTTTACTAAAGGTGTGCCCCTACCATGTGATTAGCAGCAATACCATCGCACAGTAAGTGCATCCTTCATGTGCTAATTGTTGGGTTTGGCACAATCGCAAGCACTAACATCTGGCAAACTTAGGGGCATGTTTACTAAGATTTGTGTTGGTAGCACATGATCAATCCCAAAATACCCAAATTGTGCAAAAGAACCTTGTTTTAGATCATATCTACGCCGATACTTCTCATGGACATAATGATGGAAATAGTAAAAATAGACCTATTTGCAGTGCTCAGGGGCTGGAATTTGCTACCCCTGATCTTGAAAAGTCATTCTGTTTTGAGAAACTCTGGGTAGCCTTGGTGAAATAAGTTTGTTGTTAAAGTCATTTTCACTAAATCGGCACTACCTGTGACACTCGCCAAAAACTTCAAGAAAGGTCTCAGGAATGAGAAGGAATGGTGCCTTAGAAGTAAGCCCTCAAGAAGAGGTCTGATGCATACTGGCAGGGTAGCATACTCCGGTGCTACCTATTCTATGCTGGATTTGGGGGAAATAGTGAGTTTTGGTTTCCAGGGAAGTGAATCTGGCAAATTTCACAAGTATTCTATTCAACACAAGAAAAAATGGTTAATTATACATTTTATAATGCTAGAAACATAACCTGATGGTTTGCTTTTACAATAATCTAGCAGAAGTCATCTTTTGCCGCCTCTTCTCTTGCTCCTGTTTATGATGAATGATTTGGAACAGCTTTTAGGCTAATCATTTTATATTTTTATTTAGAGGTAGAATAAATAGACTTCTGTGAAGGAATGTGCTATCTCACAATACTTAGCTAAAGTTAATTTTAATTGAATTCAATTTAAAGTTTATATTCCACTGAAGTTCAATGTGAAGCACAGTAACCATGATAAAATACTAATCAAAATACATCAAAACAAGAATATAAAATAATCAACCTACAATTAAACCGTACATCAATATAAAATAAGATACCCTGATACAAAGTGATCTAAATAACAGAAAAACAAAATACACATATCCAAAATTTCAATGGACCATAAATAACATAAACCAATACAAAAATACATCACAAAATATTTCTCAAATAACCAAGTTTTCAGTTTTTCTTAAAATTGAAGACCATGTAATTGACTTCGGTCTTCAGAAAAGATGGCGAGGATTTCCATAAAACTGGAGCTTTACCCAAGAAAGCCCTTTCACGAGTAGATACGAGCTGAATCTGGTTTAGTTGCTGGCACAGATATTACTACTACTACTACTACTTATCATTTCTATAGTGCTACTAGACATATGTGGTGCTGTACACATACACATAAAAGATGGTCCCTACTACACAGCGCTTACGATTTATTCAAGTCGGTAGAACACCACAAATAAGAAAATAAGGGTGATAAAAGAATATCCCTGGATGGATGGAGAGCTCATCAAGGGACATATAGCTGAATATAGTGGACAAGATAGTAAGCTGGAGCAATGCCTTTAATATTTCTAAAAATCTTGAAAATGTTTAAATGAATCCATACCGAAACTAGCTGCCAGTGCAATGCTTTTAATAATGGTATGGCCCTGCCTCCTCTCTTAGGGTTTCTAATAAGCTTAGGCACAGTAGACAGAATTGCAGTAATCGAAATAAGCCTGGACCACAGCCTGCAAAACCAAATGCGAGTCTAAGACCAAACCAAAGACTGCAAGTGGTCGAATGGGTACATCTAATGCTACTGCATTCACCTTAGTAAGCAGAAATTCCCAAAGGCCTCATGCACCATCAAAGAAACGTGGTCCTTCAAAGAAAGAGCAGAATCGGTTAAAAATCCCAGGTTAGGCTGCAGGGATTGTCCTTTTCATATTACGTTGCTTAACCAGACTTTAATCGTGGAATGTCTCGGAGTTCATTTTATTTTCTGGTGATGTAGCATGGTTTCTACTTTCTTGATTCATCTTGAACACATATTACTATATCTGAGTGGGTTCTTTAGAGCAGTGCTCCTCATCCCTTTCCTGGAAGCACACCTTGTCAGTCCAGTTTTCAAGATTATCACAATGAAAATGCATGAGGGGGATTTGCAGGTATTGAGACCAATTGTATGCAGATGTCTCTTATGCATATTCATTGTGGCAATCCTGAAAACTCGACTGGTTAGATTAGATGTGCCTCCAGGAGAGGGTTGAGGAGCGCTGCTTTTGTGCATTCAATTTTCACTTGTTTATTGGTTTGTTGCATTTGAATGATGCATTTGAAACAATGGCTCTCTATTGCTGTGGATAATACTACGGGTAAGCTCGATCTGTTTTTGCAGAAATGCCTTGGCAATTGTGAGTCAGTGCAGATACTGGTCATCTGTCACTTTAATGCTGGCATAAGAAGTTAGCCCCTTGATAAAGATTGTTTGGTTAAAATATGATGGGGCATGCTTATTAAAGTATGGTAAGTTTGGGCACTTACAGTGTGCTAAGAGCAAAAATTAGCACATGGTAATTGCCAAGGCTGTGTGCTAACTACTGGAAGCATGCCCAGAATGTTCCCCTGCAGTTACCACACTGAAAGTGCCTCACTGCTCTAAAACGTCATTCGCAATTAATGCCACTGCACTTAACACCCCTCATTGGGTGCTGCTAAGTGCTCTCATGCTAACTGCAATATTGACAATTAGCGAATGGGAATTGCCCCTGAGCTAACTACAATGTGTAGTCAACACCCACTCTCTACCCCTAACCCACCCATTCCCTGCCCCCGTTGTGTGCTATGCAATTAGAATGGGATTTTTACTGCGCTGGTTCTTTTGCTGTGCGGTAACTGTTGCCACAGTCCTGTGCTAACCGCTTATTGCTCATTAAACCTGCAGTAAAGATTACCTCACTTTAGTAAACCTCCCAAGATATGTTTGTCCACATGCACTTTTTCTATAGACTGTGATGCTGGCAATAAATCTGATTCAGTACCGTAAGAACAATGGTCTGTATGAGCACCACTGTGCTATAACTGCTTCAGCCCGTTTCTGGAGTTTAGAAGTCTTTCTCCTCTAAGGGATTTGTATTTTCATATTTGTGATACTTACCTAGTGTCTCTGGCTTTTATAAATTGAATTGGATTTAGCTCCCAACTTTTCTCAGATCAAGGCGAGTTGCGTTCAGGCACAACAGTAGTTCTTTTCCTGTCCCCAAAGGGTATCAAATAAAATGAAACTGCAGAGAGATGATTCAGACCTCTGGAACTGAAATGTGCAAGTAGCTTTCTGTTTCATTACAAGGCCAGAGACCTATTAGCCCCCCCTCATACAAGCTATGTTTGTCCCTGAGCAATGGAGGGTTAAGTGACTTGCCCAAGATCACAAGGAGCAGCAGTGGGATTTGAACCCTGGTTTGGTGGTCAACATCATTGTTTTAGGAGAATGAACTATTCCAGCTGGAGATGAAGATTAGGAGCCACGAATACATCAAGGAGGACCTTAGAGGTAAGATGATAGCAGATAAAGAAATAATACATCATTAACCAGTGGCTGCTGACGTCATCAACCAAGGGAAGATGAAATGAACCTCAACAACAGATAAAGATCCTCAGTACTATTTTTCTAGAAAACAAAAGTGCTGGAACTCAGGCAAGGGCCCAAGCTTAATATGCACAGATACTAGGTGGGGGGAAGGAGAAAGAGAGAGAATCTTTCTCCCACACAGCACAAAGAAAGGCATTCCCTCTCCTGTCTGCTCCCCTTCCTGACACCATCACCCTGCTTCTCCTTTCCCTTCCCTGAACCCAGCACTGAGCACACTTGCCACTGCCCTAGAGCCTGCAGACCATTCAACCTCACCAGCCCAACCCCAGCACTCTCCCCCTCCCTTCCATTCCCCAGGGCTAGATCAAGGGATTGTAGTGCCCTCAGCCAACGTTTGCTTTTGTGTCCCCACCCCACACCCCACACCCCCTTTCTAGGGGCCAATCTTATAGTATGAGCTGCTTCAAATAGGGGCTTGTTTTCAGGCCATGTAGTCACTTTCTTATATCACATGCTGGTGCTGCCATTTAACTTAAGCCCTATGTTCAGCTGAGACCTGCTATTCGGCGTTTATCGAACAGTGGCTGAATAATCACTATTATCTGGATAATTTTCTGCCTGCCCTCACTCCTCACTTAACAAGGCCCTTCCTTTCCCTTTCACTCATCTCCTAGCCATCTCTATTTCTTTTCTCATGTCTTACCCCCTGTCCAGGCTCCCATTTCCCCTTTCTAGCTTTTCTCACCTCCTTCAAAGACTTGTGCCCTTTCGTTGTCTCTCACCTAGTCCATAGCCTTCTGTCTTTTTCAATTGCCCCCCAGGCCCTCCAGGCCTTTTGAAATCCTCTTCCCTCCCCATATTTCTGCACTTGGTCTCACAACCCTACTCAAACCCCTTACCTAATCACTTACTCCCCATTGTCTGCCTAATCTCTGATCAATTTCTTATTCTTCCCCCCCCCCCCCAGCTAATCCCTAAGCTCCACTGTTCCACCCTAACCAGCCCCTGAGTCCCTGCTTACACTACCAATACCCAGCCTTAGAGTCTGTCTTCTCCTATTCTCTCACCAAATTTTAGAGTCTCCACCTAAACCCAAGTCCCTAGTCTCCTGCATCCCAACAGCCCCAATAACTGCACTCCTGCCTCTTGCCCAGCATCCACACATTTACTTCCTCCTCCTTACCCCAACATCCATACTTATTCCACTCCCTTTCAACCTTCCCCTGTATATGACCTTGTTTCTTCCCCTCCCACATGCACACAATATCCATCCCTCTCTTGCTTCCCCAGCTTCTACTTCTTTTTCTCCACCCTGACCCCAGCATCTGTCAATATCAGCCCCCTTCTAGCTCCATTTCCCCCACTAACATCCCTCATCCAGTCCCAGCTCTCCAGCATCTTCTCTCCCTTCCAGCCCCCCCCCCCCAGCATCATCTCCCTTCTGATCCCAGCATCAGCCTATTTCCAGTCACAGTCCTTCCAAGCATCAGTTTGCGTCCAGTCCCAGCTCCACCATTAGTCTACTTCCAGTCTCCCCTCCATCACCCCCAGCACCAATCACAGCCAATCACCTGCGCTCCTCCTTGCCTCCTGCCCAGCATCAGCCCCAGCCATTCACCTCCAGTTGCCCTTGTTCCCTCTGCAGTCACATGGGAACATTTTTCTTTGCTCCCATTGCTCTGCTATACTACAGCTATCAGCACCATGGCATTTTTAAAAAGCAGGGCACTTTCTGTCTCTAGTAAGAAACAGGAACTGCCCTTGCTTGCTGGTGTCACTGGCTGAAGCACAGCACAGCCAGGGGAGCAAAGGCAAACTCTCCTGAGGCTATGAAAGAGTGAGGCAGTGAGTCTGGCTTTCCACATCCTTAAAACTTGTGTGCCGTGAGCCAGTGCCTCACTGACTTGCCTCTTAGGCCAGTCCTTACCTCAGCAAACTCTCCTCACTTCCCTGATGCCAGCCCACAATTTCCTCCTCTACAGCTCAATTTCAGTACTCTCCCTCTTCCCCCATTTCACCTCTGAAGCTGTCTTACTGTAGATCACTCTTTGATTATGTGGACCATAGGGTAGATTCTTCCTTCCTGAGGCTGCAGACTGCTGCCTCACCTGTTTCTCCTAGGACAAGCAGGATGAGTCAGCCACACCTGGTGACGTCATCCGACGGCGCCGAGATGGAAGTCCTCTCTATAGCTCAGAAGGGCTTTTTGCCCTTCTGAGCATGAGCCCACTAACACAACCTCTAGTCCCGCCCCTAGCTGGTCAGTTTTTTCCATCTTCCGCCTTGCCTCAAGACTGACTCTCTCCTCTCCTCTCCCCACAAGATTTCTACCTACAAGCTCAATTTCTACTGAAAGAATTCCCAAACCGGATTTTAAAAAATGTGATGAGTGCTCAAGGAAGATGAGCATTTTGGACGCTCACCTTAAGTGCCTCCGCTATTTGGGCAAGGACCATCCGGTTGAAGATTGCCCCAGTGTGCTCAGACGTTGCCCAGAGCATGAAAATACCATGAGCATGCCCTCAAAGATTTCCTGGCTTCCTCTCTGGCATCAGGAGCAGCAAACAACATCAGGAAGCCAAGGCACAAGAAGGATCCCCGTCGGACCGGCACACTGAGCAGCAAGACATCAAAAAGCGCCTCAAAGGACTCCGGGGCAGCCCGGGACGTGCCCCTGGTGGCCTCCGTCCCCGGCGGGCTCACAGTGCTCTCCCCACTCCTCGCTGCAGCAGAGATGCCCAGCACACAACTGCTGCCTCACCTGTTTCCTATGGGGGGGGGAGGGCAGGAGAAGGATCAGCAATGGAGTAATCCAAGTTTTTGCCAGATCAGGGGCTGATGCGATAAAGCTTAGGAAGCTTTATATAGTGTTCAGTGCAGTTTCTGTAGTACTGCTATTGTCCAGTGCAAAAAGGTGTTTTGTGCATGAGCTAACTGTGTGCAAGCACTTGCACTGATGACAGTGCATGGCTCATTTAAATGCCACGCTAAGGAACGTTTTAGCTATTAAACCCAGAAGAAGTGTGCACAAGACTCAAAGGCTGAGCACGAGGTTAACACTGGGGCTTTAATTCAAGGTCTGTGTAGGAATAAAGTTAGCTCCTTCTGCTGTGGTCAACCTTAGTGAGGATTTCCTGCCTGTTTCTTTTCTTTACTCGATTATACTGTATAGTGCCCGTAACTTTTTTTATGGGCTTTGTAGAAGGGGAAGGGTAAAAGAAACAGCAGGGGGGGGGGAGTGTTCTAAACTAAATAAATAGGGAGGTGTGGCCTAGTGGTTGGGGCAAGTTACCTCAGGCCAGAAGGTCAGTGGTTCAAATCCCATTAGAGGACAGCAACCTTGGGCCAGAAGGACTGGGGTTTCTAGTCCCACAGGTGCTCCTTGTGGTCTTGGGCAAGCCACTTAACCCTCCATTGCCCATGTTCCCTGTAAGTATTAGTGTATGTGTCTCACATCCCCTCATGTTAAATATATCCCCAATTGTGTTGTGACCACTTTGATTGAAGGATAAGGTGGTATACAAAGCTGTCTAAATAAATAAATAGAAAAGTGCTGGACAGTTGACCAAACAATGTAATATTTCTGAGCAGAATTAAATTGATGTTTATGTGTGAAATAGCATTGTAGACCTAGAGCAAAAATTCTAAACATTAAAGGTCTGTGCACAGCTATAGTCTTCCCAATGCCAACAATATTTATGTGCAGAATGGTATTTCAACACCGTCACACAAGTGCCAATGGAATTTGTGTGCAAGATATAGCTGCTGCTAGTTCAGGCGCATGTTAGTGCAAATTTTTTGTACACAACTTATTTGCATAGTGTGGGGCTAACTTGCACGGAACAGCAACTGCAACCCAATGTAAAAAGCACAGAGCAGGGATAACCTGGATGGAGAGGCAGTTAAAACCCTAAGTACCTTGCTGGGCAGACTAGATGGGCCATGCTGGTCTTTTTCTGCTGTTATTTACTATAGCACTATGATTGGTGCATTGGTGAGCACAGCTTCCTTTGCACTGAGTTTCAGCACAGGACTCGGACAGAAGATTACTACAGCAGCCCCTCAAAGTTTGATTTTTTTTTTACGGTAGGACTGAAAGCAGAGAAGAGAACCACTGACCCGAGTGTCCTAAATGGCAATGAGAGAAAGGGAATAGCAATGGCCAGCCTCAGTGGCAATCAGCTGGGCTGGCTTGCAGCAGCTAAAGAAAGAAGGAGGTAACATCACCTGTTCCCTGCTAGCAAGAAGGTAAAAGCATTGTTTGGAGGCCAGCTACAGTCGCAGCCAGGCATTGGAGGACGCACCTGCTACAAGAGTTAAAAAAAAGAGAGAAAACAACCTTCCAAGCCCCCCCCCCCCTCCCTTAGCTGCCCTGAGGAGGAGTTGCCTAATAGAGCCCTGGGCTGAGAGTCAGGGAAGCCCAGCTTCGCATCCTACTGCTAATCCTTTTGATCTTGGGCAATTCACTTAACCCTCCATTGTCTCAGGTACAAACATACATCGTAAGCCCAACAGGGACAGAGAAATATCTGCTGTACCTGACTGGAACTCGCATTGAACCACGACTGAATAGGTGTGAGCCAAATCGCTTTCCCTTCCGTGAGGAAAAATGACGCTGATGCTAGGTACCAGCATGTACGGGCAAAACTAAACCCAAGCTGATGATTATGAATGAATAAATAGAATATATCCCGATGGCAGATGATGGTTATATTCCAATGACAGGTAAAGCTGACCTGAGGAGAGACAGATGAAGGGTATTTCACATCATCCGATGAAGGACATTCTTTATTAGCAGATGAGGACTATACACCCAACAGCAGATGAAAACCTTCTGGCTTATGAACCAGTGGCTAATGAAGGTAAAATATGTGTCGCAATTCAATGCAGCTATAGACTCTGTGACTCATGAATCAATGGATTAAAAAAAAGGAACCTACTGCATGAGTTATGAAGCAATGGCAAATGAGGCAACTGCATGTCTTCCGGTCCAATACCAGACTCAGTTTCTGCGGGTCAAAAAACAACAGAATACATGAGTTATGCATCAATAGGCAATGCAAATCTGTAGTCTAGGAACCAACAGAGGATGACAATTATGCAGACACAGCTGGACTACTCATGGGCATGTGGCAGCATAAAAGAATTGTAAATCCTAAATCAGTAGCCATAAACAGCAGGATTCATGGGAACTACTTTGTGGTTGACAGAATAAAAGCAACAAGCTACAGTTGAATGCATGCAGTAAGAATAGATGTTCGCCTTTTGAGAAATGAACTCGTGACAGATTTCAGTGGGCCAGTTTTCAAACGACCAGCTTTGCTGTAAAGCCCTGAGTATATGTCACTGGCCTTCTGGGCTCCAGTGTTCAGAGTGAAACCATCTGCATATTTTCACTTTGAAAATTGTCTGAGGAAAACGTGCCTGCATTGATTTGTGTTTTCTGCTGCTAATTTTTCTAATCAAAATTCCATGCATAGTTTTAAAAATTCAAAATTATGGGTATAATTTTCTCCCCCAACTTAACCAGGGTACCAAGATCTCCTCCACTACAGTGCAGATAAAGGAATGTTCACTGTGGAACAAAGCACGCATTTCTACCTGTGCCTGGTGTGAACAATTTTCAGACAGGTGATTTACACAGGCAAAACACTTTTTACTTATGGAAATCCCTTGAAAATTGGGGGGGGGGGGGGAGGTGATTTTATAAATGCATGCATGAGTTAAAAGTGCACACATGCTTTTCTCTATACTTCCAATTTGAAAAATTTCCTGAAAACGATGTGCTTATATTTATCCCTGCTCTTCGGTGTGCACTGATTTTTTTCACTTAAACTACTGTATGTACAAATGAAAACCCTGCCTGGACCCTGCATAGGTTCACATATCAGGCAAACAGAATAGTAACAGGCCGTATCTGTACTGCTATGAAACTTAATGTTCTGAATGTATAAGATCTGAAACAATTTACTCCAGACCTTGTGTGCTGTGATCTCAGTTTCCAAACTGTAAACCAGCAGTACCGAAACCCTAAAAGGCTGTACATTTCTAGGAAACTATAGACAATACTTGGCTAGATGTAAGATACATAAAGAAAATGAATTAACGGTATTTGCTGTTTTAGAGCACTGTGCAGTGGAGCTTATAGGATCTACCAAATATGAACTACTAGCTAATAAAGTTGATACTGATTCAAATCTGTAGAGAGCATAAACTTTGAGGACCTAATATATGGTCCAATATCCTTTGTCTTACACATTATATAGTGAATACATTCTACACCAGAATTAGTAATTAGCACCGTCGTATGGGAATGACTATGAACTGAACATGTCTTCACAAGTGTAGACATTCCTTCCAGGCTTCACTGCTGGTTGAGTTTAAACTAGGACCAAACTGGAAAGGGAGGGGTGGTTACTTGAGAGCTGTGAGAGGGAGGGAGGGAGGAATCACAGGGTTTCAGGGAAAGGAAGGCATCAGAGAGACTGGTTTCTGGACACCTGAAGATTTAACAGAGCATAGGAAGGGATGTATAACTCAAGCGGGTCTCTTCTCCTTCCAGCAGTTTCCTGAAAAACAAAAGTGAAGAGATATATTTGTTTATTTAACTGTTTTTTTATACCGCTTCATCATGTCAGTCAAAGCAGTTTTCATTCTAGCTTAAACTTGGTAATGTACATTAAGCAGGGACATTCATAACTTAGATTTTTCTGAAGTAATGGAGGATTAAGTAAATTGCCAAGGTCACAAAGAGCACCAGTGGGAATCAAACGCTGTGCTCTTGGTTCTCAAGCTAGTGCCCTAACTATTAGGCTACTCCTCGACTATGGTGGGGGGGGGGCTGTTCTGTAACACAAATAGTGGGGATGGATGGCTTAGTCAGGTGGGAGGAAGCATTCCAGAGGCGGAGTGAGGGCGGGAAATGGGCGGTCCACGACCCCAAAAGTACAGGGCCAATTCTGAGGTTGGCCCTGTATGTCCGGGGTCGGCAGACTGGACGGGGGCCTTATTCCACCTTGGAGGTGGAATAAGTCCCCCTGGACATCGGGGGGGGGGGACGGCAGGCCCAGGCAGCAGCAGAAAGGTGAGGGGGTGCAGGGGGTTCCCTACAGCCCGACCCGGGCCATGAAGGCCAGATCAGGGGTTGGGCTGTGGGGAAAGGAGAAAATGTTTGGCAGCGAGGGATCACGGCTCCTGAATGGAACCATAGTGCCATGGAAATGGGATGCCATGGCACTGTGGCTCCATTCACGTGTCTGACTGAGTTAGCCGGGCAGGGTTCTGTACGTGCAGGACAATCAGAATCAGGTCCCAGCCTGCACGTATAGGCCTAGACCCTATTCTGATCCTGCTGGGCATGTCTAGCCTCCACGGGATCGGAATCGGGTCTGCCTCCATGCTACTGTATGAGCATGAAAGGTATATGAGGCAACTTTATTTCATCTTCTTTTATTTAAGGCCATTTGATAATTGCGCTGGTGTTCATCTAGGTTTAATATAGAATTTCTTCATTATGGGGTCTATACTATAAAGCTCATGCAAAACCAATTTTAGTGTGGGCTCACATAGAAGGTTTATATGCCCACTGAAAAGCTGCTTGACAAGGATGCCAAGAGATGTAACCTTCTCATGGAAGAAAATGTCAGACATAATATGCTCCTTCTGGGCTTTGTACATTGAGGGAGGACATAAAGGGCTGACTGAGGGTCCCACTAGCTTCTCACTTGCCTCTAGGGAAGCAGCTCCTGGGAGGAGGAGGACTGGACCCCCCCCCCCCCCCCACAGGAAATGCTATCATGAGCAGATGATTAAATGCTGGCAGTGCCCAGTGGCCAGACCAACCGCAGCACCGAACTCATAACAGTGGTCCTGAGAATTGGCTTCATTTCTTGGCTCCTGTTCATTTTTACACCACTGTGAAAGCTATTCTATGATGTCAGGTGTACAGCAATGCTTGAAAAGCCCTGCAGCGTATCACTGCTTTGTCTGAGAAATCGTATTTGTGACGAGAATGTGTATGTGTTTAAGAATTTGTGCAAAAAGTATTCATTAGCTCTGCTTTGCTTGAGAAAAAAGAAATGTAGTCAAATGTATTTATCCCCGAGGGACAGTGAGTACAGTTGTACAGGTTCACCCACTGTCCATGGCCTGTATTTCCCAGACAGGAAAACCCTCTTAACAACATCCCCAGTGCTACTTACAGTAACTTGTCCTTATTAATAAACATGCTCATGTTCGTAAATTAACATCAGGTCCTAGCAGATATTGCTCACTAGAAAGGATGGAGGGTGAGCACAATGCACTATTTAGTGTGTGCATGGTGATGTCTCATTTTCATATGACCTTCTTTCGTTTGCATGTACAGACACACAAACTCTTGTATGCTCATGCTAACACCTGTTTGGACCCCTTCAATAAACACAATAAGGTCTTCTTGCATAGTTCGCTACCCATGTTTCTACATCAGCAGACATACACACACAGTCCATTACAATTACCCATACAGTCTCAGACACCTGCCACCCACCTACCCATACACACACACAGATATGCACCCACACAGATCTCCACCCACCTGCCCCTGACTTCCCCATGCCCTGTACATTCCTACACATTCATCTACACATACACACACTTTTACAGTCCCACATCCCAACACTCACACCCAAACCCCTTCCACAAACCCATATATCTACACACCCACCACCCAGCTCCCATACAGAAAAGCAAAGTTCCTCCTATCCATGTACACATAAGCGCCCTTCCCACAAATCCATACACACAAACACATCTCCCACATACCCCTCTTACACTCAAGAAGCACTCACATACCACTTCCCTCATACAGACTGCTGTTACAATCCCCCTGTACCCACACACTCCTACATCTCTACCTCCACACATACACACTTATATACACACCCACACACCCATATATAGATAGGTAAATATATATATATAGTCCCTCAAACTCTTCATACATCCACATTTACCTGCTAGACACAACAGACACACACACACACTCCACCCATCTCTGCATATACCCCTTCCCCAACACACACACACACACAAACACACACAATACTACAATCCATATTCTTATATTCTCCTATATTCACCTGCTCTCCTAGAGCTGTAACTTGGGGTGGGTGAGAAGGACAGATTCCCATGGTACAAAGTCTTTTGGGGCTGGAAAAGTGACTGAAATTCAAGTATGGAGCAATAGCAGATAAAAAATGTTAGGTAGAATACTAAAGGTTGTGGGAGAAGAGAGGAAAGAGTGAACAAGGATTGTCGATCAGATTGGATGGGGAGAAGAGAAAAAGAGATGGGATCAGATTGGGAACAAGGGGTACAAAATACACTTGCCTGTCCTGCATACTAAAATGCCTAGTTACAGCTCAGAACCAAATCCATCCATACAAGCCTACAATTCCCACAGTCTTGTACTTACACATCTCCATACAGACCCACAACTCACATCCTGTTATACTCTCAACCCCGCCCCCCCCCCCCCCCCACACACACACACACAATCTCCGTAGCATGCAAACCGGTTTCATGCATATTCACTACAGATATCCTAAAAACCAGAATGGCTAGGAGGTACACCAGGACCAGCTTTCGAAACACTGTGATGGCCAATGTACATATCTCTTTCCTTTCTGGTCTGGCTTTCACCTGTAAGCAGCTATCTCGATGTCCAGTGCCATCTTTACATTGAGCAGGTCCTGATACTCCTGTAGGTACCGCGCCATCTCCTGCTTAGCTTCTGTAATTTCCTTCTCAAGCTCATTGATTCTTTCCTAGGAATCAAAAACATTAAATAAAAGAATTAAAAACTGTATTCATCCTTCATTTAAAAATGTAGTAATACATGTAACTGTTTCAGAGTAAATCCTGAGGCTGAAGGCAAATGTGTTTACCAGGATGACGTAAATACAGTATCACCAAATTGAAATCATCATAATTGCACCTAAAACACCGTCATCATCTAAGAGACACTTTTCGTATTTTATATTCCAGTAAGGTACGTTTATTTGCACATGCTGAAATTGAGATATCTGAATGCGATGAGGTAACGCTCAAGGTCAGCTCTGTTCCGTGAGGGGCTGTGAAACATGAAGTCTGACAGCGGCCATGTTTGCTGAATGGACTCTACAAGATGAACACTGCTAACAACAAGCAGTCACAGTGCTGTGTTTTCATAACACTTGATCACTGAAACCAGTAGCTCAGTCGATTTCAAAGAATATCCTACTGAAGTGGAGATCTATAAGCATGGAAAGGTCTTTTGGCACTGATTAACATCCCATGGCTGGAATCCTCTGGAGACAAGTGAGCCCCCTATTTCTACTGTGGCATCCTATCCACCAGCTAGAGCATTCTTTCTGGGCAAGCATTTCCAGCAAACGCTGGCAGTATATGAAGCAGTCAAACTGCATAAGACTGGATCCACCCAAGATCATCTTTTTCATGTATATGGTAATTAGTGCCATAATTCATTGGACTGTTTAATGAAAGAAAACAATGTTTGCCTCTACACAGTGCAGTGGAAGGGTCTGTTTCGGTTTCTGTGTACCAATTTTTATAATAACATGCATGTACGTATATATGTACATGGTATGCTTCTGTTTGAATTGCATTATTTGGGGGGGGGGGGCAGATTATGCCAATCATTGAAAAATAAACCCTTTACACCCCTATGCAAGGATAAACTTTTTTATTAACTCATTTGAATATCTGCTTGAAAAGAGGATGCTCTATTTGATGGATTTTAATCTGAAATGAGGGAAGTGAAGAGATATTAGGATTATTATTATATGTTTTTATACAAGAAAATGATAGACATTCTGAGTCACTCCTTGCTTTTAATTCCTCTCCTACTGGATTTTGACCTTGTAATCCTATCTTTAGTACTCCTAAACAGAGTACAAATTTCAGAATCCAGTGAAAGGGAATTTCAAATGCGAGGACTATTCTGAAGTCATTTTTCTCAACCTTTGCTGTTTTGAGTCCAAGGCTACCACGTGATCAGATGTCTGTAAGGAGAATTCAGGCCAGCTCTGTCTTTTTGGCATTCTCTGGTAATGCCTGAAAAAGCAGGTGCGAAAATGTCTCATTGCAGTGGTTCTCAAACCTCTGCTGGGTGACCCCTAGCCACTGGGGCTTGATATTCACGAGAGAGATTTCCATGCATTGCCTCCATTGTATGCTAATTTCTTTCACACATATGCATTGTGAATAGACTGAAAACACGCACTGGCTAAGGATTGCTCAGGACACGTTTGGGAACCATTGTCTTAGTGTACTGAGAAATAAGCTCATAAACCTCTTCTTCCACTCTGACAGCTCTGCCTCTCAGAGGTAGACTAAGCTGAGAGCAGTCAGAAGCCATTTTTGGATGTCTTTGCATTTGGTAGATGAAAACTGTCCCAGACACTAATACATATTAATCACTTTCTTAGAATTATTAAGAACAGTACAGTACTAGTCAGAGCTGTATTCGGGCAAATGTTTCATGACAGCAATTCCCTGCAGTGCATCTCCTCTCCTAGGCTTAAATGAGAAGTATCCCGGCAGGAAGCAAAATCTGGATTCCTCTCCTTGCATTTGTGGCAACGGCCACATTACTAGAATGATGCTGCTCACCAATTTGCAAAATTAAGTACAAATCCTGTCAACGTCAGTGGATTCTGACCAGTCTGCATCCGTCTAGACTAAGTAACGGTTCGCTTTCTTTTAGATGTTAGCATTCAGAACACAGCACACTGATTCACCACTGCTAACTAGCATATGATAGGATGCAGTAAATTTGCACTGCATAAGGGTCCAAAGATACCTCACAAATAAACCACCAGGAAAAGCACCAAGTCACCAGAGAAGTGCATACTGCACTGATAACAGTAGGAAAGCACAGAGTTAACAAAGTGTACACTGCACTGATAATGGTGGAAAAATACTGCAATACTATTTCAGTTCCTCAGTGGGTAAAGACATTTGCCTTCATATAGAAAAACCCAGCTCCAGTCCTAAAGAAAATGTAAAACATTTTTAGGCATAACAGTTTATTCTATTCCAGATTTTACTTTGAGTTTAATTAGGCACACCTCAATTCCTGTATAGCTAAAAAGCCATAATAAAAATTGAAATGCCTTAATTTACTGAGAAAAGAAGACTTAATATTTTCTTTGTCACAAACAGGTCACATTTTCAAATGTTCTATGTTTAAATCCATCTCAGTCTCATGAAATGTTTATCTTTTGTGATCTGCATTCAAGTATGTCTCAGGTATGTGTAGTTTGGACACCATGAAAACCCAAACAGCTGTTGTGTTCCCTACATCTCCCAGCCTTGGAATGGAGTTGGGCATTTTTGCCTCAGCAGATGACTTTTATGTAAAGCGACCTGAGGAGTCGAATACTACCAGCAGAGGCTCCCTACCTGATACTTGACTACATCCCTGGACTGTTTGTCTTCTAAGTTTTCCAGCTGCTTGTTCAATGAATCAATGATACTTCGCAGAGCTTCAATCTCCAAGGTCCTGGACTGCAGGAGTCGCCGATACTCCACTGTCTCCTCCCGAATGGACCTGACTGCATCGTTGTTCTTGCTGGCCAGCTCTGCCACGGAGGCAAACTTAGTGCGGTACCAGTCTTCCGCTGCCTGCATGTTCTTGTTGGCCAGTTTCTCATACTGTGAGCGGATGTCCCTCAGTGCCAATGACAGATCTGGTTTAGCCACTTCCACATCGACAGTGATGCTGGCTGCCTGGATCTGGGCTGAGAGCTCTGCGTTCTCCTCACTGAACACTTTCTTCAGGAAAGCAATCTCCTCCACCAGGGAGCTGATGTTCCCCTCCACATCATTGTTCACCAGCACCACCTTGTCTGCTTCCTCCCGGATCTTCTGCAGGACATCTTCTGCATTCATGCGCAAGTGCGTCTCCGCCTCGCACTTCTCTTTCATTTGCCTGTAGACCTCTCTCATGTGGTCCCTCTCTCCTTCCATTCTCATTTTCTCACTGGTTTCCGACTCAAGCAGAGCTCTCAGATTCCTCAGCTCCTGCTCATAGATGAGCTGCAGACGGGAAGGGTCACTCTGCTTATGTCTCAGCGCCTCCAGCTCCACCAACAGGATCTTGTTCTGCTGCTCTAGGTGATGGACCTTTTCGATGTAGGTTGCAAACCTGTCATTCAGGTTTATAAGCTGCTCCTTCTCCTGAGCCCTGAGACTAAGCAGCTCAGTGTTTAGGGAGCTCACCTGGGAAAGATCAAACTTCTCGATGTGGTGGGGCATGGAAGCCAAAGTCGTCGTCCTCACTGACCGCTTGACAGGAGTCATAGACTTGTGCAGAGAGTAAGCAGATGAGGAGATGGTGGATTTGGAGGTATGCGTGCACCTGTACTCCTCCCAGGCTTTGCGAGAGCTGAAGGGATCATAGTGCATGATGGCTGAATAATGTGGATGCTTGATTTTTCCTTTCTAGCTACACAGCGGCTTCTGACACCGAATGTCTCCGACACGGCTTTTCCTTGTCACTGCAGCAATGGCCAAATGCTGCAGAGCTCTGTCTTTATATAGTTTCCAGAGCTCCACACTGAGAGCTCAGCACTGATGTGGGAATGGCCAATCAGAAGATGCTGCAGTGAGAAAAAAGAAAAAGGATTGATCCTTTGCTTCTCAGCGTAAGAAAATGCAATAAATAACTATGAGGAAGGCCTCTGTTCCAGCTGCATTGAAACCTGGTGTTATGTTTAAGAGGAGACATTTTGTTTCTTCTTCCTCTTGCCAAAAGAGGTATACTGCAATTCACAGCACAGCAGCATAATGTCATTACTTATCTGTGTCAATCGCAACACAGAATATGCAAACTCTGAATTACAGCACAAAGGTCGTTGATATTAACCATAAATATATATTAGATTTCTAAAAGCTGAAAGGCATTGTTATCAATAAAGCCACAAATAAAACCCTTTAATAAATACAGTCAGCACAGCTAAAGAGTCCTGGAAAGGGAAGCACAGTGCCAATATTTCAGTTCCTGCGATGACCCTGATGAAATAATTGTCAAAGATCTGATGTATTTGCTGTATTTAAAGGCGCATGATGTTATTTAGTTTAAACTTGCGGACAAAGGGCAAAACAGTTTGATGGACTATTTCTGCCCACAGTATTGACCTTATTTATGGGTCTTGTGCCTGTTTTATATTACAGCCTTCTCTGTACCTGTTTGGACAGTGGAGTGTGGGAAGGTTTCTGCCCAGGGTCCACCATATTCCCTTGCTAACTCTCAGCACACTGAATTTATGCAAATAAAATAATTTGTGATATGCTGCCCAATTGCTTTATTATACTGCTTCAGATATATTTCTTGAAAGCAAACTGTTGGGTTTTTCCTATTGGTCACCCAGATAGCTTAACCTCTACTTATTCTGGGGTTTCAGATAGTGAAGGATTTGCAGTGACAGTACCTAAGGTATGAAAATCCCCTTTCTGGTAGGCACGCACATATAGGCACCAACTTTTCAAAAGTATTGAGGGTACTAAGCTTAGCACAAATTATCCCTCTGTGAACATAAAGAAGGAGTTTGTGCAATTTTAAGGGTGATCAAGCACCCACTACACCCACACAGCTGGGGCCTATGACTCATCCTGAGGTTCACATCAGTCGATGAATGTAAAACCTCTCCTAAAGGTTCTTGAAAAGATTAAGGGTGAGAGAAAATAATAGCACTGATGAAAACTGTTCTGTTTTTGCTCTTACACAATCAATGTGTGCTGTCAACTCAATGCTGATTCCTGGCAGCCCAGCTGCTGGGTTTTCTTACAAGGTGCAACCAGATGTAGATTGCCAGGTTTTCTTTCCATACAGTGAGTTCATAGCCCCTGGTAGTCCAAGATGATCACCCATCTAATACTAGACAGGCCCCACCCTGCTTAGCTACAGAAATGAGCAAAGAGCAGCACTGCTGAAGACTTGCTCATCCAAGTATATCAGGGACACTAAAAGGGGATAATGTCATAGCGGAAAGATTGAATGAATTCTTTGCTTCCGTCTTTACTGAGGAAGATGTAGGGATGCTACCCATGACTGAAGAGGTATTTAAAGGTGATACTGCGGAAGAATTGAAAGAAATATCAATACACCTGGAAAATGTATTACAACTATTTGATAAACTGAAGAGTAGCAAATCACCTAGACCGGATTGTATACATCCAAGGGTGTTGAAAGAACTGAAATATGAGATTGCAGATTATTAGTAATCTGTGAACTACCATTAAAATCATCTGTAATGCCTGAAGATTGGAGGATGGACAATGTAACACCAATTTTTAAAAAGGGTTCCAGGGGTGATCCAGGAAACTAGAGACCGGTGAGCCTGAAGTCAGTACCAGGAAAAATGGTAGAAACCATCATAAAGAACAAAATTACTGAACGTATAGATAGTCATGGCTTAATGGGAGACAGCCAAAATGCCTTTACTACTTTTTAACATACAGTGGTGTGCAAAAGTCTGGAATCACTTGTGAGTTTTGCGTTTTTCGTACTTTCTAACGTTTGTTTGTTTTTTAATTTTGTGTTAGCCCAGCATATTCATCTTCTACCACGTTAAAAGGGATACATTTGGCTATTAGAGTTTACTTTTTTGCATTCCTTGCTTCCAATTTAAATACTTTAGAGACACTGGAAGATAGGTACTGCGATTTTTGTGGATCCTGTGTCAAAACTGGATCAAGATTATCCAATATGCACACGTTATTTCTGACCAATCAGGAGGCTGGTTTCACTAACCAATCACAATGCAGATATCTAGCCAACAGTGCAGCTATAAAAACGCATGAAATTTTTGAATTTCATACGCTTTCTGGATCAACCATGAAGATGATGCAGACCCTGATGTTGGAGGAGCGTGTTCTTGTGTCCTTTATGAGCAAGGAAGGATTTTCAAGCCATCAGATAGCCAGGAAAGTTGGCTGCAGTCAGAACGCTGTTGTTAAGATTGTACAGAAGAAGAAAGAAACGGGTTCAGTGGTGGATAAGCCTCATTCAGGTTATCCACGTGCATCAACATCACGCCAGGACCGCGCACTACGATGCTTTTCACTGACTAATTGCAAGTTGACCTCTCCTCAGCTACTTCGAGAATGGTCAGACAAGAGTGAGGTCAGTGTCAGCTCATCAACAGTTCATCGCCGGTGCCTGCAGTTTGGTCTCCGGGGCTGCAAAGCACAGAATAAGCCACTAATGACTGACATACAAAGGTGCAACCGGATCTTGTGGGTGAGAAAGCACTCAACCTGGTTGACTGAAATGTGGGAAAAGGTGCTATTCAGCAATGAAAGCACCTTCTGCCTGTTTGGTAACCAGGCCCACACCTATGTGAGGAGATTTCCTGGAGAGGAATTCAAGCCTGAGTGTCTCAACCTCACTGTAAAGCATCCTTTGAAGGTCATGGCCTGTGGCTGCATGGCTGCCAGTGGCAATGGACGTCTTCACAGCGTCGATGGAATGGTCAACTGGGCCAAGTACATCACCATACTGAAAAAGTGCATGGTGCCATCAGCACACCAGCTGTTTCCTGGCCAGTTCCTGTTCCAAGATGACAATGCACCCTGCCATCCCTCCAGACAGGTGATCAGATGGAAGCAGCGGAACAACATCAAGTCAATGAACTGGCCTGCCCAGTCTCCAGATCTGAATCCAATCGAGAACCTGTGGCACAAGGTGGCCTTTGAAATATCCAAGAGGCATCCGACATCAAAGCGTGAGCTGATTGAATCACTGATTGCAGCTCGGAACCGCATTGTCACCAACGATCACCTTGTCAGACTGGTTCATTCAATGCCGACAAGGTGCAGTCAAGTGATCAAGAGCAAAGGGTGGCCCATCAAATACTGAGCCATCACTGACACATAAAAACGGCCTTTTTCAAGGCCACATACATTAATTTGAAGGAAACCTGGTGTGTGTCCATAATATTTTAAAGCATACTTACAATAATATATCGCTGGCCAATGATGTACATTACGCGATTTTCACAGAAAATCTATCAACAAGACAACTATGGGGAACAAACTCAGAAAATAAGGGCTAAACCAATACTAAAAATTGACCCTAATAGCCAAATCTATCACTTATCATGAGATACACAGAAAAAGACACTGGGAGGAAAAAGAAATTAAGATATAAGATCACGAAGTTGAAAAAACGTCAAATTTACAAGTGATTCCAGACTTTTGCACACCACTGTATTCATAAATGATCTGGAAATGGGAATAATGAGTGAGGTTATCAAATTTGCAGATGACACAAAACTATTTAAAGTTGTTAAAACCCATGAGGATTGTGGAAAATTGCAAGAGGATATTGATAAATTGGAAGAATGGGCATCCAAATGGCAGATGAAATTTAATGTGGGTAAGTGCAAAGTTATGTACCCAGGAAAGAAAAACCCAAACTATGGTTACACGATGCAAGGTTCCACATTAAGAATCACCACCTGGAAAAAAGATTTAGGCGTCATCATGGATAACATGTTAAAACCCTCCGCCCAGTGTGCAGTGGTGGCCAAGAGAGCAAATAGAATACTAGGTATCATAAGGAAAATAATGGAAAATAAAACAAAGGATATTATAATGCCTCTGTATCATTCCATGGTGTGACTACACCTTGAATATTGTGTTATTAGAAAAGGATACAGAGAAGGATATGGTGCTATTAGAAAAGGTATAGAGAAGAGCCACCAAACTGGTAAAGGGTATGGAAGGATACCCCTATGAAGAGAGGCTGAAAAGGTTAGGGCTCTTCAACCTGGAAAAGATACGGCTGAGGGGAGATATGATAGGGGTCTATAAATTAATGAATGGAGTGGAACGGGTAAACATTGATTGTTTACATCATCAGACTATAGAAATACTAGGGGACATGCAATGTAGCTACAGGGCAACCTTTTTAAGACTAATAAGAGAAAATATTTTTTCACCCAACGTGTAATCAAACTCTGGAATTTGTTACCGGAGGATGTAGTAAAAGCTGTTAGCATAGCTGGTTTTTTAAAAAATTATTTATTTATAAGTTTTAACAAATATACAAGCATGAAAAACCTGTGACAGAAACATAAGAGTTGTACTGATACAAAATCCTAAAAAACAAAGAATAATACAGACCTCAAGACATAATTAATTACAATACAACTCCAAATTAGACCCCAATAAACAAGGGGGGGGGGCAAAGTGAAAGATACATGGGGAATCAAGAAAAGGAAAACGTCATTAAGCACACACCCCAGCACTACTATACACTGCGTTATCTATCCCTGATCAGCGCTATCCCCTCCCAACCCTGCCAAATCCAGCAATTTCTTGAGGTCCAAGAGCGACCAAAGCTGCTCTGGTGCAAAGAAAATATATTTAACCCCAGCAAAGGAAACAAAACATTTACAGGGATATCGGAGACGGAAAATAGCCTCCAAGGCAACTGTTTCTTGTCGCATAGTCAAAAATTGACGTCTACGTTGCTGTGTGGCGCAACTCACATCTGGAAAAATTTGTATACAATCACCCAGAAAAGACACAGATAGCTTTTTAAAATACAAAGACAATATTTTGGAAAGATCAGTTTCAAACACAAAGGTTACCAACATTGTAGATCTAGCCAGGACAGAAAGATAGGAACTTTCTAAGAAATCTGAAAGAGTATCAAGAGCTACTGCAGTGGAGGAGTGGCCTAGTGGTTGGGGCAAGGTATTTCACACCAGAAGGTCAGGGGTTCAAATCCCACTAGAGGACAGCAACCTTGGGCCAGAAGGACTGGGGTTTCTAGTCCCACTAGTGCTCCTTGTGGTCTGGGGCCAGCCACTTAACCCTCTATAGCCAATGTTCCCTGTAAAATAGTTATTGCCAAGTTATAATGCCCTGTTCAATGTAATTTCAGTTTGTTCAATGTAAACTGCACTGATGCAGAATAGCACTGTATATAAGAGAATGTAAATAAAATCTTGCCCAGCTTTCTTCACTGGTAGCAAATAAGCTTGAGTAATTGGAGGAAAAGCAGAATCTGGAATAGTACATACCTCAGACATATATTTCTTAAAGGTATCTAGAGGAGTCATATTTAAAAGCTGGGGAAAATTCAAAATTCTCCAGTTTAACCCCCTGAACTTATTTTCAAATTGTTCTAATTTTTGATGAACAGAAAATTTATCCTTCACTGACTGCTCAATCACATTCTTAGGATCAGTAACATCCTTTACAATAACAGCCAGTGTCTCATGTGTGTCCTTTTCAAAGTTCAAACTCTGTGTAGAATTTTGACCCACTACCTGCACTAGAGCAGAGACGTCCAATGCACATTTGGAAACAGTTGCGTCCAGCTTCACCAGTAGTCTCCAAATAGTGTCCAACGATATTTCTCCAATCTTCTGTTGCTGGGAACCTGAAGGAACATCCGGTCAATAATTAATCAGCCCAACTGAAGAAGCACCAGAGACAAGCTCAGTCACCAGCCCAGGGCCCTCCACAAACTGCATGGCATGGGCTGAGGGAGCCGGTAGCGGTGTTGAGCAGGAAGCAGGGTGATCCACTGCTTCACTCCCCTCCTCAGAGGTCGGTTGCTCGATGTCTACGGTTGCTCGATGTCTACGGAGCCTGACTCCACAGGCTCCAGCTCCAGTGGGGCAGTCAAACGCATCTGCGGGCTAGATGGAAACCGCTCAGCTACGGACGTCTCCCCATTGGCAAGCTGCAGAAATGAGCCCTCCGAAGCAGCCTTCTTCAATGCCAGGGCTTTTAGGAGGAGCGCCTCAATCTGCTGCTGTCCAGCGGCGGGGGAAACACCCTTCGCCGGCTTGGCTCTAGGGTTCCCGCGCCATTTGGGAGGCATCTCAGGAAGAAAGATCACAAAGGTAAAGATTGAAATGCCACACACCTAGAGTGCCACCATCTTGACTCCGCCCCTCCCCCCACCTCCCCCCCAGCGTAGCTGGTTTTAAAACAGGTTTGGACAAATTCCTGGAGGAAAGGTCCATTAACCATTATTAAAAGGGACCCAGGATATCACTGCTTGACCCAATACAAGCATTGTGGGACCTGTGTCTTTTGGGGAAACTGCTAGGTGCTTGTGACCTAGATTGGCCACTGTTGGAGGCAGGATACTGGGCTTGATGGACCTTGGTCTGACCCAGTACGGCATATCTTATGTTCTTAGATATGGCCCCACTGACACTCAGTTGAAAGGTCTGTGTCTGAGAGAGTGGATGTGTTTCTCAGTGTTCTCTCCCCTCTACTCCTATGTTCTCTCTATCCTCCTCTTCCCCCGCCCCATATTGTCTCCTTTGCACATACTCCCTTCCTTATTACTGAAGCTTCCTATTACCTTTCTATATGTCCTAGCTGGCTCCTCCTCCACCGTGGATGGCCTTTACTTTATATGACAGAGGGCCTCTCCAAGCAGTTCATTCTTCTCTGTTTCCATAGGATGCCTCTTCCCAGTTGACATTGCTGATTTTCAGTGACATGGAGCAACGTCTGCCACAATTTTTCACGCTGCAAGTCAGATAGTGGGGGAGAGTGTCCTTTCTCACTACTCCAGTTAGATTCTGCTTCTTGCTTCTTCTTTGTCTCTGCCTGGGCAGCTGATAGGAGTAGGAGGCTCACGAGGATGAGCATGGCAGGGTACACATGCAGACGGTTGCGCGCAGTGCTGTCAGAACAGGCTAGATCACACTGAACCTGGCCATGGCCCAACCAACTTTTGTGCCAGTTCATATTTTACTTACCACATGGAAAAAGGAACAGCTGCTGTTGGTATCTCAAGGCTCTCTGAGAGTTTGAGCCTGTGTTCTTACACTCTGGATCCCTTCTACAGAGAGCCCAGTTCCTACTTTACCTCAATTGAGAGGCATCCCCGTTGTCGCCAAAAATGAGTTGAAATACCTAGAAGTAATCTGGGATAATAAGATATCTTTTATACCCCATATTTTTTACATTGTTTGCATATCATACGCTGCGCTGCATAGAATAAGGTCACTGAAACCTTTCATCGACCCAAGGGCTCTGAAGTCCCTGATTCACACTCTGGTGATCAGTCGTATAGATTATTGCAACTCTTTACTCTCAGGAGTCCCTCAATACCAATTAAAGAGGCTCCAGCTGATTCAAAATGTAGTAGTCAAACTTATATACAATGCACAAAGATATGATCATGTCACACCTCTTCTGGCAGAACAAAATTGGTTACTGATTACCCAATGCATTCAGCTTAAACTGTTCATGCTCACTCATCGCATATATTTCCAAGGTCTTCCTCTTTATTTAAATGTCCTCATTATCACCCTTCTCATTCCCTCAGATCTTCGCAAGCAAATTATTTAACCATTCCTTCCAAAACAACATAAAGGCTGATCTTTTCCAAAAAGGTCACTTTTAGCTATTTTGGATGCTAACTTTGAAACTCCCTTCCATCAGATCTTAGACTAGAAAGCTCATTCAGAAAGTTCAGAAAAGGAGTTAAAACCTGGCTGTACTTCCAGGTCTTTAATTAGACTGATACGACATTTTGCATCACTCCTCGGCTTTTGCTAGATGGACATTATATTCTTATCCCTTCATATCCTTCCCGCTTGTGCCACTGTTAAATTAGTCTTAGATTTTTAATGTTGTTTTACATGCATCCCTCCCTGCTGTTTTTGTATTTTACATTTGTTTTTTATGTATATGTTTCCATAATTGCTGTTGATCTTCATGATTGTAAACCACCATGATGTACACTTCGAATGATGGTATATCAAATCATTTTAAATAAATCTCAGTCTTGAGAGATCACTGCCCAACTCAAACTTGTGAGAGAGCTGTGTGATGCCTACAGCAGCTGTTCCTCTTGCCATGCACTAAAGAATGCATAGGCTGGTAAAAACGTTGGTTGGGCCAGAGCCCAAATGACCCAGCCCATTTTGATGCCAATGACAGTGCACATATGCACCCCAACTGCATAGACAGATGGACAAAGGGCTTCTGCATTATATAGAGAGATAGCGTCAAAACAGAAAATGTTGACTGTCCCTCATGTATATAGAAGCAGGAGGGGCTCTGTATGTCAGGTATAATAATAATTGTTTCAAACAACTTCATCATCATAATCAAAAATGTAAGAAATTAAATAAAATTAATTCTTCATCATCTAAACATAGCACTAGAAATCCAATTCTTTATTCGCCCATTAAGTGTGTTTTAATGAATGCAAGGTCAATATGGAATAAACCAAACATTATCTATGATTATATTAAAGATCAAAAGCTTGATATCATTTGCATCACTGAAACCTGGTTAAAAGACACAGATCAAATTATTTTAAACCAAATTACCCCTTTAGATTATGATATATTTAATTGTTCTAGAGAACATAAAAAAGGAGGAGGAATCTTAATATTAACAAAAACAGCCTTTAAGTTTAAAGCTATTACAACTAACAATTCAACTGAAACAACTTCAATTATTATATCAAATCACCACCTGAATGTTTGCCTCACATATAGACCACCTAATGCTGCTAAGGATCACCTCTCAAAAATTTTAGAATTAATTTGCACTTATAGCTCTCAAATTAAACCATTAATTGCATTAGGTGATTACAATCTATCATCATCACCTTCTAATGAGAACAGATCCTTCTTGAAAGCAGTGAAATCTTTAGGTTATCAATAGATAATTAACCAGCCTATACACCAACATGGAACCACTCCTGATCTAATTTTTTGCCCTGAGCAACTCTTTTCACAAAACCAAATTACAGTCCCAAAAACTACCCCAGTACCTTGGTCTGATCATTATATTATCTCATTTACCTTGCAACTAGAAACATCCCCTAACAACTTAAAAGTGGAGGAGTAGCCTAGTGGTTGGGGCAAGGTACTTCGGGCCGGAAGGTCGGGGGTTCAAATCCCACTAGAGGACAGCAACCTTGGGCCGGAAGGACTGGGGTTTCTAGTCCCACAGGTGCTCCTTGTGGTCTTGGGCAAGCCACTTAACCCTCCATAGCCCATGTTCCCTGTAAAATAGTTCTCTGTGTGCTGTGCTTTCCTGTCTAATCAATGTGTTTATACCTCAAAAATTTCCTGTCATGATTTGACAATTTCCAATCTGTAATCAAAAACCGCTGCTGATTGCTGGAAGTAGTGGTATACAAATGTATACTAAATAAAATAAATAAATAAATAAAATTACAAGATTATACAATTTAGAGCTTTCCATAAAGAGGATTTTCTTAAGGACATTGTTCCACAATTGCAACAAAATTGCACTGAACTGGATAAAGCTATACAAAATTGGAATAATATCATTTCAAATGCTGCTCTAGCCCCAAAAAATAATAAAGTACAAATGCATAGGAAGAAGAGCGCACCATGGTATTCTAATGAAATCAGAGTGGCAAAGCGCCTGCTAAGGAAACTTGAGCGTAAATGGAGACTAACTAAATCTCAAGATGTAAAATTCCTATTTAATGTAAAACAAATGGAATATCATAAGTTAATAAATGACCGTAAACAACAATACCATACAAATCTAATAATGAAAGCAACTAACAAACCAAGGGAACTATTCAACATTCTTCAACAACTTACAAAAGTGACCACTTTATATGGTGATCCTCAAATAGACCCCCCAAAATTTGGAAATTATCTGATAAGCAAACAACTTATCTACATCACAATTCCACCAACTTTGGTTTAAACCTTGCACTGAATCCACAAAATCTGGAAGGATTTTTCTTTACCAACTTTAAAACAGATTGAAAATATAATCAGCACACTTAATACAACAACTTCACCAGTTGACCCATGTCCAGTAGAATGGATTAAAAGTACTAAAAATCATATTAGCTTTCACATTTTAAATTTTGTAAATAATTCTTTAAAACAAGGTTATTTACCACCTATACTAAAGAGTGCTATAATTTGACCAGTCTATATAGGGAAATCACTGGACATCACTGACCCTAAGTCATTCCGTCCTATTTCAAGTTTACCATTTATGTCAAAAATTATAGAAAAAGTAGTGCAAAATCAGCTGCAAGATCACATTGACTCATATGCCCCTTTGGATATACATCAGCATGGATTTAAACCTAATCACAATGTGGAAACTCTACTTATTTCTCTCTTTGATAATCTTATAACAGGCCTTGAAAAAAATAAGTTATTTCTGTTAATCTTCATCGATGTCTTAGCAGCTTTTGATACTGTGTCTCACACAATAATGTTACAACGTCTACAAGATATTGGCTTATGTAACAATACATTAAAATGGTTTGCCTCTTATCTAACTAATCGTACGCAGTTAGTAAAATATGGTGACAAAAAATTCCTCTCAATTTTGGATTGGACAAGGCATACCTCAAGGTTCAGCTTTATCATCTATTTAATATTTATATTCAACCCATATGTCAAATTATTAATCTTCATGAAATTAATTATCATTTATACGCTGATGACATTATGGTTTATACTATAATTGACCAAAATACCTTTGATACAACAAAAATTAATAACTGTTTGGCTGATATGAATGATTGGCTTAATAACAACAACTTAACAATAAATTCTGACAAAACAGAAGCAATGTTCATATCTGAATGCCAGTCCTTAAAACTACCAATTGAAATTAATTTATTAAATAGAGAAATAAAAATTAAAGATGAAGTAAGATATTTAGGTGTAACATTAGATAAATGTTTAAATTTAAAATCTCATATAAACAAAATTGCATCAAAAGCATACCATTGTTTAAAGATTATAAGAAGACTAAAACTAATAATAAATATAAAGCACTTTCGCACGGTATGTCAGGCAGTCATAACACCTCTACTTGATTTTGGAAACATGTTGTATCAAGGTCTTCCTAAAGACTCTATCCATCCTCTCCAATTAGTTCAGAACACCACTGGGCGTATTATAACTGGCTCTACAAAATTTGAACACATAACTCCTGTCCTCAAACAGTTACATTTCCTTCCGGTCATTGCAAGGGCAAACCTATAAAAACCAATCGGGGCTGTGGGAGGAGGAGCACCAGCTCCCTAAGAGAGACCGTGGCCGGCGGGATGCTCAGCCATCTTCAGACTCCCGAGAGGGGTGATAACAGCAGCCTGCCTCCAGCCCAATCGGGGCTGTGGGAGGAGGAGCACCAGCTCCCTAAGAGAGACCGCGGCCGGCGGGAAGCTCAGCCATCTTCAGACTCCCGAGAGGGGCGATAACAGCAGCCTGCCTCCAGTCCAATCGGGGCTGTGGGAGGAGGAGCACCAGCTCCCTAAGAGAGACCGCGGCCGGCGGGAAGCTCAGCCATCTTCAGACTCCCGAGAGGGGCGATAACAGCAGCCTGCCTCCAGCCCAATCGGGGCTGTGGGAGGAGGAGCACCAGCTCCCTAAGAGAGACCGCCGCCAGGCGGGCCCGCACCTGAGGGCCTCGCCAGAGGGCCCTTTGGCGTGGCCCTTAGGCGGTGGACCCTTCACCGATCTCCTGAGAAAAGCCATTAAGAAGCCTAGCCCTCTCAGCACAACATCCCAGAAGAAGTCCCCACCTTCTCCTTCACCGCTCATCTCTACTAATCAAAAGAAAATTCTACTAACCCCGAGGTAAACCATATAAAAAGAACACTTATCAGAGACCCTGTGACCTGACCGCTATGTGCTACCTTGAGCTACAGTGCCTTTATTTAAGCCTGCCACGCTGTTAATCAATGTTATTAATCTTCCATAACCTTTGCTGATACTTTGTTATATTTCTTTACAACTGTTGCCACATAACCTATGCTGATACTTTGTTATATTTCACTGCAACTGTTGCCATTCAACTCTTTTACTAGAATCTGCAGTACTGTGTTGCTCTTTGCTAATCCTATACTTAACATTATCAGCCTGCACTTATCAGCCGACTTAATTTTTGCCAGCTCGTAGTTTGCCCCACATAGAGAACCCAAGATGCACCCATTCCTATCCTTTACCCTATTCATCCTCACCTCCCTGACACCCAACATATCTCATGCCTTTAGTCACGGTATCAACCACATCCCAATCCTCTACAATCATGGCAGAAGAGGGTTTGAAAACCCCCGCCACTCCTCTCCAACACGCCACTCACACCTCTTACACATCCCTCTACAGAACCTTAAGACCATCCAAGCTGAGAAATACAAACACCAATGCTTACTCAAATGTGCACTTATAAATGCTAGATCAATACGCTCGAAATAGCCTATAGCCATGGACCTGATATCCCGCCATGACTTCGATGTCCTAATGATAACTGAAACTTGGCTATCTGACTGTGATAATGTTCTAATCAACCAGATGTCACCACCTGGTTACTCGACCTATGCCTGCCATAGGACCAACCAGAGGGGAGGAGGTACGCTCATCCTTGCCAGATCCAATCTTCAATTCGCTCTAAACAACACCATTAGCTCAACCCATCTTGACACATTATCCATATCGAATGAACACTGCTCAATTAATCTACTATACCGAGCACCAACATCATCACCCGATGACCTTTCATCAATAATTGATCTAGCCTGTAACCCCAGCAACCCACGCTCCCTGAATTGGCTTATGGGAGACTTCAATCTACCCTCCTTACTAAATACACATTCCTCAGCCTTCCTTGATGCAATGAACGAGCTAGGCTACACGCAACTTATCGACTCACTCACACATAACAAGGGTGGCAAACTGGACTTGATCTTTGGACCTCAGACATCTGTCAACTCAGCCCAGAACCTGCTGCTCTCCATAACACCTGTACCCTGGTCTGACCATAACCTACTCCTATTCCACATACCCACCAACTACCCCAGCAACCTCATCAATAAAGGAAGCCCCCCCCCCACTAGAATTATTACAACACGCTTTCAGCCTCTTGTTAAGGAGAAGGCCCTTGAGAAGATCTTACCTCTCCTCTCCAACGAATCCCTCGACCCAGATGAATTGGTCTCCAAGTGGGATAATGCCATCAGAGCTGCTGCCTGTCTCCCAGCTTCCAACAAGAACTCTGCAAAACGGGAACACGCGCCATGGTACTCCCAGGACCTGCGAGCCTCTCTTCTCCACCTACACAAGCTTGAGAGACACTGGCGACACACCTGGACCTCCAAGGCACTCGAGATATACTCTGCTCAACTAAAGCTACACTGCGAAAAGACCATGGAAAAAAGAAAACATTACCATTCTGAATTACTAAAGAGATCTCTGAACAAACCTCATGACCTATTCACTATTGTCAAGTCTTTGACAGGCGACCCAGCTCTAGCCCAATCACCTACGCCCCAGCCACAAGATTATGCCAATTACCTACAATCAAAGTTGATCCAGACCAATACGGCAGCAACCATTTCATCCTTCTCCACCCCGCATGTGTCCTCACAACCAACCTCCCTAACGAAATTCTCTGAGATATCTTGTGAAGAGATTGTAGATATTATTTCCACTATTAACCTCACTACTGCTCCTAACGATCCATGCCCTGCAAGCTGGATTAGAGAGTTGCGCCATGACCTCAGTCCAACAATATGCAGAATCCTTAACCAATCCCTATCAACAGGGTCCTTCCCCCAAAGCTTAAAATATACGTCCATCCGCCCTCTGTTAAAAAATAGTAAACTCGATCCATCTAAAGTTGAGTCCTTCAGACCAATTTCAAGCATCCCGCTACTAACCAAAATCTTCGAGAAGGTAGTCCAGCGACAGATTCAACACCACGTCGACATAGAAGCACCCTTGGACTCATCCCAGCATGGCTTTAGAGAAGCACATGGTGTTGATACCATCCTTACAACCCTCTTTAACAATCTCATCATTGGTCTTGACAACATCCACCAAGGATATGCCCTCATCTTCCTGGACATAGCAGCCGCTTTTGATTTGGTGAACCACCAAACACTCTTACTTCGTCTCGAAGAAAAAGGAATACAAGGCTCAGCACTAGCCTGGTGTAAATCTTATCTGTGCAATAGATGCAAACAAGTCAGAACTGGATCCACGACCTCAGAACCATTTCCACTGAAACAAGGCATACCCCAAGGCTCATCCCTATCTGCACTGATGTTCAACATCTACATGCAGTCCATCTGTGCATTAATTCGATCATTCAATGTCCAATGCCTAGCCTATGCAGATGACATCCTCATTTACACACCCTTCAAGATTGATCATCCTGACTTCTCCCGATTATTAAGATGCTTTGAAGCAGTGGCAGACTGGCTTCTCTCTCAAAATCTACGAATTAACCACACCAAAACAGATGTTCTCTTTATCACGAGAAACCGGAAGTTCACTCCACCTTCCTCACTACAAGTCAACAACACAGAACTTAAGGCAAAACCCACAATTCTCTACCTAGGTATTACCCTTGACCAGAGGCTAGACATGTCAGCACATATCAAAAACACCTCAAAAGCGATTTATCACAAAATCAGATCACTACGCCATCTCCGACCACTACTGGACGTCCCTGATTTCCGATCAATCTTCCAGGCTCTAGTTATTCCTCACCTTGACTTTGCTAACATCATCCTTCAGGGACTCCCACAGTCGACTCTAAGCCCTCTCCGACTTGCCATGAACTCTGCTGCGAGGGTTCTGGTAGGTCTTTCAAGGTCAGACCATATAACACCAGTCCTGAAGAATCTACACTGGCTACCTCTGCAGGCCAGAATCCACTATAAGACTTTAGTCTTGACATTCAAAGCCCTCAAGACCCAGCCACTCACGCCCATCAGTAAACTTCTCCATAGCACTCCAGCCAATAGATTAAGGAGACATACATTGATGAATACCCTTGAAGTCCCTAAGTCAGTTACTAAATGTACAAAGACAACAGCCAATAGAGCCTTCTCCATGTTCGCACCCACGGCTTGGAACGCCCTCCCAGCAGAAATCCGAGCTATCTCCAATCTCCCGTTATTCCGAAAAGCTCTCAAACACCATTTGTTCCTGCTACACTACCTGGAGAATAACTCTGGAAAACACACAACCATCACCTTACCCTCCTACCTAGCCCGCCCCATTGACCAGCCTCCCTTAGAGAATGGTTAATCTCCTTTCCCCTCTCTCCCTCCCTCTCTCCCTTACCCATGAGCCTAGGCATCTGCTTACGATCCTCTTATGTCCTGTAAGAATGTCCATAATTTGTATATAGTTTTCCCGGTTCATCCAAGTTTACTGCCCCTGTTCAATGTAAACTCAATGTGACCTGCTGCATTACTGTATGTTTTGTTTAACTGTAAACCACACTGATTACAATAGCGCGGTATATAAGAAATATAAATAAATAATGACTATTTTAAAAAATTTTCACCAATCCTCAGCGGATATTCTACAATCTATTATTTCAAAAGACAAGAGCATAAGACCAAGACGATCTCAAAATATCAATAAACTTAATACTCCTTTGAACGTCAGCAAATCAAAACAAATGACTTCTAAAAAAGCATTTTCCTTTTTGGCACCAGAGTTATGGAATTCTATTCCTGAAGACTTAAGAACTCAGGAAGACCTTAAGGACTTTCACAAATCTTTAAAGACTTGCTTATTTATAGAATCATTTTGTGAAATAACTTAAATTAGCCATTATGTATATTTAATTCCACTATGATATAGTATTGTAACATACTGTTTTGTTTTGTATTTATATTGTAATGTATCATTTTTGTTTTCCCATACCCTCAATATGTAAGCCTTTGTTGTCTTGTCAACCACTTTGATTGCAGGATAAGGCGGTATACAAAACTGGTTAAATAAATAAACCCAGGAAGCCATCAGAACAATGAATTGTGCAGCGCCCTTCTTGACTTTTTCACTGAGACTGAGATCTGTATAACTTGGGGGGGGGGGGGAGGTGGAGCTAATGCCTTGATGGAGAAGAAGCCAAGCTTTTGCCTTTGGAAGAGTTGGCAGAGGATGGCTTTTTATTAAATTGCTGTCTGTACTGGATTGGATTACACCCAAAAAAACAGGTTAGTTTGCCCAAACATCAGGCTTTCGCATAGTGTAATGACTCTGAAAGAATCTAAAAAGGAATGGCGAGAGCTGGGGCATGCTTATTTGCAGTTGGGAGCTCTGAGTAGTAAGTTGTGTTAGCAGCAGGGAGTTTATGGACCTAGAAAGGAACTAAAGGCAATGAAAATATTTTTTTTCTGCAGGCATTGCCAGCTGAGTTAATAGCACCAGGTAATTATTCGGTTAATTCCCTTTTAAATGCACCTTTTTCTGTATGCTTGTAATCCTCACAAAATATGCCAGCTGCGATATAACTGGCCTGCTATTTCATTGCCAAAATAACCTGAGGTGTCTTTACCCCCATTTATGACAGTTGTGATCCCAGACTCAAGTCGTATAGGTGTGGATTGTAATCGTGTCTCAGAACGATGGAAGAATATTGACTGACTTTTCAGCCAGTTTGGGTTTCGCAAGTACGGACATGAGTTAAACAATTGTGAAAGCGAGGGTGTGCCTTTGATCTGTGCCCATTAGATTTGATTAAAACACCCCTGAGTGGCTATTGCTTTGGATAACACAGTTTGTGAATTGATGTTTAAGTGAAGGTAGTTACTCTGCCAATCTTAAACAGATTATGTTATTGCTACCCATTTTAAAAATATTATCAGGGGATGCCACCCTTTACGAAAATTACTGCCTTATAGCCGATACACCCTCGCTGATCGATTAGAACAGAAGAAAATCTTGGCTTCAGCAGAATATGGCTTTAGGAAAGCCTTTAACACTGAGGACCCCTTTTATTAAAGCCCACTAACTGGTTAATGTGCTCCTTAACCCACGGCAACTGGCAGCGGGAAACACTAACGTGTGGGCATGCTAGCAACCAAATGGTAAATCGCCAGGTAATTGGCCATCTTGAGAAGATGCGGGGAAAGTGCGGAGTATGGTCGTGGAGAGCGCATTGCTGCTAACGAGGCAATTAGCATGAATGCACCTAACGCCTCAGCAGGAGTCATTAGATGTGCCCATGTTAGCGTGCCCCACGTGTTAATTGCCAGGGAGTTGCTGGCTATGCCCCCGGCAGCTAACGTGAAGGCTTTGCACTTAAGTGTAACTTAATGGGCTTTAGTAAAAAGGGCCCTGAGTCACTTATGGCTGCAAATTTTGATGAAGTGAAGCGTTTTATTTTGTATGCTCTCTGAGGACCAAAAATACCAGCTGTACCTGAATGCAACTTGCCTTAAGCTACAAATGAAATGGTCTGAGCTATATCTAAATAAATCCATAAATAGATATTTTGAATCAAGGACTCGAAAGCTATCTTTCAGCAGCTTTCAAACTCATCAATCCCGCTTTGCTTTTACATGGGTTGGCCAGTTTGAGGTGCCAGGGAATAGTCTGCTATTGGTTTATGGCTGTTTTAGCAGCTAGACAATTACAGGTTCAATACTGATGAAATGTGCAGCTCCCCACTTTTGCCAATATTGTTTAATGTTTTTCTAGCCCTCTCGGGGAAAGAGTTAGGACCATCTGCTCAACATATTTTATTTATGTGGATGGTATTCAAAACATTTTTCTGCAGGAAGGGTCTGTAGCAGACACCTTTTAAAAATAAAACATTGTTTTGGACTAGTTTCTGCCTAGTTAGTTGATAATTGGTTGGACGTTAATCCAGAAAAAACTGCAGTCTACAGTGTGGGAAGCAAAGATAGAGTGGTCCTTGATTCTGGCCCTGGTGTGTACCACTGCAGGTCAAGAGATTAAGTATGGGTGTATGGGTGGATTCCTGTCCCACTATAGAACTTCAAGTTAACACAGTACTGATGAAATTATTTTTAAATGTATATTTAATAAGGCAAATTGAAATATCTCTTTGTGACTCTGATCTTGGAAAAATAATGCAAGCTTTAGTCTTGACCCATGTGACTATTGTAATATTATTTACTTGGGGCTTCCGAAGAGTTTGGTGTCACTGGAACTCATTCAGAATACGGCTGCAAAAACAATTAAGGGGAATAACGTTAGGAACAGGCAACCCCCTTGGTACAGCAACGAATAGAGTTCAAGTTTTTCTTTTAAGTCTCTGAAGGAGATTGACCTGACATACCCGATGAAATAAATTAATCAGCATGTCTCCTCAAGGTTTTTAAACTCCCAGCAGAATCTGCAGCTGACACTTTCAGTTCCCATTTGCTTCCGACATCTTTCATTGTTAAAAGATAATTTCTAGGGAGGTGCCCCTTAAATATAGATTTCTCGTCTTTTAGATGTTAAACTGGAGCAGACATTTAGGAAGAAGCTTAAGAGATGATGTAATGTCATCCTCTGCTCCAATCTCACCCCCAGTAATGTCACTATCTGCTCCAGTCCTCTCCCTCCTTGAAGCCCCCTCATAAAGCAGCTTCAATGCCGGAAGATATGGAAAGCACTCCAAGTCAGGTGAGCCCGCTCCTTACACCTGTGGTGACAGTATTGAGGGGAATCAGTGCTGGTTAACTTTTTTTCAGGGATTGAAATTGGGGGGGGGGTGGTCAGAGCGGCAAGAGATCTTTGCAGCTGCTACTGCAGAGTCCCTGCAGAGCTGCTCAGTCTTGAAGGACTAGAAAAGGGGACTGCTACTTCTGGATAGAGATCTGCAATTGTGAGTATATACTTCTGGGATTTTTTTCTGAAGGGACTTCATTGGATTAAAGCTGATTAATCTGTGAACCAGTGTATTTGTTAAATCAGTCAGGGCCTAGTAGCAGCAGTTTAAGTTTAAATTTAAAACACAGAAGAGAGCTTTCTGGCTAGATTTCTACCCAGCAGAGAGCTTGTAGTTTAAATGTAACCCACTCAGGGCCTAGTATCAGCAAAGTACTTTTAGTTTAAATTTAAAACACAAAAGAGAGCTCTCTGGTTACATTTAGAACCCAGCAGAGAGCTTCTAGTTTAAATTTCATAATAAGTCAGAGCCTAGCAGCATCAAAGAGCTTTAATTTAAATCAAATCAGAATATAACTTAGCATAAAAGGCAAAACAGGTCAGTATTCTTTGAGCAGCAAATAAAGTCTTCTAGAGACCTTTACAAAGAGGCCTTCTACCTAGGGGGCAAGAGACCTGTGAAACGTTTTCAATAGGTGTTAACGCCAGGTGGCAGGTCAAAAGGCCATTTTGAAAGACTCCTTCTATCCAAGCAAGGACTGTTAATCACCCAGGAAGTTGGTCACAGCTTACCTCAGAAGCACAGGACAGGATACTGTGTAGCAACCATCTTTTATTTCCCTCCCTTCCTCCCTCCCCAACAGCCACCCAACCCTGGGATAATTGTAGCTTTATAGGTACTTACACATCTTAAAGGAAAGGAGGTGCTCTCAGATGCAGTTCATTATCCAAATCAGTCATACACTAAGGACCTGAGATTAATTAAGCTTCAGGTGAACAAGGTATATTAAATGTATTAGGTACAATTTTATTAGTATAAGTATCCATAGCAACCCTTAGTAAGTAAAGAACTTAAAAATCTAAAAACAAGCTTAAAACTAAGATGCAGACAGAGGTCCAGCAGCGAGATGGGGGCTTTCCAGTCTTTTGCATTGAGTGTCATATGTATGATTTTCTCCCAGTTGGTGAGAGGTCCTACGTGTGCACTAGCTGCAAGGAGCTCTTTGCTCTCAGGGAACAAGTCCGTTCTCTAGAAGCTAGAGTAGCAGACTTGGAAGACATAAGAAAAATAGAGAGGTACACAGACGAGACCTACAGGGATATAGTCCTGAAGTCCCACCTCCAGTCTGGCAGCATCCCTGTTGCCATGGAGGGGAGAGGTCACGTGACAGGAGAGCATTACCCTGGTGTGGCAGGAAGTGATCCTGTAACTAGGACCTGTCCTCCAGGTGATGTAAAACCCTATCGCACCGAGGAAGTTTCTCCAGGGCCATGTGACCATGAGGGAAAGATTAGGACAGCCATTATAGTTGGTGATTCGATCATTAGACATGTAGATAGTTGGGTGGCTGGTGGACATGAGGATCGCCTGGTAACATGCCTGCCTGGTGCGAAGGTGGCGGACCTCACGCTCCACCTAGATAAGGTCTTAGATAGTGCTGAGGAGGAGTCTGCTGTCTTGGTACATGTCGGTACCAATGACATAGGAAAATGTGGTAGGGAGGTTCTGGAGGATAAATTTAGGCTTTTAGGTAGGAAGTTGAAATCCAGAGCTTCCAGGATAGCATTCTCTGAAATGCTTCCTGTTTCATGCACAGGACCCAAAAGGCAGGCAGAGGTCCGGAGTCTCAATGCATGGATGAGACGATGGTGCAAGGATGAGGGTTTTGGATTTGTTCGGAACTGGGGAACATTCTGGGGAAAGGAGGGGCTCTTCCAAAGGGATGGGCTTCACTTTAACTGGGATGGAACCAGGCTGCTGGCATTAACCTTTAAAAAGGAGATAGAGAAGCTTTTAAACTAGATAATAGGGGAAAGCCGACAGTTGCACAAGAGTGCATGGTTTAGAAGAATGTATCCTTGAAGGATACCACCAAAAACAGAGAGGTTCCAAAAAAGAGTAAAGTAGCCCAAATGCCCTCAAGTATGGAGCAGACAGAGCTTAAAGATCCCAAATTACCCATGCGTACCAATAGCCAAATTAATATGAATAAAATACAGTCTCTAAAATGCTTGTATGCAAATCCTAGAAGTCTAAAAAATAAGATGGGAGAGTTAAAATATATAGCACTCAATGAGAGGTTAGATATGATTGGAATCTCAGAGACATGGTGGAAGGAGGACAACCAGTGGGACACTGTGATACCTGGGTACAAACTATATCATAATGATAGAGCTGATCAAATTGGTGGAGGGGTTGCGCTCTATGTTAGAGAGGGCATTGAGTCAGAAATGATTAAAGTTTTGCAGGAAACAAAATTTGCAGTAGAATCTCTATGGATTGAAATTCCATTTAAAAAGGGGAAGGTGATGGCAGTGGGGGTGTACTATTGACCGCCTGGCCAGAATGAACAAATGGATAATGAAATGCTCAAAGAAATCAAGGAAGCTAACAAATGTTACAGCACAGTAGTAATAATGGGTGATTTCATTCACCCCAGTATCAACTGTGTCAGTGTCACAGCAGGACATGCTAGGGAGATAAAGTTCCTAGATGAAATAAATGACTGCTTCTTGGAGCAGCTGGTTCATGAACCAACCAGAGGGGAAGCCATATTGGACCTAGTCCTTAGTGGAACACCAGATCTTGTGCAAGAGATAAGGGTTTTGGGGCCACTTGGCCATAGTGATCATAGCATGATCGCGTTTGATTTAATTAGTGGAGGAAGGATAGTAAGGAAATCCACAGTACTACCTTTTAACTTTTGTTAACTTTGCAACTGCTCCTTTTAGTTTTTTCTTAACTATTTTCCTCATTTTATCATAGTCTCCCTTTCAAAAGTTAAAAGGTAGTACTGTGGATTTCCTTACTATCCCTCCTCCACTAATTAAATCAAATGCGATCATGCTATGATCACTATGGCCAAGTGGCCCCAAAACCCTTATCTCTTGCACAAGATCTGGTGTTCCACTAAGGACTAGGTCCAATATGGCTTCCCCTCTGGTTGGTTCATGAACCAGCTGCTCCAAGAAGCAGTCATTTATTTCATCTAGGAACTTTATCTCCCTAGCATGTCCTGCCATGACACTGACACAGTTGATACTGGGGTGAATGAAATCACCCATTATTACTACTGTGCTGTAACATTTGTTAGCTTCCTTACATCAAGCTTGGGTGTTGTTGAAAAATACTATCTTGGAAGCCCAGACCAGCTGTATTCCACGTTTTAAGAAAAGTGGAAGGAAGTCCAAAAAACTGCCAGCATGGTTTAAAGGTGAAGTCAGAGAGATTGTTGTTGCCAAAAAAGCATCTTTCAGGAAATGGAAAAAAGAGCCAAACGACGAAACCTGGAAACAGCACAAGCACTGGCAAGTTAAATGCAAGGCATTGATAAGGCAGGCAAAGGGAGAATTTGAGAAGAAGCTTGCTGCGTAAGCAAAAACACGTAATAAAGACTTTTTCAAGTACATTCGTAGCAAAAAACCTGTGAGAGAGTCAGTTGGTCCATTAGATGATAGAGGGGTTAAAGTGGCACTATGAGGCAGCAAGGCAATAGCGGAGAGACTGAATGAATTCTTTGCTTCAGTCTTTACTGAGGAAGATGTAGGGATGTTACCCATGACTGAAGTGGTATTTAAAGGTGTGGAAGAATTGAAAGAAATATTGATACATCGGAAAGATGTATTACAACTATTAGATAAACTGAAGAGTAGCAAATCACCTGGGCTGGATGATATACATCCAAGGGTGTTGAAAGAACTGAAATATGAGATTGCAGACCTGCTATTAGTAATCTGTGAACTATCATTAAAATCATCTGTAATACCTGAAGATTGGAGGATGGCGAACGTAACACCAATTTTTAAAAAGGGTTCCAGGGGTGATCCGGGAAACTACAGACCGGTGAGCCTGATGTCAGTACCGGGAAAAATGGTTGAAACCATCATAAAGAACAAAATTGCTGAACATGTAGATAGTCATGGCTTAATGGGAAACAGCCAACATGGCTTTAGACAAGGAAGATCTTGTCTTACTAATCTGTTATGTTTTTTTGAAGGTGTGAATAAACAGGTAGACAAATGTAAGTCAGTTGATATAGTGTATTTGGACTTTCAGAAAGTCTTTGACAAGGTCCCTCATCAGTGACTTTTGGCAAAACTAAAGAGTCATGGGATAGGAGGCAGTGTACTATTGTGGATCAGGAACTGGTTTAAAGATAGAAAGCAGAGGGTAGGACTAAATGGCCAATTTTCCCAATGGAGAAAGGTGAATAGTGGTGTACCCCAGGGATCTGTGCTGGGTCCGCTGCTTTTTGACATATTTATAAATGACCTGGAAAAGGGAATAACGAGTGAGGTTATCAAATTTGCAGATCACTCAAAACTATTTAAAGTTGTTAAAACCCAAGAGGATTGTGGAAAATTGCAAGAGGATCTTGATAAATTGGAAGGCTGGGCATCGAAATGGCAGATGAAATTTAATGTGGACAAGTGCAAGGTTATGCACCTAGGGAAGAACAACCCAAACTATGGTTACACAATGCAAGGTTCCACATTAGGAACCACCATACAGGAAAAAGATTTAGGCGTCATTGTGGATAACATGCTAAAACCCTCGGCCAAGTGTGCAGTGGAAAATAGAATGCTAGGTATCATAAGGAAAGGAATGGAAAATAAAACAAAGGATATTATAATGCCTCTATATCGTTCCATTGTGAGACCGCACCTTGAATATTGTGTGCAATTCTGGTCGCCATATCTTAAAAAAGATATAGCGTTATTAGAAAAGGTTCAGAGAAGAGCCAGCAAAATGGTAAAGGGGATAGAAGGATACCCCTATGAAAAAAGGCTAAAAAGGTTAGGGCTCTTTAACCTGGAAAAGAGACGGCTGAGGGGAGATATGATAGAAGTCTATAAATTAATGAACGGAGTGGAACAGGTAAACGTCGATCAATTGTTTACATTATCAGAATATAGAAAGACTAGGGGACATGCAATAAAGCTAGAGAGTAACCTATTTAAGACTAATAAGAGAAAATATTTGTTACTCTGGAATTTGTTACCGGAGGATGTAGTAAAGTCTGTTAGTGTAGCTGGGTTTAAAATAGGTCTGGACAAGTTCCTGGAGGAAAGGTCCATAAACCATTATTAAGAAGGGACCCAGGATATCAATACTTGACCACTACAAGCATTGTGGAACCTGTGTCTTTTAGGGAAACTGCTAGGTACGTATGACCTAGATTGGCCACTGTTGGAAACAGTATACTGGGCTTGATGGACCTTGGTCTGACTCAGTATGGCATCTCTTATGTTCTTATGTTCTTATATTCCCTTTCTGATGTCTGGGACTACATTCCCTGCCTCTGTAGGTAGCGCAGGTGCGCCCGCATTAACTGCCAAGGCAGGGAATGTGCCCCCCCCCCCATGTGCTAAGCATGCCTTGGGTGTGCTAATGCAGGGCAGATGCTGGCATGCCCCCTGTATTTAGCGCACATGTTTTGCACTTACCACATCTCAAATGTGCATTCTAAACAGCAGGTATGCCCATGTGTATGTATTTTTGGTGGAATAATTTTTAAAGGAGAGTATGTACATACCTTCCCTTTAGAAACTTGTATAATGTACAGGCATACTTAATTCACAAGTTAGGGAGCCTATCATAACCTTATCCTCCTGGTGATAATTTTATAACACAGTGCCTAAAAAATTTCTCAAAAATGTACCTATTTTATACCTATCCTATAAATAAGACATAGGGACCTTTGTGCCTTTATAAAACAGGCAGTTACAATTTGGTTTATGGTTTTATTTGACTTGATATACCGTCTTTGTAATCAAAAGCAAAGCAGTTTACAAAAGAAATTTAAAAACATAAACTTCAACAAATTTCATGGACTATTATTGAGATACACTATACATCTAAGGTATACAAGGAGTGAAACAAAGGGGGGGGGGACTTACAAACATACTGTAAAGAAAGAAACATGAAGGAAAGGCATCTCTTTACATGTGGCCTACTTCCGACTGGGCTACCAAATAACTAACCTTGTTTTTTTGGCTTCAATTCTCTAAATTCAATTGCAAATAAGGAGGAATCAAATAAAAACAACACACAGAGAATTATGTTAAACACAGTACTCTTTAGCTTTTAAGGGAATGGCCTACAGTCCTGCAAGCTTGCACAATTCCTGTAGATCCCCTCATAATCACTAGGCCAGAGCACCTCATTTATTGAGAGAAAACTGATATAGGGTACAAATTCAGCTCTATGTCAAGCTTCAGCATCACTTTTGTTTATCTACGTGTTACAAGTCATGTTATAGGTCAAAGTATAGGTCAGGCATATTGCTCAGCTGAATTAAGAGAAGGAAAAACATTCTATTTATTTAATTATTTATCCATATTTATATATCACCTTTTCCTTCAATCAAGGTGGTGGGCTACACATGTTGGTGTTACATTTAGTGGGGTGACACTACTTACATAAAAGGTTAAAAGCGGGGACTAACATTCAGGCTCAGTTGGTGGGTCCTTTATCTGATTAGTTATAGTATTCTCTGAATAGGAAAGTCTTAAGGGATTTTCTAAAGTCCTTGAGGTCATTCATCACCCTCAGTTCGTTGGGGAGGTTGTTCCAAAGGGCCGGTGCTGAGAGGGATATGGCTCTACTGGAAGTAACTTGTTTTGTCTTATGGTATCCAGTTGGTGTGCGTAGTTTGTTGCTGTTGCCGGATCGTCTGGGTCGGCTGGTTGAGTCCTTGGTTATCAGGTTTTGGAGTACCTCCGCTGTGCATTGGTGCATGATCTTGTATATGTTTGTGGTGGTTTTGAATCTTGCCCGCACGTGTATTGGGAGCCAGTGCAGTCGTTGTAGTACAGGTGTAATGTGATCGTTCTTGGCAGTGCCGGTTATAATGCGAGCTGCAGTGTTTTGCACGAACTGGAGTGGGTGAGTAGCCTGTTTAGATAGGTCTTGACAGAGGGAGTTTCCATAGTCCAGTATGGGTGTGATGAATGCCTGACATACGGTTCGGAAGTGGTCTTGATTGAGGATTGGTTTGAGTCTCCGGATGTCCTTTAGTCATTGGTATGCTTTTGCTGCAGTTTTGTTTCTGTGAGCATGGAGGCTTAGGCTTCTGTCCAGGGTGATGCCTAAGTATCTCACCTCATCTTTTAATGGTATATTATGGTTCAGGATGTTTATGCTCTGCGGTTGAGTAGAGCTGGGGTTTCTGGATATGATGATTGCTTCAGTTTTGTTGAAATTGACTTTTAGGTTGTTATCCGCCAGCCAGTTGTTGATGTCCTCCAGGCAGTTGGACATGGGAGACAAGTCTGGCGCGAGGGTGTTATCGAGTCAAACAGCATAATGTCATCAGCATAAATATGATATTGTATCCTCTGACATTTGATGATGTTGCAGATCGTTTGGATGTATATGTTGAATAGGACTGAAGATAGGGCTGAACCCTGTGGTACTCCTTGGATGATGGGGAACTTTGATGAGTTTTCATGGTCTCCTTTGACCTGTTGCGTTCTGTGACTTAGGTAAGATGTGAACCATTTCAATGTGGTGCTGCATAGCCCAATCTCCTGTAGTCTGTTCAGCATTACTGGGTGAGAGACTGTGTCGAATGCTGCTGTGATGTCAATGAATACTAGTAAAAATCTATTTTTTAAATTATCCATACCTTTCAGTAGATTGTCAAATAGAGATGTAAGTAGAGTTTCCACATTGTGCTTTGTTTTGAATCCATGCTGCTGTGGGTCCAACGGTGCTTGTAGATCAATGTGTTCTTGTAGCTGTCTCTGCGTCACCTTTTCAATAACCTTCGCCAAGAATGGAAGACTTGATATGGGTCTGTATGATTTTGGGTCTGTTGGATTCAGCCTAGCCCCTTTGAGGACAGGTCATATTGTGGCTTGCTTGAGTGTCAGTGGCATATGTCCTTGTATTAGTCAGTCTTTTACAATTTTGTGGATGTATTTGGATAGTTGGTCCTTGGAGTTTTTAATCCATTCTACCGGGAACGGGTCTGTAGGGGATGTAGTTGTATTCAGGGTGTTCACGATGTCTTTTATTTGTGATACTGTAGGAATGGTGAAGTTTTTCCATTCTTGCTTATTATTAGGCCTTTTTGTTTCAGTTGTTTCTGTGCTACTTGTGTTGGCTTGTATATTGTGCTTGTATAGTCTGTCCCATTCTGCTAAACATGGCCTTGGTTTTGTGTACATATTTCTCTGCAGGCTGCTAGTGAATTCCAAACTGCCAGGCTTTAGCAAATTTTAAGCCATTCTTCATATTAACCATTTCAGTGGGCCCTGGTACCCCATTTCAAGTCCCTCTCAATAAAACATATGAAGGAAAAAGAGGGAATGGGAATGCCAGGCCACAGTCATCACACCAACCCTTCACCTTGCCGAAATTTCAAAGGCACATTCAAACAGGAATGTCTTCAAGTCTGTTTTAAATGATTTGTAAGTGGAAGCAAGATGCACATGGGAAGGGAGAGTATTCCAGAGCGAAGGAGCAACAAAGGAAAATGCTGAGTGTTGAGCTGATTCATAATGAGCCTTGGAGAGAGGTGGGATAGAGATGAAATTGCTATGCACTGAACAAAGCAGTTGAATGGGCACATAGTGAGAGATGAGAGAGGAGAGATATATGGGAGCTTCCTCACTGAGTGCTTGGAATGCTAAGGAAAGAATCTTAAATTGAATACCCCACCAGTAGCACACAAATTCTCTCACAGAAATTCACACTTGCACCGAGGCAGGTGTAAATATGTGTGCAAACTCTATGGGATCTGTTCTGTCCCACAAATAGTGGGACGTCCATCCCTGCTATTTGCCCCCCTTTCCTTCCCCAACTAAGCCTCCCGTATGAATAAGGAGTTTATATGGGGAGGCTTAGACAGGGGGAGGGAAGGGGAGATGCAGAGGCAGAGGCAGAGGCAGAGTTAGGGCGGGCAGAGGGCGGTCTGCGACCCTGGACATACAGGCCCGATTCTGAAGTTGGCCCTGTATGTCTGGAGCTGGAAGACTAGATGAGGGACTTATTCCACCTTGGAGGTGGAATACGTAACCCTAGACATCAGGGGATGGGAGGCCCAGCCAGGATCGAAATGGTGAGGGGGTGCAGGAGATTCCCCGCAGCCCGACCCTGGCCAGATCGGGGGTCAGGCTGCGGGGAAAGGGGAAAGTGGTTGGCGGTCGGGGATCATGGCTCCTGAATGGCAGGAGCCTGTATGTGCAGGCCGATGGGAACTGGGTACCGGCCTGCACGCTCAGGCCTAGACACGATTCTGATCTCACGGGAGCTAGATGTGCCCCACAGGATCAGAATCACATCTACCTCTATGTGTCCGGTTCTGACCAGACACACAGAGGCCGGGACGCACAGTATGGAATGTGCCTCCACGTGTGCAAATGCGTATTTTATGAACTACATGGGCCCATCAGAACTTTACCCCTGCTCCATCCTCCCGGAATGCCTTTGAGCAGATTGTGTAACAGTGAGTACTGGTACTTAGACGTCTCTGCACATATACACTTAAGTAATTGTATGAGTCATTTTCCATGTGTAAAACACACTTTGTGTGGAGAATGCTAAGGGGGGTGAGGAAATTACCTACGTGAAAGAGAATTTTAGAAAGGACACAGAGAGCAGAATTCTCGCATCCATCTTAGCATGTGGAGAATTAGGCCAGTATTTTACAAAAGGCTCTGCTAAACAAAGAGCCCTTTGTAAAATAGCTGCAGGACTGCATGGGTATGCCCCTGCACATTTGGCAGGAGCAGTAATTTTAGGTGACTGCATGTGGGAAAAAAGGCTGTGGAGGTCCCTTCATAGATATGGGAGAAGCCTCCTAAAATCACTGTATAGCATTTGATCAATAAGATGCACTATTGACAACATTGCCCCAAAACAAAAAGCATTTAGAATAAGCTTGAATAAAACAAAAATCCCTAAATGACATGGCAAACTAAACTAAACTAAAATTGTTGGACTGAAAACACCTACTGGATATTGAAAAAACATGAGATAGCCAGTTTTGTATACTGTTCTTATGAAATGGGAAACTGAAAGGATTAGATGCAGAAACTGAATGGATGTCTTCGGTCTAATTAATGTGCAATATGGTTGGTGGATTTGAATGTGCACATTTGATTAGCTGTGATCATTTGACAGAAGTTAAATATACTTGTACATTGTCACAATATTAGTTGCAATTGTATCAGATTCAAAGTATGACATCAAAATTAATTACAAAGAACTCTTTATTATGGCAGAGTTATTCTTCTACTGTTTGCTTTATATTACCATCCAGTTGACCGCACCAAATGCCACTGACTTGCACCATTCGAATACTTAGAATATCGCTCCTGCAAAGTGTATCCCTCGCTCCCCCCCCCCCTACTGCAACAAGTATCCTCCGAAACCCCCCCCCCCCCTCCACCACCACCATTGTACATAGTTGCTATAATTCTGCTTCTAGTTATATAGTTCACTGAATGGTCTTATGTTTTCAAGAGTTCTTGTTCCCTGTACAACAGTTGTATTCTAGCATCGTTGCCTGTTTTGTTGTATGTAAACCGCCTTGAATGGTAGAAAGACGGTATATAAGTAATTTTAAATAAATAAATAACAAGTCTTCAGACCAAGAAGCTTGGAGGGTCCTGATGAAGACTAAGTTGCTACGTCTGATAAATGCTGCGCCTGGTTCTATGTGAATGATTAGAGCTGTGACCTTTTTCCTCGACGTAAAGAAATGAGTCAACCTGATGTGAGGTGGGGGAAGGTTTAGAGCTGGAAAGTGGTAATGGAATATGGTGTGCCTTCTATGCTTAGCAGGAGAAACAGGAAGATACACATGAGAACACAGACATAACTTGTGCTGCAGCACTCCTGAATTATATTACTACTTGGCTGACCATGCTCTGGGATGAGCCTGCAGGATACTCTCTGAAACTATCAGGAAGCACCACAGAAAATGCCGGTGAGGAATATAAAGCTTGTTAGCAGCATCAGGTTTACCTCTAATGAGCTGTAGTCCCTATAACTAGTGAATTTTGCATAATTCAGCAAGACTTTGCTCTGTATGAGAGGTAGAGCTATTCCGCCCCCCCCCCCCCAACACACACCCCTTCCCTCCTCCACTTCAGGAATCTCCATCTAGGAAACAGTACCGCAGGCTCCTTCTCCACATCTGGAGCAAGCGATAATGCCACACAGAATATTTTTACTCAACAAAGATGCTGGACTGCAGGTCTGTGAGCAAGCCAGCTTTTTTTTTTTTTTTAATTTTCCTTGAGCCGATGGGGGGGGGGGGTTAGGACTGGTAATGGGCTATGGAGGGGGTTAGGACATGACTTGAGGAGGGCTGTGGGTTGATGGGGGGGTTAGGACTGGTAATGGGCTATGGGGGGGCTAAGACTGGAAATGGGCTGGGGGGGTTAAGACTGGAGGTGGGCTGATGGGGTTAGGACTGGTAATGGGCTGTAGGCTGTTGGGGGGGTTAGGACTGGTAATGGGCTATGGGGGGCTAGGAATGGAAATGGGCTGATGGGGGGTTAACACTGGAGGTGGGCTGATGGGGTTAGGACTGGTAATGGGCTGTGGGCTGACGGGGGCTTAGGACTGGTAATGGTCTATGGGGGGGTTAGGACTGATAATGGGCTATAGGGGGGCTAGGACAGGAAATGGGCTGATGGGGAAGGGGTAGGACTAGAGGTGGGCTGATGGGGTTAGGACTGGTAATGGGCTGTGGGGGGGGGGTTAGGACTGATAATGGGCTATGGGGGGGCCTAGGATAGGAAATGGGCTGATGGGGTTAGGACTGGTAATGGGCTGTGGGCTATTGGGGGGTAGAACGGGTAATGGGCTATGGGGGGGGCTAGGACTGGAAATGGGCTGGGGGGGCTTAGACTGGAATTGGGCTGATGGGGTTAGGACTGGTAATGGGCTGTGGGGGGGGGTTAGGACTGATAATGGGCTATGGGGGGGCCTAGGACAGGAAATGGGCTGATGGGGTTAGGACTGGTAATGGGCTGTGGGCTATTGGGGGGGTAGAACTGGTCATGGGCTATGGGGTGGGTTAAGACTGGTAATGGGCTGTGGGCTGATGGGGGCTGTCTGGTAATGGGCTATAGGGGGGTTAGGACTGATAATGGGCTATGGGGGGGCTAGGACAGGAAATGGGCTGATGGGGAGGGGTTAGGACTTGAGGTGGGCTGATGGGGTTAGGACTGGTAATGGTCTGTGGGCTGATGGGGGGGTTAGGACTGGCAATGGGCTATGGGGGGCTGACTGGAAATGGGCTGATGGGGTTAGGACTGGAAGTAGGCTGATGGGGGGTTAGGACTGGTAATGGGTTATAGGGGGGCTTAAACTGAAAATGGGGTGATGGGGGGTTAGGACTGGAAGTGGGTTGATGGGGGGGCTAGGACTGGTATTGGGTTGGGGGGTTGCTAGGTCTGTAAATGGGCTGATGGGGGGCTAGGACTGGAAATGGGCTGATGCAGGGACTAGAAGGGAATGGATGCTGGGTGAGGCTAGAACTAGAAGGGAGCTGATGTTGGGGGAGGATTAGAATGGGATGGGGCTGGGAGAGTAAAATGGAGAGGGGAAAAATATTTTGTGTGGGAGGGATGAAAAATCTACAATTGGCCGGGTATTGGGAGAGCAAGTGGGGATTGAGGATGGAGGGGTAAAATTTGAGTGGATGAAATAGGAATGAGGAAAGAGCAAAAGGAGAAAGATTAGTACATTAAAGCAGATGTAGCGAGAGAATGGAAAAAAACTGGGAGAGAAGAAAGGACAAATGGACAGCAGACGATGGACAGTTAGCAGAAGACACGAAGAAACCAGAAGAAAGTGGCTGGAGCAATTGCAGCTGAAAAAAATGCACAAAAGGTAGAAAAATATCTCTTTATTTTGAATTTATTAATTGGAATATGTCAGCTCTGGGAAATGTGCATCATTAACGTCTGTGCTTTGTTTAGTACAAGAGGAAATTAATTTATAGTTTTATTTCTACAGTGTTATTGTACATTCCAAGTTTGGCTTTTGGGGTTCCCAGTTTAATTATTGTCTTCCTATTTCTAAATTGTGATTCCTTGTTTGGTGATGGTCTATGTTCTGCATGTGTAATTGAGCTGAGGTATTCTGTTTATATAATTCCTATTTGACATTGCCACTTGTTCTCTTTCCCCAGTAGGTCATGTATTGTTATTCTCTGAAATGTATTGGTTTAATATTTGCAGTGTTTCCTTTTGATAGGTAGAGTATGGTGCTTTGTGAGTCCTGGTAGTGCTGTTAGGATACGGCGTGTTTGCTATGGGTTCTAAATGGGCAGTGTTTGTAGAAGTTCCTAATGTGTCTGGCGGTTGGCACTGGATTATAGTAATGTAGAAATCTTTTAGTCTTTCTTTATCCATACACTCATTAAGAGGCATGTTTACTAAAAGTTAGTATATGGTAACATTATGCAAATATTTATGCAAACGAGGCCTCTTATGCAAATGAGGCCCCGCACCGAGTCTCCGCACATGGCCCCGCACCCCCCTTGGGCTTCCCCTGCCTGAAGAGGATCCTATCAAGGGCTGTGCTAGTGGTGCAGCCGCACAGGACACAAGCAAGGAAGAGCCACTGAGGTCATCACTGAGCTTCCAGGAAGCCTGATAATAGTGAGTTCCTATATATGGCTTGGGGGGGTGGGGTACCAGGTATGCGAGTCGCACAGAGCGCATTTCTAGCTTGGTACAGTCCTGTGCCTGAAAGCTGTTTTCAAGCAGAACTTAAAATGCACAATGAACTGAAGGGTGCTCAGAGAGGAATGTCTTGTAATGCTTTCAGTTTTGCCTGCTATGGAACTGAGGCAGGAAGATATTGCTGCAACAATAGGGATGGCTAGCAAAAACTGGCACTGGACAGAAATCCTGTAAACCTGATCAAATTTCTTTTAGGTGTAGTTTAGTTTTGGGGGTGGGATTAGGGTTGCCAACTGGCCGGTTTTCAGCCTGCCTGGCCGGTTTTTCTATGGCCAGGCCGGCTGCCGGCGCAGAGGCAAAACCGGCCCTTGAAAAGCCGGTTTTTTTGCTCTGGCTGCAAGATCGGGAGCGGCCAGAGCAAAAAAAACGGCTTTTCTCCCAACCCGGAGGGCTTCAGAGGGAGCCGGGGAAGCCCGCGCGAGGTCCCAGCTCCCTCTGAACAGCCGCCAGCGTGAAGAGCCTTTACCTTCACGCTGGCGGCTGTTCCTGTGAAGCCGCGATTGGTGGAAAAGGTTAAAGGCAATGCCCTTTAACCTTTCCCAGCATTCGCGGCTTCACAGAAACAGCCGCCAGCGTGAAGGAAAAGGCTCTTCACGCTGGCGGCTGTTCAGAGGGAGTCGGGGCCTCGCGCGGGCTTCCCCGGCGCCCTCTAAAGCCTCAGACCGCCGCGGTTTTGGGGGGAGGCCAAGGACTGCCTGGGCTGTGATGGGGGGAGGTGGCCTGGACTGGAAAAGGGCTAGGAGGGGGGAATTTGACTGGAAATGGGTTGTGGTGGGGGGGGGGGACCTGGACCGGAAAAGGGCTATGGGGGGGGGGGGGGGGACTTGGACTGGAAAGAAATGGGCTGTGATGGGAGGGGACCTGGACTGTAAAAGGGCTATATGGGGGGGGGGGGACATGGACTGGAAATGGGTTTTGATGGGGAGGGGGACCTGGACTGGAAAAGGGCTAGGGGGGGGGGACATGGACTGGAAATGGGTTGTGATGGGGAGGGGGACCTGGACTGGAAAAGGGCTATGGGGGGGGGATCTTGGACTGGAAAAGGGCTATGGGGGGGGGGGAACTGGACTGGAAAAGGGCTATGGGGGGGGGGAACTTGGACTGGAAATGGGCTATGGTGGAGGCAGGGGGAACGTGGACTGGAAATAGGCTGTGATTAGGGGGGCTAGGACTGCAAATGGACTGTGATGGTGGGGGGGGGGTAGGACTGCAAATGGGCTGTGATGGTGCGGGGGGACTCGGACTGCAAATGGGATGTGATAGGGGGGGCCTAGGACTGGAAATAGGCTGTGATGGGGGACTTGGACTGGAAATGGGCTGTGATGGGGGGGGGGGCTAGGACTGGAAATGGCCTGTGATGTGAAGGCTAGCACTGGAAATGGGCTTATGAAGAGCTGGAATAGGACTGGAAATGGGCTGATGTGAGGCATGGGGGAATGGGACTAGAAGGGAGTGGATGCTGGGTGGGTCTAGAACTATAAGGGAACTGATTTTGGGGGAGGACTAGAATAGATGGGGAATGAGTGGAGAGGGGAAAAATATTTTGTGTGGAAGAAAAGTCTATGATGGGCTGGGTATTGGGAGAGTGAAGGGCTTGAGAATGGAAGGGTGAAATTTAAATGGATGATAAAGGAATAAGGAAAGAATTGGGGGAAAGAGCAAAACGGAAACAATCAGTATGTTAAAGCAGAAATAGAGAGAGAATGGAAAACATCTAAAAGAGAAGAAAGGACAAATGGATAGCTTGCAGAAGACACGAAGAAACCAGAAGAAAGTGACTGGAGCAATTGCAACTGAAAAATAAAACGCCCAAACAGAAGGTAGAAAAATACTTTTTATTTTGAATTTATTAGCTGGAATATGTTTGGTCTGGGAAGTGTGTATTGATAACATCTTTGCGTTTTTGTTTAGTGCAAGAGGAAATTACTTTATAGTTTTATTTCTCCAGTGTTGTACATTTCATGTTTGGATTTTGGGGTTCCCAGTTTAATTATTATCTGACCAAGGAAGTTAGCCTACACGTATCCTCGGTAATTTTTGTGGGTGGGGCTGGGGGGCGGGGCAGGGGTGGGACTAGGGGCCGAGAATGGGAGGAGCATGGCGAGCCACAGGTGTCGGGTTTTTCTCGGTGAAAAAGTTGGTAACCCTAGGTGGGATGGGGCCCCCTTCCCCTGAAACTCTGCAGGCCACAGGCATTAGAACGGTAGCTCCATCCTGACACTGGGGCTACCACCGCTGCTGTGCATCTTCCTTCTCCAGTCTTACTCCTCTCCGCCCTGCAGTTCAACCTCTCCTCTCACAGTTCCATCCCTCATCTAGCCAAGCCACAGCAGCAAGAGGGGCAGGAAGGATATGTCAGAGGGGGCAGGACATTGGCATCCGTCTCTCCCATCCTGAAATAACCACACGTAAGCGAAGATTCAACTTGGAAACTCATGGTCACAGCTTTATTAATACATAACAAATCATAGTTATACAATGGGGGAGGAAGATCAGTGTGGTCACCCACTGAACTGCCAAATGCTTAGTTTGCTGAGGTCACGGTGGGGCCTGCCTTGATGTGCTGAACTGGGCTCTCCTTCTACAGCCTCATATCAGGGATGCCTCCTAAGCTGCTGCAGAGCTTATTTTCAATCGAAAGAGGCCCTCCTCTTGTGCATTTATGCCACAAAGCTTTTTAAATGTTTCTATCATATCTCCTCTATCCCACTTTTCCTCTAACGTACACATATTAAAATCTTTATGTCTGTTCCCATATAGTTTATAATGAAGACCACTAACCATTTTAGTAGCCAACCTCTGCACCGACTCCAACCTGTTTATATCCTTTTGAATTGCACACAATACTCCAGATGAGGTCACACTATCACCTCTATTTTTCTGCTGGCTATTCCTCTCCCTATGCACCCAAGCATCTTTCTGGTTTTCACCGTCATCTTTTCTACCTGTTTAGCCATTTTGTTTCTGATTATCTTAATCACACCCGGGTCCAGCTTTCAACTCTACCAGGTACTCCAGTGAAGAAGTGGAGAGAAGAGTGGGTTCCCATCATAGGATAGTTCCTATGGAAGGAAAGTGACTATACTTGTCTGTTGATTTTTTCTCTGCCAGTAATTTGTTATTATTGTTTGTGGTCCCTTCAGTAAACCCTTGCTTCAGATCCAAATTCCGGCCTGGACTGAATTCTTGAAGTAAGTAAGAATTGGAGTGAGTGGATCTAAGGTGGATCTAATTCTTCTGGTCTTGACCAAGAACCATAAAAAAATGCACAGGAAGTCGGCATTGGGCATCAGAGAGTGGTGGAAACAAACAACCCTGTGGTGCTGAAGCCTGAAGGTAAGTGCTGCAGGGCTGTTTGCAGCTATTGCCACCACTGTTGGTTTCGGAGAAGGGCGGCACTGGTGGCAATGGGCATCGCCAGGGGGAGACATGCTGCGGGGAGGTGCAAGGGATGAGGTTCGCCTAGGATGCCTCATCTCCTTGCATCGGCCCTGGTAATAGGAGAGACTCCTAGACTGTCAGGTTTTATATTACCATTTCCGTTATTCATTCTCAGCTCTACTCTTAGTATGGTTGAAGTGGAATGCAAGAAACAAAATTCAATTCAATTACCTTTGTTTGTAGAGTGGAGGAGTAGCCTAGTGGTTAGAGAACTGGCTTAATAACCAAGCAACCAGGGCTCAATTCCCACTAGCACTCCTTGTGGCCTTGGGCAAGTCACTTAACCCTCCATTGCCTTGGAAGAAAGGCCTAGCAGTCTACATCTGGTGACACTGCCAAGAAAACCCAGGAGTCAGGACTGACTCAAAGGCACACATTGCATTTACCTTTATTTGCAAAGAGATACAGATGCCAGATCTGCAAACTAAGCACTCCGTTCCTAGTCATCTTCGAAAGCACAGAAATTATGCCCATATTTCCTCAGTAAAGCGACACTTGCATTTTGGCATTCTACGTATTCTGCAGTGGGTCACAGATTAGTACAATGCAGCTCCTTCCTCCATTTCTTTCTTTGTTGAATAAAAGAACTGTTTTTACGTAAATCGTTTTTTATTAACTTCACAAATATAACCAGGATAATACAACAGAACATAATACAACAAAACATAGTACATCAGAACATAGTACATCAGAACATAGCATGGTGGGCAACAACAGAAAAATATAGCATAATCAAGAGCCCACCCACCTCCTGAAACAATGTCCAACAACCCCCTGGCTGGCTATGACAAACAAGGTGCCATCTATCTGTCGCTGAAGAGTAGATTTCAAACCAGGTCACAATGGCAATGCTATTCCCAACACACCTCCACTCCCCTCCCCATCCTCCCTCCCTCCCTTTCCCCATCCCTCCCCCTCCACTCCCTCCCCGCTCACTCCCTCCCCACCCTCTTCTGCAAATGTACCTCCTCTCCCCCCCCCCCCTCCCTCTTTACCACAAACTACAACCTGACAACAAATATCATTCATCCCCTCAGGCACTCATCTGATCATCTGAACGAGCAACCCATTCAAATAGACAGCTCGCAAATCATCCGCCCCTTCACCCCCAACAAGACTCAGTCAGCCTGTGCCAATTGTTCCTCCGCAGTGGCCCCAACAGTCCCCAAGGTGGAACCCCCATACACTCCTCGCCAGATTTTTCCAAATTCCACCTGTTTTTTGCCCCCCAGAATTTGGGCTGTACGCTGTTCTAGGCTCTTCAGCTCAAGCATACCTCGGCACCATTCAGCAATTCTCGGGGCCTTATCCTCTACCCAATGCTTAAGAATACATTGTTTCGCTATAAGAAAACCTCTCTCATACAACTTTACAACATAAAGGCTTAGAGGGTCGGACTCAGGGATGGGCCCAGATTCACCTCCCCCCACCCCCGCTCCCATAGCTCCACTTGAGCTGCCCAATCCCGCTCCTCTGTTGCTGCTATTGCTGCTGCTGGGGACGCCGAGTAAACACCACTCTGGGGATAATGTCCCCCCCAGGGGCCTCCAAAACCTTACCGCATCCTGGACTGCGTGCCAAAACTCTTGTATGTGTACACAAGCCCAAAATTGATGCAATAATGACCCTCTCTTGGAACCACAGAGGTGACACACATCTGTCGGAAGCAACCCCATCCTAGCCACCCAGGTATTTGGCACGTAGGCTCTCCATATCAACTTATATTGGAGTTCTTGCAATCTAACCGTCTCTGAGGCGGCCTTAGCATACTGAAAAGCCTCCTGCAACTCGACTGCCGAAACTTGCATCTGCCCCTCATGACTCCATTTCTGAGCTAAGGTCTCCAATGCGCCCAGAGACAAGGCCTTCAGAGACAAATGTCTATCTGGCTCCGCGATAAAGTCACAGATACCACCTGTGTACAGCCGCAACCCCTGGTTAAGTTGGAGCTCCCTAACATAGTGCCGAACTTGAAAGTAAAATTAGAACGACTGCGGCGCAACCAAGTACCTTTGCTTCAACGACTGGAACGAGTCGACTTCCCCCTGCGTCCGCATGCACAATTGACCAAGATAACGTAGACCATGGTCTACCCGGGTTTTAGGTAAGCCTCCCTGCCTCCTGGGTGCAAAGGCCCCATTATCGTTCAGTGGAAGGCATTCCGTAGCGGACCAACATAGACCTTTCTTCTGGCACAAGAATCTCCATGCCTTTCGAAGTGCCCCAATATATACCGACCTTTTCTACATTTGTGGTAGATCGACGTTCTTAGCATGCAATAAGTATGCCGCATGGAACGGCACTGACATCCAAGCAATCAAGGCCTTTGGGAGTATCTCCTCGCTTCCCAGAATTAAATCCCGCAGAGGGCCAAGCAAACAAAGGAAATTGTAGTCTAGCACAGAAAACAACCCGAGCCCTCCCTCCTCTCTACTTCTCATCAATACTGACAGCGGGATCCGGGACTTCCTACCCCTCCACAAAAAACGCACAATATGCTTCTGCAAAGACAAGACATCACGGCGTAATAGCCATATAGGGAGGTGGCGCAGCAGGTACATCCAACGGGGCATCTCTATCATCTGAACTAAAGCTATGCGCCCCATGAGCGAGAGAGGAAGATCCTTCCACTTCTGCAAAATGGCTATAGTTTTATTCAACATAGGCTTTATATTTGCATCATAAAGCTTTGAAACGCAATCGGGTATCTGAATCCCAAGGTACCGAAACTCCCCCTGTACCCAAAGTAAAGGGAACTGTCCTCGCCACTCTTGGCGCACTCTACCCCCGACATCTAGAGCCACCGACTTGCCAATGTTTATTCGAAGTCCCGAGAAAGAGCCAAAATGCTCAATAATCGCCAGTGCCTGTTCCAAGGACCCCTGCAGGTTACACAGACACAATAACATGTCGTCCACAAAAGCACTGACCTTAACTCCCCCTCCCTGCCATTCAATGCCTCTCACCGCTTCCGTTCCAATAAGCGAGAGCAGCAGGGGTTCCAACTGGAGGACAAACAGCAGAGGCGAAAGTGGGCACCCCTGTCGAGTGCCGCGCTGTAATTCAAAAGGTTGGGAACAAGTCCCCCCACTCGCTACACAAGCCAAAGGCTGTGCATACAGCGCCCAAACCCAGTCCAAGAACGCCCCCTGGAATCCAAATCTCATTAAGACCTCAAACCTATACGGCCAGGACACTCTATCAAAGGCCTTTTCCGCGTCTAGGCTAACCAAGATCAGGGCCGTCTCCGAAGCAAGACACCGCTTCATCCCCAACAACACCTTACTAAAGTTGGAGAAGGCTCCCCTCCCCTTGACAAACCCTGATTGGTGACTACCTATCAGTCGGGGCAAGAGCCATTGCAAACCGGCCGCAAGTACTGACGCCACTAGCTTCATATCATAATTAATTAAGGAGATAGGGCGGTAGGATGCTGGATCCTCCGAAGAACTGTTTTTAAACAAAAGTTAACCATGTCTATTAATGATAGTCACTTACTATCTAACTTAAATCCTATTTCTTAACTCAGGAAGCAGGGTAATAAAACTGAGCAAAGAAATCTCACTGCAATAGTCCTACAGGAACCCAGAGCACATGCACTGGTCACAGAGAAGACAGCAAGTGAGCAGAGAGTTCTAGTGGGAAACAGAGAAGAAATCCGCTATGCATACCGAGACTGCTGCTTCTAGAGCTGGTGTCTCTCTCCCTTTTGCACCCCCATGTGTCTAGACTGACTAATAGGCAGAAGTTGATTTCTGTCATTATCGGACCGATGCCGAAAAACCAACATGCCTTTTGCGCGAAGATAATGCAACTTATAAGCACAAGCTCCGGTAGGCCAGATGCAATAAAGAGACTGACATGCGCGTAAACAGCAAAGGAAAAGCAAGCGCAAACAGTAACGTCAAGTGTATTTAAATTATAGGCAAATGAGCTATGTGTATTAAAATGGCATGCTAATATTGTCTGTTCCCAGTGCAGTGAAATGTGTAGAGGATTACATAACCAGCAGAAGTGCCAATATCTCTATGCCTGGGTATGAGATGGCTTAATCATCTTGCTATGGCCCGACAGTGTTTTGATGGCACTTGGGGCTTTTCCCCAATGCCTCAATAATCTGAGGTGGTGTCAAACTAAAAATAACCCTGGTAGCCCAGTGGCCCCGAACCCCCACCACGATGTCTTGGAACATGTGGAAACCCCCTTCAAAATACTGTCAGCAGGCTGGTGCCCAGGACAAAAACTAAACTCCTGATGGCACAGAGACCCCAATCCTCCCACCCAATTAAAAATAAGCCTGATGGTCCAGCGGCCCTGAACCCTCCACCCCCTCCCGGTACCTTTATAATGGGGCGGGAGCGTTTCACACATGTTCCTGCTCCTGCACCACCATCTTGAAAAATGGCAGCATCTGGGCACACAGAGTGCACTTTATATGGTAGTCTGACCTCACCCAGTGCATCACAGGATGTACAACATGTGGCCAGGTGCAGGAGCAGGACTGCATGGGCAACGCTCTCACTCCATTGTAAAGGTACCAGGAGGGGGTGGGGGTTCGGGGCCACTGGGCTACCAGGGTTATTTTTAGTTGGGTGGGTAGGATCAGGGCCGCTGGGCCAGCAGGGTTATTTTTAATTAGGTGGGTGGGAGATCGGGCCCACAGGGCACCACGGATTTGGTTTCCGTCAGGGGCATCGATCCCCCAACAGTATTTTGATGGCATCAGGGGCTTTCCCCAATGCCTAGATCTTCTGAGGGGAAGAGGGTATTCTCTTGGGCTTCTGCATCACTCTTTAAGCCATTGGCAGGTGTGTGTTAAATAGTGTAATCACCCTAAATTGAGCATGCTCAGTCCTGTTGTCCTCAAGAAAGGCTATGGCACTTGATTTGTTGTGCTGACTGGACACCTGGGAGAATAAGGAGACATCAGCAGAGCAGATTCAGCTCAAGCTAAGATTAACAGGACTGCAAAGTTTGTGCAGACCATAACCAAACAATTGGGATCAAGGATACTGTACTCCGATGGTTCAGATCCTATCTAACCAACCGACAGCAACTGATCCGCACCAAAACCTCAACCTCACCCCCCTTCCAGCAACATCAAGGAGTACCTCAAGGATCCACACTATCAGCCATGCTTTTCAACATCTATCTCTGTCCACTCTGCTCAGTCATACGCACTCACAATGTCAACTTCCACATATACGCCGACGACATAATGCTCTACGCCCCAATCACAACCACGGACCCAACAAATGACCAGCTATCAACCTGCTTCACCGACGTATCCAACTGGCTACAAGAGAACAACTTATCCATTAACATAAAGAAGACCGAAGCTCTTATAGTGACAAAAGACCCAGACTTCAAACCACCCACTCACCTCACCATGGGAACCACGCAAATTCAAATACAACCACACATAAAATATCTCGGCATTATCATTGACCAAGGCCTAACCCTCAAGCAACAAATCAACAAGACCACGAGAACTGTATTCCACAAGGCCAAAACAGTACAACGCCTCCGACCCCTCCTTGAGCCGCAAGACTTCAGAACAGTAATGCAAGCTCTAACGCTACCTCATCTGGACTATTGCAACATAATCTACCATGGCCTACCTGCCACACAGACCAATCCCCTCCGAACTGCCCTAAACACCACGGCAAGAATAATTCACAATGCAAAGAAACGAGATCACATCACCCCAATTCTGAGAGACCTTCATATTCTCCCCATCGAAGCAAGAATCAAGTACAAAACTCTTCTACTCACCCACAAAACCATCCACCAAACACAGGGCATCCCACTCCACGCCCTACTGCCTCGCCCAACCCACAGCAGAACAACCAGACAATCCTCCAACAGCTCCGTTACCATCCCCCACAAAAGAACCAAAGCAACACAACGGACCTGCAAAAGAGCCTTTGAACTCTATGCCCCATCCCTCTGGAACTCTCTACCAAACCACATCAGGAACAACGGTGACCTCCCATCATTCAAAAAGCAGCTGAAAATCATCCTATTCCAAGAACATCTCTGAATAGGAACCCCCCCTATTCCTCTCCAAGAAGTCCAAACCAGTAACGATGCTATCTTGTCAGTCTCTATGTCCATCCCAAAATCATCAATGTTGAGCCCCCGGTGATGGCCCCCCCCCCATGTTATATGTTCCACCGCTTTGACCCGGTGAAAAGCGGGATATAAATACAGTTAAATAAATAAATAAAATAAAACCTCTGTGTGACTTCTCTTGTGTCCTGCACTTTTTCAGTCAATACTTTCAATAGTTTGTCCTTTCTTGCAGTTTTGTCGGCCACAGTATGAGTAAGTGTAAATGGAACCCCTTCATTTTTCAGTGGATTTGGAGTTCAAAAAAAGGGTGTAAGAGAATATGTATATGGACAGAACGGATCATTGAAAACAGAAGCGGAAAAGAATCCAGTCAAGAGTGTGAAAGGCATGTGACTGGAGACCATGTGGGATACTCGAGAAAGGAGCACAGAAAGAGGATGTTCTCTTGGGCTTCTGCATCAAGTACGATGATCTTTGCAGCTTTGCGGGTCCTGCTGCATCTTTGTAACTGCAACCAACTTTTCAGCCACCATAATGTGGCTTCATGGCGAAGTGGTTGAGCAGTGGATGTCTCTTCTTTTATATAGTAATCCTCAAACTGGATTGGTAGGATTGAGGCGGAAAGTTTGAATTTGAATTTTGGTGGGAAAGTCCATTGGAGAAAGGCTAGAGATCACTCTTTTCCCATAGATCAGAATGTTCTCTAGTGAGTTTAAAGATGGTCTCCCTGTAGAGTTTCTTTAAATGTTCTCTTGGGCTTCCGCAGCTAGTATGATGATCTTTGCAGTTTTTGGAGTCATATTGCATCTTTGTAACTGGAAGATCCCAGTATGGTGGCTGAAACATCGGTTCCATTTACAAAGATGCAGCGACTCAGAAAACTGCAAAGATCATCATACCAGCTGCGGAAGCCCAAGGGAACATTTAAAGAAACCCTATAGGGAGACCATCTTTAAACTCACTAGAGAGCCTTCCGATCATGTTTGGAAGACTTTTATTTGTGTGTATATGTGTGTGTGTTTGCATTTGTGCTTATGATGCTGTAACAATGTGTGCATTTTTGTTACGCAAAGAGAAGTTTTATGTCAGTGCTTTATTTCCATAGGGCTGTGTGCAAATTTGTATTGTTCTTTCCTGTCCATGGACTTCATTTTCCATGACTCTACTGCTAGCTGAGTTCTGTCAAAAGCCTGGCTGAGCCCTGTCAAGCACATGATCAGTTTAGCATATTCATGCTATTTAGCTAGCACTTGGGATGTCAGATGGTCATATTAGTAAATTAATACCTCACCCTTGCAGGTATTAAATAAGATAGTTATTGATCTCTGCTGAATAACATGGAGTGTGAGCATACCATAATATTTCATAGGAACTTGGTTAAGTCTTCATTTGCAAATGACATTCCTTTGTTTATATGTGAGCGGTTAAACATCTAAAGTTTTCATGTGCATAATAACATCTTTATTTGGCTCTTTTAATGTGCCTGAACTTCCAGCATAGCTCACGATTTTTAGCATGCACACAAGTGGAATTTTGCACAACTGTTAAATGCAAAATTTGCACAGATTACCCCTCCCCCCCTACAGAATTCTGCATTTGTCACTCAGGATTCATGTAGGGACCAAGAAGCAGAAGCACCAGACCTGGTGGCTTACATGGATCCCCTTTACCCCCCACCTCTCCATGCCAATCACAGTAAGCAGTAGAGTTTGAGTCATGCTCTTCTGCCATCCTGGCCCCGATTGCTGTTTTGAACCTCCGTAGGATTACTAATGTGCAGCCATTCACTTCCTCCTCTTGTCACATGATTAGTATGGGTGGAGGGACAAAAGGTATGTACCCAGCAGGGGAGAAAAGAGAGCTGAGAGTTGTGCCTGGAAGGGATGAAGAATGAGAGCTTGTAGGATGTGCCTGGGGAGGGGGGTGGGGGTGAAAGAGATCTTGGGAACAGAGAGAGAACTGGGGATCTTGCTGGGAGTTAGGGAGAGAGAATGGGGGGGGGGGGTAGAGGGCTGGGAGAACAAAAAACAGCAGAGGGCTGAAAGAATGCTGGAGGCAAGGGCAGAGAGAGGTATAGAATTGAAGGTCTTGCTGGGAGTAAGAATAGAGAGAACAGGGGGTCAATGAGAATGATTGGGCAGGGGAAAAAGAATTAGGAGGCAGAAAGAGAGAAAAATGAGAAGTGTCCACCCTGAAGATGGGATAAAGAAAGCTTAGGGTTGAACCGGCTAGAGTAAGGGAGGAGGAAAATGTCTAGAAAAGGGCTCAAGCTAAACTGAGGGGAGAGAGCTAGAAAGTGATACTGCAGGTGAGGGTCAAGCCTGAGGGGAAAAGGCTGGGGAGGAGGTGCCAGGCCTGGGGCAAGGAAGAGCAAGGCCTTATGATGGGGGAATTCTGTGCAAAAGAATTACAAGTAAAGTATGCAGAAATGTAAAATATAGGGGTATGTTTACTAAACGGCGCTAACGGCGCGGCTGCGATGTTATCGCGCGATATGTGACGTTATCACGTGATAATGGCGTATTACCATGCGAGAACATCACGTATCGCACGATAATGTCTGCGGCGGCGTTAAGGTGCGCAGAGGGTGGAGTAAGGCTTCCCAGAGGGCAGAGTAAGGTTCCCCAGGGGCGGAGAGAAGGGGTCAATGGGCGGAGAGTAGGCGGGGAGAGGTTCCATGCACACTAACGCCGTGAAATGAAGCTCTGAAAATTAGCGCCAATGAAAACCTCGCGCTATGCACATTTGCAGGACAGAGAAACCATTTCAGTCAGCAATGTACAGCTAAGGCAGGGAGACCCAGAAAAGTGATAGTAGTGATACATGTGCAGAGACCCAAAAGGCAAAAACCATAAATAATGACCAGAACCAAAAGTGAAATCCAAAACACCAAGCTGGCCAATAGATCAAATGATGATAAGCAGTAATGAACACAATCTTAAAAGAATAAAAAGGACAAGCTCACTTTTGGAAGGGTCAATTCTCAGTCCCCCCCAAAAAGTGAATGTGCCAACATAGAAATAGTGCTGATGAGGGTTGTCTGTGATGTGTATGGGGTAGCTTGCCTTTGTGGCTTATACATGTGGCTTACCAGGGAGTGGAGGAGTGATTGGGGCAAGGTACTTCAGGGAAGGTTGGGGGGTTCAAATCCCACTAGAGGACAGCAACCTTGGGCTGGAAGGACTGGGGTTTCTAGTCCCACAGGTGCTCCTTGTGGTCTTGGGCAAGCCACTTATTTATTTATTTATATTTCTTATATACCGCGCTCTATTAATCAGTGCGGTTTACATATGAACAAATATAAACACAATGATACAGACAGCATTGGTTTTTTACAAAGAACAGGGTACATAAACTTGGCGGTAAACAGGGTTAACTATATACAAAAAACATGGCTAAAAAATATACATGGTATTTTTGGTTAATTAGATGGGGTAGTAAATAAGTTAAACTACAAGTAAGGAGAAAAAGTTATTACAAGTACAGTATAAATACGGAATGGATAGAGTGAGCAAGTGAGAACCATCAAGATTAACCATTTTCTACCGGGGTCAAGTATGAAAGACCAGCATGAGGGCTATGTTCAGTTGGAGTAGCTTCAGGGTAGTATATTAGGAACAAATAATGTTTTAATGCCTTTCTTAACCCTCCATAGCCCATGTTCCCTGTAAAATAGTTATCTGCAAGTTATAATGCCCTGTTCAATGTAATTTCAGTTTGTTCAATGTAAACTGCCTTGATATCATGAAAGGTGGTATATAAGAAATGTTAAATAAATAAATGTGCAGCAACAGCAGAGTGGGCATGTGGGAAAGGGCACCATGGTGATGGTATAAATGGGGTACAGAGGGTTGCAGGCAGCACATGCAGTGGGCCTGCTGGGGCACAGTGTGGACTAGGCAGATGCCTACCTGCCACATAGGATTGCAGAAACTGAAAAGCAGTAAGACAGCAATTGACCAGGGTCCAATATGGCCACAGTGTCCCAGGGGATAGCACCCAGCAGGTAACCCCAAGGGCACAGAACATTGGCAGGTGGTGCTTGGGGGATGTGCTGATATCCATGTCAGCACCCCTACCCCAGACCCCACACCATAGGCACCTGCCTAGCAGCACACTGATGGCATGGGACTGTGCACCACCAGCATAAGGGCATGTCAGCATGGTGGTGGAGGGGGTGCTGGTGCCAGAGGAGGCAGTGGCAGCTGCCCACAGCAGAGCAAGGCCAAGCCCTGTATAGGTGGGTGGCATGCAGTGCAACAGATAAGGTCTGTCTGAGGAACAGTCATGGGATCCCTAGGGAACAACTTGCCTGTGTGGTGCAGCACACACAGCCAGTGTGCCCAAAGGCAGAAGGTCACAGGTTCACATCCCAGCTGGGGCCCCTGCAGACTATGTCCCACTATTTTACCCTACAGAGTGCTGACACCATAAACATGTCCACTGCCTAGAGCAGTGATGGCTAACCTTTTTGAGCCCGAGTGCCCAAACTGCCGCACAAAACCAAAGAATTTCCTCAAAGTGCCAGCACGTCATTTGCATAAGTGGTCTTATTTGCATAAATATTTGCATAATGTTACCATACACTAACTTTTAGTAAACATGTCTCTTAATGAGTGTATGGATAAAGAAAGACTAAAAGATTTCTACATTACTATAATCCAGTGCCAACCGCCAGGCACATTAGGAACTACTACAAACGCTGCCCATTTAGAACCCATAGCAAACCCGCCGTATCCTGACAGCATTACCAGGACTCACAAAGCACCATACCCTACCTATCAAAAGGCAACACTGCAAATATTAAACCAATACATTTCAGAGAATACTGGGGAAAGAGAACAAGTGGCAACATCAAATAGGAATTTCCTCTTGTACCAAACAAAGCGCAGATGTTTAATGATGCACATTTCCCAGAGCTGACATATTCCAGTTTAATAAATTCAAAATAAAGAGATATCTTTCTACCTTTTGTGCATTTTCTTTTTCAGTTGCAATTGGTCCAGCCACTTTCTTCTGGTTTCTTCATGTTTTCTGCTAACTCTCCATCGTCTGCTGTCCATTTGTCCTTTCTTCTCTCTTCTAGTTTTTTTTCCATTCTCTCTTTCTCTACATCTGCTTTAACATACTAATCATTCTCCTTTTGCTCTTTCCTCATTCCTATTTCATCCACACAAATTTTACCCCTCCATCCTCAATCCCCAATTACTCTCCCAATACCTGGCCAATTGTAGATTTTTCATCCCTCCTACACAAAATATTTTTTCCCTCTCCATTTTACTCTCCCAGCCCCATCCCATTCTAATCCTCCCCCAACATCAGCTCCCTGCTAGTTCCAGGCTCACCCAGCAGCCAGTCCCTTCTAGTCCCGGCATAAGCCCATTTCCAGTCCTAGCCCCCCATCAGCCCATTTCCAGTCCTAGCTCCCCCATCCATTTCCAGTCCAAGTCCCTTCATCAGCTCATTTCAATCCTAGCCCCCCATCAGCCCATTTCTAGTCATTTCCTAGCCCCACCATCAGCCCATGTCAAATCCTAGCTCCCCTCCACTCAGCCCAAATCCCGTCCAAGCCCCCCCAAGAGCCTACTTACAGTTCGAGCCGCTCCATGAGTCCATTTCAATTCACGCCCCCACCACAGCCCATTTCCAATCTTAGCTCCCCCCAACAGCCCATTTCCAGTCCTATCCTAGCTGTTCCATCAGCCCATTTTCAGTCCTAGCTCCCTTCCCTCACAGCCCATTTCCATTCCAAGCCCCCTCCCCATCAGCTATTTGCAGTTCAAGCCTCCCCTTCCACTCAGCCCATTTCCAGTCCTAGCAACACCCCAACCCATTACCAGTCCAAGCCCCCCGTCAATCAACTTCCAGTCCTAACCCCCCCCACCCCAATTTCAGTTTAATCCCCCCCTATAACCCATTACCATTCCTAACCCCCCCATCAGCCCATTTCCAGTCAGCCCCCCATAGCCCATTGCCAGTCCTAACCCCCCCCCCCCATCAGCCCACAGCCCATTACCAGTCCTAACCACATCAGCCCACCTCAAGTCCTAACCCCTCCCCATCAGCCCATTTCCTGTCCTAGCCCCCCCATAACCCATTATCAGTCCTACCCCCCCATCAGCACTACCAGTCTTAACCCCCCAATAGCCCATTACCAGTCCTAACCCCCCCATCAGCCCACTACCAGTCTTAACCCCCCCATAGCCCAATACCAGTCCTAACCTCCCCATCACCCCCTTTCCAGACAGCCCTCATCAGCCCACAGCCCATTGCCAGTCTTAACCCCCCCCATAGCCCATTGCCAGTCTTAACCCCCCCCCATAGCCCATTGCCAGCCCTCATCAGCCCACAGCCCATTGCTAGTCTTAACCCCCCCCCCATAGCCCACTGCCAGTCTTAACCCCCCAGCCCACTGCCAGTCTTAACCCCCCCTCCCTAGCCCATTGCCAGTCTCAACCCCTCTCCCTCCCTCCCTAGCCCATTGCCAGTTTCAACCCCCCCTCCCTCCCTCCCTAGCCCATTGCCAGTCTCAACCCCCCTCCCTCCCTCCCTCCCTAGCCCATTGCCAGTCTCAACCCCCTCCCTCCCTCCTCCCTAGCCCATTGCCAGTCTCAACCCCCTCCCTCCCTCCCTCCCTAGCCCATTGCCAGTCTCAAACCCCCCTCCCTCCCTCCCTCCCTAGCCCATTGCCAGTCTCAACCCCCCTCCCTCCCTCCCTCCCTAGCCCATTGCCAGTCTCAACCGCCCGACCTCCCTAGCACAATGCCAGTCTCAACCCCCCTCCCTCCCTAGCCCATTGCCAGTCTCAACCTCCCTCCCTCCCTAGCCCATTGCCAGTCTCAACCTCCCTCCCTCCCTCCCTCCCCCATTGCCAGTCTCAACCTCCCTCCCTCCCTCCCTAGCCCATTGCCAGTCTCAAACCCCCTCCCTCCCTCCCTCCCTAGCCCATTGCCAGTCTCAACCCCCCTCCCTCCCTCCCTCCCTAGCCCATTGCCAGTCTCAACCCCCCTCCCTCCCTCCCTCCCTAGCCCATTGCCAGTCTCAACCCCCCTCCCTCCCTCCCTAGCCCATTGCCAGTCTCAACCTCCCTCCCGCCCTAGCCCCTTGCCAGTCTCAACCCCCTCCCTCCCTAGCCCATTGCCAGTCTCAACCTCCCTCCCTCCCTAGCCCATTGCCAGTCTCAACCTCCCTCCCCCATTTCCAGTCTCAACCTCCCTCTCCCTCCCTCCCTCCCTCCCCCATTGCCAGTCTCAACCTCCCTCCCTCCCTCCCTAGCCCATTGCCAGTCTCAACCACCCTCCCTCCCTCCCTCCCTAGCCCATTGCCAGTCTCAACCCCCTCCCTCCCTCCCTCCCTAGCCCATTGCCAGTCTCAACCCCCCTCCCTCCCTCCCTAGCCCATTGCCAGTCTTAACCTCCCTCCCTCCCTAGCCCATTGCCAGTCTTAACCTCCCTCCCTCCCTCCCTAGCCCATTGCCAGTCTTAACCTCCCTCCCTCCCTCCCTAGCCCATTGCCAGTCTTAACCAACCCCCCTCCCTCCCTCGCCCATTGCCAGTCTTAACCCCCCCCCCTAGCCCTTTGCCAGTCCTACCCGCCCCCCCTCGGCTCATGGCAATTTAAAAAAAAAAAAAAAAAACTGGCCGCCGCGGCGGCTTGGAGTGTCCCGCGGGGCTTCAACTGCCCGGCGGGACTCTCCCGGTGAAGCTCGGCCCCGCTCTGCCGGCGTGCGGATACGCGAAGGGAGAGAGAGTCTCCCTCGCGTCTCTGTTAAGCCCGCAGGGGCAGATGGGAAATTTCCCATCAGCCCCTGCGGGCTTAACAGAGACGCGAGGGAGACTTTCCCTTCGCGTATCTGCAAGCCAGCAGAGAGGGGCTGAGCTGCGCCGGGAGAGTCCCGCCGGGCAGAGGAAGCCCCGCGGGACACTCCATGCCGCCGCGGCGGCCAGCTTTTTTTTTTTTTTTAATTGCCATGAGCTGGCATATATTAATTTGCGACCTTCCCGCGTGCCAGCTGCAAGGCCTTCGCGTGCCACAGCTGGCACGCGTGCCATAGGTTCGCCATCGCTGGCCTAGAGCATAGGTTCCCAACTCCAGTCCTGGAGGTCCAAACACCATTCAGGATGTCCCTAAGAAATATCAATGAGATGCATTTACATGCACTGCCCCAATTGTATGCAAATGTATCCATGCATATTCATTAGCAACATCCAGGAAACCAGAATCGTGTTTGGTCCATCAAGACCGGAGTCTGGACCCTCTGCACCAGAGCTGCGGCCAACAGACGCACAAACACCCACACCCACAGGCCCCACTATACAAAGCCTCATGAAGAGTCAGGCTGTTGGGCCGTGTGCAGAGCAGCAGCTACCACCATCTGCACCTGTATACCTTAGCAATGCAGTCAGAACCATGGAAACACATTCCATATATGTATCAAAAGCTTGCTATGATTAATGTTGGATCACAAATCCTAACATAAAACAATTTGGTAAAATAGATTCATCATAGCAACCTTTCTGATATCTGTGGAGTGTGCTGCCATATGCGTTTACAACACTGACTACCACCCTGGAGAGTGACCCTAATAGTATTGCGTACCTTCGCACTGCCTGCACAGTGCCCAGGACTGGTGTGGCAGCCAGGGCTGGCAGCCATCTCTATCGTTGCACAATGCAGAAATAGTTGTTGGAGTGTGTATATGTCTATCCAGTGTGTTGCGGCTGCCTACACCTTACTGAGCCCACAATGCTTGCACAGTTTCCAGCGTTAGCCTGCCATTGTGCAAAATGAGGGCCAAGGTATTGTGGGTATGGGCCGGACATGGCGGTCTGGGCAGAATGCATGTGTACAAGGCATAGGGCAATAGCTGTGATATTGTAGTGCGCATCCACCACCTACAAGTACACAGTGGCCACAGCATGTCATGCTGGGAGGTCACTCCCACTCTGACTGAGCAGTGACCATGGCATGTCCAGGTTCCCACATAATGCTATACACTGTTTTTGTAAGTGATATTTGTGGTTTCCATTTCTGGGGTCCAATTGCTGACAAACCTGCTTGATGTGTGTGCCAGATCCTACGTCTGGTTGCACATTGTTCCTTTTGGAACATGCACTATGTATGTGTTAGCAGACTGTCTGCATTTAGGATGTGCATGGCTGCAACACCTTGCAGGAAGCAGCAGGTGCACACTGACTGCCCTCTGCTGGTAAATGCCAGATTGTAGTGGGGGACAGCTGAGCTGACCAGGCACACTACCTGTCTGCCAGTGGTCCAGTTCCATGGGCAGATCTGCATCAGCTCTCCATTTGCCAGTTGGCCAAGGGTTGTTGGTCCCACAGTCCATCATCATGTCCCTCATCTGGCCCTATTGCAAATGGTGATAGCGTGTGTCTGTTGTTCGCAGGTCATGTTCCCTACCCTGACCTAGAGAGAGCAGGCTTGCTACATATATCTTAATCATGTGAGTCCAGACACACCCCTGCTCCAAAAACAGGTCTGTTATAGATCCTGTTGGTATGGTAGGTGCTGCTGTTGATGGGCTCAAATCTACCCTACCCCCAGGAGTCCTGAGACCTGATTACAGAGGTCTGTAATAAATACTGTTAGTATGGTAGTATATGCAGTTGCAGGTTCACACATCTGCCCTGTCTCCAGGAGGCCCAGACCTGATTACACAGGTCTGTTATAGATCCTGTTGGTATGGTAGGTGCTGCTGTTGATGTCTCTAAATCCACCCTATCCCCAGGCGTCCTGAGACCTGATTACAAAGGTCTGTAATAAATCCAGATATTATGGTAGTGTATGCAGGGTCAGGTCACACATCCGCCCTATTCCCAGGAGGCCCAGAACTGTTTACACAGGTCTGTTATAGATCCTCTTGGTATGGTGGGTGTTGCTGTTGATGTGTTCAAATCCACCCTACCCACAGGAGTCATGAGACCTGAATACAGAGGTCTGTAATAAGTCCTGTTACTATGGTCGTTTATGCAGTTGCAGGTTCACACATCTGCCCTGTCCCCAGGAGTCCTGAGACCTGATTACAGAGGTCTGTAATAGGTTCTGTTACTATGGTCGTTTATGCAGTTGCTGGTTCACACATCTGCCCTACCCCCAAGAGTCCTGAGACCTGATTACAGAGGTCTGTAATAAATCCTGTTAGTATGGTAGTGTATGCAGTTGCAGGTTCACACATCTGCCCTACCACCAGGCAGCCAAGACCTGATTACACAGGTCTGTTATAGATCCTGTTGGTATGGTAGGTGCTGCTGTTGATGTGTTCAAATCCACCCTACCCCCAGGAGTCCTGAGACCTGATTACAGAGGTCTGTAATAAATCCTGTTAGTATAGTAGTGTATGCAGTTGTGGGTTCACACATCTGCCCTAACCCCAGAAGTCCTGAGACATTACAGAGGTCTGAAATAAGTCCTGTTACTATGGTCGTTTATGCAGTTGCAGGTTCACACATCTGCTCTACCACCAGGAGGCCCAGACCTGATTACAAAGGTCTGTTATAGATCCTGTTGGTATGGTAGGTGCTGCTGTTGATGTGTTCAAATCCACCCTACCCCCAGGAGTCCTGAGACCTGATTAAAAAGGTCTGTAATAAATCCAGATATTATGGTAGTGTATACAGTGTCAGGTCACACGTTTGCCCTATTCCCAGGAGGCCCAGACCTGTTTACACAGGTTTGTTATAGATCCTGTTGGTATGGTGGATGCTGCTGTTGATGTGTTCAAATCCACCCTACCCCCAGGAATCCTGAGACCTGATTACAGAGGTCTGTAATAAATCCTGTTAGTATGGTAGTGTATGCAGTTGCAGGTTCACACATCTGCCCTACCCCCAGGAGTCCTGAGACCTGATTACAGAGGTCTGTAATAAGTCCTGTTACTATGGTCGTTTATGCAGTTGCAGGTTCACACATCTGCCCTACCCCCAGGAGGCCTGAGACCTGATCAAAGTGGTCTGTCAGTCACTCTGGAGTTATGGTAGTTGCTGCTGTTGATGTGTTCTAATCCACCCTACCCCCAGGAGTCCTGAGACCTGATCAAAGTGGTCTCTTATTCATCCCGGTGTTATGGTTGTTTATGCAGTTGCAGGTTAAAACATCTGTCCTACCCCCAGGAGGCCTGAGACCTGATCAAAATGGTCTGTCAGTCACCCTGGTGTTATGGTATTTGCCGCTGTTGATGTGTTCTAATCCACCCTACCCCCAGGAGTCCTGAGACCTGATCAAAGTGGTCTGTCAGTCACCCTGGTGTTATGGTATTTTATGCTGTCCATGTGTTCAGATCCACCCTACCCCCAGGAGTACTGAGACCTGATTACAAAGGTCTGTAAGAAATCCAGATATTATGGTAGTTTATGCTGGGTCTGGCCACACATCTGCCCTATTCCCAGGAGGCCCAGACCTGATTACACAGGTCTGTTATAGATCCTTTTGGTATGGTAGGTGCTGCTGTGGATGTGTTCCAAACCACCCCACCCCCGGGAGTACTGAGACCTGATTACAGAGGTCTGTAAGAAATCCAGATATTATGTTAGTTTATGCAGTTGCAGGTTCACACATCTTCCCTATTCCCAGGAGGCCCAGACCTGATTACACAGGTCTGTTATAGATCCTTTTGGTATGGTAGGTGCTGCTGTGGATGTGTTCTAATCCACCCCACCCCCGGGAGTCCTGAGACCTGATTACAGAGGTCTGTAAGAAATCCAGATATTATGTTAGTTTATGCAGTTGCAGGTTCACACATCTGCCCTTTTCCCAGGAGGCCCAGACCTGATTACACAGGTCTGATATAGACCCTGTTGGTATGGTTGATGCTGCTGTGGATGTGTTCCAATCCACCCCACCCCCAGGAGTCCTGAGACATGATTACAGAGGTTTGTAAGAAATCCAGATATTATGGTAGTTTTTGCAGGGTCAGGTCACACATCTGCTCTATTCCCAGGAGGCCCAGACCTGATTACACAGGTCTGTTATAGATCCTGTTGATATGGTAGGTGCTGCTGTGGATGTGTCTAAATCCAACCTACCTCCAGGAGGCCTTAGACCTGCCCAAAGGGGTCTGTGAAACAGCATGCTGTTATAGTAGTTTATGCAGTTTCAGGTCACACATCATCCCTATCCCCAGGAGGCCCATACCTGATCGCAGAGGACAATTATAGATGCTGGTGTTAGGGTACCTGCACCTATTGGGGTTTCACAGCTCTGTCTTAGCTCCAGGAGGACCGCACCATCCGGTGGCTGGCAGGCACCATTCAGTGGCTTGCTGCCGAGATGCACATGCAGCGTGCAGCTGGTATGGGTGGTACATCTCGACAGCCATCCCCTGATGGGCGGACCAGGAGCGTTTAAGGGGCATAGGGGTGCCCACACATGTGCCCTGTGCTGTCCTGTCACCCGGGACAGAACATGGGGTGCTATGTAAATATTACCCATTGTAAATGTTAAAATAAACAAGTTTGTACGTACAGCACAATGGTCATGTGTCTCCCTTACAGACAGACTGTTGACGTGAGCATGGGACATGTGTATAGATCCCTATGTGTATGAGTGGTAGACATAAGTAACATACATGGACCATCTCCACACTCAGCTGTGGGGGCTGCCCATGTGCGTAGGCGTCTGTGTCCCCTGGTGCCTCTGTGATGTGCCGATGTGCAGTTTCCCAACAGCTATGGTCACATGCATGCTGCCTGTGATGTGTAGGCTGCATATCTGATGCACCATGCTCGGGGAGGCAATAGAGGAAAAGGCTAGCAGCAGGTATGTGTCAGGAAGGATAAGAGGGACTGCTGTACTCAGGAGCTCCACAGGAGGATAGCTGGTGGGACCGTGACAGGTGGATGCTGGTCAGGAGGATGAGTGATGGCACACTACAAGTGCTGGGAATGAGTAACCAGCTGACTGTAGGTAGATACCTTTGTCTGCCTGTGCCCCCGCAAGCATATGTGTGTAAAAAGCCACGTAGGCTCTGGTGTGGGCAGAGAGGATGGGCACACATGTGTGGAGAGTAATGGAGAGCATATGGGGTGTGAGAGAGTGACATCCATAAAACATACATGTACCACCATAAATATATTGCTGGTCGACGGGAGAGGTAGGGTATACCCACACGCATAGGTAGAAGGGCGCTCACATGGCACGGTGCTTGGCACACAGGGAATGGTATAACGTATGTGCGGTGATTGGTGGCAGTGCAGACACCACACCCCTATGGGAACTAACATGGGTTGCAGGATATGCAGGGGAGCACAGTGGCACACACTAGAGACGTACACAAAGGTATACATAGGTTATGATGTTTTTATTCTAACAGATGTGGTGACCTCGTCCCCAACCTCACATCCTGTGTCTCCACCCACATCCACAGCACCCAAGGGCCAAGCCACCCCTCTGTGTCGGGTCTGCTGGTGCCAACTCTGGCGCTGGTGCTGGCTGCTGGGGGGCCTCCTGGGCATCCGCAATGCTCACTAGCGCTGTTGCCATCATCTCAGCTGTGGTGCGCAGTTGGCTCACCTCCTCATGAATAGCCATCAGAGCCTGACGAATGGCTGTGGGTGAAACACAAAGTGATGTGTGAGACATGTGTTGCACCCCCACCGTGATTCATGCACATGTCTGGTGTATCCCAACAGAACGGTCCGCAGAGCAACCATGTATGTGACAACTAGCAACGCAGTACCATGTTTATATCTGTGTGTCCCATGATCCATCCTCAGGCCAGGAAGTGATCCTGCTGAGGGGTCGTGGAAGTCACAGATATGACACATGGTACTGTGTTGCAGTTCACTGTGTCACTGCTTGATCTGCGCACTGGTCATATGGGATTGGCCGGATAATGTGGAGATTCATGGCACACAGATAGATATCTGGGGTGTGCTGTATGCTCTAACCCTGACGCACAGTACTGATTACCCTGACTATCTATGCTAGGTACCATTACCCAGGGAGAGGGGTCCACTGAGTAAGCTGTATAGATGATCTGGGGTGGGTGTGTACTACTGTACATCTCCTTCGGGTATGTGGTGGTGAATAGTGGGCAGATGTATGAGCTCATTAACATGATGACACCAGAAGACCCATGCTACAAGGGGGGGAGTGCACATGGCACAGACCCCCACTAAACATATGAACCTACGTGCTATGGTGTCATAATATTGGGGAGCACATGGAATGTCATTGTGGATGTTACATCAACCCCCAGGGGGCTTGTTGTGTATTCTGTTACCCACCTTCCACATCGTGCCTTGATGAGGCAGTATGGGCCCGCAGCTCCGCAAGGATGACATCCATGCTGGTGTGTGGGGTGCCTGATGTCCCTGGCGCCTGCATTATGGGGCAACTCCCCTCTGACTCCATGTCCCCCACAGCCCGTGTACTCTGCTACTGGCCCCCACTTGTGTGTTTCCTGGGGTCTGTTGCACCATGGGTGGGGGTCATGGGAATGTGTCTGTGGCACTGCAGTACCTGTGGAAGTGCTGACCACAGGTGGTTGGGGGTTTTGACTAGGTGCAGTTGGTACGGCTGTGGCAATGTGCACCCCAATGTCTTGTAAGGGTGGGTGGGGGTTCCCCACTGTATGTTGGCCAATGACAGAGTATTATGTGTCTGACATCTGGGTGATGTGGTCGTTGCAGTTTGTTTGCATCCACCTCACCATCACAGTGTGATAGGCCTTCCTCTGTCACTGGTCTGGGATATGTCCCTGGACAGGTGATCGCAAACACACATCATTGCTGTTATAGGTGGTGTGTGTGGGTCAATGTGTTCTGGCCTAATTTTATGTCTTTCCCATCTGTGTCCCCCTGTCATATTGTTGTGTGTGCCTGGCTGCAGATATATGTTGTTCTGTGTGACCTATGTGCCAGGTACAAATAGCTGCTGCATGTGCTGGGTCCATGGGGTGGAGGGTGTTGGGCCTTCCCTGTATGTACGGTCATCCTCCCCACTCATGCGCAATGGGGGGGGGGTGGCACTCTGCCTGGCTGAGGTAATACCCCCCCCCCTTGGTTCAGTACACCTGTGCAGTGCTCTACGACATCCGGGACTGTGGCTGTCATGCATACAGCCTCAGGTACCTCTCACACCCACCCTGTACCTACCCAGCCATGTTTTGCTGGATTTGTGGCCCCCAGTTGCCTGTGTTGGGGCACACGTGTTCTCAGGACATAGGCCCACACCCTCCCATCCATGGCCGGCATGTGCTGGGCCGTGAGCTGTATGTGTGCTGCATATCTCTGACCTACCTGCCTGTGGATGGGTGGTGTCCAGTGCTTCAGGCAGTCCACGCAGGTAGATGGGACCCAGACGGTCTCCAAGTTCCAGCTCCAGGGGTGTCAGGGTTGGCGCAAAGGGGGCACCCCCTCCAGTGCCCATGGCATGTCGCCTCTCCGCCACCATGTGTGAACAGACACCACGCTTAATGTCATTGAATCTTTTCCTCAGGCTATCCAGGTCCCTAGATGGTCCCCCTGCCTGGGCTACGGCCTCCTGGATCTCCTCCCATACATGTATGCGTGTGCCCACAGTGGTGCTGGTGCTCAGCCAGCCATAGAGCACCTCATACCGCTCCAACACACTGGCCAGCAGGATGTTGTTTTCCTGCTGGCTGAATCTAACAGCACTCCTCCGTTGGTTGGCCCCTGATTGGGCTGCATCACACCCGATGGGCATGCAGCCCCCACCACAGGCCCACCTCACCCTGCCGGCTCTGGGTCCTGAAGAACATGTGTCCCCCCTCCTCCCCTCCTGACATGTCTTGTCGCTCCATCCCCCTGCCCTCTGTGCCCTCTCCCTCCCTGTCACACATCCCCTCCCCTCCTGTTCCTCGCCTAATCTCCCCTCCCCTGCCCCTCGGCTCCTCTGCTCCACCTCACGCCTGCTCCTCACCTCCCCTCCCCTCCTCTCCCTGCCGCCTGATCCTCAACTCACCTCCTGTTTCTCTCGCCTGCTCCTCGCCTCCCCTCCTCTCTCTCTCTCAACTGCTCCGCAACACACCTCTCCTCACCTGCTATAGTCCTGACCTCACCCTCGCCTGCTCTACCCCTCACCTTCTGTCTCCATCGCCTATACAAAACCCTCAGCGTGTACCACGTGTGCATGTGTTTATATGTGTTTTTTTACATCTGCGCATCTTTGCGCGTGTTGCGCATGCACAGCAGCATGAATGTGGTGGCTGCACATGTTGTACATGCATAGGGGAGATGCGGGTGTTGCATGCATGGGGACACCACGGTGCGCATGTACTGTGTATGTGTGTGAGCATGAGATGTACACATGTGTTGCGTGCCATTACGCACTTGCGGCCGGCCTCACGTCACATGCACATAGTGGCACTCATCACATGGGTCCTGCGCACGCACCTTCCACAGCTCCCCTGCTCATGCATAATGCATGCAGCAGCCATGCTTGCACTGCTGTGCATGCGCAACGCGCGCAAGGATGCGCAGACGTAAAGAAAAACAACCATAACTACACACACACACACACACGTGGTACACACTGAGGGGTTTGTGTAGGCAAGGGAGATGAGGCGTGCGGTGTTGGTTGTTGGTGAAGCAAGGAGAGTGTCAGAGGCAGGTTTGGTGTGGAGAGTGGCTGGGTTGGTGAGTGCTGGTGGAGTTGTGTGGCTGGGTTGGTGAGTGGTGGGTGAGGTGAGTGGCTGGGTTTGTGTGAGTTAGAGGAGGTGAGGGGGGTTGGGTGTATGGCGGGCTTTGTGGTTGCTGCATGTGCACTGGGAGGTGTGCAGGGCCTGCGGTTGCCTGACGGGGGAGATGGTGTCCATGGGGCTGAGGCACAGGGCGTGGGTGTAGTCCAGCTGCAACACAGATCTGCAGCTGAGGGGGCAGGTCAGGCAGGGCCTGTGCCGGCATGGCACAGGAGGCGTGCAGAGGTGCAGGCTCGCCAGCCTCACCTCTACAGGCCCAGGGCCCAGCTCCAGGACATACATGAGCACCAGGTCATCTCCCTCTACCGCCTAAGCACAGGGGCTATTAGGGAGCTCTATGAGGATCTAAAACCTGACCTCGAGCCCCTGACTGGTCGGTCGCATGCCATACCGGGTTTGATCAAGCTCCTTGGTGCCCTACATTTCTTTGCCTCTGGCTGTTTCCAGTCATCTGTGGCCGCAGTGGGTGGCATGAGCCACCTTCTCACGCTGTCTCCACCAGGTACTGCATGCCATGATTAGCTGGGTGGGGAATTACATTGCCATTCCCAACACTAGGCAATAGTGGGGGACCCTGAACCAGGCCTTTGAGGCATTTGCCGGGATACCACACCTGATGGGAGCTATTGATTGCACACATGTTGCCCTGGTCCCACCCAGAGACAGGGAGGCAGTGTTCCGCAACCGCAAACACTAACATTCCCTGAATGTTCAGGTTGTATGTGATGCAGATATGCATCTTCTGAATGTGGTCCCTAGGTTTGCAGGGTCTACCCATGACTCCTATATCCTGCATCACTAGGCACTATTCAGACAATTTGAGGCAGTACAGTATGAGGACTGTATACTGCTGGGTGAGTATTTCACATCTCTGACATGCACATGGTGATCCTCTGACTAACCATATGTACACATGTCTGTCTATATCTTTATCTTTATTTGCAGTTTTTGATATACCGCCCTTGCCGAAGCATCAGGGTGGTGTACAATAAAACAAATGTTGGCTACAGGAAACATAGAAAAGAAAGGAATGCCAATAATGGACAGTTAAGGAGAGAGAGGAACGAAAACAGTAAAATGGGAAAATATGAGAGGCCAGGAGAGAGGGAAGGAGGAGGTAATTACTAAATGAGAGAGAAAGTATTCCTAGGGTGGTGGTAACTAAATGCTGGATATGGGGGGGGGGGGGGGGTCGGACGAGGGAGGGCCAGAGCCATCAGCGGATGATGGAAGGTCAAAAGCCTGACAGAAAAGGTGCGTATTGAGGAGTGCTTTGAAGCGTAGGAAGGCTCGATGCGGAGGGAGTGAGGGAGTGAATTCCATAAAGCGGGACTCAGAAAGAAAAATGCAGAATGCCAGGTAAGTTCAAGGTGGGCCTGAGAGGGAGAGGGGAGGAAGAGACGGTTGCCATGTGCAGAGCGGAGGAGACGAGGAGTGGGTTGAAGATGGATAATGTCGGCCAGGTATTGCGGGGTACTAGTATGGAGAGCCTTGTGGGTAATAGTGAGAAGTTTATAAATGAACCAGATTTTGATTGGGAGCCAATGAAGAGAGAAAAGAGATGGAGTGATATGGGCGGTAACGGGGGAATAAGTGATTAGACGGGCAATGGTGTTCTGAACTAACTGGAGGCGACGTAATTGATGACAAGGAGTGTATCCCTAGTTGTGTGTGTGTTTCATCTGTCTGTATGTGATCTAACGCTGGGGGGGGGGGGCCCTCCAGCTATTCCTTGCTACGGTGCTGTGTGTTGATGGTAGGATGCACGCTAGCATTTGTGTCGTGGTTACAGATTATGTTGATTGCAATCCTTACACCTTCCCCTTGTTTTGTGTGTCAGACCTTCAAACGCTGCTGCATAGTTGTGGTGTTCCATCATGTGATGTCATATGTTTGTGTCAGAATTGTTTGTGCTTTTGGTTTGCACGTATATACTTTTCACCACGTGTGTGGACATCAGCTCCTGCTTTAACGTTTCATATTTCTTTCTGCAGGTGATGCAGGATATGCGTGTCACCCCTGGTTGCTGACCCCTGTGCGTCAACCACGGACACGTGCAGAAATGAGGTACAATGAGGCCCATGCCTCCAGCCGCTCCATCATAGAGTGCACCTTTGGCATTTTGAAAAGTCATTTCAGGTGTCTGGATAGGACCGGCGGGGCCTTACCACCCCAGACTGTGGCAGAGATCATTATAGCCTGTTGCATCCTGCACAACATTGCTCTCAGGCACGATCTCCATGTCTAAATTAATGAGGATCTGGAAGATGATCCTACGTGCCCTCCTGTACGTGGCCATGGTGACATACGTGAAGGCACAGCAGTCAGGCGGTGGGTGATTGAAGAGGTCTTCTCATGTAAGTACTGCATATGTTTGAACATACATTTCTTTACATATGTGTTTATTACTACTACTGGTGAACATTTGAACATAGAACATAAGAACATAAGATATGCCATACTGGGTCAGACCAAGGTCCATCAAGCCCAGTATTCTGTTTCCAACAGTGGCCAATCTAGGTCATATGTACCAAGCAGTTTCCCCAAGAGACACAAGTTCCACAATGCTTGTACTGGGTCAAGCATTGATATCTTCGGTCACTTCTTAATAATGGTTTATGGACCTTTCCTCCAGGAACTTGTCCAAACCTTTTTTAAACCCAGCTACACTAACAGCCTTTACTACATCCTCCGGTAACAAATTCCAGAGTTTGATTACACGTTGAGTGAAAAAATATTTTCTTTTATTAGTCTTAAATAGTTTACCCTGTAGCTTCATTGCATGTCCCCTAGTCTTTCTATATTCTGATAAGGTAAACAATCGATCTACGTTTACCCGTTCCACTCCGTTCATTAATTTATAGACTTCTATCATATCTCCCCTCAGCCGTCTCTTTTCAAGGTTAAAGAGCCCTAACCTTTTCAGCCTTTCTTCATAGGAGTAGCCTTCCATCCCCTTTACCATTTTGGTGGCTCTTCTCTGTACCTTTTCTAAAATCGCTATATCCTTTTTAAGATATGGCGACCAGAATTGCACACAATATTCAAGGTGCGGTCTCACCATGGAACGATATAGAGGCATTATAATATATTTTGTTTTATTTTCCATTCCTTTCCTTATGATACCTAGCATTCTATTTGCTCTCTTGGCCGCCGCTGCACACTGGGCCGAGGGTTTTAACATGGTATCCACAATGACGCCTAAATCTTTTTCCTGGGTGGTGGTTCCTAATGTGGAACCTTGCATCGTGTAACCATAGTTTGGGTTGTTCTTCCCTAGATGCATAACCTTGCACTTGTCCACATTAAATTTCATCTGCCATTTTGATGCCCAGTCTTCCAATTTATCAAGATCCTCTTGCAATTTTTCACAATCCTCTTGGGTTTTAACAACTTTAAATAGTTTTGTGTCATCTGCAAATTTGATAACCTCACTCGTTATTCCACTTTCCAGGTCATTTATGAATATGTCAAAAAGCAGCGGACCCAGCACAGATCCCTGGGGTACACCACTATTCACCTTTCTCCATTGGGAAAATTGCCCATTTAGCCCTACCCTCTGCTTTCTATCTTTTAATCAGTTCCTGATCCACAGTAGTACACTGCCTCCTATCCCATGACTCTTTAGTTTTGCCAAAAGTCTCTGATGAGGGACCTTGTCAAAGGCTTTCTGAAAGTCCAGATACACAATATCAACCGACTCACCTTTGTCCACCTGTTTATTCACTCCTTCAAAAAAACATAACAGATTAGTAAGACAAGATCTTCCTTGTCTAAAGCCATGTTGGCTGTCTCCCATTAGGTTGTGACTATCAACATGCTGAGTAATTTTATTCTTTATGATGGCTTCTACCATTTTTCCCGGTACTGACGTCAGGCTCACCGGTCTGTAGTTTCCCGGATCACCCCTGGAACCTTTTTTAAAAATTGGTGTTACATTGGCGATCCTCCAATCTTCAGGTATTAGAGATGATTTTAATGATAGTTCACAGATTACTGATAGCAGTTCTGCAATCTCATGTTTCAGTTCTTTCAACACCCTTGGATGTATACCATCCGGCCCAGGTGATTTGCTACTCTTCAGTTTATCTAATAGTTGTAAGACATCTTCCCGATGTATCGATATTAACTTCAATTCTTCCGCACCTTTAAATACCACTTCAGTCATGGGTAACATCCCTACATCTTCCTCAGTAAAGACCGAAGCAAAGAATTCATTCAGTCTCTCCGCTATTGCCTTCTCGCCTCTTAGTGCTCCTTTAACCCCTTTATCATCTAATGGACCAACTGACTCTCTCACAGGTTTTTTGCTACGAATGTACTTGAAAAGGTCTTTATTTTGCGTTTTTGATTCTGCAGCAAGCTTCTTCTCAAATTCTCCCTTTGCCTGCCTTATCAATGCCTTGCATTTGACTTGCCAGTGCTTGTGCTGGTTCCAGGTTTCGTCTTTGGCTCTTTTTTACATTTCCTGAAAGATGCTTTTTTGGCAACAACAGCCTCTCTGACCTCACCTTTAAACCATGCTGGCAGTTTTTTGGACTTCCTTCCACTTTTCTTAAAGCGTGGAATACAGCTGGTTTGGGCTTCCAAGATAGTATTTTTCAACAACACCCAAGCTTGATGTACATCTTTAACCTTCGCAACTGCTCCTTTTAGTTTTTTCTTAACTGTTTTCCTCATTTTATCATAGTCTCCCTTTCGAAAGTTAAAAGGTAGTACTGTGGATTTCCTTACTATCCCTCCTCCACTAATTAAATCAAAGGTGATCATGCTATGATCACTATTGCCAAGTGGCCCCAACACCCTTATCTCTTGCACTAGATCTGGTGTTCCATTAAGGACTAGGTCTAATATGGCTTCCCCTCTGGTCGGTTCATGAACCAGCTGCTCCAAGAAGCAGTCATTTATTTCATCCTGCTCCAAGAAGCAGTCATTTATTTCATTTGTATCGCAATAGCAGTAAGACGCAACACTGCACTGACATATGAGAGACAATGCCTGGCCATCAGATCTTACAATCTAGTCAGGACTCAAACACAGAAGATATGAGCAGGGCACCACAGCGGGTGGAGGTGGATTCTGTGTGTTAGGATTAGTAGGCTTGGGGGAGGTGGTAAGGTGTCACACATGATTTGTTGCTGGTTGGGAAAGGGGCTGCTGTACAGCCACAGGTAGTTAGTTCCAGCCTTTGGGTGCAGCAAGGTGAAAGGCGTGTAGTCTGGGGTCAGCAGTAGGTGAGCGGCCCATAGATAGGACCAGTTGCCTAGACGTGTGTGGTTCACATTTTGTAATATGAGGCGCTTGATTTGATTGTATGCTCTGCTGAGCAGGGACTGTGTGTTACTTGTTTCAGTATAGCGCTACGTATGACAGGTAGCACCATATACATGCTCAGTAGTAGTTGTATTAGTGGTATTTGAGATCATCAAGGAAAGGTACTGCAAAGCCACAGTGTGACTGCATGTATAGGTCAGCAGGCAAGCCTTGACATGGATGTGGAGATGGATAGGGAGCCTGTGAGGTGTCATAACAGGGGGCGTATTATTGCCATTATGCGTCTTGTGGTAGATTGACCATGCAGTGCAGTGTTGCATATTTCCACGCAGACACTGATGATTCAAAGGAAGATCAGCAAGATGTAGATTACAGTAGGCAAGCCAGGAGCTGATTAAGGGGTGGGTTGGCGTTTTAGTTGTGTGTTCAGGGGAGATTGGGGAAATATAGCTGATGTCATCTAGAAAGAAACCCCAAGCCTCAGCTACAAGCTGGGTATGTGTGGAGAGGAGGAAGATGGAGTCCAAGACAACCCCTACATTGAGGACCCTGGAGAAAGGAAGGTGGGGCCACACACACACAGATGCTGTACTGGGAGGGTAGGGTTTATGTGGAAATCTGGGATATCCGTTCTTAGCCATTGTAAATTTCACGCAGTGGGGTGACATGCAGCCAGCAATGTCATGTGGCAAGCAGACATCGGGGTGTGGTTTGGCAGAAATAGCTCAAGCGTGGAGAGATATATTTGCAGCTCATCAGCACACAGCTGGTAATGTAAGTCAAGGGATGAGATAGCCACACCAAGGAAAGGATATCGGGAGAGGGAAAGGAAGAAGCCCCTGGATATATCCCAGTGGTACAGGAACTGGCAGAAGGTAGCAGAGGACATGGAGCCACCAGAACACACACTTAAGGGGTAGTGCGAGAGATATGGGGGGCACAGGATAGTACAGAGGCCTTAGAGATGAGCAGGCACACAGTAGGGGGGAGACAGTTGTTTTCAACAGTTTTGGGGGCAGCAGTGAGGTCAGGATGGGGACGGACAGAGTAGTGCATCAGCCTTTACATGTTAGTGATTTGCTGTTTGTTTCATGGTCCTTTCCTTTTGAGTCTCTGTACACCAACGCTGATGCACATGGGGTGTAGCTCTGCAATGCCTGTGTGACATGAGCATGGACATGACCATATCCATGTGACACCCTCGTCTGCTGTTTCATTTCCAAATGTCCACAACATGCAGTGTGTTATGTGCTGTGATCATGTTATGTTTGCCTGTATGATGTTTCATTACGTACATATTTATGTTTGACTCCCTGCAATTTGGCCTGATGTTGCGAGCAGCATATCAATACATTGTTTCTCCTTCTTCTGCACAGGGCAGAGGACACACACAGCACATCTACTACAGTGCATCCGCGGTCACCATCACCCACCTGTTGGTGGACACATCAACACCATGCAACTATCCCTGGGAGAAGGTGCCATATGATGTTTGACCTCTGCGAATGGGACACCTGCCTCGGATGGACATTATTGTTGGACTGCTACTTTGAGCATAACAGGCCTGTCCAACACACTGTTGCTACTGTGCTCTGGCTGGGTGTTGTGTTCATCGCAGGAGACACACATGACCTCTCCAGTACTGTGGCATACTGAAATGTCACACTTGACTATGCATGCCCATGGTTTCAGGGACAGTCTTAACGGGACTTGTTGCGTTGCAGACACCCTTTGCACTGTGGACACTGTGTACTGGTCCCTACGTGTGCAGCAGGGACTGACATTGTTGCTGTATGTTGTACATCCATCTGACATTGTGTTGGTGTGTTTTGCCCATGTGTGTGACCTGAACCACAGGATATCCTCATCTATTTAGTTCAGCAGGGGCATACAGCCATGCGTGTGGCACAGGGGGCATATTGGGGAGGTCCTCTTGTCCATGTCGGCCTACCCTCCACTTGGACATGAGACAGTATTTGCCACCACCCCACTTTACTGCACACCAGCTTTTTGGATTGATGTTTGCCCTCACCAAGGGTGTTACAGTGCATGTGTGGCATCACTGTATCATGTGTCAACGTACACGGTGCATGTGCATGTGACTGGGTATGTTGGTGCAACACAGCATGGGACAATATTCTGTGTGGGTTACTGGAACATGTTTGACCTTTCTTTCAATCTCTATAGACAGGTTATTGTGTTTGTTTACTGTACAGACGTGTCGCTCTACATTGATTTATAAACCTAGCATTGCATGTCTGCACAGTCCTATTTATCACCTGAGGTTCCGGCACTCACATTGCCCCGTTATATTTGGAGTGTGGCAGTGTGGGTGTCCATTTTCTTCCTCATTTGTGCATTCCATGTACCATGATATATGTGGACAGACACTGTATCCACACCAACCATTGCAGGGGACCTTCTGCATAGTGCTATCTCTGCATGTGTCTGCAGTTCATTTTATTTGAATTCTCTATGTTCATGTGCCTCTTGTACCTGTTACCATATCTTCATTTTGCATTTGGTGATTGTTTTTGGTTACATTATTGCCGCTTTGACTCCTATATCAGGAATTATGTGACAACTGTAACATATATTTTGATATCTGTATTTACACTTGCTTACTTTTAACAGTGTATGCTGTTTCATTTTTGTGCCTCCTGTATTTGCGCATAGATATGTTTTGGGGTAAAAATTATGACTAATGTGTGTTGGTCCCTCATCATGAACCGCCTACTGTCTACATGCACACATATGTGAATCAGGCATTTGGGGCGTGTGCCAGCATGTGGGGGGGGGGGGCTAATGCATAGTGCACACCATGCACCTACTGCACATTATCTCTCCAGCCCACCATCTGGAGATGGCCCAGTGTGACTTTTCTGTGACATGTGGGTTGCTGCCCTGTCAAATGTGTTTACACTTTTTTCACAAGTTATTCATACACCTTGATATTATGTAAGGCAGTATCTACGCTATGTCTCATGGTTTACCAGAATAAAAATATGTGTTGGATGTACATTTGTCTCTGCTGCTGCTTGACCATACTAACGCACGTATTTAGTGGTTTCCTGGTCAGGTACATGGCCCACCTGTGCTCACATCCTTGTATGGTGCCAGCTGTCTATCTGCAAGCCGTCTGCCACATCACTGGGTGTTACGGGTTCCCCTACACACATTCCCTTTGAGGTAATATTTTTGCTTTGCACTCGCAGTGGTTGTTTGGGGTAGTGGCTACAGACATGTGTTGGCACACCATAGGTTGAAGGTTTGATTCCCACATGGTTTATCTTTTGGGGTGGGGGTTGTGCTAACCTGACCATGAACTGCCTGCAGGTTCATCACCTCTCCACACATCCTTCCATCTCTTTACTGTACACCACAGTGTGCCATCTGTGCTGCCTATCCATCACATATTAGCTGTAACATATGTCTCTTTCTTTGTACTGTCCATGTAGGCAGTCCACTTGGGGGATTGGCATTGCTGTTGTTCAGCTGATCTGGGCCACACCTGTTTGCAGGTTCAATTCTCACATGCTTCTGTTCTGTTCCCTATTTTGGTGGCAAATCACAGCCTGTAATTGGGACGAGAGCCACATATAACTACATACACACACACAATGAAATGTTATGCAGTGGATACAGCATGCAAAAGAGGAAAGAACCTAAACCCAAAAGACAGCAGGGGATGCACATTTTATTGTGTGTGTGCAAGTAGTTTGTGGTAAGGAAGCTCATCCTGAGTTAGGAGAAAGTGAAAAACCCAAAGAATTCACCCTAATAAAAGGACCTATTTTGCAAGGTCAGAGAAATAAAACCAAAACCACACCTAGAAACCAGAAAATCCCCAGCTGGAACAGGTTTCAGAGTTCCCCTAGTGGAGTAAAGGAGAGTGAATACAGACCCAAGGTAAAAGACCCTTACGTCAGTAAGCTCCCTGATTACCCAGGTGCCAGAGGGCAAACTGATCTCCGTCATCTGGAAAGAGAAGAGGTGGGGCTGGAACCCTGTAGATTTAAGCCTAGGTTAAATTATACAAAGGAGAGCAAGGAGAGCTGGAGGAGCAACGGGAACAGGAGCAGGAACAGCAGGAGAGGAGAGTGCTGGAAAGAGCCAGAGAGAGGTACAGAGCACGAGAGAGGAGAAGCTGCTACAAGCCAAGGCACAGGTACAAGCCTTAGAAGCTTGTCCCATACTGAGCAGTGCAGAGTTGCAGGAGACATTCTCAGCTCTAATGAGAGGCTGTCAGCTAAGCCCAGTGAGCTAGAATGAGAGATAGAACCAATGCAACTAGGAGAGCCTGATGCAGTTTTGAATGAGGGAGATATATTCATGGATTGCTGTTTGTGCCAAGCCTTAGCTACAAAGGGGTTGAAGGAAAGCCAACCTTAAGAGAAAACTCTCCAGAGCAAGGTAACCTTGAAAAGCAAGGAAGATGTTTTGTGAATTCCCTGTGTTAAAGAGGGGAAACGTATGCTGAGAAATGAGAACAAGCTGAAGCTGTATAATTGTGCTTGTTAAACACCTGCTATCCTGTGCAGTGAGACGGCAAGAAGCCAAGCTAACGGTGAGAGGAAAAAAGCTTTTGTTTTGCCTTTGAATGTTCCTAAGAAAACCTGAGTAGAGTTTTGTTTGCTTATTGGAAGTTTGTTCCTGTTGGAAGTTTTGCTTTGTTTATAAAGAAGAGAACAGCCTGGAAATGTTTGGAGCTGAAAAGAAAGAAAACTGCCATTGAAGAAAGCTGTTTGTGTTTATGCTTTAACCAGCAAGGCTAGAGAAAGCTGGTAGCCTTTTGAGCTGAAGAATACTGTAAGCTGATATTTTGTTTTAACTTTTTGCTTATGTCCTGTTATGTTTTTGAAAGAAACCTGGAGAAATAATCCTGAAAGAGGTAATTTATGAACCTTGCATTTGAGTTTAATAAATTTCTGTCATTGCCTTACAAAAGAGCCAAACTACAAGTTTTTTTCTACCTGAAGCCATATGTGTAGCAGTTAAACAACATTTCCCAAGAAGCATTGCAGGGGAACCAGTCAGAGAAGGCTGAAAAGGGAAAGTTTCTATTAGAACCATGACCCTCCATGCTGAATGCAAGGAGCAAGGGCGTGACAAGTTATATGTGGCTCTCGTCCCAATTACAGACTGTGATCTGGCTGTACACACCAGTTCTGCATGCACATTCCAGCATGGTTACTGTTGGGGGTTGCCCTATCCTGGCAGACAGCAGGCTTTTTGTGTGGTGCCCTGCAGTGTTCTTGTATGCAGTCTTTGCTAACAAACTCACCTTGGTGGTGTAGCCTACCAGTTTGTGTATTGACATTTGTGCTAATGATCATGGGTTTGATTCTTCTCTGTTCTATTTCATTTGTATGCCTGTCCTACTCAGCTACTTTTCATTCTTGTAACAGTCATATCTGTGCAGATCTGTGCTGTTGGCACATTGTACCCTTGTTGCAGTTGCCAAACATACTTCTGTCCATCTATGTGTGCCTGCCAGCTGTGTGGCATCCTGCCTTCATGTGCAGGCTGCTACCCCATGTCCTGCACTGGTACACGTTTCTGCATTGCGGTGCTACCTGCTTGCCTCACCTGTGTCTGCTCTGCATGGCACTGCTACTCCTCTGTCCTCCTGTCATTGCACCTATCCTGCCACCTCTACCTCCTCTATTGGACATGTCTTCCCATCCTCTGCCACACACTGTCATTGTTGCACGGTACATTACCATCACCATATGCATCGCTACAGCTGCCCCCGATATGTTTGTACACTTTACCAGCTGCCACATGGGCTGGACACAGGTTTGTCTGGTTCATCAGCTCTGATCTACTTCCTTTCATCACTTGTGCATTGCCTTTCCTTGTTGCTCTATGCAGTGTTAGGGTTACATCTGTGTTTGGGCCATAACTTTCTGGCTTGTCAACTTGGGACACCTTACTGCCCTTAGCCACCATTTCTTGAGGCACATATACATCCTTGGGGCATCTTTGGAGGCACCATAGATTCTGACAGCTTATGGTGTGCCTTATATGGTGCCTTGTGGGTTGCCAACCTTTCGTGCCACCCTCTGGGGCACATTATGACCCGCCTTGGCAGACGTGGTGGTTTATGATGTGCCTTCTGGTGCGCCCTAAAAGGTGCATTAGGCTACGTCACTGGGGTGCGGGTATTTTTAGCTGGCAGCACAGATTGTTGGAATGTGTCTGACTGTTACAAGCAGGAAAAGGAACTGCCTTTGACACCCTTATTCGTTGAGCCCACTGAGGGATCAAACTCAAGACCTCTGTCTCATCAGTCATTGCATTAACCAGTGTGCTACACCTCTGTTGCTGTGATTGCAGGTCAGCGCGCAAGGTTAAGGTTAACATGCGATAATGTGCCACGGCTCCCTCTATCGCGTGATAATGGACATGCGCCCTCTATCGCGTGATAACCCACCATTTATTTATTTATTTATTTAGACGTATTTGGTATACCGCTTTATCATTAAAATCAAAGCGGTTTAGCACATCAAACAAGCGATAATATTGTTTGTTCAGAAGCATGCAGTGGAGGTTTAAGAAGAGTGCTGAAAGGTGCAGTGTGCTAGATTTTATCGGTGAACTATATACATAGTGATTAATATACATATTTAGAAGAATGGATCCATGTGAGAGGTGAGCTATGGTCAATGATCTACTATTGCCTTGAAAGTACTTCAAAATGTAATCAGTTCAGGTGAGGTCCTTGGTACCATTGGTACCTTAAGAACGAAACGCCCACTCCTTATATGGCATCCTTCACATTATCGCTGCAACTAGCGCCGGTAACATTAAGACAGTTTAGTAAACATACCCCATAGTGTGCAGAATTTTCAAAACATTTTCACAGACTTTTACTTTTTATTTTTTTTGCACAGAATTCTCACAGGAGTAACATTCATGCTAAAGTTTACTGCATAAATACCTTTAGAAAGAGTTACCCCCCTACCACATGATTCCATGGAGATCCAGCACTGTCATGTGCATTGTCTAAACAGAAGGATTAAACAATCTTTTTCCTACTGTTGATGCCTCTTTGAATACACCTAAAGATACGTACTCTTGGCTTTTCCTGCCACTATATGCACTGTCTTGCAAACCTCTGGAATGATTACCCCCTAAACCTCTTTCCTGTTTGGTAGCTTCCCATTTTTCTTCTTCTAATTGATAACTGATAATAGATTTTTGTGCTCCAAATGTGTAATTTTATAATTTCAACCCTGAAATACAACTTTCAAACTCTTAGGGGTATGTTTACTAATCTCCGTTGCTGTGCGGGTCCCCGTTAGTGTGCTGGTGCCATATAAGGAGTGGGCGGGCCAGGCAGAAAAAAGCAAAAAACCGGACCGTACGTGTGTGCATCGCGCAAATGTGCGGGGCCCACATTAGCGCGTGGGAAGGCTAAGTGGGGCGCTGCTGCAAAACCAAACAACAGAGCCGTAGTACAACGGTGAAGACACCAACCAATGGTGCAGGGGCCAGGGGTTCAAACCCCCATTGCACTCAACAAAAAAGACCAGCTGAGGCACCAACATTTATGGGCAAAAGTGGTTAGGAGGCATATTAATTTTGGGCGGCAGAAGGCGGCGCACTGTTATTTTTATTACGGCATGAGGCGGCGCACTGTTTAGTGTGGGCGGCAGATGGCGGCGCATTGGTAAGTTTGGGCGGCAGAAGGCGGTGCGCTGATAAATGTGGGCAACAGAAGGCGGCGCGCTGATGTGTGAGGGGGCAGTCCAATAGTGGGAGGGAGAAGTGGCGCGCTGATGTGCAAATAACAGGAACAGAGCCATAGCACAATGGTTAAGACACTGACCACTCGTGCAGGGGTCATGGGTTCAATTCCCCACAGTGCCCATTGAAGACAGCTGGCTGAGGCATTATTTTAGGGGCATTTCCATGTTGTGCCGCATAAGGCGGCACGCTGTTAATTTAGTGCGCCACAAGATGGCACGCTGATGGCTACAAGGCTGCGCGTGGATGCACAAACACAGGAACAGAGCCACAGCACAATGGTTAGGATACTGACCAATGGTGCAGGGGCCAGGGGTTCAACCCCTCACAGTGCCCAGTGAACAAGGCTGGCTGGGGCAGTATGTATCATGGTGAGGAGTGCTGTAGGAGGCCTTCCATTTATATTTTATTTCCCACCACTAGTAAACCCGCTCTCACAGTGTGTTAACATACGGATGCCCGTAAGGCACATGTTACAGTGCACTGTCCGCCAAGGCACCCTAGAATGTCCCCTATAGGGCACCATGTATGTTGCGACACAGGATAATATATAGTGCACCTTATATGGATGGCAACCATAAGGTGGCCTATAGGGCGCCCTATAAAGCACCCTCAGAGGCACCTAATGGGTATAGTAAGCTGTGTGTGGTTTTGCCGGCATAGACATATGTACAGTAAATAAAAATAAAGCTGTAGACAGCCCTATCAAAGGGCCCCACTGTGGGTTTGAACCCATGACCTCTGGCTGTACAGGGAGTGACATAACCATTGGGCTACAGCTGACAGCAAGCCCCTGGCTGGTTGCAGAGAGCCTGCATGTCACCCCACAGACAGTCTGCTGTTGTAGACAGGATAGGGTTAGGCCACCCGTACCCATGATGCACTGCACATGCAAATCAGCTGTCCACAGATGCACACAAGATGGGGAATGCACCCCAACAGCTACCCGGCCTGGTAGGGGGAATTGTCCATGTGCACCCACACAGCACCTCGGCCTGGTAGGGTGTCCTGAGCAGGTGGACTACCAGCAAAGAGTAGCTACACACCGTCACATTGTGCGGGTACTGTGCTCACCCTGAGGGTGTGATGTGGTGGCCAGGACCAGGTCCACAACACCAGCCATGGCTGGATGAGGCCATGACAGAGCTCCAAAACAGTACTAACCTGTGAGATAGGCAGGTGCTGCAGAAACATGTTGGATATCTCTGTCTCAGTTAGTGGAAACCCCCATGGACCCCCCCCCCCCCATGGCAGCAAAGTGGATCATCAAACCCCCAGTCCTGCTGGGGAACAGACACACTATAGGGCAGTCCAAGCAGCTCCACACACATCCATAACACAATATCAGACAGACTTTAGGCCTGGATATCCAAAGATGCACCCCAGCACTATCTGATATTCACCTGCAGCAAGCCATCAGCCACTGCACCCTGCAAGGCACTCCATCAAGACACATACCAGCTGTGAACAGTCTGCTGGTTAGCCCTGATGGAAATGCATGCACCCAAAACTGGGGTGGCAGCACACACAAGCAGAGAGCTCTGTGAGGAGGCCCCAACAGGAAACCCATATATATCACAAGAGAGAAACACAATACAGCACTATGGGGGTGCCTAGCCATGCTGTCATCACTGCACACTCAGGGTGAGAGTGCTCCCCCAGCAGCACATACAGAGGTCACCCTGTCTGTGTAGGTGGTGGCCTGGCACTACAATGTCACAGCCAGTGCCCTATGCCCTGTGCAGATGCATCCTGGCCAGCCCACCATGTCTGACCTATACCCATGGTACCTTGCTGCTCATTATGCACATTGGCAGGCCAATACTGGCAGTAGTGCTGGCAGTGTGGGTTGGGGAAGGTGTTTGCAGCCAACACACACTGTATAGACAGACACACACTCCCACACCTATGCCAGCATTGTGCTACTATTGAGGGGGTGATTAGCCTTGGCCACCACACCGGTCCTGGGCACGGCACAGGCATGGATATGGTACGCAGTACTGCTGGGGGTCACTCCCCAGGGTGGTGAACACCGTCAGAGGCCAGGCCTGGAGCACGCACCGCAGACACCAAACAGATTGTTCGGATGGGGTCAACTAGCAGTATGTGCGTAACGTAGGGATATCTATCAGCCTGTACTCTTAGCAAACGTTTCAGAGCTGTGTACCTCAGGTGTAGGGTGACATTGCTAAGGTATGCAGGTGCTGGTATTGGGAGATGCACGCAGGGTCCAATGTTCTGCCTCTACAGGAGACATTGGCCAATGGGGCCTTTGGGTGTGGGTGTGGGTGTGTCTGCCCCTGTTGGCTGCTGCTTTACGGCAGCGCTTCCCCACTCCAGCCCAGTTTTGCATCACACTGTTCGGGTCTTCCTGCTGTCCCTCATGAATATGCATGAGCTACATCTACATGCCGTGGGGGTGGTGCATAGATATACAGCACAGGCATTTGTATGAGTGGCAGCATGGAACCTGACTGGTGTGTGGCCCACCAGGACTGCATTTGGGGGATTCTGCTGTAGGTTCTGCCCCTGTTCATGGTGTCTGTGCTCAGTGGGGTAAAAGATAGACGTATTACCATTGCATATGTCCTCGTCACAAAAGGTGTGTCCTTACTGTCACTGTTTATTTGTGGGGAAAATATGAGAGCAGGATTGCTGGTAGCCCCAGCTGGTCTTTGAACCTGTGACCTTCTTGTTCTTGCATGCACTGTCTGTGTGCACTGCACCACTGTGTAGCCACAGCTTGGCTGAATTCCCTGGATAGTCCATGACTGTGGATCCGGCAGGGCCTGTCTGTTGCTGTGGACTGTGCCAGCCTGCACATGGCTAGGCCTCTGTCTTCTGTCGCTAGCAGCCACTGCCCACTGCACCACATGTACTCGTCTGCCAACATGCTGGCATGAGCTTCTCCCATAAAAAGCAGGTGACCTGATTGGAATGTGGCAGTACGGGACTACATTTGGAGTACTTGGCTGTGGGTAATGCCCATTGTTGTGGTGTGTGTGCGTTGTTGGGTAAAATATGGGTGTTTTCCCCATGCTTATGTCCCCTGCAATACAGGGGTGTCTGCGCTATCTGTGTTTAGTGGTGGGTAAAATATAGGGACTGGGCTGGCAAGTGCCCCAGCTGGGCTTTGAACCTCTGACCCTTGAGGTACTGACTCTGTCCGCTGCACCACACTATGGCCACATAGACAGTGCAGCCCCTGGAGGTAGTAAGCCTGGCAGGATGGAGTCACAAACCCTGCTCTACGCAAATTTACTGTGGGCATATGCACCCTGTCTGGTGACAAACGTGCACATAAACCCCGAAAATGACCATGGGAAATGGGGGACAAAATATCACCACGCTGGGCAACAGTGATATTAATGGGCAACCATAGCAAACACTCCCAGGAAAGCTCCACAAAAGGAAATGTTTTTTGGAAGAGTCTCCGCTCCGTAAACCCTTCCAAAATTCATTTCTTTTTTCTGGAGCTTTGCTGGGTGTGTTTTCTGTATTTGCCCATCACTATAACTGTTCCCCAGCTGAATTACTATTTTTAATAGTTCTGTTGTGGTCATTTTCTATTTTTATTTGCACTTTTGTGCTGTGCACATGTATCACACTGCTCACGTTTTGCTGGTTTCTCCGGTTTTCCTGTATATTGCTGACGGAAATGGTTTCTCTTCCCTTTAAATGCTTTCTACCGTGAGTGTTTCCCTCGCGGTAGTTTTTACATGCAAATTCGGGCCCGATACTGTGCGGGGAGCCTCTCCCCTCCCACTCTCCACCCATTGACCCCGTCCCTCCACCTCTCCGCGCTATTTTAAATCAGTGCGGTTTACAGTAAAACAACTTAATACATAGAACAGGTATACATTGAACTAGTTTACAATGAACAGTAACATAGAAGAACTTAACAATTAGAACAAAACCACAGCAGTTTTCATAGCAGGGTGATCATAGGATTGAGATATCCCTAGCACTAAACTATTTACAAACAGTAAGGGGAGAGTGGTATCGGGCATTGGAGGGAGCAAGGCAATAGTGGGCTATGTTACATGATCAAAGTATTGCTGGAAGAGATGTGTTTTTATTGCTTTTCTAAAGGAGGAAAGGTCAGTGATAGTACGAATTGTGGTAGGGAGGGAGTTCCAGAGGAGAGGTGCAAATAAGGTGAAAGCTTTGTGCCTGATATATTGGGAGGTTTTATTAGCCAGAGTGGGAATGGCAAGGGTATTTGCCATATTTGTCCTCTTGATTCTGCTGTCGGGAGTCCAATGTAGGAGGTCTTCTAGGGCGGTTGCAGAGAGCTGGTGGGGGATTTTGAATGAGATAAGGAGGGCTTTGTACTTAAGGCGAGCGGCTATTGGCAGTCAGTGAAGCTGCATTAGGAGAGGTGTTACATGCTCGTATCTGGAAGCTCCATAGATGGTTCTTGCAGCAGTATTCATGGCCATTTGTAATGGATGGAGTGTGTGGACAGGAAGGCCATGAAGAATGATGTTAGTGTAGTCAAAATGAGGCATAATAAGAGCTTGGAAGACAGATCGGAAGTCAGAGGGCTCAAGTAGTGGATGAAGCTGACGGAGGGAACGGATTTTGAGATAAACAGCCTTGGTGATATTGTTTATGTGTGATTCCATGTTCAGGTGCTGGACTAGAGTGATGCCTAGATATCGAACTTCACGTTTAGTATTCAGTTCGGCATCCTTGACCTGAAAAGTAGATGGTGGTGTGAAGGTTGGATCCTTTGAGATGAATAAAACTTCAGTCTTTTTGTAATTCACCCTTAGGTTGTGTGAGTTTAACCATTCGGTAATTGCATTAAAGCATTCGGTGATTCTCGTGCAGTTAGGATTGCTTGTAGAGAATAGAGTGTATAGTAGCACATCATCAGCATAGATGTGGTAGAGTATGTCAAAGGATTGGATCATCGTGCAAATTGGTTGAATATATAAGTTGAAGAATAATGCTGATAAAGAAGAGCCTTGCGGAACTCCTTGGGTTTGCTGTTACTTCGATGATGTTTGAGTACCTAAATGAACCAGTTGTTGGTAGTCCGTTAGATACGAGCGACAAAACTCCAGTGCTATGTTCTTGATGCCCCTTAGCTGTAGTTGCTCAAGTAGGAGGCTGTGACAGACTGTGTTGAAGGCTGAAGCAATATCTAGGAAGATTAAAATGAAGCCTTGCTTTTTATTTAATCCTTTTACCAGGTTATCAAAAAGTGAGGTGAGCAAAGTATCAACACCATGTTGTTGCCATAAACCATGCTGTTGTTGAACCAACGGGGAGTAGGAATCAATATGGTCTTGGATCTGTTGTTGAACTATCTTCTCCAATATCTTAAGAACATAAACATAAGAACATAAGATATGCCATACTGGGTCAGACCAAGGTCCATCAAGCCCAGTATACTGTTTCCAACCAGTGGCCAATCTAGGTCATACGTACCTAGCAGTTTCCCCAAAAGACACAGGTTCCACAATGCTTGTATTCGGTCAAGCAGTGATATCCTGGGTCCCTTTTTAATAATGGTTTATGGACCTTTCCTCCAGAAACTTGTCCAGACCTTTTTTAAACCCAGCTACACTAACAGCCTTTACTACATCCTCCGGTAACAAATTCCAGAGTTTGATCACACGTTGAGTGAAAAAATATTTACTTTTATTAGTCTTAAATAGTTTACCCTGTAGCTTCATTGCATGTCCCCTAGTCTTTCTATATTCTGATAACATAAACAATCAATCTACGTTTACCCATTCCACTCCGTTCATTAATTTATAGACTTCTATCATATCTCCCCTCAGCCGTCTCTTTTCCAGGTTAAAGAGCCCTAACCTTTTTAGCCTTTCTTCAAAGGGGTATCCTTCCATCCCCTTTACCATTTTGGTGGCTCTTCTCTGAACCTTTTCTAATAACGCTATATCCTATTTAAGATACGGCGACCAGAATTGCACACGATATTCAAGGTGCGGTCTCACCATGGAACGATATAGAGGCATTATAATATCCTTTGTTTTATTTTCTATTCCTTTCCTTATGATATTTAGCATTCTATTTGCTCTCTTGGCCGCCACTGCACACTGGGCCAAAGGTTGTTTTTTTTTTTTTTTTGTATATTTTATTTTCAATCATGCAACAACTTCCATATACAGCGTTACAGCAATATACACCACAATTCAAACCAAAAACAATAAATAAACAGCACTCTTATCCATCCCCACATGGTCCATTGTGCATGTTTTCCAATATACATAAACACACAAGCACCCCACTCCCCTCCCCCTCCCTTCCCCCCCCCCCAGCCCCCTCTTCTCTCACCCTTCAAATCTGCAACCTCTTACGCAATCACGGACTCTCCTCCCTTGCTGTCCATTGAATGTATTTCTCCCACACCCTCAAAAATGTTTTCTGACTCCCCCTCTTGAGCGCAGTCAATTTGCTCATCAAATAGATCTGTGACAACATGCCCTTAAATTCCATCATGGTGGGTACTTCTTCCTTCTTCCATTTCCTCGCCAACAAGATCCTCAGGGCTACACACCCCAAATCTATAAAGGTTCCCTCAACCTTGTTGAGAAGTAGTGGATGTACCCCCAGCAAAGCTGTCTCCAGCCGAGGTTCCAGCTGTTTCCCCAGAATTTCCCCTAATAACCCCACCACTGCTATCCACATTCGATGCACCTCCCCACAATTCCACCAGATATGCAGATAAGTGCCCCTCCCCCCACACTTCCTCCAGCAGCTCTCAGATATGTGATCATACATTTTGTGCAGCCGAACTGGAGTCAAATGCCATCTATATAGCACCTTATAATTATTTTCGATCAAATTTGTCGCTAGAATTCCCTTATAGCAACTTACATAAATGCGTTCCCATACTGTATCCCCCCATTGCACCCCCAACTCTAGCTCCCACAGTTTTTGATAGCTTTCCTTCCCCTTTCCCGCACCATCAGCCAGTAGAAATTTGCCAGGGTCCTTTTCTTTTGTCCCAGCAGAAAGAACTTCTCGACCCCAGTAAGATCCGGTCTTAAATTCGGGAGGATCTTTTGTTGTATGTAATGTCATAGCTGCATATAACCATAAACATCCTTCACATCCAGCTGATACTCCTTCGCTAAATCATCAAACTCCCTTACCTTCATCCCCTCCACTAGTTGACCCACCCTGCTTAAACCCCTAAGTTCCCAACTCCCGAAAATAGATTTCCCCCTCGCTGGCAGGAAGTTGGGATTCCCACGAATAGGGAGTAATCGCGAAATCCCCTGATCCCCCAGCCATATCCCTCTCCATTTATTCCAGACCCGTAATGATCGTAAGACAAAAGGGTTCTGACCTGGGAATCTTGCTTTGCACATCCTCGCCATCCACACCCAATCCTCCAACGTCCCCTCTGCTAATTCCTCTGCTTCCATGTGGACCCACTCCTTTGGGTCCTCTGCCACCCATTCTACCACCGCGCACATTTGTGCCGCCTCCCAATATTTCCATAAATTCGGCACCGCCATCCCCCCCATGCTCCCTCCGTTCCATCAAGATCCTTGCCGCGACCCTATTTTTCTTTCCCCCTCCCACAAATTTCATGATCATCCTCTGTATCCTTGCCAGATAACTCCTCAACACTCCAATAGGGAGATTCATAAAAAGGTACAACCATCTAGGCAAAGCCACCATTTTTAAAGCCGCTATCCTCCCCATCCAGGATAACTGTTTATACCTTCACTCGTCTAAATCCTTTTGTATAGCCTTCTCCACCCATCCGTAGTTTTCCTTAAACAAATCAACCTCCCGCGCAGTGAGAAAAATCCCCAAATATCTTATACTATGTTTGGCCCACCGGAAAGGGAAGGATGCCTTGATCTGTGCTTGCTCCTCCATTCCCACCAAAATATTCAATATTTCAGACTTATTATCATTAAATTTAAACCCCGAATGTGCCCCAAACTCACTTAACACCTTTGTAAGCCCTCGCAGAGAATCACTTGGTTTAGTCAACATAAATAGCAAATCGTCTGCGAAAAGGGATACCTTGCTTTCCAGAGAACGCCATGTCACCCCCTTTATTTCAGCGCAGTCCCTCACCTTTTGGACCAACGGTTCCATAGATAGTACAAACAGCATTGGGGATAACGGGCACCCCTGCCTCGTCCCCCGAGACAAGGCAAAAGGCCCAGAATACTCCCCGTTTATGCGAATTCTAGCCAATGGCCAATCATATATAGCCCTGATCCACCGGAGATAATCTCCAGTAACCCCCATTCGTTCTAAAATTTTAAATAAAAAAGGCCAAGAGACCCGGTCAAATGCCTTTTCGGCATCGACCGCCAATAACACCATCTGCTCCGCACCCATCCTCCCTTTCCTTACAGCATTTAACACCTTTCTCATGTTATCCACTGTATGGCGCCCCGGGACAAACCCTGACTGGTTTTCATGCACCAAATAAGGCATAAATCGTAGCAGCCTATTAACTAAAATTTTAGTGGAGATCTTAAAATCTGTCCCTAGAAGAGAGATAGGCTGGTAGGACCCACACAGGTTTACATCTTTCCCCGCCTTAGGCAATACAGTAATCCCTGCCGTCCTCATCGTCTCTGGAATAGGCTCACCCTCCTTAAAAGCATTAAATAATCTCGTCAGAGGGGCACATAATTCCTCACTAAAAGTCTTATAAAATTTATTTGTAAAGCCGTCCATCCCCGGAGCCTTATGTGCCGGAAGACCCCGGATCACCTCCACCACCTCCCTCTCCTATATGGGCTTAGACAGCTGTTCTGTCTCCACCCCGGTTAAGCACGGTAACTTCATCTGCAAATACTGCTCCCTCTGTTCCTCTGTCTTGTGGCCCTCCTCAGTATATAAATGCTGATAATAGTCTACAAAACATTTCTGAATTAACTCCACTTGCTTCACCTCTTTCCCTTTCGCATCCCTTATTTTGGTGATAAGATTTCTGCTCTGATGCTGCTTCAACTTCTGTGCCAACAGCCGACTTGGCTTGTTCCCTAGCTCAAAAAATTGTTGCTTTAGCATATCCTGCGCATGCTTTATCTCCCCTAACTCTATTTCATTTAGTTCTCTTCTGATCCTATTCAGCTCCGTACCCAGCCCCACCTCCCTGCTCCCCTGCATTATCTTTTCCTCTATTTCCCGAATTCCCCCCCTTAACTCCTCCTTCCTCCGTTCTTTCAACTTTTTCATGTGCGCCCCCAAAGAAATCAGGTCCCCTCTTACCACCACCTTCAAGCACTCCCACAGCATTCCAATCCTACACCCCTCTCTATCATTTATTTCCAAGTATTGTTTAATTTTCCCTCGCACCTGCTGTGCCATTTCAACATTCTCTAGTAAAGTCTCATTCAACGTCCACATCCTAGGCTTCCTCATCTTCTCCCCAATGCCAGCCTCAACCCATATAGGTGCATGATCAGACCATGTTCGGTCCCCCACCTCACAATCCACCACCTTTGCCACTAACTCTTTGGACACCCAAATAATGTCAATCCTAGAGAAGGACTGGTGAACTGGTGAGTAAAAGGTAAACACTTTTTCCCTCCCCCTCATTTCCCTCCAAACATCCACCATACCCAAGTTATTCCCCAACATCTTCATGCTTCTCCTCCCCTTGGCGTTCCCCACCCCTTTCCCCGTGGAGTTATCCAATCCCGGGTTCATTATTAAATTAAAGTCCCCTCCCATAATTACTTGGCCTTCTGCTACATGCTCCACCAGCCCATGCAGCCCATCATAAAATATCCCATGACCCACATTTGGCCCGTAAACATTAATCAGAGTATAAACCTGTTCTTTAATGCTCAGTTTAACAATGATGTATCTGCCCTCTTTGTCCCGATGCACCACACAATCGGAATATGCTATCTTCCCCCTCATCAAGATCCCCACCCACCCTATTAGAAGCAAACCATTTCTCTGTGAATTGTTTATGTGCCACTCTCCATTCATCGCATTTTTTCAGGTGCGTTTCCTGTATAAATATAATATCTCCCCTCAGTCTATTAAACTCCTTAAACATTCTCTGCCTCTTTACTGGAAAATTTAAGCCTCGTACATTCATGGATATTATCTTCACCTTTTCCATTTAACCATTCCCCCCCCCACCTTGGTTCAAACTGCCCATAGCCCGTTTCCCCCCTCCCTCTCTTACCTCCCCCCACCCCCCCCACCCCCTCCTCCCTACCCCCACACTTTCCTCCAGCTCCCCACTCCGACCAGATCCTAGAGGCATGAATCATCACCACTCCAGGAAGCCTACTTCAGCCCCATTTGTATCCTTATGCCCGTTAGCTCATCTCTCAACAATTGGAGGGAAGGCCAAGGAGACACACCACACTCCTCCCCCCCCCCCATCTGTAGCCTCTGCCCCTCCCCCCTCCCATACCAATACCCATACCCCTCAACACCTCCCAACAGCTCTTAATAACCTTATACATAAACTTAACATAGCAACAGTCCATCTAATCCAGCAGTAACAGGCAACGTCCCACTCTCAGCCAGTGCCATCTCCTCCTGCCACGTTGTTCTGTCTCTGCCGCCGCAGTCTGCGATCCCCTTGTGGGGCCCTCCTCCATTCACTGCCCCGCAGCTGCCCTCTCTGCCCTTTCGCCACCCTCTGCTGGGGTGCCTCCGGCAGCTCTGTCCATCCCGCCTCTTTCAGTGCTGTAATGGCCTCTGCCATGGTCTTCACATATGATGTTCGCCCCTCCACGCAAAATAGCCATCTATACTTGATACCATTCTCATGCAACACCTTAGTTACTCCTGCCATTTCTCGTCTCTTTCTCATCGTAATGGCTGACAAGTCTATATATAATTCAACACGTTGGTTATTCCACCGGAAGTCAGAGAGCTTCTTTGCCGCCTCCACCACTGCATTTTTAGTAGCATATTTATGGAATCTGGCTATAATGTCCCTGTGATATCCATCGCGTTTGGGGCCCAGCGCTCTATGGGCACGATCTACGGACCAGCACAACTGATGCACACTACTAGACTGCCACAGTCCGCCGCTTCCGTAGACTCCAATACCCCTCTCATCCGGATATTTGCCCTGCGAGATCGATTCTCCAAATCTTCAACTTTGGACAAGAGTTCTTCTATCTCCGCCTCCATAGTCTCCATTCTCTCTTGTATCTTGAGTATAGTATTGTTTTGCATCTCCACCCTTCCCTCCAAATCCTCCACTCGCTGGCCCACCTCCCGCACCTCAGCTTTCAGGTCTTCCACCCATATTTGTGCTTCTGATTTGAAATGCGCCAAGTCCTGCCTGAAGGTGCCAAACCAGCTTTTTAGCTCCCCTCATAGTGCTTTCACTTCACCCTTCTGGCTGTTCGCTTACTCTCGTGCCTTATTCTCCTCCTCTCCAGGTCCAGCACTCACCGCGGCCATCTTGTTTTTTCCACCGGAGCTCCCCGCGGTGTTTTTATATGCGTAGCCTTTCAAATCCACCACACTTTTCCTCATCTCCTCTCACTCTGGTACCGTTGCCACGTTCACTAAGCTATTTTCCACCGGCAAACTCTCCGTTCAAGGGTATTTGGGGCTAATTCTCCCTTGCTTCCTCGGAGCTCTGCTTTCAAGCGGCTTCTCCGTTCGGTGACGTCATTTCCTCTCCTGGGCTGAGAGTTTTAACATGCTATCCACAATGATGCCTAAATCTTTTTCCTAGGTGGTGGTTCCTAATGTGGAACCTTGCAACGTGTAACCATAATTTGGGTTGTTCTTCCCTAGGTGCATAACTTTGCACTTGCCCACATTAAATTTCATCTGCCATTTTGATACCCAGTCTTCCAATTTATCAAGATCCTCTTGCAATTTTTCACAATCCTCTTGGGTTTTAACAACTTTACATAGTTTTGTGTCATCTGCATATATGATAACCTCACTCGTTATTCCCTTTTCCAGGTCATTTATGAATTTGTCAAAAAGCAGTGGATCCAGCACAGACCCTGGGGTACACCACTATTCACCTTTCTCCATTGGGAAAATTGGCCATTTAGCCCTACCCTCTGCTTTCTATCTTTTAACCAGTTCCTGATCCACAATAGTACACTGCCTCCTATACCATGACTCTTTAGTTTTGGCAAAAGTCTCTGATGAGGGACTTTGTCAAAGGCTTTCTGAAAGTCCAAATATATCAATCAACTCACCTTTGTCTACCTGTTTATTCACACCTTCAAAAAAACAAATTAGTAAGACAAGAACTTTCTTGTCTAAAGCCATGTTGGCTGTCTCCCATTAAGCCATGACTATCTACATGTTCAGCAATTTTGTTCTTTATTATGGTTTCTACCATTTTTCCCGGTACTGACATCAGGCTCACTGGTCTGCAGTTTCCTGTATCACCCCTGGAACCCTTTTTAAAAATTGGTTTTACGTTCGCCATCCTCCAATCTTCAGGTATTACAGATGATTTTAATGATAGTTCACAGATTACTAATAGCAGGTCTGCAATCTCATATTTCAGTTCTTTCAACACCCTTGGACGTATATCATCCAGCCCAGGTGATTTGCTACTCTTCAGTTTATCAAATAGCTGTAATACATCTTCCCAATGTATCAGTATTTCCTTAAATTCTTTCACACCTTTAAATACCACTTCAGTCATGGGTAACATCCCTACATCTTCCTCAGTAAAGACCGAAGCAAAGAATTCATTCAGTCTTTCCGCTATCGCCTTGTCGCCTCTTAGTGCCCCTCTAACCCCTCTATCATCTAATGGACCAACTGACTCTCTCACAGGTTTTTTGCTACGAATGTACTTGAAAAAGTCTTTATTATGTGTTTTAGCTTCCACAGCAAGCTTCTTCCCAAATTCTCCCTTTGCCTGCCTTATCAATGCCTTGCATTTAACTTTCCAGTGCTTGTGCTGTTTCCAGGTTTTGTCGTTTGGCTCTTTTTTCCATTTCCTGAAAGATGCCTTTTTGGCAACAACAGCCTCTCTGACCTCACCTTTAAACCATGCTGGCAGTTTTTTGGACTTCCTTCCACTTTTCTTAAAACGTGGAATACAGCTGGTCTGGGCTTCCAAGATAGTATTTTTCAACAACACCCAAGCTTGATGTAAGTCTTTAACTTTTGCAACTGCTCCTTTTAGGTTTTTTTTAACTATTTTCCTCGCTTTATCATAGTCTCCCTTTCGAAAGTTAAAAGGTAGTACTGTGGATTTCCTTGCTATCCCTTCTCCACTAATTAAATCAAATGCGATCATGCTATGATCACTATTGCCAAGTGGCCCCAACAACCTTATCTCTTGCACCAGATCTGGTGTTCCACTAAGGACTAGGTCCAATATGGCTTTCCCTCTGGTCGGTTGGGTTCTTAGCCAGGAAGGGGAGGCTATCTATGGGATGATAGGAATTTGAGTCTTGAGGGTCCAGTTTATGATTCTTTAGGAGGGGTCTGATGGTCACGGTTTTAAGTGGTGATGGAACCAAGCCTTTAGAAAAAGAGAGGTCTTCAATTTTTGATATATGAGGACTTAATTCATCACATGCCGATTTGATCCAGTGGGATGGGCATGGATCAGCAGGGGAGGTGGTAGAGTTGAGACCCTTTATTATGTCTTCAATTTGCTCAGTGGAGTATAGTTGGAAGGAATTTAAGGCAGGGATTTTGGTGCTTTTGCTATAGGAAGCGTCAATGATGATCTTTCTAATGTTATGAGAGAGCACATTGGTTTTATTATAAAAGTGGAAAGCCAGGTCTTGTGGCTTGTGGGTGTGGTAAACTCTTAGGCTGTTGATCTGATGTGTCTTTTGTGAGAGATTGAATTAGATGAAATAGATCACGGGGCCTGTTGAGAGAGCACATAAGGATGATGGTATGGTATTCCTTCCTTCTCTGGGTGATACTGATACGGTGCCTGGTATCCTGTTTCCAACAGTGGCCACTTCAGATAACAAGTACCTGTCAGTTCCCAAAGGTAGACACAGGACCATACCAAGCTAGAAATGAACCCTGTGCAACTAAGGAATCTGGCGCCCCTTCCGCCCTAGCCAAATGCTATAACTCATTCTTTTGGGGCTTCCTGGGAGCCCAGTGATGATATCAGTGCCCTTTCTGTACTTGCACCCTGTGTGGCCATACTGCTCGCATAGTCCTTGGTGCAGCCCTGAGTACACAAATTTCATGCTGTTTATTCCAGGGGTGAGCAGTGGATTTCCCTGATCTTCTTTAATAATGGTTTATGGACTTTTCCTCCAAGACTTGTCCAAAATTCTTTTAAACTCAAATATGCTATCAGTTTTTATTACACCCTCTGGCAATGAATTCCAGAGTTTGATTGCTCATTGAGTGAAAAAATTATTTTCTCCGATTACTCTTAAATGTGCTACATTGTAGCTTCATTTCACGTCCCCTAGCTTTTCTGCTTTTTGAAAAGAGTAAACAACCAATCTACGTTTACCCATTCCACTACATAGTAACATAGTATATGATGAGAGTATGGTCCATCTAGTCTGCCCGGTAAGGTGACTAGAGTAGGTGTACCCACCACTCTGTGCAGATTACCCCCTTTTATGCCTTTGTTTAGGGTTTGTACCTACTATTTCATGCAAGTCACCCCCCTCTATATGTTGAAGTATAAAAGATAGTTAAGGTTTTTTTAAATTGTATCCTCTTGCAATAAAGGGATCCACTGTGTCTGTCCCATGCCATTTTGAATTCCATCACTGTATTGATCTCCACCACCTCCATCGGGAGGGCATTCCAAGCATCCATCACCCTTTCAGTGAAAAAGTATTTCCTGACATTTCTTTTAAGTTTACCACCTTGCAGCTTCATCATATGCCCTCTAGTTTTACAGCTTCCTTTCCTTTGAAAAAGGGTTGTTTGTTCATTAATACCTTTTAAGTATTTAAATGTATGAATCATATCTCCCCTGTCCCTCCTCTCCTCAAAGGTATATTATTTAGGTCTTCAAGTCTCTCCTCATATGTCTTCTGGCACAAGCTCCAAATCATTTTGGTCACCTTCCTCTGAGCCATTTCAAGTCTTTTTATATCCTTTGTGAGATATGGTCTCCAAAATGAACACAATACTCCAAGTGAGGCTTTCCCAAGGGCTTATATAGGCGCATTGATACTTCCTCCTTTCTGATGGTTATTCCTCTCTGTATGCAATCCAGCAACCTTCTGGCTTTGGCTACCACCTTGCCACATTGTTTCACCACCTTGAGATCCTCAGATACTATCAATCCGAGGTCCTTCTCCGAGTCCATGCATACCAACCTCTCGTCCCCTCTCACATACAATTCCTTTGGCTTTCTGCAACCCAAGTGCATGACTCTGTACTTCTTCACATTAAATCCTAACTGCCAAGCATTAAACCATTCTTCCAGTTTTCGTAGATTTCTCCTCATGTTGTCCAATCCCTCAGAGGAGTTCACTCTGTAGCAATTTTTCATGTCATCTGCAAAAAAGGCAAACTTTTCCCTTCAGCAATATCACTCACAAATACATTGAACAGTACCAGTTCCAGGACTGATCCCTGGGGCGCACCACTACTCACCTTCCTTTCTTTCGAGTGAGTTCCATTTATCACCACCTTCTGTTATCTGTCAGTCAACCAATTTCTGATCCAGTTCACCAACTTGGGACACGTCCCCAGGCTGCTCAGTTTATTGATAAGCCTCCCATGAGAAACAGTATAAAAGACTTTGCTAAAATCTAGATAGATCACATCCATCACATGCCCTTGATCTAGTTCTTTGGTCACCCAGTCAAAGATTTCAATCAAATTTGTTTGGCATACCTCATAATCATCTTTTGGCAAAACCATATTGCCTCGGATCATGCAACCCATTAGTTTCTAAAATGTCCACTATTCTTTCTTTCAGGAGCGCCTCTGTTACTTTTCCCACCACTGAGGTAAGGCTTACCAGCCTATAGTTTGTTACCTCTTCCCTATTTACACTTTTGTAAAGAGATATCACATCAGTCCTTCTCCAGTTCTGCAAAACCTCTTTCATCTCCAAGGATCTATTAAAAACATCCTTTAAATGCCCTGCCAGAACCTCTCTGAGCTCTTTCAGTATTCTGGGATGTATCACAACTGGTCACATGGCTATGTCCACTTTCAGTTTTTCAGGCTGTTCAAAAACATCATTTTCTGTGAATGGTGTGGTATCTACTCCATTACTATTTGTATATTTCTCAATCATACATGGTCCTTCTCTGGGATTTTCATTAGTGAATACAGAACAGAAGTATTTGTTTAACATATTCGCTTTTTGAATGTCACTTACCACAAATCTGTCCACGTACTTTTGAGTCTTTCAATTCCACCTCTGATCTTCCTCTTCTCCCAAATATAACTGAAAAAAGTTTTGTCTGCATGCTTCACATCTTTAGCCATCTTTTCTTCCACTTTGCTTTTGCTATCTTTATTTTTCTCTTTGTTTCTTTTAGCTTTATCTTGTATTCTTTTCTGTGTTCCTCTATTTGTGATCTTCTGAATTTTGTGAAAGCGGTGATTTTTGCTTTTATTTGTGCAGCTATTTCTTCTGAGAACTATGTAGGTTTCCTTTTCCTCTTGTTTTTATTTTATTTCCTTAGATATAAATCTGTTGCCTCTTTTAGTTTAGCCTGCTGAAATTCCACTTCCCTTATCTCCTCCCACCCTGCCAACTCTTCCTTCAGGCACTTTACCATTTTACTGAAGTCGGTGTTTTTGAAATCTAGGGGGTATGTTTACTAAACGGCGGCTGTGACGTTATCGCGTGATAAAGTAACATTAAAGTAACGATAAAGGGCCCAGCGGCATTAAGTCCTGCAGAGGGAGGAGACAGGGCGGAGAGAAGAGGTCAATGGGCGGGGAGTGGGTGCGGAGAGGCTCCTGTTACACTAACGCTGTGAAATTTATTTATTTTATTTATTTTAGTATACATTTGTATACCGCTACTTCCAGCGGTCAGCAGCGGTTTGATTACAGATTGGAAATTGTCAATTGACGGGAAATTTTGGGGTATACACACATTGATTAGACAGGAAGGCACAGCACACATTGGTAAGGTCGTAAGGAGGTTCAGAAAATACATATGTACATTTTTACATAATTTTACAAAATTTTATATACAGGCATTCTTTCAATTTAGGACATCTCGTAGCTCCCTGGGATTTTACTTCAAATTGTATTGACACTGGAATAGATGTGTCTTTAGTTTTTTCCTGAAAGCAATAAGGTCTTTGGTCGCATGTAGGTCAGGTGGGAGTTGGTTCCAGAGTGTCGGGGCAGAGTATGTGTATGCTCGGCGGCTAGTACTGTATTTGACAGATCTGATATCGGTCGGAACGTGTAGTGTGTCTGAGTTGCCGGTTCTTCTGTCTCTGTTGCGCGGTTGCGTGTTGATAAGGGTGGAGAGAAAGGATGGAGCGATGTTATATACGAGTTTGAATGTGGTTATTAGTGTTTTGTATTGTATCCGAGCAGTGATGGGGAGCCAATGCAGCTCGATCAGTACGGGCGTGATGTGCTCAGTAAAACTTTTTTGCATGATGATTCTCGCCGCTACATTTTGGGCAAGTTGTAGGATGTTTAGCATTTTCTTTGGGAGACCTTGAAAGATGAGCACCACCAGCATAAGGGTATGTCAGCATGGTGGTGGAGGGGTGCTGATGGTGGAGGGGGCAGTGGCATCTGCCCACAGCACACCAAGGCCAAACCCTATTTAGGTGGGTGGCATGCAGTGCAACAGACAAGGTCTGTCTGAAGAACAGTCATGGTATCCACAGGGACTGACCACCTCTGTGGCAATGGTTTGGTGCAGTACACACAGCCAGTGTGTTCTGAGGCAGAAGATCACAGGTTCAAGTCCCAGCTGTGGCTCCTGCAGACCATGTCCCTATATTTTACCTTACAGAGCACATACAACATAAACATGTGCACTCCCTAGAGCATCGGCCAACAGGGGCACAAACACCCACACCCACAGGCTCCACTAGCCAAAGCCTCATGGAGAGTCAGGCGTTTGGGGCCGGCACAGAGCACCAGTTAGCACTACTAGCATCAGCATACCTTAGCACCCTCATAAACATGGAAACATGTTCCACATATATCAAAAGTTGCTATGATTAATTTCAGATAACAAATCCTAACTTAAACACAATTTGTTAACAGAGATCCATCATAGCAACCTTTCTGATATATGTGGAGTGTGTTTCCTTTTTCCTGACAGTGTTTACCACCCCGGAGAGTGACCCTAACAGTATTGAATAGCTTAGCAATGCCTGCATTGTGCTCAGGACTGGTATGGCGGGCAGGGCTGCCAATCACCTCTGTCTTTGCACAATGCTGAAATAGGTGTGGGAATGTGTGTATGTCTATCCAGTGTTTTGTGGCTGCCTACACCTTACTGAGCCCACGATGCTTACAATCTTTCCGGCATTAGCCTACCAATGTGCATAATGAGGAGCAAGGTATTGTGGGTATGGCCCAGACAGAGCGGTCTGGGCAGAGTGCATCTGCACAGGGCATAGGGCAATGGCTGGGACATTGTAGTGTCTGAACACCACCTGTACGGACAGGGTGGCCACAACATGTCATGCTGGGAGGTCACTCTCACCCTGACTGAGCAGTGACCATGGCATGTCTAGGTTCTCACATAGTGCTATACAGTGTTTCTCTTAAGTGATATCTGTGAGTTCCCTTTTTTGGGGCCCAATCACTGACCTACCTGCTTGGTGTTTGTGCTTACATCCCACTTCTGGGTACACATAGTTCTTCTAGGAACATGCACTATGTACTGGCTAGCAGACTGTCTGCAGTTAGTGCATGTATGGCTGGAACACCTTGCAGGGTGCAGACTGACTGTGCCTTCTGCTGATGAATGTCAGGTGGTGGTGGTGGCAGCTGAGATTTTCCAGGCCTACTGCCTGTGCCCTAGGTGATAGGTACAGATCTGCATTGACTGTCCTGGAGGGTGCCTTTTCCCCACCAGGACTGGGGTTGATGGTCCCACAGCTCTTCATCATGTCCCCTCTACTGCCTCTATTGCAAAGATGTAGAGTGTGGGTCTGTTGGTGGAAGACCTTGACCCAAAGAGGGTGGGTTGGTAGGTGGTGCTACATAATCCGCATGTAGGTCCAGACAACCCCCCTACTATTATAACAGGTGACCATGGCAACCACACAGAATATGTGGGCGGGGAGAGGCTCCAGGCACACTAATGTGCTGATCTGAAGAGCTGAATCCCAACGCGATTGAAAACCTGTCGTTAGATGCACTTATGCAGGGGAGAGAAACCATTTCAGTGTCAGCAATGTACAGCATAGGCAGGGAAACCTAAAAAAAGTGATAGGTGTGATATATGTGTACAGAACAAAAGGGCACATAAACATTGAAAATGACCTCAACAAACTGGAAAGAAAACATAACCAAGCTGGCCAATAGTGATATTAATGGGGAACATCAACCCCCCCCCCCCCCCCAGAGAAAGCTAAAAAAAAAGATATTAATCGTGGAAGGGTCTATTCTCCGTCCCCATACAAGGTGAATGAGCCCACAGTGAAATAGCGCTGAGCAGGGCTTTCCCTTGTTATTGGACAGGTGTCCTATGGCGTGCACATGTCCCGAAACAGCAGGGTGGGCATGTTGGAATGGGCAACCGGACAGATGCTGGAAAAGGGGATACAGAGGGCCGCAGGCGGCACATGCTGTGGTGCAGCTGGGCCACAGTGCAGACTAGGGTGATGCCTAGGTGGCCCATACGAATGCTGAAACAGCAGAGCAGCCAGACAGCAACTGCTGAAGGCCCAACATGGGCACGACTGTGTTTCCCACAGTGTCGCAGGGGATAGTACCCAGCAGCTACCCCCAAGGGCACGGAGCATTGGCAGGCGGTGCTGGGGGGAAGCGTGGACACCTATGCAGGCACCCCATCCCAGAACCCGCACCATAGGCAGCCGCCTACCCGCACACTTGATGGCCTGAGGCTGCGCTCCACCAGCACCTCCAGCAGAAGGGCATGTCAGCATGGTGGCAGAGGGATACTGGTGGTGGAGGGGGCAGTGGCAGCTGCCCAGAGCAGACCGCGGCCTAGCCCTGTGTTCGTGGGTTCCATGCACTGCAACAGACAGGCCCTGTCTGACGAACAGTCATGGTATCACCAGGGAATGCACTGACTCAACACGGTGGTGCAATGCACAAAACCAGTGTATTCAGAAGTAGAAGGTCACAGGTTCAAGTCCCAGCTGTGGTTCCTGCCAACCCAGTCCCCAAATTTTACCCACTACTAAAACGTGCTAATGCAGACAGAACCTTTATAGCGGATGATGTAAACATGCCCAAAACATCTACATTTTACCCTACAGAGCACAGATACCATAAACATGCGCATTACCTAGAGCAGAGTCTCCCAAATGTAGTCCTGGAGGGCCAAACACCATTCAGGTTCCAAGCTGCCTCTAATAAAGATGCCTGTGCTGCATTTCTATGCGCCGCCCCCATACTATGCAGATGTATCTCATGCATATTCATGAGGGACAGCATGAAAACCCGAACAGTGTATGGCACACCAGGAATGGAGTTGGGAACCTCTGCCGTAAAGCAGCAGCCAACAGGGGCAGACACACCCGCACCCACAGGTTCCATTATCCAATGCCTCCTGGAGAGGCAGGATGTTGGGTCCTGCATGCACCTCCCAATACTAGCACTTGCATACCTTGGCAATGCCACCCTAAACCTGGGAATATGGTAAACATCTATCAACGATCCTGTGAGCAGTGAGTGAGAATCAGCTGTGCCTACTTAGTTGGGAACTGTGTGTGAGAGAAAACTGCAGCCAATCTGAGCACTTTTCAAATCATTTAGAATCCCTTCGGCAAAGGCTCCAACGATCCTGTGAGCAGTGAGTGAGAATCAGCTGTGCCTACTTAGTTGGGAACTGTGTGTGAGAGAAAACTGCAGCCAATCTGAGCACTTTTCAAATCATTTAAAATCCATTCAGCAAAGGCTCCAACGATCCTGTGAGCAGTGAGTGAGAATCAGCTGTGCCTACTTAGTTGGGAACTGTGTGTGAGAGAAAACTGCAGCCAATCTGAGCACTTTTCAAATCATTTAGAATCCCTTCAGCAAAGGCTCCAACGATCCTGTGAGCAGTGAGTGAGAATCAGCTGTGCCTACTTAGTTGGGAACTGTGTGTGAGAGAAAACTGCAGCCAATCTGAGCACTTTTCAAATCATTTAGAATCCCTTCGGCAAAGGCTCCAACGATCCTGTGAGCAGTGAGTGAGAATCAGCTGTGCCTACTTAGTTGGGAACTGTGTGTGAGAGAAAACTGCAGCCAATCTGAGCACCTTTCAAATCATTTAAAATCCCTTCAGCAAAGGCTCCAACGATCCTGTGAGCAGTGAGTGAGAATCAGCTGTGCCTACTTAGTTGGGAACTGTGTGTGAGAGAAAACTGCAGCCAATCTGAGCACTTTTCAAATCATTTAGAATCCCTTCAGCAAAGGCTCCAACGATCCTGTGAGCAGTGAGTGAGAATCAGCTGTGCCTACTTAGTTGGGAACTGTGTGTGAGAGAAAACTGCAGCCAATCTGAGCACTTTTCAAATCATTTAGAATCCCTTCAGCAAAGGCTCCAACGATCCTGTGAGCAGTGAGTGAGAATCAGCTGTGCCTACTTAGTTGGGAACTGTGTGTGAGAGAAAACTGCAGCCAATCTGAGCACTTTTCAAATCATTTAGAATCCCTTCAGCAAAGGCTCCAACGATCCTGTGAGCAGTGAGTGAGAATCAGCTGTGCCTACTTAGTTGGGAACTGTGTGTGAGAGAAAACTGCAGCCAATCTGAGCACTTTTCAAATCATTTAAAATCCCTTCAGCAATGGCGCGCCCGTGCCTTGCGGGCCCGCGCCTGAGGGCCTCGCAAGAGGGCCCTTTGGCGTGGCCCTTAGGCGGTGGACCGTGCGAGACCCACTATCTGCTGCTATATGCTCATTCTGTTCAGCGATATGCTGTTTGTAGTTAATGTAAGGTAATGTAATGTAAGTTATGTACTGTGTTCCCTGTTTGTACTCCTAGTGTTTTGTTGTGATGTAATGATAATGCAATGTATGTTTCCCTCACCTTTGTTTAACTTTGTGCTGTATTAACCGCTTTGATTGAAGGAAAAGGCGGGATACAAAACATGTTAAATAAATAAATAAAAATAAAATAAATCAAACGGTTGCAGATAGCACTTCCACAGTTAAGCACAATTGGCTGATTGAGCTGCATCATAGCAACCTTTCTGATGTCTGTGGAGTGTGCTACAGGTCTTGTGTCTGACAGTGTTTACCACCCTAAGGAGTGACCCGAACAGTATTGCTTACCATAGCCATGCCTGCACTCTGCCCAGGACTGGTGTGGTGGCCAGGGCTGCCAAACACCTCTATAGTTTCACAATGCTGGCATAGGTGTGGGGAGTGTGTGTCTGTCTATCCAGTGTGTGGTGGCTGCCAACAACCTCCACAGCCCACACTGCTAGCACTGTTGCCAGTATTGGCCTGCCAATGTGCATAATGAGGAGCAAGGTACTGTGGGAATAGCCAGGATAGGATGGCCTGGCCTGGATCCATCTGTACATAGCATAGGGCAATGGCTTGGACATTGTAGTGGCCGGCCACCACCTGCACGGACAGGGTAGCCACAGCATGTCCTGCTGGGAGGTCACTCTCACCCTGACTGAGCAGTGACCATGGCATGGCTAGGTTTCCCCATAGTGCTATATAGTATTTCTCCCAATTGATATTTATGGGTCCCTTTTGGGGCCCAATCACTGAAGTATCTGCTTGGTGTGTATGCTGACATCCCAGTTCTGGGTACATGCTTCTCTTCAAGGACTATGGACTAGTTAGTAGACTGTCTGCAGCTAGTATGTGTCTTGCTGGGACACCTTGCAGGGTGCAGCGGCTGGAGGCTTGCTGCTGAAGAATGTCAGATAGGGGAGGGGGTAGCTGGGCATTTCCAGGCCTACTGTCTGTCTGCTATTGCTTTATGGATGTGTACAGGTCTGCATTGCCTGCCCTGTAGGGGCGTCCGTTCCCCAACAGGACTGGGGTTGATGGTCCCCTCTACTGCTACCTTTACAGGGAGGTAGATTGTGGCTCTGTTGGTGGCTGATCCTGTTTCCCACCCTGAGCCCCAGAGGGTGGGTTGTGTGGTGGTACATAATCTGCCTATGGGTCCAAACATCCCCCTCCCCCTCCCTCATCCTCCCCTCCCTCCCCCTCCCCCCCCCCATTTTACCCATGAAGGTATAATTGGATATTTCTGCAGTTGTGCATGTTTTATAGATCAATAAAAAAACTTTAAAAATTAATTTGGGTGGTGCAGCTAAATTAAATATTGAAATAAATTGGTTTCTGCAATGTAACATTTTTGTGAAATACAGTTGTGATCAACATTATTGGCATCCTTGTATTTTAGGGTACAAATAATTGGAAATATTCCAACTGTATGTCATCATAATATTGTAATAGTATGTTCAAACATATACAACAAAAAAGATGTCTGTGCAATTAGATGTAGTAATTTCTGAGAAAAAAACCCAAAATATGACCTGGACAGGATCAGTGTCACACTCCAAATGTTTCTTGTAGCTATCTATAAGTTTCATACATCTGTCTGCAGGTAGTTTCTCCCACTCTTTAACTGTGATTAGCTCCAGCTCATGAATATTTCCAGGATTCCTTTTACCAATGGCAGATTTCAGCTTTTTCCGAAAGTTCTCGATTGGATTGAGATCAGGACTCATTCCTGGCCAGTTTAAAACAGTCCATTTGCTCCTTTTTACCAATTCTTTTGTACTTTTGGATGTATGTTTTGGGTCATTGTCCTGCTGGAGGACTCAAACCTACAGTAGCTTTCCGACACTAGGCAACACATTTCGGTCCAAAGTATCTTGGTGATCCTCTGACTTCATGATTCCTTTAATACGTTCCAGGCCTCCAGTTCCTGAGGCAGCAAAACTGCCTCATAACATTATGGAACCTCCACCATATTTAACTGCGGGAAGGGTGTTTTTTACCTTATAAGCTTCATTTCTTTGCCTGTAAATGTATCGCTCGTCTGCATTGCCAAAGACCTCAAATTTGGTTTCAACTGTCCACAGAACATTTTCCCAGAAGGAATGTAGTTTTTCAAGGTGGATTTGGGTAAAGATCAGGAATGTCTTTTTATGTTTGTCTATGAGCAGTGGGGTCCTCTTTGGCCTTCACCCATTAAGTCCTTCTTTGTTTAGTGTGCGACGTATGGTGCAGGTTGTAACCACTACTTCAGATTGCTCCAGGTCAGCCTTAAGCTCTTTTGATATTATATGTGGTGTCTTTCCAATAATTTGCACTAACCTTTGACAACTTCTTGGATTAATTTTCTTCTTCCCACCATATTCTGGGAGGTTCTTGACAGTTCCATGATCAGAAAATTTCTTAACATTGCAAAACTGTAGACACAGGAATCCCAAGTTCTTGGGAGATGGCCTTGTACCCCTTTGAAGTTTGATGTTTGGTGATAATGGCTTTTCTGACAGTCTCAGGCAGCTCTCTTGTCTTCATCATTGTAAAAATGGAACAGGGAGGGAATGTGGCCATTTTAAACATTAGAGCCATCATTCATTAGTTGATTCAAGTCATGTGACTACTGAGAATTGATCACAGGTGTATCTATTTTTATTGCAGTGTCAATGTGGTTCTTCTGTTCAAACTGATTTGAATTGTTTATAAGGGTGCCAATAATCATGCCCTGGCAATGTCCCAGTTTTTATACTATTTTCTTTTATAATTGGTCTCACTTTATTTGATTCTTTTATTTGTCAAATATCTGTGCATATAGTCAAAAGCCATTTCACTGGCCGCTATTTTAAGAGATATTGGACATTAAGGGGTTGAACTGTAAGGGTGCCAATAATGTTGATCACAACTGTAAGTCATAGGTGGGACAATTGTAAAACAACATGTGCATGGCTAGGTTTTTGTCCTTTTTTTTTTAATTGCCCACCTTATTCACAACATTGGAGGGGATGCCTATGTTCCTGTCCCCCCCCTTCACCCTCCCCCACCCTGCTTTGGCCTCCCCAAACAAGTGAGTCTCTGTCTATGCTTTGCCCTTAGGTGCAAATTTCTCTTGGATGAGCATGTTCAGCTAATCCAAAACACTGATGTATGGCTATTGTACCATGCTAAAGGTATGATCATGTCACTACTAGTTACCAGGATCACATCATGAGCACTTCAAAATTCTCCTTCTGACTTACCGAGTTTTCTATTCTTCATCACCAACATTTATTGTAAATCTAATCTCACCTTATGTCCCATCCAAGGCAAGCTGCTGTATTTATCTATTTTACCAGTAAATAAAGCCCAATTCATATCTACTCAGTTTGCTGTCTTCTTTTACATGGCCCTGACTATTTGGAACTCCATTGGCTTGAATCCTCCTGTCAGCATTTTGAAATGGGCCTGAAAACTGGCTTTTTGGCCCTGTTTTTGGTGATGGATCAGAAAAGAAGAGCATTAAGGTAATCTAATTACTCTCATAATGTGGGCTCCACTGTGAGTGGAGCTGCCGGCCTAGTCTGTAGCATAATCCTGATTTCTCTTCTATCTCTGTTTTCTGTCTGTTCTACTATTCTGTCCAAATTATCTATTATACAATATGTATTTTTAAGATTTTGTGAACTGCCTTGATATGAACATGTAGGCATTATACAAAATGAATTAAAAACTGAACTAAAATTAAGTCATTCTAAGCAGAGCTCTATATAGTAATACAATGATTTTCACTGGAACTGCTGAATAGCAGTTTCATCATTTTACCAGAGAGAAATGTTTCCATCTAGTGGTTAATTTGAACACTTTCTTTTATACAACAATAACAATGGTCAACATGAAAAAATCATCACAAATAATTTTAGATAACCTATTATGTATTGGTATTAGATAACCTATGATGAACAATGTTCAAAACTGGTTTTGTTTTTGTTGTATAATGTCATGTTTGAAAGATGATAGTGTTGGACGTTTTGCTATACTAACTAATTGACATAAACTGTGTCAGTGATTACCAATATTGATTGGTATTTATTTTGCATTTCAGGTTAATTATTTTGAGTACGTATTTGGAAATAACAACACTGAAGAAATCATCTGAAATAAAATAATCATGCTAAGACAGTGCAGAAATCATTCAGATGTTTTTTGTTACATTTGTGGTTCATTTGCTGCTGTATCTCAACATCTTACCATAATGTCAGATCTTCCCAATGTATTTGTTTCAGGTGATATATGTGTGCCCCCTTTTCTGGAGGGCCAAGCACTGGGGCACCTGCCGGTGTCTGTGCCGTACAACCCAGATCTGGGTGCGCATAGTTCCTCTGTGAACATGCAATATAGACTGGCTAGCGGACTGTCTGCAGTTAGTTTGTGCATGGCTGTAACACCTGGTGGGGTGCAGCAGGTACAGTCTGACTGTGCCTGCTGCCGGTGAATGTCAGACCATGGATGGGGGCTGCGGAGGCTCCTAGTACTACTGTTGGTCTGCCAGTGGCCTAGCAACTGGTCCAGATCTGGTCTGACCCCCTGATGACATCCACAACCTAAAGCACCTTAGGTCTAAGGTACCCCAAGGACTGTAAGATGCATCAGGTTGACAATAAGCTGGAAGGCAGAAGAACAGCTGTAACCTTAAAACTGGAGAGAGCACAGAGGAAGGGCAATGGACAGGTAGCAAGATGCCTCATCCTGTCTACTGTAGTGTGCGCAGGACTGTGGCGCTACACACGTTGCAGTGCCGCAGATGCACAGCGCTCACAATAATGCGTGTGACGTATGATTGGGACAAGAGTTGTTACGCGCCATAACCTGCCCACATAACCTAAGGCGCCTAAACTTATCTCATAAGGCACGTAAGAATGTCTCTAACATCACGCGCGTTATTGTGCACGCTGCGCATTAGTGTCTCTGCAATGCGCGTTGCGACATATGGACGTACGCACGTTCTCCGCAACGCACATATGATGCAACATGTGTACACTGCAATCCTGCGTCACTCGTATAGCAGACATGATGGCCACTTGGTGGAACATATTTGCATTGTGCTTGTTGTGGTTGTTTGGGATAGTGGTTGCAGATATGTGTGGTGCCAACATAGGTTGTGGGTTTGATTCCCACAAGTTCCGTTTCATGTGTTCTCCTCACCTTACCATACAATAGCAGCAGCTTTGTCACTTCTCCACACACCCTTCCTTCTCTTCACTGTACACTGCAGTGTCCCCTCCATGCAGCCTATCCGTCACATGCTAGCTGTTACATATGGTCCCTTTCTTTGGGCTGTCTGGGTGGGCAGTTGGCTCAGTGGTTTGGTATTGGTGTCAGTGATCTGTGTTTGGGCTCTTCAAAGGACTGGTTCAATTCACTCATACTCCTTTTTGGATCTCTTGCCCATTTTGCCCTTGTACACACACCATCCACACAGTTGGCCCTTCAAACCGACCCCTGACGCCCTTTCCGTTTAATTTGTTTACTCTTCTGCATGCTGTTTTCACTGCACACCATTTCATGGTGTGTGTGCATGTGTTTATCTGTGGCTCAAGTCCCCATTACAGACTGCGATATCAGCTGCCTGTGGTCTACGGCCTTACACCTAAGGCTCCATTTCTCAAGTGGCACCACATAAGAACATAAGATATGCCATACTGGGTCAGACCAAGGTCCATCAAGCCCAGTATCCTGTTTCCAACAGTGGCCAATCTAGGTCATACGTACCTAGCAGTTTCCCCAAAAGACACAGGTTCCACAATGTTTGTACTGGCTCAAGCATTGATATCCTGGGTCCCTTCTTAATAATAGTTTATGGACCTTTCCTCCAGGAACTTGTCCAAAACTTTTTTAAACCCAGCTACACTAATAGCCTTTATTACATCCTCCGGTAACAAATTCCAGAGTTTGATTACACGTTGAGTGAAAAAATATTTTCTTTTATTAGTCTTAAGTAGTTTACCTTGTAGCTTCATTAAATGTCCCCTAGTCTTTCTATATTCTGATAATGTAAACAATCGATCTACGTTTACCCGTTCCACTCCGTTCATTAATTTATAGACTTCTATCATATCTCCCCTCAGCCATCTCTTTTCCAGGTTGAAGAGCCCTAACCTTTTTAGCCTTTGTTCATAGGAGTATCCTTTCATCCCCTTTACCATTTTGGTGGCTCTTCTCTGAACCTTTTCTAATATCGCTATATCCTTTTTAAGATACAGCGACCAGAATTGCACACAATATTCAAGATGCGGTCTCACCATGGAACAATATAGAGGTATTATAATATCTTTTGTTTTATTTTCCATTCCTTTCCTTATGATACCTAGCATTCTATTTGCTCTCTTGGCCGCCGCTGCACACTGGGCCGAGGGTTTTAACATGTTATCCACAATGACGCCTAAATCTTTTTCCTGGTTGGTGGTTCCTAATGTGGAACCTTGCATAGTGTAACCATAGTTTGGGTTGTTCTTCCCTAAGTGCATAACTTTGCACTTGTCCACATTAAATTTCATCTGCCATTTTGATGCCCAGTCTTCCAATTTATCAAGATCCTCTTGCAATTTTCCACAATCCTCTTGGGTTTTAACAACTTTAAATAGTTTTGTGTCATCTGCAAATTTGATAACCTCACTCATTATTCCACTTTCCAGGTCATTTATGAATATGTCAAAAAGCAGTGGACCCAGCACAGATCCCTGGGGTACGCCACTATTCACCTTTCTCCATTGGGAAGATTGGCCATTTAGCCCTACCCTCTGCTTTCTATCTTTTAACCAGTTCCTGATACACAGTAGTACACTGCCTCCTATCCCATGACTCTTTAGTTTTGCCAAAAGTCTCTGATGAGGGACCTTGTCAAAGGCTTTCTGAAAGTCCAGATATACTACATCAACCGACTCACCTTTGTCCACCTGTTTATTCACTCCTTCAAAAAAACACAACAGATTAGTAAGACAAGATCTTCCTTGTCTAAAGCCATGTTGGCTGTCTCCCATTAGGCCATGACTATCTGTTTATTACATGCTGAGTAATTTTATTCTTTATGATGGTTTCTACCATTTTTCCTGGTATTGACGTCAGGCTCACCGGTCTGTAGTTTCCCGGATCACCCCTGGAACCCTTTTTAAAAATTGGTGTTATATTGACGATCCTCCAATCTTCAGGTATTAGAGATGATTTTAATGATAGTTCACAGATTACTAATAGCAGGTCTGCAATCTCATATTTCAGTTCTTTCAACACCCTTGGATGTATACCATCCGGCCCAGGTGATATGGTCCAGGTGATATGTCTGCATATCCCTCAGCATGTTTTCTACTGTCTGCACGCCTTTGATTGCAACCCCTTTGGACACGCTGCTGCTTCCCGTCGGCTGTGACATTAATGCGCGATACGTCCAGGGCACCCTATACTGCACATTAAATAACCAGGGCGCCTTTTAATGCATGTTACCGGACCAGGCTTGCCTTAATGCTGCACCGCCCACTTCCTTATATGGCATCGGTAACATTACCGTGGCACTTAACGACGGTAACGTTACCGTGCTTTAGTAAACATACCCCATAGACTTGAAGAATAAATGCTCCCAAGGCCTGGGGACTTGAAGTACTTCACTTTTAAGCAGTAACTGTTCCCCAAAATGACGCAGCTGAAAAACATGAAAAAAAAATGAGGGGAGCATCTATCACCCACTCTATTCAGGTGGCGAAATCTCCATCAACATAAATCATAACCAACCGTGAAGCCTCTGGCACCACGAACACCCCATGCCCCATGTCCCTAATGAATGCAAATGCTGACACTGGCATATACGGAGTATAATAAGGGGCGATCTGTGATCCTTTACAGAGCATCCGCCACACTCTCCAGAGAAGGCTCAAGAAGGGATGGGCCAAGACCCTCCATGTGTTTGCCGGTTCCTCGAGAAACAGCACAGCTGGTAGGTGGCCAGGGGACATCCTCTGCTCCTCTAGCCACACCGAGTCCACCCCCTCTCTTTTGTACCAACACTAGGCTGCCCTCACACCAATAGTATACTGAGATATTGGGAATCCCCAGGCCCCTATGCTCCTTAGGGGTGGTGAGTGTGACCCAACCCACCTTAGGTTTCTGCCCCTTCCATATAAATCTAGCAAATTCCCTTCTCAGACTCTTGAAAAATCTTCTGGGGATATGGATCGGGTGTTGCATCATCAGAAAAAGAAATTTGGGTAATATTAACATCCGGAGCGCATTGATTCTCCCTAACCAGGTGACCGCACAGTCCTTCCATGATTGTAGACCCTCTCCTTTTGCTCGCTAGAAGCTTCCTGTAATTGACAGCATACAAGTGAGACAAATTGCTGAGGATAATGTCCCCCATGTACTTGAACTGGTCAACCACCGAGAATCCCAATCTTGAGACCCTTGCCAGTCCATCCACTGCTCGGGTATGGCATAACATTAGCGCTGTATTTTGCCAGTTCACCAAGAACCTAGATACCTACCCATAGCAAGTAATAATATCAACAACCCTGGGTAGGGGCACTGCCAGCTCCTGGAGATATATCAGTGTGTCATCAGCATATAAGGAAATCACATGGTTGGCAGTCCCCACCATACTCCCTCTCTTATAGAAGAGCAATGAGGAAACAAGTCTAATTTACCCCTAACCCTCACAATAAAGCAAAAATCAGCACGCTCAAAATACTCACATCCTCATTCCCTAAGAAACACTCTAAGGGACATCCTCCTTTGGAGTGTCCATTCGTAGGTGACCTATGGTAGCAGAATCCTACCTCCATTTTCAAGACCCTTGGCTGGGTTCATGTCAATGGAGAACAACCACAGGAGGTGGAGACAGGCCGACTAATGCTAGCACTCTGCTTATTGATTTGTTGGGTTGTTTTGGCCATGTAGTTTCGCCTTTTTATTCAGCTTATTCAGAATCAGTACTAGGATTTTGGAACTATGAATCTTCATTTGCAATTACCTGGGGATTTTTCTCTATTTTTTTTAACTATTATGGAACCAAGAAACAGGTTGGGTTACAAAAAACATAATCATACCCATTGAGCGTTTACAACACTCCCACCTGCCAGTCAGAAAGTAAAAAAATATTTTTGGATCAATGTTTCTATCAAACATCCCAACTTTTTTATTGTAGAGACTGCAAGAATGTCACTGCTTTGAAAAGCAGCACCATCCAAATTCTTGTGTCCCTACTAGAATACTGTCTGGATAGCAGCTTAGGCCAGCTTTTCATGCAGCCTAAGTTGTCCGAATAAGCATTGGCTGGAAATTGTGCCGGCATTTATTTGGATAGTGCCTGTTATGTCCTCACTTTGCCCACGGACTGTCCCTGCTCTAACCAGATAGTGCCAGGGCGGCTTGTGAAGATATTCAACAGCACTATCCGGACTTGTCCCTGAAAACCTCGGTCAGCACCAGCTCCCAAAATAATACCTGAATGATATAAATGAACTGGGTGCCCACAGACTCTCTAGGTTTTGTGATTATTTTCTTTTCTTGTTGCAACCAAGACAGGGGACTTTTGGGAAATCTTTTTGGGGACTGACATGCGGGTGTACAAGTTGCCTTATTATTTATTCCACTTAAACCATCTTACTTTCCTTTCCTGTACTTCTCTTATATGTTGTTATTGCTTAATTTGTGCTTTATATAATTTCTTAATTGTTCTGCTGATTGTTCTTAAGTTATCTGCTCACACCTGAGTAAAAAGTAATTTTTGTCCCATTTTCCATTGGTTCTTTGAAATTATTGCATCCTGTGAATGTGAGGGCTGGGTGGTTGTGCTGTTAGCAAAGTTTACATTTTGTGGAGGTAAAGAAACAAACAGATGATAGGATGTTGGGTAAGGAATTGCATAATGTTTGTCATGCCCCACCAGACTTTCAAATCCATACTTCCACACTTTCTTCCAGGTTTTCTTATAGGGTCGGCGAAGGTGTAATAATAAATCTTTTTTCCCTTTTTTCTGTGGATCCCCCTCTTAACCTCAGTTGTCGGTGGTAGGGGGGCATTGCTACATGTGTTTTAAGGAATTTAGAGGCTCTAATGAAGAAATGGGAAGGGATGTGTGACTGTTCTCACTGAGGGGCCTTCATTCAGCTGCTCCTCACTATCTTTCCTCTCTTATCTCTCCCTACACCCCTCCTCAGGAGTCTCACTCTTCTCGCAGATCCCTTCATTTTGTGCTCTTCTCTTCCACTGTCAACTCTAGACTTCGATCTTTCTACCTTGCTGCTCCTTATGCCTGGAATAAAAGACCTGAATTGGTACGTCAGGCTCTCTCTGTGTCCTGTTCAAATTCAGGCTAAAAACTCACTTCTTTGAGACTGCTTTTGGTCCCTGATCCCCTTAGTCTCCTGTTCACCTCCAATATGTTATCTTAACATTCTCCTAGATATATCCTAGTCCATCTGTCCTGTGCCATCTGTCTTGACTATTGTGTTAACTGTCTTGACTATACCTAAGCTTTTATGAGTAGGGACTGTCTCTTACATGTCTCTGTACAGCGTTGTGTACGCCTTGTAGCGCTCTACAAATGATAAGTAGTAGCAGAGGGGCTGATGCAGTGAAGTGCACTAGGTTTTGCACACATGCTAGCTTGGCCTTTGTGCACAATTCTGTGCACTACCATGGGCTCCCTATATAAGAACAAGTTCCATGCACCAGCTAAGCATGCCCAAAGCCTTGGGTTGATATCAGCAAGCAGCTCATTTAAATCCTATGGTAAAAAAAAGCAATTCACCATTTAGCGCAAATGCAGAGAAGTGCATGAAAGACCAAAAGATTAGGCGCACGGTTTACTAATGCTGGGGCATTCATGCAAAGTCTAAGGAGGGGTAAAGATTAACTTGTTCTTACACAGTCAGCACTTGTGAGGATTTTATGCCTCTTTCTTCTCGTTACTGTAAGCATACAGGATCGGCAACTTTTTCTGGCTTTGTGAAGAGGAGGCGCCGAGAGGGAGGTGTGGGACTATTGATAACTATTTAGAATTGCAAAAATTGTATAGCAGCACTGGGAGTTGCATGTGCATGCATCTGTGCATGTGCTGAAATGTTATTCTGCACATATATAACAGCATTCCAAAAACTATGCACAGAATAGTATTCCAGGACATGCATGGATGTATGCACATGTGGCTCCAGGTGCTGATATCATTTTATCATGTGCAAAATACAGAGAAGGATCAAAGAAGGAAGGGAACTGCTGTTCTGCAGCTACAGCTGGAGAGGATAGGGGCACAAAGGTCCAGCAACTGTTTTAAAGCAAGGGCAAACCAGAGACTCGGAGTCAAAGAGCCCTAGGGCAGCAGAATTAAGGCATCCTGCTTATGAAAAGTGAGCCAAACTGTATAGAATCCTAGTAAAGATTTGTCTAAGGGGCGGGCCAGCGCAACCATTAGGCAAACTAGGCAGCTGCCTAGAGCACCAATGGTCTGGGATGTCCCATTGCCACTGTCACCACTCTTCTTGAACCAGTAGCGGTGGCAATGGTCACAAACCCAACAAGACAAAAAAACTGATCAACCACAAGACATATAACAACAAACAAAGAATTTTTTTTTTAGGAATATCCGTCAGGTCAGAGGACAGAAAAAACCTTGTCGAGTGGAACGGATTTCTCCCTTTAATATTATTTAAAATCCAGCAACACTCCCAAAAGTAGAGGAGAGACCAGAAACACGGACCCCAAAAGCCACAATGCTAAGAATAGTAAACCAAAGAAAGGTTAGATGGTAAGAATACTTAGCCGGCAGTCGGGTCCTTTCCTATGGTTTTCTTGGTTCTCAATAATCACTCAATAACTCAATGGTCACAAACCCTGCAGCACTTACCTTCAACCCCCAGCATGGCAAAACTGTTTCTGTTCTGCCCCTATGGAAGTCGGCATTGGGCCTCAGCAGAGACAGACTTCCCACAGGGAGACTGTATCTGAGGTGTGCTGGAAGAGACAACTGGCCTCAGAGCCTGCCAGCAGACAGATGCAGAGCCTGGAGGAGACCAGAGGTATAGTAGGTGTGCAAGAGTCTTGGAAGAAGGGCTGTCCCATCCACTAGGCAGGCTAGGCAGCTGCCTATGGTGGCAGATCTCTGTGTGTGGCAAGCCATGTGCTTCAGCACACATAGCCTGCCGCTCCCCCCACGTGCCAAGCTGCACCACCCTTTCCCCCCATGCTGAGCTGTACCACGCTGCCACTGATTCTAGTGGCAGGGAGGGTGGCTAGGCTTTGTGGCATGCCATGTGCTTTAGCACATATGGCCTGCCACCTCTGAACCCCCGACATTATGTGGCAGGCCATATGTGCCAAAGCACATGGCCTGCTGCAAAGCCGAGCCATGCTCCCCCTCAACCCCATCGCCGGAATCGGCGGTAGCGTGGCTCAGCATGGGGGCACATGGTTTGGCACATGGGGGGTGGTTGCATGGCCCAGGGAGGGTGGCATGGTTCAGGGGGACAGCATGGCTGGGGCCTCTACCTAGGGGCTTCCGGCCCTGCTTTGAAGCATTAGTAACCTGCATAGATTCCTAGAGTCCATCAGCTGTAAGCTACTACAAGTCTCTTTCCTACTCAGGGCAAAGATGTTAGCAACTGTAGCTAAATAGAGTATTCTAGTTTTGCTTTGTTTTCTTTTAGTGTGGAGGCCAATTCAGATAAGGATGTCCAGGTCCGCCGAAAATGTGCAAGGTATGGACATCCCACACATCGAAGCAATACCATGAACAGGCAAATTGACATCCACTGGTACACAGAATAGGATGAAAACGTACAAACACATAAATGTCTTGCTCACATGGGGCCAGCTGCGTGGCCTGCACATACAACACATGATGTACAAAAGCACTGTGCGTGCATGCATCCCCCTGCCATGTGCCCCGGCACCAGCAGGGATGTATAGGTCCGATGTCACGTCCAGGTGGATGGCCAAAACATCCACACCTGCACTGTGGACCAATTGCAACAGGAAACAAGATGGAGTGATGTCCCCCTCCCCCCGCAGGCAAGCACAGAGCAGTGTGTGAAAATGGTCACACGGCTACCAAACCTCTCTGAGGCAGAGACACGCCTGCTCTACAGGCTAGTGCTAGAGGAGGAGGCAACCCTGCTCCCCATGGGGCACAGAAGGCCAGCCCAAGCAGCTGCATGCAGGGACTGGGAGCATATCAGAAGCACCCTAGCCCAGTAAGTAGAGACTACAGGAACAAGTGGGTGGGGCTGGACGAGGGTGGGAAGAATGCCTCTGCAGGGAGATGCACAAAGCCAGGCAAGCAGCCCCAAAGCTATGTGGTTGGAGGGGATGGGAGTGAGCCAAGGGAGGTAGGGGGGGTATGGGTGAGCCAAGGGGCCTGAGGGGAGATGTGAGCAAGGCAGAGGAGGTGGGAGGGGATGGAGGGGAGCAGGTAGATGGTGTTGAGGATGGCAGTGGGCAGGTGGAGGGGGTGGGGATATGTGAGAGAAGGGGGGTGGGACTGGGTCAAGGAGCACGTAGGTGGTGGAAGGGGCTGTGGCCCATGTGCAGGGTGAGGTGGGAGTGGATGGGGTATGCAGAGGGCAGAGGATGGAGATGTGGGTGTACTTTGTACATGTGGCCTTACACTGTGCTGTGCAATGAGCCCCAGGTCGCTGGCATAGACCCCCAAACCCTGGAGCACACCACACATATGGAGGGTGGTGCCAATCAGGTTCATGCTTGCCATGTCAGTCCCCTTGAGCTCATTGCACAGCACCTGCAGGACATCCATGGGGACCTCCAGGCCCTCTCCCAGGAGGTGTGGTGGTTCACAGAGGCCCACACATACTCACCAGGCCCACAGGAACGCAGGAGTGGCCCCCGATAGGCCATGATAGATATGTGGGCTTCTAGTTGGCCCAGATGTTTACCGCTGCTGGTACTGTCATCTATGGGTGGCACATCCAGCCCATGTTTTGCAATAAAGACTGTTTACCCTACCTCTGGTCTCCTTGTCATCCATCACCGTGGGCCCCAGCAGCTGCAGCACAACACAAGGTGCAGTGCCCTGGACATGAAGGTATGGGAGCCCAGTCTACCACCATCATGTTCTGTATACCTGTGGGTGTTGGATGACACAATCCATGGCCACCCTGATGCCCAGTGCTGGCAAGCCACAGGGGGGCCCTTGCCTGTGAATGTGGTGCAATGTGGGTGGGGACATGGGGGGAATGAGTGCACTCTGGCACTGTACGGGCTGGGGTGCATGGCTGAAAGGTCATGGCATGACTGGCAGCTGCCAGTGCAAGGGCAGCATGTGCGGGCCAATGAGTATGGGGACACTCATGACTGTATGGGTCAGGGTTGTGCACCCAGAGGCTGCAGGGACAGGTGGTTGCGTGTGTATGGGGGGGGGGTGCCCTGAGAAAGGGCACAGAGGTGGTGTACTACAGGGGAGGCCCAGGTGGATGGCTGACAAGGACAAGGCAGTGGTAGGATGTGGACAGCATAGCAGATGGTAGATGCAGTGACAGTGCCATGGTTTGTAGATGTTGAGGTAGGTGCAGGGGCTATGGAGGGTGGGGGCAAGTGTGGCTGGCATGTGTGTGAGATGTGTTCAGTGCTCACACATCCCCTGCCACAGTGTATGGATGTCATGGCTATCCGCACAAGGATATGATGGGCCTGGAGGACCAGTTGATACCCACAGCGGTGCACAATTGCCTGGTCACAGTTCCCCCTTGTTGGACAATGCACACACCCGTGTCCAGCATGGGCCCATGTCAGGCATCTGCTGCTCACCCCCAGCAGAGTATATGGGGGCCACTACCTCCAGGGAACCAGACACATATCCCGAGTGGCAGGTTTCCATCTGCGTTGGGTGCACAGCCCAGGTTACCCCTGCCTGCCTCCTGCCCATGCCGACCCTTCCCCCCCCCCCCCCGGCACCAAGATGACAAAAGCAGGAAAGGCCTACCTCAGGCAATGTGTGCCTGCAGGAGGCCCAGGCATGCCACAACATTCCTCTGGAATTCCGCACCACATGCTGGTCGTGGTGGTGGCACACTGTCATCATCCATGTCCTCTGGCTCAGGCCCAGGTACATCAGGTGCTGGCTGCCTCCGGCATATTGCATAATTATGTAGCATGCAGCAGGCTATGAACATGCTGCACACCTTATGCAGGTTTTAGAGGAACTCTCCATCAGACCGATCCAGATATCAGAACCTGCTCTTTAGCAGGCCAAAGGTTCTTTCAATCCTGGGCCCAGTTGCCCAATGTGCCCAGTTGTACCTCAGCTCCCCAGGCATCTGTGGTCTGATGATCGGAGTGAGGAGCCAGTCCTGCAGTGGGTACCCTCGATCATGTGCATGGCTTGGGGGGCGGGAAAGGAGAATAGTGTTGAGCCTTGCCCTACCTCTGGGTGTGCACTGGCCCGTGCACTACATCCATCCCCAGTACTCCCCACATGCATAGGTGTTATACTGGTGCCAGGTTGCACATGCATATGCACAGCACTGTGGCAAGCCCCATCCCCCCAACCCATTGGTGCTGTACATGCCATAACAATGTGCATCCACTGACATGCCCCTGTGGGACAGGTGTTCAGCCCCCACATGCAGGGATATGTCTGTGGGAGTGTAACCAGTGCCCAAGCCAGTGATATGTGTCCAACCCCATACACCCTGTGGGCATGCTCATCACATCCTGTGTGCTTATGCTGCATAGTGTCCCGCATATATGTGCAAATCCCACTGTGCTTTCCCAACTTACCCAGAAGCCAGCCACCAGTAATGGCGCCACTTTCAAATGCCTCATATATCCCAGACTGTGCCAGGATATATGCATCATGGCATGACCTGGGGTAGCGTGCCACAACATCAGTTATCCCCTCTCGGCATTGCAGATGACCTGCATATTAAGGGAGTGGTAGGCCTTCCGGTTCCAGTTTGCAGCCTTGTGGTGGTATGGTGGGCAGAGGGTCACATGCATGCAGTCAATGGCACCCAGCACAGTTGGAAACCCTGAAGGCAGATGGAACAGCTGCATGACCCGCTGCTGCTGGAGCTGGGTGCGTGGAAAGGCGATGCAGTGTGCACAATGCCCCACAAAGGCATCTAAGAATGTACTGTCATGATGTGGGCATCAATAAAGTTGAGAACTTGAAAAGAAATCCTGTTTCTTTTAGGAATCTAGATGTGCAGTTACCTCCAGGCACAGCTAGAGGGAGCAGGAAGGAACATACAGGAGCTAATGAGCCTAAGAAGGCTAATGATTTGCACCTGGGAATGACCCCGGAACTCTTGAAGGAAAGATTCCTTTATAAGCCAGAGCTGAATGCCAGCAAGGCAGACGAGAAAGAGAAGGAGGGGAAGAAAGGAGCAGAGAAGGAGCGAGAGCACGCAGAGAAGGACCTGAAAAGGAACAGAGACAGAGGAACGTCTTCACAAGAAGAAACAGCTCCATTAAGAGGATTGGCTCCAAGAGAAGGAGTAAGTGAAAGAATCCTATGTGAGCAAGCCCAAAGGAACAGAGTTCACAAGGGTGAAATCCAGAAGGGCCAGGCTGACCGTGCAGCTGTTCAAGGGAAGTTTGTTAGAGCCAGCTCTGAAGTTAGAGTGTGTGCCATGCCATGTTCTCACAGCGTTCCTGACTCAAGAGCAGAGAGACAGAAGCAAAGAACCAGGGAGAATGGTTTGGAGAAAAGCTTGCAATCTCTGAGAAATGCTAACCAAGTTGTAACAGGCAAGAAAGGAAAAGCACTTTGTGAAAAGACTGAGTTCTTACCAAAGGAGAAAAGAGAATCCACGTCAGGTTTTACCAGGCTGCCAGAAAGCAGAGCATTGCCTAAAGCTTACAGGCAGAGAACCTGTTACAGGAGGAAAGTTTCTGAAAGGGAAAACTCTGCGGATTCAAATGAGCCAGACTCCAGGTATGAAAGATTTATTAATGATATAAAATGCTTGAGTCCTAAAGGCCCTGTTGAAACACGTGCTCACTCTGTAAAGAAGGAGAAGCCAGATTGGTTTCATAAAATCCCTAAAGCACTTAGAACACAGTGGTACTGGAGACAAGACCCTAGAGACATTGCACACAGACCTGTGTCAGACAGGGACAGTGTTTATTCCCCTGATGAAGAATCCATGGAGATAGAATGCATAAATACTGTTCCCATGTCTCAACCTGAACAGATGGAATGTGAGTTGTGCATAGCCTCGTGCCAGGAGTCTGTAGCCACCGTGTAACCTAGAAGAAGTGTATAGAATTCCTATGCTGTTGGAATGAGCTGAATTCCTTTAATCAAGCCTTACCTTAATTGTGAAGTTTAACAATTAAGCATATGATTTGAATGCTGGTACCTTTTGCAACAAAGGACTTTCTGTTGATTCTAAATGTCTTAGTTTGAACCCTTGCACTGACGGGGAATAAAAGCCTTAATTTCTCTACACTCGGTTTCGTTAATGAGTGCTCTTAGGCAGCTGGAATAAGTAAGAACATCTTTACTACGCCAGATGAACATTACATTCCCTTTGGCTACCTAAAATAATCTTTGCTCTGGAGCAGCCCCATATTTCTAATGACGTAGGCGGGGCGCCCCACGACAAATGGCATAGTTGTTAGGATTTGGATATAATCCTAAGACATACTGAGAAGAAATAGAAAATTACCAGTATTCAGCTTGAAAAAAAAAAAAAGAAAAGAAAACCCGGACTGGAGGTAAAAGAAAACCCGGACCAGAAGTGAAAGAAAACCCGGACTGGAAGTGAAAGAAAACCCGGACCAGAAGTGAAAGAAAACTTGGACCGGACTGGAAGTGAAAGAAAACCCGGACCGGAACTAAAGGAAAGCCGGATCGGAGGGAGAAAACGTGGACCGGACCGCCGAGAATCTGGATCGGAAGGCGAGGTTGATGACTACGTTGGAGTGCTACGATGCAGAGCAGCACCACCCTTGCTGAGAGTGCGATTCTACAATTTCTACCAGGTAACAGGTAGAAGGGCATAACTTGTGTGGATACAAGTAAAAGTTTAAAGGGAAAATTTGAAAAAAAAAAAGGGAAGTGTAGGTCTGATTTTTTGTGTGCAGCCACACTTGGGGGTTTTTTTGTTTCTCTTTCCTTTCCAGGGATCTCATCGCGATGGAGCAGCGGGAGCTGTTTAGCTGGATGGCGGAACAATTCAGCAGGCAAGCAGAACTGGCTGCGCAAACACAGCAGCGTGCAATCCTGGCAATGCAGGAGCAACAAAAGCCAGTCCTGCAGATGCTGGAAACCTGCCTAAGCCATCAACAAAAGACACAGGAAGAAGCCGCTGGACTTTTGAAGCAGAGCTCAGGACTGGGCAACTGGCCGGTAGGACTAGGGTCCTACGAGACTCTAACTTTGGGAAAGTTAGGAGTAAAGGATGATCCAGATGACTTCCTGGACTCTTTTGAAAGAATAGCTCTTTCCGTGGGTTGGCCGGAAGAGCAGTGGCCCATTAGATTGGCAGTTTCCCTCACTGGAGAGGCACTGTCAGCCTATAGGGCAATGCCTGCTTCGTTAGCAAACAATTATAGTGAGGTGACGAAGGCCATCAGGGAAAGCCTCGGCCTGACTCCTCTCGTCTATAACCGTAAGCTACGTGCGGCGCGTTTGGAAGTAGGCGAAACGCCGAAGACATTAGGTCACAGGCTGAAGAGCTTAGCTGAAAAGTGGCTAAGGCCTAATGAAAGAACCATTGAAACGCTAATGGAAAGGATAATCCTTGAGCAGTTTATGATTGCTGTACCCAGTAGTATACAGAGCTTCCTTATACTACGAAATTGTCGCACTACTGCAGAGGCTATTGCCTTAACCGAAAGGTATTTAGAGGCTGAATTAGCTACCCAGCGTACTGGGGACGTAGCAAAGATGGCAGTAGCGACATTTAAGCGGCCATCAGGAAGTCTCTCACAGGTTAAGACACAGAATGTAAAACATGCAAGGAATGTAGAGAAAAATCATTCCATAAGATGTTTTGGCTGTGGAAAGTTGGGTCATGTAATGAATGAGTGCCAAATACGTACTGCTCTCATGGGAGAGAACAGACACCTATTATCAGAAGGATTTGTACTGGATGTCACTGTACAAGGAGTAGCTGCCAAAGCTCTACTTGACTCTGGCGCGGACCAGACAATGATTTCGCGCAAGCTCTGGTCCATTATCCAAGAGCAAGCTGTGTCCGTCCCAAGTCAACCAGAGGGCAGAGTCAAGATAAAATGTGTGCATGGCGCTGCCACCTTTTATCCTGTGTGCAAATTACTGGTCAGAGGTTTGGGAATAGAAAAAAATATGTCAATAGCTGTAGTTCCCAAATTACCTAAGGAGCCGCCACCATGCGACTCTGAGGCGCCCGTGCCTCACAGGAAGTGCTGGGCTTGGAATTCGGCATCTGGGAGGCTGGTGCCGAGTCGGACCTTGGGAACAGTTTCTCCTGCAACTCCAACCATTTTTTATTGGTTTTCGGCATTATGGCCTGGCACAGGTCGCAGGAGATGCTATCATGGTCTGGTCCCAGGCAGCGTAAGCAGCAATCATGGGTGTTGGTGATGGACATAGTTTGACTGCAGTGGTCACATTTTTTGGACCCACCAGGGGATATGGTGGGAAAAACACCCGGCCGGGGTCAACGACCCCTGGGCAAAAAGGGTGTGAATGCTGGTCAAGGCAAGCCTCAATGAAAAAAAGAGGAAAGGAGCAAGAACAGCACCAGGCCCGGCACCGGCTCGAGGCGGGAAGAGGAACTGGTACGCAAACCAGGAAACTAACTATTTGAGGATAATTAGCAAGGATTTTATCCAGGGAAACAGGACAGACATCAGTTGGGCTCTGCGGAAAAAAGGAGACTGTGCAAGATGGCAGCCTTGGACTGGAAGGGGACCACACATGCATGGTAGCATGTCTCAAAGGCTTTCTTTGAAAGCTGAGGAAATGCTCCACTTGGGCTCCATCGCCGCCAATGCCCCATATGTGAGGACCTACTTCCTGCTTGTTCCTGGAGAACAGCCTTTCTACATAGCTGGCTAGGCCTTGAGAAGGAGAAGAGATTCCCATAGGCTGGATAGGCCTAAGCAAGAGAAGGAGAGGCTCACAGACTAAGGGATGGTCTAAAGAAAAAGTCAGTGGAGAGGTTAACAGAGGTCTAAAGTTACCCAGCTGAGTGTTCCTGATAAAGTCCAGCTGCTGCCGTTGCTGTGACTTTTGTAGTTTAGTAGGTAAATGGGACCAACATGATATATCCCACCTTACCTTTTGGAAAGACCAGTCTGTGGTGTAAGCCAATGGTTCTCAATCCAGCAGGGCCGGCCCGTCCATTGAGCAAGAATGTTTTTTGCACAGGGCCCCGCGTTTCAGGGGGCCCCGTGCAAAAAACATTCTCCATCATTCCAAGTAGATTAAAAAAAAAAAAAAAAAAAACAGCTGCTGCTGCCGCTTCTGCCATGGTAGCAGCAGAATCAAGCGTTCCTCCACGGGGCCCCCCTGCCCGGCAGAAGCCTCCCTGCAGCATCAGCTAGCTCCGGAGTCCCAAAGCGCGGGCTTCTTTCAGAGCCGCGAAGAGAGAGCTTCTGTGATCTCTCGCGGCTCTGTTAAGCCCGCTGAGGGTGATGGGAAATCCCATCAGCCCCGGCGGGATTAACAGAGCCGCGAGAAAGGGAAACTCTCGCGGCTCTGAAAGCCCGCGCTTTGGGACTCCGGAGCTAGCTGATGCTGCAGGGAGGCTTCTGCCGGGCAGGGGGGCCCCATGGAGGAACGCTTGATTCTGCTGCTGCCACGGCAGAAGCAGCAGCAGCAGCCGTTTTTTTTTTTATCTACTTGGGATGATGGGGGGAGGGGGGTTAGGACTGGTAATGGGCTATGGGGGAGCTAAGACTGGAAGTGGGCTGATGGGGAGGTTTAGGACTGGTAATGGGTTATGGGGGGGCTAGGACTGGAAATGGGCTGACGGGGGGGTTAGGACTGGTAATGGGCTATGGGGGGGCTAAGACTGGAAATGGGCTGATGGGGGGGTTAGGACTAGTCATGGGATATGAGGGGGCTAAGACTGGAAGTGGGCAAATGGGGGTCTAGAAAAAACAAAGGGCGATGGGGAAGCAAAGACTTGAAATGGGCAGATGGGGGGGTTAGTACGAGGAATGGGCTATGAGGGGGCTAAGACTGGAAGTGGGCTGATGGGGGGGTTAGGACTCGTAATGGGCTATGGGGACGCTAAGACTGGAAGTGGGCTGAGGGGGGAAGGTTAGGACGGGTAATGGGTTATGGGGGGCTAGAACTGGAAATGGGCTGATGGGGGGGTTAGGACTGGTAATGGACTATGGGGAAGCTAAGACTGGAAGTGGGCTGATGGGGGAGGGTTAGGACTGGTAATGGGTTATGGGGGGCTAGGACTGGAAATGGGCTGATGGGGGGGTTAGGACTAGTAATGGGCTATGAGGGGGCTAAGACTGGAAGTGGGCTAATGGGGGGTTAGGACTAGTAATGGGCTATGGGGAAGCTAAGACTGGAAATGGGCTGATGGGGGGGTTAGGACTGGTAATGGGCTATGGGGGGGCTAAGACTGGAAATGGGCTGATGGGGGGGTTAGGACTGGTAATGTGCTATGGGGGGGGCTAAGACTGCAAATGGGCTGACGGGGGGTTAGGACTGGTAATGGGCTAAGGGGGGGATAAGAATGTAAATGGGATGATGGGGGGGTTAGGACTGGTAATGTGCTATGGGGGGCTAAGACTGCAAATGGGCTGACAGGGGGTTGGGAATGGTAATGGGCTATGGAGGGGGCTAAGACTGGAAATGGGCTGATGGAGGGGTTAGGACTGGTAATGGGCTATGGGGGGGCTAAGAATGGAAATGGGCTGATGGGGGTTTAGTACAGGTAAAGGGATGATGGGGGGGCTAAGACTGGAAGTGGGCTGATGGGGGGTTAGGACTAGTAATGGGCTATGAGGAGGCTAGGACTGGAAGTGGGCGACGGGGGGGTTAGGACTAGTAATGGGCTATGGGGAAGCTAAGACTGGAAGTGGGCTGATGGGGGAGGGTTAGTACTGGTAATGGGATATGGGGGTTAGGACTGGAAATGGGCTGATGGGGGGGTTAGGACTGGTAATGGGCTATGGGGGGGGCTAAGACTGGAAGTGGGCTGATGGGGGGGTTAGGACTAGTAATGGGCTATGGGGACGCTAAGACTGGAAGTGGGCTGATGGGGGAGGGTTAGTACTAGTAATGGGCTATGGGGGGCTAAGACTGGAAGTTGGCTGATGGGGAGGTTTAGGAATGGTAATGGGTTATGGGGGGGCTAGGACTGGAAATGGGCTTATGGGGGGGTTAGGAATGGAAATGGGCTATGGGGGGGCTAAGACTGGAAATGGGCTGATGGGGGGGTTAGGACTGGTAATGGGCGATGGAGGGGGCTAAGACTGAAAATGGGCTGAGGGGGGGGTTAGGACTAATAAAGGGCTAAGGGGGGGCTAGGACTGGAAATGGGCTGATGGGGGGGTTAGGACTGGTAATGTGCTATGGGGGGCTAAGACTGCAAATGGGCTGACAGGGGGTTGGGAATGGTAATGGGCTATGGAGGGGGCTAAGACTGGAAATGGGCTGATGGAGGGGTTAGGACTGGTAATGGGCTATGGGGGGCTAAGAATGGAAATGGGCTGATGGGGGGTTATGAATGGTAATGGGCTATGGGGGGGCTAGGACTGGAAATGGGCTTGCGGGGGGTTGCTAGGACTGGAAATGGGCTGAGTGGAAGGGGGGCTTGAACTGCAAATAGATGATGGAGACGGGGGCTTGGAATGGAGATGGACTGAGTGGAAGAGTGGCTTGAACTGCAAAAAGCTGATGGGGAGGGGGGCTTGAAATGGAAATGGGCTGTGAGGGGAGGGAGCTAGGACTGGAAATGGGCTGAGTGGGGGGGGGCTAGGACAGTAAATGGGCTGATGGAGGGGCTAGAATAGGAGCGGAAATGGGCTGTTGGGGGGTGCTAAGATTGGAAATGGGCTGTGGTGGGGGCTTGGATCGAAATGGACTCATGGAGGGGCTAGGACTGGAAGTAGGCTCATGGGGGGCTTGGATTGGAAATGGGCTGATTGGAGGGGAACTAGGATTTGACATGGGCTGATGGTGGGGCTAGGAAAGGACTAGAAATGGGCTGATGGGGGGCTGGGATTGGAAATGAGCTGATGGAGGGACTCGGATAGGACTGGAAATGGATGGGGGAGCTAGGACTGGAAATGGGCTGATGATGGTGGGGCTAGGATAGGATTGGAAATGGGCTTATGGGGGGCTAGGACTGGAAATGGGCTGATGCGGGGACTAGAAGGGAGCAGATGCTGGGTGGAGCTGGAACTAGACTGGAGCTGATGTTGGGGGAGGATTAGAATGGGATGGAGCTGGGAGAGTGAAATGGAGAGGAAAAAAATATTTTGTGTGGGAGGGAAGACAAATCTACAATTGGCCGGATATTGGGAGAGTAAGTGGGGATTGAGGATGGAGGGGTAAAATTTGAGTGGACGAAATAGGAATGAGGAAAGAGCAAAAGGAGAAAGATTAGTATGTTAAAGCAGATGTAGAGAGAGAATGGAAAAAAACTAGAAGAGAGAAGAAAGGACAAATGGACAGCAGATGATGGAGAGTTAGCATAAGACACGAAAAAACCAGAAGAAAGTGGCTGGAGCAATTGCAGCTGAAAAAAAATGCACAAAAGGTAGAAAAATATCTCTTTATTTTGAATTTATTAATTGGAATATGTCAGCTCTGGGAAATGTGCATCATTAACGTCTGCACTTTGTTTAGTACAAGAGCAAATTAATGTATAGTTTTATTTCTACAGTGCTGTATATTCCAAGTTTGGCTTTTGGGATTCCCAGTTTAATTATTGTCTTCCTGTTTCTAAATTGTGATTCCTTGTTTGGTGATGGTCTATGTTCTGCATGTGCAACTGAGCTGAGGTATTCTGTTTATGTAATTCCTATCTGACATTGCCACTTGTTCTCTTTCCCCAGTAGGTCATGTATTGTTATTCTCTGAAATGTATTGGTTTAATATTTGCAGTGTTGCCTTTTGATAGGTAGGGTCTGGTGCTTTGTGAGTCCTGGTAGTGCTGTTAGGATACGGCGGGTTTGCTATGGGTTCTAAATGGGCAGTGTTTGTAGTAGTTCCTAATGTGTCTGGCAGTTATCACTGGATTATAGTAATGTAGAAATCTTTTAGTCTTTCTTTATCCATACACTCATTAAGAGGCATGTTTACTAAAAGTTAGTGTATTAGTAACATTATGCAAATATTTATACAAATTAGGTCCCTTATGCAAATGAGGCCCCGCACTGAGTCTCCGCACATGGCCCCGCACCCCCTGCAATCCAGCCCCCTGGCAGACCCAGCCAGTCAGGTTTTCAGGATTCCCAAAGTGAATATGCATGAGTTAGAGTTGCATGCACTGTCTCTATTGTATGCATATTTGTCTCATGCATATTTATAGTGGATATTCTGAAAATCTGAATGGCTGAGTGTTCTCTGAGAACTGGGTTGAGAAGCACTACTATAAGAGACCAAATCCTATTGCATCTCAAACAGGTAGAAAGGAGGATTTTTGAGTATTTTAAGAAGAGGATCTGTGTGTATTTTGACAGAGGGTTTGCCAGTAGGGAATTTTTAGATCTTGAAAAGAGACATTAAGGCAGTAATTTTATAAGAAGCAGACTAGATTTACATGGCAAGTAAATCGGTAATTTTGTCATTTACATGCATAAGTGGCCACTTACATGTATAAATGAACCTTTATAAAATACCGACCAGCATGAAAGCAAGCATATAGTTTGCATCATGTGTACTGTCACTGTGGGTGTGCACATAGGTGGAGTTTGGAGTTTGGGCAGAGCATGGGCGGTCACTTACACCATCTCTAGAGCTGGTGTAAGTGATCACACCTTAACATATAGGCCTACTTATGCTTTATTTTATAAAGTCAAGTGCTTCCCCAGGGAAATCTGATACCTCTGTGGGTAAGTAAGCATAACGTTGTTTAGAATTTTAATGACTTAAAGCATGGGAAAAAAGAAATTTTGGGCTACTTTTAAAATTCTTTAAAAGCATGAAGTGGCTATTTGTTTGGTCTAAACCTTTAGATTTAATTTGTCCTAGTCTATAGATAGACCATTAGAGGTAAAAACAAAACAAATAGCTAGTTAATCATTTCCCCGCTCATCCTTTAATTTATAGTCTGTTTTCCCAATTAGGAGTGAAATTAGTTATCGCAGGATAATTTAATCAGCGGGCCATTAATCCTTAATAAATTGTTTGGCAGTTCAGTGAGAAGAAATCATAATATTAGCAGATAATATACCAAATTCCCTGAAGTCCTTCCTTTAGTCTCAGTATTCCTACTCCATTAACAGCTCTGAACAATTGAAAAACTCATCAGTACAAAGATGCAGACAGCAGTCCAGCAACAAGATAGGGGCCATCCAGTCTTTTGCATTGAGTGCTCCATATATGATTTTCTCCCAGATGGTGAGAGGTCATATGTGTGTGCTTGGTGCAAAACGTTTCTGATTCTCAGAAAATGAGTCTGATCTCTGGAGGCTAGAGTAGCAGACTTGGAGGAGCAGAGACAGACAGAGAGTTACATAGACAAGATCTTCAGGGACACAGTAGAGAAGCCCCACCTCCAGTCTGACAGCCTTTGTACTGTCTTAGACAAGAATGGTCACCTAGATTGTGAGCATAAACTTGGTTTGGCAGGAAGTGATCCTGTAGCCACAACCTGCCATCCAGGTGATGTTTTATCCCCTTGCATCAAGGATGTGTCTCCAGGGACTTCTGCCCAGGATGGAAGAGTTAGGATGGCCATCTTAGTTGGTGATTCAATCATTAGACATGTAGATAGCTGAGTGGCGGTGGACATGAGGATCACCTGGTCATTTTCCTGCTTGGTGCAAAGGTAGCAGACCTCACGCATACCCTAGATAAGATTTTTGACACTGCTGGGTAGGATCCAGCTGTTCTGGTACATTTTGGTACCAATTACATAGGAAAATGTGGGAAGAAGGTTCTGTAAGCCAAATTTAGAATTTTAGGCAAAAAGTTGGAATCCAGAACCTCTAGGGTAGCATTCTCAGAAATGCTTCTTGTTCCATGCACAGGACTCAAGAGACAGGCAGAACTCCGGAGTCTCAATGTGTGGATGAAATGATAGCTCAGGGAGAAATGTTTTAGATTTGTTATGAACTGGGCTTCATTATGGGGAAGGGGGCACCTATTCCAGAAAGATGGACTTCAACTTAACTGGGGTGGTACTAAGCTGTTGGCGCTAACGTTCCAATTGGAGACAGAGCAGCTTTTAAACTAGAACCTGGGGGAACGTCGACAGTTGTCCAGCAGTGTATGGTTTGGAGCAAGATATCTATGAAAGATACCATCATAACAGTGAAGTTAGGGCAGCCTGAGAGAGAGAGTGCAATAAAGGCTATAGTAGCCCTAGTGCCTTTAAATAAAGACCAGAAAGTGATAAAAGATTGCACATTATCCCTGCCAAATGCTATGAAAGTTGTAAATTCAAGCAAGCATAACTTGAAATGTCTCTTTGTAAATGTTGTATGTTTAAAAAATGGGATTGGAGAATTAGAATATACTGTATAGCACTAAATGAAGAGAGAGACATGGACCCAATTCACTATGGGGCTCAACCGAGCCGTCTGGACGGCCCCGACCAAGACGGGGTCAATGGACTCGATTCTGCAACGCAGGAGCAAGACACTCCCACAGGTGCAGCATCGGGCCCAGAGACGGCCTGGCATACCCCTGCTGCAACGCAGGGACATCCTCCCCATGGGCCTATCCCCCCTGCTGTGCACCTACCCCTGCAACCATTGGCCTCCATCTGTCCTGAGGGGAAGGGCTTCCTGGCTCTGGGGGGGCTGTCATCCAGGATCGGGGGGGCACCCCTGCTTATTCCACCTCAGAGGTGGAATAAGCAGGAATAAGCAGGGCATCTCCCTGGCGATCCTCAGACATACAGGGCCGTCAATAGAATTGGCTCTGTACGTCTGAAGGTCGGTCGTGCCCATGATCTGCCCACTCTCTGCCCCGTCATGCCTCCATTCCCCACAGCACACACAGCAGCTCTGTGCGTGCAGCAGGGGACAGAGACAGAATACCGACAAGGCAGATAGCGGGAGTGCACATCCTCCTTTCCTTGGGACCCACATACTGAGCTAACAACAAATGCTTTTGTGTATCCCCAGGAAATAGCAACCAAAAAAACCCTACTTCCCCAGTGGATGTGGGCTACACACTAGAGCCACTTAACTCCCCTGAACATTATCTTTGCATCTGGTTCACCTCAGCACATATTCTACGCTTCCTGATAACAGTTCCTGTGAAATATTCATACTTGGTTTTGTGTGGTGCCCTGTCATGGAAGATGCCATTCTGACACCTGATGTCACTGTGCTTGCTGATATTAAGGAAGCGCTCTCATTTTCTAAAACGACAAGGGTGCTTAGAGGGTAATTTTATAAGGGGGTGCCTAGTAAATGGCATCTATTTTAAACCTGTTTTTTAAAAACAAGTAGGTGTTTACTTGCTGTTATAAAATACTAGCCTAAGTTGCAGAAATCATGCCTTAAGTTAAGGCGTGGACATTTACATCAGCCATAGAGTTGGTGTAAATGCCCATCCCTAAATTTTTCAAGAACCTGCATGAATTAGGTTTGTCTCAGCCAGGTTCTTTCTTTTGACCTTAAATTTTGAGCAGATGGGTTCTCTTTTAAAACTATGAGCCAGAATCACAAATGACAGTGACCACACTGCGTTGGAGATGCCCCCTAGTGGTAGCTGAGTAGGCCCACCAAAACTTGCCAAGATGCTAGAGATCAGGTTTGGAATGTATTTGTCTGGACTGTGGCTTAAATCTGACGTTCTCTGTATGACAAGTCTAAAGTTGACCGCCCATGTCAGAAATGCTACCATAGATTTTAAAAAGTGGATTTTCTTTTTCAGAAGATGGTTTGGGGATGCAAAATAAATCAAAAATCATCTTTGACCGTACTACCAAAAGGAAGGGCTTCAGATGCTTCCTCCATCACTGACAATAAACACAACTTATCAGCTCCCAACCTACTAGATCATCTTCCTGCTGAGCATCCAGCTTCCACTTTCCACTGAGAAAGACAGAGAGTAATCATGCACATTCAGTTCCTGTTCTTACTCTTTTATCCTTTATTGGCAATACAAGTCAAGTAATAAATTAATTACCAAGGCTTTGCCACCATAAGGGAGGGATGGGGGTCATCTAGCTGGGGGGAAAGGGGGTTCAGAGTTTGTATTTGGCATGGTAATGCCAGTCCAGTCCTCCTGATTGTGTTGAGTCACTGTTATACAGGCTTACAACATGCTCAGATACGCCATGAGGTGATGGATATCTTCCACTCTTCTCCAACAATCTGGCAAAGATTTTGTGTTGAAGAACATCATCAAAGAAAATGATCAGTCCCCGGACACTGAGCACAGCAGTCAGAACCAGACAAAATACACAGCTCTTCTCATTCCAAGAAATGTCAGAGCATCACTGTATCAGGGGTTGTCGCATTATCTTATCTCCCTCACTGCTGCTAGACAGCATCAGATTTTTTCAGCTCACTAAGTCTACTTCTTAGGTTGTTTTATTATACAAACATTAGTGGCATTCCCTTAACGCTTAGTTCATGATTCCTTTGTGTCTCTATACAGGGAGACTGAGGAGATAGCCAAGGGGAGAGCATTTGATCTTCATCTCCTATACCAGGCAATCATCTATAATTCCTGCAGTGGTTATTGTATTCTTTTTCCTCTTGTAGACTGTTCTATGCTTTATGAAGCATCAAACAACGGTGGCCACAGTGGAGACGTTGGTGACCTTGCTCTCATCGGCCCAGGGCTGCAGGTTTTGCAGAGCATAGAGGGAGGAGTTGTGCATGCAGAGGGGATCCTGCTGCAGCGGCTGGCCCAGACTCTTCTGAAAGGCCTCCTGTTGTAGGTGGATCATCAGTCGGTTGGCCTGCTGCCTTTCTGCTTCCCGCTCCTCAGCTGTTTGCCTCCTGCCACATACAGAGAGAAAGAAAAAGCAAGGTCAGGGTTTTAGCACACACCATGCAACCTGCACTTTCTGCGTTGTCACACAAGTCCCTACACTCACCTGGCTTGCGGATCTGCTCCCACTAAGAGCAGATGCAAGACCTAAGAGGAGGCGGAAAAGGCTCTTCTTTCTGCTGTTAGGTTTTTAGAGTTGGGAGAGAGGTAGGAATGTGCACGGGCTAAAAAAACCTGGTTAATTTTTAGAAATGTTCTCAATATTTGCTTTCTTTTAGTTTGTTTCATACATTTGGATTAATAAAAATAATTTTTATCACACACCAGAATTTTTAATGTGTGCAAAAACTGATTGTACACATTCATTTGTGGTTAATGCTTCTTAAATCAATTTTGAGTGCACTAAAGGTCCAATATTCAAAGGGATATATCAAATAATGACCGCCATTATCCAGGTATTTCTGTTAGGCGCCAATATCCTGGATAGCACTGGGGCAGTTTACGGGGGGAGTGTTGCAGAACCAAAAGTTATCCAGAGATCACCAATAATTGCCCCTCCATCTGCTATTCAGCACCAGCCACAATCCAGATACTGGCACTGAATATCCGGATGATATTTAATCACCACAGCCGGCATTTGAAAAAACACTAATGAACAAAATGCACATCGCCACAGAGAGGGAGGAAATTGATAAAGGAAAATGTGAATGCTGGAGTAGAGCGGGAGTAAAAGTAGATGGTCTAAGTATGGGAATAGGTTAATGATATAGAAATATAGAAATATGATGACAGAAAAAGACCACATGGCCTATCCAGTCTGTCCTTCCATATCAACAACTACAACAGTCCCCTTTTTACCTTTAGAGATCCTCTGTGTTGGTCCCATGCTTTTTTGAACTCAGTTACTGTCCTCATCTCTACCACCTCCACTGCGAGACTATTCCACGGATCCACTACTCTTTCCATAAAGAAATATTTCTGCATATCACTCCTGAATCTATCTCCCTTCACCCTCATCCCATGTCCCCTCGTAGCAGAACTTGCTTTCAATTGAAAGAGGCTCTATCCCTGAACATTTATGCCACGGAGGTATTTAAACATCTCAATCATATTACCTCTATCCCGCCTTTCCTCTAAGGTGTACATATTAAGATCCTTCAGTCTGTCCTCATATGCTTTATAATGAAGACCACTAATCATTTTAGTAGCCACCCTCTGCACCGACTCCATCCTGTTCACATCCTTTTGAAGGTGCGGTTGCCAGAATTGCACACTATACTCCAAATGAGGTCGTACCAAAGACTTATACAGAGGCATTATCACCTCCTTTTTTCTGCTAGCCATTCCTCTCCGTATGCACCCAAGCATCCTTCTAGCTTTTTCCATTGCCTTTTCTACCTGTTTAGCTACTATAAGATCATCGGACACAACCACGCCTAGGTCCCGCTCTTCTTTAGTGGACAAAAGTACTTCACCCCCTTTACTATATTGCTTCCTTGGATTGCTGCAGCCCAAATGCATGACCTTACATTTTTTAGCATTAAATCCCAGCTGCCAAATTCTAGACCATTCTTCAAGCTTAGCTAGATCCCTCCTCATGTTATCTACACCTTCCTGGGTGTCTACTCTATTGCAGATTTTGGTGTCATCCGCAAAGAGGCAAACCTTACCCGACAGCCCTTCCGCTATATCACTAACAAAGATGTTAAAAAGAATCGGACCAAGGACAGATCCCTGGGGCACACCACTGGTAACATCCTTCTCCTCAGAGTGAGCTCCATTTACTTGTACTCTTTGTCGCCTCCCACCCAACCAATTTCTAACCCAAGCAGTAACTTTAGGGTCCATCCCTAGGGTGCTCAGTTTGTTTATAAGTCGCCTGTGAGGAACAGTGTCAAAGGCTTTACTGAAACCTAAATACACCACATCTAGAGCTCTCCCTCAGTCCAACTCCCTGGTCACCCAGTCAAAGAAATCAATCAGATTTGTCTGACAAGACCTGCTTCTGGTGAACCCATGCTGCCTCGGATCCTGTAATCCGCTGGACTCCAGAAACCTCACTATTTTCTCTTTCAGCAGCGTTTCCAATAATTTACTCACCACCGAAGTTAAACTAACCGGCCTGTAGTTTTCAACCACATCCTTACTTCCGCTTTTGTGTAAAGGCACCACCTGATGGAGCTGTAAAATGGTTTCAGAGTTTCAGAACAGTTTGATACAGTCCTGGTGTTATCCTATTGCTTGTAGAGACTTGCAACCTTGATTTCCATATTGCATTTCCTAAGAAAGGCAAGACTAGAAGTCCATGCATATAGGGGTATGTTTACTGAAGTCCGTGCCAGTAAAGTGTGTAGGTTGCATTACCACTATGGGAGTCCTGCGTTAATTTTAGGGGGTAGGTGTGTCCATCCCTCTGTAGTTAGCACATGCAAAGACGCAACACTGCACAAGCTGGCACTTGAGGGCTGTTAGCGCAAGCTATTAATGTCCGCACCAACTGAGAATTGCCACCAATGCCTCTGTTCCACCCCGACCCTCCCAGTCCCCGCCCCATCGCATGCTGCCCAGTTAGCATGGGATTTTTAGCCTGGGGGCCTGTGCTACCTTTTAGCATGGCGTTCTAATCCCGCACTAACAAGTACACACTTTTCGAAACATGCCTCATGGACCGAATTAGCATGTGCAGAAAATCAAGAGCCAAGTAGGAACCCTAGTTAATGAAGAATGGCGGAAGGAAAAAGGCTCAAATCATTAGAAAAACAGTGATGGAGGAGGAGAAAGAATGAAGTAGGTCAGTACCATAAGGCAGAGAGCTGGAGTGAAAAAAAGAAGATGTGAGCATGATGAAGAAAGGGGGCAAGCAGTGGAGAAGAAATAAAACTAGAAGGATTAGGTGACTCATAACGGCAGAGCTTCTACCCAACTCCAATGATAATGGCACACCAAACAAAAAACCCCACTATTAATCTCTTTAATGAAGTCAATATCATACCCTGGAAACAAACAAAGCAAACCGTAAAATGCAATGTGGCATATTTTAGGGTTCCTAAGATTGCACAATGTCACTGTTGCATACACAGTGGATGTCTAGAAATTAAGAATGCAGAAAATCTGGAAAAGTTATTCTCTGCTGCAAGGAAGTGCAATTTAAACAAAAACATTTGGTGCTGAAATGAGTTGTAGCATACATTAGCATCTGTGACAAATAAGTTACCTCATCTAGAGAATATGGGCTTCAGCGCAATTGTATGAACTACGCAGGAGTCCTGCTGCTGGAACCAACATTGCCAAAGGTTCAGGCAGAATGGTGGGAGGCTCACGGTTCCTGCAGTGCTAATCTCCCCAGTAGGGGTCACACTAGATGAGAATAGTAGGAGTTCTGACTGCTCTCCCCAATTTATCTTCACAGTGTCATCATTTGTTCTTATAAAACTGACGAGCTTCATTAAGGGCCCACATCATTCAGCAAGCCTACACTTAGAGCTAATTCTGTTAGAGTAATCTACGCAGATGCTTCTCTCATTAGGTGCTCGTTAAGCACTGCTTCCTCATGCCACCTGAAAAGGATGCATTAAAGCTGAGGCTTATTAGATCTATCAATAACATCCTACATCTGTCTGGTCCAGTTGAGCCTGTAATCCTCCATTTCTTCCTCTTCCTCGTCCTGGCAGGCTTATTCAGAGCACACACAGAGCAGGAGATCTTATCTATTTACTCAAGGTGAGAAGCAGAGTTATTTCTTCTGCCCCCAATTCCAACTGACTCGAAAGTATCTTACAAAGGCTTTTCTTCTCCTTTGCCGCATACGTTCTCTGCCTTCCCTGTCACAATCATCATAACCAAAACAAAAAAGTGTGTCCCACAAAGCAAGAACCCTGAGAAAAAACATTACAATTTTGTCGGACAGTGATCGTCAGAAAGGGACAAGGCCCCCTCTGAAGATCGCGTCCCTTTTAATCATTTGCAGTAAAAACTTTAGTGGAAAAAAATTAACGAAAAATACACACTTAACTGGCAAAATGGAGTCCATGCAAACAGGAAAACGACACAGTCCTGTGTTTCAGGCTAAACCTTTGTCCACCCTGCTTCAGGTTCCTTAACCCCACAAATGCACTCATTCAGAGTTGGACATGGACTTAAGTTCAATGACTGTGGACTGCATCCCACCAGCTGCTAGAGACTGTGGGAGGACCAGCTTGACTGACAAACCCCATCTTATGAAGCAGAAGAGAACAAGAGCACAGGGATAATAAAAGTGTTAAATATTCTGCTTCGGCGGTACCCCATCCTCTCTCCCCCACAGAGGTTTGTGAGAGGAGGTAAATGGAGGGAGGGAGAAATAGAAAAAAGGTAAAAAGGGTAGTGGAGCATGAGGAGAGAAGTGGGGGTATGAAGAGAATCAGAAAGGGGTTATTGGGGAAAGCATGGAAGGGGATGATGAGAGGAGAGAGACAGACAGAGAGGTGATGGGGACAATGTGTGAGAGAGTAGCAGTTAGTAGAGCATGAAAAGAGATGACAGGGAAAGGCAGCGACAAAGTAATGGGAGTGAAAGAGACTAGGGGAGTTATGGGGAGAGCTGTAGTATTTGGCACATGTGTGATTGAGGTTAATTTTATAAAGCATTTTCCTGTGTGTAAGACCTGTTTATAAACAGAAATGGCCTATTATAAAACCGTGTGGAGATATATGTATGTAAAGAGTACGTACAGCAAAATGTCACATGTACCTTTACATGGACTATGCGTAGGCATTCTTAGGGCATAGTCTGGGCAGAGTTGAGACGTCTGCACTTTTACTTTATAAAAGTGGAATATATATACAAATCTACATTTTCAGAGCAGCTGTAAATTTGTGCGTGAGGATGTGTGCTACTGGGGCAGGTTCTGGGTGCTTATTTTATAAAGGTACATGAACAGCTAGGTTGCCTTTTGTACTGTCAAATACCGTAGGCTAAGAAAGGTGAATTTTACAACACAGCCACCCTGTTTGAAATCAAGAAGAGTGGAGGAGTGGCCTAGTGGTTGGGGCAAGCTACTTCAGGCCAGAAGGTCAGGGGTTCACATCCCACTAGAGGACAGCAACCTTGGGCCGGAAGGACTTGGGTTTCTAGTCCCACAGGTGCTCCTTGTGGTCTTGGGCAAGCCACTTAACCCTCCATAGCCCATGTTCCCTGTAAAATAGTTATCTCCAAGTTATAATGCCCTGTTCAATGTAATTTCAGTTTGTTCAGTGTAAACTGCACTGATGCAGAATAGCACAGTATATAAGAGAATGTAAATAAATAAGAACTGACTATCCTGAATTGCCCTGCACATCATTCATCTTTACCCAACTCATTTCACTCCCTTCATTGTTAAATCTGGAACAGTCTTAACAGGGGTACTTGATTCTATAGTTTCTGGCCCTCTCTCATGACCTACCCTAGAGATAGAAAATGCCATCCTTCTGTGATGTAGCAATCCTCTCTTCCCATCCTCAGCTAAGATGGAATCATTTGCATGAGGATGAGGATATCACAAATTGCCCTGAATGAATGAACAGGCAGTTTGGGGGCAGAAGATATTCTATGTGAATAAATGCATGGTGGCATATTGAGGTAATGATAAAGGGCTATGAAGATTATGCAGGCATAGTCTTCATGGCCTTTTATCATTGGTGCTTTCTGCCACCACCCATGAAAGGTCTTGAAGACTGCATAGCAAGCTTGGCATAATTTGAGGCTCTGGGGGAGATAGACTGAAGAGCAACATTAGGAAATATTTCTTTACAGAAAGGGTGGTGGATACATCGAGTGACCTCCCGGGGAGGCAAACGCAGCAATGAAATTCAATGAAGTCTGGGACAGATGATCTTTAGATGCAAAGAAGGGAAGGAAAAGATAGAGATCAACTGGGCTCTATGACATGTACCCAGTGAGAGACTGGGCAGAATGGATGAGCCTTATAGTCTTTATCCTCCATTATATGCTCATTTCTATGCATATGATACCACAAGCTCCACAGACAGAATGGAAGTAGTACTAGGACTGACTCAAGTCCATCCCTTTAGACCACTGTTCTCACCTCAGTGCTTGAGACACACCTAGCTAGTTTGATTTTCAGGATATTCATCATTAGGTGAATTTTGAATGATTTTCAGAAGCAAGTGTTCATGTGGACCTACTGTAGCTAAACTAAAAGTAGACAAAGCAATGGGGCCAGATGTGACACATGTGAGAGTACTGAAAGAACTTAAGGAAGTTCTGGTGGTTCCACTGTTTGATCTTTTTAATGCTTCTTTAGAGTCAGGAGTGGTCCCAGATGACTGGAGAAGAGCACATGTGGCCCCTCTACACAAAACTGGAAGTAAGAAGGAGGTTGGGAATTACAAGTCAGTCTGACCTCTGTGGTGAGTAAATTAATGGAACTGCTAAAACAGAAGATAGTGAGGTTTCTGGAATCCAATGAATTGCAGGATGTGAGGCAACATGGCTTTTACCAGACACAGGTCTTGTCAAATAATTGGACCGCTTGATGCGGTATACTTAGATTTCAGTAAAGCCTTTGATATTGTTCCACATAGGTGACATAAGTAAATTGACTGTCCTAGGGATGGATCCTGGAGTGGCTGACTGGGTTATAAACTGGTTGAGTAGAAGTCAACAAAGAGTACAAATAAATGGAGTTCAATCTAAGGAGAAGGACATTATCAGTAGTATGCCACAGGGATCTGTCTTCGGTCCAATTCCTTTTTTACATTTTTGTAAGTGATATTGTGGAAGGGCTGTTTGTTAAGACTTGCCTCTTTGCAGATGATGCCAAAATCTGCAATAGGATAGACACCCAGGAAAGTGTAGATAACATAAAGAGGAATCTAATGAAACTTGAAAAAATGCTCAAGAATTTGGCAGCTAAGATTTAATGCTAAACAACACAGGGTCATACAGTATATCTGGGCTGCAAAAATCCAAGTGAGCGGTATAGTATAGAGGGGTGAAGAAATTCTGGTCATAAAAAAAGAGCAGGACCTAGGAATGATTGCTTCTGTGGCCAAAAAGAGAAAAAAGGGATGAAAAAAGATAGAAGGATGCTTGGGTGCATGTGGGGAGGCACGACCATCAGGAAGAAGGAGATGATAGTGCCTCTGTATAAGTCTCTGGTGAGGCCTCATTTGGACTACTGTGTGCAGTTCCGAGGATCACGCCTTCAAAAGGCTATAAACAAGATTGAGTTGATGCAGCACGGGGCTACTAGAATGGCTCTTTACCATAAAGCGTTAAGGACTTGTTGGGGGCCGCTGCTCAATAGCAACTTCATTTTTGTGTCCGACAAAAATAATTTGTATGTTGGATGTATAGACTGGAGTTTTGGTATAACATAGGTTTTCTGATGTACTTTAGAAGAAAGGCAGGAGAGGGTAAATATGATAGAGGCATGTAAATACTTCTGTGGCATAACTGCATGGAGGACAGCCTCTTTCCAGGACCTACCAAGCTAGCAATATGCCCTGTGCGACTGGTGAAGCTAGTGCCCCCCCCCCCCCCATATGCAGGAACTCTTTTATTGGGTTGCCTGGAAGCCCAGTGATGACATCAGCACCCCTTCCATACTTGTGCCCTGTGTGGCCCCAGCGCTCGCATAAATCTTAGTACAGTTCTGCCTGTTTCAACTGAAAGAAAACTCTGCAACAAGGGGGCATACTGTAGAATGAAGGTGAAAGGGAATAGACTTAGGAGTAATTGGAAGAAATATTTATTTAAGAGAAAGAGAGGTGGATGTGTATAATAGCCTTCCAGTGAAGGTGGTAGAGACGAGAACTGTTATTACATTCAGAAAAGCATGGGACAAATACAGTGTATCTCTAAGAGATTGTAGAGTTTAGTGGCTGGTATGGATGGGCAGACTGGATAAACTACAATATAAGGTCTTTATCTGCAGTCATTTCAATATGTCTCTCTGTTTCAAATATCTATGAAATAGATTTGCACACAATGGAAGTAGTGAATGCAAATCTGTATCTCATGCATCTGACAAAGTGGACTTTTGTCCTCAAATGCTCTTGCCTCAATAAATTTGTTAGTCTATAAGGTGCCACCTGCCTGTCATTTATAGTGTCTCATACATGTTGTTGATCCCCTGAAAACTGATTGGCTGGGTGTGTCCCATGGACTTAGTAGAAAGTGACTATTTTACAAGTTTTCCTGAAAACTTGCCTGGGAGATACAGAATATGAGAAAGCAGAAACGGCATGTATGGGGTATGTTTACTAAACTGCGGTAACGTAACAGACCACGCGTTATGTAACGTTAACAATTGTTAGGTAACGTTAACACGCATTATATAACGTTAACGCGCATTAACGTTACTTAACGATCATTAACATCCCCAGCCGCGGTAAACACCGAAGAGGGTGGAGCGAGGGTGGGGGAAGGAGTCAATGGGCGGGGAATGGGCGGGGAGAGGCTCCCTGAACACTAACGCACTGAACTGAAGGGCTGAATCCTATCGCGAATGAAAACCTGCCGTTAGATGCACATTTGCAGGAGAGAGAAACCATTTCAGTGTCAGCAATGTACAGCATAGACAAGGAGCCCAAGAACGTGATAGTAGTGCTCCATTTCCAGCACCAGCATAGTGCCCGAGTATGAAAGGCCACTATGGCAATGGTGCAAGTGGGGCATAGGGGGCTGCAGGCGGGACATGTAGCAGGGGCAGCTGGGGCACAGGGTGGACTAGGTGGGCGCCTAGGTAGCACATAGGAACATAGAAACCAGAAATCAGCATGACAGCAGCTGACAAAGGCCAAACACAATCCACCTACATCTACCTGGTCCACCGAAGCTAACAGTTGCCAGGGCACTGACCTGACATCCCCCAGCCAACCCTTCCCCAAGCGGAAGGGACACACTATTGGTAGGTGGTGATGGGGGGGGATGTGAGGATGCTCATGTATGCCCCATGCCCCAGACCCTGCTCCCTAGGCGACCACCTACCCACACAGTGGATGGCCTGGGACTGTGCACTACCAGCACCGACAGCATATGGCCATGTCAGCATGGCAGTGGGGTATGTGCCCGTGTTGAAGGGGCAGTGGCACCTGCCTGCAGTGGACCTACACCATGCCCTGTACCAGTATGTGGTGTGCAGTGCCACATACAAAGTCTGGCTGAGGAAAAGTACAGGTAGCCCCAGGGACCACCATGCATCTGTGGCAACAGTGTGGTGCAGTACACCCAGACAGTATGTCCAGAAGCAGAGAGTCACAGGTTCAAGCCCCAGCTGTGGTTCCTGCAGAGCATGTCCCTATGTTTTACCCTACAATGCAGATAAAACAGCAACATGTGCAAAGCCCAAAGCAGCGGCGAACAGCGGTACAGACACCCACTCACACAGGCTCCACAATCCAAAGATGCATGGAGAGTCAGGCTGTTGGCCCCAGCATTGAGCTGCAGTTATCACCAGAGCACTACCACTACCTCCTGCACAGTTTAGCAATGTCAGCACTGTGATAAGGACCTGTGTGGCGGGCAGGATTGCCAACCACCCCTATCTTTGCACAATGCTGCAATAGGAGTGTGTGTGTGCATGTCTATGCATTGTTTTGTGGCTGCCCACACCTCACCGGGCACACAATGTCCCACTGTTACCAGCGTTAGCCTGAATATGTGCATAATGAGGAGCAAGGTGTCATGGGTATGGCCCACATAGTGCTCTACATTATCTGCCTCCAGTGATCCTGTTGTGTTCCCAGTGCTGGGGCCCCAGTCACTGAGATGCTTGCTTGGTGCACATAGTTCCTCTGTGAGCATTTACTATGGACTGGCTAGTGGACTCTCTGCAGTTAGACTGTGCATGGTTGGAACACCTATAAGGTGCAGTCTGACTGTGCTGTCTGCTGGTGACTGGCAGACAGTGGTGTGAGGCAGTTGGGGTTTTCCAGAGCTAACCCCATCATTGCTGCTGGTCTACCACTGCTCCAGCCGCAGGTATGGCTCTGGTCCACCACTCTGGATGGCTGTCCTATGCCAGCAGGATGGAGATTGCTTCACGGGGGCTGGGGCACCTGTCCGTTACCTACAAAAGGGTGATGTGTGCCCTTTGGGGTATGTAGTGCATACCACTTTGACCTATAAAGGCACTGCTACACAAACCTCATGAAAATCTGGAAACCCCTCTGCCCTGATAACAGATGCCTGTGGCAGCCAGACCCTAACACTGCGTACACACTAATCTGGGTGGTGTCTGGTTCCAGAGGGCCACATGTGACCACAGAATACAGATGGACACTGAATTACCTTCAGATGCACTGGAAGACACACCTGTCACACACTGGTAGTGATGTGGATATACAGCAGGGCCTATCTCTAGCACCACATGTACTGTGGACCTAGTGCTGGGCGCCCATCCTATCCCTCAGGGTGAACATGGATCCTGCACAATGGCATGGTCTGTAGCTACTCTGTGCTAGTATCACGCACTGTCAGTTCGTCTTTCCAAGCTGAGGTACCGGAGAGGTGCAGACCCCATTTGCTGATCAGCTGTAGACAGCTATTCAGCATGTGCATTGCATCATGGGTACTGGTGGGGTTACCCTATCCTGGCACTCAGAGCAGACAGTTTGTGCAGTGACCTGCAGTCCTTCTGTACCCAGCTATTGCTGTGTATTGCCCACCTCTGAACAGTTGCCTCTATGCACCTCTGGACACCGAGTTTGTGGTACGGGCTCTATCTGTGCAATTTCTGAAGAGGTCACTGTATTTAGGCATAGAGGGGAGACATATACCATCAGGAGCTGTATCACCTGTGATTCAAGTTTCGTTGTTTATTTGATCAAATGTCCCTGTGGGTTGATATATATTGGAAAGACTATTTGTCCCTTCAGACTTCGGATGAATGAGCACAAGAGTAGAGTTCAGTGTAGGCATAGGGAAGCCCCTATTGTACAACATTGTTTGGATGCTGGGCATGAGTATGTTGACCTATGTTTTTTCTGTATCGATCAGATGTCTTCTGGGAGTAGGGAACAGGTTTTGAGTCGGCGGGATAGAGAACAGGTTTTGAGTCGGCGGGAGCAACAATAGATCTTTTGGCTTAATTCAGTGACCCCTCAGGGGCTCAATGCTCAAAATGAATGGAATGTTTGTTATTGAAGGGTTGGGTGGGTTGGATTTTCCAAATTTGTGTGAGTCCATTCTTATAAGAGAATGTCATGGGTTTTGCTGAGCGGTTCTCGGTGTGAGTGATCGTCAGTGCAGTGGTTAGTTGATCGTCTGCCTCTTTGCGTTTGGCATTTGCAGTGATTTGTAGGGTGATTGTATAAAAAACTGCATGCATGGCGTTTGTTCCCTTCTCGAGCATTTTGTTACTGGCTCTGTATGTGGTGCGGGGCTGCTGTTTGGACATACCAGTTTTGGTTTGACTGGTTGATATGGGGTTTTTGTGCATAGTGTCCTTCGCTACATTTTCCTCCAATGTTTAATTTTTTTGGTTAATTGTATCTCTGTTCTCTCCTACAGCATGTGCTTCTCCCTCTTGATAAAGCATACAGCAAAACACTTTACCGGCTTCGTTGGAGGCGTCGGGAGTTACATATGATGTGTTCATGCTGCTTGCATCATTGCTGGTTTTGGTTTTCGATTGAAAAGAATTGAAGAATTGAAGAGCTTAGGGTGACAAATGCCCATGTGTTACAGCTCTGGATCCCAGTTGTTCTGAGGCCTTTTCTCCTCTTTTGTTTGTTTGGTTTTGTTTTTTTCTGAAGATTTTGCAGTTATGGAGTGATTATTTTCCTTTTTAGTATTAATATTATATATTTAGACTAATCACTAGATTGACTTGCATATTTTGGCATTCATGAAAATCACCCCTGCCTGGGGGCTCAAGGACTGGAACTGAGAGATGCTCAAAGGTATGGACCATCACATGTTCCAAAGCATCCATATCCCTTCCACTCTCTGATTATCAAGAGACATTTCTGGAATAAAAGATTTTCTTGATCAATCAGTTGTCATACATGAGGAAACATGTCCCAATCAAGACTCAAACAAGGGCAGTACTGTCATTGACCAAGTGGCTGAAGTTTTGTTGTCTTTCTTCATCAGCAGTTTTACTTCCTACCAATTGAACATATCATTAGAACACAACAGTGTTAGATCTAAGGATTTGTGAATCTCTGTCAAATAGTTCCATGAGCTCATGAAAAATCTGTGGCTTCATCAAATTGCATGAGACTGGAGTGAATCAAATAATTTATTCATGGTTTTCTTCTTGCTTGCTTGGTCGGCAATTTCAAGTCAGGTCTGAAGGGAAAGTGATCCTCTTATATAGTAACAAAGTATATGATGGCAGATAAAGACCAGCATGGTCCATCTAGTCTGCCCAGCAAGGCAGCAATAGTAGGTGCACTTGCCACTCCGTGCAGGTCACCTCTCCCCATACCTTTGTTTAGGGGTGTACCCACTGCTCTGTGTAGGTCACCCCTATTTGATCATATATACAAGATAGTTATGCTTATTTTGATTTTATCCTGTTGCTATAAATGGATCCACTATGTCTGTCTGATGCCATTTTGAATTCTGTCACTGTGTTTGCCCCCACTACTTCCATCGGGAGGGCATTCCAAGCATCCACCACCCTTTCAGTGAAAAAGTATTTCCTGACATTGCCTTTCAGTTTACCCCCTTGCAGTTTCATGTTATGCCCTCTAGTTTTACAGCTTCCCCATTTTTGGAAGAGGTTTGTTTGCCCATTAATACTTTTTAAGTATTTAAAGGTCTGAATCATATATCCCCTATCCCTCCTTTCCTCCAGAGTGTACATATTTAGGTCTTCAAGTTTCTTCTCATGACACAGGCTCCATATCATTTTGGCTGCCTTCCTTTGAACCGCTTCCAGCCTTTTTATATCCTTTGCGAGATATGGTCTCCAAAACTGAACACAATATTCCAAGTGAGGCCTCACCAGCGACTTGTACAGTGGCATAAGGACTTCTTCCTTTCTGCTGGTAATCCCTCTTTGTATGCAGCCCATCATCCTCCTGGCTTTTGCCACCGCCTTGTCGCACTGTTTTGCCACCTTGAGATCATCAGAGATAATCACACCAAGGTCTTTTTCCTGAATCATGCACACCAACCTCTCACCCCCTATCGCGTACATTTCCCTTGGATTTCTGCTACCTAAGTGCAAGACACTGCACTTTTTCACATTAAATCATAATTGCCAGCTTTTGTAGATCTTTTTTCATGTTATCCACTCCCTTGGGGGAGTCCACTCTGTTGCAAATTTTTGTGTCATCTGCAAAAAGACAGACTTTTCCATTCAGTCCTTCAGCAATATCACTCACAAATACATTGAACAGTGCCAGGCCCAGGACCGAACCCTGGGGCACCCCGCTAATCACCTTCCCCTCATCCGAGTGAGCTCCATGTACCATCACCCTCTGTCATCTGTCAGTCAACCAATTTCTAATCCAGTTTACTATCTTGGTACCCATCCCCAAGCTACTGAGTTTATTGACAAGCCTCCTATGAGGAACAGTATCAAAGGCTTTGCTGAAATCCAGGTAGATGACATCCATCGCATGCCCCTGATGTAGTTCCTTGGTCACCCAGTCAAAGAACTCAATCAGATTAGTTTGACAAGGCCATCCTTCAGTAAAACCATGTTGCCTCGGATCTTGCAACCTGTTGGTTTTGAGAAAGTTCACTATTCGCTCTTTCAGGAGTGCCTCCATTACTTTTCCCGCCACTGAGGTAAGGCTCACAGGTCTGTAGTTTGACACTTCTTCCCTGTCACCACTTTTGTGTAGAGGTACGACATCAGCCAGTGGCATTAGTACCTCTTCCTTTCTGATGGTAATTCCTCTCTGTATGCAACCCAGCATCCTTCTGGCTTTTGCCACCACCTTGTCACACAGTTTCACCTCCTTGAGATCATCAGAAACAATCACACCAAGGTTTTTCTCCTGGTCCGTGCACATCAATCTGTCACCACCTATCGCATACAATTCCCAAGTGCATGACACTGCACTTCTTCATATTAAATCTTAACTGCCAAACATTAGACCATTCTTCCAGCTTTTGTAGATCTTTCCTCATGTTATCCACTCCCTGAGGGGAGTCCACTCTGTTGCAAATTTTGGTGTGATCTACAAAAAAAACAGACTTTTCCATTCAGCCCTTCAGCAATATCATTTACAAATATATTGAACAGTACTGGTCCCAAGACCGAACCCTGGTGCACACTGCTAATCACCTTCCTTTCATCCGAGTGGGTTCCGTTTACCATCACCCGCTGTTGTCTGTCAGTCAACCGATTTCTGATCCAGTTCACCATCTTGGGACCCATCCCCAAGCTGCTGAGTTTATTGATAAGCCTCCTATGAGGAACAGTATCAAAGGCTTTGCTGAAATCTAAGTAGAACACATCCATCGCATGCCCTTGATCTAGTTCTCTGGTCACCCAGTCAAAGAACTCAATCATATTTGTTTGGCAAGATCGTCCTTTGATAAAACCATGTTGCCTCGGATCATGCAACCTGTTGGTTTCGAGGAAGTCCACTATTTGCTCTTTCAGGAACGCCGCCATTACTTTTTCCGCCACAGAGGTAAGGCTTACTTCTTCCCTATTACCATTTTTGTGGAGATGTACCACATCAGCCCTTCTCCAGTCCTGTGGAACTTATCCTGTCTCCAAGGATCTATTAAAAACATCCTTTAAAGGCCCTGCAAGAACTTCTCTGATCTCTTTCAGTATCCTGGGGTGTATCCCATCTGGTCCCACAGACTTGTCCACTTTCAGTTTTGCAAGCTGTTCTAACACATCATCTTTTGTGAATGGTGTGGTATCCACTCCATTCCCATTTGTATATTTGTCAATCGCAGGTGTTTCTTCTCCAAGATTTTCTCTAGTGAAAACAGAGCAGAATTATTTTTTTAGCATTGTCGCTTTTTCAATGTCACTTTCCACAAATCCGTTCCCAGCACTTTTGAGCCATGCAGTTCCACCTCTGATTTTCCTCCTCTCCCGAATATACCTGAAAAAAGTCTTGTCACCACACTTCACTTTAGCCATCTTTTCTTCTGCCTTTGATTTTGCTATTCTTATTTCTCGTTTTGTCTCTTTTAGTTTGATCTTGTATCCTTTTCTGTGTTCCAGTGTTTGGGAGCTTCTGAATTTTGTGAAAGCTGTGTTTTTTGCCTTTATTTGGGCAGCCACTTCTTTGGAGAATCAAATAGGCTTCCTTTTCCTCTTATTTTTATTTACTTTCCTTACGTATGTATCTATTGCATCTTTTATTGCTTTCTTTATTTTAGCCCATTGCAATTCTACTTTCCTTAACCCCTCCCATCCTACCAACTCCTCCTTCAGGTACTTGGCCATTTTACTAAAGTCAACATATTTGAAGTCTAAGGGGTATGTTTACTAAACTGCGGTAACGTTCCCCGCGTTAGGTTCCCAGGATGCCCATATTAGGGAATGAGTGGTGCATCATTATGGCAAGCCGTGTCAGTTAACGCACGTTACAAGGTGCCTTAGGCTAATGCGCGTTACAAGGCACCTCATAAGGCATGTTACAAGGCACCTTACTAGGCACAGTACAAGGCACGTTATAAGGCATGTTACAAGATACTTTACTAGGCACATGCCTTTTAAAGTGCCTTATAACGTGCCTTGTACTGTGCCTAATAAGGTGCCTTGTAATGCCTTATAAGGAGTGATGGCAACTGTGGTGAGGGTATTATGGGTTGTCAGCATGGATCTGCAAAGATATGACTGTCACAGGCATGCAAAATATCTGACATGGGCAGGAAGGAACAATGAGGAACTGAACCCATGACCACTGCCTAGAGTGTCAGTGTACTAACCAGTAGGCTAGACCTCTATGGCTTGTTGCACAGCAATGGCTGGGTGCAGAAGGACTGCAGGTCACCGCGCAAACCATCTGCTCTCTGTGCCAGGATAGGTTAACCCCATCAGCACCCATGATGCATTGCACATGCAAAACAATGGCCTACAGCTGACCACCAAATGGGGTCTGCACCTCTCCGGTACTGCAGCATGGTAAGACGGACCGACAGTGTGTGATACTGGCACAGAGAAGCTACAGACCATGCCATTGTGCAGGTTCCATGTTCACCCTGAGGGATAAAATGGGTGCCCAGCACTAGGCCCACAGTACATGTGCTACTCTAATAGGTCCTGCTGCACATCCCCATCATTACCAGTGTATGACAGGTGCTCCCAGCAGTGCAACTGAAAGTACTTCTGTTCCCATCTGTGTTCTGCAGTCACATGTGGGACCGGGCACCACCCAGATTAGTGCATATGCAGTGTTAAGATCTGGCTGCCATGGGTACCTGTTATCAGGGCAGCCGGGTGTCTAGATGTGCATGAGGTTTAGGTAGCTCTGCCACTAAGTGGTATGCAGTAAATACCCCAAGGGGCCAACAATCACCCCTGTTGTAGATGAGGATGTGGAGGGGCAGGTACCTGCACCCTGCAGAATGGCTGTAGTACCAACAACCACTGTCCCATTGGTGGATGACAGCCCTCCAGGGCTGATGGGCCAGAGCCATACCTGTGACAGTGGCAAACCAGCAGTGATGCCTGGGGTGGGCAAGGGAAGGCTCAACTGTCCCACACCACAGTCTGCCAGCCAACAGCAGCCAGCAAAATCAGACTGCACCTGCAGCATCCTACAGGGTGGTCCCACCATGCACAGATGAACTGCAGACAGCCCACCAGCCAGTCCATAGTGCATGCTCACGGGAGAAACCCTATGTACCCAGAGATGGGATGCACAGCACAGACACCAAGCAGGTACCACCATGAACCAGGAACACACAAGTATCACTGGAGACAAATAATGTGTGGTACTATGTGGGAACATGGACATGCCATGGTCACTGCTCGGTCAGAGTGAGAGTGACCTCCCAGCATGACATGCTTGGCCACCCTGACCATGCAGGTGGTGGTTGAGCACTACAGTGTCTCAGCCATTGCCCTCCACCCTGCGCAGATGCATCCTGGCCAATCCGCCCTATCTGGGCCATACCCACAATACCTTGCTCCTCCTTATGCACATTTTCAGGCTAACGCTGGAAACAGTGTGAGCCATGTGGGCCCAGTGAGGTGTTGGCAGACTCAAAACAATGGATAGACATAGACACACTCCCACACCTATCTCAGCATTGTGCAGAGATAGAGGTGGGTGACAACCCTGCCTGCCACACTGGTCCTGATCACAGTGCCAATATTGCTAAACTGTGCAGGGGGTAGTAGTAGTGGTCCATTGATAAGCCCAGCTCTGTGCTGGGGCCACTCCTTGAGGCCGTGGATAGTGGAGCCCGTGTGAGTGGGTGTTTGTACCCCTGTGCACCCCTGCGTTGGGGTATGCACATGTTGTTGTCGCCACACTGTGGGATAAAACTATGGGGTGATGCTCTGCAGGATCCACAGTCTGGGACTTGAACCTCTGACCCTCTGCTCTGGGACACACTGGCTGAGTATACTGCATCACACCGTTGCCACAGCAGCATAGTGGTCCCTGGGGCTACCCTTCCCCTCCCCAGCCTGACCTCTTCTGTTGCACTGCATACCATGTACTAGTACAGGGCATGGCTTAGGTCCACTGCAGGCGGGTGCCACTACTCTCTCCAGCACAAACACCCCCCCCCCCCCCGCCATACCGCCATGGCCATATGCTGTCGGTGTCGGTGGTGTGCAGTTCCAGGCCATCCAGGAGGCAGGTAGGCGGCTGCCTAAGGTGTGGAGTCTGGGGTAGGGGTGCCTACATAGCTGTCCACGCTTCCCCCGGCACTGCCTGTCACTGTTATGTGCCCCTTGGGGTACCTGCTGGGTAATGTCCCCTGGATGGGACACTGTGGGACACACACTTATGGGCATGTTTGACCCTGGTCAGTTGCTGTCTTGCTGGTTTCCGTTTTCTGCGTTCCCATGTGTCACCTAGGCAACCGCCTAGTCCACCCCATGCCCCAGTAGCCCCCACTGCATGTCCCGCCTGCAGCCCCCATGCCCCATTTGTGCCATCACCATAGTTGCCTTTCATACCTGGGCACTATGCTGTTGCTGTAAATGGAGCACTACTATCACCTTTCTTGGGCTCCCTGCCTATGCTGTACATTGCTGACACTGAAATGGTTTCTCTGTCCTGCAAATGTGCAGCTAACGGCAGGTTTTCATTCGCAGAAGGGTTCAGCCCTTCAGTTCAGTGCGTTAGTGTGCAGGGAGCCTCTCCCCACCCACTCCCCGCCCATTGACCCCTGATCTCCGCCCTCTCTCCTCCCTTTGCGGTGTGTACCGCACAGCGGAACGCTTCTGCGCGGTTTGTAACGTTACTGCGCATTAACATTACCTAACGTGAGTTAACGTTATCTAACGCGCGGTCTGTAATGTTACAGCAGTTTAGTAAACATACTCCTAAGACTTTGAGTTTGCTTTGATTGGATTCCACCTTGGATTTATCTCAAACCACACCGTGTGATGATTGCTGCGGCTCACATGGGCACCCACCTGGATATTCGACACGCTATTTCCATTAGTGAGCACTAAATCCAGCATGGAGCGGCCCATCCCTGGCCGGTTCCATCACCATTTGTTTAAGTAACGCATCTTGGAAGGTATCCACAATTTTTTTTACTTCTTTCCAGATTTGCAGAAGGAACACTCCAATCCACATCGGGTAGATTAAAGTCACCCAATATGATTACTTCCCCCTTCATGGCTATCTTTGCAATATCAACAATCAATTCGCTATCCATTTCTTTGGTTTGAGTTGGAGGCCTGTAGACCACAACAGTATGGATGATAGTGCCATCTCCTCTCTCCAACACAATGCACAATGCTTCTTCTTTTCCCCATGTCCCGTGCATTTCAGCAATTTTAATATTGCTTTTGACATACAGGGCTACTCCTCCTCCTTTTCTACTCTCTCTATCTCTTCTAAATAGATTATAGCCAGCTATGGCTATATCCCATTCTTGTGACTCATTAAACCATGTTTCTTTAATGGCCACAATGTCCAAGTCCATTTTCACCATTAGGGCTTCCAGATCAGGAACTTTGTTGGCTAGGCTTTGTGCATTTGTACACATTGCTTTCCAGCATTTGTTGAAAGGCTTTCCTGCCTTTTGCATGGGTTTTGTTCTACACGCCCTTTCCCACTTGCCATTGATGTGTTGTTCAAGTGTATCGCTGTTTCCAATGTTTTTTTTTTACTGGGAGTGATGTACTGAACTTGTTCTTTTCCATCCATCACTCCCTTTCCCTAGTTTAAATGTCTGTCCACATAATGCCTGAATTTTTCACTTAGGATCCTTTTCCCTGCAGTGCATAGATGTAGTCCATCAGTACAGTATAGTCTCTTATTGATCCATGTGTTTCTCCAGTCGCCTATATATCTAAATCCTTTTTGTTTACACCAGGTTTGGAGCCATGTATTAAAGTTGTTTATGCGATGCAGCCTTTCTGCCCCCTTACCTCTTGGCAGCTTATTTCTGCTGGTGTACCCCAGGAGTATGCTTTGCCCACTATTTTGTTTAATATTTACATTGCTCCTATTTTTAAAATCTTTAATGGTTTGGACATTATGCACCGGATTTATGCGGATAATGTGCAATTTGTAGTCCCTATATCCTCCTCTTTGGATGATGCTATGTATCAGTACAGTGAAATTCTGGATGACATATAATAAGCTGGCATTGATTGTTAATAAAACAGACAGATTCTTTTTGTCTTGGGTACTTCCAGATCCATTTTCATTGATTATGAAAACTAGGGATTATTAGTTTTCAGTGGGTTCTCAAGCTTGGGACTTAGGAGTTTCTGTTGATACTCAGCAGAATATGCAAATACATATACATAAATTTGCTAAGGCTGTCTTTTTTAAATTGTATTTACTTCAAAAACTTAAACCATATATATTGGCTAAAAATTTGCGTACTGTGGTTCAAATTTGGTGCTATTGCCCCTTGATTATTGCTATAGCTTGTTGTTGGGTCTTCCATCATATGCTATTCGATCTTTGCAGTGTGTACAGAATGCTGCTGCATGTCTTCTTACTGGTAGTAGATGGGTTGACCATCTCTTTTGATCTATATAAACTACATTGGTTACCAATTATATTTTGAATACTATATAAAGTCAGCATGTTGGTATTCAAATTTCTTAATCGTCACTTAGTTTATCAGCTTTTTTGCGGGTATATTGCTCTCCTCATGCCCTACGCTCACAGAATACATTGTTATTAGATGTTCCATCATTTTGATGGATTCACTTTCAAATATTTTGTAATAGAATTTTTTCTATGACTGTCCCGCATATTCGGAACGTCTTGCATGCCGAGTTGCATTGCACCTCTGAGACCTTGATGTTCTGAAAAAAATTAAAGGCATACTTATTTCAACAAGCTCTTGCGGCTATTGTATGAATAGTTACTTTGCAGTCCTTTCTTGGATTCTGTTGAAATGTTAATAAGGCAGTAGACTCAGGGGTTTCTCCAACATGAATATCTTGGGGGGGGGGGGATTGTAACCTTTTTATGTATGTTTTATATTATCCGCCTAGGGTGTAGTGCAGAACGCAAATGTGTTTAAATAAAAATAAATACATAAATAAATTGGCTTGATAAACCACTTTTAAAGAAAAAAATTACTTTTGGCAAAATTTAAGGTGCATCTTCTAGAAACTGGAAATGAGAAACTGCTACAGATTTCAGTAGACTTGCATTTTCTCTGGCTCCATGAGAGAAATAAAGAATCTGGCAAATAAAGAGTCTGTTAAATTCAAAACTAGACCAAGGTTTCATACTCTGAGGGGAAAATAAACATCCTACACCTGCACACTTAGGGTTATGTTTACTAAGCCGGGCTAACGATTAACCCGGGCTATCTGCACCTAGATCCCATTGACTAAAATGGGACGCAGTTGCATATAGCCTGTGTTAACTGTTAGCCCGACTTAGGGGTATGTTTACTAAACTGCGGTAACGTTACAGACCGCGCGTTAGGTAATGTTAATGCGTGGTATGTAATGTTAACCTGCGTTAGGTAACGTTAACGCGTGGTAACGTAATGTTAACGCACAGTAATGTTACAAACTGTGCGGAAGCGTTTCGCGGCGCAGTACACACCACAGATGGAGGAGATAGGGCGGAGAGCAGGGGTCAATAGGCGGGGAGTGGGCGGGGAGAGGCTCCCTAACGCGCCCACACTAACGCGCTGAACTGAAGGGCTGAACCCTGCCGCGAATAAAACCTGCCATTAGCTGCACATTTGCAGGACAGAGAAACCATTTCAGTGTCAGCAATGTACAGCATAGACAGGGAGCCCAAGAAAGGTGATAGTGCTCCATTTGCAGCAACAGCATAGTGCCCAGGTATGAAAGGCCACTATGGTGATGGCGCAAATGGGGCATGGGGGCTGCAGGCGGGACATGCAGTGGGGGCTACTGCGGCATGGGGTGGACTAGGCGGTTGCCTAGGTGACACATGGGAACGCGGAAAACAGAAACCAGCAAGGCAGCAACTGACCAGGGTCAAACATGCCCATGAGTCTGTGTCCCACAGTGTCCCATCCAGGGGACATTACTCAGCAGGCACCCCAAGGGGCACATAACAGTGACAGGCAGTCCCAGGGGAAGCGTGGACAGCTATGCAGGCACCCCTACCCCAGAACCAACACCTTAGGCAGCCGCTTACCTGCCTCCTGGATGACCTAGGACTGCGCACCACCGGCACCGACAGCATATGGCCATGGTGGCATGGCGGGGGGGAGGGGGTGTTTGTGCTGGAGGGAGCAGTGGCACCCGCCTGCAGTGGACCTAGGCCATGCCCTGTACCAGTAGGTGGTGTGCAGTGCAACAGAAGAGGTCAGGTTGGGGAGGGGAAGGGTAGCCCGAGGGATCACTATGCTGCTGTGGCAACAGTGTGATGCAGTACACTCAGCCAGTGTGTCCCAGAGCAGAGGGTCAGAGATTCAAGTCCCAGACTGTGGATCCTGCAGAGCATCACCCCATAGTTTTATCCCACAATGCAGCCACAACAACAACATGTGCAAACCCCAATGCAGCGGTGCACAGGGGTACAAACACCCACTCACATGGGCTCCACTATCCACGGCCTCAAGGATTGTTAGGCTGGTGGCCCCAGCACAGAGCTGGGCTTATCAACAGAGAACTACTACTACCCCCTGCACAGTTTAGCAATGTCGGCACTGTGATCAGGACCAGTGTGGCAGGCAGGGTTGTCACCCACCTCTATCTCTGCACAACGCTGAGATAGGTATGGCTGTGTGCGTATGTTTATACATTGTTTTGTGTCTGCTAACACCTCACTGGGCCCACATTGCTCACACTGTTTCCAGCGTTAGCCTGCAAAGCGAGTTTTTGCAGACGCTGAGGAGCCTCCATTAAGCTAAGAGCACATTTTTCTATTTTCTCTGCTGGCTTTAACCTATCAATTTTGGTTTTTGTGGGGATCACTATTATAGCTGTTAACTGTGGTTTTAGACTAAGCTTGGGGGCATCTGGACTGCTTTCCTTGTATAGACTTACATCAGATAGCAGTGTGTGTGGCAGATAGAGAGTTAACTGGGCTTCTACCCCTGCTGAACTGTTTGGGGAAACCCTATTCCCAGGGAGGTGCTGATTTGGAGCATTGCACACCTGGCCTGAGCCAGTTTTGCAGACGCTGAGGAGCCTCTATTAAGCTAAGAGCACATTTTTCTATTTTCTCTGCTGGCTTTAACCTATCAATTTTAACTGTTGGACTGCTTTCCTTGTATAGACTTACATCAGATAGCAGTGTGTGCCCACGGTTCAGGAACAGCCTGCTGGCCAGAGACACTTAGGTTCACGCCCACCCCACCCCTCATCCCACCCACCCCAGGGGCTACATTGCCTTTATAGTAGTCACATAAGTGCCATCTACCCTTTCTTACTTGTGTTAAAAGTCCACATATTCTTTATCCTTTCTTCTTCTTCTTCCTCTTCTGGGACTGCTTAACCAACATGTCGTGTATTCAGTGCAATAACTGTGGTACTTTAATTTCAAGACAAATCATTTGGAGCCTAAGAGTTTGTCCTATGTGCCTCAGGTCAGCTGTCATGCATGACGAACTGACTCTACTAAGGAAAAACCTAGCTGCCATGCATAAAGAAGTGACTCTACTGAGGGAGGAAATAGCTGCAATGAAATGCACCTCTTCTAGGATACAAACTGAAAAAGTCCACCACCGCTCCCACAAAGAATCAAACACCCCTGGATTGTGTTGGAAAGATGAGATGGCACTGTCATCCATACTGCTGTAGTCTACAGACCTCTGACTCAAATTGAAGAGAGCGATAAGGATTTGATTAAAGATATTGCCAAGATAGCCACAAAGAGGGAAGTAATCATTTTGGGTGACTTTAATCTACCTGATGTGGATTGGATTACTCCTTCTGCACATCTGGAAAGAAGAAAAATAATTGTAGATGCTCTCCAGGATGCATCACTTAGACAAATGGTCATGGAACCAACCAGGGAAAGCTCAACGCTGGATTTAGTGCTCATCAACGGTGATAGCATGTCAAATGTCTGCGTGAGTACCCCTGTGAGCAACAGCGATAATTACACAGTGTGGCTTGAGATAAACGCCAGGGTACAGGCCAAACATAGCAAGCTCAAAGTCCTAAACTTCAAAAACACTGACTTCAATAAAATGGCCAAGAACCTAAACAAGGAGATGACAGGGTGGAAGGAGATAAAGGAAGTGGAATTGCAATGGGATAAACTAAAGGTGGCAATAAAAGGGGCAACGGACAAATATGTTAAAGTAAACAAAAACAAGAGGAGAAGGAAACCTATTTGGTTTTCCAAAGAATTGGATGCTCAAATAAAGGCAAAAAACACAGCTTTCGTAAAATTCAAAAGCTTGCAAACAGAAGAACACAGAAATGAATACGGGATCAAGCTCAAGGAGTCAAAAAGAGAAATAAGGATAGCAAAATCAAAGGCAGAGGAAAAGATGGCTAAAGATGTTAAGGGTGGCGACAAAACTTTCTTCAGGTATATTTGGGAAAGGAAGAAGATCAGAGCTGGAATTGCAGGATTCAGAAGTGCTGGGAAAGGACTCGTGGAAAGTGACATAGAAAAAGCAAAATTGCTGAACAAATACTTCTGCTCTGTTTTTACTAAAGAAAATCCTGGAGATGGACCAGCTGGGACTCCCAAATATAAAAATTGGAACGAAGTAGATACCACACCATTCACAGAAGATGAGGTGTTGGAACAACTTGCTAAACTGAAAGTGGGCAAAGCCATGGGACCGGATGGGATACATCCCAGGATACTGAAAGAGCTCAGAGAAGTTCTATCAGGGCCATTAAAGGATGTATTCAAGAGATCCTTGGAAACAGGAGAGGTTCCTCGGGACTGGAAAATGGCTGATGTCGTACCTCTACACAAATGTGGTGACAGGGAAGAAGTGTCAAACTACAGACCCGTGAGCCTTACCTCAGTGGCGGGAAAAGTAATGGAGGCGCTCCTGAAAGAGCGAATAGTGAACTTTCTCAAAACCAACAGGTTGCAAGATCCGAGGCAACATGGTTTTACTGAAGGATGGCCTTGTCAAACTAATCTGATTGAGTTCTTTGACTGGGTGACCAAGGAACTAGATCAGGGGCATGCGATGGATGTCATCTACCTGGATTTCAGCAAAGCCTTTGATACTGTTCCTCATAGGAGGCTTGTCAATAAACTCAGTAGCTTGGGGATGGGTACCAAGATAGTAAACTGGATTAGAAATTGGTTGACTGACAGACGACAGAGGGTGATGGTACATGGAGCTCACTCGGATGAGGGGAAGGTGATTAGCGGGGTGCCCCAGGGTTCGGTCCTGGGCTTGGCACTGTTCAATGTATTTTGTGAGTGATATTGCTGAAGGACTGAATGGAAAAGTCTGTCTTTTTGCAGATGACACAAAAATTTGCAACAGAGTGGACTCCCCCGAGGGAGTGGATAACATGAGAAAAGATCTACAAAAGCTGGCAATTATGATTTAATGTGAAAAAGTGCAGTGTCTTGCACTTAGGTAGTAGAAATCCAAGGGAAATGTACGCGATAGGGGGTGAGAGGTTGGTGTGCATGGTTCAGGAAAAAGACCTTGATGTGATTATCTCTGATGATCTCAAGGTGGCAAAACAGTGCGACAAGGCGGTGGCAAAAGCCAGGAGGATGATGGGCTGCATACAAAGAGGGATTACCAGCAGAAAGGAAGAAGTACTTATGCCACTGTACAAGTCGCTGATGAGGCCTCACCTGGAATACTGTGTTCAGATTTGGAGACCTTATCTTGCAAAAGATGTAAAAAGACTGGAAAGTGTTCAGAGGAAGGTGACCAAAATGATTTGGAGCCTGCGTAAGAAACCTTATGAGAAGAGACTTGAAGACCTAAATATGTACACTTTAGAGGAGAGGAGGGATAGGGGAGATATGATTCAGACCTTTAAATACTTAAAGAGGAACGATGAACAAACAAACCTCTTCCAAAGATGGGGAAGCTACAAAACTAGAGGGCATAACATGAAGCTGCAAGGTGGAAAATTGAAAGGCGATGTCAGGAAATATTTTTTCATTGAAAGGGTGGTGGATGCTTGGAATGCTCTCCCAATGGAAGTGGTGGAGGCAAACACAGTGACGGAATTCAAAACAGCATGGACAAGTACAGTGAATCCCTTTACAACAAAAGGATAAAAACAAAATAAACTGAACCATCTAACTTCTCAACAAATAGGGGTGTCCTACATGGAGTGGTGGGTCCACCCCTAAACAAAGACATGGGGAGGGGTGACCTGCACAGAGCGTCAGGTGCACCTACTCTTGCCATATTGCTGGGCAGACTGGATGGACCATGCTGGTCTTTGTTTGCCGTCATTTACTATGTTACTATGGGGTATGTTTACTAAACTGCGGTAACGGTACATAACACGCGTTATGTAACGTTAACGATCGTAAGCGCAGCATAACACGCGTTATGATGCGCTTACGATCGTTAACGTTACATAACGCGCGTTAACCAACATTAACGATCGTAAAGCTCCGCGGTGCGGTAAAACACCGCAGAAGGTGGAGAGAGGGTGGAGAGAAGGGGTCAGTGGGCGGAGAGTAGGCAAGGAGAGGCCCCCTCACACTAACGTGCTGATCTGAAGAGCTGAATCCAAACGCGATTGAAAACCTGCCGTTAAATGCACATTACAAGTGAGAGAAACCATTTCAGTGTCAGCAATGTACAGCCCAGGCAGGGAAACCTAAAAAAAGTGATAGGTGTGATACATGTGCACAGAACAAAAGGGCACATAAACACTGAAAATGACCCCAACAAACTGGAAAAAATCCATAACCAAGCTGGCCAATAGTGGTAGCAATGAGAAACATCAACCCCCCCCCCCCCCCCCGAGTAAGCTCCATAGAAAAGATATAAATCGTGGAAGGGTCTATACTCCATCCCCATACAAGGTGAATGAGCCCACAGTGAAATAGCGCTGCTCAGCGTTTTCCCCACCATCAGACAGGGTTCCTATGGTGTGCACATGCCCCGCAACATCAGGGCGGGCATGTTGAAACGGCAACTGGACAGATGCCGGAGAAGGGGATACAGAGGGACGCAGGCGGCACATGCTGTGGTGGAGCTGGGCCACAGTGTGGACTAGGGTGATGCCCAGGTGGCCCATACGAATGCTGAAACAGCAGAGCAGCCAGACAGCAACTGCTGAAGGGCCAACATGGGCATGAGTGTATTTCCCACAGTGTCACAGGGGATAGTACCCAACAGCTACCCCCAAGGGAACATTGGCAGGCGGGGCTGGGGGGAGCGTGGACGTCTATGCAGGCATCCCTACCCCAGAACCCGCACCATAGGCAGCCGCCTACCTGCACACAGGATGGCCTGAGACTGCGCACCACCAGCACCACCAGCAGAAGGGCATGTCAGCATGGTGGCTGAGGGATACTGGTGGTGGAGGGGGCAGTGGCAGCTGCCCAGAGCAGACCGTGGCCTAGCCCTGTGTAGGTGGGTGCCGTGTACTGCAACAGACGGGCCCTGTCTGACGAACAGTCATGGTATCACCAAGGAATGCACTGACTCTGTGACAACAAGGTGGTGCAGTGCACAAAACCAGTGTAGTCAGAAGTAGAGGGTCACAGGTTTAAGTCCCAGCTGTGGTTCCTGCCAATCCAGTCCTCATATTTTACCCACTACTACAACGTGCTAATACAGACGGCACCTTTATTGCAGATGACGTAAACATGCCCAAGACACGTACATTTTACCCTACAGAGCACAGACACCATAAACATGCACATTACCTAGAGCAGAGTCACCCAAATGCAGTCCTGGAGGGCCAAACACCATTCCGGTTCCATGCTGCCTCTGATAAAGATGCCTGTGCTACATTTCTATGTGCCACCCCCATGGTATGCAGACGTATCTCATGCATATTCATGAGGGACAGCATGAAAATCCGAACAGTGTTTGGCACCTCAGGACTGGAGTTGGGAACCTCTGCCGTAAAGCAGCAGCCAACAGGGGCAGACACACCCGCACCCACGGGCCCCATTATCCAAAGCCAACTGGAGAGGCAGGACTTTGGGTTCTGCGTGCATCTCCCAATACTAGCACTTTCATACCTTAGTAATGCCACCCTAAACCTGGGAATATGGTACACATCTATCAAAAGGTTGCTATGATTACTGGCAGATAGCAATTCCTAGGTTAGGTACAATTTCCTGAGTGAGCTGCATCATAGCAACCTTTCTGATGTCTGTGGAGTGTGCTACAGGTATTGTGTCTGACAGTGTTCACCAACCTGGGGAGTGACTCCTACAGTTGCGTACCATAGCCATGTCTGCACTGTGCCCAGGACTGGTGTGGTGGCCTGGACTGCCCAACACCTCTATAGTTGCACAATGCTGGCATAGGTGTGGGGAGTGTGTGTCTGTCTATCCAGTGTGTGGTGGCTGCCAACACCCTCCACAGCCCACACTGCTAGCACTGTTGCCAGTATTGGCCTGCCAATGTGCATAATGAGGAGCAAGGTACCGTGGGAATAGCCTGGATAGGGTGACCTGGCCTGGATGCATCTGCACACGGCATAGGGCAATGGCTCGGACATTGTAGTGCCAGGCCACCACCTGCACGGACAGGGTGAACATAGCATGTCCTGCTGGGAGGTCACTCTCACCCTGACTGAGCAGTGACCATGGCATGGCTAGGTTCCCCCATAGTGCTATATAGCATTTTTCTCATGTGATATTTATGGGTTTTCTTTTGGGGCCCAATCACTGATTTAACTGCTTGGTGTGTATGCTGACATCCCCGTTCTGGGTACATGCATCTTTTCCAGGACCATGCACTATGGGCTAGCTGGCAGACTGTCTGCAGCTAGTACGTGTCTTGCTGGAACACCTTGCAGGGTGCAGCGGCTGGAGGCTTGCTGCTGGAGAATGTCAGATAATGGTGGGGGGCAGCTGAGCATTTCCAGGCCTGCTGTCTGTCTGCTATTGCGTTATGGATGTGTACCACTCTGTTCCCCAGCAGGACTGGGGTTGATGGTCCCCTCTACTGCCACTATTCTAGGGGGGTAGAATGTGGATCTATTGGTGGGTGATCCTGTTTCCCACCCTGAGCCCCAGAGGGTGGGTTGTGTAGTGGTACATGATCTGCCTATGGGTCTCTTCCCACCCCCAGCAGGTAACCATGGCACCAACACAAGATATGCACTATTCTGGGTGCATCATCGCCCATATGGACTAGACATGACTGAGACATACAGCAGGACACAGATGTATCCTAGGTGTGTCTAACAGAACTACTTATCACACACCGCTGGGGACCTGCAGCATGGCGTATTCCAGCCATGAAAGGTGCTGTGGACCTGGTGCTGGGCGCCCCACTGCAACCTCAGGGTGGGCACAGTACCTGCACAATGTGACTGTCTGTGGCTACTCTGTGGCAGTGCCACACACGGTCTGTTCCCCCTACCAGGCCGAGGTGCTGTGGGGGTGCATACCAAATCTTGTGCCCATCTCTCGACTGCTGATTTGCATGTGCAGTGCATCATGGGTACGGGTGGGTTAACCCTATCCTGGTAACCACAGCAGACAGTTTGTGTGGTCATGTGCAGTCCTTCTGCAGCCAGCCAGGGCTTTGTTCACAGCCTTATAAGGTGTCCTATAGGGGACATTATAGGGTGCCTTGGCGGACAGTACACTTTATAATGTGCCCTATGGAGTGCCTTATGCGGCACCTTAGGTTATGCCACCGTGAGGGTGTGTTTGCTGGCAGCACTAATTAAAATACACGTCAAATGCCTCAACAATCACTACTTAAATGTAAAGGGTGCTGCCTCAGCCAGCCTTATACATTAGGCCCACTGGGGAATCGAACCCATGATCCCTGTATTATCAGTCAGTGTTGTAACCATTGTGCTACAGCTCTGTTGCTGTCCTTGTATGCCTGCGCGCCTTCTTAAGATTAACGCGCGGTAACGTGCCCTGTAGCGCTCGTTCACTTATGGCGCCTGGTAACGCGCGTTATCGGTAACGATGTACCGCCCATGTCCTTATTTGGGATTTCTGTCTCTACCACGGCTCCTAACGCGAATCGCACTAATGCAGTTTAGTAAACATACCCCTATGTTAAATGTGCATAAGGAGAAGCAAGGTATTGTGGGTATGGCCCAGACAGGGCGGATTGGCCAGGATGCATCTGCACAGGGTGGAGGACAATGGCTGGGACACTGTAGTGCTCGACCACCACCTGCTTGAGCAGGGTGGCCACAGCATGTCACACTGGGAGGTCACTCTCACTCTGACCAAGCAGTGACCATGGCATATCTATGTTCCCACATAGCACCACACATTGCTTCCAGTGATACCTGTATGTTCCTGGTTCTGCGGCCCAATCATGGTGGTACCTTCTTGGTGTCTGTGTTGTGCATCTCATCTCTGGGTGCACAGGGTTCCCCTGTGAGCATGCACTATGGGCTGGCTGGTGGGCTGTCTGCAATTAGTCTGTGCATGGTGGGACCACCCTGTAGGATGCTGCAGGTGCAGTTTGATTGTGCTGGTGGCTGGCAGACCATGGTGTGGGGCAGTTGAGCCTTCCCTGCTCACTCCAGGCATCACTGCTGATTGCCCACTGTCACAAGTATGGCTCTGGCCCATCAGCCCTGGACGGCTGTCATCTGCCAATGGGACAGTGGTTGTTGGTACTACAGCCATTCTGCAGGGTGCAGGTACCTGTCTCTCCACATCCTCATCTACAAAATGGGTGATTGTTGGCTCTTTGGGGTATATAGTGCATACCACTTAGTGGTAGTGCTACCTAAACCTCATGTGCATCCAGACACCCTGCTGCCCTGATAACAGGTGCCCATGGCAGCCAGACCTTAACACTGCATATGCACTAATCTGGGTGGTGCCCAGTCCCACATGTGACTGCAGAACACAGATGGGAACAGAAGTACTTTCAGTTGCACTGCTGGGAGCACCTGTCACACACTGGTTTTGATGGGGATGTGCAGCAGGACCTATTGGAGTGTCACATGTACTGTGGACCTAGTGCTGGGCGCCCATCCTATCCCTCAGGGTGAACATGGAACCTGTACAATGGCATGGTCTGTAGCTTCTCTGTGCCAGTATCACACACTGTCGATCTGTCTTACCACGCTGCAGTACCAGAGAGGTGCAGACCCCATTTGGTGGTCAGCTGTAGGCCGCTGTTCTGCATGTGCAATGCATCATGGGTGCTGATGGGGTTACCCTATCCTGGCACACAGAGCAGACGGTTTGCGCGGTGACCTGCAGTCCTTCTGTACCCAGCCATTTCTGTGCAACAAGCCATAGAGGTCTAGCCTACTTGTTAGTACACTGACACTCTAGGCAGTGGTCATGGGTTCGGTTCCTCATTGTTCCTTCCTTTCCATGTCAGATATTTTGCATGCCTGTGACAGTCATATCTTTGCAGATCCATGCTGCCAGCCCATAATACTCTCACCACAGTTGCCATCACTTCTTATAAGGTGTTACAAGGCACGTTATAAGGCACGTTACAAGGCACGTGCCTAGTAAGGTACCTTGTAACGTGCCTTATAACGTGCCTTGTACTGTGCCTAGTAACGTGCCTTGTATTGTTCCTAATAAGGTGCCTTGTACTGTGCCTAGTAACGTGCCTAGTAACGTGCCTAGTAATGTGCCTTGTATTGTTCCTAATAAGTTGCCTTGTATTGTTCCTAATGTGCCAACCAACCCCCACTACCGTGACTGCCCACTTCCTCACAATCTGCTGTTTCCAATCGGTCATGTGGATGGATCCTCTTGCTCTCCTTCATTTACTTTTGTTCTTCCTAACCCAAAACTTACCATTTTTGTTATTTTAGTTCTATCTTTGCCGTGTTCATCTGTATTGAATTCACAATTCAGTCCCTATAGGATCCTCAGCCAAAAGAGATGGCAAACATCCAGCAGCTATCTCCCCTAATGCGATGCTTCAGGGCTCTGAGAGTGGACATGATCCTTGCACCACAGATATTTCCTTTGCCAAATTCAGGAGAACAGAGGCCTGACCAGCTGACCCATGTGATACTGCACTCTGTCCTCTATTGAGGGCAGCGGTGCCCCTGAGCATGGCCCAATCCCTTGAAGATTGCTGTTCTGCTGGCCATGTGTCCAGGAGCTTCCCAATGGCCCCACTACTGTCCTGTCATGCTCCGAATTCTACAAAAGAAGATCGGACTAACCTGGGCAGGAGGAATGGAGGGGATGAGTGTGCCAATTCAGACTCGTGGCAGGCCCAAACCTTGCCTGACCGACCCTACCCTCACCATGATCCCTATGTGCAGCAATGCTGATAGCATTGTGGGGCTGCTCCATAGAGGCCCTGATACCTCTAATGATCAATGCCACTGGGGCCTGGCATCTGAAATCCGATGGTGAGCACCCTTTTCAGGGCCAGCCCTGACAGGGAATCCCCTTTTTTGGTATGGAGCATCAAAATCGTTTTGGCGCAGAGCCGCCCGCTCCAGAAGAGGAGGACATGGTGCAGATCATGGCACCATCACTCCCGAACACTCCCCCCTGCCCCAACATCTATTTATCAGTGCTCCTCCTCAGCCCCACCTGCCGAGCCACCTGCTCCAGAAAAGAAGGATTCAGCATGGATCACAATGCCATTACTTCTGATGCTTGCCCTTCCCCCCATGCCAATAATGCCTCTGTGTTCCTCCTCAGCCCCAGTAGGCAGAACATATCTGCACCAGGCCCTAGCTGTCGTTTTCTTAGCGCATAGCTGCTTACACCCCCCAGGCCTTTCTCAGCAACTCTATCTGCCCATTGCAAATCATGTGAGAATGGCTGATCCCCATTTCTGTGGACCCCTTCCACATCTGCTGCATAATCTAATGATCGCAAGGGCTCCCTGTGCTGACACTGAATGGGGAAATTCCCTGAGGGTCCCCAGCAGCACTTTAGCACTCTGCTGGCATTGGGGGAAAGATTTTTGACCCCTTCCCCAGCCTACGTCTTGCAGGTCTCTCTCTGGTGGAGAACAAGCACTGTAAAACTAGGGTGTTGCCACTGGTCAGGAAACAGGCTGGGAACTAGGGAAATTTAATGCCATGTGGAGGAGTAGCCTAGTGGTTTGAGCAGTGGCCTGGTGACCAAGAGACCAGGGTCCATTTCCCACTGGTACTTCTTATGGCTTGGCCTAGTCACTTTACCCTTGGAAGAAGGCCCCCATCTGAAAATACAAGAAATATACTTGCATGTCCAGGACCCCTGGGGATACACTATTCCTCCTACCCATAGAGCCATTACCATTCCTTAGGGTCTTGGGCTAGATTGTTACCATCCCACTTTGGGATGGGGATGTGGTAGCCCTTCTGCAAGATACCTGTCTCGGCCTTTTCCTACCCAGGCAAGCAGTACACTTACATGCCCAGGACCCCCTGGGGCCACTACTGCTCCTATCCCTGAGCCACTACTGCTCCTTAGGGCATTGGACTGGATTGTTACCACCCCTCTCCCAGATGGGTCGCAGTCCTGCAAGATGTTTGTCTTGGTCTTCCAATTCAGACCAGTCCCAAGAGGAGCAGGTATTTGACACATGACTATAGGTAATCCCGGGCATAACCTGGCTGTGCACTGCAATCCTTAACTAGTCTGGGGTACACAACTTGTCACAACAGAGCATGGAGCTGCTATCTCATGCCAATTGGAGCTGTGCAAATTCTCAGCTGCCTTTCATATATTGTCCCTGGTGCTGGCACATCAATGGAGAGGTGAGGTCTCTTCCAGTAAGTTGCCTTGCAACCCCCGCACTAAAAGATACAGAGCTGGGCCTTCACATTGACAAGGATGGTCTACACCAGGGGTTCTCAACCCTGTCCTCGGGACCCACCTAGCCAGTCGGGTTTTCAGGATAACCACAATGAATATGCATGGGAGAGATTTGCATATAATGGAGGCAGTGTATGCAAATCTCTCTCATACATATTCATTGTGGTTATCCTGAAAACCCGACTGGCTAGGTGGGTCCCGAGGACAGGGTTGAGAACCCCTGGTGTAGACCATCCTTGTCAATGTGAAGGCCCACTAATAGACCATGGGTGCCTCAACCCTGTCTTGCAAAGGCTCACTGTACCATCTTCCTTCATGCTGCATGGATGAAAGCATTGGCATCCTGTGGCACTGAACCACCACTGACTGAGGCCAACCTGCCCTGCCACACTGATGGTGGCTGGGCCCTGGCCTATGGGGCAGTGTAGGATGGTGAGTTTGAGGTCCTCCCTACCCTCTCAGTGTTGAATGCACATGTTTCCGTCTTGATGCTTTGCTCCTGCACCAGATGTCAGAGCCTCAAAATCCTGGGCCCAAGAGAGTCTGTGTGCGAACAAAGGCAATGACACTTAGGCTGGCAAATTCTGGCAGATGGAGTGCTCAGAACTGACACAGATCCCCAGTGGTGACACAAGGGGCAAAGGCCGCGTCCCTCCCTTGTACACTCTGGCCTTGGTGATGTATATTCCATGCACCTAAGGCCTTGCAAAATTCCTGTCCAACCTGCCTACAACTAGGGACTATGCTAAGGACAAGTCTTCCCTACATAGTCAGGAGCCTCTTGGGCATGACTCAAAAGGAAAAATCATTAGGCTGGGACACCCCAATGACCACCAATCTTGGTGGTACAATGGTGTACTTACTGCCCCCCAACCAGAAATGGTGACCCAGATTATCCAATTCAATATGCCCCCACAGAGGTTGCTTCAGCTTTAATGCAACCTGGTTTGGGTTATGACGGCAACAACAGTTGGTAACAAGGGCCTACAGGTAGTTACTTTGAAAGGCAGCATGAGTAAAAGACATAACTGTGGCCCTTACCAAAGACCAGACTTTGCCCATGAGACGCAACTCTCAGAAACCTCTCACTCTTTTGCCCCTCCTAGCCCATGTGGGCTGGAATATCGGCTGTTTTCAGCAACTGAACAGTGTTGGCAGTACAGTGCCCTTCAGCTTGCTGCTACACCTGCACCACCCAAATAGCTCTGAATGGCTAACACAAAAAGCTATAAAGCAACTAGCAGTCTCCTAGTTGCCACCCTCTCCAATAAAGATGTAGTAGCTCTTTCTGTAGATGTTTGCTTTCTAACCCAAAGGTCGCTTCTAACCCAAAGCCAACCCTTGATGCTAAAAAAATATATATTTATTATTTTGGTCTGGACAGTTGCTGGTTTTCCACCTTGGGGAATATCTTATCTTCGTACAGTCAGCCATCTACAGCCGTATCGGTACCCAACTTGGGAACTCTATCATTTCCTAGCAGTTCCCTTATTCATTCACAAATGGTGAAGGGACCTACAGCAAACATCTAAAAGGGAACATCACCCTTTCACATCTCTACATGAGAATCATAGGCCCTTCAGCCTTCTCCAACACAATCTCAGTAGGCGCAAGTGCCCACCCTGCTTCTTCAATACCCTTCCATATGAGCAGCACCTATCCTCTTCCATGTTATTACAGTTCCTCCATCCATCCAGGCTGCTATCTTCCACTGTTTGCCCAGACAGAGTACCCACATAGCCCATAGTATATACTGTACCACAGGAAACCCATGGTTGCATAGTGAACATAGTGACGACTACTATCCATTCTGAAGACTTCCATGCCTTCACACCTCCCATATTCAGACATGGTAGTAATAGCCATGGCTGTTACAACACACTCTCAAAGTTCCAAGAAAGATTTTCAGGATATCTGTTCTTGACCCCATACAATCCACAGGAGGTGCAGAGAAGACAGTCATGCCAATAACCCTAAATGCACTTTGTTGCAAGATTCTTATAGCCCCTCCCAGAATACCAACACCTGGAGCCCTCAATATTCACATACCACCTCTTACCCCTCAGGTCAGGAGCATGTTTTAGACTCCTTGCACACCTGCGACTGCTTGTCCACTAGGGAGCATATGCTATTCAGCACCCTCACAGTTAAACCACAAATCCTCGCTTCTTATTGCCTTCCATTTGAACCTATGAGAAGATTCCAGTAGCTCACAGTGACTCGCAGTGACCAGTCTGAGCTCATAGGGTTGAGAAGCAAGCAAGACCCTACATCTCCACTGCCTGATTTCCTGAGAACACTTGAGTCTGGGGTCCATAACTTTTCCATAACTCACCTAGCAGGAAGATTAGATGAGCATGGTAACCCTTGACCGAAAGAGGATATGAGCTCCCTCAGGGTGCTCCACACCATAAAACAAACAAACAAATAAACAACCTAGTAACCTTCGATGGGCCATGGAGACATGGTGGCCCTTGGTAAGCAGAAAGTTGGGGGCTTGATCCCTGCCTTGGATAGAGGCAGAATGCCATGTCAAGTTGAGGTCGGTACTGTAAAAAGTGACAGATGTCACATCTGGTAATGACACAATAAACACCAGCCCTGATAGGCAACATTTTATGCATAATTCTGGGCTGTCTCTGGCCTTCACAGCCCTATACAGTGCATCTGGTGCCCCTTATCTCATGACTGGACAAGCATCCTCTCTTCTTTACATTACCCTTGTCCATGCCGAATGGGAGGTCCAGTATTATATGCCTCTTACACTTGGGTCTTATTCAGCCAGAGAGGCCTCCAGAAAAGCTTTACTCTCCTCACCAGAAAGGAACCCTCAACCCTTGTCTCTAGAAAGGCAGGCAAATGTCTCTGGTTATAAGTCACCCCCAGTTTTGCATATTAGGCCATGCCCTTGCTAAATGGCTTCTGCAGCGCAAGGCACACCTGTCCCACTTACAAGCGAAGCAGGGACTTCAATACAATATCCAAAACATCCACACTCCAATCAGAAAGGAGCTCCTGGCTACCAGGCTCCCCCTCAAACTCCCTGGTCAGTACCAGGGTAGGTTACTATTCTGACTGCTTGCAAAGGGCGGTATATCAAGAATAATAAACCATAAACCACTTTCTCCCATTATCTGGTCCTTTTCAATTTTCCGCTCTTTTGGCTGGTTGTCTCTTTGAACTGTGCTCCCAAGCATCAATGTATCATCGCTTACCCTGCTGTCTGGCCTTGAGCCTCCCAACAGTAGTTCAGCCTTGAAGGGCTTAACTCTTTGGTCTTTACCCCTGGAGACTGTGGTCACAGTATGGAACTCAGAATGGAGTCTGTAACACTGTTTTCAGCAGGAAAACCTTCCATGTGGCCTGTACCATCAGTTTCTTGCCCTTACTTCCTACTAATCTATATGTCGAGTATATGCCAGTTTCTTTGTCTATATAGTTCTTGACTTCCTCTATGCAGATTCAATCTACCACAGCATACCAAACGGACTGTAAAAGGGCAGCATATGCTCAAATTCCTGGATACAATACCCCTTCACAGCCCTCTGCTTGGGAGTCACCCATGTATAGCTGACTCATCCTGCTTGTCCATGGAGAAAGTGAGGTTACTTACCTGTAATGGGGTTCTCTGTGGATAGCAGGATAAGTCAACCACACAAACCCACTAGCCTTCCCCTCTCAGATGAACCTGTTTACGACTGGAGGACATACGGGAGAGGAAGTGGGCAGGCAGTGGTGGGAGGTGGCTGGCATATGCTCAGAAAGACCTCTCTAGGCTTTTCTGAGCTATTGGAGGGCTATTCTGTCCATGGCTCTATCAGATGATGTCACCAATGTGTGACTGACATCCTGCTGTCCATGCAGGGCCGGCCCGTCCATTGAGCAAGAATGTTTTTTGCACAGGGCCCCGCGTTTCAGGGGGCCCCGCGCAAAAAACATCTTGCATCCCAGATTCCCAGCTAAGTTAAAAAAAAAAAAAACAGAAACCGGCTGCTGCTGCCGCTGCCGCCGTGGCAGCGGCAGAATGGAGAGGGGCCCATTTACCGTCCTTACCACCCCCCCCCCCCCCCACCATCAGCCCAGCTAAGTTAAAAAAAAAAAACAGAAACCGGCTGCTGCTGCTGCTGCCACCGTGGCAGCGGCAGAATGGAGAATCCCGCGGGGCCCCCCTGTCCTGAAGTCTTCTATGCGGCCTCCGTCGGCTGTCAGAGCTGCGCGAAGAGAGAGAGCTTCTCCTCTCGCAGCTCTGTTAATCACGCCGCGGGGCTGATGGGAAATCCCACCAGCCCCACGGCGGGATTAACAGAGCCGCGAGAAAGGGAAACTCTCCCTTCGTGCGTCTCTGAAAAGCCCGCGCTGAGGCCGCTTAGAAGACTGCTGGACAGGGGGGCCCCGCGGGATTCTCCATTCTGCCGCTGCCACAGCGGCAGCGGCAGCAGCAGCCGGTTTCTGTTTTTTTTTTTTAAACTTAGCTGGGCTGATGGGGGGGGGGTAAGGACTGTAAATGGGCTGATGGGGAGGGGGGGTAAGGACTGTAAATGGGCTGATGGGGAGGGAGGGAGGGAGGGAGGGGGGGTAAGGACTGTAAATGGGCTGATGGGGAGGGAGGGGGGTAAGGACTGTAAATGGGCTGCTGGGGGTAAGGACTGTAAATGGGCTGATGGGGAGGGAGGGGGGTAAGGACTGTAAATGGGCTGATGGGGAGGGAGGGAGGGAGGGAGGTAAGGACTGTAAATGGGCTGATGGGGAGGGAGGGAGGGAGGGAGGGGGGGTAAGGACTGTAAATGGGCTGATGGGGAGGGAGTTAGGGGGGGTAAGGAATGTAAATGGTCTGATGGAGAGGGAGGGATGGTGGGTAAGGAATGTAAATTGGCTGTTGGGGAGGGAGGGAGGGGGGTAAGGACTGTAAATGGGCTGATGGGGAGGGAGGGAGGGGGGTAAGGACTGTAAATGGGCTGATGGGGGGTAAGGACTGTAAATGGGCTGATAGGAGGGGGGTAAGGACTGTAAATGGGCTGATGGGGAGGGAGGGAGGGAGGGGGGTAAGGACTGTAAATGGGCTGATGGGGAGGGAGGGGGGGGTAAGGACTGTAAATGGGCTGATGGGGAGGGAGGAAGGGGGGGTAAGGACTGTAAATGGGCTGATGGGGGGGTAAGGACTGTAAATGGGCTGATAGGGAGGGGGGGTAAGGACTGTAAATGGGCTGATGGGGAGGGAGGGAGGGAGGGGGTAAGGACTGTAAATGGGCTGATGGGAGGGAGGGGGGTAAGGACTGTAAATGGGCTGATGGGGGGGTAGGACTGGTAATGGGCTATAGGGGATTCGGACTGGAAGTGGGCTGATGGGGGGTTAAGACTGGGAATGGGCTATGGGGGGTTAGGACAGGTAATAGACTATGGAGGGGCTAAGACTGGAAATGGGCTGATGGGGGAAGTTATGACAGGTAATGGGCTATGGGGGGCTACGACTACAAGTGGGCTGATGGGGGGATTAGGACTGGAAACGGGCTATGGGGCGGTGGGCTAAAACTGGAAATGGGCTGTGGGGGGCGTTAGGACTGGTAATGGGCTGTGGGGGCGTTAGGACTGGTAATGGGCTATGGGGGGGTTTACAACAGGTAATGGGCTATGGGGAGGTACGACTACAAGTGGGCTGATGGGGGGATTAGGACAGGTAATGGGCTGATGGGGGGTTACAACAGGTAATGGGCTATGGGGGGGCTAGGACTACAAGTAGGCTGTTAGGGGGTTAGGACTGGTAATGGGCTGTGGGGAGCGTTAGGACTGGTAATGGGCTGTGGGGGCGTTAGGACTGGTAATGGGCTGGGGGGTTAGAACTGGTACTGGGCTATGGGGGGGTTACAACAGGTAATGGGCTATGGGGAGCTACGACTACAAGTGGGCTGATGGGGGGGAAGGACTGGTAATGGGCTATAGGGGATTCGGACTGGAAGTGGGCTGATGGGGGGTTAAGACTGGGAATGGGCTATGGGGGGTTAGGACAGGTAATAGACTATGGAGGGGCTAAGACTGGAAATGGGCTGATGGGGGAAGTTATGACAGGTAATGGGCTATGGGGAGGTACGACTACAAGTGGGCTGATGGGGGGATTAGGACTGGAACCGGGCTATGGGGCGGTGGGCTAAGACTGGAAATGGGCTGTGGGGGGTGTTAGGACTGATAATGGGCTGTGGGGGGCATTAGGACTGGTAATGGGCTATGGGGGGGGGTTACAACAGGTAATGGGCTATGGGGAGGTACGACTACAAGTGGGCTGATGGGGGGATTAGGACAGGTAATGGGCTATGGGGGGGTTAGGACAGCTACTGGGCTGATGGGGGGTTACAACAGGTAATGGGCTATGGGGAGGTACGACTACAAGTGGGCTGATGGGGGGATTAGGACAGGTAATGGGCTATGGGGGGGTTAGGACAGGTAATGGGCTATGGGGGGGCTAAGACTACAAGTAGGCTGATAGGGGTTTAGGACTGGTAATGGGCTGTGGGGGGCGTTAGGACTGGTAATGGGCTGTGGGGGCGTTAGGACTGGTAATGGGCTGTGGGGGCATTAGGATTGGAAATGGGCTGATGGGGGACTAGGACTGGAAATGGGCTGATGCAGGGACAAGAAGGGAGCAGATGCTGGGTGGGGCTGGAACTAGAAAGGAGCTGATGTTGGGGGAGGATTAGAATGGGATGGAGCTGGGAGAGTGAAATGGAGAGGGAAAAATATTTTGCGTGGGAGGGAAGACAAATCTACAATTGGCCGGATATTGGGAGAGTAAGTGGGGATTGAGGATGGAGGGATAAAATTTGAGTGGATGAAATAGGAATGAGGAAAGAGCAAAAGGAGAAAGATTAGTATGTTAAAGCAGATGTAGAGAGAGAATGGAAAAAAAACCCAAGAAGACAGAAGAAAGGACAAATGGACAGCAGATGGAGAGTTAGCAGAAGACACGAAGAAACCAGAAGAAAGTGGCTGGAACAATTGCAACTGAAAAAAAAATGCACAAAAGGTAGAAAAATATCTCTTTATTTTGAATTTATTAACTGGAATATGTCAGCTCTGGGAAATGTGCATCATTAATTTTTGCGCTTTGTTTAGTACAAGAGGAAATTAATTTATAGTTTTATTTCTACAGTGTTGTTGTATATTCCAAGTTTGGCTTTTGGGGTTCCCAGTTTAATTATTGTCTTCCTGTTTCTAAATTGTGATTCCTTGTTTGGTGATGGTCTATGTTTCTGCATGTGTAACTGAGCTGAGGTATTCTGTTTATGTAATTCCTATTTGACATTGCCACTTGTTCTTTCCCCAGTAGGTCATGTATTATTGTTCTCTGAAATGTATTGGTTTAATATTTGCAGTGTTGTCTTTTGATAGTTAGGGTATGGTGCTTTGTGAGTCCTGGTAGTGCTGTTAGGATACGGCAGGTTTGCTATGGGTTCTAAATGGGCAGTGTTTGTAGTACAGTCAAACCTCGGTTTTCATGATTAATCCGTTCGAAAAAGTCTGACTAAAACCGAAACGTATGAAAACTGAAGCAATATTTCCCATAAGAAATAATGTAAATCCAATTAATCCGTTCCAGACACCCAAAAATATTCACAAAAAATACATTTTATAGAGAATAACTATATTTTTACATACAGAAAACAATGAGAAATAAATATAAATGACTAATGAAATGGATAAATGAACATTTAACATCACTGAAAGCAAGCTAAGTACAGTACTGTACAGTACAGTATGTTAACATCTGGCCTTAGCCACCCCTGACAAGCTGCTGTGCCCAGCTCTCTTCGGAATCACATTAAATTCAGTCCATTAAAATACCTTTACATTATCTGCTCAATGCTTCAGAATGGCAGAAAATCTTAATGATATAGCTTCAGACGTACCCTGCAAGAGAAAGAACTGCCTCCCACATTCATGCAACATCTCCTGCTTACGTTGACAGCTTTTCTTCCCTGCTACCGGGACAAAATCTCAGTCAAAAGACGTTGAAAACCGAAGCAATGCATGAAAACCGAGACAAAATCTCAGTCAGAAAAGACGTTGAAAACCGAAGCGTATGAAAACCGGGGCAAATGAAAACCGAGGTTTGACTGTAGTTCCTAATGTGCCTGGCGGTTGGTACTGGATTATAGTAATGTAGAAACCTTTTAGTCTTTCTTTATCCATATACTCATTAAGAGGCATGTTTACTAAAAGTTAGTAGTGTATGGTAACATTATGCAAATATTTATGCAAATGAGGCACCTTATGCAAATGAGGCCCCGCACCGAGTCTCCGCACATGGCCCCGCACCCCCCTTGGGCCGCCCCTGTGTCCATGGAGAACCCCTGTTACAGGTAAGTAACCTTGCTTTACTGTAGCAGATAGCAGAGATTGCTTAATGCTAAATTACTAGATGTAATTAAATGCATCTGCTTTATATGCAATGCAGTTAGCACTCAGTAGGTATATTGTTTCTGCATAAACTGTATGGGAAGATGTTGAGCACACTCCCAAAAGTTACTACAGAGGCTTTGAAGTTAACTACCAATTTTTACTACACTTTCATATCCTTCCTCCCCTCTGCCATCTCATGTTACATCAGTCAAAGATCAGTTGCAGTCTGCCCACACAGGGAATAAGACAACATGCACTTCAGTCCCCATAATGATATCTCCTCCCATTTACAACAGGACTGAAAGAGTGGAATATGTTAACTAAACTAGATCACCATCTACTAGTATGCAAACTCAAGCTAAAGTTGAAAAAGAACAAGCCACTCATAAATGTAACAAAATATGATCTTGAAAATATACCACTGGAATTTAAAGACTGCCTGCAAAATTGATTTGCTGCTTTGGCTAAAATGAAAGAGCAGCAGAAATGCTAGGGGATAACATTCAGAAAGTTGTGCTGGAAGAACCTGAAAGGTCTCTGCAAAAGGTAAAAAAGCAAACCGGCCAAAATGGATGACCAAAAAAACTGAAAATTGCTCAGAAACACAGAGAAGCTAAAGCCAGAGGAGGAAGGTAATTATGAAACTTAATACAGATTTCCAATATGCAGCATGGTGAGACAAAGAGAAGTAATACAATGATACATCTAAGGGCAAAGAATCAGGAACTATCAGAGGAAGAACAAGATCAGCCTTTCTAAAGCTATGAGAGTTAAGAGAAAATTCCAGTATTGGATTGGAAAGCTAAGACGCTCAAGGGTCCATGCTGAATGATGCTGAGAAGATCAAGAAAAGGTGGAAAAATGCAAAATCATTATGCCATAAAGATCAAGTGGATCAACAGCCATTCAACCTGTCTCTTACAATCAGGAACCACTGGTGATGAAAGAAGTCGAAGCAGCATTGAAAACATAATCAAAGAAGAAAGCACCAGGCATTGATGGCATTCCCATTAAAGTATTACAGCAATCAGATGCAGCTATTACAATACTTACAAAACTCTGCCAGGAAATTTGGAAGACAACATCATGGCCAACTGACTGGAAAAGATTTGTGTTCATACCAAGTCTGAAGAAAGATGATCCAACTGAATGGAGAAATTATCTCAGAATTTCTCTGATCCCACATGCCAGCAAGATTCTACTTAAGATCATTCAGTGGAGACTACAACCATACTTGGGACAAGATCTGCTTGAAATGTAAGCAGGGTTCTGCAAAGGGTGAGGAACAAGAGACATATTCATGGATGTGAGATAGAGCCTTGAAAAGACAAAAGAATATCAAAAGGATATTTATATGTGTTTTATTGACTACAACAAAGCCTTCAATTGTGTAAATCATAAAGAACTCTGGGCCACATTAAGAAACATGGGTATTCCAGAACACCTGGTAGTTCTCATGCACATCTTTACATTAATCAAGACTCCACAATTTGAACAAAGCAAGGAGAAGCAGCATGGTTTAAAAGCAGAAAAGGTATATGACAAGGTTGCATACGTTCTCTATATCTGTTTAATTTATAAGCAGAACAATATCAGAGAACCAGTACTATATGAAGAAAAATGAGGTATGAAGTTTGGTGGAAGACTCATCAACAGTCTTTGCTATGCTGGCGTTACCATGTTACTGACTGAAAGTGAAGATGGTCTAAAACATCTGCTTATCAAGATCAAGGAACGTGGAGCCCGATTCCGGAATGGGCACATCTGGGTCATCTGGATGGCCCCGGCCAGAACAAGTCCATTTGGACCTGATTCTGAAATGCAGGAGCAAAACATTCCCGGGACATGGAGGATGACTCTTCACTGCCCGATCCGGGCCCCAGTGGCCCCTTTCATGGTCGGTTGGCGGGGAGTCACCCTCTAATGTCCCAGTGCTCCTGTAGAGGGCTCCTGGTAGGGGGTGGGGGTGCGGGCCACGTTTGGGAGGCACCCTGTTCTTATTCCACCTCAAAGGTGGTATGAGCAGGGTGTCCCCCCCGGTGATCCCTGGACGTACAGGGCCATCCTGAAATTGGCTCTGTATGACTGGGGGTCGGCCCTGCCCACACTCTGCCCTCTCTCTGCCCTGTCATGCCTCCATCCACCGCAGCATGCACAGTAACTCTGTATGTGCAGCGGGGGACGGAGGTGGAATTCCGGCAAGGCGGACAGCAGGGAAGAACGTCCCTGTGAAATGTGCTGCCCCGCTATCTACCTTTTAGAATTAGGCCCATAGTTTTAAAACAGGCCTGCACCTTAACATGAAGAAAACAAAAATCCTGAGCACTGTCAAAATCAATCATTTCCTCCTTGATGGAGAAAGAATAGATATAATAGACAACTTTAGTCTGCTTGGATCAATTATCAATAAAGAAATGACAAGCAGTCAAGAAATCCAACAACGCAATGCTCTTGGCAGAATGGCTATGAAGGACCTAGACAAGATTCTCAAATGCAGAGATGTATCTCTACATACAAAGATTTGACTTGCCCAAACCATGGCATTTTCAATATTGTCCTATGGATGTGAAGGTTGGACAGTGAAGAAGAAAGACAGGAAGAAAATCGATGCCTTTCAATTATGGTGCTGAAGAAGAATACTGTGCATACTGCTCGAAAAACAAATAAGTCGGTACTAGAGGAGATCAAACCTAAGCTTTCTTTAGAAGCGCAAATGACATGACTTTGACTTTGATACTTTGGACACATCATGCAAAGAGAAAGATCATTAGACAAAGACATGCTTGGCAAGTTTGAAAGTCGGCACAAAAGAAGAAGGTCGACAATGATATGGATCGATGCAATAGCAGCAGCCATAGACGCCACTCTATCAACAATTAACCCACCTGACCAAAGACCGAACACGGTTTAGGACAACTATCCAGAGAGTCGCCATAATTTGATATTGATTTTGCGGCATGTAACAACAATAACATGTCAACTAGATCAAAGGTTCACAACCTGACCAGTCTTGTTTTCATGACATTCACAAAGAATATGCATGAGATATATTTGCATACAAAGGAGGAAGTGCATGCAAATATATCTCATGCATATGCGCATTGAATATCTTGTATATCTGACTGGCCAGGCATTACCCGAGGACTGGTTGAAAACTATTATCTTAGATACCCGAAAGACCTTAAACTATGCCTCTTTGCAGAATTAGCATGAAAAAACATGGAAACAAAGAACATACTATTATTTAGTAGGTTGTATTGCACTTTGAAATAAATAAACCATATAGTTCAATAGAAATAAACCATTTCAGGCCCATTCTGATCGAGGCATGTCCTGCCAGCCCGAGCGTCCAGAATCTGGATGGGCCGGACTTGCACTCAATTCTGATCCCGTGGGGGATATATGCTCCCCCTCCCCCCCCCCCCCCCCGCAGGATCAGAATCAGGTGCAACCAGCCTGGAAGGGCAAACCATGCTCCGATTCTGAACTAGATGTCCAGCCCCCTCCCCGCACAAGGCAGCCAGGGCTCCTGCATGGAGCCTGGTGCCATGCCTTCCAGTTCAACAATGCGCTGTTTCCCCACAGCCTGACCCCCGATTGTGCCTGCCAAAGCTGGGATCGGGCTGCGGGGACTCACCTGGCCCAGCTCACCTTGTTGGGGCTGACCTCTGGCAAGTCCCTTAAACTGTGGGGTAACTTATTCAACCTCGGAGGTGAAATAAGTTCCCCATTCACCTCCAAAGACCCAGACAAACAGGGCCTTCAATGGAATAGGCCCTGTACAGTCCTGATTAGGAGCCATACTTATGAACCGCCCTCGCTCTTCCTTTGGCCCGCCTCCTCCCGCCCTCACTTAGAGCTCCCCGCACATCTTGGAAGTACATGGGGAGCTCAGAACTTAGAATAGTAGCTAGGGGAATAGCGGGGGCTGGATGTCCATGTTGGATGTCCAGCCCCTGTTATTCGCAATGGGAGTGACCCCGCTAACTTCTATACCCCAATAAAGCAAGTCAGGAAATAATTATGAAGTGGGTTTTTTTTCTCACAACACTGTGATATCTACCTGCATAAACTGTAGCATTCACAGTAGCCAGTGTCTCATCTCTTATAATACTAAGATAATACTGCCACCTTTTGGCCAGTGCTGGTACTACTACTGAAAAATTACACAGGTAAAATGCACCAGTTTTGCAACTGATTCCTATAGATTTTGGGGTGCTGAATCCAGGAAAAATAGCCAAAATGTTCCATCACGTCACGTTTTCTTGCAAAATTAGATTTCTTACCCATATAAGGAATGTTCACATAATTTCTTTTTAGCCGACTGCAGTTTATTTTCTTGGCCCAAAATAGAGGTTGTAATGGTTAACAAACTAGAAACACTCCCTCATGATATTTTAGAGTGTTTTGTATTCATTTTATACATTAACAGGACAATTGGGAGGCGGGGGGCTAAATCCAGTACTCGCGCTGGCACATGTTCTTTCCTGTTCGCCTCGCCTCGTTCGCTCGCTCAAACACGGTGGTTGCAACATGAACGTTCCTGTCAAATTTCAGTTTCTTGCAAGTTCATTATTACCTTTTGTTTGCTCAGTCGTAATCCAGCTTTATTCCGAAGTGGTTCACTACAGTTGTAGTTTGCAGTGCTGTGTATTTGTGATGGCTCACAGAGCCAGAGGTTGCGTCAACTCTCCGGACAGTTTTTGTTTTATTTGTGGGGAATATACCGTGAAAAAGCGGCAGAGGAACATTTCTGCATTTATTAAAAAAGTATATTTCGCCTATTTCGGTTTGAAGTTAGGCGATCAAGACAAACCGTGGGCTCCTCACAAAGTGTGCAAGACATGTGAGGAAGATCTACGCTTATGGATGAAAGGTAAAAAACAAGCATTTCGTTTCGGAATACCTATGATGTGGCGTGAACAAAGAGACCACAGCAGTGACTGCTATTTTTGCTCTTGCATTGTGAAGGGATACAACTTAAAAAATAAGAACGTAATAAGTTACCCCAACCTTCCCTCAGCAATTAGGCCTATGCCTCATAGCAACGAAGTACCTGTGCCTGAACCACCAAAATCTTTGGATCATATTTGTGTGGACGGTTCTGATCATGATGAGACTCATCAGATGGCTTTTCCCGATGAGTCCAATACTTCCGAGTTTGAAACTGAACCAGATCCGAAACCTGAACTTTTCTCTCAAGCTGAATTGAATGATTTAGTCCGGGATTTAGGACTCCCAAAAGATGCTGCCCAACTGCTAGGTTCTCGGCTTAAACAGAAAAATCTATTGTCACCAGGAACAACTTTTTATTGGTACCGCAACCGCGAGACACAATTTTTGAAGTATTTCAGCAAAGAGGAAGATTTGGTATTTTGCAACGATATATACGGAATGATGGAAAAGTTTAAACTCAAGTATGATCCTGCTGAATTGCGGCTGTTCATTGATTCGTCAAAAGACAGCATAAAAGATGTTCTTCTTCATAATGGCAACACATTCGCTTCAGTTCCTATTGCTCACTCTGTTATTCTCCAAGAAAAATACGAGAATTTGGCCCTGATTCTTCAGAAGATTCGTTATGATGAGCATAAGTGGATGATTTGTGGAGACTTTAAAATTCTATCCATGCTATTAGGGCAGCAATCCGGTTTCACCAAATATCCCTGCTTCCTTTGCTTGTGGGATAGCTGGGCCCGCGACCTACACTGGGGGAAAAAAGACTGGCCAATTCGGGAGTATTTGAGACCCAGTGAGAAAAATGTTCTTCATGAGAGCTTGGTACCTCGTGATAAAATTCTATTACCACCTCTCCACATTAAGTTGGGTCTCATTAAGCAATTCATCAAGTCCCTTCCAAAAGATGGTGAGTGCTTTCGGTACCTTTGCTCAAAGTTCCCCCGACTTTCTGAAGCAAAGCTAAAGGAAGGAGTGTTTGTTGGCCCTGATATAAGGAAACTCATTTCAGATGGAGCATTCGCTGAAACGATGTCTGAGAAGGAAAAAGAAGCCTGGGATTCCTTCAAGGATGTTGTTCTCAAATTCTTGGGGAACAGGCGGGATGAGAACTATAAGGATATTGTTGCCAGGATGCTCAATGCCTTCAAAGAACAAGGCTGTAACATGAGCCTGAAAGTCCATTTCTTGCACTCCCATGTGAACTACTTTCCCGAAAACTTGGGGGCGTACAGTGAAGAACAAGGTGAAAGGTTTCACCAGGACATCAAGGACGCAGAGAGAAGGTACCAAGGAAGATGGAACACCACTATGATGGCTGATTTCTGCTGGTTGCTGCTGCGGGAAACCCCAGATGAAAAATACGCCAAGCAGCGCACCAAGAGAAGCATTCGGGGGAAGAAGAAACGGGCCCACCAGGAGATTGATTGACCCAAGAATGACTTTAAAATCTAAACTGTGTTGACAAATATCGTGTTTTACTAAACTTTGAAATAAAAATTTGCTAGTTATTACCACAGTGTCGGATCTCATTTATTAGAATTTTATTTTCACACCATCGGGTGTTTGTCTTCATGTATTGCAATGGTGCAGTTTGCGTTTTCTATTCTTACATACATACCTGTACAACATTTTTTGCACATTTCTTTGCTTTGCTTTGTGTCTAACCTCGCTCTTATATGCTCAATGTTTGTGCACATGTATGTGGCTGTTTTAAGTGCAGACAATTTTGCTACCATCACAGTGTGTTTTGTTGACATTACTCTATTCTTATGTGCTGCCTTGTTACAATTTTCTTTATTCTTATTTGAATAACTACTAAACAATTAGTATAAAGAATTCATCCAAGAAACTTTTATCTCGATCGCACTCAATCTGAAACGTTCACCTCAAACTGCTAACCCAATGTAGCAAAAAATCTGTATGTGATGGAGCAAATTGGTTACCAGATTTGGATTCAGCGCACCAAAAAACGTAAAAATCAATCGAAACATTAGAGGCAGTTTAAAAAAAAATTTTTTAGTGTACCTGTGTTATTTTTCCTCCCAAATTTTTGGTTATGTCAATATGTTTCCAGATTTTAGGTTTCATCTACATCTATCTATCCTGAAAATGTGGATGCTGTAGATTGAATGGTTCAGGTGATAATATGTACACAAGGAAAAGTGATTTTTACCAGATCTTGGTAAGATCACTAAGAATTGTGGGTAAACTTTGGATCATTCAAGCAGCATCTTAGTAAGAGGAAGTGACATTTCAGCTGCCATGCTATGGAATTCTTCAGGGTGAGGTGGTTATGCAGTGAATGTCTGTTCCTTCTATATAGTGCTTCCCAAACCAGATTGGTGCGATTGAGGCAAGAAATTTGAATTGTTTTAGGAAAGTTTGTTACAGAAAAGGCAGGAAATTTGAATTTGATTTTGGTGGGAAAGTTCATTGGAAAAGGAGGAAAATTTGAATTTTGGCAGGAAAGTTCACTAGAGAAAAGGTGGGAAAAGGGCATGCTGGAATTCTGGAGGCAGGGATTTTAGTAGGAAGACAATCTCTGTTTCTAGAAGGTGGAAAGAAATTGTTGGTCTTCAGCGTCAGTTCTTGTATCACTAAACCTTCTGTGAAAGAGAAGTTGCCATGCTTTGTTTATGATGAGCTCTTTATCCCCACTGAGGTTTCGTGGGTGTCATGCTGTCTCCACCACCTCTTTTATCTTCCTTGGCTACCAGCATTGTTCTTTTTCCAGGATCCTTGTGTCATTAAATCTGATTGTATGGCCAGTTTCTATCGCGTGGAGGGTTACCGCAGATTTCTATGTGTTACTGAATTTATCATGCTTTTATACTCTTACAGTCTTTCTTCCATGCTGGTTTCACCTGTATACGACTAGCCGCAGCTGCATGGAATTTCATAGACTCCAGCGATTTGGAACGAGGAGAATAATATGCACAGAGACAAAATGAAAATAATAGAAATATAGAAACATGATGACAGAAAAAGACGACATGGCCTATCTAGTCTGTCCTTCCATATCAACCACTACAAAAGTCCCCTTTTTTCCTTTAGAATATAAACATTTTTTTTGGGGGGGGGGGAAAGAAAAAGCCTACCTTAAATAGAAATGCAAAGACTGATATTCAGTGGTCTAATATCTGGTAAAGTTATTTGGATAACTTTAATTGGATAATGAGCAGATCAGGATAAATGTATCAGAACAACTTTAGGCCAGCTATTTGTGTGGCCCAATTTATCCAGTTAAACCCTAACCCTGCAAGTCTCTCTCTTCCCTTTTATATCCCAAAAAATCTGGAGGGGCGAAGAACAAGGGAGAGGGTGAACAGGAGGGAAGTGGGAAGGGGGGAATTTTAAATGGGCACAATTTATACTCCAATATATAAACTGAAAATAAAATATCTGCTTTCTCTTTTTTTTCATCTCTGTTCTTATGTGTCTTCTTCTTACTCCTTTTTGGATAACCTTAGTACTTTCAACTACCTTCTATTCTATGTTATTTCTCCCTTTTCTGTTCCTCCTCTGTTTGGCATCTACCTTTCTTTTGTACCACTTTTCCTCAGCACTCTCTTCTCTGCCGCTGTGTCTGTTCCTTCCATCATCACCTCGTCACTTCAATTTCCACCTCTGTTTTCCTACGTTTCTTCTTCTTTCTCTCATATTCCACTATCTCCCTTCAACATCTTACCCATCAATCCACCTCTCTCACCCCATCTCTCAGTCATCCATCTCTCTTTTCTCCATCCAGGCTTCCTTCTTCCTCTTGCCCCTTTGCAGTCATCCATCAGATGCTCATTCCTCACCTCCTCCTTCTCTTGCCTGCTGTCTCTTGTGCGTTCTCTTACAACCAAAACAACAGTGATATGATTCTATCGTTCTTTGAGAAAGCATTGGATAACCCGCATGGAGCAGCAGTTACAACCCGAAAAGGCAGTAGTATGACTTCAAGAGACTGAAGAGAAGCAGGAGGAATGAGGGAGAGGACATCAGATTGTACAGCAGAGAGGACTTGAATGTACATTTATCTGAGGTAAGACAAACAGCTGCTGGGTAGACTAGATAGGTCATTTAGGTCTTTATCTGCCATCATTTATTATGTTACTATATTACTATCTCTTCTCCCCTTTCACTCTGTTCTTCTCCCTCCCCTCTGCCTCCTGAGCTCACTCTTTGATTCTGTATGTACTCTTGTTTCTTCCTCATTTCTACCTTTCTTCCCCATATTGTATTTGCCCTCTCTCTTACTCCTGCTAACTCTGCTCTATTTGCTCCCCTTCCCTTATCTCTTGTCCTGTCTCTTCCCCCTTTCCCCCTTTATTTCCTTCACACTTCCTAGCCCAGCAGTACATGGGTTGTTGTTTTTTACTGATGGGGAAGGAGGAACAGCAGCCCCCATCCTTTTCAGAAGCAACAGTAGGAGGCTGAGAGCATGCGAAAGAGAGATTACCAAACTTCAGAATCAGTTGCAGAAGAAGACCTCAGGAAGGAATGGGATCCCCCAGCCCCCTTAGAATTGCTAGGAGGAACAAAAGAGGGGTCTGGGGGAGGCAGGGAGAAACAGACTTCCGTGGGCTACAACAGCAATGACAGGAGGCCGTTCCAAGGGCCAGGAGGAGTCACCGTGTCTATGCAGCAACAGGAGATCATGGGGGAGGGAAGAACAGGTTCCAATGGCTTCCTAGTGGCAGAAGGAGGCTGCTGGAGGAACCAAGCCCTCCATATCCCCAAAATCGCTGGTAACAGGGGGCGGGGTCGTGGTAAATGGATTCCCACCCCCTCTCTGACATAAGAGAAGCCTGCAGATCCTCAGTGCCCTGTCCTAGAGGAAGTGATTGAACTGTTCCTTAATGGAGGAAGGGAGAAAAGGAGGATCTTTAGTCTCTATCACCTATTGCCAGTTCTTCATTCAGCTACTTTATAGGCTGGGCCAAAAGCTGGCCGTTGGTGGTAGGGTATACTGATCAGTCCACACAGATACCAGCGAATTGGCAACCCTTTAATCAGGCTAAGATGATCCTGGTTCAAGTCTGACTTTGACCTGTTTGCATGTTCCTGATCAAGGCCTGGAGTCTGCCAGAGTGTGGTAGTCAGTCATTCTTGTTTCTGAAAGTGGATTGCTGGCAAAGATTTTCCAGCACAGAGGCATCATTACACAGCATTGTGCTTTACATGCTGCTGTAACAACAGTTTAAGCAAGGAGCCAGGTACAGAGGACTGTAAAATGAAAATTAAGGATGTGGGAGGATTTGAAATGTCTGAGCTATGCTGAACAAAAAGATATTTAGCCCTCACCCAGCCCCCATCCAACCAGGAGCATTTCTGTAACAAAGGGTTAAATTCCTTTCGTAAACCTCCATTTGGAGTTCAGTAAGACAATACTTAGGTTCTCAACCCAGTCCTCAGGACACTCCTAGCCAGTCACGTTTTCAGAATAACTATAATGAGAGAAATGAATCTGCTTTAAGATCATTCTTTTAGGTGTTGTAGAATTTCAACAACGCAAAACTCCCAATAAAATGGATATGTGCAGATGCAGTGCTATATCATCTGGTATCAATACATTTCCTAGAGAAAAAATTAACCTTTTAAAGAAATGACTGGCATTTCAGGATAGCTAAATTTAAGATCGGCTGTGCCAGCACAGTAATTGATGAAGCATTACAGGTCCTTTGGTTTATTTGAAGAACATCACTGGTGTAGTAAACCCACTGGTTGCTTAGTCGCACCTTGTCCTTTTGAACTGCCTGATCTATGGGGATTACAAAACCAGGGCCAGTGCTATCATTACGCAAACTGGGCAGTTGCCTAGAGTGCCAATGGTTACAGGGCATCCATTGCCACTGCTGCTGCCCCTCTCTGGGATGTGCATCGGTGGCTATGGTTTTAAAATGGCACCGCAGCGCTTACCTTCACCCCCACTTCCTATTTCCATGGGGACAGAAGTGGTGCTGTTTTAAAAGCACTACCACCACTGCACATCCCAGAGAGAGGTGGCAGCAGCAGGAAGGGGGAGGGACCCGGGGAGGTGCTAGGAATGATGTTCGACTAGGGTGGCTCATATCCTTGCCCCAGCCCTTTATAGAACAAGAAACTACAGCCATGCATCAGTTCAGACTTGAGCGTTGCAGTCACTGCTGCTTGCACACACTCTGAGTTGCAGCAGGCTGGAACCTGGGACTTACCTCCACTTGGTGCGACGATTCTGAAACCAGGTTTTGACCTGGGCATCGGTCATCTTGAGAGCCTTGGCCAGGGTGGCCCTCTCAGCTGAGGCCAAGTACTTCTGTCGGTGGAAGCGCTTCTCCAGCTCACAGATCTGTACCCGGCTGAACGAGGTCCTAGGCTTTTTCCTCTTGGGAGGTGTGCGATTCTGGTAAGGGTGTCCAATCCGCCGAGTCACCGAGAACGGAGATAGAGCAGCTGGAAGGAAGAGCAGCACAGCGGTTACATAGCTACAGCATTTGGCATCTAAGAAGAGGGCTGCTTGAAGGTGAAGGCAGCTGGATGGCACAATTATCTTTGGGGAACATTGTTCCTTTTAGTATTTTTGGGTTTTCTGTATAATTTTGTAAAGCACTTTGAATGCTGGTTCATAAATAAAACAAGAAGCAGTTGTTCCAGTGCTGAGATGATGTATGCGACATATCCCAGCATGTACATTTAAACAGATTTCAGCCCACCTCTTGTTCCTGTCATGCCTTTTTGGAAGATTTACTAACCAGCTTTTATGTATGTTATTGTACTTAAACACTCATGATTTAACTCACACCCCATTAATGTCAGCACAGTCCATTTAGTCACACCATGTATTAAATAATAATAACAGGCATTTAGGTGGAATAATGTACGTTAGAGTGCAATAACAGGATGATAATGCAGGTTAGTAAATATAGCCCTTAGTTTAGGCTCAGTCTACCTACTGGTGCAATGTTTCCTGTTTGGGAAGTTGCGACCCTGTAATGTAACAAACTCTGCTGGGTTCCAACCTACAGTGCCTTGCAAAAGTATTCATCTCCTTGGTTTTTGTCCTGTTTTGTCGCATTACGTACAACCTGGAATGAAAATGGAGGTTCATTTGGAAGTTAGGTAATGGACCTAACAATATAGTCCAAATTGGTGAAGTGAAATGACAATAAAATACCTTGTATATATAAAAAACAAGTAAAAACTGAAAAGTTGTGAGTGCATATGTATTCATCTATTTTGCTATGAAACCCTAAATAAGATCTGATCCAACCAATTAACCTCAGAAGTCACATAATTATATGATTAGGTTCCACCTGTGTGCAATCAGTGTCACATGATCAGTCACATCATCCCTGTATAAATATACCTGTTCTGAAAGGACCCTGACTCTGCAACACCATTAAGCAAGCAACATGAAGACCAAGGAGCACTCCAAACAGGTCAGAGACAAAGTTGTGGAGAAGTATAGCTCAGGGTTGCGTTATAAAAAATATCCCAAATTCTGAATAACCCACGGAGTACCATTAAATCCATTGTAACAAAACAGAAAGAATATGGCACCACTACAAACCTGACAAGAGAAGGCCACCCACCAAAGCTCACAGACCGGACAAAGAGGGCATTAATCAGAGATGCCACTAAGACACCAATGATAACACTGAAGGAGCTGCAAAGATCCACAGCGGAGATAAGAGTATCTGTCCATAGGACCACTTTAAGACGTACACTCCACAGAGTGGGGCTTTATGGAAGAGTGGCCAGAAAAAAGGCATTGCTTAAAGAAAGAAATAAGAAAACACATTTGGAGTTTGCACAACAGCATGTGGTGGACCCCCAAACACATGGAAGAAAATTCTCTGGTTAGATGAGACAAAAATTGAACTTTTTGGCCATCATGGGAAACGCCATGTGTGGCGCAAACCCAACACTTCCCATCACTCCGAGAACACCATTCCCACAGTGAAACATGGTGGTGGCAGCATCACGCTGTGGGGATGTAATCTCAGCTCATTATTCAATATCTGTATTTAACTTGATTATAAATCTGATCTCTAGTGACAGCTTATCTTGTCCTTGTTACATTATTTTATCTTCATATTTGTACAGAACATGTAAATAAGTTTTAAATCCTTCAGTTAAATTTTTGTTAAAGTTATTTGATTTTTTAACCCCCTGCACACCTTGTTAGCACCGTTCCATGTAATACTTTGTTGGATGTAATATTTTATTGAGTTTATTGTAAACCGCTTTGATTCCAGAAAGGTGGTAAATAAGTGCACATAAATAAATAAATAAATAAATAAATAAATAAAATATTTTTCATTGGCAGGGACCGGAAAACTGGTCAGAATTGAAGGAACGATGGATGGTACCAAATACAGGGCAATTCTTGAGGAAAACTTGTTTCAGTCTGCCAGAGATTTGAGACTGGGACGAAGGTTCACCTTCCAGCAGGACAATAACCCTAAACATACTGCTAAAGCTGGTTTAAAGGGAAACATCTAAATGTCTTGGAATGAGACCTACCCCAAGAGACTTGCAGCAGTAATTGCAGCAAAAGGTGGCTCAATGCATTGACTTTGTGGGGCAAATACATATACACACTCCTACGTTCAATTTTTTTTTGTCTTAATTATTGCTTGTGTCACAATAAAGGATATTTTGCACCTTCAAATCATAGGCATATTGTGTATATCACATGATGCTAACCCCCAAAACTCCATTTTAATTCCAAGTTGTAATGCAACAAAACAGGAGAAACACAGAGGAGATGAATACTTTTGCAATGCACTGTATATCCATGGAAGGGGGGGGGATTCCTGTAGGGAATCCTTCTAAATATAGATTACAGGTAATCCTGGGACTATTTATTAGATGATGCATTTCTTCCTAAAACTCTTTGGGAGAGTGGGGGCGGGGGGAGGGGTGCAAGAAACATTCAAAGTGTTTAGGTACTTCACAGACCTGCAAACTGGCTAAAATATACTCAGTGGCTGAATATCCCTAGAAACCATGTGAAAAATGACCAGCTGAAACCGTGTCTGTGCAATTCTGGTCATCCCATCTTAAAAAGGACATAGCAGAATAAGAAAAGGTACAGAGAAGAGTGACTAAAATGGTAAAGGAATGAAAGGATACCCCTATGAGTAAACGCTTAAAAGGTTAGGGCTCTTCAATTTTGGAAAGAGATGGCTGAGGGGAGATATGATAGAGGTCTATAAGATAATGAATGGAGTGGAATGGGTAAATATAGTTTGTTTACTCCTTCACAAAGCAGAAAGACTAGGGGATACGCAATGCAGTTACAATGTGCCCATTTAAGACTAATAGGAGAAAATATTTTTTCACTCAGCGCATAATCAAACTCTGAAATTCATTACCAGAGGATGTAGCAAAAGCTGTTAGTATAGCTTGGTTTAAAAAAGGTTTGGAACATAACATAAGAACATAAGACATCCCATACAAGGTCAGACGAAGGTCCATCAAGCCCAGTATCCTGTCTCCAACAATGGCCAATGCAGGTCACAAGTACCTGGCAGCTTCCCAAAAACGTGCACAGGTTCCACAATGCTCGTCCCAGGACAAGCAGTGGATTTCTCGGGTCCTCTTTAATAATAATTTCTGGACCTTTCTTCCAGGAACTTCTCCAAATCTTTTTTAAACCCAGCTACACTAACAGCTTTTATTTCATCCTCCAGTAACGAATTCCAGAGTTTCATTACATATTGAGTGAAAAAATATTTTTTCTTATTGGTCTTAAATGGGTTACATTGTAGTTTCATTGCGTGTCCCCTAGTTTTTCTAGTTTTTGAAGGACTAAACAACTGATCTACGTTTAACCGTTCCACTGCATTCATTAATTTATAGACCTCTATCATGTCTCCCCTCAGCCATCTCTTTTTTCAAGTTGAAGAGCTCTAACCTTTTAAGCCTTTCCTCATAGGAGTATCGTCCCATCCCCCTTACCATTTTGGTGGCTCTTCTCTGTATCTTTTCTAATTCTGCTTTATCTTTTTTAAGATTTCTGGATTAAGTGGTATAAAAATGTTTAAATAAATAGATAAATAAAATATGGCAACCAGAACTGCACACAATATTTAAGGTGCAGTCGCACCATGGAACGATACAAAGGCATTATAATATCCTTTGTTTTATTCTCCATTCCTTTCCTTATGATTCCTAGCATTCTATTTGCTTTCTTGTCCGCTGCTGTACACTGGGCAGAGGGTTTCAATGTACGATCCACTGGGAAATCCACTGCTTATCCTGGGACAAGCATTGTGGAATTTTTGTACTTTTTTGGGAACCTGCCAGGCACTTGTGTCCTGGAATGGCCACTGTTGGAAATAGGATACTGGGCTTGATGGACCTTGGTCTGACCTAGTATGGCATTTCTTATGTCCTTATGGGGTAGTCTGTGGGTAGATCAGAGGAGTTACTGATCACTATCTGGTTTGCGGCAATATACAGCCACTTACCGGCTAGCTAAACTGGTTAAAGTTAGATCATCTCAATAGCTGTCCTAACTTTAATCGTTTTTTGCATTCCAGCTAGTGGCTGAATATCACCAGTAACCAGTTAGTAATGCTGCTCTATGGTGAACCCAAAAAGTGACTACTGGAAACCAGATGACCCAGCATTGAATATCTGGGTTTAATTACAGCCATGGCAGCAAGGCGCTTTAAATAGCCTAGCCACCGCTGCTGAATATACCCCCCATGGATTTTATTCTAAAGATTATGATCAATTGTTTTCTTTACCATTTGCTGATGGAATGTGATGTGACTGTTCTCAAGGACTGGCAGTGAATCTTTCCTCCCCCCAGCTTCCCGATATCACTACTGATGTAAAACACGAATTTGCTAATAAAGTTTAGGTACTACTGGATTTTTTCAGATTAGATTTTGTCTTGCCTCTTTCCTTCTCAGACAAGATTATGCAGAAGCGAATCCATATGAGAGTGTGCCATTTTGGAATAAAACAGTCATACCCAGGCAATACAACTTCAGTTATACAATAGGGCTAGGTCGAAGCAACCAGGTAGCAGGATGGGGAAGGGGAGGCAGGGTCATTAGCGTTTTCTGTGTTAGGGTCTTGGATGCATTTTAGCATATGGTGGGATAGAAGTGTTTTAAAGTAAATAAATAAATGCAAAAACAATTTCCCCTTTGCTTCCTATATAATTGTATGACTGCAGTACAGTGATTTCTTAGTTACAAACTTTCACCAGCTCTGTTCTTCTCTGTAATGCACACCCCATGTTTTTAGTATAATTTAACAAGGGGATCTTGGGAACCCCTGGGGTCTCCTTTAGCACATCACTGCTACAGGAGTAATACCAGATGGCTCCAAGGTCATCCAGAGAAAGTCAAGCCAGATAGGGTTCTACACTTATACCTTGCTGCTTATGTGGACTTACAGTCCTGCTTCCCTCAGAGAAAAAGAGCAAATTCCAACCATTCAATGTCTGAAAGTACAGAACATGCTCTGAAATGCTAGTTAGTACTGAAAGGTCAAAATTATCAAGCAAGAGCTCTCACCAATCATCCTACACATTGCTCAATCCTCATTATCCTCGGGCTACATGCCAACTGCCCTCAAACATGCTTCCATCAGACCCCTTCTAAAAAGCCTTGCTGCTGACCCACTCTCACCATTTTCTTACAGACCAATCTCCAGCATCCTCTCACTCTCCAAAATCATCAAAAAAAGCAGTGCAGCTGCAAATGCAGGACTTTCTAGACTCACACGCTCCCCTGGACAAGCATCAACATGGCTTCAAGTCCCATCACAGTACTGAAACCCTGTTGACCTCACTACTAGACACACTAATCAAAGGCACAGAAAAAACTTCACAAGAATTCATATTCATTGACATCTTTTCAGCCTTTGATTCTGTCATCCATGAGCACTTCCTTTTATGGCTCCAACTTAATGGCCTCAGAGACACAACACTACAATGGTTCCAATCCTACCTGGCCGATCGATGCCAACAGGTCAGAATAGGTTCCAAAACCTCCATCCCTTTCAGACTTCTCCATGGCTTACCCCAGGGCTCTGCATTATCCTCCCTCCTCTTCAATATTTTTATCCAGCCATTATGTCAATTAATCCAAAACCACAACATCCTCTACCATCTGTATGCCAACGATATCTTAATCTACATACCACTCACCATCCTCAGCCCTGACTACTCCGCAATTGGTCAATGCATCACAGCCGTCATTCAATGGTTCAGCCATCACAACATGCACATCAATCCTAACAAGTTGGAAGTCCTTTACATAACCAAGAACCTCTCTTTCTCCACACCACCCACCATCAACATAGCCAATCTAACTCTGCAAGTAAAAGAGCAAGTAAAATACCTTGGCATAGTCCTGGACCAAAACTTAAACTTACACACACACATCAAACAAGTCACCAAGACAACTTACTTCCAAATGAAGACAGTACAAAATCTTTGTCCCCTTCTGAACCAGTTGACTTCAGAAATGTCTTTCAAGCCCTCATCACCCCTATTCTCGACTATGCCAACACAATATATCATGGTCTCCCAAAATCTACCTTGCTCTCCCTACAACTTGCACAGAACACAGCTACCAGAATAATCACAGGTATCAGTCAATGAGCACACTTCACTCCAGTCCTAAAGCAACTACACTGGTTCCCTGTCCACATGAGAGTCAAATACAAAGTCTCCCTTCACGGCCTCTCAGCAAACATCTTTCAACATCTCACTCTTGAACCTCTCAACAACAGATCTAGGAGAAGGATCAGCCACCACCTGCTAGCAGTCCTAACCGCATTCCCTCGAACCAACATATCTACCTCCAGCAGAGTCTTCTCATTCTATGAACCCACCATCTGGAACTCACTCACCCCAGAAATTCATTCATTATATGACGCTGGAGAGTTTTGCCGCAAATTAAAGACTCACCTGTCCCTGGAACATTTTGGTTCTGTTACATAGTCTCCCATCTCCCCACACTTTGTCTCACTCCATGTATAATAATCTCCCCTACCCCTGTTAATGCACTGTTAAGCTGTACATGTTAATCTCTTGTTGTAACTGTTTAACCTGTTATCAACCACGTTCCATTTAAAGTTATACTCGTTCTTATTCCCTGTACTCCACTGCAACTTGTAGATACAGCGATATAGAAATGTTGCTAAATAAATAAATAATCAAGGTGCGGAACCTTGGCCACAGGGTGAATTGTAAGCACATAGGGAAGGTAACAAGAAAGTTGCGGTTCCCATGGAACTGCAAGCTCATTTTCCAGAAAATCTCACGGAGTTTCCTTTTAAAACTCTGGTCAGGGTATGGAACGGTGATGCAGATCATGCATGTTTTGTGCCCTGCATAGGAATTACACAGAGATTGTTTGATTATTTTAATTTATTTATTTAAAAAATTTAGAATCTGCTGATCTACAAGTCTTAGTGGACAACACTTGAACATAAGAAATAATATATTAGCAGAGAAAACATATATTCATAAAATATACTACAAAAAGTTAAAACAACAACATCTTTACCCCCTTACAGAATTTTAACTAACTCTCTTTTCTCAGTAAGAAGTGCTCCAGCAACAGGAATTGCGGGATCTCTTGTCTTCACTTTCCGCATTTCCTACATAATAGGCACAGACAGCAACTCATTAGCAAGGCTTTAACAGGAACACAAACACTAAACAGGCCCTGAAACTAATAAGATGCCATCTCTTGGAAGGACTTCAAAAGAATACATAAAACCTTAATTGTTATCTGTTTATCAATTGCTAGGCAATGTAAGGAAGACATCCAAGATAATAGATGATTGAACTTGGAACATCCTACAATTAGCAGCACTGCAGCGTTCTGAATTGCCTGCATAGCTTTTATTGCATATTGTGATGATGTGCATGCTGCAGAGCCCTTTAAAACTAGAAAAAACACTGAAATTTGTTCCCATAAGCGGGGGATGGGCTCACTGAAACACAATTCCCACATAGAGAGTGAAACTAAGGCACACAGAAGCAGGGTTACCTTGAAGCCACACCCAGCCTCTAGGGCAGCTGCAAGCAGAGAGAGGGTGGGGCCAGGGAAGCAAACAATTCACAGAACATACAAACTGCGTCACACAGGAAGTGGGGGGAAACTGGAGGATCAGCTGGGAGTTGATTCTAGAGTTCAGCACACAGGAGGACCATGCACAGGACAGTGCAGAGGCAAGTGCAATACTAAGGAGAAACTGGCAGACTCCCGAGGACGGAGTCTCTCTAGAAGATCAGCTGAGCTAACAGAGGACTCAGACACTGATCAAACAGGATCTGCTCATACACCAGAGAGACTGCAGAGAAGGACTGCTCAAAGGCAGGACAGGCTGCAGGCTAGGAGCCAAGTGAGAAGGCCAAGAGACCGGGAGAGGAAGCAGCACTTCAAGGCTGTGTCTTCTGGTGGGTCCAGGAGGACTGGTCAACACTTACAAGGCAAGTGTAAAGGGTGTGGGCATAGAAAGAGCTGGGAGAGAATTCAGGACTTTACTTCTGAGTCAGAATATAGCAGCTCTAGCCCTGAGCCTCTATACAGACAATGTAAAAAGTCTGTTAGAAGGAGAGTCACTGCCAGCCCAAAAGCTTATGCATTTCCTGAAGAGGATTTATTAAGAGGGAGAAAGGCAAGAGGTTCCAACCCGGTTATAAAGGGGAACCAGAAGCTAAAGTGGGGAAAACTTTTAAAGCTGTTGAAGAACGTACAACAGGTTGAGCCAAAGATTACCCCAAGCACAGAGCCATATAATCCCCCAGCAGAAATGGATGTGGACTGTTTCTCTAATAATTCAGTGTCCTCAGCCGAATCAATGGATTGCAGTCTGTGTGTGACTAATATATAATGCTTTTACTAAATGCTGTGTGAAAGAAGTAAGAAGGCAACAGAAGTGCTAGAATCACTGTATGCTTGAAAAACAGACAGGAAGATAACCAAACCCTCATGTGTAAAAGTAGCTGGTTCTATTGCTGCTGTAACCTCAGCTAAATAAGCTAACGGTTTTAAACTGAGAGGTGACACTCTGATTGATGTCTTGAACTTATGCCAGCAGAGAAAGTAAAGCTCCACTATTTCTAAGTTTGTGAATGATGCACAAATGGTATCTTTGCTGTATCTGTAAATAATAGAAGTACTACTACCAAGAGTGAAGAAGTTTATTTGTAGAATTCACCTTGGACATTCTTTGGAGAAGAATCCTATTTTGGTTAATGTGATTTTGCCTTTTTCTTGAGCTTTTTGCCACAAATGATTTACTTGAAGAAAAACAAATAAAAAGCAATTTATGTTACAAATTGCCCTGTGCCTCTTCCATTCGGACTGCTAAATAAAAGCAAACCACAACTACATTAAAAGAGGTGATCTTCGTGTCCTATTAGGCGGGCGCCTGCACAAATACAACAGTAAGCGTCCAAAAGCAGAAACAATCTGCCTTGCAGGCCCTAGGGGGCGTAGGCGCACGGAGTGGTAGGCCACAGGTGGCGTAGTGTGTTGGATTTTTTTCTTTGGGATCACGTGGCACGCCAGAGAGGTCATCCATACCAGAAGGAAGGAGAGAGACACCCCCAGGGAGCAGCTGTATCAACTTCCAGGTCTGCGGAGCGGAAGGAAAGCCCGGAGTGACCACTGGAACCGGAGTCCAGGGCGACGGAGTTGATAAGGCGAGACTCTGCACCAGTACAAGGTAACCCGTAGGCTGGAGGGTTAGTTTGGATAATACTGGTGTAAGAGGGTGGCTGTGGGGAGGCAATCACCAAGACAGGGGCGAAGTGAAAGGTTCCGCACTTGGTGCTTTGTTTTTGTTTTCTTCGCAGGAAAAAAGATGGAGTCATGAGACATCTTGGACTGGGCGGCCGGCCAGATAGCCCGCCATCAAGAGCTGTCCGTACGGAGCCTGGAGCAGGCGAAGGCGCTGTTCCAATCGCAACAAGCACCGATCATCGAAGCAATGTCCAGTTGGCTTGAAGCCCAGCTGGAACTGTGCCAGGTGCAAGGGCAGATTTTCGGGACTGGGACTGGTCAGGGACTGGGGCTTTTGCGGGTGGTCGTCTAACAAAAGATGACGATGTAGATGACTACATTGAATCTTTCGAGCGCATAGCTATTCTAGCAAAATGGCCGAAAGAACAATGGGCGCTAAGGTTTGCTGCCTCACTTACAGGCGAAGCCTTAGCGGCCTATCGGGCCATGCCTGCTAGCTTAATTAAAAGCTATGATGATGTGAAGCAAGCGGTAAAGGATCGCTTAGGTCTAAATCCAGCGGTCTACCGCAGGCAGCTGCGGTCATGTAAATTGAGGTCAGGGGAGACACCTCAGGCATTATATTACCGCGTAAAGAACCTGGCATACAAGTGGTTGATGCCAGAAGGGAAAGACGTAGAGTCTATCTTAGACACAATAATTCTTGAACAGTTCATGGAGTCGGTACCGAGCGGTGTGCAAACCTTCCTAGTACTCCAAAGCTGCAAGAACACGCAGGAAGCTATCGCTATGACAGACCGCTTTCTAGAGGCCAATAAATTGAGCCTGGAGAAAGAGGGCATTTTTAAAACCAAAATGGAGTTACTAGAAAGGAAGGCCAAGCTTGAGGGGTTTGCTGATGGTAATGTGAAACTGTGTAAGAAAAATATGCCAAGAAAGTGTTTCTCGTGTGGAGAAGTAGGGCACATAAAGAGGGACTGTAGAGCCAGGAAGGCCTTAATCACTACCCAGCACCGAGATACAGGGGAAGGATTCCTGCTGAAGGTGGAGGTAGAGGGGATATCGACTGAGGCACTCTTAGACTCGGGCGCCGATCAGTCTATGATCTCCCGGAAGCTTTGGCAGCAGATAGAGGCAAAAGACGAACCCTCGCCGCCAAGCTCTGGGGATCATATTCGGATCCGTTGCGTCCATGGCGCTGCCTCTACCTACCCCATGCACCCGGTGGTTATAGAGGGAATGGGTCTCAAGAAACAAATGCAAGTAGCCATAGTACCCAAGCTTCCGCACGAAGTAGTCCTAGGCCGAGATTGGCCACAATTCAGAAAAGGTTTGGCTGAAGAATTACAGGGGGAAGCCAACCGATCAGCTACCTTTTCGCAAGACGATATAGCTAGGGAGAAAACCTTACCCGAGATAGGCAAGGTAGCTGACCCCACGCTAACTGAGAATAGGGCTATTAAGAATACCACAGTTAGGGAGAAGACCTTACCCAAGGTAGGCAAGGTAGTTGACCCCAGACTTGATGAAAGAATAGGTATGATTACTACCCGTACGGGGGATAAGCCCTTAGAAGAAGAAATTAACTCACAAGTAGACCCAGTGCCGGGAACATCCTTCCAGGAGGACGTGATTACTCCTGCCAAAGATACTCCTAGGAAAGGGAAACCTAAAAGGAAACAGGAGAAGAGGACCCGGGCACAAAATAGGGTTAAACTGATGACCGGACAGGAGCTACCCTGGGTTCCTGCTGAATTAAAAGAAAAATTTCCCTCATTCCCCGGGGAACAGAGGACAGATCCTACTCTCCGTCAAGCGTTCAAATACGCTGGGGAAAGATCTGAGACCCTATCAAGATTTTTCTTGGAAGACAATGTATTGTATAGGGAAAGTGCGGATACACGGTCAGGGGGCACTAAGAAACAATTAGTGATACCTCAAGCTTTTAGGGGCGTAGTGTTAAGACTAGCACATGATCACCCGCTGGGCGGGCATAAAGGGGCACAAGGCACTTTGGAGCAAGTATTGGCTAGGTTCTATTGGCCCGGGGTCTTTGGGGAGACCGCGAGATTTTGTGTGTCCTGCCCCGCTTGTCAGAGGGTCACGGCGACTCATCCGCCGGAGGCACCTCTAATCCCGATGCCAGTCATAGCCAAACCAGTACATAGACTAGCGGTAGATATAGTCGGACCGTTGTTAAAAACGCCCAGAGGCTACCAGTACATACTGGTTGTGCTCGACCATGCCACCAGATTCCCTTGGGCCGTCCCCTTGCGGAATACCTCCGCTCGCCTCATAGCGCTGGAATTAGTGAAAATCTTTTGTGAAGTGGGGTTCCCACGGGAGGTATTATCTGACAGAGGGAGTAATTTTATGTCCAGATACCTTGCACAGTTGTGGGAGGCCTTTGGAATCCAGCATATCCGTACTGAAGCATATCATCCACAGACTAATGGCCTGGTAGAAAGGTTTAATCAGACGTTGAAAAACATGCTGCGGAGGTCCCTAGAGGGTAATATGGCAGAGTGGGACACAATGCTGCCATTAGTACTATATGCTTGTAGGGAGAGGAAGCAAGCCTCTACAGGCGCTTCCCCCTACGAACTTATGTATGGGCGGACTCCGAGAGGAGTGCTAGACATACTGGGGGAGCAGTGGATAGCGCCCACGGAGGGCGGGCAGGAGATACCCCAATTTTTGATAGATTTAAAAGGCCGCTTACGGCGTATGGCGGAAACGGTAGAGGGGAACTTAAGGGCAAGCCAGGCTCGTCAGAAGGCTTATCACGACCGACGAGCCCGACCACGCGTCCTGCGGGTCGGAGATAAGGTACTAGTTATGGTTGCCGCTGCCGGCTCCAAATTTGAAAATGCCTGGAAAGGGCCCTATAAAGTATTAAAACAGGTGGGTCCAGTGACATATTCCTTGGAGACGGGGAAGGGAAAGCAACAGGTGTACCACATCAACATATTGCGTCCATGGCAGGAGCGGGTGGTGAAAGTAGCTACAGAACCGGACAATAACCCAAGAGCTTTAGTTGGGATTTCCAGCTGTGCGCGGGTTGTAGCGCCAGCTGGCAATTGCTTAAGGTGGGGGATATGTGATGATGTGCATGCTGCAGAGCCCTTTAAAACTAGAAAAAACACTGAAATGTGTTCCCATAAGCGGGGGATGGGCTCACTGAAACACAATTCCCACATAGAGAGTGAAACTAAGGCACACAGAAGCAGGGTTACCTTGAAGCCACACCCAGCCTCTAGGGCAGCTGCAAGCAGAGAGAGGGTGGGGCCAGGGAAGCAAACAATTCACAGAACATACAAACTGCGTCACACAGGAAGTGGGGGGAAACTGGAGGATCAGCTGGGAGTTGATTCTAGAGTTCAGCACACAGGAGGACCATGCACAGGACAGTGCAGAGGCAAGTGCAATACTAAGGAGAAACTGGCAGACTCCCGAGGACGGAGTCTCTCTAGAAGATCAGCTGAGCTAACAGAGGACTCAGACACTGATCAAACAGGATCTGCTCATACACCAGAGAGACTGCAGAGAAGGACTGCTCAAAGGCAGGACAGGCTGCAGGCTAGGAGCCAAGTGAGAAGGCCAAGAGACCGGGAGAGGAAGCAGCACTTCAAGGCTGTGTCTTCTGGTGGGTCCAGGAGGACTGGTCAACACTTACAAGGCAAGTGTAAAGGGTGTGGGCATAGAAAGAGCTGGGAAAGAATTCAGGACTTTACTTCTGAGTCAGAATATAGCAGCTCTAGCCCTGAGCCTCTATACAGACAATGTAAAAAGTCTGTTAGAAGGAGAGTCACTGCCAACCCAAAAGCTTATGCATTTCCTGAAGAGGATTTATTAAGAGGGAGAAAGGCAAGAGGTTCCAACCCGGTTATAAAGGGGAACCAGAAGCTAAAGTGTGGAAAACTTTTAAAGCTGTTGAAGAACGTACAACAGGTTGAGCCAAAGGTTACCCCAAGCACAGAGCCATATAATCCCCCAGCAGAAATGGATGTGGACTGTTTCTCTAATAATTCAGTGTCCTCAGCCGAATCAATGGATTGCAGTCTGTGTGTGACTAATATATAATGCTTTTACTAAATGCTGTGTGAAAGAAGTAAGAAGGCAACAGAAGTGCTAGAATCACTGTATGCTTGAAAAACAGACAGGAAGATAACCAAACCCTCATGTGTAAAAGTAGCTGGTTCTATTGCTGCTGTAACCTCAGCTAAATAAGCTAACGGTTTTAAACTGAGAGGTGACACTCTGATTGATGTCTTGAACTTATGCCAGCAGAGAAAGTAAAGCTCCACTATTTCTAAGTTTGTGAATGATGCACAAATGGTATCTTTGCTGTATCTGTAAATAATAGAAGTACTACTACCAAGAGTGAAGAAGTTTATTTGTAGAATTCACCTTGGACATTCTTTGGAGAAGAATCCTATTTTGGTTAATGTGATTTTGCCTTTTTCTTGAGCTTTTTGCCACAAATGATTTACTTGAAGAAAAACAAATAAAAAGCAATTTATGTTACAAATTGCCCTGTGCCTCTTCCATTCGGACTGCTAAATAAAAGCAAACCACAACTACATTAAAAGAGGTGATCTTCGTGTCCTATTAGGCGGGCGCCTGCACAAATACAACAGTAAGCGTCCAAAAGCAGAAACAATCTGCCTTGCCGGCCCTAGGGGGCGTAGGCGCACGGAGTGGTAGGCCACAATATGCAGGCAGTCCAAAATATGCAGCATTACAGTAGTCCAATAAAGGTAAACAAAGGGATTGAACCTCTCATCTAAATCCTGTGCAGCTAGCAATAGTTTTAGTCTTCGCAGTACCTGCATTTTAAAAACTGAATTCCGAATCTGGCTTAAAATGAGTGACTTAAACATCAATTGCAAATCTAAAATCATCACAAGATAAGTTATTTCAGTCTTCATAGGAATAATGTGATCTACTTTTATCACCAATGCAGCAATGCCAACTGGCGTATAAGACAACACCAATGTTTCTGATTTCTTCACAATTAAAATACAAGCCAATCATTCACACTTGATAAACATGCTTCCAAAATACTGTAACTCTTTGCTCCTTAATACTCACATTATGTGTTTTCACACCATGCATTGATTGCATTAGCGCAGGTTCACCTAACACCACCTCAACAAGTGGCATTAGGTGCTGCCTACACTAATGCAGCACACGCTAGGGGACACGTCTCCACATTAACTGTGGTGAAATGCTTTCCACACCCCTGACAGTTAACATGGTGGTGGTGCGCATAATGTGCCATGGTTTCGGTGCTATGAAGTGTTACCTGCAACAACTTAATCATGTTAGGAAAAGACCCCCTAGTCTCCACAGACATCATGCCCTTTTGTTAAATCACAATTGTCACGAACTTACTTCTATTTCCTATACTAATGTCTACCCTTTTTTGTACAAATTCCATCAATTTTGACCATCTTTAAATATATTGTACATTTTAAGAGGGGAATTTTAGAAGATCTGTCCAAGTGCAATCTGGGATGTCTAAGCCAGTACATCTGAAAAATATTGTGTTTGTTCAGGAATTATGAACACATAGTGGCAGAAGAAAGGAATTGTGATTTTGGGTGTCAATAGAGGTGCTCTGGAAGTTCCTCCTCTACTGCTATCGCACTCTCAGTTGGTGTACCCCAAAGGTCTATTCTGGGCCCTCTCCATTTCTCTCTCTACACCCAATCTCTTGGTGCTCTCATCAAAGTTCCTAGATGAAATAAATGACTGCTTCTTGGAGCAGCTGGTTCATGAACCGACCAGAGGGGAAGCCATATTAGACCTAGTCCTTAGTGGAACACCAGATCTAGTGCAAGAGATAAGGTTGTTGGGGCCACTTGGCAATAGTGATCATAGCATGATCGCCTTTGATTTAATTAGTGGAGGAGGGATAGTAAGGAAATCCACAGTACTACCTTTCAACTTTCGAAAGGGAAACTATGATAAAATGAGGAAAACAGTTAAGAAAAAACTAAAAGGAGCAGTTGCAAAGGTTAAAGACGTACATCAGGTTTGGCTGTTGTTGAAAAATACTATCTTGGAAGTCCAGACCAGCTGTATTCCACGCTTTAAGAAAAGTGGAAGGAAGTCCAAAAAACTGCCAGTATGGTTTAAAGGTGAGGTCAGAGAGGCTGTTGTTGCCAAAAAAGCATCTTTCAGGAAATGGAAAAAAGAGCCAAATGACAAAACCTGGAAACAGCACAAGCACTGGCAAGTCAAATGCAAGGCATTGATAAAGCAGGCAAAGAGAGAATTTGAGAAGAAGCTTGCTGCGGAAGCAAAAACGCGAAATAAAGACCTTTTCAAGTACATTCGTAGCAAAAAACCTGTGAGAGAGTCAGTTGGTCCATTAGATGATAAAGGGGTTAAAGGAGCACTAAGAGGCGACAAGGCGATAGCAGAGAGATTGAATGAATTCTTTGCTTCAGTCTTTACTGAGGAAGATGTAGGGATGTTACCCATGACTGAAGTGGTATTTAAAGGTGCGGAAGAATTGAAGGAAATATCGATACATCGGGAAGATGTATTACAACTATTAGATAAACTGAAGAGTAGCAAATCACCTGGGCCGGATGGTATACACCCAAGGGTGTTGAAAGAACTAAAATACGAGATTGCAGACCTGCTATTAGTAATCTGTGAACTATCATTAAAATCATCTCTAATACCTGAAGATTGGAGGATCGTCACTGTAACACCAATTTTTAAAAAGGGTTCCAGGGGTGATCCGGGAAACTACAGACCAGTGAGCCTGACATCAGTACCGGGAAAAATGGTAGAAACCATCATAAAGAATAAAATTACTCAGCATGTAGATAGTCATGACCTAATGGGAGACAGCCAACATAGCTTTAGAAAAGGAAGATCTTGTCTTACTAATCTGTTATGTTTTTTGAAGGAGTGAATAATCAGGTGGACAAAGGTGAGTCGGTTGATATTGTGTATCTGGACTTTCAGAAAGCCTTTGACAAGGTCCCTCATCAGAGACCTTTGGCAAAACTAAAGAGTCATGGGATAGGAGGCAGTGTACTATTGTGGATCAGGAACTGGTTAAAAGATAGAAAGCAGAGGGTAGGGCTAAATGGCCAATTTTCCCAATGGAGAAAGGTGAATAGTGGTGTACCCCAGGGATCTGTGCTGGGTCCGCTGCTTTTTGACATATTCATAAATGACCTGGAAAGTGGAATAACGAGTGAGGTTATCAAATTTGCAGATGACACAAAACTATTTAAAGTTGTTAAAACCCAAGAGGATTGTGGAAAATTGCAAGAGGATCTTGATAAATTGGAAGACTGGGCATCAAAATGGCAGATGAAATTTAATGTGGACAAGTGCAAGGTTATGCACCTAGGGAAGAACAACCCAAACTATGGTTACACGATGCAAGGTTCCACATTAGGAACCACCACCCAGGAAAAAGATTTAGGCATCATTGTGGATACCATGTTAAAACCCTCGTCCCAGTGTGCAGCAGCGGCCAAGAGAGCAAATAGAATGCTAGGTATGATAAGGAAAGGAATGGAAAATAAAACAAAAGATATTATAATGCCTCTATATCGTTCCATGGTGAGACCGCACCTTGAATATTGTGTGCAATTCTGGTCGCCGTATCTTAAAAAGGATATAGCGATTTTAGAAAAGGTTCAGAGAAGAGCCACCAAAATGGTAAAGGTGATGGAAGGATACTCCTATGAAGAAAGGCTAAAAAGGTTGGGGCTCTTTAACCTGGAAAAGAGACGGCTGAGGGGAGATATGATAGAAGTCTATAAATTAATGAACGGAGTGGAACGGGTAAACGTAGATCGATTGTTTACCTTATCAGAATATAGAAAGACTAGGGGACATGCAATGAAGCTACAGGGTAAACTATTTAAGACTAATAAAAGAAAATATTTTTTCACTCAACGTGTAATCAAACTCTGGAATTTGTTACCGGAGGATGTAGTAAAAGCTGTTAGTGTAGCTGGGTTTAAAACAGGTTTGGACAAGTTCCTGGAGGAAAGGTCCATAAACCATTATTAAGAAGGGACCCAGGATATCAATGCTTGAACCAATACAAGCATTGTGGAACCTGTGTCCCTTGGGGAAACTGCTAGGTACGTATGACCTAGATTGGCCACTGTTGGAAACAGAATACTGGGCTTGATGGACCTTGGTCTGACCCAGTATGGCATACCTTATGTTTTTATGTTACTCCCATGGATTTCAGTATCATTTTTATGCTGACGATTCTCAGATCTATCTTTCTACACCTGACATTTCTCTGACACTCCAGGTCCATATCTCTGCCTGTCTCTCTGACATCGCCACCTGGATGTCTTATTGCCATTTGAAACTAAACATGGACAAAACCAAACTTCTTATTTTTCCTCCTAAACCCTCTTCCCCCTTCCTCCTTTCTATCTCTGTTGATAAAACTCTTCTGCTTCCTGTTTCCTCAGCCCGTAATCTTGATGTCATTTTTGACTCCTCCCTTTCCTTCTCCTCACATATCCAACAGATAGCTAAAACCTGTCATTTTTTTCTCTATAACATTAAGAAAATTTGCTACTTCCTCTCTGAACACACTACTATAACACTTCTCCATTCACTAATTACTTCCCATCTTGACTATTGCAACCTTCTTCATGCTTGTCCTCTGAATCATCTCTCCCCCCTTCAATCTATTCAGAACTCTGCTGCATGACTAATCTTTCTCCAGCCTCAATATACTCACATAACCCCTCTTCTCAAGTCACTTCACTGACTTCCCTCTCGGTTCTCTATCCAATTCAAACTCTTCCTTCTGACCTTTAAATACATTCATTCTTCTGCTCCTCACTACCTTCCTCTCTCCTCTCCCCCTACACCCCTCCTTGTGAACTCCGCTCTTCCACTGGCTTGCTCCTCTCTTTGCCCTTCTCTTAAACTGCTAACCCCAGACTTCCATCCTTTCACCTTGCTGTTCCTTATGCCTGGAACAAACTTCCTGAGTCTGTATGTCAGGCTTCATCTCTGCCCCTTTTCATATCTATGCTAAAGGCTCACCTCTTTGAGGCTGCTTTTGGATTCTGATCTCTTGTTTCCTTGTGTCTCCTTACCCTTCCCTATTCTATCCTTATTCCTATCTTTTCTCTTGTCTGTCTTGATTAGATTGAAAGCTCTGACGAGTAGGGACTGTCTCTATCTGTGTTTGTACAATGCTGCGTGTGCCTTGTAACACTTTATAAATGATTAATTTTAGTAGTAGTAGTAGTAGTAATAGAAGAAATTGGATCAGTTTGTGGAATTCTTAGGAAGTAATGCTGTTAAATAAATCAACATCTATTTTCTGTCCATACAGCGGATAGTTTGGTTTTGTTGCTTGTTCTTCAATATTCTTGAAATAAAGATAATTGAACTTAAAAAAAAGTCATGGGATAGGAAGCAATATTCTATCATGGACTGGTAGCTAGTTAAAAGATAAGAAACAGAGGACTAAATGGTCAGTTATCCACATGGAAAAGGGAATGCCCTCAAAACCAGTTCTTTTTGCTATATTTATAAATGATCTGGAAAAGGAAGCTAAAAGCAAAGGGGGTCAATTTAAAGCCTTATTCATGGTTTGGTCATCAGAATCATGGAGATGTACCCGAAGCCATTTTACAAATGGCTTTTAACAACATATCTGGTGCAGGGACATCTAAGTAGGCAGGGGGCATAGCAGAGACATGTCTGGGGAGATGCAATAAACTTTGCCATCTCTGCTAGATTTCAGAAACATCAGAACATGTGCAAGCCTGCCCACCTTTAAACCTGCTACAGGCACGAATAGGCATCAGGAAAGTGCTTGTTTTGGCCATAAAATACCCAGAAAGTGTAGAGGCAATGGACAGTTAAGTGACTAGCCTAAGATCACACCGGGCAGGACTGGGATTTGAACCATGGCCATGCAGATCCTAACCCAGTACTTTAACAACTAGATTATTATTTATTTTATTTAACTTGGCTTATATTCCACTTTTCTACCAGTCAAAGCAGTGTACATTCAGGTACTGCATATATACAATCTATGCTTTTGTGCCTGAGGCAATGGAGGGTTAAGTGACTTGCCCAAGGCCACAAGGAGCATCTGTGGGAGTGCAAATCCCATTCCTTCCAGCCCAAGGTTGCTGTCCTCTAGCAAGATTCAAAGCCCCTAGCCTGCTGATGTGAAGTAACTTGCCCTAACCACTAGACCACTCCTCCCTATCAGGCATTCCTGTTCTAAAAGACTATTCTGGGGACATCTATGTAGACGTCTCACTAGACATTCATATTGGGCATGTCTATATTTGTGAAATTGTGCATAAACTTGGACATGCCTGCTTTTTTTCAGACATTCTGGCTTGGACATCCCAGATTGCACACTTCGATGTCCTTTCTAAAATGTGCCTTCACATGATCAAATGCGGGATGTGCAGCTCCACAAGCTGTCTGGGATGGATTCCCCCTCTGGATCTCCCCGTATGTCCTGAGCAGCAGGACGGGGAGAGCCGGCGGAAAGTGGAACGGGGCAGGATCCGGGCGGACTGAGGGCAGGCCAGCCCAGCAGGATGTACAGGGCCAATTCAGGGCCCAGCTGGCCAGCCATGGGTCAGGAGACGGGGAAAATGGGGGGCTGGCCCGCAGCAGACAGGGGAGCCTGTGGGGAAGACGTCCCCGCAGGCATAAGAACATAAGATATGCCATACTGGGTCAGACCAAGGTCCATCAAGCCCAGTATCCTATTTCCAACAGTAGTCAATCTAGGTCACAAGTACCTAGCAGTTTCCACAAAAGATACAGGTTCCTAAATGCTTGTATTGGGGCAAATAGTGGATATCCCGGGTCCCCTTTAATAATGGTTTATGGATTTTCCTCCAGGAACTTGTCCAAACCTTTTTAAACCTGGCTACACTAACAGCTTTTACTACATCTTCCGATAATGAATTCCAGAGTTTGATTACACATTGAGTGAAAAAATATTTTCTCTTTTTAGTCCTAAAAAGGTTATCCTGAAGCTTCATTGCATGTCCCCTAGTCTATATTTTGATGGCGTAAACAATCGATCTACGTTTACCCGTTCCACTCCATTCATTAATTTATAGGCCTCTATCATATCTCCCCTCAGCCGTCTTTTTACCCGATCTACGTTTACCCGATCTACGTTTACCCATTCCACTCCATTCATTAATTTATAGGCCTCTATCATATCTCCCCTCAGCCGTCTTTTTTCCAGGTTAAATTTTTTAGCCTCTCTTCATAGGGGTATCCTTCCATCCCCTTTACCATTTTGGTGGCTTTTCTCTGTACCTTGTCTAATAATGTTATATCCTTTTTAAGATACGGCGACCAGAATTGCACACAAAATTCAAGGTGCGGTTGCACCATGGAGCGATACAGAGGCATCATAATATCCTTTGTTTTATTCTCCATTCCTTTCCTTATGATTCCTAGCATTCTATTTGCTATCTTGGCAGCCGCTGCACACTGGACAGAGGGTTTCAACATGTTATCCACGCTGACACCTAAATCTTTTCTCTGGGTAGTGATTACTAATGTGGAACCTTGCATCGTGTAACCATAGTTTGGATTATTCTTTCCTAGGTGCATAACTTTGTACTTGTCCACATTAAATTTTATCTGCCATTTGGATGCCCAGTCTTCCAATTTATCAAGGTCCTCTTGCAATTTTTCACAATCCTCATGGATTTTAACAACTTTGAATAATTTTGTGTCATCTGCAAATTTGATTACCTCACTCGTTATTCCCATTTCCAGGTCATTTATGAATATGTTAAAAAGCAGCAGACTCAGGACAGATCCCTGGGGTACTCCATTATTCATCTTTCTCCATTGGGAAAATTGGCCATTTAGCCCTACCCTCTGCTTTCTATCTTTTAACCAGTTTCTGATCCACAATAGTAGAATGCCTCATGTCCCATGACTTTTTAATTTCGCTAAAAGTCTCTCATGAGGGACCTTGCCAAAGGCTTTCTGAAAATCCAGTTCCACTATATCAACTGACTCACCTTTGTCTACCTGTTTATTCACACCTTCAAAAAAACATAATAGATTAGTAAGACAAGACCTTCCTTAGCTAAAGCCATGTTGGCTGTCTCCCATTAAGCTATGACTAGCTACATGTTCAGTAATTTTGTTCTTTATAATGGTTTCTACCATTTTTCCCAGTACTGATGTCATGCTCACCGGTTTGTAGTTTCACGGATCAGCCCTGGAACCCTTTTTAAAAATTGGCGTTACATTGGCCGTCCTCCAGATATTACAGATGATTTAATGATAGTTCACAGATTAACCTTTACAACAGATATCACAGATCACAGATTAACCTTTACAACTGAAATATGAGATTGCAGATCTACTATTAGTAATTACTAATAGTAGATCTGCAAACTCATATTTCAGTTCTTTCAATACCTTTAGATGTATACCATCCGGTCCAAGTGATTTGCTACTCTTCAGTTTATCAAATAGTTGTAATACATCTTCCTGGTGTATCGATATTTCTTTCAATTCTTCTGCAGCATCACCTTTAAATACCATTTCAGTCATGGGTAACATTGCTATATCTTCCTCAGTAAAGACCAAAGCAAAGAATTCATTCAGCCTCTCCATTATGGCCTTGTCCCCTCTTAGTACCCCTTTTACCCCTCTATCATCTAATGGTCCAACTGACTCTCTCACAGGTTTTTAGCTATGAATGTACTTGAAAAAGTACTTTATTATATGTTTTTGTTTCCAGAACAAGCTTCTTCTCAAATCCTCTCTTTGCCTGCCTTATCAATGTCTTGCATCTAACTTGCCAGTGCTTATGTTGTTTCCAGTTTTTGTCATTTGGCTCCTTTTCCCATTTCCTGAAAAATGTTTTTTTGGCAACAACAGCCTCTTTGACCTCATCTTTAAACCATGCTGGCAGTTTTTTGGACTTTCTTCCACTTTTCTTAAAGCGTGGAATACAGCTGGTCTGGGCTTCCAAGATAGTATTTTTAAACAACACCCATGCTTGCTGTAAATCTTTAACCTTTGCAATTGCTTCTTTTCGTTTTTTCTTAACTATTTTCCTCATTTTATCATAGTCTCCCTTTTGAAAGTTAAACGTTAGTAGTATGGATTTCCTTACCGTCCTTCCACCATTTATTAAATCAAAAGTGATCATGCTATGATCACTATTGCCAAGTGGCTCCAACACTCTTATCTCTTGCACCAGATCTTGTGTTCCACTAAGGACTAGGTCCAAAATGGTTTCCCCTCTTATCGGTTCATGAACCAGCTGCTCCAAGAAGCCATCATTTATTTCATCTAGAAACTTTATCTCCCTAGCATGTCCTCCTTATCATGTTACACTGACCCAGTCGATACCGGGGTAATTTAAATCACCCATTATTATTAGTGTACTGTAACTTTTCTTAGCTTCCCTGATTTCTTTGAGCATTTCATCATCCATTTGTTCACTCTGGCAAGGCAGTAAATAGTACACCCCTACTGCCATCACCTTCCTCTTCCCCTTTTTACATGGAATTTCAATCCATAGAGAATCTACAGTGAATTTTGTTTCCTGCAAAACTTTAATCCTTTGTGACTCAATGCTCTCTCTAACATAGAGTGCAACCCCACCACCAATTTGATTTCTTCTATCATTACGATATAGTTTGTACCCAGGAACCACGGTATCCCACTCGTTGTCCTCTTCCACCATGTCTCTCAGATACCAATCATACCTAATCTCTCATTAAGTGCTATATATTCTAACTCTCCCATCTTATTTTTTAGACTTCTGGCATTTGCATACAAGCATTTTAGAGGCTGTATTTTACTCATAATAATCTGGCTACCGGTAGGCAGGGGTAATTTTGAATCTTTAAGCTCTGTCTACTCTGTTCTCAAGGACATTTGAGCTACTTTTGTCTTTATTGGAACCTATCTGCTGATATGCCCTAACTTCAATCATTTGCTGGTATCCTTCAAGGATACATTGTTCTGAACCATGTGCTCCTGGGTGACTGTCAGCTTTCCCCTATTATCTAGTCTAAAAGCTGCTCTATCTCCTTTGTAAAGGTTAATACCAGCAGCCTGGTTCCATCCCAGTTAAGGTGGAGCCCATCCCTTTGGAAAAGCCCCTCCTTTCTCAGAATGTTCCCCAGTTCCTAACAAATCCAAAACTCTCTTCCACACATTGAGACTCTGGAGCTCTGCCTGCCTTTTGTGTCCTGCAGATGGAACGGGAAGCATTTCGCAGAATGCTACCTTGTAAGTTCTGGATTTCAACTTCCTACATAAAGGCTTAAATTTAGCCTCCAGAATCTCTCTACCACACTTTCCTATGTCGTTGGTATTGACATGTACCAAGACAGCAGATTCCTCTCCAGCACTATCTAAGACCTTGTCTAGGTGGTGCGTGAGGTCCACTACCTTCGAACCAGACAGGCATGTTACCAGGTGATCCTCACATCCACCAGCCACCAGCTATCTACGTGCCTAATGATTGAATCACCAAATATAATTGGCCGTCCTAACACTTCCCTCGTGGGCACATGGCCCTGGAGAAACCTCCTCGGTGTGAGAGGGTTTTACATCACCTGGAGGACAGGTCCTAGCTACAGGATCACTTCCTGCCACACCAGGGTGATGCTCTCCAATCACGTGATCTCTCTCCTCCATGGCAACAGGGATGCTGCCAGACTGGAGGTGGGACTGCAGTATTACATCCCTGTAGGTCTTGTCTATGTACCTCCCTGTCTTCCTTATGTCCTCCAAGTCTGCTACTCTAGCCTCTAGAGATTGGACTCGTTCCCTGAGAGCAAAGATCTCCTTGAACCTAGTGCACACATACGACCCCTCACCAACTGGAAGAAAATCATACATGTGACACGCAATGCAAAAGACTGGAAAGCTCTCATCTCGCTTCTGGACTGCTGTCTGCATCTTAGTTTTAGGGTTGCGTTTAGGTATTTAAGTTGTTAACTTGGTAAGGTTTGCTGGGGATACTAATAAAACTACACCTAATACATTTAATGGACTTTGTTCACCTCAAGCTTAACTAATCTCAGGTCCTTAATGTATGACTGATGAGGATAAATAGCTGCACCTCCTTTCCTTTAAGAGTTTAAGTACCTATAAATCTATGATTATCCCAGGGGTGGGTAGGAGTCAGGGAGGGATGGAGGGAAAGAAGACTTATTATAGACTTATTATTGACACGGTGAAAAGCGGGATATAAATACAGTTAAATAAATAAATAAATAAATAAAAGCTGGCTGCTACACAGTACCCTGTCCTTTGCTTCTAAGGCAATCTGTGACAAATTTCCTGGGTGATTTACACAGCCCTTGGACCCAATTCTGGTTACCACAGGAACATTTTGTTTCTGCAGTCCAGAATCAGGTCCTAACAGGCCCATCTTGCACGGGGCCATCCGGTTGGCCCAGATGTGCCCCTTCGTGAATTGGGCTCCACAGGTCTGAGCTTTTAAATGGCAAATGAATTTTAATATTAACAAGTGCAACTGATGCACATGGGTGGAAAAATAATCCCAGTTACACATATACAATGTTTGTTTCCATATTAGGAGTCACTACTCAGGAAAAAGGATAATGGAGTCAAAATGGAAACTATGTTGGAATCCTGAGTTCAGTGTACAATAGCAATCAAAAAGGCAAATAGAATATTAGGAATTATTAGGAGGGAAATGTAAAATAAAACAGAGAGGCTATAATGCTTCTGTGCTGTAACCATTTTTGGAGTAATGTGTGAATTTCTCATAAGAACATAAAATATGACATGATGGGTCAGACAAGGTCCTTCAACAGTGGATAAACCAGGTCACAAGAACCTGTCAGGTTCCCATAAAGGTACAAAGGTTCCATAATGCTTGTCCCTGGGTAAGCAATGGATTTCCTGGGTCCTCTTTAATAATGGTTTATGGATCTTTCCTCTAGGATCTTCTCCAAACCTTTTTTAAACCCAGCTACACTAATAGCTTTTATTACATCCTCCGACAACAAATTCCAGAGTTTGATTAAACGTTGAGTGAAAAAATATTTTCTCTTGTTGGTCTTAAATGGGTTACATTGCAGCTTCATTGCGTGTCCCCTGGTCCTTCTACTTTTTGAGGAAGTAAACAACTGATCTACGTTTACCTGTTCTACTCCATTCATTAATTTATAGACCTCTATCATATCTCTCCTCAGCCGTCTCTTTTCCAAGTTGAAGAGCCCTAACCTTTTAAGCCTTTCTTCATAGGGATATCCCTCCATCCCCTTTACCATTTTGTGGGTTCTCCACTATACCTTTTCTAATTCCACTACATTCTTTTTAATATATGATGACTAGAATTGCACACAATATTCAAGGTATATTTGCACCATGGAATGATACAGAGGCATTATATCCTTGGTTTTATTCTTTATTCCTTTCCTTATGATTCCTAGCATTCTATTTCCTTTATTGGCTGCTGCTACACACTGGGAGGAGGGTTTCAACGTATTATCTATGATGATGCTTAAATCCTTTCCTGGGTGGTGGCTCCTAATGTGGAACCTTGCATGGTGTAACTATAGTTTGGATTGTTCTTTCCTAGATGCATAACTTTGAACTTGTCCACATTAAATTTCATCTGCCATTTTGACACCCAGTCTTCCAATTTGCCATGGTTCTCTTGCAGTTTTTCACAATCCTCTTATGTTTTAACAATTTCGAATCATTTTTTGCCATCTGCAAATGATTACCTCACTTGTTATTCCCATTTCCAGGTCATTTATGTATATGTTAAAAAGCTGCAGGCCCAGCACAGATCCCTGGCACACTCCACTATTCAATTTTCTCCATTGAGAAAATTAGCCATTTAGCCCTACTCTCTGCTTTCTGTCTTTTAACCAGTTCTTGATCCACAGTAGTAAACTGCCTCCTATCCCATGATATTTTAATTTCACCAAGAATCTCCCATGAGGAACCTTGTCAAAGTCTTTCTGAAAATCCAGATACTCTGTATCACCAGTCTCAACTTTATCTACCTGTTTATTCATACCTTAAAAAAAATATATAACAGATTAGTAAGACAAGATCTTTCTTAGCTAAATCCATGTTGGCTTTCTCCCATTAAATGATGAGTATCTACATCTTCATTAATTTTATTCTTGATAATGGTTTCTACCATTTTGCCCAGTACTGATGTCAGGCTCACCGGTCTTTACTTTCCCAGATCAGCCCTGGAACCCTTTTTAAAAACTGGCGTAGCATTGGCCATTCTCCAATCTTCAGGTACTACAGATGATTTTATTGATAGTTCACAGATTATTAATAGTAGCTCTACAATCTCATATTTCAGTTCTTTCAACTACCTCAGATGTATAGAGGCACATTCCAATGTGGCCGTCCAGGCCCCTGTGCATCCGATCGGAATTGGGACGCCCAGAAGTAGACCGGATTCTGATCCTGTGGGGGCTAGATGTGCCCATGGGATCAGAATCAGGTCTAGGGCCTGAACATGCAGGCTGGACCCTGATTCTGATTGGCCTGCATGCACAGCCACATGCCTGGCTACCTCAGTCAGGCTCCTGAATGGAGTCGCAGTGCCATGGCATCCCATCGCCATGGCACCGCAGCTCCATTCAGGAGCCGTAAATGCTGGCCGCAACCAATTTACTTCTTTCCCTACAGCTGGACCGAAAATCCGGCCTCCCATGGCCAAAGGGCCCAGCTGCGGAAAACTTCCTGCATTCCCCTACTTTTTATACCAGGCCTGGCAGCAGGATCCCCCAACGTCCAGGGGGACTTATTCCACCCCTGCAGTGGAATAAGTTCCCTGTCTATGTTCACGGCCTGGACGTACAGGGCCGACCTCAGAATCGACTCTGTATGTCCGGGGTTGTGGACTGCCCATGCCCCACCCTTGCTCCACCTCAGCAATGCCCCCTCTTGCTCCCCATCTAGGCTTCCCTATACAAACGTGCTATTTGTATGGGGAGGCAGTAGCTGGGGCCGACAGAGGAAAGAATGACCCCCATACCATCCAGCCCAGGTGATTTGCTACTCTTTATCAAATAGTTGTAATAGATCTTCCCGGTTTTATCAAAATTTGTTTCCATTCTTCTGATACATCACCTTTAAATATCATTTCAGGCATGGACAATTTCTCTACATCTTCTTTAGTAAAGACCGCAGCAAAGAATTCATTCAGTCTCTCCGCTATAGTCTTGTCCTCCCTTAGTGCCCCTTTTACCCCTCTATCTTCTAATGGTCCAACTGACTCTCACAGGTTTTTTGCTAAGAATTTACTTGAAAAGGTTTTTATTATGCGTCTTTGATTCCACGGCAAGCTTTTTTTCAAATTCTCTTTTTGCTTGCCTTAACAATGCCTTGCATCTAACTTGCCAATGCTTATGTTGTTTCCCATTTTCGTCATTTGGCTCCTTTTCTTTTTTTGGCTACAACAGCCTCACTGACCTCATCTTTAAACCATGCTGACAGTTTTTTGGCCTTCCACCCACTTTTTTTAAAGTGTGGTATACATCTGGTCTGGGCTTCCAAGATAGTATTTTTAAACAACACCCATGCTTGATGTAAACCTTTAGCCTTTGCAGCTACTCCTTACGCTCAAAAAAAGATTTAATGGAACTAGAAAACGTACATAGAAAGGCAACCAAAATGATAAAGAAGATGAAGCATCTTCCCTGTGAAGAAAGGCTAAAGAAGATAGAGCTCTTCATTTTAGAGATGAGATGTGGAGAGTGGATATGATAGAAGTCTATAAAATCATGAGTGGGGTGGAATAGGTAAAGAAGGAACTGCTTTGTCTTTTTAAGATTAGACACCATGAAATTAATAGGTAGAACATTTAAAACATAAAGTAGAAAGTACTTTTGCATTCAATGCACAATGAAGCTGTGGAATTTATTGCCAAAGGTGTGGTCAACAAAATTAGCACAGATAAGTTTAGACAAGTTCCTGGAAGAAATGTCCATAAACCATTATTTTCATGTAGACTGAGACTCACTGTTTATCGCTGAGAGTGAGTAACAATGAATGGAGCTACTCCTTGGGATCCTGCTGGATACTTGTCACCTGGATTGGCCACTGTCAGAGAGAGGATGCTGGGCTTGATGGGCTTTTGGTCTGACCCAGTACAGCACACCTTATGTTCTTAGTCTAATCACCTTACTTTTTTTTTTTTGCTTTTTTTTGTTTTTGTTTTTGTTAGATTTTTTACTTCTGAATATGCCACATGTAACATTCTAATTAAAATATGACACTACCGAACTTTTAATTTCCTCATACATTCTCTATCCCTTCACTGCTCTGGCCTCCTTATGTATTTCCTAAAAGAATGGGATGGACAGCGAGGGGCAGAGCAGGCAAAAGAGAAGAATGAACAGGCCTGGAATCTGGTGGTGATGAAACAGGATGTGCAAGGGCAGGAGAGAGCGCCACAACGTGGACAGTTAAAGGTGGTAGTAGGTAGGAGAAGGTAAGATGAAAAGCAGGGAAAGGGAGATAGAGGACCAATTATTGTGGGGAAAAGAGAAAGGGTCAGCATGGAAAGTGAGAGAAAGAAATATGAACTCCTGGGATTCTTTTATTTTTCAAAGATGTGGAGGAGTGAATTCTCCATAATGTGAAAAGAAATGCCAAATTTGATTATACAGAAAGATAACAAGATTGGGATGCTTTTTAAAAGGAGGGCTATAATGATGATGCATTAAATTTCTGTGTCTGGAAAATTATATTATCAATTCCATTCCACTTCACATAGAGACCTGGAGTGTTTTCTGGTAATAGCAACAATCTGTGAGGGGCAGGTGCATGTGTGGGTGTTAATATGTGCACATGCATGCATGTATGAAGATGCATATTGGTCTATAGAGCTCATTTTAAAAGCATAACCAATAGAAATAGCAATATTTACATGTGATGATTGCATACATGTTTAAACAGTGATTTTCAGAAAGCTGCTATTTATGCATGGAGATCCACACAATGCAGAGATTTCAAGGGGACACAGTTTAGGCGTAGCTTGGGTAGGCCAGAATTTTCCAAGGGGATATTCAAAGGCATTTACATGGTTTGCAGACCTGCAAACCATGTAAATTCCATTCTGCGGTTAGTGATGCTGAATATCCACGGGTGCTGCTGCTACACAGGGACTTCAGGGGCAGCAGCCATCGCTAACCAGGCAGTGGTGCTATCAAGCTACTGCCCAGTTAGAGATACGTGGTGAAAGTCAGGTGCAGGAAACCCTGGCCTAACATTTGCTAATATCGTGCTGCCCAGTTAGCTTTGTGGTAATCTGGGCAATACTGATATTCAATGCCGGAGCCCATTTCAGCACCGGTGGTTAGCTGCTTTAGCAGTGCTAGCTGGCAGCGCTGAATATTGGGTCCCACATATGTGGCGGTACATTCAAATGTATGCGTCCAAGCCCCTGTGCGCCCGATCGGAATCAGGCTGCACAGAGGCAAACCCAATTGTGATCCCGTGGGGGCTAGATGTGCCCTGTAGGATTAAAATTGGGTCTGGGCCTGCCCGGCTAGCTCAATCAGGCTCCTGAATGGAGCCGCGGTGCCATGACTTCCCGTTGCCATGGCACCATGGATCCATTCAGGAGCGTCAATCCCAAGCCGCCGATCACAATTTTCATTCTCTGTAGCCCGACCCCTGATCTGGCCTTCTATAGCCAGGGTCGGGCTGCAGGGAACCCCCTGCACTCCCTCACCTCTCTGCCTCTGCCTGGGCCTGCCATCCCCATCTAGATCCGAGGCCCTGGACATACAGGTCCAACTTCAGAATCAGCCTTGTACGTCCGGGGCCTCGGACTGCTCACTGTCCACCCTTATTCTGCCTCCACAATGCCCCATCCTACACCTGTATAAGCCCCCCCATGCAAACTCCTTGTTTGTACATGGAGGCTTTTGCCGGGGATGGAAGGGGAGCGAATAGCGGGGATGGACATCCCAACAGGATGCCCTTCCCACTATTCACAGTACAGAATCGACCCCATACTGTATTGTTCAGCTTACACTGGGAATGCATGTCTACATTTAAAAAATTCCCCATTGGCTTTTTCAGCAGCTCAAAGACACATTTTAATTTTTTAAAAGTGTTAATTTTGACCAAGACTTTACACAAAGGAATAAGAGAGCAAAATTGTCCGTAATTTACAACTTTTTAAAGGCGACTGTGGATAATCCCTTTGGAGAGAGATGGGTAACATTCAATAGAGCCTATATCCTATCAATAGTGAACCTCTCTCTGACCCAAGGCTACCTACCGCCCGCACTCAAACACGCTCAAATACGGCCAATCCTTAAGAATAGCAAACTTGATAAAACCTTGCCTGCATCATATAGACCTATTTCAAGCATACCTTTCTTAGCTAAAATAATTGAAAAAGTGGTTCAATTACAGGCTCAGGACTTCCTAGACTCATCTTACCCGCTCGATGAGCAACAGTATGGCTTTCGACCCCGTCATGGAGTTGAGACACTCCTCACAGTTTTAATAGATGCGCTCCTAAGAGGGATAGACGATCATAAACAGGCCTTCATTCTACTTTTTATTGATATATCAGCTGCGTTTGATAGCGTACACCACACAATAATGCTCAATAACTTGAGGCAAATAGGCTTAAACTCCACAGTACATAATTGGTTCTCATCTTACCTAAATAATAGAACGCAAAATGTAAGAATTGGGAATCAAAACTCAAACACATATAAACAAGAGATTGGATTACCACAAGGTTCAGCGCTGTCAGCCCTACTTTTCAATATTTACATAAAACCTGTCTGCAACATTTTCAAAAAATTTGGAGTAAAATATCATCTATTCGCAGATGATATTATGATGTATATACCATTCTCGATACCCAATATACCGCTACAACTACTATCGGACTGCTATAACGAAATCACAACGTGGCTAAAAACACAAAACCTCCAAATAAACCATACTAAAACAGAAGTTCTTATTGTGACCAAGGACAAAACTTATATTCCACCAACACACATAAGACTTCAAAACCAAGAAATTAAAATAAAAAACGAAATAAGGTATCTAGGCGTTATACTAGATACACATCTAACGATGGAAACACACATTAGCAATACCATAAAGAAAATTTATTTCAAACTCAAAACCCTCAAACAACTTCGACCGCTAGTATTTACCCAAGACTTTATCAGCATAATCCAAGCAACAATAACTCCACATTTTGACTTTGCCAATCTAATCTTAATAGGCATATCAAAACAAAACATCAAACGATTGCAATTAGCGCAAAACGCAGCAGCCAGAATCATATTGAAAATTAACTCACTCCAACACATATCACCAATACTAGCCTCCCTCCATTGGCTACCAATTCAAAGTAGAATAACCTACAAAGCAATAATAACTGTATTTAAGGCGTTATACGACATGGCCCCAACCATGCTATGTAACTTAATACACAAAGAACCATCCAAGCCCACACACAGAAAAGGACAATTAAACAGATTAAAGACCCCAAAAGATTATACAAGAGCCCATAAATCAACAAACAACAGAGCCTTTTCCCACATAGCCCCAATGACCTGGAATTCCCTCCCAGAAGAGCTACGAATCTTAACCGAAATCATGGAATTCCGTAAAAAATTGAAAACTTATCTGTTCACCAAACACTATAACATAGATAACTCAGCGCCTGCACTAGACAAAGGTTAAACAGGTATTCAGTCCACATTAAGCAAAAGCCTTTAACACAAACAAAAACACACACCCACGATGACCTCTCAGCTTACATCCTTTCACATCCATGTATATATATACATATAAAAACTGTATATAGTTAATCTGTGCTGCTTTGTATTTATCTCACATTGTTTGACTGTTTACTTATAATATGATGTTCCTTGTAAATATGTTCTGTTATAATATGACGTTCCCTGTAAAACAAATTTACTTTGTTAATTGTTGTTCACTGTAAACCGCAACTGAACTTTGGAAGATGCGGTATATAAATATATATATAAATAAATAAAAATAAAAATCACACACCGTCCCCCTCAGCTCAACCATACCCCGTTGAGCACCTGCCTCACCAGGGTCCCCCACTCAGGAAAGGAAGTCAACATTCAGTTAAGTCCAAACAGATCTATGGTGGACCCAAAACTGGTAGGGTTGGAGACTCAAAAACCACCGCATAATATGGCCATTGGTCTCCTTATGTTGAGCCAGCCATTTGAAGGGTTGGTGGTCCATTACCATTGTAAAGTGACAGCCAAGCAGGTAGTATTTGTAGGTCACACATGCCTACTTGACAGCCAGAGCTTCCTTCTTGATTGCCGCATAATGTTGTTCCTGAGGAAGCAGTTTCTTCACCCCTGATTTCCTGGGTTAGAACAGCTCCTAAGCCCACCTCTGAGGCATCAGTTTGCACAATAAATGGTAGAGAGAAATCAAGGCTAATCAGGATGGGTTCAGAGAACACAGCCTTCTTGAGATGCTGGAAGGATAGAACTGACAGTAATAGCCAATCAATCCAAGGAAGGCATGAACCTCTTTCTTTGACTTTGGGGTGGGGACCTGGGCAATGGCATCCACCTTCTGTAGTTGAGGTCATATCTGCCCATTCCCAATTAAATATCCCAGATATTGAACATCCCGACCTCCAAGGGGACATTTCTTGGGGTTGGCCATCAAACTGGCCTTCTGCAGGCTGGTCAACGCGGCTTGTACTTTGGTTAGATGGGTGGTCCAGTCTCTACAGTAGATGACGATGTTGTCAAGGTATGCAGAAGCATACTTGTACGGTCTCAGTAGGCGGTCAACTAGGCATTGAAATATGGCAGGAGTCTTGTGTAATCCAAAAGGCAGTACTGTAAACTGGAACAGACCTTGCAGTGTCAAAAAAAACAGTCTTCTCCTAGGCAGTCAGAGTCAAGGGCACCTGCCAGTATCCCTTCGTCAGATCCAAGGTTGATATAAAGCATTCTCCACTAAATCACTTGATTAGCTCATCTGCTCTGGGCATGGGATATGCTTCCAGTTTAGAAGTTGCATTAACCCTCCGGAGGTCAATGCAGAATCTAATGCTTCCATCGGCTATAGGAACCAAGACCTCTCGGCTCCTCACTAGGATGACCTGCAGCAATCGCCATTCAGCCACCATTTGACCGGAACATTGCAGACGCCATCGTTGTCCCACTGACATTGGCTTCTTAGTGTGCAGACTTCATCGGGGCTTAGAGGACAGTGCAGCCAACCCTGAACGTTCAGAAGGTGAGTTCTTCCGACCTGGCATCACAGTTCGCTGCTGATCATAGTCACCTCTCCAGTGCTGCCTTTGCTCCTACTGGTGCTGTGCTATTTGAGTGCCCCCTCTTAGACCCGCATATCACAGAACGGACTCTGTAGTACACGATCGCTTAGCTCCGCCTCTCAGTATCATCACTGAGCAACTGGACTGGACTGTGCTTTAAATTAAACTGCATTGAGGCATGCCTCAACTGCTGGGTCCACGCCAAAGGGCCCTTAGACATGGCCCTTGGAGTGTCCAAAGAGTGGCCATCAGCAACAGACTCTCCTGCTGACACTGATATAGAGGTAAGCAGTGGCTACTGCATAATCTTTACAATAACGCTAAATAGCTACTCGGCAGGTACCTACACTAAGTCTTCATACATCCATGAAGCAGAAGGTACACACCATATCCTAACACAACATGTGGAGCTATAAAGCCATCCTGTTCATCCTATTATGAACGCACTTCCTAGTACAATATATCTTGGCTGGCCCAGCTCAAACAGCCCCAATAATGCTGCCCTTACTCACACAAAATCATAATATTACACCATGGCCTTACCCTAATAAACACCCATCCAAGAGAACATTTACAGTCGTACAAATCAAACCCACTGGAATTGCACACACTAAATACACCAACCCCTTGCTTAATGCACCTATCAAATGCACACTAACCATTGCTAGGTCGGTCAAAAATAAAACCTATACCATAACTGATTACCTGCAAGCCTACCAAATGGATATATTATGTATCACTGAAATCTGGCTGTCAGACACCGATCAGGTCACCCTCAATTAAATCACCCCATCTACATATACTGCCTTTAATTGCCCAAGACCACACAAGAGAGGGGGAGGTGTATTAATACTTGCAAGGAGCAACTTTGAGCTCAAGACCGCAGCCACTATCAGTACAGCACAAACCAATATATTAACCATAAGTAATAATTATTTGAATATATTTGTATGTCTCATCTACAGAGCACCAAACAGCAATGCAGATGAGCTCTCCACAATTCTTGAGACAACCTGCACACTCAACTCCCCAACCAAACCTCTGATAATCCTAGGAGGCTTAAACCTCAACTCCACCTCCAATATGAAGGCTAGTTCATTCCTGAGAGCAATGGAGTCTCTGAATTACACACAACTACTAACCACCCCTACACACCAACAAGGATAAACCCCAGACCTCATCTTTATCCCTAACATGTTAATAGGGCACGATGCTGTAACTATATCAACAATCACCCCAACACCCTGGTCAGACCATTAACTGATAGAGTTTAACATGCACAGCACTATCCCAACCACCCAGACTCACGAACAACTTAACAACAGGAGATTCAAGAGCTTTAACAAAGAGCAATTCCTATAAGAGGTCCTTCCCATACTCAGGCAACACTCTGACGACTTAGATGTCATAACTGAAAATTGGAACCGTTCCATTGCCTCGGCAGCAACAGCCACATCAAAATCTAAGAGACAAAATACTGCAACTCTCAGAAGGAGATCCACCCCCTGGTACACAAACAAGATAAGAGAGGCTAAAAGAGTCCTAGGAAAATTGAAAGAAAATGGAGATGTAACAAAGCTACAGACATCCTACAACAATATAGAACAAAACAACATGAATACAACGAGCTCAGCAGATGCAAATAACAGTACCACACCAGTCTCATAATGAATTCCACAAACAAGCCTAGAGAACTCTTTCAAATTGCCCAGATGCTTATCAAAGCCCCAATATGCACAAGAATCCCAGGAATAGAACTAAGACATATGGCAGACCACATAATGGCTAAACACAAGAGCCTCAACCATATGACCCTAACAGCAACAACTAGTTACATACAACAAACAAACCACCTAGCAATATGGAGTAACTTCAGCATACCAGAGGGAGATCAAATCAACCAAATTATCTCTTCTCTTAACACTACCACGTCACCAGCTGATCCGTGCCCTGTAGCATGGATCAAAGCAGCCACAGACAAACTCAAGCATCCAATACATAAAATAGTCATAACTTCCCTCACGCAAGGCTACATGCCATCATTACTTAAACAAGCCATCATATGTCTGATCCTCAAATAAGCCACACTGGATGTGAACGACCCTGCATCATACTGGCCAATCTCAAGCCTACCATTCCTGGCTACAATTATAAAAAAAAACAGTACAAATGCAATTACAAGATCATATAAACCAACATGCACCACTAGAACCACACCAACATGGGTTCAAACTAAACTACAGTGTCAAACATTACTTATATCGCTCCTCGACTGCATCATCAGAGGTATAGACAACATAAAGACTGGATTTCTACTCATACTCTTGGATATATCATCTGCTTTTGATACCGTATCCCACAGCATACTCTTTCATCATCTACAAGAAATTGGCTTGCACAATGACACTATCAAGTGGTTACAATCCTATCTAAGTATTAGAGAGCAGCAAGTCAGATGCGGGACAAACAAATCCACTCCATTCACAATCCACCAAGGTATACCCCAAGATCAGCTATATCAGCGCTTCTTTTCAACCTCTACATTCAACCTATTTGCTACATCATCAAGAAGCATAAAATACAATATCAGTTATATGCCGATGACATTATGATATTTACCCCGATTGATCTGGACAAACTGGACATTTCCTGCATAACAAGATGCCTGGGGGATATGATCACATGGTTTCAGGAAAACAATCTTACTATTAACTATAACAAAACCAATGCCCTAAACATTACAAGAAATGCCTCATTCAAGCCACCACAAATAAATTGATGTACAACACACGAGTATAGCAGTAAAAAGCAAGGTTCGATATTTAGGAGTTACCCTTGAACAAACTTTTAACCTCCAGATTCACATAAATAAGACCACAAACAATGCCTACCACAAAATGAAAATTATTTGAAACTGAAACCATGCCTCAGTCAAGACTATTTCCACACGGTATGACAGGCCGTCATCACACTGATACTGGACTACTGCAATATTCTCCTGCTTCACCATACTTTCTCTTCCTGTCCCGATCTTTCTCCCCTGAACTCTTGTCTTTCTTCTGTTGCTCACTGGCTTACTCTTAACTGTCTCCATCTGTACCTGACTAAGACTCTTGCTATTTGGTTTTCTTATGGTGGTCCCTCCCCTTCACTGGCTCCCTCCTTCTCTGGCAATCCGGTTCCCCTGGTCTCCACGTTTCGTTATCTAGGTGTTCATTTTGATTCTGACCTATCTTTCCACACCCATATCTCTCATATTGCCAAAACCTCCTTTTTCCTCCTTCGTCAGATCCGTTCCGTTCGCCCTTTTCTTTCCTCTTCTGCCCTAACTACACTGGTTCTATCTTTGGTCATGTCTCGGGTCGATTTCTCTAATTCTTTATTTCTTGGTCTCCCGAAAAATCAGATAGCCAGACTCCAAAGGATACAAAACACTGCTGCTCGCCTTATCACCTCTTCTACCACTCGTGATCACGTCACCCCCCTACTTTTTCATCTTCACTGGTTACCTGTTTCTTTTCATTCTCAATATAAGATGTTGATTCTGTTACATAAGGTCTTTTATACTGGCATCCCTTCATATCTGGCTGATCTACTTTCTTTCCACTCTCCTAGGCACACCCTCGTTCCTTTCATCTTAATCGTCTCTCTCTTCCTCCACCCTCCCGTGCTCACTTACAGTTCACTCGTCTCTCTGCCTTCTATTTTGCTGGCCCCGCCCTCTGGAATTCCCTCCCTTCCTCCCTTCGTCTTGAACCACTTCACACTACCTTCAAGCACAACCTGAAAACTCACCTGTTCTCCCTAGCGTTTGATGTTCCCTCTCCTTTTGTATGATGTCCACCTTTGTATGTGATTTAGTTCTCTTCTCGTGTTCTGTCCTGTATTAGTTATCTTCCCTTTCTTTCCTTCCTCTCTCTCTGTCCTTTATAATTTTTATAATCTATAATTTATATTTGATGTTTTAATTTGGTTAATTTTTTTAAATATAATTATTATTATTGTACATTTCCTATTTTATCCTCCAGCTTAGGCCGGTTTTTATGTGACTTTTTACTGTACACCACCTTGATTGCACTTGAAAGGCGGTTTTATCAAGCTTAATAAACATAAACATAAACATAAACAATACACTGTATCAGGGCCTTACTAAGCAGTCCACCCAGCTTCTCCAGCTGGCACAGAACACAGCAGCATGCATCATCACAGGCGCAACAAGACACGAACATATCATGCCCATCCTTAACAGATTACACTAGCTCCCAGTACATTCTCGTACAATGTTCAAAGCAACACTAAACATATTCAAAATCCTTCCAACATTCCTCTTTGGAAATACTGCAAGACTTGATTAGGAAGGATCCTGACACCTGACCCAAAAGAAGCAATAACAGAATTTTGATCATCACACCTACAGCATACCAGAAATCCAAGTGGATCACTTCCAGGAGAGCATTTTCACTATCCGCCCCAGCTCTATGGAATTCACTCCCAGATGACATAAGAGCCACAGAAGGCAGCAAGGACTTCAATAAAAAACGGAAACTTTCTTTACAATGAGCACGTCGGGAGCATCACGTAAACCTCATAGAATGTGCATTCCCTGTACAGTATCGGCCTCTTTACCTGACCAACCAGCACGGCAGAGAGCATGAGAAAACATTGCATAGATAACCTAGACTCCTGTATATAGTTGCTTCCTTTGTACATATTTAGTATATTAAAATACCTGCATGCAATATCCCACTCCCAACTTGTTATAATGTAAACACATTGAGTTGAAAAGTAAACCACTCTGATTGAAGGATAGAGCGGTATATAAAACATCCTAAATAAATAAGACAATGGGTGACGACCAGTTACTCATAGACTCTTCTGTAACTCACAGGTTAAATATCTCTTCCAGCTCCTTAGCAACAACCTGTCGCTGGGTCTCCAGAATCTGATAGGGTTGCTGCCGGATAACCACCCCTGGGTCAATAATGATATCATGACAAATGAGGTGGGTTTGTGCCGGGTGGGCAGAAAATACATTTAGATTCCAATTGGAACTTGAGCTGGATCCGATGAGACCAAAATTTCTGGTGCAAAATCATCTCCCTGTACCACCACAGCTCTCATGAGTCCACTTTTTCAATAGATTAATACTGTATGGTAAATTTTGGTTTTCTTCCGTTTATCTGGCTGGGCAAACTTGTAGTTAAGAAGCCCCACTTTTTCTTCTATCTCATAGGACCTCTTCCATTTATAGAGTTATTTGTTCTCGAATGATGGCATAAGACTAAAACTCTGTCTCCCAGTTGGAAGGTGCGGAGCATGGCTACCTGATTCTAGCCTCTGATCTGCTCGGCTTGGGCTTTTTCCAGACTGAGTTTGGCTATCTCTCCGGTTTTCCTCAGCTGTTCTTGCATTTGTGTAACGTACTCCACCAAATTACGCCCAGCATGGGGTTCTTCTTCCTAGGTTTCCCTTATCACGTCTAATATGCCTCTTAGCCATCTTCCGAAGAGCAACTCAAAAAGCGAAAACCTTGTGGAACTCCGAGGTATCTCATGGATGGCAAACATCAAATAGGGTAGGAGACTGTCCCAATTTTTCCCATCCTCCTGCATGAACTTTTTAAACATCTGTTTCAGAGTTGTATTGAATTACACAATAAAGCAATAAGGATAAACTGATGTTCGCAGCATCTTGACCTTCACCAGGGCACACAATTGCTTCATCGCCTTAAATACAAATGGTGTTCCTTGATCTGTGAGGATCTCATTGGGTATTTCCCCCCACCCCCATGGGAATACTTCCCAGAGACACTTGCGATCGTAGTAGCCTTCATATTCCTTACAGCAAAGGTTCCGGGTATCGAGTGGCGTAGTTCAGTATGATTAAAATATACTTGCTGCCTCAGGTGGTTCACTCCAAGGGTCCTACCAGATCCATGGCCAACTCTTTCGAATGAAGTTTCAATGATAGGCTTAGGCATTAGAAGGGCAGGTCGTACTCTGGCAGAGTTATGAAGCTGGTAGTTGGGGCATGACTGGCAATATAACTGCACCTGTTTATGGACCCCAGCCCAGAAAAATCAGGCTAAACATACTCTAGTGTTATCTTCACCCCCAGGTGTCCCCCAAATAAATGGCTATGGACCAATGATAACACCTGCTGATGATAGGGCCAGGGAACCATTAATTATTCTACCTCTTCCCCCTCTGTAGCTTCATTGTAAATCCCCTAGTCTTTCTACTTTTTCATGGCATACTTCCCTACATCTTCTTCAGTAAAGACTGAAGCAAAGAATTCATTCAGTCTCTCCTTTATGGGCTTGTCCCCTCTTAGTGCCCCATTTACCTCTCTATAATCTAATGATCCAACTGACTCTCACAGGACTTTTGCTATGAATGTACTTGAAAAAGGTTTTATTATCCGTTTTTACTTCTGCAGCAAGCTTTTTTTCAAATTCTCTCTTTGTCTGCCTTATCAATACCTTGCATCTAACTTGCCGGTGCTTATTGTTACCTGTGCCATAGTCTCCTTTGACCAAACAGTAGGGTTCCCCTTAAAGTATAAATGTCCCTGAAGAAGCCAGTTTGGTGAAACCATGGGCCACAGTCGGAGTCTTGAGGTTATGGGAGTTCATGGGATCCTGAGTGTGGTGTTTGCTTGCAAGACCCCTGTCTTTTAGGATACGTGTTTACAAATGTGGAAGTGCATAGTGGCGAGTGATATTGGAGTATTGATGAAGCTATTATCATATTATATGCAGCTGCTGTTTCGGTGGTCATAGAGGAGTTTGCGTTGGATGGAACAGTTGAAGTCAGCAGCTATGGCTTCTGGACTCATCACTCCTGTCTCTCAGGATCTCATTTTTCTATGGACTTTTTAATGAGTTTTGATGAAAGATAAATGTGTGTATGATTGGAGGGTATGGTTGAATGGTGATAGTGTATCATATATTTGTGCGCTGGGATGTGATGTTATGATATTAATTTATATTCAATTTGACGTTGCCAATGTGCAAATACATCCCTAAGGTTGACTTTACTGGAACCTCTGGAGAGACATTCTGACATCTTCATTCACTTCCATCATTAATAGGGTTGCTAGATACCTTTGGTCCAAAATCAGGACATTTTTTCAAAAAAATAACACTTTTCAAAAAACACATAGGCATAGGCATCAAAAACAATAAAACATTATTTACATGTATTTACTGTTCGACAATATTTGATTTAGCAGATTTTCATCAGCCAAAATATTTTTGTATATATCACCACAAGATAAAGAATAGTTTATTTTAATTTAAAGCATGCATTTTTCAGTTTTAATATCTAAACAATTTTGATCACCCATCCATTGCTTCTTGCACACCAAAAATACTCGTTCCACTATTGGCATTATAGGTCTTTAAGATTACAGTTGGTAAATCCGTGGTTTGTTTCTTAGAGGCATGTTTACTAAAATCTGCAAAATAGCGCGCCGCAAAATAGCGCACGGCAACGCGGCACTGAAACGCGCAGAAACGCGTTTAAACGCCCCGCACACGTGCGTGTCACCCCCGCACAGGTACGCGGCTCACTAACGGGCCCCGTACAAGTGCGGGCCCGCAAATGTCCGATAGAGGCGTGGAACGGCGAAAGGAGGACGGAGGAAGGCTCCGGAGGGGCGGAGGGACGGGGTCAATGGGTGGAGAGTGGGAGGGGAGAGGCTCCCCGCACAGTATCGGGCCCGAATTTGCATGTAAAAACTACCGCGAGTGAAACACTCGCGGTAGAAAGCATTTAAAGGGAAGAGAAACCATTTCCGTCAGCAATGAACAGGAAAACCGGGGAAACCAGCAAAACGTGAGCAGTGTGATATATGTGCACAGCACAAAAGTGAAAATAAAAATAGAAAATGACCACAACAGAACTATTATAAATAGTAATTCAGCTGGGGAACAGTTATAGTGATGGGCAAATACAGAAATCACACCCAGCAAAGCTCCAGAAAAAAGAAATGAATTTTGGAAGGGTCTACTGAGAGGAGACTCTTCCAAAAAACATTTCCACGTTTTGGAGCTTTCCTGGGAGTGTTTGCTATGGTTGCCCATTAATATCACTGTTGCCCAGCGTGGTGATATTTTGTCCCACATTTCCCGTGGTCATTTCCGGGGTTTATGTGCACGTTTGTCACCAGACAGGGTGCATATGCCCACAGTAGAATTGCGTAGAGCAGGGTTTGTGACTCCATCCTGCCAGGCTTACTGCCTCCAGGGGCTGCACTGTCTCTGTGGCCAAAGTGTGGTACAGCGGACAGAGTCATTACCTCTAGGACCAGAGGGCAGAGGTTCAAAACCCAGCTGGGGCACCTGCCAGCCCAGTCCCTATATTTTACCCACCACTAAATAAAGATAGCGCAGACACCCCTGTATGCATGGGGAAAACACCCATATTTTACCCAACACCGCACACACACCACAACAATGGGCATTACCTACAGCCAAGTCCCCCAAATGCAGTCCCATACTGCCACATTGCAATCAGGTCAACTGCTTTTTCTGAGAGAAGTTCATGCCAGCATGTTGGCGGACAAGTACATGTGGTGCAGGGGGCAGTGGCTGCTAACCACAGAAGACAGAGGCCTAGCCATGTGCAGGCTGGCACAGTCCACTGCAACAGACAGGTCCTGCCGGATCCACAGTCATGGACAGTCCAGGGAATCCAACCAATCTGTGGCTACACAGTGGTGCAGTGCACACAGACAGTGCATACAAGAACAGAAGGTCACAGGTTCAAAGCCCAGCTGGGGCTACTGCCAATCCTGCCCACATATTTTTCCCACAACTAAACAGTGATAGTAAGGACACACCTTTCATGGCGGGGACATATGCAATGGTAAGACATCTATCTTTTACCCCACTGAGCACAGACACCATGAACAGGGGCAGTACCTAGAGCAGAATCACCCAAATGCAGTCCTGGTGGGCCACACACCAGTCAGGTTCCATGCTGACACTCATACAAATGCCTGTGCTGTATATCTATGCACCACCCCCATGGCATGTAGATGTAGTCCATGCATATTCATGAGGGATAGCAGGAAAACCCGAACAGTGTGATGCAAACCTGGACTGGAGTTGGGAATCTGTGCCGTAAAGCAGCAGCCATCAAGGGCAGACACACCCACACCCACAGGCCCCATTGGCCAATGTCTCCTGGAAAGGCAGAACATTGGACCGTGCATGCAGCACCCAAAACGAGCACTTGCATAACTTACCAATGTCACCCTACACCTGAGGTATACGGTACACAGCTCGGAGACGTTTGCTAGGAGCACAGGCAGGCAGTTATCCATACGTTACGTACATACTGCTAGTTGACCCCATCCAAACAATCTGTTAGGTGTTTGCGGGGCATGCTCCAGGCCTGGCCTCTGACGGTGCTTACCACCCTGGGGAGTGACCACCAGCTGTAATGCGTACCATATCCATGCCTTGCCGTGCTCAGGACCGGTTTGGTGGGCAAGGCTACTTACCCCCTCAATCGTAGCACCATGATGGCAGAGGTGTGGAAGTGTGTGTCTGTCTATACAGTGGGTGTTGGCTGCAAGCCCCTTCAACAGCCCGCACTGCCAGCACTGTTGCCAGTATTGGCCAGTCAATGTGCATAATGAGGTGCAAGGTACCATGGGTATAGCCAGGGCAGGGTGGCGTGGCCAGGATGCATCTGCACTGGGCATAGGGCCCTGGCAGGGACATTGGCTGGGATATTGTAGTGTCCGGCCACCACCTACACAGACAGGGTGGCCAAAGCATGTCCTTCTGGGGGATCACGCTCACCCTGACTGTGCAGTGACCACAGCATGGCTAGGCCCCCCCATAGTGCTGTATAGTAGTTCTCTCATGTGATAGATATGGGTTTCTCTTTGGGGCCCAGTCACTGATCTATCTGCTTGCTGTGTATGCAGACAGCCCAGTTCTGGGTGCATGCATCTCCATTGGGAACATGCACTATGGACTAACCAGCAGACTGTTTGTAGCTGGTAAATGTCTTGCTATAATGGCTTGCAGGGTGCAGTGGCTGTTGGCTTGCTGCAGGGGAATATCTGGTGGTGGAGTGCAGCTTACCATACCCTGGGCTTATGTCTGTCTGCTATTGTGTTATGGTTGTGTATGGAGCTGCCTGCCTGGGGGGTGGTGGTGGTGTTCCTCAGCAGGACTGGGGTTGATGTTGCCTTCTACTGCCACCTTTGCAGGGAGGTAGAGTGTGGATCCCTTGATGGGGACCATGTTTGCCACCTGGGGGGGGGGGGGTGCCTGATGGTGGCAGACAGGGATATCCATGGTGTTTGTGCAGAAACTAGCTATCTTACACATTAACACTGCTTTGGAACGCCCGCTTGGCCTCCATCAGCCATGGCAGGTGTTGTTGACCTGGTCCTGGCCACCTCATTGCACACTCAGGGTGAGCACAGTACCCGCACGATGTAACGGTGTGTGGCTACTCTGTGCCAGTAAAACACCCGGTCAGTGCCCCCTACTAGGCCAAGGTGCTGTGTGGGTGCACCCGGTCACTTCCCCCAACAGGGCCGAGGTGCTGTGGGGGTGCATTCCCCATCTTGTGTCCATCTGCGGACAGCTAATTTGCATGTGCAGTGCATCATGGGTACGGGTGGCCTAACCCTATCCTGTTGACACCAGCAGACTGTCTGTGAGGTGACGTGTAGGCTATCTGCAGCCAGCCAGGGGCCTGCTTACAGCTATGGAGCTGTAGCGCAATGGTTACATCACTGCCTGTGCAGCCAGAGATCATGGGTTCAAACCCACAGTGGGGCCCTTTGGTAGGGCTGTCCACAGCTTTATTTTTATTTACTGTACATATGTCTATGCCGGCAAGACCACCCTCAGCTTACTATACCCATTAGGTGCCTCTGAGGGTGCTTCATAGGGCGCCCTGTAGGCCACCTTATGGTTGCCATCCCTATAGGGTGCACTATACATTATCCTGTGTCGCAACATACATGCTGCCCTATAGGGGTCATTCAAGGGTGCCTTGGCGAACAGTGCACTGTAACATGTGCCTTATGGGCCGCCGTATGTTAACATGCTGGGAGAGTGCGTTTGCTAGTAGTGATAACAAAATAAAACTATACAGCCTCCTACAGCACTCCACAACATAATACATACTGCCTCAGCAGGCATTTTTCACTGGGCATTGTGAGGAGTTGAACCCCTGATCCCTGTACCATTGGTCAGTGTTTTAACCGTTGTGCTGTGGCTCTGTTCCTGTGCTTGTGCATCAGCGCGCCGCCTTGTGCCTATCAGCGCGCCGCCTTCTGCCGCCCAAGGGGACCAGTGCGCCGCCTTCTGCTGCCCAAAAATAACTGTGCGCCGCCTTATGCCGCCCAAAAAGCACTGTGCGCCGCCTTCTGCCGCCCAAAAATAACTGTGCGCCGCCTTATGCCGTTCCAAATTAATTTGCCTCCTAAAACAATGTTAATCATTACAGTTACTGCCTCAGCTGACCTTTGCCTTTGCGCACACTGGGGGATTGAACCCATGGCCCCTGCACCATTGGTCAGTGTCTTCACCGTTGTACCACGGCTCTGTTGTTTTGTATACTCAGCAGCGCGCCACTTTGCCTTTCCACGCGCTAATGTCGACCCCCGCACATTAGCACGACGCACACACGTCCGGTTGCTTACTACCGTTTTTTTTCTATTTTCTGCCTGAACCACCCACTCCTTATATGGCACAGGCACACTAGCACGGCCCCGCACGTTAGGAATGTTTAGTAAACATGCCCCTTAGTCTCTTGTAAGTATGTCATACCATTGCTCTCCCTTTATGAGTACTCAGCTGTACATACGTATATCTCCCATTTTTTATTGCTAGGTTCACACTATTGATTTTAGTGAGGCCGCGGACAGGGTCCCGGCGGACAACCATAACCGGGCACGCGGTCTGGTGCGGGGACCCTGCGCGCAGCTGAGCCGGGAGGCGCGTGGGCAGCAGAATTTGAATCCATTGGCTCCCGGCGAATGCGGCCGCACGGGAGCCAATGGAGAAGCCATCAGGTGGGCACAGCGGGGGGAGGAGTCGGCCGGGGCCTCCGCGTAGCCAATTGCGGGTGCGGAGGCCTGAGCGGTGGCTGCTTTGAGCAGTGGCTGCTTCTTTTTTCCAGTGTCCGTCGGGAGAATTGGGGCCTGCGGCGGTGGCGGTGCCTGGACGGACTCGCCGGAGTTCGGGGGACTTAAAAAGAAAAAGAGAGGCAAGTGCTGGCCAGTGGACAGGTTGGGAAGTTTGGCGGAGGGGTCCCATGTCGGCGGGGGGAGGGGGGTGTTGTGAGCGAGTGGCAGGTTTAAGGGGATTTGGAGGGGGTAGCTGTTTAAAAAAAAATAAAATAAAATAAAGGTAAGGCAAGTTCCAGGATACTTTAGACTCCTTCAGCACTGAGAGGGGGGGTGTTGTATGGGTAGAGGCATAGCGTGCGGGGAGTCGGGTGGAACAAAAGGGGCTGATGCCGCGGTGCGGGGGTCACGTAAGCGGGGCAGGAGGGCAGAGTAAGGCTGCAGGGCCCTGGCGTTTGACTTCCAGGGCGGAGCCAGGCATAGGTGGAGTAGGTGGGGGCGAAGGGGAGGTCGGGGTGCAGTGGGGTGCTCTGCTGCAGGTAGGGGGTTGCATGGAGTTGCGGCTATGGGGGTCGGTGCCTTGGGGGTATGGGGGGTGGCTCGGGGAAGGGGGGAACTCGGGGGGAGCGTGGGGCATGGGGGGGGAGGATCCCAGGCCAGGGGGGTCGAGTTAGGGGGTGCACACTGCTTGGGGCTGCGCGAGCTGGCAGTGCGCAGCACAGAAGCGAGGTGCCACCGAGCGGGGACTCTGGGGGGAGTGCAAGGGAGGGGGTGCTGGCAGTTGTGTGGGGGTGAATGATAATGGGGGGCAGGGGCAAGGTGGGTTGGTGCAGCCGGGTTGGGTTCCTTATGGTCAGGGGGCACCCTCCCAGGCAGTGTGGCCTCCGGTGCAGGGGGGATATGTGGCGGTGGGGAGGCCGTCGCCTTGTGAGCATTGGGTAAGTGGGGGCCAAGGTACTTCGGCGGCGGAATGGGGCGCGGCGTGGTCCCCCATGTGGTCTCCGGCAGTTCCCCCCCCCCTGTTTTTTCTCTTTTATCTCCACAGGTGAGGGGGATGATGCAGCCTTCGTGGGGGCAGAGTGTGGTGAGCCAGAATCAGATACCGACAGCAGACGGGAAAGCGGCGGTGAGGCGATGTTCCGCAGAGGTGGCGGCCAGCGGAGGCCTGGTCGAAGCAGGACAGCTCGTTGAAGAGTGTGGCCAGGTGGATCAAGGGCCTGCGGCAGCTTCTCCACCGGATGGACAGGCAGCAGGTGAGTTGTTGGGGGACCAGGGTGTGGGGCCGTTGCTCCCGCCTGTGCGGGGCAAAGTGGGGCGCGGAACTAGGAAGAGGAGACGTCGTTCTTGCCGTCGATGGCGTAGCTCTGAGTCATCTTCTTCCTCCTCCTCGGGTGAGTCGTCATCGTCGTCCGGGGGGAGGTATTGCAGCAGGAGGGAGACGGCGGCGGGGCCTTGGGGTCCAGGGCTGGGGGAGGGGCCCCATCAGTGGTTGTGTTCCCGAAGCTCTGGGAGGGGGTCCCGAAGAAGCTGCGACGTAAAATACGGAAGCAGCGTTACATTGATATCTTTCGGCTGTTAGAGGGTAGGAAACGGTCGGGTGAGAGCCGGAAAAAGAGGAAAGAGGATGAGAAGGCGGGTCAGATTAAGAATGTGGTGAATTGGACTCGGGCCTTTCTGCACCTGGCCAGTGTGTGGGGGCATTATTCGCCGGAGCATTATGGTATGTTACTGGCATATGCGGATTCTATTTTAGAGGCGTCGCAGACACACGAGGGTTGGGCGTGGTTGAATTACGATGAAAGGTTTAGGGATAAGATGGAGGAGAATAGATTGTTGTCCTGTGGCACGCAGGACATAAACCTCTGGTTGACGCAAATGTCGGCTAGAGCGGGCTTCGGTGGGGGGGGGGTAGTGGGGGGAGGGGGGTGCTGTTGGCGTCCCAGGGGGTGACTGTTCCTTTTGGTCGGCGGTGGGTGGGTCGCAGCAGAAGGCTAACACGGGAGGGGTCAGCGATGTGTGTTGGAGATTCAACAGGACTATCTGCCCCTTTCCGGATTGTAAATTCAAGCACTTCTGCTCGATTTGTGGCGGGGGGCACTCCGCCACTAAGTGCAGCATAAAAGGGTCCAACGGTGCCACGGGGTCTGGACCCAAGCCTCAATGAGTTGGGTAGCTGGGCGCCGTCTCCGATAAGGTTGGATGCCTTGCGTTGTTGGCTCCAGCAGTACCCGAGGAGGCGGGATAGGGAGGTGTTAGGGAGAGGTTTTCGGTTTGGATTTGTTATTCCGGTTCTGGGTGTAGTGGTGGCTACAAGTGCCCGGAATTCGCCTTCGGTGCGGCATTTTGCGGCGGTGGTGCGGGACAAGTTGTCAGGGGAGTTGAAGCTGGGGCATATCGCAGGCACGTTCAGTGACCCTCCTTTCCCAGAGATGGTGATTTCTCCGCTGGGGATAGTGCCTCAAAAGGAACCGGGGAAGTTTCGGCTCATACATAATTTGTCCTGTCCGTTGGGTGCATCGGTGAATGACCATATTCCGCGGGAGCTCTGCACGGTGCGGTATGCTTCATTCGATAGGGCTGCGGAGATAGTGAGATTGGCGTGGAGGGTGGCATTGATGGCTAAAGTGGATATTGAGTCTGCCTTCCGTTTACTGCCGGTGCATCCTTCCTCCTTTCCTTTGCTGGGGTTTTGTTTTCAGGGGGAGTATTATTTTGACAAATGTATGCCGATGGGCTGTTCCGTCTCTTGCGCCTACTTCGAGATGTTCAGTACGTTTCTAAAGTGGGTGTTGGGTCAGAAGAGGGGCTCGGGGAATGTGGTGCACTACCTGGATGATTTCCTGTTCGTGGGCCCGGCGCAGTCAGATGGGTGTCAGCAGTTGTTAGCTGGGTTCCGGGAATTATCGCAGGAGCTTGGTGTGCCATTGGCAGAGGAAATGACGGAGGGCCCTACGATGCAGCTCACATTCCTGGGAGTGGAGTTGGACTCCATTGATATGACAGCATGTTTGCCGCCTGGAAAAGTGGCCAGTTTGCGGGGGTTGGTGGCTAACATATTGGCGTCCTCCAAGATAACCTTGCGGGAGATGCAGGCATTGGTAGGCTCTTTGAACTTTGCATGTAAAGTGATACCCATGGGCAGGGTATTTTCCAGGCGCCTGGCGGCTTCAACTGCTGGGGTGCGGAAGCTGCACTACAGGATTAGAGTCACGGAAGTGATGAAGGTGGATTTGCGGGTCTGGAGCCGCTTTTTGGAGGATTTTAATGGGACTTCGGTTCTGCTGGGGGATGAGGTGTCCAGCCCGGAGTTGGAGCTTTTTACAGATGCAGCAGGGGGCGCGGGGTTGGGGGTGTACTTTGGTGGGGCATGGTGTGCTGATAGGTGGCCACAGGCTTGGCATGCTTTGGGTTTGACCACCAACATAACTTTCCTGGAATTATTTCCGATCCGAGTAGTATTGGAGTTATGGCCGGATAAGTTGCGTGATCGGCAGATAGTTTGGTGGTGTGATAATGAAGCTGTAGTCAGCGTAGTCAATCGCTTCTCTCCCAAGTGTTTGCGGGTGGCGGGGTTGATGCGGGAAGTGGTATTGGCATGCTTACAGTTGAATGTAGCTGTGAGGGCTCGGCATATCCCCGGCTGTAGTAATGAGATAGCTGATGCTCTTTCTCGTTTTCAGTGGGAGCGGTTTCGTGCGCTTGCCCCGGAGGCGGACAGAGAAGGATCCGTGGTCCCAGAGACATTGTGGATCATTGGCCTGGCGGGATGCTGAGCCTGCTGCGGAGTTCAGTGGCGGCTGGGATGTGGTTGGCGTACCAGCATGGCTGTGACAAGGTGGCTGAATTTTTGGGGGAGCGGGGGTGGCAGGCGGGCAGGGTGCCGGAAGGACTCATTGGATGTTATATAGCTGAGGCCAGAGGTCGCGGGTTGTCCAGGTCGGCGGTGCTTTCGCATTTGGCGGGGTTTAAATTTTTTGCGAGTGCGGTGGATTGGGGCTCGCCCGTGGGTGGAGTTTTGGTGCGTAGGCTCCTGCAAGGGTGGGAGCGGGTAAGGCCGTCACCCCCGGACCCGCGGAGGCCCATTACGCACGAGTTGCTGGTGCGACTCCTGGCGGTATTACCTCGGGTGGCGGCGTCCCGATTTGAGGTCGTGCTATTCCGGGCAGTTTTTTGTCTTGCCTTTTTCGGGGCCTTTCGAATTGGGGAGCTGGTGGCAAATTCTGGCAGGGTGGGAGGCGGGGGCGGCCTGCAGCAGCACCATGTGCGATTGGAGGTCGGGCAGTTAAGGATCCTATTGGTGAAATCCAAAATGGATCTGAGGGGGAGGGGTTTGTGGGTCATATTGAGGGAGGTCGCGGGGCTCGTGTCGTGCCCGGTTGGGGCGGTGAGGCAGTATCTGAGGGTGCGTCCCGATCACGCTGGGGGTCTTTTTCTGCATGCGGACGCGTGGGTGTTGACCCATTTTCAAGTAACTGCGGTGCTACGGTTGGCGCTGCATTCTTTAGGCGAGGACTCCATGCGCTTCGCACCACACTCGTTTCGCACTGGTGCGGCTACGAGTGCAGTGGGGGCCGGGCTGCCCGATAATGAAATTAAGAGCATTGGCAGATGGCGGTCTCAGGCTTTCAAGGGTTATGTCCGGCTGTGAGGGGTCGGCTGTGTCTGGGGGCGGGGGATGCTAACTGTTCATTTGTTTTGCAGATGGGGGTCTCGAGCCTGGTGGAGCCTGGGTGATTGGTCATTCGTTTGTCCACTGGGCGGGACAGCGTGCTGCGACGAGGCCTATGGGCCTGAATTTGGGGATGGATCCTGCTGTGGTGTCGGTGTCATGGCTGGGTGAGCGAGGACTCCGTTGGCTGCAGCTGCTACCTTTGCTATGGCACTACAGGAGGACGTTGCGACAGCCGGCAGTGCTGATTGTACATTTGTGGGGTAATGACCTTGTCTCCTGGTCATGTAGACAGCTGATCAGAGCAGCGCAGGAGGACTTTGAGGTTGTTCTCCGAATGTTCCCGGGGACTATTTTGCTGTGGTCTGACATTATCCCGCGGCCGGCGTGCTGGAGTCAGCGGTGTTGGTCCAGCAGTCTGACTAAGATAAACCGGCAGATTGGGCGTTGGGTTTGCGAGCGGGGGAGTTATCAGATAATGCATTCCTGGGTAGAAGTGGGTTGCGAGGGGCTCTATAGAGGTGATGGAGTGCATTTGTCTCCGGCTGGCATGAGGCTTTGGTGTATTTCATTTTGCGCGACACTCGCTGGTCGCAGCTTCATGTTTTGGGGGATGGCGCAGCGACAGGGTTGTCGTCTGTGCCAGTGGCGGGATCCCGGAGGTTTCCGGGGTCCGGTGCCTCAGGGTACACTTGGGCAGGGGTGGGGTGCCCCTGGCCCGGACAAACCCTGGCCGACTTTTGCTATGGGCATGGCGAAGTCGGGGAAAGGGATAGGAAGCTTGCCGGGGGCAAGTTTATGGCCGTTGCGGTAGTAATGCACTTTGCTAAGGTATGGCTGGTGTGGCACTACTCCGCTAAGAGGCTGGTTAAGGTTTATGATGTTGGAATGTTTAAATGGTTAATGGTTAATAAAGCTGCGACCAGTTTGTTCCCATGAGAGTCTTGTGTAGTGTTTTTCTTCTTGAGGTTGGAGGAGGGGAGGAAGGGGAGGGGGGTAGATGCTGGCAGGGCCCGAAGCACCGGGTCCGCTTTCCTCGGTTAATATTCTTTGTATTTAATATTTCACATGTTGTTCACTTTTACATTTTGCATACTTTTTAATTTGTGTGATGTTTTCCATGCTTTGGAAGCATTCTTAATCATTTTAATTATTTATCATACGTATTAATTTATGTGTTTTGTTTTATTGTTTATGGTTTATTTAATTGGTTTTATTGTTTTTATAGAGGTTGTTAGTCCCCTGAAAGCCCCCGGCCAAAATACATGACGGGCACATCTCTTCGTTTAATAATAAACGTGTCCATTCTACAGTGTTCCTTGTCCTGCTCTTTGTAAGTCGAAACACAAGGGCCAGACATAAAAAAGCAATGCTGTAATGGTTAGCGAAAGGAAAGCCATAATGGTTGAAAAAGTAACAAGCTACATATCAGAAGAATTGCTCAATTAATTCAAGCCCTTCTAAGTACCAAGGACTCTGAGTGACCTTGTGCAGGTCACCTTGGTCTTCCTTGCCACTGTGCTCAGGTCTGGTTAGACGCTGGTTGGCAGTAATAGTTCCACCTCCCTTTAAATGCTATCATCCATTCTGACTGCCAGCAGGCACAGTTCCAAGGTATTGTGACTGCACAGAATAATGCAATGTCATTACAAGACATGGTGTCATAAAGATGGAACTACTGCTAATAATAATGATTTGGCTCAATCTGTAATTTCCAAAGCAAGCTCAGCACGTAAAGCCTTCTGCCACTGCCACCACGAAGAGCATCAGAGATGGAAAATCTCTCATTGTTTTAATCACTTTTTTTGAACTGACAGCCATTCTCCTTGGTGTATATTACTTTCCTCGGGAATCTAATAAATTTGACTGTCAAGGACTCAAAGGGGAGTACTAAAATAATATCAGCTACAAGCAGTTCTATTTATTAGACAGTGCACGATGTGTCTTTTTGCTTTCCGGGAAGCTTGACAAGAGCAGGCTTTATCACAGAGCGGTCCCCTCAGTAAGGACTGAAGGTTGTTGCTCAGCCCAGACAGCAGTTTATAGATGTGTGTTCATTCCAAGCCTATCATGACAATTCTTGATGGGTTAACATAAATTTCTTTGGGATATATCAGCCCTGAAGTTCTCAAGATTTTCCAGATTCAGACATTTCAAGGTTACATTCGCTAAAACAGAGGGAGCTTTCAAGCTTTTGAGTAACTAGCTTAGCAAATTACAAATGTTTGATACTCTTCTAGCTCCCTGCTGACTCTATTTCATGCAAAAAGAATAAGCAGAGCATCACAATGGGAGGGGTTATTTTAAAAACTGTTTGTTCCTTATAACTTTTAAATCAGTATATTCCAAAACTATCAAATTTACAGTGCACAATGCATAGATATAAAAGTTTCAGTTTGCAAAAACATATAAATTCATACATTTTTCTTTTAATAATATTAATCTTTTTTTAATTGTGCAATGGACAATAACTATTACTATTTAAAGCTTTCTAAATCATGTACCACTTTTATAACTTTTACTATTACTATTTGAAGCTTTCTAAATCATGTACACTTTTATAAGTTTGAGCAGACAAAGTCATCCAAACAAATGAGGGATATTTTTACAACCAAAGATTTATTCAGGTAAAGTTCATTTTCAACACACATACCCCTAGTCATAAATTGTATGACTCGTGAAGAATTGTTAAAATGGGATTTGCCACTGCTACTAAGGAATCTGTACTTGTGAGTAATTAACTATTGAGAAGTTGTGTCTTAAAACTTGGGAAAAAGAGAGATTGTGTATTTAAAAAAGAAAGTTAAGCAGTAGGGCAGATAAAAGCTCTCCGTGTTTGATTCTCACCTGACCTCCCATGTCTCACCCATCCCATGCTCAGTCTTTGATCTATAAGTGTTTAAGCCAGTTAAGAAGATGGGAGAGAAACTTTTCACCATAGTGCTTAATTAGAGATTTTCATCCTCAATTGATGAACCCTTAGAAAATAGATTAATTTTAGGTCCCTTGAAGCACATTGAGGAGCAAACATAAAATACTAAGGATGTGCAGGTCAAATTTGTGTTTAGTTTCCTATGTTGTTTACAGGATTTTTCATTTTATTTGAGATTCCTAAAATGTATTTTCATTTCATGGGCAATGTGGTTAATAGTGCACCCTCCTTCTCAAATAGTGCATACTCTTCTTCAACAGTGCACCTATTGATAAAAAGCGCACACTATTAAGCAATACTGTAAAGCATGCTATTGACGACATAGGAAAACCACAAAATTTCCGGCTTTTTCCTAGCATTTCTGATTAAAAATGACCTGAAACAATATGGAAAATGTTTATGTTTATTTAAAATGTTCTCTATCACTCTTCCTTTGCACATCAGATATTTCTCCTGTTATTTATTTATTTAGACATTTTTAAACATATCATACCAAGAATAATCTTGTACAGAAAAAGCATATATGTCAACAATACATGAAAAAAATAAGTACAGAAGAAACTTCTCCTGTTATTTCAAATGAATGCACATCCCTACAAAATAGCAGCATTAAAAATATCTAATAAACTTAAGAGATTTTGGGACCCTTTCACTGAAGGCTGGTAAAGCACGTTAAGCGCAAAGCCTCTGCATTAGCTGTCTGAAGAGTGACCACATGTTCCCAGCAGTTAAGATGTGACTGAATACATTAACATGTGGAGCATTTAACATGAGTGCATCTAATGATACCAGAGAGGTATCATTAAGTGCAGCCGTGCTAAGTAAGCATTAACAGTGATTGGACGCTATTGTGATCTCAGCGCTCACACTCTGTCCCTAACCCACCCATTCTCCACATTAATGTGCAATCGTCAGTAACATTGCGTTTCAGCAGCCAGTAGCTGGCATGCTCACATGTTAGCGTTCACCGCGGCCAGTTACTACACATTAAAATGTGCGTTAACTAGTTAGCAGTGCTTAGTAAAAAGCCCCCTATATATTAGCTTAACGGCCTCTTTTACAAAAGCGTGCTAAAAGTTTGTGCCCATATTACCATATGGCAAGTGCAAATCCTGTGTAACTCTCAAGAGCATTCCTGGCATGCTCCTTCTGGCAGATGCAGCTGCAGACAGCACACACGCACTTACTGCTTCCTACTTAGGAGGTGGTAAATGCAGTCATGCTCTCTGCATCAGTGGCAGATAACTTCAAGGCATGCTTTATGCTGATTCCCTGCTCATACACCACCTATTCCCTGCCCCATATAACAAGGTATGCACGTAGTGTGTGAATTAGTACACAGTAACTGTCGTGACAGCATGGTAAAGATTACTGCACACTAATTCTTCTCTATGTATACAACCATTAGCAAAAGTGAGGAAGAGGAGCCAGAGGTTCGCTACCTGGCAAGACTGGGCCCCAGCGCAAGAGAGTATGGTGGAAGTTGAGCATATATAAAAACTTATTACATTATTTGAGTTCAAATAATTGAACTTAAAATTAAGAAACTGTAATTACCTGGATTCATTCAAGGGGAATGTACTTTTTAGAAGACTCAAGTGCATCAGGACGTTTACTAAGTTATTGGTAAAAGAAATAAAGCTGAGAAAATTCCTTTAAAACCTTCCTTCAGGGAAGGAAACCTTTGATTCAGCTTCCCCTTAAAGATTTTAATTTTTCCTGTGGTATGGAATGGAGCAACTGGTGATCAAAAAGTGAAAATCTTTTGGAGAAACTGCTTTTAATTGGTAGGAAATCTGTGTACAAGAGAGGTTGTTTGTTTAAAACTGATATACTCATCTGAGCATGGGGGGTCCTCATGAAGAAAGATTTGTAGAATCCTGTGATACTTTAAAGGACCCATACTGGAAGTTCTTGCATTTTAATGTGCTTTATCTTTATGGCTCACTTGAAAAAAAATTGTTGTTAAACTCTTATGGTTTTAATTGGTTAAAACTTTTAACGTTGTAATCATTTGTTGTACCAGGGTCATATTCAAAATAAATACTGCTCTATGCATTTACTGAATAACTTGTCTGTAGATTCAGCATGGAGAGACTCTATCTAGTCTCTCATATCCTATCCATTCCTATTGCAGCACCACACTGATACACCATTTTTAATTAAGTTTAAAATTTTAGATTATTTTTTCCTCGTGTTGTGGTCTGGGTTATCCTAGAATATAATAAGAGGAGGAAAGAGGTCTGGGTTATTCTGGAATATAATAAGAGGGGGTAGTGTTTTTAAAGGGAGGGTCTGGGTACAAAAAGTCTCTTGTCTAAAGTAACATCACTTGGACACACATCAACAAAAGAGTTAAAGGTAAAACAGAGACTTTTCCTTCACCACAAATTACATTTCCATTTTTGGAAAAATGGGCTTTGGCTATAACAGCCTTTCTTACTTCACCTTTAAACCATGCTGGTAGTTATTTGGCCTTCCTTCCACCTTTTTAAAAGTTCGACTTTTTAAAAGTTGGAATGCATCTGGTCTGGGCTTCCAAGATGATACTTTTATTAAATCAATTTTGATCATGTTATGAACACTATTGCCAAGTGGCCCCAACACTGCTACATCTCACACCTGATCCTGTGTTTCACTAGGTCTAAAATAATTCCCCCTCATATTGATTCCTGAACTATTTCATGAAGCGGTCATTTATTTAATCTAGAAACCTTGGGGCCCTTTTATTAAATCTCAGTAAGGCTGTGCACTTAATGTATATTTGTAACACAGTTAAGTTAGCTATCAGGGGTGTGACCAGCATGTTCCTGGAAATTAGCCAGTGACTGAGTATATTAATGCATGGCACAATTAACGTGAATGTTCCTAACGATACCCATAGAGGTATCATTGGTGTACCCACACTAATTGGCAGGTTAATGGTGATCATGTGCTAATTTGATGTCCACACCCACACTCTACCCCTAACCTGCCCATTCTCCACATTAGTGCATGAGTGCCATTTTACAATATACTTTGGCGGACAGGAGCTGTCATGCCTGCAGGTTAGCCTTCACCATGGCCAGTTACCATGCACTACAACGCATGCTAAATGGCTAGCAGTGCTTAGTAAAAGGGCCCCTTTACCTCTCTAGCATGTCCTGATGTGATATTGACACAGTTGATACTGGGGTAATTTAAATCAACTGTAAGTACTCTGAAAGCAGGTACTGTAGGATCTGGTCTAAGTGGATATTTCTCATCAAACGATATTCTTCTGTTTTTTTCTTCCTTCTCTGAGTGTGGATTTTGTTATGCTATTCATACTGGACCCTATTACAGTTGTGATCAACAATATTGGCACCCTTGCATTTAGGTATGTTGTGTACAATGTCTTGAGAAATAATTGGCAATATTCCAACTGTATGTCATCATATTTTAATCGTATGGTCAAGGGTAAACAACAACAACAAAAAGATGTCTGTGCAACTTAGACATAGTAATTTCTGAGAAAAATACAAAATATGACCTGGACAGGATTAATGGCACTCTTCATTAATATTTGGCTGCACAACCCTTGGCAGTGATGACAACCTCAAAAATGTTTCTTGTAGCCATCTATAAGTTTCATACATCTGTCTGCTGGTAGTTTCTTCCACTCTTCAATTGCAATTTGTTCCAGCTCATGACTGTTTCCAGGATTCATTTTACCAATGGCAGATTTCAGCTCTTTCCAAAGGTTCTCGATTGGATTGACATCAGGACCCATTGCTGGCCAGTTTAAAACAGTCCATTTTTAACTTTTCAACCATTCTTTTGTACTTTTGGATGTATGTTTTGGGTTATTGTTCTGCTGGAGGACCATGACTTTCGACCCAGACTGAGCTTTCTGACACTAGGTAGCACATTTTGCTCCAAAATACCTTAGTAGTCCTCTGACTTCATGACTCCTTTAATACAATCAAGGCCTCTAGTTCTTAAAGCAGCAAAACAGCTCCACAACATTATGGAACCTCTACCATATTTAACTGTAGGAAGGTTGTTTTTTCCTTATAAGCTTCATTTCTTCGCCTGTAAATGTATCACTAGTCTGCGTTGCCAAAGAGCTCAAGTTTGGTTTCATCTGTCCACAGAATATTTTCCCAGAAGGATTGTGGTTTCTTAAGGTGGGTTTGGGCAAAGATCAGGTATGCTTTTTTATGTCTGTCTTTGAGCAGTGGGGTCCTCCTTGGCCTTCGCTGATGAAGTCCTTCTTTGTTTAGTGCTTGATGTATGGTGCGGGTTGAAACCACCACTCCAGATTGCTCCAGGTCAGCCTTAAGCTCTTTGGAAGTTGTACGTGTTGTTTTCCCAAGAGTTTGTACTAACCTTCAAAGACTTATTGGATTAATTTTCCTCTTCCCACCACATCCTGGGAGGTTCTTGACAGTTTCATAAGCAGAAAACGTCTTAATAACATTATGAACTGTAGAAACAGGAATCCTAAGATCTTTGGAGATGGCCTTGTACCCCTTTGAAGTTTGATGTTTTGTGATAATGGCTTTTCTGATGGTCTCAGGCAGCTCTCTTGTCTTAACCACTGTGAAAATGGAACAGGGAGTGAATGTGGCCATTTTAAACATTATAGTCATCATTCATTGGTTGATTCAAGTCATGTGAGTACTGACAGTTGATCACAGGTGCATCTAAATTTACTGCAGTTGGAATGTGGTTTTTCTGTTCAAACTGATTTGAATTGTTTATAAGGGTGCCAGTAATCATGTCCTATAATACTAGCCCCAATCATTGAAGACCAAATTAAACATCACTTATAATGAGGTCTCAAATCATACTAACGCGGGTGAAAGCACAACTTCACTAACTATTTTTAAATGTCAGAGACAAACTACCAAAAGGGGAAAAGTAACAGCTTATCCCCTCACTGTAGAGACTTCTTTTACTTTTTATTTTATTTTTTATTTAACTAGAAAATTGACTTATCTTTGTATTCATAGCGCCAGAGCATCAAGGAATCCTCCCAACACAGCGTGGCATGTTTCAGACCTTTAGGTTAAGTCCCTGCTTCAGGCATACGGGATTCCAACAAAGTCATCTTACTTTTGCGCTAAAGTCGCCGAATACAACCCATGGACATTTAAAATGTATGGCATCTGACATCATTCATATATCAGAGGCAGACCTGACCAATACCTTTAAAGGGGAATTTCATTAAAAGGCTTATTATCGATCTCAAAAAACTAAGCCATCAGGAGGGGGCCGGTAAGTCCCAAATCATAACAGACTGGACCATTCTAATTGAGCATTGAGTCCAGAAGGTGACACAGTCCATAATCTAAAAATTCATCTTTGCTTACTTTCTGGAGTCTATACAACTGGTAAACCCCCGCGCCCACCCACCCCCATCCTCCCAATGGATCTGCAGGAATATGGTGAAGTATTCGCCACCTCAGTTGATCAAATGAATGTCCAAGAGATATGCAATGTTCCACTATTGGAGCTGTTTAATTCTTACTGAACCACGCTCTATTTTATCTTACATCGTGATGTAATCTAATTTCAATCTTTATACTATTCAATAAATGTTCTAAATCTTTTATCTATTTGGAATCTTTTATCTATTTGGATATTGCGTTTAAATTATCTATGGACAAAAAGGTCTCCGACTTTTAAAGATGCCAACTTTCAGACTTATAGTAACATAGTAACATAGCAAATGACGGCAGATAAAGACCAGTATGTCCATCTATTATATCATGTCTAATGACTGTGCGTTGTATCGCATCAATGACCTTTGTCCATTGTCATGAAGAAGTCCCTTCTGAGCCTATAAAGATAGGGCAAGATGAGGATTTGCTTTCAGAAACTGACAGGCAGTCTGAGCACATGGCTCAGTGTTTGCAAAGAAGAAGTAAACAAAGAGAGTCAAGAGCCAGAAAGACACGCTCCTGCAGTGACATATTCCTTAGCTCAAGAGGTAATGAGTTTCACCTGTTTCAGGGCAGGGCACAGCTAAGCCCTGAGAGTTACAATGATAAAAACTGGTCATTAGCTTGGACCAGGCAGAAGCAGATGCATAGCCCGAAGCAGACGCAGAACCGAAGGGAGGACGAGAAAGGAAGCCAGCAAAGGAGCACGCTGACTAGAAGGAGTCAAAGAGGAGTGAGAACCAAGGGAGCCATATTCCTGAGGCCAGAAGGAAGCAACCCAGGACAGGGGTTGTCTGGTAAAGGCAGGAGACAGAAGAATCTTCCTGAGAGGCAGGCTTGGCAAAGCTCACACGCTACTAAGAGAGAGACATGCTGGCAGGAGAATACTGGTACGTCTGAGGGGAAAGTTAATAGGCTGAGAGGCAAGCAAACACCAGCTGTGTTTGAGAACCAGTCTAACCCTGCAGAGTGGAGAGTTCCTTCCCTTTCAAAGTCAAAAGGTAGGCTTAATAATTCAAATAAGTTTGAACCTAGCTATAAAGCAGTTCCCTATAGTTACCAGAAAGTAGCAAACTCCCTGGACAAAAACTACAGCATATATGGTAGTTTACAACCCTGCTCAGGAGAGTGTTACAGAGAGAAACCACGTGAGGTCAGAGAAACCGTTTGTTTCAAAGATCAGGATAGCAGCTTTCTGCCACACCCTGCTAGTCCTGATGCTGAGGAAATGCAGATAGACTCTGACCATAATGAAATAGTGGATGATCGGATGGACTGTACATTATCTTTGGCTGACCATGTGAATTCCCTATGCTGAACAGTGTCTGTGAGAGACGGTAAAAGCAGCAGAAGAAAAGGGAACATTTTCTTTGCTAATTGAAGCTCTTGTGATTTGTTTTGTATCAAGCACTGCACGTTTAAAGCCTGAAGTTGACAAAGCTAACTTACCTGAGTCCATGTATAATTTCCTCAAGCCAATTGTATGGCATGTTTTGTCCTGAGTTATTCACTTGCATTTAATCCGCTGGGAAGGGGAAAATAAATTCTTGTCATTGCCTGAAACCACTCAACTGCAACTCATCTGTGCTCAAAGGGTAAAGGGACTTACATTCCCAGAAGGCCTTGCAGAGTTAAAGCAAGCCCACGCTCTCTGAGGCAGGAGCACCACAGGCAGACCAAGACTCAGCGCCCTAGGCGTTGGGCTGGCCACTGTGAGGGTGACACCATATATCCTCAATTTTTATCCAAAAATCTTCTTTCTATATCCAAAGTTCTTTTTTTCTTTTTTCCCAAAACATAAAACAGTGCTTAGCTTTTATGCGGTTTCCCCAATGCCATGCCTCAGCGCCTGATCTGCGTTTCACCACGTTGAATTTCTTCATGGGGGTTTTTCTTTTAAAAGCACTACTAACAAAATAGAATTCTTGCTGATTAATCACGTCTATACATATTTTTTTTGTAACTATTGATGATTACTATCGATCTATCAAGTAAACCTTACTACAACATTGTATTTTTTAGCAATTACCTCCATTGGAAATGTGCTATGAACGTTGCCAGTTTCTTATACAACTGTTTTTCTCTGAGCTTGTCTACTTCCCGGTTGTATCACTCATGTGAACTACCGTCTGTGTTCCATATTTAAATATTGCTTATCATTTCCTTCCTTTTCACCTGTGTTTTCTTGGTTCACCTGTGTTTTTTGATGCCCCCTTTTAATTTTCCTCATTTCCTGTGACAGATGATTTAATCATGGATTAACTATAGATTGACTGTGGTTAGTTAAGGTTGATCAATCCTTGTCCCATCTTTATGCTATATTACTACCTTTAAACTTCATACAGAAACGCCCCAATCTATTTGGGTGTTTAGACCTCCTGGGATTACAGATTGTAGATCCATCTTTGCTCACGGATTAATGGGACCTGTTCTCTTGATTTACCGTTGCTTCCAACAACAACTTGATCTATGCAGAAACAATGTAGCTCTTCGAACTTATGGCCTCGCTCCAAACAATGATCTACTATTGGTGCATCTCTCATTTTACAATTTAACCGGCTATGATGTTCATTCATTCTCACTTGGAAAGGTTGAATTGTTTTGCCTACATACATCAAACCACATGGGCATTGGATACAATATACCACGTGGTTGGTGCTGCAAGATGTTTTCTTTCTAAGCTGGTATGTTATGCTGTGATATTGAAAATTTACTAATTCCAAAGTAATTCCACAAATTCTGCAATCTCCACATTTCCTATGTCCCACCTGATCGTCTGTCGATTGAGTTAATAAAGGTCGCAGAACCGCTGGGCTTAATCTTTCTTTTAAATTTTTGTGGCGTTGCCACACACACTGGATGTTCTTATCTTCAAGCCCTGGAATGATGTTTAAAACGTTCATGTGTCTTTTTATGATGCGTTTTATATGGGAACTATAAGGAGAATATTTTGTGACTAGATTTATGTTAGTATCATAAGTCACCTTTTTTCTTCGGGGTTGTAAAAGTAGAGCTTGATTATTATACGATGCCCTCTTATATGCTCGTTGCATCACATGTTTCGGGTATCCTCTTTGTTGCAAATTGTTCCTTAAAATTTTTGATTGATTTTTAAAATCCCTATCCTCCGAACAATTTCTCCTATACCTAATGAACTGTGAAAACGGTAAACTGTCTCTTAATTGTATGGGGTGGGCGCTAAAATAATGTGTCCTTTCTGTAAATTGAAGTGATCCATCCTTTTTCACTTTTCTTAACTAAAACGTCCAAAAATACTATGCTAGTAATGTGATAAGATTATGTCGGCACCCTCCCAACCCTCCTCGACCTCTACTCCAGTTTCTGTTGGACCTATTGATTCTTTTGTGGTTCGTGCTGCCCGGGACCCGATTGAGGGGGAAGAACGCCGAGCTGCTTCCGCGTCGGAGTTGGGTGACTCGGCGGGAGCTTCGGCTACATCTATCTCTCCCTTGAGCCTGGCGCTGAAAATCTCCCGACAGCTCCTACCTGAGGATTTCCTGGAGTTGGATCTCCCCTTGGATAAGGGTGAAGTTACCGGCTCGAGAGGGTCAGGCGTGGTGGAGTGTCAGCAGCGGAAGAGTGCAGCTTTTGAGCAGCATAGCCCAGTTTTGGGCTCAGCGCCATTGAGTGGGATTAGCGCAGGTCGAATTATACCTGTGCTATCTGGAGGCTGAACACTAGCGCCTATGGAATCTTCCGCCGTACCTGTGACCTCGGCTGTGTTTTCCTTGCAGCGCCCTGAGAGCTTTACCTTAGAAGCCATATGGCAGGCGATTGTTTCGCTAGGAGAAGCCTTGGTTCCCAGAATCTCTATGTTGGAAGGCAAGGTGATGAACACTATTTCTCTAGTGGAGGATTTGGAACGACAAGTGGTGGAAGCTCGCGCTGAAGAGGTGGAGAATCGGAGAAGAATTTTGGAATTAGCTGATCAATCTGATGCTTTCAGAAAGAATTTAACTTCTGTGCAAGTAAAACTGGAACATTTAGAGAATGCTTCTTGAGCAAATAATTTAAGAATAATTAATTTCCCTAAATTGTCTACTATTTCCCCTAAGGAGATGTTTCGTCAGTATTTAGTGGATGTTCTGGGGGTTGCCTTGGAGCTTATTCCACCTATGGTAAAAGTTTATTATTTACCTAAAGCCAAATTACAACCTGACTTGTCTCGGTTGGGTGGGGAAAGGGAACAGGGGAATTTGTTAAATATCTCTGAATTATTAGAAGAGTCTGATTCTGAGGCCCCAGTTCCGTCTACTTTGTTAGTCACCTTTGCACTATATTCTCACCGTGAATGGTTTCTAAAGCTTTTCTTTAGAAAATGCAATTTATTGTTTAGGGGCTTGATGATTCGTATTTATCCTGATCTAGCGAGAGAAACACAGAAACGCAGAAGGGAATTTCTAACCGGGTACGGCGTACACGCTGCCCTCCGCCCCTCCTACCACCCCCATTTTCCTTCCACCCAATACCTGTTAACAATCACATGACAACAATTTTGGGTTTCAAACTGGTCGCAGCTTTAATAACCTTTTAACAAACCATCTAATACAAATACAAAACATCATAAATCTCCCCACCCCCCCCCCCCCCCCGCCAAGCAGAGCGAGCCCTCACCCGCCACGTTAGGAGCAAGGTGACGCTGCTTCCGCTTCCCCCTCGGGCACAAGCCCAATTGCTTATCCACGCCCTCCCTCTTCCGGCTTCGCCATATCATTAGCAAAAACCTGCGGGATTAACCGGGTCGGGGGTACCCTACCCCCGCCCTCCTGCTTGCCTCCGGCTCCGGACCCCGGAAACCTCCGGGATCCCGCCAATCTCCCCCCCCAAGCTGCAACAACCCATACCCCCGCCCCCACGTCCTTGTAAAGGGAGGGAGGGCGGGACGTCCGTCGCCTCCATCCCACCAACAGAAAGGCCGGAGCCGCGCCGAGTCCCCGCACCTCCCCCCCTCCGCGGCCCGCCGTCCTCGGCACCCATTGTCTCCCGCGCATTTGAAAACACCCCGCGGGAGCCAATGAGCTCGCCAGACGGCGCGGCCTCCCCTCGCTATGCGTGCCGCCGGATCCCGCGGGCTAAAGCAGCTTGCCGCCCCCCCCGGTTAGTGGCGGCCCCGGGGACGCGCCCCTGCGGCCTTCTAATTCTTCTGCGCCCTGGAGTTTTGCAATTGGGGGGGCTTTTCTTTTTGAAACATCCGTGTAAGTGTTTGGTTAAATACCATTCTGTTTCTTATGTGTTTTATGATCCCCCTCAATTGACTGCTTTCATTAGTGCTAGGAGGTCTGAGTCCCCCAGCGAGGATCCACCTGTGCTCACTTGAATATTTAAATTGGGTTATTTGGTGTATCGTTTGATGCTATTTCTTTTTTTTTGTAAATAAGAAGATAGTCCCCCCTTTCCTTGTGGTGGGCTAGTGTGAGCAGACACTCTGAATATTTTGCTTGATTGTTTTTGTAGAGTATGATGAATCTCTTGTTTTCTTTTTCTTGTGTTTTTGCTCTATTACTGTCAAGAATAGTTTGTAACTTTCTTGGATTAAATTTGAATAATTTCATTAAAAAAATGGTCTTAAGTATGAATCAATATACATTGACAAGGGTTCTAAGATCGTTCCTCTTGTAGATACTATAGGTCTACCTGGTGGATCAGATAAACTTTTATGAATTTTCGGTACTAAATATAATTTGGCTATTGTTGGTCCTGGTTCATTCAAGAAATTCCATTCTTTCTTTGTTATCAAATTTTCTGCCACAGCTTGAGACGTAATTGTTTTTATTTGTTTCTGTAGCCAAATTGTTGGATCTTCTATCAATTTCTTATATGTTTCTGTGATTGATAACTATCTGTAGGCTTCCCTTAAGTATTGATCTCTGTTTTGAATTGCGATTGCCCCTCCCTTATCTGCCCGTCTAATCACTAGTTCCAATCGTGACTGGAGATCTTTTAATGATGACTCTTCTTCTTTTGTAATTGCACTGAATGTTTGTTTCTTCCTGCTTTCCAACTGTTTAATATCTTTTAGAACCATCTCTCTAAAAAGTATTAAAGAAGGGTGTATTGGCCCTGGAGGGGACCAAGTTGATTTTAATGGTAATTGTGTTCTTCTGGAGAATGAATCAGACAATGACTCTGACTCTGATGCTTTAGACGCAAAATAAATCTTCAAGTTCAATTTGCGTATTAATTTCTCCATATCTATCCTGAACTGAAATGCATCAAAATACATTTCTGGAACATAAGTTAGTCCCTTATTAAGAAGCTATATTTGCTCATGAGATAAAGGGTGTCCTGATAAATTTATCATCAATGAACTTGATTCTTCTGTAATTGGATTTCCATCATTTAAAGTTTGTATTGTGTATTTGTTTGATCTCGGGATTTTCCTCGTCCCCCTTCTTTCTTTTTCTTCTTTCCTTCTGCTTCGTCCGAAAAATCCTCTTTTGATCTTTTACTAGAATCCGTGGTACTATAACCGGGTAGCCGGACCCGGCGCTCCCCCTTCTATTGCCTCTGCCCCCCATCCCTTCCAGCCCCACCCCCCACCTTCCCAAGAAATTCACAGACACAATTCTTGGTAACAACTGGTCACAGCTTTATTTCCGAAACAAACTAATTAACATTGAACCATAATACAGATTCAACCAAAGCCCCAGCAGAGCGATGTGCCACCAGCCATGCAATTAGCAAAGCGACCACGCCTCCGCTCCAGCCATGGTCCCACCAAGGCCAAGTTCTACCATCCCTATCCAACTTCGCCATATTACTAGCAAAAGTCTTCCAGGGGTTGTCCGGGTTGAGGGCACCCGCCCCCACCCCAAGTCGCCAAAGGCTCCGGACCCCGGAAACCTCCGGGATCCCGCCACCGGCACAGGCTACCAAACTACCTGTGCCGCCCCCCCCCCAACCGGAAGCTGTGACCAGAGTGGCCTATCAAGCACTACCCCCTTCAGCACCTCCTGCCAATCGTTCAGGAGCAAATCCATCCCCACTGGAGAGAAATGCACCCCATCCCCCCAAAACAACCCAGAATAGGCCACCTCCACCCAGGGATGCTGAACTTGAACCCCCCCCTCACGAACCCCCCACCCCATCTGTCTATTAATCTTAGTCCGCTCCCGGGACCATCGCCTCTGATTCCAGCACGCTGGTCTCAGGATAATGTCGGACCATATTAACACTACGCCCACAAGCGTGCGGAGCAGAATAGCAAAGTCCTTCTTGGCGGCCCTGCTCAACTGCAGGCGAGACCAAGCAGCCAGATCTTGTCCCCAAATGCACTATTAAAATCGCTACTATCACAAAAAGTTCACCATTAAATACCCCGAAAGTCACTTTTTTAATTCTTTTGTCGAAGCTGACTGTAGGAGAGGTGGTATGGATTCAACCACTCACACCAAGCAGTAAGCTGCCTTTTATTCAAAACAGGTTCTTCACCAATGAAAATAATATTTTAATATATAGAATTTTTTAACACTTATCTTATTTAAAACACTCCACCGGAGAGATAAGTTGCTCAAGAAGAATTCCCTTTACACGACGCGCGCGTTTCGGGTATCAAACCCTGTATCAAGTGCTCAGATGTAAAAGCAAAAAATGGCAACATTGCTGAAAGACGGCGGCCTGACTAGTCGCTGCCGCGCCGTCGCTCGGGACGGGGAAGAGATGGGACAGGGAGGAGGCGCCCCCAGAATGGCGGCAAAAGACCGGAGACCCCGCCGTTCGTCGCTGCCTCTCCTCCATCCCGACCGCATGTGCTCCAGCTTGCCGATAAGCGCGAGCAGGGTCCCGCGCCGGGCCGGGCACCCGGTTACGCACGGGCGCCGGGACCCTGCCCGCACCCTATTACGTATCATCTGAAAATGTGCTTACAGGATTTTTTGTTTTTTCTCTTTAGATTCATCCAGGGATAAACGTATACTGTTGTGTAATCTTCATACTCTCTTTTTAATTTTTTTTTAATTTAATTTTTTTTACATCCTCCCTTAACGTGCGTAGCTGTTTTTTCAAATCCTCTGATTGCTTTGAAAATCGTTCTGTGGTTTCCATCTCTTTTAAGTTATTAAGCATGGATTCAACTTCTTTATTTAATGTATCTATATTGCTTTTGGTGGTGTCTATTATCAGAAACATTAAATCTAACAAGCACTTATTTATAATGTGGTTCTATTTTTCCATAAATGTTGAATCTGTAATATACATTCTAGACTCTTTATACATCCTTAATCCACGTGGTATGTGTTGTCTTCGTACATATTCGATCAATGATAGCCTATGCAATTCCAATCATACTATTCTTTTTTGTGTTTTTAATAACTCCTCCCAACTGGTGGTGTCTGATATATCTGCATTCGCCCCTTCTAATGAGAAAGGTGTTGTTTCTTTGCTTAGATTCGATATGTAATCTTCTGTGAAACTAAACGTTTCCTTCCATAAAGTTTGACCTTCCATGGATGTATCCCAACAATATAAGTTATACGGTCTACTTTCAGAGCGGAATTTCCTGTTTAATTCTTACTGAACCACGCTCCATTTTATCTCTTAGATCATAATGTAATCTAATTTCAATCTTTATACTCTTCAATAAATGTTTTAAATCTTTTATCTATTTGGAATCTTTTATCTATTTGGATATTGCGTTTAAATTATCTATGGACAGAAAGGTCTCAGACTTTTAAAGACGCCAACTTTCAGACTTATATTATGTCTAATGACTGTGCGTTGTATCACATCAATGACCTTTGTCCATATATCCTCAATTTTTTTCCAAAAATCCATAGATCAAGCTGTTGCTGGAAGCAACGGTAAATCAAGAGAACAGGTCCTATTAATCCGTGAGCAAAGGTGGATCTACAATCTGTAATCCCAAGAGGTCTAAACGCCCAAATAGATTGGGGCGTTTGTGTATGAAGTTTGAAGGTAGTAATATAGCATAAAGATGGGACAAGGATTGATCAACCTTAACTAACCACAATCAGTCTATAGTTAATCCATAATTAAATCATCTGTCACAAGGAATGAGGAAAATTAAAAGAGCACAGGGGCATCAAAAAACACAGGTGAACCAAGAAAACACAGGTGAAAGGAAGGAAATGATCAGCAATATTTAAATATGGAACACAGACGGTAGTTCACATGAGTGATACAACCGGGAAGTAGACAAGCTCAGAGAAAAACAGTTGGATAAGAAACTGGCAACATTCATAGCACATTTCCAATGGAGGTAATTGCTAAAAAATACAATGTTGTAGTAAGGTTTACTTGATAGATCGATAGTAATCATCAATAGTTACAAAAAAATATGTATAGACGTGATTAATCAGCAAGATTTCTATTTTGTTAGTAGTGCTTTTAAAAGAACCCCCCCCCCTGAAGAAATTCAACGTGGTGAAACGCAGATCAGGCGCTGAGGCATGGCGTTGGGGAAACCACATAAAAGCTAAGCAATGTTTTATGTTTTGGGGAAAAAAGAAAAAAAGAACTTTGGATATAGAAAGAAGAGTTTTGGATAAAAATTGAGGATATATGGACAAAGGTCATTGATGCGTTACGACGCACAGTCATTAGACATGATATAAGTCTGAAAGTTGGCGTCTTTAAAAGTCTGAGACCTTTTTGTCCATAGATAATTTAAACACAATATCCAAATAGATAAAAGATTCCAAATAGATAATAGATTTAGAACATTTATTGAATAGTATAAAGATTGAAAGTAGATAACATCACGATCTAAGAAATAAAATAGAGCGTGGTTCAGTAAGAATTAAACAGGAAATTCTGCTCTGAAAGTAGACCGTATAACTTATATTGTTGGGATACATCCACTTTTGGAGCTGACATATGAGATGTATGAAGACGAGATGCATGTTCACTGAGTCGCTTCTTAATCTGTCGTGTCATGTGAGTATAAGACACACTCCATAAGAAGTTGAGTATGTAATATGCCACTGAGAAAATAGTTCACATTTGTCACATATATCATACCACGATAGTCCTTGGATTGTAAGGGGGCAATGATAGCACTGGCTGCATGCAAAATGGCCCGGGTCACTATGAAACCGCTCAGGTCTATCAAGCACAGTTAGAGAATGTACCAGCTTATCCCTGAGGTTAGGACCTTGAAAGTAAGCTAGCATAAGTGGTTTTCTAAAACATGGATGTAAACTTCAGATTGGCCAGTGATTGGCCAGTGATTATGTAACAGCGAAGTAACCATATGGATATTTGCCATGTGTGGTGGTACTCACACCACCTTATCCATGTCCAGGCAATGCCCCAGTTTTTATACTATTTCCAACTATTTCCTTTTATAATTGGTTTTGTTTTATTTGATTCTTTTATGTCTCAAATATGTGTGCATATATATAGTCCAAAGCCATTTTACTGGCCACATTTTTTAAGAGATATTGGACATTAAGGGGTTGAACTGAACCAATAATGTCAACCATAACTGTAACTTTTTATGGTTTTTGTGTGTGATATATGTCTATTCTTATGTTCCGCTGGTTATCAATTTTATTGTAAACTGCTATGATGCCAATATTTGTGCCCATAGTGGTATAACGAATGTTACAAATATAAAAATGTAAAAGCTAGGGGCCAGATTCTGTGCCACGAATAGCGGGGATGGACGTCCCATGCTTTCTCTGCCTTTGTCTACCTTCCCCGCCAGTTGTGCGGGTAAGTCAGATGGGGGCAGGGAAGGGGCGGCTTGGGGCAGAGTCTGGATGGAGTCTGGGTGGTTGCCGACCCTGGACATACAGGGTCGATTCTAATGTCGGCCCTGGAAGTCCAGGGCTGGCAACATGTGCAGGGAAGTTATTCCACCTCCAAGGTGGAATAACTTCCCTGGACGTTTTGGGGGTTTTTTTGTTCTGCTGCGGCGCAGATGGGCAGGGGGGGGTCAGATGACATTCCCCGCAGCCCGACCCTGGCCTTAGGAAGCCAGATCAGGGGTTGGGCTGAGGGCGATAGGCACTTTTGTCTGGCGGCCAGCATTGCAGCTTTTAAATGGAGCAGCGGTGCATTGGCAACCAGACACCATGGCGCCACAGCTCCATTTAAAAGCCCTGACTGAGTTAGTTGGGCAGGTCATGTACGTGCAGACCGGATGGAATCACAATTCCGGTCTGCACATACATGACTGTTCACGATTCTGATCCCGTGGGGCTAGACATGCCCCGCAGGATCAGAATCATGATCCCTCTGTATGTCCAGCTAAGACCGGACGTACAGAGGGGATCCACGTCCGGAACAGAATAAGCCTGTAAGTTTCCAGTTAAAGCTTTTAGAATTTTTTCAACATTTTTTTTTGGGACAAAGCATGAACTGAAGTTGTTTTGAGCACTTCTTTGAATGTTGGCTAAATTATGTTTATGATTTTTGTTGTGGCTGGTGGACTTTGACCCAGGGAGACAAACAATGAAATAAGTGGGATGCACTTCAATGAATTTAGAAACTGGCCTGTGACCAAACTGTTGATGTCTTCCTGAGGCATACATAAATTAACTACTATATTATTTTACTTTTTCCTATCTGTTGTTATATATTGTTTAGTTGTTGCTTATTCAGGATTTGTTTCATGTTTTTGGATTTATTTGGCAGATAAAAACCAGCATGGCTCATCTAGTCTGCTCAACAAATTAGGGAAATAACTGCTGTTCCATGCAGGTTACGCCATTCTATGCTTTTCATTTTTGGTTGTAACTGTGCTGCATAATGGCTACCCATGCTATGCTCTTTTGAAGTGTAAAAGTCATTTAAGGTTGCTTTCAGCAGGAATGTTCCTCTTCCTACATAGGGGTTCTTTGTCCTTATCCCATGTCTTTTTGTCCACACCACCTCCAGTAGGAGGTCATTCCATGATTTCCTCTGAAAATGTATTTTGTGATGTTGCTTTTAAATTTACCTCCTTTCAGCTTCATTTAATGTCCTCTAGTTTTATAGCTTCCCCATGTCTGAAAAAGCTTTTTCTGCTCATTAGTAACTTTCAAGTATTTAAATGCCTGGATCATTTCTACCCTGTCTCTCCTTTCCACTAAAGTATATATATTCAAGGAGTCAGGTCTCTTATACGGCTTTAGGAACAAACCCCATACTATTTTGGTTACTTTCCTCTGAACCACTTCAAGTCTTTTTATATCCTTAGCAAGATACGGATTCCAAAACTAAACACAGTACTCCAAGTGAGGCCTCACCAGTGAACTATTGTGGGGCATAATCACCTCCTACTTTTGACTGGTTTTGCCCATCTCTATGCAGCCTAGCATCCTTCTGGCTTTGGCCATCGCCTTGTCACGCTGTTCCACAACATTCGGGTCTTTAGACACTATCACTTTGAAGCTTTCCGTGCCCCAAGTGCATCACTTTGAACTTCTTTGCATTATATCTTAACTGCCAAGCATTAGACCATTCTTCTCGTTCTTATGTTGGTAACTCCCTAGGGTACCCATTCTGTTGAAAAACTTTGTGTCATCTGCAAAAAGGATAAACTTTTACTTCTAACTTTTAGCAGCGTCACTTACAAAGATGTCATACGGAATCGGTCCCAGTACAGAACCTTGAGGCACTCCACTACTCGTCTTTCTTTCTTCCAAGTGAATTCCATTTACCACCATCCTCTGTCATCTGTCAGTCAACCAGTTTGAAAACCATTTCACAACCTTGGGTCTTAGTTTCAGGCTGCTCAATTTATTCATGAAGCTCCTATGAGGAACAGTATCAAAGGCTTTGCTAAAATCCAAGTAGAGCATGCCCAGCACATGCCCTTGATCAAGTTTTCTGGTCACCCAGTCAAAGAAATCAATCATATTCATCTGGCATGATCTGCCTTTGTTAAACTATTGTTGCCTGAGATCTTACAACCCATTGGATTGTAGAAAGTTTCACTATCCTTTCCTTTAGTATCGTCTCTATTATTTTTCCAATCACTTACCAGCCTGTAATTTCCCACCTCTTCTCTGTTGTCACTTCTGTGAAGAGGGAACACAGCCCTTCTCCGGTCCTGAGGAAATTCTCCTGTCTCTAAGGATCTATTAATCATATCCTTAAGAGCACCCATCAGAATCTCTTTGAGCTGCCTCAATATCCTGGGGTGTATCTCATCCAGCCCCATGGTTTCATTCACTTCTTCATAGACACTTTTTCTTCTATGAAAAGTATAGTATTGACTCCATTTTCATAAGTGTCTTTGTCAAACATCTGTGGTCCTTCTCCAGGGCTTTCTTCCAAGAACACTAAACAAAAGTATTTGTTCAGAATTTCTGCTTCTAGCTCATTTACACAGCAATCCTCAGGAACTACTGGCCTTCATCTTCTCTCCAACATATATGAAAAAAGTCTTGTCACCTCACTGTAAATCTTTAGTCTTTTTTATCTTCTGCCCATGCTTTTGCAGTTCTGATTTCTCTCTTTGCCTCTTTGAGCATTATCTGGTATTATTTTTTGTGTTCCTCTTCTTGTTAGTTTTTCATGTACTTTATAGTCTTTTGCTTAGTCTCCTAGTCTTCAGCTGTGTTACTGAAAAATGAGTTGCTGGGGGGACAAAGATGGTGGCATGACTGGACACGTTTAACATGCTCTCCCTTGGTTTGAAAATTGTATTACTTCAACATTTGTTTCCTCATTAATTCATGACTCCCAAGAGGAAGACTCCCTGAATGAAGCAGCATCAGCCAATTACCTGTGGTCTAATCGACTGGCATGTTATTCTTGCAACGTCTGTGTGGCTGCAAGCCTAGAGGCAGTATGACCTTTGGAGAAGCTAGGTGTTTCTCTGAGCTAGAGCAGTCCTACCACCTCCCCCCCCCCCCCCAGCCTCAGCCTGTGCTGAAATTGTTGGTCTCTCCCAGTGCTGTTGTGCCTCTGAAGGAAGGTGCAGAAGCTAAGGAGAAGGAGGTGCAAAGAGTGGGAACATTTCATTGTGAGGTTGAAGAAGCGGCTGGAGTAGGCGTGCAAGCCAACTCTTCAAAGCTGGTTCCTGCACTCACTGAAATGGTTCCAGCTGTGGGTATGCTTCAAAGTTCAGCCACAGCCCCACTCCCCAAACCTTTGCCAGGGTTGGCCCCACTACATACAAGGGTATCACCTGGCAAGAAAATCATGCTTGACAACATTTGGTAAGCTCTACAGAGAATTGAGGCTGCCGTGAGTATTGATGTTTCTCAAGCCTTTGACGTTTGACTGCAAGTGGTGGCCAAATTAGGAGAGCATGAATCTGGTAATTGAGTCCCCACTGGCTAAGGTTCTGAAGACTGTGGGGAGTTTTGTTAAAGATAAGTTATAAGTCTCTGACAATTTATGTAGATCAAGGAATATTAGACTCCTGAATTTCCCAAAGTTAAGGTTACTATTTGTTGCTGAACTGTGGCATATGTATATCAAGAATGAGAGGAAAGTTTCTATTCCAGAAGATACATGTGTGGTTTAAATGTTTTATTTAGAATCTGGGAAAAAAACAAGAGTCTGGTGAAGGAAGTATGGATTCTTTGGTGTCAGCACATAGTTTGTACCCCTCTGCATTCTTGGAATCTTCCATGGATGATATAACAACTAGGGCTAGACTAATAGTGACCTTAAGTTCAGATACTAATAAGTCTAAATTGTTTAAATTTTATTTCCAATTTCATGAGACTTGTTTTTGTGGTCAAAAGGTCCACGTGTTCCGTGACTACTACTATTAATACTACTACTGCTACTAATCATTTCTATCATGCTACAAGTGGTACACAGCACTGTACAGAGACATGTAAGAGAAGTCTCCACTCATCAGAGCATACAGTCTAGTCAAGACAGACAACACAACAACTGAGGACTACGATGGGCCCGAATTTGAGCTGGGCAGTGCTATGCACCACATCAGTGCATAGCCCGCCCACCTCCTGCCTAACCCGGATTTTCCATGCCATGGTCATATGCGGCACTGGCATTGAAAATCTGGGTGTCGCTGCACAGACAGAAAACTGCAGGAGCTACCCTTGTAGCAATGATTTTCGATGAGTGCCCCTGTGGTTTTAGACTAAACTTGGGGGCATTTAGACTGCTTTCCATGTATAGACTTACATCAGACATCTGTGTGTGTGGCAAACAGAGAGTTATAACTAACAAACTAGGTTTTTTACTCCTGCTGCACTGGTTGGTGAAACCCTATTCCCAGTGAGGAGCTGATTTGGAGCATTGTACACCTGGCCTGACACTGGTCTGAGCCAGTTTTGCAGAAGCTGAGAAGCATCCATTAAGCTAAGAACAAACCTTTCTATCTTCTCTGCTGGCTTAAAACTATAAATTCTAACTGTTGATTTTTTGGGGGAATTACTATTATAGCTTTTAACTGTGGTTTTAGACTAAACGTGGGGGCATTTAGACTGCTTTCCTTGTATAGACTTACATCAGATATCGGTGTGTGCCCACGGTTCAGGAACAGCCTACTCGCCAGAGACACTTAGGTTCCCGCCCAACCTACCCCTCACCCCACCCATCCCAGGGGCTACATTGCCTTTATAGTGGTCACATACGTGCCATCTATCCTTTCTTACTTGGGTTAAAGTCCACATCTTATTCATCCTTTCTTCTTCTTCTTCCTCTTCTGGGACTGCTTAACCAACATATCGTGTATTCAGTGCAATAACTGCGGTACTTTCATTCCAAGATGAATCATTTGGAGCCTAAGAGCTTGTCCTATGTGCCTCAGGTCAGCTGCCATGCATGAAGAACTGACTCTACTAAGGAAAAACCTAGCTGCCATGCATACAGAAGTGACTCTACTGAGGGAGGAAATAGCTGCAATGAAACACACCTCTTCTAGGATACAAACTGAACAAAGTCCACCACCGCTCCCACAAAGAATCAAACACCCCAGGAACAAATGGATCACAGTGGGTTCTGGAATATTGCGACCTGTAATGCAGAAAGATCCTATACATCAAGAGATATCCCTGCATAATGCCTTCTCTGCCTTGGCTAATGAGGATGCTCAATCCAAAGAAACTGAAGTGCCCTTAAATGAGTCAGACAATGCCCAATCTCCTGCTAAAGCATCAAATATTAAGAAAACATCACCAAACAGAAAACAACTACTACTTGGAGATTCCATCATCAGAGGCACCAACTTGGGAACACAGTTCAAAGGAGAAAAGATAGTCATGTGCCTACCAGGCTCGACAGCCAGCAGGAATACAAAACCAAGTTGTTGAAGTACTTAGTGCAAAAGGTGAACACTCCAAACTTGATATTGTTATCCACTAGGGCACAAATGACCTGGCTAGAAACAGTGCCTCTACAGTCCAAAAGGACTTCCAATCTCTGGGAGAGAAACTCAAGCCCATTGTTAACACTGTTGCATTCTCAGAGGTTCTGCCTGTTCTTGGTAAGGCGACAAAAAGTCTGCATCACATTAACAGCTTTAATACATGGCTCCAGACCTGGTGCAAACAAGAAGGATTCAGATTTATTGGTGACTGGGGAAACAGATGGACCAACAAGAGACTCTATTGTGCTGATGGACTACATCTCTCTGTCGCAGGGAAAATAATCTTAAGTGAAAAAGTCAGGCAGTATGTGGATATGCATTTAAACTAGGAAAAGGGGGTGACGGATGTGGAAGGTCAAGATATGCATGCCACCCCCTTTAAAACCAGAATAACATCAGAAACAGCCACACTTTTAAACCACGCATCAAAAACAAGTGAGAAGATGTGGGCAGAACAAAATCAATGCAAAATACATACAAGCCAGGTAAATGCTGGAAAGCAATGAGCACAAATGGTCGAAGCTTAGCCAACAAAGTTCTGGACCTGGAAGCCCTAATGGTGGAAATAGATTTGGACATTGTGGCAATTACAGAAACATGGTTTAATGAATCACATGATTGGGATATAGCCATAGCTGGCTATAATCTATTCAGAAGAGACAGAGAAAATGGAAAAGGAGGAGGAGTAGCCTTGTATGTCAAAAGCAATATTAATCTATTATACAAGCCTGCGTCCTCTAATTGTATTGAGATTATGACTACCTTTCTCTGTAGATTTTTCTTTTCTCATAAGCTATATTCTCTATAAATCTTATCTAGATGTATGTAAATTTATGTATATTGTCATGACCCTCGCCTGGGCCAAAGGCTTACAAGCATAGGGCTGCCAATGTTTGTCCTTAAATAAAGAGTTACTATCCTTGTCTCCAGCAGGGAACTCTGGGACTTGTAGTTGATTCTTTTACTCAAAGACAAAGTAGTGTGAGACCGTTGGTTTTAAGGCAAAACAAGAATTTTATTTAGGTTCCCATAAGCACTAAGGTTCAACGCAGACATAAGGATTATTCTCCAAGTAAATAATAACAGGAAACATATGCAACTGGAACTGAAAAAACTGAAAGAACCTTTAAACATGTGCAGCTGTTTTCAGCAAAAACCATTTCAGCAAGTAAATCACAGCTTCCTTTGTTCGTCCAGCACAGCTAAATGTCTTCATTTACCATGTGCTGCTTCGGTTATCAAACGCTAGGTTAAGCAAGGGTTCTTTACCTTAGAAGAGATTCCTGGCATTCACATGGCTAGGTAAAACCCTGCTTATCAAAAGCTTCTTCTGTTAACACTTTTTATCACCAACTTTCAAACTTCCTTCTTACACAAAGAACAGTCCATAGGAGACTCCTCAGTAACAGAATCCTGCCCAAAAGAGTCAATTTGCATTTCTTCCTGTGCTACGAAATGCTTGTCTGTCTCTGGGTTTTCATTAACTCCTTCAAGCTTACTGTTCTGTAGGAACTTCTGAATTTCCTTCCACAGCTGCTCTCCCTGATATGGAATATTTGTACCTTGAGAGTGGGGCTTCTTTCCCTGGATCAATTGCCTCAATGCTTCAATCGTGTTCAACTCTGGTTCTCTGCCCTCAGCTGGGTTCTGGTCACTTCCAGTTGTAACCGTATTCACCCACCTTCTGGCAGCTTGAATTCTCTGAGCTGGTTCACGAACACTCTGCACTGCAATCTGTTCCTCATTGTCAGCAACTCTCCCAGCCACCCATCTGCTGGTTTCTGAATTAAGAGTACCTCTCTTACAAGGACTGCTTCCTCTGTTGCTACTTCCTTTCTTGCTGGAGCCGTTCTCCAACTCGAAGTCAAACTTCCCATTTCTCCTTTTCCTCTCCTCTGAACAGGGCTTATAAAGCTGTTTCCTAACTAACACTCCCCTGTCTCTGCACAGGTGATTATCATTACCCTCCAAGCCTGCACTTATGTTAGAGCTTGGGTGTGGCTTGGCTTCAGCAACTACGTGCTTCTTTCCTTTGCCTGTGAATACCTTGCCTGTCTCGCACCTTAAAGGCATATTCACTGTTTTCTTCTGTTTCCATCGGCTCAGCACAGCTCTCATCATCACAATATATTTCTTTTTCTTCTACTGTTGGTTTTAATAAGAACTAGTGGTCTCAGACTTAAATCAGCACTACTCTCTGAAATTCATTCACAGGTGGTGTGCCCTTTTGCATCAACAACCACTTTCGTTCTTAATCTTCACCAACTGGTGTTTAACACTCTGGAAAAAATCTATGAATGTAAAATTAACAAAGTCCTTTGTTTTATAAAGATTGTGCTTATCTTGATTATTCTTATATTTATGAAGATTGTGCTTATCTTAATTGTTCTTGATGTTGTCCCCCAACGCCACCTCCTAGGTACCGTATTTGTGTTTCACATCTTCTTCAGGGGGTTTTTTCTACGATTCAGCACTATCTTTATTTTGTGCCTTTCAAATGTATTTCTTGGTGTTCAACATTCAGCGTTTCACCTCGAGCCTACCGGCTTTCCTCAAGACGCCACGCAATATTAAAGCTACTGAAATGCAGGGGACAGGGGAAAAGAAGAAGCACTCTGGATTGCGTTGGAAAGAGGAGAAGGCACTGTCATCCATACTGCTGTAGTCTACAGACCTCCAACTCAAATTGAAGAGATATATAATGAATTGATTATAGATATTGCCAAGATAGCCACAAAGAGGGAAGTGATCATTTTGGGTGACTTTAATCTACCTGATGTGGATTGGATTACTCCTTCTGCACATCTGGAAAGAAGCAAAAAATTTGTAGATGCTCTCCAAGATGCATCACTTAGACAAATGGTCATGGAACCAACCAGGGAAAGCTCAACGCTGGATTTAGTGCTCAACAACAGTGCTAGCGTGTCGAATGTCTGCATGAGTACCCCTGAGAGCAACAGCAATCATCACACGGTGTGGTTTGAGATAAAAGCCAAGGTACAGGCCAAACATAGCAAGCTCAAAGTCCTAAACTTCAAAAACACTGACTTCAAAAAAATGGCCGAGTACCTAAAGGAGGATATGACAGGGTGGAAGGAAATAAGGAAAGTGGAATTGCAGTGGGCTAAACAAAAGGTGGCAATAAAAGGGGCAACAGATAAATATGTAAAACAAGTAAATAAAAACAAGAGGAGAAGGAAACCTATTTGGTTTTTCAAAGAAATGGCTGCTCAAATAAAGGCAAAAAACAAAGCTTTCGCAAAATTCAAAAGCTTGCAAATAGAAGAATACAGAAATGAATACAGGATCAAACTCAAAGAGTCAAAAAGAGAAATAAGGATAGCAAAACCAAAGACAGAGGAAAAGATGGCTAAAGATGTTAAGTGTGGCGACAAAACTTTCTTCAGGTATATTCGGGAAAGGAAGATCAGAGTTGGAATTGCAGGACTCTGAAGTGCTGGGAAAGGACTCGTGGAAAGTGACATAGAAAAAGCGAAATTGCTAAACAAATACTTCTGCTCTGTTTTTACTAAAGAAACTCCTGGAGATAGACCAGCTGTGACTCCCAAATATAAAAATGGGAATGAAGTAGATACCACACCATTCACAGAAGACGAGGTGTTGGAACAACTTGCTAAACTGAAAGTGGACAAAGCCATGGGACCAGATGGAATACATCCCAGGATACTGAAAGAGCTCAGAGAGGTTCTTGCAGGGCCGTTAAAAGATGTATTCAACAGATCCTTCGAAACATGAGAGGTTCCTCAGGACTGGAGAATGGCTGATGTTGTACCCCTACACAAAAGTGGTGACAGGGAAGAAGTGTCAAACTACAGACCCGTGAGCCTTACCTCGGTGGCGGTAAAAGTAATGGAGGCGCTCCTGAAAGAGCGAATAGTGAACTTTCTCAAAACCAACAGGTTGCAAGATCCAAGGCAACATGGTTTTACTGAAGGACGGTCTTGCCAAACAAATCTGATTGAGTTCTTTGACTGGGTGACCAAGGAACTAGATCAGGGGCATGCGATGAATGTCATCTACCTGGATTTCAGCAAAACCTTTGATACTGTTCCTCACAGGAGGCTTGTCAACAAACTCAGTAGCTTGGGGATGGGTCCCAAGATGGTAAACTGGATTAGAAATTGGTTGACTGACAGACGACAGAAGGTGATGGTACATGGAGCTCACTCGGATGAAAGGAAGGTTATTAGCGGGGTGCCCCAGGGGTCGGTCCTGGGCCTGGCACTGTTCAATGTATTTGTGAGTGATATTGCTAAAGGACTGAATGGAAAAGTCTGTCTTTTTGCAGATGACACAAAAATTTGCAACAGATTGGACTCCCCCGAGGGAGTGGTTAACATGAGGAAAGATCTACAAAAGCTGGAAGAATGGTCTAATGCTTGGCAACTACGATTTAATGCGAAAAAGTGCAGTGTTATGCACTTGGGTAGCTGAAATCCAAGGGAAATGTACACGATAGGGGACAAGAGGTTGGTATGCATGGTTCAGGAGAAAGACCTTGGTGTGATTATATCTGATGATCTCAAGGTGGCAAAACAGTGCGACAAGGCAGTGGCAAAAGCCAGGAGGATGTTGGGCTGCATACAAAGAGGGATTACCAGCAGAAAGGAAGAGGTACTAATGCCACTGTACAAGTCACTGGTGAGGCCTCACTTGGAATACTGTGTTCAGTTTTGGAGACCATAACTTGCAAAAGATGTAAAAAGACTGGAAACTGTTCAGAGAAGGGCGACCAAAATGATTTGGAGCCTGCGTCAGAAGCCTTATGAGAAGAGACTTGAAAACCTAAATATGTACACTTTGGAGGAGAGGAGGGATAGGGGAGATATGATTCAGACCTTTAAATACTTAAAGAGGAATGATGAACAAACAAACTTCTTCCAAAGATGGGGAAGCTGCAAAACTAGAGGGCACAACATGAAGCTGCAAGGTGAAAAATTGAAAGGCAATGTCAGGAAATATTTTTTCACTGAAAGGGTGGTGGATGCTTGGAATGCTCTCTCGATGGAAGTGGTGGGGACAAACACGGTGATGGAATTCAAAACAGCATGGGACAAGCACAGCGGATCCCTTTATAGCAACAGAATAAAAACAAAAAAAACTGAACCATCTAACTTCTCAACAAATAGGGGTGTCCTACATGGAGTGGTGGGTCCACCCCTAAACAAAGACATGGGGAGGGGTGGCCTGCACAGAGCGACAGGTGCACCTACTCTTGCCGTATTGCTGGGCAGACTGGATGGACCATGCTGGTCTTTATCTGCCGTCATTTACTATGTTACTATGTATGTTACTATAATATGATGCTACATTGTTAGCCCCAGCGCCTTAAAGATAGGTGAGGTTTTCTCACGTTTATCTTTAAGGCACAGAGCACTAACTGTGTAGCATCAAAAATCGGTGCTACATGGGTAGCACCATGGCCCACATCCGCTCCACCACGAAACACCCCCAACACGCCACGATGCTATGCGGATAGCATCTGGGCGTGTTAGGGACATATCCGGGATTTTCAAAGGGCACTACCCATGTTGGTTCCCTTTGAAAATCCCAGATAAGGCCTTTACATGGATAACTAGGAACGTTACCCATGTAAAGGCCTTTGAAAATCAAGCCTAATATTTCTAGGGAAAAGTTAAGGAAACACATAGTTGAAGAACAGAAGATTATGTGGATCAGCATCCAAATGCAGCCTTGAAGAGGTGAGTTTTTAGCCTGGATTTGAAAAAGGCCTAAGATGAAGTCTAATGTACTGGCTCAGGTAGTTTGTTCCAGGCATAAGGAGCAGCAAAGTGGAAATATCAAAGTCTGAAGTTGGTAGTGGAAGAGAAGAGCACAGATAAAAGTGATCTGCCAGAAGAACAAGAGTTCCCGAGTAGGAGTGTAGAGAGAGGTAAAAGAGGAAAGGCAGAGAGGAGCAGCAAAATGAATGCACTTATAGGTCAATAGAAGTTTCAACTGGAAACAGAAATGGATAGGGAGCCAATGAAGCAACTTGAGAAGAGGGGTTATATGAGTATAGTGGGACTGGTGGAAGATTAGCCGCACAGCTGAATTTTGAACACAGAGGAAGATGATTCAGAGGGAGACCTGCAAGGAGGAGATTACAATAGTCTAGATGGGAGGTGACTAAAGAGTGGATAAAGGTCTTAGTAGTGCGTTCAGAAAGGAAGGGGCAAATTTAGCTGATGTTATAGAGAAAGAATCGACAGGTATGTTTGAAGAAGGAGAAGGAGGAGTCAAAGATGACCCCAAGATTTCGAGCTGAGGAAACAGGGAGAAGTAGAGGGTTATCTACAGAAATAGAGAAAGGATGAAGGAAGGAGGAAGGAGGTGGATTTAGAGGGAAAGATAAGGTTGGTTTTGGCCATCAATTTCAGATGGTGGCAGGACATCCAGGCAGCAATGTCAGAGAAGCAGGAAGAGATATGGGCCTGATTCCTGGAGAGATTTCAGATGTAGAGATGTAGATCTGAGAGTCATCAGCAAAAAGATGGTGCTGAAAACCATGGGCAGAGATGAGTGCACCAAGGGACTAGGTGTAGAGAGAAAAGAAGAGGTCCCAAGATAGACCCTTGGGGAACACCAACTGAGAGCGGGATAGCAGTAAAGAAAGATGCACCAAAACATACACTAAAAGTATGGTGGGAGAGATAAGGAGAGAACCAGGACCGAACAGAGCACTTAAAACCAAGCGAGGACAAGGTATGGAGGAGAAGGTGGTGGTCAACAATGTCAAAAGCAGCATAAAGGTCAAGAAGGATGAGGATCGAGTAAAGGTTCTTGGATTTGGCCAGGAATAAGTCACTGGAGACTTTGGCAATGACATTTCAGTAGAATGTAGAGAACGAAAGACAGACTGCAATGGATCCAAAAAGGTTTAAGAGGAGAGAATGTCAAGACAGTAGTGGTGAACCACATGTTCAAGTAGTTTAGAAATAAAGGGGTGGAGGGAGATTGCTCAATAATTAGGACAGGTAGGGTCTAGTGAGGGTTTCTTGAGGAGAGATGCAACCACAGCATGCTTAAAAGCTGCAGGAAAAGTTGCAATGGAAAGCGATAGGTTGAGAATATGACAGATGGAAGGGATGACAGTGGAGGAAAGGAAGCTTAGGAGATGGTGGGAATAAGATAAGAGGAGCAGTTAGTCAGTTTGGAGGAAGAAAGGAGATGTGTATTTTCCTCTTCAGTGATCTTAGAAATGGAAGAAAGGGTGATAGAGGTTGAGGGAAGGATTTGGAAATGACGAGGGGGAAGGAGGGATGGAGATGACCCTGTGTGGAATTCAAAAATAATCTTGTGGACTTTGTCCTAAAAATAGTTAGCCAAAGTTTGGGCAGAGAGGGAAGGAGGTGGAGGCATTTTGAAAAGAGAGTTGAATATCGTAAAGAGGCGGCGAGAGTCAGGGGCAAGAGAGTTAGTCGTGGACATTATAGTTTTGCTTGGTGAGTGTTATGGATGACTGGAAAGAGGATAGCATGAATTTGAAATGTAGGAAGTCTGAAAGAGTGCAGGATTTGAGTCAAATGCACTTAGCTGAGCAAGCACAGGAACGTAGGTAGTGGGTTGTTGAGGACAGCCAGGACTGAGGTACAGTATGCCTCATAGGATGTGATGGGAGGAGTAAGAGCATCCAGATCTGAGGAGAGTGCAGTGTTATAGTAACATACTGTCTCATCAACAGACTCAAATGGCATAGTGGAGGAAGGAGGTGATTAGACAGCAGTGGAGAGAGAGCCAAGGGGTTGATAGCATGAAGACTCCTAAATAAGTCAGAGGAGATTGGGCAAGACTGGGAGATTGGGTCAGAGGAGATTGGGGGTGATGAAAAGTGAAGCTTAGCAGGTAATGATCAGATAAGGGAAGAACTGAGGTGCAGAGGTTTGAGGGCAAGCAGTTAGAGAAAAAGACAAGATCAAGGCAGTGGCCATGCAAGTGCGAAGGGGCAATAGAGCAACTGGAGGTTGAATGAGGAGGTAGGGAAAGGGGCTTTAAGGCATAAGGGTCAGAAGCGTTATCAGCATAAATTCTAAAATCTCTAAAAATAAGGGAGTGGGAAGATGCATCCAGAAAGAAGGTAAGCTACGAGTCACCGTCAGTGAGAAAGGCAGAGGTAGACTTATCGGGGTCAATAAATGGCAGCTATCAGGAGAGGTAGTGGAGTAAAAAGGCAGATGGAGTGGACTTCAAAGGAAGGAAAGGAGTGAAAATGAGGCAGAAGGAGGGGTTGAAATTGGCAGGAATGAGAGAGTAAAAGCCCAACACCATCACCACGGCCAAGGGGACAAGATATATGGGAAAACTGGTAGCCACCACGACAGAGGGCAGCAACTGAAGCCGAGTCTTCAGGGAGAAGCCAGTTAGAGCAAGGAGATGGAGAGTATTAAAGATAAAGAGGTCATGAATAAAGGCAAGCTTATTTGAGATGGATTGTGCATTCCACAAGGTGCATGAGACAGGGAGAGAGGAGGGGAAAAGGAGAGGGATATGAATAAGATTTGAGGCATTGCATGTGTCTAGGGGGGCCCAGGATTGGAACTGATATCACCAGATGAGAGAAGGTGAAGGCGAAGGAGCAGGAAGGTGAAGTTCTTTCAGAGAGAGAGGAGATGGCTGAAAGAGAAAGAAAATTGTAAAGCTGAGAGCAGATGATAGGGTAGAAGAAAAGATGGCAGGAGAGGTGAGGACAAAAAGCAGGGGGTGATAAGGAGTGGGGGCTTGAAGTCGTTGGTATTAGGGGAGAAGATTAGGGAATGTCAACAAAAGGAAGAGAAAGTAATGTGGAACCATAGGAATGAGATGGAGAGGAGAGTAGAAGTCAGAGGAAATATTTGATGAATAGGCAGGAGAGAGGTGCAAGGCTAGGGTTACACAGACTAGGAGGAACATTTTCCTCCTGCTTCTTTTGTGCATGTTGTACCTGTTCCATTGCTGTATTCTGTATTGCTGCTGTGCTCTGTCTCCTAAGATCTCCGGTGCCTGTCCCAGCTGATTCTCCCTGTTCTGAAGCCTGAGCCCGCCTCCCGGAAGTGACGCGACCGTTCAACTCGTCTTGCCGCGCTTTCTGTCGCTTCCACCCTGACATTGAGCTTAGCTTTGCTCAACTGCCGTTCACTCCGGTCAAAATCCATACTGGTCCAGGATCTTATTCAACAACACTCTTATGATCTTTGTTTTCTTACTGAAAACTGGCTTAAGGAAGGTAATAGCCCTTTATTATCTAGCTCACTTCCCTCGGGCTACTCAGCCATCTCAACACCTCGGACGGGTAGATCCGGAGGTGGCGTGGCTCTTCTTTATCGTTCCTCTTATCCTATTGTTAAGGTTACAACCTCCACTATTCATGTTCCAGAATCTCTCTTTCTCACTCTACTTTCTTTTAATCTATCTTCCTCCATCCGTCCCTGCTGCTCAATGGGATGCTTTTTTATTGACTCTCTCAGAGACAGTCCTCCAGTACCCTAATATTATTATCCTGGGAGACTTTAACATCCATGTGGATGCTCCTTCTAGGCCTAAAGATCGGATTTTTTAAAATCTTATACATGACCTATCATGTGTCTGGACCCATTCATTGCATGGGCCATACTTTAGATTTAGTCCTCACTTCTGCTAGCTTGCATTCAAGATTATCTTCTCTGATGTCTTGTAGTATTCCTTGGTCGGATCATTTTTGTGTTTCCTTCTCAGTTTCTCTATTAGTCTCAGACAATAGCAGTTCCTCTGCAATTCAGTTTCCACCTCGCTTACGTCGTCGTATTACCCCATCTACCCTAACTGCGTTTCCTACAGCTCATTCTTTATTCCCCTCAGACTTTTCCTCTCTTTCTTCCGACTAGCAGGTTCATCTTTGGAACACTGCTCTTACTGGTGCCTTAGATAACCTGGCTCCACTCCACCCTGCCACCAGATCCTCTCTTTCAAACCACTCCTCGTGGTACCATATGGACTAGCGCTTACAGCGTACACAACTCCGCCAAGCCAAACGCCGTTGGCTGAAATATCCTTCACCAGATATGATGTCGCGCTTCAAACAACTATATTCTGACTATCGTATATCAGTTCAATTGGCTAAGCGTTCCTATTATACTTTGGAAATATCTGGAGCCGCTAATTCATCTAGGCAACTCTTTTCAATCTTAAGTCAGCTTTCATCCACTGCTCCTGTTTCTGCCTCCCAAACTGCAGCTCCAACCCCTGCAGCTTTGGCTACTTTTTTGTCTGAGAAAATCCAGAAACTGCATGCGTCATTTACTGTGCTCCCTCCATTACCTCTCTCTCCTCCTTGCTCCCCTTCTTCAGCTCTTGTTACCCCATCTTTTTGTAAGGAAATAATGCTCCCCGAGTCTACTACTCTGTCTTCTCCACCGGTAAATAGAGCATTAGCCATACTTGGTCTACGTTTCATCCCATCACCTCATCAGAACTGCTATTAACCCTAACTAAGTCCAGAAAAACCACTTGTCAACTAGATCCTATTCCTTTCGGTTGGCTGCTGGAGCCTACACTGCAGTTTGTGCCTATCATTGTAACTATCCTTAATTCTAGCCTGTCTTCGGGCTGCTTCCCTTTACCATGGAAATCAGCTATTGTCCATCCTTTGCTAAAACAGTCCTCACTTGATCCCTCTGTCTTATCCAATTGGCGCCCAGTATCAAACCTCCCTTTCCTAGCTAAAATTCTGGAACGCTTTGTCTTTCTGCAACTAACATCTCATGTGGAGGCTACCAATGCCCTCCACCCATGACAAGCAGGATTTAGGTCTGGGCATAGCACGGAAACAGTTCTCTTAGCTCTCTTGAACGAAATTCATGTTGCCCACGATCGAGGAGATATTACCCTCTTGGTCTCGTTAGATTTATCAGCTGCATTTGATTTGATTGACCATCGGACCCTTCTCTCCCGTCTCTATGATGTCGGGCTGCGGGGTACATTGCTCAACTGGTTTCATTCCTTTCTGACCACTCGCTCTTCCACTGTTTGTTCTAATCATCAGTCCTCCTCCCCTGTTCCCTTAATCTGTGGTGTGCCTCAGGGCTCAGTTCTCTCCCCATTGCTCTTCAATATTTTTCTCGCCCCCTTACCCCTTCTAATCCAACAATTTCCTGTTTCAGTTTATATTTACGCTGACGATATTGTTCTTCTTTTCCATAGCTCTCCGGTCAAAATTGATATCACGCAGCTAAACAGTTGTCTTTCCCATATTGCCACTTGGCTCTCTGAAAATTTTCTTCATTTGAATCCAGCAAAATCAATGGCCATGTGGGTTTCTTTGAGTACTTCTTGTCCAACAATATCGCCTCAAATTAATTCTACTTCTATTCCCCTCACTTTCTCTTTTCGTTACTTAGGCATAACTTTGGATTCCTCGCTCTCTTTTCACAACCACGTTTCAAATCTTTCTCGCCGTTCTTTCCTTGTATTACGACAAATTAGAGCAGTTTGCTCCGTCTTGCCTTCCGACTCTCTTATCACTCTCTTACTGGCCCTGGTTATGTCCAGATTAGATTACTGCAATGTAGTCCTTGCTAATTTACCATCTTACCAACTCCAACTTCTTCAATTACTCCAGAATACAGCTGCTCGTCTAGTTACCAATGCTCGAAAATCGGATCATGTAACACCTTTTCTTTTGCGTCTTCATTGGCTGCCACTCCGCTTTAGATTCAAATATAAGTTCCTCATATTAACACATAAGGTCATCTACACATCAAATCCGCTTTATTTAGCAAATCTTATTTCTCTCCACACTCCCTACCGACAACTGCGCTCGCTACATGCGAACCAACTGTCTCTACCATCCCCGTCGCAAGCTCATCTAGAACAGACACGTCATGCTGCCTTCTTTTTTCTTGGACCTTCGCTCTGGAACACCTTACCATCTTCCCTCCAGCTGAAATCCTCATACCAAAAATTCAAAACATCATTAAAGACACATTTATTCCAACAGGCTTTTGACCTCCCCTCCCATAGTCCCGCTTAATTGCTGTTTTTCAGACTATCTCTAACGATCTATTGGTTATTCTTTCCTTTCCTATCACACAATGGAGTTCTTTTCCTTTTCTATAGCGTTAGCATATTTTATTGTAAACAGCACTCATGTTTCGACAAGGGCAGTATATAAAGTGTGGAATAAAGATAAAGATAAATCAAAGGTGCTGGCAATTGGTGAGTTTTTTTATTGAAGATTCCTCTGTAAATGCCTAGTAAGGTATAAGAGTAACTCATATCTTTTTTGATCCTTCTTAGCTTGAAACTTTTCTTTCTGATAAAGATACTTCTTAGGTATGGTTTCCTTGTTTGACTCTGCTGAATATGTTAGAGGGTTCAATTAGATGTTTATGGTGAAAATGCTAAGGTTTGATTTTCCTTTTATTTCTCTTTTCTTTTTGGTTCTCCCTCCTTTTTTTCTCTTTTCTTTTTGGCTCTCCCTCATTTTCTTTCATGTTGTGGGCTACGGGGCATTGTGTGAGATATGTTTCTAAAATTATGTTGTCTTTGATGGCTTTTTGTACTTATTGCTGTATCCAACTGACACTTTTATTTCTGAGAACTATAAAAAAATTGAAAATTTCAATAAGAAAAAGAGAAAAATATGTACATAAACTATGCATGGTGCTAAGAAGGTATGTATTTTTATGTGACATGTGTAGGTGTGTTCAGCAATTTGCTATAATTTCTTATTTGTTTAGCTATGCACTTTTTTAGTAAAGCCTAATAGCGGTATAATAAATCTATTAATCAAATAAATAAATACATATATACAGAAATTTGATAAAGTAAAGAGTAGCAAATCACTTGGGCCGGATGGTATACATCCCAGGGTGCTGAAATAACTTAAAAATGAGATAGTAAACCTACTATTAAGTAATCTTTGAACTACCTTTAAAGTTATCTATAGCACCTGTAGACTGAAAAGACAGCAAAGTAACACCAATTTTTACAGAGTTCCAAAGGTCATCTGGGTAACTACAGACCAGCAATACTGACATCAGTACCTGGAAAATGGTAGAAGCCATTATAAAGAACAAAATTACTGAACATATAGATAGTCATGATTTAATGGGACAGAGCCTACATGGATTTAGCTAAGGAAAATCTTGTCTCATTAATCTGCTATATTTTTTTTGAAGATGTGAATAAACAGGTAGATAAAGGTGAGCTGGTTGATGTGGAGGAATATTCCGATCTGGATGTCCAACACCTTGCCCGGGTGCTCAGAATCGGGACATGCACCGGCTGCACCCAATTCTGATCCCGCGGGGGCTAGACGTGCCCATGGGATCAGAATCGGGAACAGGGCCAGGACATCCAGGACCAGCGGCATGCACAACAGACTCCCCAGAGAGCCCAGCCAGGCTCCTGAATGGAGCCACAGTGCCATGGCGCCACGACTCCATTCAGGAGCCATGATCCCCAGTCACCGACCAATATCTCCTTTCCCCACAGCCCGATCCCCAATCTTGCCTTCCATGGCCAGGGTCGGGCTGTGAGGAACCCCCTGCACCTCCTCACTTCCTTTGCTGATCCCAGCTCAGCTGTCCCCCATCCTCAGAATCGGCCCTGTATATCCAGGGTCAGTCACCACCCACCACCAACCCTCGCTCCTTTCCTGGCCCACCCCCTCCTGCCCACGAACACAGCCCCCTGCACAGATTGGGTGAACGTGCGGGGAGCTGTTTCCCCCAGCACCAGCCAGACGAATAGTGGGTCTGGCTGTAAGGTTCGGACGTCTAGACCTTCCATTCTGGTCTCAGAATAGACACCATAGGGGGTCATTCTGAACCCTGAATAGCGGGAACGGGACGTCCATCCTGCTATTTGTGGAAGCTGCAGGCCCCAGACTAATTCCCCGCTGGTTGTGCGGGGAAGTTAGTCGGGGGCAGGAAAAAGGCGGCCCAGGGGCAGAGAGTGGGCGGCCGCTGGCCCTGGACATACGGGGCCAATTCTAATGTCAGCCCTGTATGTCCAGGGCCAGCGAAATGGTCGGGGAAGTTATTCCACCCCCAGGGTGGAATAACTTCCCTGGACGTTCCATTTCGGCAGCTCTGGGGCATGGAAGGGACTGGGGGGGGAAAAAAGTTAAATCCCTGGAGCCTGATCCTGGCCTTAGGAGGTCAGTTCGGGGGTTGGGCTGTGGGGAATTAACTTTATCATTGGTGGTCGGCATTGCGGCATTTAAATGAAGCTGCGGCGCCATGGCAACATGACACCATGGTGCCGCAGCTCCATTTAAATGCCCTGACTGAGTTAGTTGGGCTTCACTGTACATGCAGGCTGGGACTGAATCGCAGTCCTGGTCTGCATGTACAGTGCTGTTCGTGATTCTGATCCCATGGGGCTAGACATGCCCCACAAGATCAGAATTGCGATCTCCTTTGTATGTCCGGGTCAGCCCAGATGTAGAAAGGAGATCGACATTGAGAATGGAATCGGGCCCATAGTGTATATTGATTCTCAGAAAGCCTTTGGCAAGGTCCCTCATGAGAGGCTCTTGAGGAAATTAAAAGTCATGGGATAGGAGGCATTGTGGATTGGGGATTAGTTAAGACAGAAAACAAACAATAGGGCTAAATAGACAAATTTCTCAATGGTACCCAGGGATCTGTGCTGCTTTTTAACATATTCATAAATGACCTGGAAATGGAACGAGATGATCAAATTTGCAGATGACACCTAATTATTCAAAGTTGTTAAAACACAAGAGGATTGTGAAACACTGCGATAGGACTTTGAGAAATTGGGAGACTGGATGTCCAAATGGCAGATGAAATGTAATGTGGACAAGTGCAAATTACAATTACATGATGCAAGGTTACACATTAGGAATCAACACCTAGGAAAAGGATTTAGGCGACATCGTGGATGATATGTTGAAACTATCTGCCCAGTGTGCAGTGATGGATAAGAAAACAAATGGAATGCTAGGAATCATAAGGAAAGGCATGGAAAATAAAAACGATGATATTATAATGCCTCTGTATCGCTCCATGGTGTGACCACACCTTCAATATTGTGTAATTCTGGTCACTGTATCTTAAAAAGGATATAGCAGTATGGAATCTGCCTACCTTTTGGGAACCTGACAGATACTTGTAACCTGGATTGCCCACTGTTGGAAACAGGATACTGGGCTCAATGGGCCTTTGGTCTGACTCAGTGTGGCCTATCTTATGTTCTCATGTAATGACAGAATTTGTGTAGATTGGCCACTGTTGGAAACAGAATACTGGGTTTGATGGACCTTGGCAGTTGATGGACCTTCGGCAGTTTCACAATAGTAATCCTACCCGCTTCTGATCGCTGGAAGGAGCGGGCTACAAATGCTTGCTAAATAAAATAAATAAAAATAAAATCTTATGTTCTTATGTTCTTATGTGTGGAGTTTGAGCAGAGCCAAGGTGTAAGTGTATACTTTGTGTGTGAACATTTAGGCCTCCTTCTGAGCAGCCAGAAATGTCTACAACTTCACCTAGATATGATTTTCCCTGCTTTTGCCCTAGTATTTTAGAGAGATAAGCACCTATGTGTCTTTATATAATAGGCATCATATAGACATCTACTTGTCAGAGTCAGCCCAAGGGTATCTGCTGCCCTATGTGAATCTTCAGTCCTATGCCACACACATACACACACACTCAAGGCGGCCTAGTGTCCTGTACCTCCCCTGAGTGGCCCAGGTCCTGTCCTACCCATACTTCAGACCCTGATAGTTCAGCATCTCTCTCCCTCCCAAGGTGTCCAGCATCTCCCTTTCCCCTTTGACAAGTGACCAATCATTCCTTCCCTATCCTCTGCCTTGCCCCAGGTATCTGGCATTGCCCCTTCCCTTCTCCCTCATCTTGGGAGGGGTGGAGGTGGCATCGCAGCCCCTCCACATACTTCAAAACAGCTGCAGAGCAATCCACATCTTTGTTGTAGTGGGTTGTGAAACACCTTTTCACTTACGACCCGCTGTTCCTGCTGTCCTCCACCAGGAGGTTTGCATCGGAGGGGGCAGGGGAGGCAGACCATGAGTGTGCATGTACATGCAAGTGCTTCAAGACATGCTGCAGCGCTAACAGCAGCGTGCTCTGTCACTATCTTGAAGTATGTGGAGGGGCCGCAGTGCCAACCCTCCCAGGCCTGCTGCTCTAGGCAGAAGCCTAGTTGCCTAGTAGATGGGCCAGCCCTGTTCTTGCCCTTCCCACATTGACAGCCTGTTATAAAGTTACCATGTGATAATCTGTGCAACGACCATGTGGTAAATTGAAAACTTTATTATTAATAAAAAAGAATCAACTTGTATGCAAGATGCACAAAAACACTGGCATTTTTGAGTTTTTGCAAATTTGCTAGCATTTTTGTGACTTTTAACATGTGAAGGCCTTTTGCAGTAAAATATTACAACTCAGTATATCAGCCTCCTAGACAGAAAGACATATATACAAAGTAAAAATATAATAACAATTCAAATAAACAGAGCAAAAAGAAATAAAATAACACAGCAGAAAGATATGAGTATAATAAGGAAAGATCAGAGGCAAAACAGGTCCGTGGTGGCTGCCTAATGCGAAGGTGGCGGACATCAGGCATTATCTAGATAGCATTTTAGAGAATGCTGGGGAAGAGTTGCTGTCCTGATACATGTTTGTAACAATTACATAGGAAAATGTGGGAGGGAGGTTCTGGAAACTAAATTTTGGCTTTTGTGTGATAAATTGAAATCCAGGAACTCCAAAGTAGCATTCTCAAAAATGTTTCTTGTTCCATACACTCTGGAGTCTCAATGCATGGATGAGATGATGGTACAGGGAGGAAGGTTTTAGATTTGGTAGGAACTGGGCTACCATCTGTGGATGGAAAAGCTATTCCACAAAGATTGGCTTCACCTTAATCACAGTGGTACTAGGCTGCTGTTGCTAACAGTCAAAAAGAGCAGCTTTTAAACTAGAACCTGGGGAAAAGCTATCAATCATTTATGAGTGCATGGCTCGGAATAAGGTATCTTTGAAGGATACCATCGTAACATGGAAATTAGGGCATCTTGATAAAGAAGTTGCAATAAAGGTTATAATAGCCCAGATGTCATAAGAACATAAGATATGCTATACTGGGTCAGACCAACGGTTCATCAAGCCCAGTATCCTTTTTCCAACAGTAGCTAATCCAGATCACAAGTACCTGTCAGGTTCCCAAAAAGTATACAGATTCCATGCTGCTTGTCCAATGGGTAAGCAGTGAATTTTCCCTGTCCTCTTTAATAATAGTTTAGGAGTTATCCTCCAGGAACTTGTCCAAACCTCTCTTAAATCCAGCTATACTAACAGCTTTTACTACATCCTCTGGTAACAAATTTCAGAGTTTAATTACACGCTGAGTGAAAAAATATTTTCTCCTATTAGTCTTAAATGTGCTACATTGTAGCTTCATTGGGTGTCCCCTAGTATTTCTACTTTTTGAAGGACTAAATAACCGATCTACATTTACCCTTCTGCTCCATCCATTAATTCATAGACCTCTATCATATCTCCCCTCACTAATCTCTTTTCCAGGTTGAAGAGCCCTAACCTTTTTAGCCTCTCTTCATAGAGGTATCCTTCCATCCCCTTTACCATTTTGGTGGCTCCTCTCTGTACCTTTTCTAATTCTGCTATATCCTTCTTTTATTTTTTTATTTTATATTAATTCAGTTTGCAATAAAGTCAAGCATAAATATACACTCAAAGAAAGGGAAAGCGATCCAGCATAATACTATCACAGGTAACATAAAACACAATAGGAAATAACAAAGCACAAAGACCGCCAACCACTAGCCCACACATTAAGGGGGAATGGCGATAACCCACAACTAACCACAATTTGAAAGGAAAAGGAATCAGGGAGGCTCAGACTAGCAACAATTAATTTACAGCAGCATTCCCTACCTCTAATGCAGTAGCTCTCCGGGAACTCAAGAATGCCTACAACTGGGATGGGTCAAAAAAGTATATGAAACTGCCTGCATTTTTGACAATACATTTACATGGAAATTTTAGGAAAATTTGACCCCCCAACTGCTGGACCCCCGGACGTAAGAGAAGGAACTCACGCCTCCTTTTCTGGGTTTCCTGGCACAGATCTGGGAAAACCCGAACCTGAAACCCTCGAAACAAAATCAAGCGTTTACGGAAAAACATTTTCAAAAGACAGTCTCTGTCATGAGATAGTAAAAAAGTCACCAGTAATGTATATGGACTGCAGGGTTCATCACCCGATGCCTCCAATATAGCCGAGACATCAAGCGAGTCAGCCTGCCATACCCCTGGAATCTCCCCCATCCCTGAAGATTTCTGTCCAAATGGCAAATAATATAATTAGGCAACAGGTGGATGAGACTCACTAGGAATACCAGTCATATATCTCTTAAACATATCTCTAGCACTAACAAATTATGAATTAGGAAAGTTAGTAAATCTGAGATTCTGATATCAAGAAACGTTCTCCAAGTGTCCAGATGAGACCTCGTCCCTATAGCATCCTTGGAAAGAGCAGTCTCAGAGTTCTCCAGGCGACTGACTCTTTCCAGTATTGAGGACATGGACCCCCGCAGCTCAGATATCTCTCCAACCTGCTGTTGCAGAGAAACTACATTAGCCTTCACTTGAGCTGAAACAGATTGCACCTGTTGAGACAAGGAGTCCCCAGGTTGTTGAATCACAGACCAAATTAATTCTAAAGTAAATTCAGCAGGATGTTGCAAACGGAAGCCCAAAGGACCATCTTCCATGTCGGGACTCAACTCCAAGACAACCGAAGAAACCATTGCTGAGGCCATTCCTGCCAGGTGCTCCAAACTCCCGACTAGGGCAACATGCAGCTGTCCGTCCGATTGATGACCAGGAAGGGTTACAATTTCCCTCTGCGACTGCTCAGACGTCTGCCCTCCAGGATCCATCAGAACACCAACTCTAGGAGCCCCCGACAAACTCAGATTTTCTGAGCAAGATGGCTCCAACACATAGACTTTCGCTGCACGCAGCTGCTCCGGCAAAGATAGATCGAGTCCAAAACTGCTCAATGAGCTTTCCGGCTCCGAGGAGCAGACAGCTGGGGAAACACTCACCGGTATATTGCCAGCCTGCTGAGGTGCACATAAAGAAATGAACCCAAAGGACCCACCAAAGAAACCAAAGGTAAAGCAGAGGGGGCCCCAGAGGTCTTCTTGCCACCTCTAGTCTTCCTTTTCCCCATAAGCGAGAAACGCTGCACCTAGAAATGCCAAACTGCAGCCATCTTGAAGCCGCTCCTCCCCCTGCTATATCCTTCTTAAGATATGGGGTACCATAATTACACACAATATTCAAGGTGCCACATGCCAGCAAGATTCTACTGAAGATTATTCAAAAGAGACTACAATCATACCTGGAACAAGAACTACCTGAAGTGCAAGCAGGGTTCAGAAAAGGGCGAGGAATGAGAGACATCATTGCGGATGTGAGATGGATCCTTGAAAAGACTAAAGAATACCAAAAGGATATCTATTTGTGCTTTATCGACTATAGCAAAGCTTTTGACTGTGTAAACCATGAGAAACTCTGGGCCACATTAAGAAGCATGGGTATACCAGAACACCTGATCGTTCTCTTGCACAATCTGTACATTGATCAAGAAGCAACAGTTCGAACGGAACAAGGAGAAACAGAATGGTTTAAAATAAGCAAAGGTGTAAGACAAGGCTGCATACTTTCCCCCTACCTGTTTAATTTATATGCAGAACAAATCATCAGAGAAGCAGGATTGTATGAAGACAAGAGAGGTGTGAAGATTGTTGGAAGACTCATCAACAACCTTCGCTATGCTGATGATACCACATTACTGGCGGAAAGTGAAGATGATCTGAAACATTTGCTTCTCACAATCAAAGAACATAGTCTCAAAATGGGCCTGCACCTTAATGTAAAGAAGACAAAGATCATGACAACTGGCATAATCAACAGGTTCATCGTCGAAGGAGAAGAAATTGAAATCGTGAATAACTTTAACCTACTTGGATCAACTATCAATAAAGAAGCAACAAGCAGTCAAGAAATCAGACAACGCATTGCTCTTGGAAGAATGGCTATGAAAGACCTAGATAAGATTCTCAAGAGCAGAGATGTCTCTCTCCATACAAAGATTTGACTTGTTCAAGCCATGGTATTTTCAATAACATCATATGGATGTGAAAGCTGGACAGTGAAAAAGATAGACAGGAAGAAAATTGATGCCTTTGAATTATGGTGCTGGCGGCGAATACTGTGTATACCATGGACTGCCCGAAGAACAAACCAGTCTGTACTAGAGGAGCTCAAACCTCAGCTTTCTTTAGAAGCTCAGATGACAAGACTTCGACTTTCATACTTTGGACACATCATGCGGAGAGCGAGATCATTAGAGAAAGACATCATGCTTGGCAAGATAGAAGGTCAACGCAAAAGAGGAAGGCCAGCAATGAGATGGATCAATACAATAACAGCAGCTACGGGTACCAGTCTGTCAACAATGAGCCGCCTGACTGAAGACCGAACACAATTTAGGATAGCTATCCAGAGGGTCGCCATGAGTCGACTCCGACTCGACGGCACTTAACAACAACAACATTCAAGGTGTGGTCACACCATGGAACAATAAGGAGGCATTACATTATCCTTTATTGTATTCTCCATTCTTTCCCTTATGATTCCTAGCATTCTATTTGCTTTCTTGGCCGCCACTGCACACTGGTCAGATGGTTTCAACATATTATCCAAGATGACGCCTAAATCCTTTTCCTGGGTGATGATTGCTAATCTGGAACCTGGTGTAACTGTAGTTTGGTTTGTTCTTCCCTAAGTACATATCTTTGCACCTGTCCAAATTAAATTTCATCTGCCATTTGGATGCCCAGTCTCCTAATTTATCAAGGTCCTCTTGCAATTTTTGCAGTCCTCTTGTGTTTTAACAACTTTGAATAATTAGGTGATATCTGCAAATTTGATCATCTCACTCATTATTCCCATTTCTAGGTCATTTATAAATATGTTAAAAAGCAACAGACCTGGCACAGATCCCTGGGGTACTCTACTATTCACCTTTCTCCATTGAGAAAATTGGCAATTTAGCCCTACTTTCTGTTTTCTATCTTTCAACCAGTTCGTAATCCACAATAGTACATTGCCTCCTATCCCACGGCGTTTTAATTTCCACAAGAGTCTCTCATGAAGGACTTTGTCAAAGGCTTTCTGAAAATCAAGATCAGTACTGGGCAAAATGGAAGAAACCATTATGAAAACCAAAATTACTGAGCATGTAGCTAAGTCATGGCTTAATGTCAGAAAGCCAGTATGGACTTACAGTAGTCAAGGCAGTTGTCTCACCAATCTCTTACATTTTTTTGAAGGTGTGAATAAATAGGTAGATTAAGGTGAGTTGGTTGATATAATATATGTTACTATATTATATCAACCAACCCACCTTTATCTACCTATTTATTCAATGCCTTATACTTAGCTTGCCAGTACTTATGATTTTTCTTGTTTTCATTTGGCTCTTTTTTCCATTTTCTGAAAGATTGTCTCTTAGCTTTAACAGCCTCTATGACCTCACCTTTAAGTTATGCAGACTGTCATTTGGCCTTCCTTCCATCCTTTTTGAAGTATGGAATGCATCTAGTCTGGGTTTCCAAGAACTCCTAGACCTGATATAAACTCTTAACCTTTGTAGTTGCTCTTTTTTAATTTTTTCTTAACCATTTCCTCATTTTATTATAGTCTCCCTTTTGAAAGTTAAATGCCTTCAAATAAAGAGCAGAAGCAGTTGAAATATTGCAGATTATCCCTGTCAGCTACTGTCAACTGTAAATTCAAACGAACAATACAGTACCTTGAAGTGCTAGAAGCCTAAAATATAAGATGGAAGAGTTAGAATATATAGCCCTAAATGAAGATATAGCTATAATAGGCATATTGGAGACCTGGTGGAAAGAAGATAGCCAATGGGACACTGCAATACCAGGGTACAAATTATATTGCAATGATAGAATGGATCAAATTGATGGAGAGATGGCTCTATACATTAAATAGAGCATTGAGTCATAGAAACATAGAAACATGATGACAGAAAAAGACCATATGGCCTATCTAGTCTGCCCTTCCATATCAAATACAACAGTACCCTTTTTTCCTTTAGAGAGCCTCTGTGTTTGTCCCATGCTTTTTTGAATTCAGATATTGTCCTTGGGTCCACCACCTCCACTGGGAGACTACTCCACGTATCTACCACTCTTTTCTTAAAGAAATATTTCCACATATTACTCCTGAGTCTATCCCCTTTCACTCTCATGCTATGTCTCCTTGTAGCAGAGTTTGCCTTTAGTTGAAAGAGACCCTCCTGTGCATTTATGCCACAGAGGTATTTAAATGTCTCTATCATGTCGCTCCTATCCCGCCTTTCCTCTAAAGTATACATATTAAGATCTTTAAGTCTGTCCTCATTTGCTTCATAATGAAGACCATTAATCATTTTAGTAGCCACCCTCTGCACCGACTCCAACCTGCTTATATCCTTCTGAAGGTGTGGTCTCCAAATTTGCATACAATACTCCGAATGAGGTCGCACCAAAGACTTATACAGATGCATTATCACCTCCTTTTTTATGCTGGCAATTCCTCTCCCTATACACCCAAGCTTCCTTCTGCCTTTTGCAGTCGCCTTTTCTACCTGTTTAGCTACTTTAAGATTGTCAGACACAATTACACCCAAGTCCACTCCTCTTTTGTGGACAGAAGTACCTCACTTCCTACACTGTACTGCTTCTTTGGATTTTTGCAGCCCAAACACATGACCCTGCATTTGTTAACATTAACATTAAATTTCAGGTGCCAAATTCTAGAACATTCTTCAAGCTTAGCTAGATCCCTCCTCGTGTTATTTACTCCTACCTGGGTGTCTACTCTATTGCAGATTTTGGTATCATACACAAACAAGCAAACCTTACCCAACAGCTCTTCTTCAATATCACTAACAAAGATGTCAGCCCGGACATACAAAGGAGATCTACGTCATGAACAGAATTGAGCCCAATATGTCTTTTTACCAGTTTTTCCCCACATGCCAAAGTTCATCCCTTTCTGTTAAATTTTTGGAATTAGTCTGCCCCAGACAAACAGACCCTTTTTATATAATTCTTTCCAACTTCCGGAGGTTAGAAAGAATAAGAAGGGTTCCAAGAAACTACAGACTGGTAAGCCTAACATCAGTGCCAGGCAAAATAGTGGAAGTCATTATTAAGAGCAAAGCTAACTGGACACAACTAGAGATACACAGTACTAGCTTCCACATTAGGTGTTGCCACCCAGGTAAAGGATCTGGGGGTGACTGTAGATAATACATTGAAATATTCTGTTCAGTATGCAGTGGCTACCAAACAGCAAACAGAATGTTAGGAATCATTAGGAAAGGAATAGAGAACGAAACAAAGAGAATGCAGGGCATGACAAATCCTGGGCACCAGGTTGCCATGGTACCTACAGATTGCACTCGCTTTGAAAGCTCTGAATGTTTATTTTATGCTCTATGCCTTACTGTACTGCAATTGGCTCTCTACCCAGAGGTTGAGCTGCACAATGAGACACGAGGTAATGGTTGGGAGCAAGGCTAGTGCAAGGATATGAGGTGCCCTCGGCGAATGCTCATTCCTGCTGACGTCCCTGCTCCCATCCCTGTCCATGCTGCCGCCACTGCCGCGCCTCTCTGGGATTTGCAGCAATGGCAATGACAATAAAGCAGTAAAGCAGCGCTTACCTAGAATCTCTGACATTGTGTGCTGTTAGTGTTGTGCTCTAACCAGCCAGCCCTGCTCCTCCAACGAAGACTTGTTGTTTTCATGGGGGCGGAAGCAGCTGATGATAGCACAGCACCAACAGAACACAGAGGTTCAGAGGCTCTATGTTGCTATTTTTATTATCATTGCTGCCGCTGCAAGTCCTGAAGAGATGCGTCAGCGGTGGCAATGGTGGGAATGGGCCGCCCTCTAAAAGTTGGTGATCTAGGTGACTGCCTAGGTTGCCTAATGGTAGTATCAGCCCTAGCTCAGAGGGGGCAATAAGAGAGAGAGAGAGATACATGGGGTATTGGCTGGGAAGGGGGTGAGTTAGAGAGACTGGGTGATGGCTGTGGGGAGAGGGGATAAGAGAGAGACTGGGTCATGCCTGGGGGATGGCTATGAGAGAGGGAAACTAGGTGAAGGCAGGGTGTGGGGACTATGAGAGATTTGTTTTTGCTTCATATATTACCAGACCATACTGATATGTAAAGCAAAAGAGGAAGTTGCCTCAGGTGCATCTATAAAGGGTCACCAATCTGCTACTGACAATGTGCTCATTGGGGTTGGTGGGCAGGGAAGGTGGAGAAGGGTTACTGTTTTCTATGAGCACTGTGTAATGGCATGTTAAAGGCCTGATTTATTAAGCTTTCTTTTCCCATGACAAACGGAAAAACAGTAAATCAAAACTGCAATATACCTTTTGAGGAGTGGGGAGACACTGTGATCATGGTCTTGTGGGGCCAGCTCCTAAATTTTCTCAGCTGGCTCCTAGATTCCAAGAAAATTTATCAAGGCCTATCATAATGCCTTTGTAGTACTACGTGAAGCGACCATACCTTGAGTACTGTGTGCAATTCTAGTCTCCGCATCTCAAAAATGATATAGCAGCATTAGAAAAAGGACAGACAGGAGTGACCAAAGTGATAAAGGAGATGGAATGAGTCTCCTATGAGGGAAGGCTAGAGCTTAGAGAAGATGAGGGGAATCTGAGAGAGATCTATGAGATCCTGAGTGGGTAGACGCAAATCGATTGTTTGCTCTTTAAAAAAAAATACAAGGACTAAGGGGCATGCCATGAAGCTACAAATTAGTAAATTTAAAATAGATAGGAGTAAACATAAACATATAATTAACCTTTGGAACTCATTTCTGGCAGATGTGCTAAAAGCAGATTGTGTAGCTGGGTTTAAAAAAGGTTTGGACAACTTCTTGAAGGAAAAGCCCATAAACTATTATTAAGGTAGTCCAAGAGGACACCATTGCTTATCCCTGGGGATAAGTAACATGGAAGTGGCTACTTTTGGATATGTCAGGTACTTGTGACCTGGATTGACCACTGCTGGAAAAAATATACTGGGATTGATGGACCTTCGGTCTGACTCAGTATAGCAGTTCTTATGTTCTTAAGTGAAAAATGAAACTAAAATCAGCAGAGAACCTACTACAACTAAATCTATTAAGATACCTCCAGGCTTTCATTGAGGGCCAAGAATGATTTCTGGAAAAGCCATAACTTCGTCAGACATCATCATGTCACTTCATCACCCATGCCTCCAAGACTTCATTGAAAACAAAGCATTTGTCTTAATCTCAGCCAACAAAATGAGATTTCTTTTAAAATAGTGGTTTTACCCACAAATCACTCCTCCATTTAGACCTTGCTGCTTCCCTATGAATATTAAGGCTAAGCTATGCTTTCGCTATAGCAGAAACTTTACCCTCCTTAGAAAAATGCTGAGTCCTATTGCAAATGAGTATGAAAGCAAGGGGTGAAAAATCCCTTTAATTAAATCGGAGAGAGAGAAAACTAAAGGAAAAAGTAAAATAAGTGCAACAGGAAAAAGCTAATGTATGCCAGTCTTTGGCCGTCCTGCAGTTCCTGAGGTTGGAATGCTTCCTGCACTGTATTAAGAGTTTGGTTTGGTTTGATATTTACTTTTCTTTTATTAAATTTGCCCTTAGACATGTCTTTGGAGCTTTAACCTCTGCAACCTTATTTCCCTCTGCACCTGACTTTATTGCATGTGCTTGGCCCTGCTAGAGGACACAGTTCTGTGCAGTGCACAGATGTTACCAACACCCAGAATGCGATCATTACCCTGGGCAAGGTGATTTGAGATATGAGCATCGTTACAGCAGTGCCATAGACTCAGACCCCAGCACAAATGAGAGAGAGCAGAATCTAACAAAAAGAGGGTCTGAGCCACCTCAGTCAATAGCCACAAAACAATTTCATCCTGCTCACAGTTGCCAAGTACCTAGTTAAATACAAACTACTTTGTTCACCTCAAGAATAATTAATCTCAGGTCCATAATAAATGTATTCCTGATGTATTCCTAATTTCCTGGGTGATTCACACAGCCCTTGTGGGGCCTGGTGGTTGGGGCAAGGTACCACAGGCTGGCCAGAAGGTCAGTGGTTCAAATCCCACTAGAGGACAGCAACCTTGGGCCAGAAGGACTGGGGTTTCTCATCCCACAGGTGCTCCTTGTGGTCTTGGGCAAGCCACTTAACCCTCCATTGCTCATGTTCCCTGTAAGTATTAGTGTATATGTCTCATATCCCCTCATGTTAAATGTCTCCCACAACCACCTTGACCCAGTGAAAAGAAGGATATAAATGCAGCTAAATAAACAAATAGAGGGGGCCATTCAAATTGCCCCTTTGATCTGTCACTTGCCTTTAACACCTATTTAAGACAACTTTACAGATCTTTTGCTTCCCAACTGGACGGCCTCTTTGTAAAGTTCACTAGAAACAAGTTTAATTCTTTGTACTCAGAGACTATTTATTCTACGTGTATGCTAAGCTATACTCTGATTTGATTTAAATAAAAGACCTCTCTAGAAACAAAGTTATTTGTTAGTCAGGCCCACCAGCACTATCGTTCCATGATTATCTCTGCCAAGAAATCCTATTACTCACAGCTCATTGCTTCTTCCTCTAATTCCTCTAGGCGTCTGTATCAGGTTCTCAAATCCCTTTCCTCGACCTCCGTCCCCTCTCCCTCTCTTATCCCAACTGTCCTTAGCCCAACGACTCTTGCATCTTTTTTTTCAGACAAGGTCCAGACTCTTCGCGCGTCCTTCCCTGCCTGCCCCCCGCCCCTCTCTCCTCCTCCCCTCCCCCCTTCCTCCCTGTGATATACTCTCTGCCGCTTACTCACACCTTCCCCCATACCTGGTGCACTTTCGACCTTATTACCTCCGCCGAGCTCATCAATGCCACAGCCACGCAACTGGCATACCCGCCTCGGGCCCCCTCTCCCCTCACCCATGACCCTCCCCCTTCCCCTTCCTCCCCCCTCCCCCCCCCTTCCCTCCAGTGAATCACCACGTTACGACATGCAGTTTCTTTCACCAACTATTTCGATTTATTGACAACAATGGTTATTAACAGTACAGAAAACTGTTGGCCACAGCATGCACGTCACAATCAACACATCACAGTCTACAAATTCCTTATATCACCTCTTTCTTTTGCTCCCCTCGAGAGACACAGCCAATATCCTACAGACTTTGTACATAGCAGGAGGGAACTCTTTTTGCCGTGAAAGCTTCTCTCAGTCCCTTAGTCTTTTCGTATCCTTCAGTCGAAAGGCTGTTACGCCTGCCGTTCGAGCAGGCTTGGCAACCTTTCTTCCTTACCCCCCCTTTGCCCGCCGTCAAAGCAAGGCAGGGGGGCTCTCTGTGCGGTGTTCTTGTCACCATCTCCCTCTCTCCGGGGGTAGGGCCGTGTATCTCTCCAATACCTCTCCCCCTTTACTTAAGGCCTAGGCTGTGTTCTCTCTCACCGGGTGCGTTTTTCCAGCCCCCTTGCATGCTGCAACGCTTCCCCCCCCCCCGCTTGCTAATTGGGTGGGTTGGGCGGGTGTCCGGCTGCCTCCCGGAAAGGGGGGCGGGCGGCAAAGAGGGCGCGCCCGCGCCTGGCGCGCGCGTTTGAATGCGGCGCGTGGCCTGCCCCCCCCTTTGCCGTCCCCCCGCCCCTCCCCCCAGCCCTTGGCTCGCCACCGCGTGCCTGTGCCCGGCCGCGTTGATTCGCAGCCGGGTCTCAGCCACGCAACTGGCATACCCGCCTCGGGCCCCCTCTCCCCTCACCCATGACCCTCCCCCTTCCCCTTCCTCCCCCCTCCCCCCCCTTCCCTCCAGTGAATCACCACGTTACGACATGCAGTTTCTTTCACCAACTATTTCGATTTATTGACAACAATGGTTATTAACAGTACAGAAAACTGTTGGCCACAGCATGCACGTCACAATCAACACATCACAGTCTACAAATTCCTTATATCACCTCTTTCTTTTGCTCCCCTCGAGAGACACAGCCAATATCCTACAGACTTTGTACATAGCAGGAGGGAACTCTTTTTGCCGTGAAAGCTTCTCTCAGTCCCTTAGTCTTTTCGTATCCTTCAGTCGAAAGGCTGTTACGCCTGCCGTTCGAGCAGGCTTGGCAACCTTTCTTCCTTACCCCCCCCTTTGCCCGCCGTCAAAGCAAGGCAGGGGGGCTCTCTGTGCGGTGTTCTTGTCACCATCTCCCTCTCTCCGGGGGTAGGGCCGTGTATCTCTCCAATACCTCTCCCCCTTTACTTAAGGCCTAGGCTGTGTTCTCTCTCACCGGGTGCATTTTTCCAGCCAACCCCGCCAACAGCGACTCCTCGCTTGTTGACGGGGCCCCACCAATCAACGCGCTGCTGTGGCCAACCCTTGCTTCTTCTATAGTTGTTCCACTGCATCTTGTATGCCGCCGAGAAAAGTGTCCATTCCGATGTCTGACAAGTGCACTCCATCTGCGCGATACAATCCCGGGCATCTCCCCTCTATGAGGTCGTGCGCAATGCTGCATCCTCCTATGGCCCCATGAAGCGGGCCATCCATCTGTTCACTTTCTGTCTGGTCCTCTCCATTGCCCTATGCGAGTTCTCGTCTCTCCACACTCGCCGCGGTATGATGTGTGACCTTGCCAATAGCGTCCCGGGAACGTTAGGCGGTCGCCTTGCCTCCTCTTGGTGAGCTCGACGCTGCGCGTGGATGCTAGGTCGTTACCCCCCAAGTGGACCCCAATCCTTGCTGGGTTCCCGGTAGATCTCCTCCTTCAGAGCAAAGACGGCATTAGCTGGTCCCACACCATACCCCTGTGTCCCAGCCACACTACGGCAACCTCTGCACTTGGAAACCCCAGATTCAACCCCTGCGGTCTAGACCGTGTCCTCTTTTGTGCCCAGTGAACAAATGAATGGCCACCTATCTACACTTCCCGCGGCCACAGGTGGTTGCTTATTCCTGCATGGAGCACAATCACAATATATGATTACCGCAGCACTTAACCAACAAATGATCATTCGCTTTGTATGTACACCAAATGTTTCACATTCTCCTTATCCCCACCTTTCGTTTCCGCACTGGACATATATACAATTGGTATCTATCCGAGCGCCATCGGCCTATCGTCATTATCTGTTCTCGGGACATCCCGATGCTGGTTTCCGTTGAAGCAGCTCCAATGCGAAAGGAGTGCGAGCCGTATAAGCTTGCATCCCATCCTGTTTGTTCAATTACTAGCTTGAGTACTCTGATGAATTGGAAACGTGTTAAGGGGGGCACCATTCGCCTGTACGAATCAGCGTTCGTCATTATCTGTTCTTGGGACATCCCGATGCTGGCTGCCGTCGAAGCAGCTCCAATGCGAAAGGAGTGCGAGCCGTATAAGCTTGCATCCCATCCTGTTTGTTAAATTATTAGCTTGAGTACTCTGATAAATTGGAAACGTGTTAAGGGGGGCACCATTCGCCTGTACGAACCAGCGTTTTTTTTTTTTGTTTTTTTTTTTGAGTGCGCCCGTACCTGTTGGTAGGCTAAAGCATTTCTTAGTGGGCATGATGGGTCATGGTGCATTGCCGACAGCACCACCTGCGTCCCTTTTCGCTCAGCGGCGGTCTTGGATCTGCGCCACTGCAGCACTCTTGCTCTAGTGTGTATGCACACGTCGCGCATTTCCTTACCTCCGCGGGCCGTCCTTTGCTCCGATGCTGAGGATGCTACTAGCTCCCCTACCCGAAATGCTCCGTGAAAGGCCCGGGAGAATGTGCATCGGAACAGGCGCGCCTCGTATTCATCGTAACATACTTTGCTAGTTGTTACCATGAGTTGTTGGAGCATATAATGAGTGATCGGGCGGCGCTTGTCTACTTTTCGGGGTTGGCCCAAGGACCAGCCTCGCATCACCTTCTTTATGATGAACTCGGCCTTGGGGCTCTTTTTTTTTTTTTTTTTATGGCCTTTGCAAAAAGGATACAGCCGCTAGACGGGCTTGTATTGCCGCTTTAATGAAGCCATTGCTTTTACAATGCATAATCCATTTCAGAATCGTTGCTACTTTTAAGCTGGCATCCTGTAATATGCCATTCACTCTGCAAAATGTTCGGTAGTGTTCCCATGCCGCTAGGTATCTGCGCCGGGTATTTTCGCTAAGGCGCCTAATAGGAGCTCCCATAGCCATGCTATTGTTCTCGCCCTCAATGTGCTCAGCTCTAATGGCTATGCCATGGGCAAGGCACAGCAATACAATTCGCCTTAATAGTGTCACCACCCTAGGCGTCTTAGCTCTCATCCTGTTCACCGCCCTACCACCGCTAGGTTATCAATACGGAAGGTGATTGCCCTGTTGGCGAGCTCCGGGGCCCAGATACTGAGGGCAACCATTAGCGGGAAAAGCTCCAGGAAGGTGATATCCCTGGTGGTTCCATCTGCCTGCCACTCCATGGGCCAAGTCTTGGAGCACCATGCCCCTTTATAGTATATGCCGAAACCAATCTCCTCCGAGGCATCGGTGAAGAATTCGCGTCCGGCATTCGCTACGGGGAGCGCTTGCCAAAATGCAAGGCCGTTGAAGGTGTGAAGGAATTGCAGCCGGATCTGTAGGTCTTTGCGTATTTCCTTAGTGACCCTGATGCGCTGGTATCTCTTGGCGATACCTTTTGTTGCCCATGTCATGCGACGGCAGAACACTCTCCCCCTGGGTATCACCCTGCATGCAAAGCATAGCCGGCCCAGCATTGACTGAAATTGTTGGAGTGTCGCTTTCGTCGGCTGTGCAGATCTTGCATATCGTTTCTCATTTTCAGCACTTTTTCCGCTGGCAGGCACGACCTGTGTGCCGGCACATCTAATTGTATACCCAGGACGTGATGATCCCTTTCGGGCCATCAGTCTTTTCTTTTGCTAACGGGATCCCACATGCTCGCGCCGTCTGCTCCAAGGTGATATCCCTGGATATCCAATATCCTTTGCAGTCATCACGATCTTTTCCAACGAATAGGAAATCGTTTAGGTAATGCCATATTGGGGCCTGCTAGGTCTTCACTACCCAGTGTAAGAATGAACTAAATTGTTCGAAATAGGCGCATGATATTGCGCATCCATGGGCCAACATTTGTCATAGTAGAACTCACCATTGAACGTGAATCCCAGCATTGGAAATGATTCAGGGTGCATTGGCAATAACCGGAATGCAGACTCGATGTCTGCCTTCGCTAGCTGTGCTTGCGGCCCCATGCTTCGTATGAGCCTAATTGCCTGATCCGTGGTTGACCGAACATAATGCCTGATTAATATAATCGTTGACTGACTGTCCTCCGGGTATGATAGGTTATGGATTAACCGGAATTGTCCCGGCTCCTTTTTGGGTATGACCCCCAACGGGGAGACTACCATGTCCTTGAATGGGAGTGACTGGAAAGGACCAGCTACCCTCCCCATACCCAATTCTTTAGCTATCTTGCTGCGGGCAATCTCATTGTGCTTCTGTACAGCTGGTGGGTTACTAAGTAAGCTCGTTTGTGCTTTCTTCATCAAAATTAGGGATGGGATGCGGAAACCCTGAGGAAAGCCATCCGCTATACTGATAGCTATTTCCCGCTTAGGGTATGCTCCAAGCCATGACCATATAGGCTCAAGTCTGATGGTTGTTGGAGCCGACCCCTTCGGTGGAACGTTGTTGTATTGCTCTGAAAGGCTTGGCCTCCCTTGAAACCCTGCATGTGAAGGCAGGGTGTCCCTTTCCACATACTGCGCGGGAATACTTGAATTTACACGGCTGCCCTGTACAACTCCCCGCGTTGAACTGACGGCATGGCCGTTTCCCCGAGAACTGATTGGCCTGCCGCCATTGTATATTCTGAAAGGGCTGTTGCCATTGTGTGCTCCACTGCGGCTGTCGCAGCCCATCCTGACACCATAGCCTGTTGGGTGCCATTTCCTCCGTCCACATGTCCCGGATCCTATGGTGCCGTGCTAGGGTGGGATCATCGGCCATAGTCCTCCTGAACTTCACATCGTAGTTGAGCCAGGCCCATCCACCATATAGTTTATGTGCCCTGGCGATCGTGTCCATGTACCGGGTCAGGTATGGCCCTGCTTCAGGTTCTTTTTTTTTTTTTTGGGTACCGACACGGCCAGGGCTCACCCCGCAGCGTGGGTCATGCCAATCCATCTGCTTTCTTTGGGCCGCTCCCGCTGGCGTGCATGTGCCGTCCTTGCCCCTCTGACCTTGCTCCACCCCCGCCTGTCTGAGGGGGTTGGATTTTATTTTTTTATTTTTTTTTATTTTTTTTTTTGAGCTCTTCTTCTGCTTAACTTTTCTTTAATGCATAGCGCATCACATCTGCCCATTCTATGTCCCTCTCACTGTCCGAACTGGACTCGTCAGATGAGGACGTTGATAGCTCTGGCGCCCCCTTTTTGCACCCCGACCTACCAATTGCTGTGGCGCCTTCTTCCTAGTACTGTGACGAGGCTTCACTGCTGCTGCGGGGGCGGTTGCATCGCGGCTAGCCCTCTGCGTCCCTCTCGTGTTTAGGCCGGCCGCTGCTCGTGCTTTGATGCCGCCGCCGCCGCCTTCGGTGCCGCCTTGGCGCCTCGTGGCCTGTAAGCCTTTGGTGTCTCCCTCCTCGGCATCTCTCAACTAGGATAGAATTACTATGCAGAGGCCATGGACAGTCTAACTTACTATCATTCAGGATGCTAGCTATACTCCCGTGCTCCACACATTTCCTCTGACCCTACGTATACTTTAGGGCTGTCTATATCCCTATAATATCCCACTATATAGCCATACATAACCATATCGCAATCTAAACATTCTCATATACATACATTCCCCGCATTACACAGTCTAGCTTAAATACCTTCCTCCCTTGTGCGTTCTCATATCAGCACCTAAGAAAGCGTCCTAACAGTCTGCCTTACCACCTTTGTCCATTAGATGGCAGCCTTACGCTTTCCTTCCCCAGTTCCATTGCTTTTCTGCTTCTATTTTTCCTTACTCTGCAGCCGTTTAGTTGTATAGTTTAGTTTTGTTTTTGTTTTTTTTGTTTTTTGGTTTTTTTTGCATGTTAACTTGGCTACTCCTACCCCTTTTTCCCCCGGCTGTCCTCCCTGTTCCCTTCAGTGCAATACTGTTTGTTGCCCCCATCTACTTGCTCCTTCCTTGGCCACGTGTACACGTGGTGTACTTTGCTGCACTAGCTTAGCCCCACATAGCCCAGCCTTCTCCCTGCAGCGGCCCCACTCCTGCCCACGTAGCCACAGGTAACAAGGGATTGGGGTTTTCCTTTTTTATTTTTTTTAAATTGTGTTAGCCATCCTGCTTCATGCTTCCTGCTGCCGCTGCTATCTACCCCCCTTCCCGGACTCATCTGCCGCTTCAGAAAAAACAAAACTGGGCTCTGCCACTGCCGTAGTGCTGCGAACCGCGTGCTACCTCCCTGGCAGTCTCACCTAACATCCAGGTATTTATTTCTTTATTTTGTTTTTTACTTGCCGTGTGTTTTCTCCGGTGTTTTCTGCGATCGCGCCTTGCCCCGCCTCGCTCCCGGAAGTTGAGGGGTGAGCCGCAAGAGCCCTCGTTGCAGCCTCCGGGTTCCCGATCGATGTCCTGCAGATTGACCTCTCCCCTGTTGCGATACAGGGGGGGTTCTCGTTGTCCGGTGCTGGATTGATGTCCGGTTTTGGAAAAGGGGGCCTCCGGTTCTGATCGCTGTTGTCCGGCTTCCTCCCGGAAAGGGGGGCGAGCGGCAAAGAGGTCGCGCCCGCGCATGGCGCGCTCTTTTGAATGCGGCTCGTTGCCTGCCCCCCCCCCTTTGCCGTCCCCCCGCCCCTCCCCCCAGCCCTTGGCTCGCCACCGCGTGCCTGTGCCCGGCCGCGTTGATTCGCAGCCGGGTCTTTTCCTCCTCTCATCAGACCACTTGTCCCCTTGATCCCCTCCCCTCCTCTTGGCTCCTTAACCCCTCCCTCACTCCGCCGAGCTCATCAATGCCATTTCCTCCTCTCATCAGACCACTTGTCCCCTTGATCCCCTCCCCTCCTCTTGGCTCCTTAACCCCTCCCTCACTCTTATGCCATACGCTCTGACCATTCTCAATTCCAGTCTTGCCTCTGGCCACTTCCCCATCGGCTGGAAGCATGCTATAGTCCGCCCCCTCCTTAAGAAGCCCACCCTAGACCCTGCCGTTCCCGCCAACTGGCGCCCAGTAGCTAACCTCTCTTTCCTCTCTAAAGTTCTCGAAAAGCTTGTTTTCTCTCAGCTTGCCAGCCATCTCGATTCCACCCTCTCCCTTCACCCACGTCAGTCAGGCTTCCGTGCCGGCCACAGAACCGAAACTATTCTCCTCGCTCTCCTCTCCGAAATCCATCGCTCCCTCGACTGTGGTGACCTCTCTCTTGTCCTTTCACTAGACCTCTCCTCCGCCTTTGATGTTGTCGATCACCGCACCCTTCTTTCACACCTGTCTGACCTGGGTATCTATGGTACAGTCCTAGAGTGGTTTCGGTCTTTTCTCTCTTCTCGTACTTTCGCTGTCCACATGGGTTCTAATGCCTCGCTCTCACTCCCTTTGCAGTGCGGGGTTCCCCAGGGCTCTATTCTTGCTCCTCTACTTTTCAATGTCTTCCTCGCTCCCCTCGCCTTACTTATTCAACAATCGGGTATTTCTTCCTACTTCTATGCCGATGATATCCTCCTGGTGTATCACACTTCCTCCACTGCTCCTGATCTCTCCTCTCTCAACGATTGCCTTGCCCTCGTCACCTCCTGGTTCGACCACAACTTCCTCCATGTTAACCCATCCAAATCTTCTGCTATCTGGTTCTCTTTTGGTGCCCTTTCTCCCACCCTGTCTCCCACAATGTCTGCTCGCCCCATTCCCCTTGTTTCCACTCTCCGATATCTAGGTGTCACCCTTGACTCCTCCCTCTCTTTCCACCAACACATCTCCTCGGTGGTGTGTGCCTCTTTTTTCCATCTCCGCAGAATTAGATCCATTCGCCCATTTCTTTCCACCACTGCTATCACCACTCTCGTTCTGTCCCTCGTGATCACCCATCTGTTCCCTGTAAAATAGTTATCTCCAAGTTATAATGCCCTGTTCAATGTAATTTCAGTTTGTTCAATGTAAACCGCACTGATGCAGAATAGCGCGGTATATAAGAGAATGTAAATAAATAAATAAATCTGGACTACTGCAACTCCGTTCTTGCCGGCCTTCCCCGTTCCCAACTTCGCCGTCTTCAATTAGTTCAAAATACTGCTGCTCGCCTTATCACTCACTCCCCTGCTAACGCCCCTGTTACTTCCTCTCTCCCTTCACTGGCTTCCTATCTCTGTCAGATTCATCTACAAACTCCTGACCATAACCCATAAGGTTCAGCATACCAGCACTCCTCAATATTTAGCCAATATCATTTATCTCCAGCCAGTCCCCCGTCTCCTCCTCTCTGCTCACGGCAACTGGCTTTTTCTCCCATCTCCTTCTCAGGCTCGTCTCGAGCTCACTCGCCACTCTGCCTTTTTTCTTCCTCAGTCCTGCTTTTTGGAACTCTCTCCCGCACTTCCTTCGCACCGAACCCTCTTTCCCTCAATTTAAGTCATTCCTTAAAACTCACCTCTTCTGTCAGGCCTATGATCTTCCTGTCCCTGCTGGTGGCTCGGACCTTCCCCCGTCGGGTGCCCCCCCCACCGCTGGCTTAGTGACCCCCTTGCCCAAGTCACCTGATGACCCCCTCCCCTCCCTCCACATCTCTATCTCTCCTGCCCTGTGTTTCTTTCCTGTCTTACTTTACTTCTTTTTCCTCTCCTTCTCTTTTACTTTCCTGTCTATTAATGACGTTCCTTTCTTCTCTTTGTTTTCTGTGGCCAATTTGTATTCCTGTACTGTACACCGCCCTGACGCCTCTGGTAAGGGCGGTATATCAAGTTTCACAAATAAAGATAAAGATATTTACTCTATTTTTCTTTCTATACTAAGATATACTCTGATTTGATTTAAATGAAAAGTTCTCTGGTGCTACTAAAACCTGACTGACTCAAACACACTGAATTCTAAAAAACATAAATTTACCTGCGTTAACCTAAAGATTACCCTTTTCCCCCAAGATTTAGAATATAGTCCGGAAGATAAATGCAAGTGCATATCTATTTCCAGTTGTGGCAGTCCCTCTGAGTAGTCCCAAAGAACTCAATATATATTAAAAAAAATCTGATTCCGGCCATCTCAGAAACAACAACATAAATATTCTCTAGTATCAGGCATATTGTGAACCAATATGAAACCCTACAAAAGTCATTGAAGATCTACAGAGCAAATCTACTATACCAGGCATGTCCAACTTCGAACAGGTCGTGATCTACTTTTTCCGGCCAAAAGTGCCGGTGACCTACCACCATGAAAATTAAGTTTCAAATTAGTTTCAAATTAAATTTTACCCCAATAAAGTTGGAGGATTCCCCCCCCCCCCCCATTTTTAATGAACCTTCTGTCATTTACTTGGATGTGATCAGCTGTTAAGAAAATTAAGCAAAAACAAAACAGAGATGAAAATCCAGTAAGAACTGTGAGGGGAAATGGAAAGAAAACTTTTTTCTTAAAGTTGAATTGAGTAATAACTTTCTTTAACTGTCTTAATAACTTTCTTTAACTTTTATTGAGTAATTTGTGTTAAATTTAGGTTGAGTATTGATCCAGGCTGATCTTGCACAATCTTTAATATTTCTCTCTTGCTCATTAGTGAGACGTCTGAGCCTGCATTTCATCCACCAGCTTTTTGAAGTTGGGTGAATATTGCATGAGGGCCAGTCTCAGGGAATCCTGGAGATGTTCATCTGTCATGTTGGAACGTTGTGTACTCTTTGTCATTTTCAGATGGGAAAACGCAGATTCACACAAATAAGTTGAACCGAAACAGGAGTGTACAGCCTCACTACATCTTCTCAAGCTGGGAAATGTGTCTCTAGGCACTAGCTTCCAAAATGATTCTTGCTCAGCATGGGTCTTGAGAAAAATGTCATTTTTAAGGATTAATATTTCGTTTTCAAGAGATGGCTTGTTCAATGAGTAATTTTTACTGACAGCAACTGTAGTTTCTTTAATGTCACATGTCATACTTTGAATGGGTATGACAAGTACTCCACAACTGTTCCAATTTTTTGGAAGTCACAGAATCTATTTTTGAATTCCTGGATAACAGAACAGATTTCTGTCACATACTTCTCGTTCTGAAAAACAAAATTTGGATATTGTCCCAGATGGTCCTGCGTATTAGGAAAATGATCAAAAGTGTTGTTTGCAAGGTCAGTCATCATTAGCTCAAATTTGCTCTTGTAGGATGAAACTGTACTCATCATCTCACCAATGCATTTGTTTTTACCTTGTAGCTCAAGGTTCATATCACTGTAAAGTCAGCGAGAAATGCCAGATCACATAACCACTCCTCATCATCCAACTTTGCTTGGTCATCTCCCCTCTCCTTCAAAAAACTTCTTATTTCATTCAGCAAATCACAAAATCTTTGCAGAAATTTTTGCCTACTTAGCCACCTTACATCTGTGTGCAAAATTATTTCCGCTGCCCCTTCATCAAGAGTAAGATTGAAAAACGGTCTTTGAAGTGATCTTCCACTAACTGAATTTACAATTTTGAAAGTGATGTCCATGACAGTCTTTGTATTGAGTCTCTTGCTTGCCAAAACTTGCTAGTGAATAATGCAGTGGTAAGAAAGGAAATCTGGGAAGTCGTCATGCTGTCTACAGAGGGCTATGAAACCGTTAACCTCACCTGTCATTGCTCTTGCTCCATCAGTAGTGATGGAAACAAGTCTATACAATGGAAGATTACACTTTGTCACAAAAAAATGTAAAGAACTGAATATTTCCTGACCGGTAGTTCTCCCTTTTAAAGAAATCATTCCAAATAGTTCTTTAACACTGAAGTCTTCAAAAACCATCCGGATAAAGACTAGTAACTGGGCTATGTCTCTTATGTCTGTAGATTCATCCAGTTGGAGGGAGAAAGCAACACAATTTGAAACATCCTCCAACAATTGTTCAGTTGTGTCTCTACTCATCTTTTCTATTCGCCGCACAACGGTGTTTCTTGACAATCGTACATCTTGAATAGCAACTATGATCTCTTTCTTATTTTTAAATCCTTCAAAAAGATTGTCAGCTGCTTCAAGAAAACAATCTTTTACAAATTCCCCTTCAGTGAAAGGTTTGCATTTCTTTGCGATCAGGTTGCTGGCCTTGAAGGATGCTACGGGTGAATTGACCGAATGTGACCTTGGCTTTGCCATCAACTGTTGCTGAGTAGCCAATTTTGATTTAAGTTCTTTGAGCTCCAGTTTACGAATTTCACTTTTGGGTGGAAAATCAGCATCAAATTTATTGCTATGCAGAGCCTTATAATGACGTCCCAGATTACCCTTTTTGGGCAAGGATACTGAGGCGTTACAAATTAGACAACAACACTTGTCTTTCACCATGATGAAGAAGTAGTCCATTTCCCATTCATCATGAAAGTGGTAGGTTTTGCTCTTCTTTGGAACACTCATCTTCGTTATACTGGGGTGGCTGGATGTAAGAAGGCCAAATCTGCTAAGTTAGTATAAACACTGGCTGAATCTGGTGCAAAACTGTCACTGTCCCAAAGTATTAAAGATCAACAGGAACTGAAGACCTCTGGATGATGTGCAATACAAGAACTGGAGATGCCAAAACCACACATGCAGTTCTAAAAATAAAAATAAGAACTCATCATACTGGCACCAATAATCAAATACCACCAAACAATCATCAAAAAAACCTCAAACATCTGTCCAGCAAACCAGATAAAATCAAATACCACCAAACAAGTTCAAATACCACCACACGCGATTTAATAAATTCTGCACACAGTGTAGAATCAACGCAAAGGCAAGGCGAAATAAAATTGCAGTATAGAATCAACGCAAAGGATAGGCAAAATAAAATTGCAGAGGCAAGCAAAGGTCACAGTGGTTTGAACCAATTTGAAGGCAAGGCATAGGCAAGTTAGAACAAAATTGGAAAAGCCTGCCAAAATCATCAAATTCTTGACACTTTGTTGTGTCTCCCTGAAAAAGTTTAATTAAAGCGAACTATAAAGCGACCAACGACCAGCAGACACAACTAATAAGGTAAGTGTATTTAGGTAAAGCCTGGGCGAATTGATATCGCCCAGTATATAACACACTTCTAAGGGGTGTTGGGGCAGGGGCAGGAATGGGTGATTCTGAGAGGCAGGAGACCAGGTATGACGCCGGGCCTGTGGCGTCTCCTCATGGGGTGCGGGTGGCGGCCCCCTGGGGTACCCACAAACTATTGGCATGAAAACAACAAGCGCCCCCAATACACCCGCAGGCAAGATTCCCGCAGGCAGGGAAAAAAGAAAGGCAAAGGATCAGCAGCGGCGGCAAGCCCTCGGCAGACTACCTGCCAGCACGAACTCTCTCCTAGCGACGGGGTGAGCTGCTGGAGAGATGGAGCCAAGTGGGGCTGGCCATCTACCTCTGACCTCTCCACGATCTACAGGTAGATCGCGATCTACCTGTTGGACATGCCTGTACTATACCATACCAGCACCAGCTTTCCAAAACATACAAGGAGCCTACCCAGAAAAAAGCAGCACTGTAAATATTGCAGTGGGCCCTAGAACATCCATACACTTATTTGAAAAGCTAAGCAAGTCAGATCACTACAGTACAGTGTGGCAAGGAGGCCTATCCAGAGTCCAGGGGAGGACAAAGAGACAGGTAATTCACCCTAGTAAAGGGCCCCCTTTTACCAAGACAGGGTAGGAAATCCATAAACACCTCCAGGGATCAGAAAACTTCCACGTGGAAAACATTTCAGGCTCCCCCTAGTGGAAGGAAGGGGAGAGGATACAAGGCTCAGAACCCTTTAGGCAGTGAATGCTTCAAGCACTCAGGTGCCCAGAGTCAGGCTGATTGCCGTCACCTGAGTAGTGTGGGGTTGGAGCTAGAGCCCTGGAAGTATAAACCCAGAGCAGAGTATGATTTATTAGAGAGGAGAAGCAGGAAGCCAGGCTGAGCAGAGGAAGGGAGCTTCCAGCTGGCATGTAGCATGGCTGCAAGACGGTTTGGAGCCAGGAACAAGAGAGACTCCAAAATCCCCCGGGAGGCTGTTAGCTGAGCATGCTGAGCAAGGTGGGGAATCAGAGCCTATGCAGCTGGGAGAGCCCGAGGTGAAGCTGATTGAGGAGCACACTCCTATGGACTGTTCCTTGTGCCAAGCTGTAAACCTGGGGAATGTAGAAAAAGCAAGCCAGTCCTGAAAGGACGTTATCCAGGAAAAAAGGTACCCTTATACCACAAGCAGGGTGGCTGAGATCCCATGTGTTTATAAAGGGGAAGTTTACCACAGACTTTAAATGTGCTTTTTGTTTGGTGCTTTAGCCAGCAAAGCTAAGAAGGGAATACAATTAGGCTTGCTGGTAAAGACTGTGTATCCTGCAATAGAGAGAACCTTTAAAACTGCCTTTTGTGGTTGGATATGTTTTGGACAATTTTTGCTTCAAAGAGTCCTGAACCAACAATCCTATGTGTGGTATGATCGAACCATTGTGTATATAAAAATAATAAATTTCTGTCATTTGCCTTACCTACTTGAGCCTGACTACAGCTTTCTGCACAGTGCACTCATACAGCTGAATAAGGACTACATTTCCCAGAGGGCATTGCAGGGAAATAGTTTTAAAAAAGCTGAAAAAGCATACAGCAGAAAGTTCCTTCAATAATCCATGCCCCTCTAACCTAGAGGTGAGTGGTGGTGGCGTGACAACAGATTCTTACATACAAACTCCATCTTAACAGAACACCTAGCCTTGGTCATACACTCAGAACACAGACCCTCACCAAGTACAAAAGTGACCACAATCTATAGTAAAAATAAAAATATGTAAACAAAAATTAACTTTGCATGCAGTCAACCCAGGGAAATAGAAGGAAATGTATTGTCCTTTATTGTGTAAAATATAAAGACAGCGCAAAGCCTGATCACTAAATTGAAAATAAAATTATTTTTTCTATCTTTGTTATCTATTTTATTCTTTTATCATGCTGGTTCTAATCTGAGGTTCCTGCTTTCCTCTATCTTCTCTTAGCTCTCTCTATGGTCTGTAGTCCATTTGCCATTTCTTGTCTCTTCTTTTCTTTTCCTCCTTCCATTTTGAATATTGATCTTTTCCTTTCAGTTTTCTTATTTCTCTCTCTCTTTTTGCACTCAGATTATACTACTCCTTTTACTGTCCATTCCTCAATCTCCATCTTTTTTACTCCAGCTATCTAACACTTCTCAACCCTCACCCCAGTTATCCTATTCCCACCTCTTCTTCCCTGGTCTTTCACTCACTCTCTCTCTCCCCTCCATATCTAACATCTCTCATTCCCCCATCCAGTATCTCTCTCTTGCTCTGTTTCCTTCTCTCTCTCTCTCTATCCTTCCATGTCCCCCTCTCCCTTCCTATTCCACTGTGTCCAGCATCTCCCCTTCTCCATTCCTATTCCCCCATGTTCAGCATCTCTTCCCCTGTCTCCATATCTCCCCCATGTCCAGTATCTCCCCCATCTCCATATCATCCCTTCTCTATTACTCCCATGTTCAACATATCTGTCTTTTTCTCAACCTACTTTCTCCCATGCCCATCTTCTCCCTTCTCTCTCTCTCTCTCTCTCTCTCTCTCTCTCTCTATTACCTCCCTCCATGTCCTGCATTCCTCACTTTCCTACTACCCTATATCCAGCATCTCCAGTTAGTCTTCTCTATTCCATTCCCCATGTCCAGCAGAATCCCATATACTTCCTATAATCCTATGTCCAGCATCACCACTTCAACTCAAAAATCTCCTCTCCTTTCTCCTACCTATGCCTCTTCACTCTATGCCTCCTTTCCATACCCAGTATCTCCCCTTCATCTCCCTAGACGCTCGCATCTAGCATGTCCCCTTTGCTTTCTTATTCTCCCCTGCATCCAGCATCTCCCCTCTGTCTCCCTGTATCCCTCCACCTCCAAATGCCCCCCAATGTTCACCATCTCCCCTGTTTTCCTGTGACCCCCCTTTATCCAGCATCTACCCTCTGTTTTCCCATAATACCCCCTCCATCTCCTTATGCCCCCTTTGTGTCCAGCATCTTCCTCTGTATCTTTAGTCCCTCATTTCTATTTCTTCCTGTCTATCTTTTTCACTATCCAACTTTTGCATCCATATGATGTTATTGAAAATACCATGGCCTGGACAAGTCAAATCTTTGTATGGAGAGAGATATTTCTGCTATTGAGAATTTGGTCTAGGTCCTTCATAGCCATTCTACCAAGAGTGAAATGTCATCGGATTTCTTGACTACTAGTCCTTTCTTTATTGATTGTTGAACCAAGTATGTTAAAGCTGTCAATGATTTCAATTTCTTCTCCATCAATGATGAACTTATTGATTTTTCCAGTTGTCAGGATCTTTGTCTTCTTAATGTTAAGGTGCAGACCTATTTTAAGACTATATTCCTTGATCTTGAGAAGCAAATGTTTCAAATCGTCTTCACTTTCAGCCAGTAATGTGGTATCATCAGCATAGTGAAGACTGTTGATAAGTCTTCCACCAATCTTCACACCTCATTGCCTTCATACAGCCCTGCTTCTCTGATGGTTTGTTCTGCCTATAAATTAAAGAGGTAGGGGGAAAGTATACAGTTTTGTCGTACAACTTTGCTGATTTTAAACCATTCTGTTTCTCCTCGTTCCATTCAAACTGTTTCTTGATCAATGTAAAGGTTGTGCAAGAGAACTATCAGGTTTTCTGGTATATCCATGCTTCTTAAAGTGGCCCAGAGTTTCTCATGGTTTACACAATCAAAAGCCTTGCTGTAGTTTACAAATGGATATCCTTTTGGTATTCTTTTGTCTTTTCAAGGATCCATCTCACATCCGCGATACTGTCTTTTGTTCCTTGCCCTTTCCTGAAACTTGCTTGCACTTCAGGCAGTTCTCATTCCAGATATGGTTGTAGTCTCTGTTGAATGATCTTGAGTAGAATCTTGCTGGCATGTGGGATCAGAGCAATTGTGCAATAATTTCCACAGTCAGCCGGGTTACCTTTCTTCAGTATTGGTATAAACACAGATCTTTTACAGTCAGTTGGCCATGAATTTATCTTCCAAATTTCCTGGCAGATCTTTGTAAGTATGGTAAGAGCTTCATCCGATTGCTGTAATACTTCAGTGGCAATGCCATCAATGCCTGGTGCTTTGTTCTTTGATAAGGCTTTCAATGCTGCATTGACTTCGTCTTTCATCGCCAATGGTTCCTGATCATTAGGTACACGTTGAAAGGCTGTTAGTCCACTTGATCTTTATGGTATAATGACTCTGTATATTCTTTCTATCTTTTCTTGACCTTCTCAGCATCATTGAACATGGATCCTTGAACATCTTGTAGCATTTCAATTCAAGGCTGGAATTTTTTCTTTAACTCTCGTAGCTTTAGAAAAGCTGATCCTGTTCATCCTGTAATAGTTTCTGATTCTATTTCTTTGCATGTGTCATTGTAGTACTTCTCCTTGTCTTGAATTGCTGCACGTTGGAAATCTCTGTTGAGTTTTGTGATTGCCTCTCTTTTTCCTCTGACTTAAGCTTCTCTGAGTTTCTGGACAATTTTCAGAGTTTCTTCAGTCATCCATTTTGGCCGTTTTTGCTTTTTCACCTTAAGTAGAGACTTCTCACTTTCTTCTAGCACAACCTTCTTGATGTCATCCAATAACTCTTCTGGAACTCTGTCATTTGTATCTAAAGCAGCAAATTGATTTTTCAGGCAGTCTTTAAATTCTACTAATATATTCTCAGGGTCATATTTTGCTACACTCATGAGTGGCTTGCTCTTTTTCAACTTTAGCTTGAGTTTGCATACTAGTAGTTGGTGATCTGCACCACAGTCAGCTTCAGGTTTTGTCTTTGTTGATCTTATTGAGCTTTTCTATCGTTGTCTTCCATAGATGCAGTCAATTTGATTTCTGTACAATCCAGTGGGTGAAGTCCACATGTACAGTCGGTGCTTGTGTTGCTGGAAAAAGGTATTTGAGATGAATAGATCATTGGTGTTATAGAATTCTATGAGTCTTTCTCCAGCTTTGTTTCTGTTGCCAAGTCCATACTTTCCAACCCCTTTGCCTTCTTCTTTATTGCCAACGTTTGCATTCCAGTCACCCATGACTATCAGGATATCCTGTCTGCATGTTTTGTCAATTCAAAACAGTAATAATAATGGGTGATTTCAATTACCCTGGTATCGACTGGATCAGTACCATAGGACATGCTAGGGAGATAAAGTTTCTATATGAAATAAATGACTGCTTCTTGGAGCAGCTGGTTCATGAACTGACAAGAGGGGAAGCCATTCTGGACCTAGTACTTAGTGGACTAAAAAAAGCAACCAAAGTATCTGTAAATTGAAACAGAATGAAAAGAACACTGTTATGCAGACAACGTTCAAGATTGCATGATAACTGTTCTCCTTTTAACAGAAGTCCTATATAGAGAAGGTTTGCACCCCCAAGATACCCCCCTGAGGAAGGCCATAAGCCGAAACGCGTAGGGGCAATAAAGGAAGGGTTTTTTTCAAACCTGAAAACTCTGCCAGTCTGGGTATCTGCTCTTTTCATTCTCTTTCTCTCTCCTAGTCCTTAGTGGTACACAAGATCTGGTACTAGAGATAAGGGTGCTGGGGCTACTTGGCAATAATGATCATAGCATGATCACGTTTGATTTCATAAATGGAAGAAGGATGGCAGGGAAATCCACAGTACTGCCTTTTAACTTTTAAAAGGGAGACTATGATTAAATGAGGAAAATAATTAAGAAAAAACTAAAAGGAGCAGCTGCAAAGGTTAAATATTTACATCAAGAATGGGAGTTGTTTAAAAATACTATCTTGGAAGCCCAGACCAGCTGTATGCCATGCTTTGAGAAAGGTCAAAGAAGTCTAAAAGAACTGCCAGCATGGTTTAAAGGTGAGGTCAGAGAGGCTGCTGTAGCTAAAAAAGCATTTTTCAGGAAATGGAAAAAGGAGCCAAATGACAAATATGGGAAACAACAAAAGCACTGGCAAGTTAGATGCAAGGCATTGATAAGGCAAGCAAAGAGAGAATTTGAGAAAAAGCTTGCTGTGGAAGTAAAAATGCATAATAAAGACTTTTTCAAGTGCATTTGTAGTAAAAAGCCTGTGAGAGAGTCAGTTGGACTATTAGATGATAGAGGGGTAAAAGGGACACTAGGAGGGAACAAGGCCATAGAGGAGAGACTGAATGAATTCTTTGTTTTGGTCTTTACTGAAGAAGATGTAGGGAAGTTACCCATGACTGAAATGGTATTTAAAGGTGATGCACTGGAAGAATTTAAAGAAATATCAATAAACCAGGAATCTATATTACAACTATTTGATAAACTAAACAGTAGCAAATCACCTGGACCAGATGGTATACACCCGAGGATGTTGAAAGAACTGAAATATGAGATTGCAGACCTACTATTAGTAATCTGTGATCTATCATTAAAATCATCTGTAGTACCTGAAGATTGGGAAAAGGCCAATGTAACGCCAATTTTAAAAAGAGTTTAAGGGGTGATCCTGGAAACTACAGGCTGGTGAGCCTGACATCAGAACCAGGCAAAATAATAGAAACCGGTATAAAGGACAAAATTACTGAATGTGTAAATTGTCATTGTTTAATGGGAAAAAGCCAACTTGGCTTTAGCCAAGGAAGGTCTCGTTTTACTAATCTGTTATATTTTTTGAAGGTGTGAATAAACAGGTAGACAAAGGTGAGTCAGTTGATATAGTGTAACTGGATTTTCAGAAAGCCATTGACAAGTTCCCTCATGAGAGACTCTTGAAGAAAAATAATTATGAGATAGGTGTTAATATACTATTGTGGATCAGGAAAAGGTTAAAAGATAGAAAGCAGAGGGTACGGCTGAATGGCCAATTTTCCCAATGGAGAAAGGTGAATAGTGGAGTACCCAAGGGATCTGTGCTGGGTCCGCTGCTTTTTAACATATTCATAAATTACCTGGAAACAGGAATAACGAGTGAAGTAGTCAAATTTGCAGATGACACAAAATTATTCAAAGTTGTTAAAATCCAAGAGGATTGTGAAAAATTGCAAGACCTTGAAAAATTGGAAGACTGGATGCCCAAATGGCAGATGAAATTTAATGTGGACAAGTGCAAAGTTATGCACCTAGCAAAGAACAACCCAAACTATGATTACACGATATAAGTTTCCATATTAGGAACCACCAGCCAGGAAAAAGATTTAGGCATCATCATAGATAACATGTTGAAACTGCCCAGTGTGCAGCGGTGGCCAAGAAGGCAAATAAAATGCTAGGAATCATAAAGAAAGGAATGGAGAATAAAACAAAGATATTACGCCTCTGTATCGTTCTATGATGCAACTGCACCTTGAATATTGTATGCAATTCTGGCCACCATATCTTAAAAAGGATATAGCAGAATTAGAAAAGGTACAGAGAAGAGCCACCAGAATGGTAAAGGGGATGGAAGGATACTCCTATGAGGAAAGGCTTAAAAGGTTAGGGCTGGAAAAGAGATGACTGAGGGGAGATATGATAGAGGTCTATAAATTAAGGAATGGAGTGGAACAGGTAAACATAGATCGATTCTTTATGCCATCAAAAAATAGAAAGACTAGGGAACATGCAATGAAGCTACAGTGTAGCCCATTTAAGACTAATAAGAAAAAAATATCTTTTCACTCAACAAGTAATCAAACTCTGGAATTTGTTACCGGAGGATGTAGTAAAAGCTATTAGTGTAGGTGGGTTTAAAAAAGATTTGGATAAGTTCCTGGAGGAAAGGTCCATAAACCATTATTAAAGAGGACCTAGGTAATCCACTGCTTGCCCCAATACAGGCATTATGGAACCTGTGTCTTCTGGGGAAACTGCTAGGTACTTATGACCTGGACTGGCCACTATTGAAAACAGGATACTGGGCTTGATGGACCTTGGTCTGACCCATTTTGGCACGTCTAATGTTCTTATGTTATTAATGTTCTAGTTCTGCTCTGCACCCATTATCCAGGGAAGGGTTTCTGTGGCTACAGAATATATGTTTTAAAAATAATCAAGAACTATAATGCAATTTATAACAACAAAGTAAATTATAATTTGGTGTTATAAACTGAGCTATTTTCTTTTACTTCCTTATTGTGCAACCATATTGCATTTCCTTTGTTTTTTGCAGAATATTGTGACACCGAAGTTCTTCCCTATACCTTTAAGACACAGAAAGCTGCTGAGTTTGGCACAGATTCTGACAGGAAGGGAGATCAAAAGCTTCACAGTTACCATAGGCAACCAAAGCAGGCTGAGACACGAGGTCTGAGGGCACGCCTAGCCAACAAACACTCCCCAAGTAATGAAGAGAACAGTTTGCACATGTGCAGGAAAACGCCCCTAACCATGTATAAGAAACGTGGTAGGCAAACAGAGTTAGATCGAGGCAGAAAGCTGGTAGGAGATCCAGCAGGAGTTGCAGTGAGAGAGGCTGAGTTGGATTCATGTGCTGATTCTGACGGTGGTTTTGGAGACTCAGAAGTTGAGAGTGATTTGGAAACTTGGCAAGTAAGGGAAGACTTGCAGCTCTCTAACAGAAGGTCAGAATACTCTCAGCCTAATGCTGTTTCATTTGAGTCTTGGAATAGAAAGCCAAGCAGGGCTTTGAAAAGAGACAGAAAGCCGTTTACCAGCAGAGGGATTAACTGCAGGAAACCCTCACCTGTGACGCAGGAAGAATTTCCCAGACACAGAGGTCAGTGGGGAGAACGGAGAGCAGCTGGTAAGGAACTCTGTATTACTGAAAGGCAGAATGGCCTAAGATATTTACAACCTTGGGAAAAGGAAAGTAAAGTGATTGAGGACATATGTATGAGTGAAGAAGATGATTGCATGTATTTAAAGCCTGGCAGAAAACTGCCAAGAGAGAGACCTAGTAGAAACAGAACAAGGCAGTTTTACAAACTATCTGATAATTATTTGCCATACTGTGGAGAGAGTGGTGAAGAGAAGCTAGGGACTGATTGGAGAAAGTTCCAGACTCTCTGCCCTAAAGAAGATAAGATAGTTGATGAACCGATGTGCACGGAGCAAAGTGAATGCTTTCCCTATGTTGAGGACATGGACTGTTCTTTATTAATAACTGATGAAACTTCTCTACGCTAGTAGAAGATAAGTGTGCCTGGGAGAAAGATAAACGTGCACAGAGGGAACTGCCAACGTTATTATCTGATTTCTGTTTGTTATAATTATTGGTTCTGTTCAAGCAAGAAGCTGTGTTTTCCTTTCACCTTTTGTTTTTGCCAGGGAGGGGAATAAATCCTTATTTCAACCTGACCACTCCGTCTCAACTACACTTTCTTTCATAGAAGGGTCAGGCCCAGCAGTGTGCCTAGCTATATACTACTAGTTCAGCCACTGCTGGTGACAATATATATTCACATAAAACTATGCTGGTCTAGTGTGCAGTTTCAGGTGTTATGATGGGGTGACCAAGCTCCTCTTGGTATTTATCTTGAGTGGGAAGTGTTGTGTTGGGGCCAAAAGCCCCTCTTGTTTTTGTGAGGATGGAAGCTGCTGTGTAGGGGCCACTGCATCTCTCTTTTTGTGAAAGTGTAAAATTCTATGTTGGGGCTGCCACGTCACTCTTGTTTATGCCGAAGCAGGAGGTATTGTGTTTGTACTATTGAGCTCTTCTTCTTGTTTGACACATTTAGCGGCATGTTTACTAAGCTCCACGCTGGTAACACATGTGTGGGCCCCGTTACCAGTATAGGGTTTTAGACTAGGGGGACAGGTACTTACCACTGTAGTTGCTGCACCCATTGAGATGGCATTAGTTTCATCAACACTACTTGCGCCTAGCCAATATGTTCATTTCTGCCAACAATGCAGATGCCTGCATGTGAGAGTTCTTTCTCTTGCCTCACTGTGGAGGAAAGTATAATTTTGAGAAATTCTAAAAACCTAGAAGCAATGGAAAAAGCATGGAACGTATTCCCTGGTCCTGCCTGAAAGTGGCCATGTTATTCTCGCTTTTCTCTCACGTTGACTGCATGACTGCCAGTAGGAAGTGAAGCTAGAGTGAGAGAAAATCAGAATAACACATGCTTGATGAAGACATTAAAATATATCGGTGATCCAGCAAGGGGAAAACATGGATTTATTGGGAAGGCAAGGGCAACTTTTGATTTTGTGACCCAATTAGAGCTATAGGAGCTGTTTCGGCAATGCAGGATCAGGATGGCCCTAAATGATAATCTCTTGCAATATTGTTTGGGTGTTTAAAGATATGACTTTCATGCTTGGGAGTCTGTGGAAGGCTGTTTGTCTTATCAAAGTGTGGCAGGGGTAAAACATTTTAGAGAAAAATAGTAATGAGATTGCTTTAACACATTTTATGGACACTATTTGGGTTTCCTGGTCCAGTTTATTAAAGTGAATTGCCTGGGCACAGCAAACATGCTGAAATGCTAATATATGAATACTGTATATTCAGATTATATATTTATTACCACAGCCTAATGAAATGCATATATACTTTTGGCCTATTTTAATAATTATTCTTCACAGTGCTACAGCTCGTTACCTCCTAGTTTGTCACTGAAACCTTTTTAACACGTAGCTTAAATCAGCAGTACTGTATATTAATGTTGTCACTGTCTTCCTATGTTGCGACTATTATTTGTATAAACATTATACCAATTTCACTTATAGTTTCTAGATATACATTGACTGCATAGTTGTCATGTTCTTGATTCCTACGTTCTGTACAAAATCTTTCTCCTGAATATTTTATCAATGGGTAAAATATTTCCGAGCTGTCCATACCACTGAATGTTTTTCTTTCAATCCATATCTAAAATTTAGCATGCTCTTGGACTATCACAGCCTGTTCACATGATGCTAAGTATTTACTGCTCAGTACTTATTTTTATTCTGGCTATGCATTTTTCCCTTCACTACAATTTTCTTGTGACACTGAATTTGAAGGAGAAACACTAGCATCATGCAAAAAGAGTTCAGAAAGGAGTTCTGGTGAAAAGGGGGCATTAACCATAATGAGGAAGGGGGCGCCAATCTATAGGTTGCAGGGGGCATCAGAAACCCTAGCACCAGCCCTTGTGTAGGCTTTGGTCATTTCTTTGGCAGCTGATGGATGATGGATAGCTGGCAGAATGAGTCCCACCAGTGGCCCCTTCCCTGCATCATCTGCAAGATCAGAAACTAAGAAATGCATACACATGAGTTTTAAAAGCACTCACACAGGCTGATGCAGAAAGACCAACGCGCCCTTTGCGCAAAGATAATGTAACTTATAAGCACAAGTTCCAACAGGACAAATGCAGAAAAGAGACTGACACGCGCATAAACAGCAAAGGAAAAGCAAGTGCACACAGTAATGCCAAGCATAGTAACGCCAATCATTTAGATTGCAGCAACCCCATGCATATTTAAATTATAGGCAAATGAGCTGCACCTATTAAAATGGCATGCTAATATTGTCTGCATTTATTGCAGAGAAACTCATAGAGGATTACGTAACCAGCCGAAGCGCCAATATCTCTACGCCTGGGTCTGAGGTGACAGGGGCCCTGACAGTATTTTGATGGCATCAGGGGCTTTCCTCTATGCCTGGATCATCTGAGATGAAGTGTCAAACTTCCCCTCCAATGATCCAGGCATCAGGGAAAGCCCACGATGCCCCCAGCAGAAACCAAATCCCTGGTGGCCCAGCTGCCCCAGTCCCCCCATCCAATTAAAAATAACCTTGGTGGACCAGCGGCCCTGATCCCAGCAACCCAATTAAAAATAACCCTGGTGGCCCAGCAGCCCTGATAGCACCCACCCAATTAAAAATAACCCTGGAGGCCCAATGGCCCCAAACCCTCCACCCCCCTCCCAGTACATTTACAATAGAGCAGAAACATTGCCCATGTGCCCCCACTCCTGTATCACCTTCTTGAAAAATAGCAGCACCTGGCCCTATGTGGTGCATCCAGGGATGCACTGGTCGGGGTCAGACTGCCATATATGTGGTGCATCCCAGGATGCACTGTGTGGGGTCAGGTGCCACCATTTTTCAAGATGGCAGCACAGGAACAAGAGCACATGAGCAACGCTCCCTCTCCATTGTAAAGGTACTGGGAGGGGGAGGGGGATTCAGGGCCCCTGAGCCACCACGGTTATTTTTAATTGGGTGGATGGATGGGGGGATCAGGGCCACTGGCCACCAGGGTTATTTTTAATTGAGTGGGTGGGGGATTTGGGGCCACTGGGCCACCAGAGATTTGCTTTCTGTCAGAGGCACCAGCCCCACCAACAGTATTTTGGTGGCACTGGGGGCTTTCCCCGATGCCTGAATCATCTGAGGAGAAGTTTGACACTTCACCTCAGATGATCCAGGCATGAAGAAAGCCCCCGATACCATCAAAATACTGTCAGGGTGCATATGCAAATTAGCCATGCAGTGCCCCTGTTTCTCTGGGAGAGCATGCCAAACTTGCATTGACTTTTGTGCACAGGTGTTTGATTTGCTCTCTCAGTTTAGCATTGCCATTTGCATCACAGTTTAGCACATGACTAATTTGCATATGTGCCCATTCTGTATGCCAGCGCTGAAGTTGCGCACTATCGGTGTAAAGAGTTAATAGCAAGCGACTTCTGAGTAGCCTCTCTACATCAGGCCAGCAGTGCCTTAAAATTTGCCACAGGTCAAAAAGGTCCCACGTTACTGACTCAGCTTGACCTGACAGAAGATCACCACTACCCAGCCCCCATGACTCACTCTCTTACACACCATACTCTCTCTCCCACGCTTACAACTCAGGGACCTTCCTCCTGCTCTGAGGTGGGGGAGAGGTGGGTGTTGCTTATATTCCTGCACTTCTGGGTCAAGATTAACAAGGGAATATGGATAACATGTGGCTTATTCTTCCGGAGAGCCCGACAGGGTTGTGAGTCCAAAGGAGAGTGGTGTGGCCAGGGCTGTAACAAGGGCTGTGCAAGCAGTGCGGACGCACATGGTGCAAGCACAGAAGGGGGTACTAACATCATCACTAGGCTTCTAGGAAGCTCAGAAAGAGTGAGATACTGAAGGCGACTGGGTGGAGGAGGGGGCACTAGATTTGTCAGTTGCACAGGGTGCAATTCTAGCTTGATGTGGTTCTGGATACAACCCATTTCCAGTGGTAGGTTTAGCCCTCTGACTGACCCTGGGCATGGAGAAAATTGTCCGCTCCCCTCTAGCCAGTGGGCAAGGTCCCACCTCAGAATCATGAGTTCTGGAGGCCTGGAGGGGTTGTGCTCAATGTTGTATCGGTCAGTCAACCTAAAATAAGGATGAAGCCTTGCAAGATCATCATTTCCAGTGACAGGACGGATAAAATATACACATCTGAACCCCTGCTGCCTCGTTCGCTAACACCATCCTTTTGTGTTCTACAGCATCTTCCTTTGGTTACGTGGACTTACTTCCTTGAAATAACACACAGGACCAGTTCTGCTGGGAATAACACCAGCTACAGCTGTGGTTATATAACAACGCGAGCCACGTTACAGAGTATAAACCATTTAGGACTCAGTACAACTCCCCCTCCCCCATTCTTTCTTCACCATCCCCCTTTTAGAACCTGGACAACAATTGCCGCATGCCTTTACCAGCACAGAATAAAAGGCCTGGGAAGAAGTAAGAGATGGGGGAATGGGAGGACTAGGGAGAGGTAAGAGCGCGACCCCAGGCTCTGTCCTTAGTCTACCCCAAACTCCGCCCTGTGGGCAGAAACCCTTTTTGGTCTGGCCATGGGGATCTGATCTCCCGCAGGGAGAGCAGGAAGAGTCTTTGCCATGATCACAGTCGTCAGGGAGCCTGTGGGGATCCCCTCCCCTGCAGGCAGAAGAAGCAAATCCACGATCATAGTAAAGACCCTCACTGTTCTGCCCGAGGGGATCCGATCTTCCACAAGTAGACAGAAAGGGTCTTTGACACAATCGCAGCTTCCTTTCTTCTTCTGCCCACAAGGGATGGGATCCCCATGAGCAACTTGCTGCCTGCCATGCCACATTTTTTGGTGGGGCCAGGGCCTGGGTGGCCCAACCCTTTCCGATGCCTATGGGTAATAGCAGGGTATGGTCTAGGAAGAAGGCAATAAAAGTAGGTGAAAAGCTGATAGGTAAAAAGTTAAACGTGGGAAGCTGAGGACTAAAGGGTGGGAAGATGGGGTGAAATTTGAGTGGATGCTGAGGCACAAAAGAAAGAAATGACGAGAAGAGCAAGATCATTGTAAGGGAGGTATGGAAGAATACTGGAGGAGAGACGAGAAATGGCACAAGGATAGCAAACGCTGGAAGAGTTACGTGAAGTCAGACAAAAGAAAAGGGGAAAATGAGACTGGGGACCAACATAACTGGAAAAATAAAATGCCCTGCCAAAGATAGAAAAACACACTTATTTTAAATTTTTAATTAGAATATGTTGGCTTTGGAAATTGTGCATCTATGATATCTTTGTATTGTCCTCAGTACGAAAGGAAATGCATTTCTGTTTCTACTTTTCTAGCTTTGTGCTGCATTCACAGTCTGGCTTATTGGGTTTTCCAAATTAGTGTGTTTCTGCATATTTATGTTCCTAATTTGTGGTCCCTTGTTCTGTATTTTGTGGTGGTGGTGGTGGGGGGGGGGGGGAGTCTATCTGTATTTTCCATGTGTGACAGAGGTGAGTGATTCTGTTTGCATATTATTTCTGTGTAGGAATCAATAGATGTCCTGCTGGTTCTGTTTTCCCAGTAGAAGATGTACTAGTATTCTAGAGTCAGATCCTGATATAAAATTTGCAATGCTGCCTTTTCATAAGTAGGGTTTGTGCTGTTTGCATCCTGGCAGTGCTGTTATGGTATGGCAGGTTTGCTATTGGCTCTGAATGGTCTTTTTGCAGGATTTTTTTTTAATTACTTCACAATTTACCTGGCAGATGGCACTGGAGGGAAACTGAATAGCTGTTCCTGAGATTCCACTAAAATATAATATTAAATTTAAAATAAATATTTTAAGATTATGTTGTCCAAGCATATGTTTTTGCAGGATCATTCTTGGAGTGAGCCTGGACTCTGATTCTTTTAACTCCCTAATAATGCCTCTGCCCAATTCATCACCTGTCTTATTTCTCCCATCTCTCTAGTTCCCTCCTCACACTGTGCTGTCCAGTCCCAACTGGCAGCAGGAGCATGGAGTTGGTTGCATAGCAGGCTTCTTTTCCCACTTTTCCAGTGGCTAGTGCCGCTCCCAGTGTGCTGCAGAAATCTGCTGAGCATCAGCAGATGAGAGAAGCACCAGCTAAAGGAAAAGTGGGTCCTCTGCACCACCAGCTGTACTCTCCTGCTGTCAGCTGGGATTGGACCATGTGGGGGGCAGGGTCGGCTCAACCATTAGACAAACTAGGCCTAGGGCAGCAGCTTCTAGGAGAGGGGGGCAGCAAAGAGCCCATTTACCTTTGTAAGTGTTTTTTGGAAATCTCCCTCATTATGCATATACAAAACAAAGTGTAATATTTAAAAGTATGATGTCCAAATATGCATTTTTATAGGATTTTCTGTGATGATTTTGACCGACTTTAATTATCAATATCCTGAGGGGGTGTAGGTGCGAGAGGTCGAAATACTATTTGTGAGTGACGCAAGGTTTGCCTGGGCATATATTAAATGTCTGCCAGCCCTGCTTGGGGGAGGAGAGAGTGTTGGATGCTGGATGTGCATGAGGTGACTAGAATAAACATTTGCCCCTGGACTCTGGAAAGCCATGGTGGAGAGATGAGAGGAGAGCTTCCATGCCAGTCTGAAAAACACTGCTTTATGTAGCATCATCCTCCTTACAACAATGTGCTTCCCACCTTCAAGAAAAATCTGAAATTGTGCAGATGTAGGTTAAATGATTTGCTTGAAGTCATCTCATGGGCAGAGGAGTAAGGCTATAGACTGTGGTCTGTGAGTAGATGTGTTCTGAGAACTGCTGATTCCACAAGAAAAAGAAACAGGATTTTTCTGTCCTGCTTGCATGAAGGCACATTTTGGAAATACCAGTTTGATGCCCCATGGGACGTACTAATCAAAACGTCCGAAATTCTGCAGGAAGGGCAATAGAGAAGATGGGCATATGTAAATGCATTCTAAAATTGAGCTGTTTTTGCCCTGAAAGATAAGCATCACTATCAATGCCTCTGGAAACAGAGACGTGCAGTGAGCCAATCAATTTTAGAAAGATGCACGTGTGAAAGATCAACATGGGGGACCGGGTGATACAGAAGTGGCAGTATTTCAGGACCTACATGTGGTTATGTCACTGTATCCACATAGGGGCCTGACATTTCGGAAACAGAGACACGGAGCAGTGCAGCAGGAAACAAAGACGTTTTAATTGTTACCTGCTAGCTGTCTTTTAGGGGAGGTAGTTTAGGGAATTGAGAATGCATTCCCATATTATCCCTACTAGTGACTGTTGGCAGAAACGAGCATTTCATGCCTGGGGAAGGTCTAACTGTGGACATATCTGCCAGTGAATTTAAAGCACAAACACCATTCTCAAATCGGGCATACGTGTGTATCTTTTTTGGACCACCCTGGACATGCCTTTATCACGTCCCTGTGCACCTTATACGTGACTGGAGCAGTATGCCTTGTAGTACTATATAAATGATTAGTAGAAGTAGTAGATATGTGTACACTGAGCCCATTTTAAAATCACTATTGAGATGTGGATCTGATTTGCACTGTTGTCACACATGGAGATCGCTAATAGGGCTTCTAAAATGCCCTCTTTAGTCTACTAATCTGCACAGAATGTGACATGAAAATGGGAAAAAAGTTCTCTTATTGGAATTCTGTAATCTCCCTTCCTTTTCTCTTTTCCTCCAAATCTGTGTCCCATTGCACATGTTTGAAAGTTGAAAACTGCTGAAACACAGCTGCAGCTTGTCTAGATAATTTGGGTTTCAATAAAGGGGACTGAGAACTAGCTGCCAATACAGAAGTATAAAAAGGGGTGAGCCCTACAGTATCTACTGTAAGAGGAGAAAACGATACAGATATCCCTGCATCAACTTGCATTTCAAATTAGGACTCATTGTGCAAAATAGCTTCCAAAACTGAACAGACCTATTTCAGAAACTGCTAACTAAGCATCATTTCCCTTAGATTTACCCAATACTTTTAAAGAAATGATAATGTGTTCCTATTACACGCCTTTTCTTCCATCCCTTGGTTCTCTCAGTGTAATTCAGTTTCCTTTCCACACTTTTCAGGCAAACAAATAATTATCGCAATGCTTCTGGGACATGCCCCTGCACAGTTTCACCCACTCTCTCCTCACATTACATCAGCGTCCTGTGGTTTTACTACTGAAAGACAAGAGGAGGAGAGAGAATATTCTGCATTTTAATCTACGACAGATGTAACCACATAAAGCCGAAAAACCTCCTTTGTTTTCCGAATAAAGATACCGTCAAAACAACTACAGAAACGTGTTTTACAGCTCTGCAATGATAAGTGAAAGTCTCTAAGTATATAAAAAAGAATAAAAAAGATCATTTTAAAAATATGCAAACAAAAACCATATCTACGTATAGCGTCATAGAAGCATTTGAAAAGAAAAAAGGACAGGAACAATTCCTACCCAAATTTTAAAGAAAAACAATCAGATCGCAAAAAAAAATAAATAAATAAAAAATAACGGGTGCCCTACCTAATTTCCTTATATTATGAAAAAGAAACCAAACAGATCCAGAAAGGAAGCGACAAAATTAAGATTTTTTTTTTTAGGATTTTGGATGCAATGTTTAGATGCCATTAGTGAACGCACCATTGCTGGTATGATCAGTGGGGTACCTGCGTGCGACTAGTTGTGTTTTCACTTAAGGAAGCCAGACTGTGTGCCCCAAACGACAGGAAAAGACGCGTTTCGGAAGGTCTATTACTTGTGCTCTCTTTCCGTCTTTATCGCAAGACTTTCATTTGCGTACTGTAGAAACGATCTGACTAGTTCAAATTTCCCCACCATTAAAGAAAGCATAAAATATGTGTTTTTATTTTGCCACAAAACACGCACACGACTCAACATCATAATTTTAAAAATGATTTTTTTGCAATCTTTAATCATAGTGGGAATATTAGCAAGCAGTCCTTTTAACACAACGGGATCCTGAGGGGCTTCATAACTGAACAACTTAGAAGAGTGGTCCAGCCACCCGTGCGGCGCTGGAGTTTGGACAGCAGGTCGGAGAGAGGAAGGAGCAATATACGTATTATTATTATGCAATGAATTTAGACACGGAGAGACAAAGTGACGTGAGCAAAAGGAGGTTTGAGCAGGCAAATGCTATGACTTTGTACCATTTTGTCTTTCTGGAAAGCTCACTCGCCTTATCACAAGTTCTTCCATTCCAAAGAGTAGGGACCATGCATCTGGGATCTATTAGGTTACAGAATCAAATCTACCACCTAGTTAGCGAATTGTTTTCAGTTTTTCTATTTAAATTTAAATGATGTTAAATTTCAAATTGTGATAAAGAAAAATTATCTAAAAAAACAAGGCTATTTCGAACCCATTTGCATTGCTGTAGTCTTGTTTCCTTTCGACGGTATTTCTAAGCAGATCTGACAGCTCGCGTTGTAAGGCAAAGGCGATCTTCCAAGGAACGTCAAGCTTGGAACAGGTAAGGAGGGGCTTGGAACGTCTTCAGGGGCCTCTATCACTAAAATAGTCTAATTGCACTGCATACGTTTAGGATAATACGTCATTTTGGCCACTTCTGATCTTGCACCGTTTGCAGCTATAAGTTTTTTATTTGTCTTTTAGCATTTCGTCTAAACGTTGTCCTAATATTTGTTTCGAAATAAATGCTGGCTGGTAATTATGGACCCACCCAGAGTAACATCAGAGCGCAGTAGCGGAGAAGGCGCTTAATATCTTCAGCTTGGAAGTTAAGGGCGTATATAGGAAGGGAACCGGCGGTATTTGGTTTAAATTCATCCAAATACAAATGGAATACTTAAAATAAATGCTGTCTTTCAGCAAGAAAAATTCCCTGTTCCTTCTCTCACAATCTTGTTCCTTCAAGCAAAAATAATATTAAATGCTCATGGATTTCAAACTCTTTAGAAATGGGGACATGCTAAAGGATCTTGGGTTTTTCACGCATGCTGTATTTCTAAAGAGTAGTTTTGAAATCGCTCGTGTCCTAGTTTGGTAAACTTTGATGTGCGTTCAGATCTCGCTTGCTAAATATTGGTTTACAAAGAAACAAGTTACAGACGGAAGAACGAGAGTGTCTCACCTGTAAGTCTGTCTTTAGCAAACCTCCGACTGCTCTCCATCCAGGGAAAGGTGAGACTGGGCATATTTGCCATGCTGTGGACGGGGGGCACCCCGGCAGAGATGCCCTGCGGGTGGGAGGAAGGAGGAGGGGGCATGGGCCTGTGAGCAGGTACCCTGATGACTCCTCCGGGACCCCCGGGGTTTACATTCACGTTCATGCTCACATTCATACTCATGTTCACGTTGTAGGAGCCGGGTAACCCAGCCATGGAGCAGGCCGGGTTGTAGACATTGTTGTAACCATTGGCATAGACATTGGTGGCCACATGGTAGTCTGAGTCCCCGGCCCTGCTGGGCACCATGCAGCTGTTCTGCTGGTCTGAACTGTTCAAGATCTGATCGATTCCAAAGCTTATGGGTTCATGATGGGTGTGGGGCTGAGGGTCCTGCTCCAATCCAGGGTGATCCATTTAGTAGGGACTAGACTCGTTAAGACATACAGAAAGACTGAGTGTCCACCTGTAAATCCGTTGGGGTTTTCCCCCTTTTTTTATACAGATCCAGAATGGGAAATCTCCCTCCCGTGACGTGAAGCCATTGAAAGTAAAAAGCGTTTCCCCAGAATTGCTTGGACTATGGAACTAACTCAAAGCATCGACTCGTGGATTCTAACATTTGATGAGAAACCAGCCCAGCTTCCAGGTCTCTTTAGTGAGGAAGTGTGCAAGTTCTCTGTGATTTCCTTTTCTTCGTTTCAGAGTGTGAGCCACACCGCAGCCCTGCTCGGGACAGGAGAGCTGGACACCTGAAGCTGGGGGTTTTGCCGACGAGATCCTCTTCGCGGATTTTCCGCTTCCATTTCCGGAGGCCAATGCAAACGAGAAAGAGCAAAATTACACGAGAAACATCTAAATCCTAAAACTTGCAGTCACCCAAAAGTCGATGCAGCCCGTTCATTCCTCTCGCTTGAATGCTGCAATGTGCAAGCTTGGTGGAAGGAAAGCCTTGCAGGTGCGTGGGTTGCTACACCTTTATCCTTGGGAAAGTATTTGTGATCTTCCAGAGGGGGGACGTCATGCCTGGAAAAGTGCAAGTTTCGCCCCGTTTGCTCTGCTGGAGTAGAGTGGTGTAAATATTCCAAAGCCAGCAGGGAATCCTTTGGCTTTTTTTTCTGCTCAGCGAACTGGTATTGTTTAGCTAGGATCGTGCTAAACATTTTAAAAAAAATCCAGAGATCTGGTCTCCCATTGGTTCCCCACTGGCAGTGATTGACATGATCTCAACTAAAATGGGCGTGGGGAAGGAATTTAAAGGCAAACTACCCCCTTTTTGTAAAGGCTGGAAGAGCAGAACGGAAGGAAGAGGTACATGTTTTTCATCACAAATTCTTTCTGCCCTGAAAATTGTGACACAGTCTTAAGCCGACGGAAAGAACTGGTACCTCGCTATCCTTTTTTTTATGCTATATACTATTTATTTCTCGAGAATGCGTAACAAACATTGCAGGACTGCGATTAAAAGTACGCAGCAGAGCAAACGGTGCCATTGGAAGCCCTTGCTCTTTGTACCTTAGTTTAATTCAAGTCCAGGAAAGGTCATTTAAAAAAAATCTGCTCTTTATGAAGTTTAAATTAAAAGGAAAATAAACCTGCACAGAATGCGACTCAATTAGAATTACATTTTTTTCTCCCTCAGATGTTATTTAGCTAACATCTTTCTAATCATTGCCAGCACCTCCTTAAATGTGATCAAAATCTGATGCACACATTGGTGGAAATGTAATTTCTAAGCATAAACAATACTTCTGGTTATATATACAAATTAACTTCCGATCTCCGAGCTATAATTAAATTAAAACTCGGAAATCGGAAGTTGTCGAAGTAGTTCATATGATAAATGACTTAATACGCTAAAACATGCAATGAAATCTTTCATTGTTTGAATAGTTAAAGATGCAGAAAAAAATGCACATTTCTGCCTAGCGTTGTAAAAAGATTATAAAGCCTGATTGAATTATATTACGCTGCCTTATACGTAGATGTTATCCGCAGTATTTTATAATATTTTTAGTTTGTAACACGTCTTGCAGTTCCTTGCTTTCACGCTGTACCCATTTTATTTTATCTCTCTGACGCACAACTGCCAGATCTGCTTTTATATTAGTTTCCGTGAATAAGACACATTTTTTCTAACAAAGCGACGTCTAAAATGCATTCATCATTCAGCCGATGCGTATCGTCTTGGGGTCCGGAATTAATATTTAGATTCGACATTAACTTCCAAACAGAGATACTTCAGCATCGGTTTGGTTGCAATATTTTGTGTATTCCGTTTTCGGAGGCACGCGAGTGTTCTCGTTCCCTTTCTTTTCTTTTCTCCTGGTTTTATGCGCAGTTTTAGGTATACGTCGCACTGCTTGGCCGTGGATCTTAATCGTCTTTTTTAAAGTCTTTTTTTTTTCTGCCTGCAGAAGGGAAAGGGAGGGGGAAATCAATCCAAATGAAAAAGGGATATGGGATCCCATTTCATAAATCTATAACAAAGGCGATAAGGAAGCGGCTTAAAGGTTGCTGAGGATATTAAGACGTCCCAGAGATATAAAGGAGCCGCAGAAGACCAGGTAAAGCTCATAGGAGATCAATGTTGCATTCAAATCTATAAATAATGAAAATGGTTTTCGGAATAATTTCGTAGTAGTAAAAGGGGGATCCGGCTGTAGAAAAGCCTACAGGCAGTGCTCAATTTCAACATCTCCCAACAGACTCTAGAAACAATCTTACTTTGTACTGCTCTGCTGAGTCCCCAGTTTGGATCTGGCCGTAGAACTATATATATACACATATATTAGGTCTACATTATCTTCCTTCAATGCAAAACGGTAAGTCTACATTTTTCCTTGATGTGCATTGAGCTAAAGCGTTTTGTGTATGGAGGAGCCGTGCACAGCCTCCAAGTGTCCCTTTTATCCTTTTCCTGCATAAATTTAAAACAGTTTGCTGCTTGTTGGTATTTGCGTCCAAGAGGAATCCTAAAACAGGAAGAACGAGCCGCAGGATTGCAAATGATGGTTTGGGCGTGAAGGGCTTTAGCATTTTGCTCCCCAGACTACCAAAAACGAATGCAACGATCTTCCCATCAACATCGAAACTGTAGTACTGGCGAAGCTCTTGTGTTCTGTGAAAGTTGTTTTTTCTTTTGCCAAGTAATCAAATAAAGTTTCATGTCTCGTAAGAAGGGAGGTGTAAACGTATCACCAGATTCACACCTGTGGACCACAAAAGAGGCCCGAAGTGCGAATAGAGGTCCTGCAAAATATTGTTACAGAGGTTTATTCTAAAGGCATTTTATAGTTGTAGCCATGAGATTAAAATAGATCATTTTCCCATAATAACAGCTATTGAAGATGTGTCTGTAGTCTCTCTCTCTGTGTCTGGCAAACGCAACAAACACACAGGGAAGGAGGAATGTACGTATACCTATCATGTCACACGCTGTCACCTATTGTTCTATCTTTATTTGCGCGTATACAATAATTATAAACGAAATTCGAAAATATATCGCCATAAGTCCATGCCTCTTTAAAAAAAATGACTCCGATTTATTTTATTTTGAACTTACAGGGTGGACGTCTTGGCATCGTGCTCTGTAAAGGACGGGGACGTTTGCCCGCCGAGTCCCCAGATCGCCTTCCCCTTTTGAAAATCTTTCACGGCGCGCAGACGCCTTCCTTGCCTGATTGATGCTCACAGGCCGCTCTTCCTCGCTTATTGCATTCTGCAGGGAAAGTATTTAGGGCTCCTTCCATTCCACTAAATTCAATTGACACAGCTGTAAACTGCTAATGAAAACCGCTGCAGACAAACTGGAGTTTAATAAGTGATCATTTGCACGTGAATGCAGACGCCTTAAATTGAATCGGCTGCCGCTAACACGAGAGACGCCATATCTGCTCCGAAATTACCAGCACGGGATGACTGAAAGGATGCGACGTTGCTCAAGCTGTCTTTTGGATATTAAGAGATTTGCTTACTGTGCAGCACCTTATTGCTAATTTTATGTTCATCTGGGATAGGGAGAGGGTTACAGTAGAAATATCTGAAACAGCTCCTGCTTTTATTTCAGAGAAAATATGGTGTGGCAAAAGACAAGTAGGTTACAGAAATGAGATAAAAGAAGAAGTGAATTTGTGCAATAATGTAATTGGCCGAAACGGTTTCCCGGTGATATATTCAATACATACGAATACATACAAATAAAAGTATTTTCCCGATCGTGTCACATAATACAGTATCAAGTATTACAGAGGAGATGTTCCGGGTATTCTACAAGCCGAATGAGATATTACCGCTGCTACCAGTATTGTTCTTGTTACTTAAGTATTTGCAACATTTTCTTGAACAGACCACAACTTTACTCCCATATATTTGCCATTTATTTTGGGTTACAGTAGTTTTGAATCGCATATAGCGAATTACTCTGATGATGGTGATAGAACCGAACTGCAATTCATTATTGCTCAGAATTATTTTTAGGTTATGACATCTCGCCAGTTGTACGCAGTCCTGTAATTTGTTTTACGAAGAACGATGTAAAAGCTGCACTTTTTCCTTCGCATTTCCACATGAAAAATAAAAATTTAAAACGCTTATAAATCAGTTTATGAATATACGTTAAGGCATCCCATGGAACAATGTAGTTTAATTGCTCTGGTTTTGTTGTTTTAATTATTTTATTAATAAAATTCAATAAAGTTTGGAACTTAAAAAAAATGTTAAACCCTGCTAGTACAAACTGGGAAAATGACGATATGGGCGAAGCGCAACTCGTTTTTTTCATAAATACTTTTATTTTATGGGAAATAATCTTTGCACGTGATCGAATTTTAATAGTGGTTTTATTCTAATTCAAAACGGATAACAAAAATGCACCTTCTGTTTTTGTGAACATGTTAAGAAAATTCAATTCCATTCCCTGTACATTCATTTCTATAACATTTATTGGTGCAGTATTGGATATATATAACATATATGTGCATCGTCATATTAGTTTGTAAGAATATATATTTCTAATTTAGGTTTTAAAGTAAAGTGACATTTTGCAAGTATAAGAAACAGGAAACGTGTATGCAACAAAATTGAATGTATTTATTGATTAATCAGTATTTATTTTCAACCGGGGATGTCAGCGCAAAACTATCGATTCTTTGTCAACCTGCAGTTTCAGACGTGGAGTGGGAGCAAATACAACACCATTCCCCCAGCCAGGTTGCCGGGCCAGCCCCATCTCCTGCTCCAGTCTGAGGGTGCAAAAAAAAAAAAACCCAACCCCAAGCCCTCTCCAGCAAAACTGTATTACATACCAACGTCCGTCTGGTATACGGCCGACGGTGTGTCTCTTCGGGAAATTTGGGGCGCTTAGCGAGAAAATGTAAGAGGCTAAGAGCAAAACCTTGAAAAGTGTAAAAATAACGAACGGTTTGATATGAGAAAATAATAAAAGTTATTTTGCTAACATTATCCAAAGCACAGGATGCACTGTAAGTAGCGAGTCAAATAGTTTTGAAGACGTATATTCCGTCTACCTGACTCCGGCAATTAACCTTCCTTCTCTCCACGGTGCACACTCTTTAATAATATTGATGTTTGGGGCAACTCAAATGTTATTATTGGCCTGTTTTGATTTTGTTTTCTAGTTTATTGGTATCTGTGGTAGCAGAATTGGAAAAAGATACGCTGGGTCCCTAACACAATTACCTCTGACGGCAGAATCCAGGCGCGGCTAATTATTACACTTGGCGTCTCTTGTCTAGGGCAAATAGCATTATTTTTCATAACCTTTTGTCTTTCCACTTGTAAATGAGTTTGATGTATGGATGCAGCGTCCCGGCTCCTGCAGCTAAGAGCAGCTTGCGCTCCGCCCTCTGCCTATTTGAACGTCCAACAAGTTGTTAATAAGAGGCCGGGTGTTTGCGGGGCAGCCTGGGGCTCTGTACGGGCTGCTGGTGGACGGCTGCAGATCCTGGCTCTGTCCCACGCAGTGATGGATGGATGGATGGATAGCTGCAGGGCATGGGGAGGAGGGGTAATCAAGAACCAGCTAGCACACACACTTCTAATGGCCTATCTGGCCTTGTCCTATCTGCTAAATGTGGATCCCTCCACTGGGAAAAATAAAGAGGGGGGTAGGGTTTCAGGGTAGCATTTATAATTTTAATTAGTACCCTCCTCCCCCTCCACACAATATTGCTCTCTGTAAGGATAGTTACTTTCACCTAACATATATGGTATGTAAATGTATGTGTGCAAAAATACTAGAGAATAATTATTGACTCTAAAGTCTCAATTTCTAGTGTTTATTCCCTTTGATGTGGTTCCTGTAAGCAGATGGGATGCTTGCTTGCTAGAAATGCAGAGTGTGCAGGTGAGAGCAGGGCCATCCCAACCACTAGGCAAACTAGGCAGTTGCAGGGCATTCAAAACTAAATAATAGATTTTGATAGCAAAAGGGGGTGTAGAGCTTGAGGTTTTCCTAGGGCAGCAACACGTTGAACAAACTCTAGGGCTGGCCCTGGCTGAGAGTGCCTGTAGTCACTCGGGTAAGGGGGCTAAATCCTGGCCATCATGGTGACTACGGGGTATCCTGCAACTCCTCTGCCAAACTCTGGACATCACAGGCTTAGGCATGTTTTGTCTTGTCAAATGACGTCACTTTGGCTGTGTGAGCCCTAACTGTCAAAGATTGTTTTTCTTTTTATTTTAAATAGTACTTACCTGATTCTTAGGTGACCCTGAAAAGAAAAAAGGCACGGAGGACCATTTGCCCAGAGAAGAAGGAGGCTAGACTAGATGATGGTAGCTCTGAATTAAAGAGAGTAAGAGAGAAACTGAGAGACATATGTTTACTTAACGGAGGGTCCCCGCCAACGTACAGCACAATGCTGGAATCTGAGAAGTAGCCTCTGTCGTCGCTACTGTGGTCTTACATAGAGACAGCAATGGATTTTAGAAGGATGTAGGTCTATGGTTCTTGCAGTCTGCATTTATAATAAATAGCTGGATTTAGAGTTATTGCCCATCCTTTCCAAATCTGAGCTCAAGACGAGATAGGAGGTGCATAAATGATATCTCTAGATGAGGTGAAGGAGGGCCAAGTGCCAAAGGTCACAACAAAGGTTAGTGGAAGAGTGGGATTCAAATCATGGTTTCCCTGGATTGTAACCCACTTCTCTAAGCACTAGATTACTCTTCCACTCCCTGCATATGCATTGCACGTTTATGTTATTACTGATATTTGATAAAACTGCATTACTATCCTAAATGCACTTGTTCCCTCTGCTGCCTAATAAAATATTTCTTCGTATTGTACTGACATGTAAGCATCATATCTACTGTATGTTTTATGAATGTTCTAGCAAGCTGTCTATTATGGTGCATCATTTGTATCCTGCTGATATCCTGATCATATTTCTGTTATGTGGAGGGTTTAGTGAAGCTTAAAGAATGGTTGAGAATTTGGCAGCTAAGATTTAATGCTAAAAAAATGCAAGGTCATGCATTTGGGCTGCAAAAACCCCGGAGAGTAGTGAAGTATAGTGTGGGGGGGGGGGGGAGTCAATTCATAAAAGAAGAGCAGGACCTGGGGGTGATCGTATCAGATGATCTTAAAGCAACTAAACAGGTAGAAAAGTCAATGGCAAAAGCCAGAAAGATGCTTAGGCAGCAGGAAAAAGCAGATAATAGTGCCTTTGTACAGTTCTTTAGTGAGACCTCATTTGGAGCGCTGTGCACAATTTTGGGGACTGCACCTTTAAAGGGATATAAATAAAATGGAGTTGGTCCAGAAGGCAGCTACTAAAATGGTCAGTGGTCCTCGTCATAAGGTATATGATCTTAATATGTGTACTTTGGAGGAAAGATAGAAGAGGGGTGATATGATAGAGACATTTAAATACCTCAGTGGAATAAATGCACAGGAGGTAGCCCTCATCCAGCTGAAATGAAACTCTGAAATGAAGGGTCATAAAATGGAGGTGAAAGAAGATAGATTCAGGAGTAATCTGAAGAAATATTTCTTTATGGAAAGGGTGGTGGATCTGTGGAACAGCCTCCTAGTGGAGGTGGTGGAGATGAGGACTGTATCAGAGAATCTCTGCGGGAGACGGCGGGACTGAAGAACTTTATAATTCTTATGGATGGGCAGACTGGATAGGCCATATGGTCTTTGCTGTTGTTTTCTGCTTCTATGAATGTTCTCCTGTGCTGTTTTATGTGAATATTACTGACACTGTTTGATTTAAGTGCTAATACCAGGATGTAATTTGCCTATCTCCAGGTTTACTACATGGCTCTAACTGTGTATTATGCCAACATTTGGCCAGTTTACTATTGTTATGTTGTTTCAAGAATGTAAATTTTTTGTGCTATGTTGTACCTGTTGTATACACTGCTTTGGGTGAATTTCTTTATAAAGGCAGTTAATAAATCTTAATAATAAATGCAGAAAGCACCTAAAACATGAAAGCAATGGTTTTAGGATTTGTTGATGGAGGTTCCTCTTTACACATATGCACTAGTTGTATAAGATAATGAACATACTGTACAAAATCAGTTCAAAATCAAGAAAACCTCTTTCTTCCCAGTGCTTGTTTATCATTACTATTTTGCAGAGAGGCTGAAATATGTAGAAACAGTGGCATATGTTTGGCGCCAGATAATGTCTTAAAAGTACAATAGTGTGTACATATTGGTAAACTGGAATTTGTTTGCAGCCTGTGTCTGGGTTGGCTTTCATTTTGCTCTGCTCTTATTCAACAGTCCATTGCCTCGGAAGGAAGACCTGGCATCTACTTCCTGTCACACTGCCAAGAAAACCCAGGAGCGGCTGGGTTGCCAGGAGTCAGCGTTGACTCAAAGGTACACAGTGCATTGCAATGACCTTGAACATAGTTTTCTTTTAGTTTCATTTTGTATTTGCTAATTCTGAATAATGGTGTTTATTGATGGTTCTTTCGGGTGTGTGTGGGGGGGGGGTAGATTTAGCTTCCTGGGATCTTTAGGTTGCCTCAGAAATGGGGAGGGATTATCCCAGTTCATCATAAAGAAAATAAAACATCAATTTGATGGACAGCCTGCACCTGCCTAGCTTTGCCTCAAGCATCTTCTGAGGTTCTCGCTCCCTTTTCTACCTCCTCACTGTCCAAATTACACTATTGCTCCCCCTAAAAAAGTTAAAATTTAATAGAAAAAAATCAGCATAAAAATATTCTTTTTTTTTGTATTTGTACCCCTAAAGCAATAGACTGAGCTTAGTATTTATTACAATCTATCATTTATTTATATTGCTTATGCTTATTTGTAGTTGGTTGGAAATGAAAAGTCTCCTCCATTGCTTTGTCTGTGAGCGTCAGCAGGCTCTGCCTGACAGAAGGACCCACTCCTCCCTGGAAACCTGAGTTATGCTTTGGAAAGATGTTTTCTACTTTGAAATATATCAGTTTGTTCATTCTCAACACAGAAGGGTAATTTGGGTTTTAGATTTATTACTCACCTTTTCCAAATTGGAGCTCAAGGCAAGTTACATATTCAGGCTCATTAGTTATATCTCTGCCCGAATTGGCTTACCTGAGTCAATGCAGAGTGAAGTGACTTACTCAGGGTTAGAAAAAAAAAATCTGTGGGGAAGGGGTACTTGAACCCTGACTTCCCTACCCATTTGGCTGGCGACTGAGCTATTTCCCCGTTCTTTTTTTATTTTGCTTTTCTATTTTACAATAGAAAGAAACAAGAAAACAAATATAATTCAGATGCAAATACATCAATTGATAAGGACATAAACTGTAACATAAATGCCAAATCCTTAGACCCCATCGAGGAGAGAGAGGGATCACACCATGCTATGGAAAAAAAATTAAACATTCACAAGCTTCCCTGCCTCTCACAAACTCTTCAAGCTGCAGGAGGTCTGTAAAGACATACCGGATCCTCTGTCGTCCCACCAAACATTTGCATGGGAATCTTAAAAGAAAGTAGCTCCCAACACAGTCATACGGGGTTTTAGTTGCAGAAAATATTTACACCTTATTTGGGAGACCCTAGCCACATCTGTAAACACCATAATGCTTTGCTCACAGAATGCAGTCAGCTTGTGACGGCAATACAATGTCATGATCTGGGCTATATCAAGCTCAGCAACAAACAAAGTCACTAAGGTTGCCCGACCAGGAATCTCATCTATTGATTGCTCCAAAAATTGGTACAAATCGATCAACTCCTGTGGAACATCAGCAGCCTCACCTGAAGCCAATCTGTCTGGCAAATAATACACATTTACAAACTGAATTGTGTCAGCATTATCCATCTTCAAGATTTCTTTAAAATACTTGCTCAGTAAAATATGAGGGGACAGGTAATAAGTTTTAGGAAAATTGAGAAACCTCAAATTCCTAGTATGTGTCATGTTTTCCAAAAGTTCAAGCTGCCTATGCAGTGACAGATTATCCCGTATACCAGCCACACCTGCTGATTGAAGATTGGAAACCTGGCGTTCTAATTTAGAAATCCCATTTCCCAGCTGGGAAAGGGTTACATCATTCTGTTCAAATTTAACTACAATGTCCTTAGAAAAGGAAGCAATTTCATTTATAACAGCTTTAAGATAAACATTAGTTTGAACAATCATTTTCTATATGTCAAATAAAGATACAGAATCAGGAACTACCCCAATGCAGACTGGGAAGTCGAAAATTGCAAACACTTTGGCATGAAGACTGAGGAGTCTTCCCAGATGAAAGCCTTTGAGGGGGCAAGGACATAACTACCCATTTCAGGGGACTGCCCGCCCTCTTCTGGTGTCTCAGGTAAAGTCGATGGTTGAGGTGGTGGAGTTTGAGCAATGGGGCTTAAAGAAGCCCCAGACTCGGAAGAAGATGACAAAATAGGAGTACTTGCCCAGTTATTTATTTATTTATTTATTTATTCATTTTATTTATTTAAACAGATTTGTATTCCACCTTATCCTTCAATCAAGGTGGTCACGTCACATCACAATTGGAGGGTTACATTTAACATTAGGGTATTTGTCAACATTTAGACAGAACAATTACTTAACACCATTTAGACTGTACAATTGAAGGGTAACATTTAACAAGAGGGTGTTTAATAACATATATATTAATCTTGAGTGTGTAGGTAGGATGAGTGCGTGCCTAGTTGGCGGAGGTGATTGTGTTTCTGTTTTGGTATGGGCTGTTGTCTAAACAACCGTATGATTCTATAAATAAGAATGTTTTGAGGTCTTTGCGGAAGTCTGTGATGTCATCCATTGCCCTCAGGCTCGTTGGGAGGGAGTTCCATAATGTGGATGCCAGTAATGATGGAGCTCTTTTTGAAGTTGTTTACTTAGTTTTGTGAAAGCCTGCAGGTGTGCCAATCATGTTGTTGTTATTGGTACTTCTTGGTCTATTGTTGATATCTCTTGTTATAACATCTTGGAGTACGTCTGCTGAGAGATGGTGAATGATTTTGAAGATGATCATGAGTGTTTTGTATTTAGCTCTTGCCAGCATTGGGAGCCAGTGTAGTTGTTGTAAGACAGGGGTGATGTGTTCTGTCCTTGGAGTGTCTGTAATGATGCGTGCTGTGGTGTTTTGCACCATCTGTAGTGGGTGTAGTGTCTGCTGAGGGAGGCCTTGGTATAGTGAATTTCCATAGTCAAGCAATGGTGTGATAAGTGCTTGGCACACCGTGCGGAACTGGTCCTGACGGAGTATTGGTTTGATGGTTCTCAAACGTTGGTAGGCCTTGTTTGCGGTTTTGGTGATGTGGGATTTCAGGTTCAGCGCTCTGTCCAATGTGATGCCTAGATAATTAACTTCTTCTTTGACTACTATATGTTTGTCTAAGATGCTGATAGTTTGTGGAGGTATGAAGGTGGGGTTCCTGGTGACGAACATTGCCTCGGTTTTATCATAGTTGACCATTAGGTTGTTGGCTATGAGCCAGTCATTCATGTCTTCGAGGCATTTGGTTATTGTTGTGGTATTTAGTGCTAGTAGGTTGATTGAAGCATATATCATGATGCCATCAGCATAAATGTGATAGTGTAGTTTATGGTGCTTGATGATGTTGCATATGGGCGGGATGTAGATGTTAAAGAGCATTGACGACAGGGCTGAGCCTTGTGGTATTCCTTGCATGACTGGGAATTGTAGTTAAACTACCCACCAAGGCTACTTGTCTATCCATAAGCCCTATGTTTATGTTTTTTCTTGATATATTGCCCAAGTTGAAGGGCTTCAGAGTGGTTTACAATCACATACTGGATACATTTCCTTGTCCCCAAAGGGCTCACAATCTATGGGGTATGTTTACTAAACAGCGCTAACGTCGCAGCGACACAGTTTGTACGCGATACGTAATTTTACCGCATGATTCGTAATGTTAGCGCACAATAAAGTAACATTATCGCGCGAAAGCATGAGGTTTTGCGCGATAATGTCTCTGGCAGCGTTAAGGCACACAGAGGGTGGAGTAAGGCTCCCCAGAGGGTGGAGAGAAGGAGTCAATGGGCGGAGAGTGGGCAGGGAGAGGCTCCAGGCACACTAATGCTGTGAAATGAAGGTCTGAAAATTAACGCCAGTGAAAACCTCGCATTAGAGGCACATTTGCAGGAGAGAGAAACCATTTCAGTCAGCAATGTACAGCAAAGGTAGGGAAACGAAGAAAAGTGATAGTAGTGATACATGTGCAGCAACAGCCTAGTGCCCAAGTATGAAAGGGCACGACAGTGAGGCTGCAAATGGGGTACAGGGGGCTGCAGGCGGGACATGCAGTGGAGCAGCTGGGGCACAGGGTGGATGAGGCAGATGCCTAGGTGGCACATAGGAACTCAGAAACTGCAAATCAGCAAGCCAGCAACTGACCAAGGTCAAACATGCCTATGAGTGTGTGTCCCACAGTGTCCCTGGGGACATCACCCAGCAGGTACCCAAAAGGGCACATAACAGTGACAGGCGGTGCCAGGGGGAAGCGCGGATGTCTGTGTAGGCACCCCTACCCAAGATCCCACACCATAGGCAGCCACCTACCGGCACACTGGATGGCCTAGGACTGCGCACCACCAGCAGCACCGGCATAAGGGCATGTCAGCATGGTGGCAGAGGGGTGCTGGTGGTGGAGGGGGCAGTGGCATCTGCCCACAGCACACCAAGGTCAAGCCATGTTCAGGTGGGTGCCATGCAGTGCAACAGACAAGGGCTGTCTGATGAACAGTAATGCTATCCCCAGGGAATAACCTGCCTCTGTGGCAACAGTTTGGTGCAGTACACACAGCCTGTATGTTCAGGGGCAGAAGGTCACAGGTTCATATCCCAGCTGTGGCTCCTGCAGACCATGTCCCTATATTTTACCCTACAGAGCACATACACCATAAACATGTGCACTCCCTAGAGCAGAGGTTCCCAACTACAGTCCTGGAGGGCCAAACACCCTTCAGGATTTCATGCTGTCCCTAATAAATATGCATGAGAAGCATTGGTATGCAGTGCCCCCATTGTATGCAAATGTATCTCATGCATATTCATTAGGGACAGCCTTAAAACCTGAATCGCGCTTGGCCCACCAGGACTGGAGTTGGGAACCTCTGCCCTAGAGCATCGGCCAACAGGGGCACAAACACCCACACCCACAGGCTCCACAGCTGATCATTTCCAAGCCAACTGCATGTCTGCCAGTGCCCTATGTGATATGTACATATCTGCATTGACTGCCTTGTAGGGTGCCTATCTCCCAGCAGGACTGGGGTTGATGGTCCCCTCTACTGCCACCATTGCAGAGATGTAGAAGGGGGATTTGTTGGTGGGAGATCCTTTCCCCCACCCTGACCCCCATAATCTACTTTTGGGTCCAAATACCACCCTTCTCTTATAACATGTGACCATGGCAACAACACAGGATATGCCCTACTCTGGGTACATCATAGTCCACAAGGGCTAGACATGACTGGGAAATACAGATGGACACAGGTGTAGCCTAGGTGTGTCAGCAAGGACTACCTATCACACACTTGCACTGATGGGGACTTGCAACATAGCCTATCTCAGCCAAGCCAGGTGCTGCGGACCTGGTGCTGGGTGCCCCACCTCACCCTCAGGGTGAGCACAGGAACCGCACAGTGTCACGATCTGTAGCTACTCTGTGCCAGTAACACACACGATCAGTTCCCCCCACCAGGTCGGGGTGCTATAGAGGTGCATACCCCATCTTGTGATCAGATGTAGGCTGCTGATCTGCATGTGCAGTGCAACATGGGTACAGGTGGGTTTACCCTATCCTGGTAACCACTGCAGACAGTTTGTGTGGTGACCTGCAGTCTTTCTGTAGCCAGCCAGCAGGGTGTTAGGTGCTATAGAGATGTAGCCCACTGGTTACTTCAATGACTGTGGAGGCAAAGATCATGGGTTTGATCCCACAGTGGTGTTATTTAATAAGGATGTCTGAGGCTTTTCCTTTTAATTTAAATCAGTGCTGCCAGCAAAAACACCCTCACAGTGCCATAACCTAAGTTGCCTCATAAGGCGCCGTATAGGGCACATTATAAGGTGCCTTGGCGGACAGGGCACTTTATAATATGCCCTATGGAGTGCCTTATAGGGCGCCTTATGCGGCACCTTAGGTTACGGCACTGTGAGGGTGTTTTTGCTGACAGCACTCATTTAAATTAAAAGGAAACACCTCAGACAGCCTTCTTACATAACACCACAGTGGGATCAAACCCATGACCTCTGCCTCCACAGTCATTGCAGTAACCAGTGGGCTACATCTTTATAGCATCTAACCCTGCGCTGGCATGAACTTAGGGTTAACGCTCGTTAACGTGCCACGGCGCCCACTATTGTGCGATACCGATTCCTTGCAACCTTCCCTCCAGAACGCCCACTACCTTATATGGCATTCTTCACATTAACGCTGCAACTAGCACCGGTAACATTAAGACGGTTTAGTAAACATACCCCTATGTGTACCTGAGCCAGTGGAGAGTTAAGCGGCTTGTCAAAGGCCACAAGGAGTGCCTATAGGACTAGAAACCTTAGTTCTTCCAGCCTGAGATTGCTGTCCCCAGGTGGGAATTGGCCCCCCTGCCCAAAGTACCTTGTCCTAACCACTAGGCCACTCCTCTCTTTACTCAGAGCAGGAATAACAGCTGATATCTTCTGTGCCTTGCCTTTCCTCTTGCAGGGCATTTCCAATATCTCTTACATTGGCTACGAACTGACAATGAAGAGGCAACAAAGAGGTGCATTCCTTTATCATATGGCCATGCCACACATCCGTAGCCACACAGCAAGCCCCAGCTTTTATGAGGAGTCGCGCTGAGATGAGTCACCAGAGGGCGGAGTCAAGACCCCCTGGCTGAACTCTTACGCTCTTTTATAGGCCTCTAGGGGAATCAACACTGCAGTGACAGCACTCCTCAACTTCCCAGACAAGTAGTCCTCCACTCCCAATTTCACCGGGCAAGCCCTCGGCTTTTATGAGGAGTCGCACTGAGATGAGCCACCAGTGGGTAGAGCCAAGACCCTCGGGCTGAACTATTATGCTCTTTTATAGGCCTCTAGGGGAATCAACACTGCAGTGACAGCACTCCTCAACTTCCCAGGCAAGTAGTCCTCCACTCCTGTCTGCCTTGAAGGTTCTAGGCCTGGCAGCCATCACCTCTCCCTGCACTGCTGAAGTCTTGAGATAGCAATTGTGAACTTTTTACTGTTATCGCAAGATTTCATCCTGGCAGTTAGAGTTGATGACTGTCGAGCCTGAAAACTTCAAGGCAGAGAGAAGAGGAGCGGGAGGCAGCACAGCAAACATTTTCAAATATGTTTGCCGCTCTGCCTTCACTGCTGAGGTGTGGGCCCCCTTGTTGTTTGGGCTCTCCCATATACATTGCAGGGGCTGCTTGCTGGAATTTACGTCACTGGTTTGCAAATACTTGTGACCTAAAAAGAATAGGCAAATGCAGTAAGAAGACTGAAGAATCTTTGTATTTGAAAGCAACAGTTCAATTTTTTCAAATCAGCTCACACTTCTTTTTCTTGGTAGGACAAGGCAAGTTACATTCAGGTACAGTAGGCATTTCCCTATGCCCAGAGGGCTAGATTTACTAATGTAAGCATCTCATTTTACCTCAAACCTCATTTTATGCAATGGGACCCACTTACTAACAGCATCCTCTGTTGCGGTTGTGCACGTTCATGAATCTAGACCCAAGTTTGTACCTGAGACCACAGAGGGTAGAGTGACTTGCCTAAAGTTACAAGGAGTGTCAGTGGCATCTGAATACAGGCTTCCCTGGATCTCAGGCTATTGTTTTAACTACTAGGCTACTTTGGTATTATACAGTTGTGGTCAACATTATTGGCACCATTGCATTTTAGGCATGTTGCGGCCACTTCACATCTGGGAACGTCCGACTCATCCAAAAACCAGATGGGCTGGATTAGCATCCACTTCTGATCCCGCAGGACTTATATGTCCCTGCAGGATCAGAATTGGGTGCAACCAGTCTGGACGGGCAAGTTGTGCCTCAATTCTGTGCTGCTGCACATCCTGCTTCCTCCCCGCACAACCCAACCAGAGGCCCTGCATGGAGCCTGGTGCCATGGCATCCTGTCACCATGGCACTGGGATGCCATGCAGAGGCCCCATTTTCCCGCAGTGCATAAAGACTTAATATCCCCACTGCCCGACCCCCAATTGGGCCTGCTATGGCCAGGCTAGGGCTGCAGTGAACCCCCTGCCCCTGCTCACCACCTAGCCATGTCTCTCCATCGCCTGCTGCATACCATGGGGGAACTTATTCAATTATTCAATCTCCGAGGTGTAATAAGTTCCCCGTCCAACCTTCAGCCCCCAGACATACAGGGCCGCAACTGGAATTGGCCCTGTGCATCCAGAATCAGGGTCATGCCTCCAGTCTGCCCTCGCTCCTCCTCCAGCTCGCCCCCTCCCACCCTCACACAGGACTCCCTGCACATTTCTGCTGTATGTGCGGGGAGCTCTGTGCCCTGAATACAGTCCCTGAGAATGGTGGGGACTGAATGTTCAAAACGGACATTCAGTCCCCTCTATTCAGGTTCGGAATGACCACCATTGTGTACAATATCTTGAGAAGTATTTGGACATATTCCAACTGTATGTCATCATAATATTTTAATAGTATGTTCAAAGATATAAAACAAAAAAAAGATATCTATGCAACTTAGATGTAGTAATTTCTGAAACAAAAAATATCACCCGGACAGGATTAATAGAACTCTTCACTAATATTTGGTTACACAACCCTTGGCAGTGATCACAGCCTCCAAATGTTTTTTGTAGCAATCTATAAGTTTCATCTGTCTGCTGGTAGTTTCTCCCACTCTTCAGCTGCGGTTTGCTGTAGCTCATGATTGTTTCCAGGATTCCTTTTACCAATGGCAGAATTCAGTTCTTTCCAAAGGTTCTCAATTGGATTGAGATCAAGACTTATTGTTGGCCAGTTTAAAACAGTTCATTTGTTCCTTTTTAACCATTCTTTTGTACTTTTGGATGTACATTTTGGGTCATTGTTCTTCTGAAGAACTCATGACCTTCGACCCAGACCTAGCTTTCTGACATTAGGAAGCACATTTCACTGCAGAATACCTTGGCAGTCCTCTGACTTCATGATTCCTTTAATACATTCCAGGCCTCCAGGTCCTGAAGCAGCAAAACAGCCCCACAGCATTATGGAACCTCCACTATATTTAACTGTAGGAAGGGTGTTTTTTTTTCCTTATAAGCTTAATTTCTCCACTTGTGACTCTATCGCTGGCCTGCATTGCCAGAGAGCTCAAGTTTGGTTTCATTTATGTCCTGTACATAAATCTTATTGTATATAGTTCCTGTACATAGATCTTATTGTATTTAGATCACCTGTACATAGATCTCATTGTATATAGGTCACTCGTAATCATCTTTTACACTGTCAATTCTAACTGCATGCCCACACCCACGCACTTTTTGATTTGTTTGATGTGTAAACCGCTTTGATTTCAGGATAAAGCGGTATATAAATTCTTCTAAATAAAATAATTAAATAAATAAATCTGTCCACAGAATATTTTCACAGAAGGATTGTGGTTTCTCAAAGTGGATTTGGGCAAAGATCAGGCATGCCTTTTTATGTCTGTCTTTGAGCAATGGGGTCCTCCTTGGCCTTCGCTCATGAAGTCCTTCTTTGTTTAGTGTGTGGTATATGGTGCGGATTGAAACCACCACTCCAGATTGCTCCAGGTCAGCCTTAAGCTCTTTAGATGTTATACATTGTGTTTTATCAACAGTTTACACTAACCCTCAAATACTTCTTGGATGAATTTTCCTAATCTCGCCATTTCCTGGGAGGTTCTTGACAGTTCCATGAGCAGAAAACCTCTTAATAACATTGTGAACTATAGACGCAGGAATCCTAAAGTCTTGGGAGATGTCCTTGTACCCCTTTGAAGTATGATGTTTGGTGATAATGGCTTTTCTGATGGTCTCAGTCAGCTCTCTTGTCTTCACCATTGTGAAAATGGAACAGGGAGTGAATGTGGCTATTTTAAACATCAGAGCCATCATTCATTGGTTGATTCAAGTCATATGAGTATTAACAATTGATCACAGGTGCATCTTATTTTACTGCAATGGGAATGTGGTTCTTCTATTCAAATTGATTTGAATTGTTTATAATCATGTCCTGGCAATGTCCCAGTTTTTATACTATTTCCTTTTTTAATTGATTTGATTTTTTTATATGTCAAATACAAATGTAATCAAAAAGTATCAAGACTTGTACAATAACACAAGAAGTATAATACAGACAGTTATTGCACTCAGTCTCCTTCAAAGTAGTCCCCTTCTGATAAAACACTCTTCCTCCAGCTCTTTCCTGCCACTGCTGGAAACAATTTTGAAATGCCTCTTTCGTTATGCTGTGAAGTTGCTGTGTTGAATTTTGCTTAATGGTCTCCAAGTCATCAAATCTCTAACCTTTCAGAGGTAATTTCAGTTTTGGAAACAAGAAAAAGTCACAGGGTGCGAGATTAGGTGAGTACGGAGGCTGACAGATTTGCTTGATTTGTTGTTTGGCCAAGAACTGCTGCACAAGATATGATGCATGAGCTGGGGTGTTATCATGATGAAGCAACCATTCACCATTCCTGTGCAAATCTGGCTTCTTACAATGAAATGCAACCTTCAAACAAGTCAGAACTTGGATGTAGTGCTCCTTATTAATGGTTTGGCCATTTGGAGCATACTCATGATGAACAATACTCTGGCAATCAAAGAAAACTGAGAGCATGATCTTGACATTGTTCCTCACCTGACGAACATTATTGGGTCTGGGAGAGTTTGGAGTCTTCCATTGTGAGGATTGAGCTTTAGTTTCTGGGTCATAGTCATAAACCCATGATTCATCACCAGTAATAATCTTTTTTATGAAATCGGAGTCATTTTCAATACATTCCAACAACTCTCTGGCTGCAGAGAGTCTATCTTCTTTTTTGGTCAGGGGTCAGGAGTTTCAGCATGAATTTTGCAGACACACGTCTCATCCCCAAACTGACAGTAAGAATGGACTATACCAACCCAAAGCTGATGTCCGTGTCTTCAGCAAGCTTCCTGATAGTCAAGTCAACGATTTGAGCATATTGTGGTACGCACTGCTTCAACTTTGTCTTCATTCCTACTCATGGATGGCCTTCCATAATGTTTGTCACTGTCAAAACTTTAGTGGCCCTCTTGGAAATGTTTGTACCAGTCATAAACTCGAGCATGACTCATGCATTAATCGCCATACACTTGCTGTAACTTGTCATAAGTCTCTGCATAAATCTCCAAGTTTCTGGCTAAATTTAATGCAAGTTCACTGTTCAATTTTTTCACTCATCGTAAATCTGATAAACTGCTTTTACACAATAGCAATGATAAAAGCAACTAACTCTGTATTGCAATTTAGAAAGTGTAGTTTGTTTAAATGTAGACTAGAAAAACTTGATGGACAAAGTATGCATATATCAATATATTCTCTTGGAAGCTAACGTGGTCTCAGTATTCATGGACAGGAAAGAGAGACTTCTGATTCTCTGTCACGGACTTCACATCAACGACCACACTTTCATAGCAACCAATTTTCATAAATAACTCTTAAAAACCCTCTCCATCAAGACAAAATGATCAAAAATTTCTTTGCTTAGCTTTTAGTGATCGAGCTTAAACTTTGATCTGCTGCCAATGGTAAGTTCATGTGTTCCCAATGGTGTTCGCCTCTTTGTTCCTGTCCGTTGTGTATAAACTTATCACATTCCTGGGTCACACAGCAGATAGAACAATTCCCACACAACGGACAGGAATATAAGTTGAGGACTAACACTTCATGTGGCTCAACACATGTAGTTTATTGTATCAGATGTCCATGTCCCTTGCTATATATCGGAAAAACCAATCGAGCCTTCCGTTTGCGGATGAATGAACACAAAAGCAAGTTGAAGTGTGGACGAATTGAGGCACCTATAGTAGAGCACTCCTTAGCCCGACAACATAACTTCGAAGATTTACGATGCTTTTGTATAACACAAATACAACATGCATATTCAGGTAGCACAAGGGATGAGACTTTATTACATACGGAGCAGAGATGGATATACCTACTGCAAACTGTGACACCTCTAGGCTTGAATGCCCGGATTGAATGGGAGGCATGCCTATGACGTTATAGTCAGCTGGGCTGATTCAAACTCCATCCCCGAGTATTTAATTACAGTGCATGCGTTGGCGTCCCACACATTTGTTTAGCAGTTCAGCAGTTATCTGTGATGGGAACGCCAGCATGATAGTGAAAAAGTGAGTAGATAAAGTTTCCTGCATTTAGTACTGTGCAATAGTAGCTACATTGATTGAAGAAAGTGGTGTCAAAATGAACTATGTTTTGTATTTTAGCAGCTTAGCATTTCCCCTGAGGAACCCTGAGTGGCGAAACGCCTAGCGCTGGTTAGCGTCGGGAACAAAGAGGCGAACACCATTGGGAATACATGAACTTACCATTGGCAGCAGATCGAAGTTTAAGCTCGATCACTAAAAGCTAAGCAAAGAAATTTTTGATCATTTTGTCTTGATGGAGAGGGTTTTTAAGAGTTATTTATGAAAATTGGTTGCTATGAAAGTGTGGTCGTTGATGTGAAGTCCGTGACAGAGAATCAGAAGTCTCTCTTTCCTGTCCATGAATACTGAGACCACGTTAGCTTCCAAGAGAATATATTGATATATGCATACTTTGTCCATCAAGTTTTTCTAGTCTACATTTAAACAAACTACACTTTCTAAATTGCAATACAGAGTTAGTTGCTTTTATCATTGATATATACTCTGTAAAAGTCGTGACCATATAGTGACTTGTGATTTACACAATAGCAAACATCACATGATTTTAAAAAGTATAGGTGTGCTGCAGCTAGGCTACACTCTGCACATGCTGAGCACATAACTAGGTCACTGCATGCTTAATAGCATCTTGGTGCAACGTACTTTATATAGCTACACAACAAGTCTCGATACCTTTTGATCACACCTCGTACATATGCATATATAGTCCAAAGCCTTTTCACGGGTCACTTTGTTTTAGGAGATATTGGACATTAAGGGATTGAACTATAAGGATTCTCTTAATGTTGACCACAACTGTATTTTCTAAACATGCTTTTTTCTCTCGGGTGGCCAGACCTTCTCCTGAACCCAGGCAGGAGCCAACACCCATTGCCTTTTGCTTTCATCTCAAGTCTAAGTTGTGTCACCTCATCTGCCATATTGCAGCAGCAGTTCTCCATCATGCAGCCTCTCACTTAAAGCAGCAGGATAAGTAAACAGAAATAATTCAGTTGGTAATTTAACAAAATTGTTCTAATTCCCTTTTTCTACCACTATCTATCTATCTATTTAACATTTATAAAGCACTTCAAATGTACGAAGCGCTGTACATATATGAAGAAAAGACAGTCCCTGCTCATCAGAGCTCACAATCTAGTCAAGAAGATCACAAAATACAAATACAACCAAGTAAGACAAAGTATACAATAAACAAGAAGAGCAAAAACAAGAATCAAGAACAGAAAGCAATAAAGAAGAGATGGGTTTTTAATCTGGACTTGAAGAGGTCCAGAGAGGGCACATTACGCACAGACAGAGGTAGATTGTTCCAGGCAAAGGGTGCAGCCAGGTGAAAGGAGCAAAGCCTAGAATTAGCAGTACGAGTGGAGGGCATAGATAGATGAAGGCTGTTCGAAGAGCGAAGAACACGAGAGGGGATGTAAGGAGAGATAAGAGATGATAGGTAGTGGGGGGCTGAAGAGTGAATGCATTTATAGGTCAAGAGGAGGAGTTTGAATTGGATCCAGAAGCGGATGGGAAGCCAATGAAAGGACTTGAGAAGAGGAGTGACATGGGAAAAGCGATGCTGACGGAAAATTAGTCGAGCAGCAGAATGCTGAATAGATTGAAGGGGAAAGAGATGGTTTACGGGAAGGCCAGCAAGAAGAATATTGCAGTAATCAAGATTACTATCCTGCAACTGCTTCTGTTAATGTCTACAGTGCTATTAGACACAAATGTGCTACCTGGCAACATGCGGTTTGGACACGGTGCTATAAAGTAGCGTGGGATGCCAAAAGTCCCATGCCACCCATGTTGTGCATGATGGGGCAGGGACTGGGCTGAACAGGGTATAACAAAGGCATTGCCAGTGCCTTGCTGCTAGTATGAGCATCAAGAGCCACGCTTGCTGCCCTTAGCGTGGGTGCATTTAACGCCTCCTCTATGGTCCATATTAACTGTACATATCCCCTGAAGTTAGCGTGGTTCCCCCATGCTGGTAACACAGCCCACACATGCATTACTGATGCAGGCTTTAGCAAACATGCCCCATAGTGCTGCAGAAATACAAATAATAAACCATTTCAGCTCCTTAGAACTTACGGTCTAGCGAAGACAGATATACAAGGCAAAAGAGACTGATTTTGTTTATTTATTAGTACTTATTAACCACCTTTATGAAAGATTTGCCTAAGGCAGTGTATCTAGCTTGAGATAAGCAACTTATATTGTAGCAACAGCATAACAGTAGTAAAATGATCAAATGACAGCGGAATACACAATTAGAGCAGCCGTTCCAGGCAAAGGGCAGAAAGATGGCTCTTTCAGGACTTCCTTTCAATGCTGTCTTGTACAGCAGAGGTTGCTGCAATAGCCGCCGTCCCCTTCCTTCCCTCCATGATGCACTCAAACACCGACTACCCATGTTGGACAGGAGAATACAATTTCCAGTGCCCTGACTGCAGGACTACAGCTGAGCCTTTTGGTCTGATTTTTATTTAATTTAGGAGGTAATATATGTATTTAAAGTTGTTGAAAGCCCATTATACTTCTCTACGTCCACATTTATGGATTAAGAAATCAGAGGGGTGGAGCAAAGATAGGAGCATGATTGCTGTTGTGGACCTTCTCACTGCTCCTGGGCAATAGTTTGGTTTCAGTTTAGATTTTCCTATGGCTCCTGAAAGAAGGGAAAGGTCAAAGCTTAACCTCCCAAAGGTCCTGAACCATCTCCAACCATGCTGTGAATTGAAAATTTCCTTGGGCATCAGATGGTGACTCCCCTGCTGTGGTATCCAGTGGTGGACCTTCAGAACTGCTAGTGGGAAAGGTGTTTTTTGGTCCCCAAGACCATTTTACCCCACAACTTGGGTGGTGTGAATCATTATGGAAGCAGAGTTTGGCAGCTGTCAAGGGCAGGGCTGCTAACACCCTCTGGTTAGTTGTGGGGACTTCTTTGAAAGCACACTGGATACAGTTGGTGGAAACAGCCAGATAGCAGCGCTTCCAGGGGAGTGGCTGGGAACAGTAGAAGAGAGATTTTTGTTGGCCCTGGAACTAGAAGGTGGAAGGAGTGTGGGTGATGTTCTGGGGAACTGCTGAGCTTTGGTGAGGCTCAAGTGTTCAGTATGTAAATGTTTTACTGATATAAGTTCCTTTATTTAAACTGCTGGAGTGATAGCTAAAAAGCCGGAGTTTTTGGAAAAGGAACATCCTGAGAGACTGGAGAACTTAGAAAAGAGGGGCCAGAGACTAATGCCTTGGTACAAGATAAAATAATAACTCACACGAGGTTGGAACAAATGGTTTTCCTTTCTGGGTAAATCTTCACTTTTTCCCACCCTTAGATAATTGTCCATTGCAGGGGTTCTCAACCCAGTCCTCAGGACATACCTAGCCAGTCAGGTTTTCAGGATAACCATTATGAATATGCATGAGATAGATTTGCATGCTCAGCCTCCATTGTATGCAAATCTGTACCCAATCAAGTAGGAATCATGCCTTCTCTCTATTTGCACCAACTCAATGGAACAAACTACCACCAATGATACGGGCCATCCCGGATCTTCTTTCTTTTAGGAAGGCCTTGAAGACTTACCTCTTCCAACTAGCCTATAACCATCCACCCTAGATCAACCATACATACATCCGATACAGTCGAACACCAATTTAATCCTGTTTTAATGTAAATAATGTAAATAAGTTCCTGCAATGTAAGAATGTTCCTAGGTGTACCACAGCTGAACACCAATTTAATCCTGTTTTAATGTAATAATGTAAATATGTTAAATAGTTATATGTAAACCTAGTTCATATGTTTATGTAAACTGCACTGTTCTGTAATAGCGCAGTATAGAAAAACAAATAAATAAATGCATAAATAAAATAAAATGATCTGTAACCTGGCTGAGCTGACTGCGGTCTGGCCTTTGTGAGGTCGCTTCAAGGGGCTCCAGAATAGATAAGGCTGCCGATGGAAAATGGCCTCTCACTTCAGCCTACTTTGGCTAGGACAGGATATGACTGATCAAGGGGTGCGAGGGAAAAATGGGATTTCATTAGTGAGTTCCACTTCTGTGAGAGTGACCGTGAGCCCCAGGCTAAGTAACACTTCCTAAGATGCCAGAGGCTTGAAGATGAGATCTTCTCTTCAGCTCGGAACATCTGACTACCAGTGATGCTAATTATCCATTAGGTATACTATCAAATATTCATAACACTGCTACATTTCCATTCTGGAAACTTGCATGTACTCCAGACAGCAGAAATATGCTGTGAGCATGTCCCCATAGTACTGCAGAAACCAAATGTCCAATGCTAGGCATTGCTTTACAGAAATATACCCACAAACAGAAAAACCTGCATGCTTTTTTCTTTCAGTACCCTCTGCTCCAGTGACACTAAAGGGCTTGTGCACTAAATCGGTCGCTTGCCTTTTGCCTTTTGCCTAGAATGAATAGGCTGATGTCAGACACCTCGGCTCAGGATAATGGCATTGAAGTTGACAGGAAACAAACACCATTACAGTATTTAGAAATAACCACTTTCTTTCCATGTTTGACAACGTGCTTTCCCAAGGGCCCCTGCAAAATATTACATTACAAAATGGGAATCTAGGGGGGCTTTGATGTACGCCTTAACAGGTTGCTGTTAATTCTCTCCTTCTCTGTCTCTGCTCTCTTCCTCTCCAATCATTCATACAGTGACTACAGAGAGGCAGTGACAGTTTCTGTCCATTTCTCTCTCTGGGTTAATCCGGGGGTAATTAGATTGAATCCTTCCCAGATTGGATTACATTAGGCTGCATTTGGTACTCCAGTCCTTGACTTGCAGCTCCCTGGGGAGGGACTGGCGCCTCCTGCTTCAATCAGACACTTCTAACTGCTGGAAACACTCCCAGACCCCCGGACAGACGAGCTCACCCGCATCTGAAGCACTGGCTGGAATATGCGTGTTTCCGTGCGCAGGTGTGAGTTTGTTTAGTTTGTGCAAAGGTGTGTCTGACATGTGTCTGCTTGGTATTTGTGTGTTGTTCAGTGTAATCTTGTGGTGCCTGATCCATGCTTATGTCTGTCGGCATAGCTCTGTGTGTGTATTTCTTGACATGTTGCATTGGCTCTGCATTTACCTCTCCTGCTGTACATCTGTTATGTAGATCTGTTGCCCATAGGTACATAAACAATTGCTTGCTACTAATTATTTTACCTAAATAATCTACTTAACTGCTTTCATGTTTAGAAAACTATACGCAATTAGCTACTTCAGGCCCTAACAATGTTATTGTTGCTTACGTGAAAATGTTTTGGCTAAGGGCACACAATTTCCCTTGTTTCATTCTGTCCAAAAGTGACGAGAAGATTGTGAGTTGTTTTTGCTAAACAGATATATTACTAGAAAGTGAGCATTGGATCCTCAAAAGAACCATTTCCAATCTGTCGGGGATCTCCTGTAGGGAGTTTGTACATGGTGGTGGCAGTAGTGACGGGGTACTGGTGTGAGAATGTCATTCTATAGCTCCATATCTCTTGAGGATCTTCTTTAAGCAAGGCTGAGAGAAAGTTGTTCCTTAGCAATCTCTGTGTTGCCTCCTCAGAGTGGCTGCTGTTAAGAACTAAGGGCCCGATATGCAGCGGTGGTGGCTAACGTTGCTAAAGCAGCTAGCCATTGCCGCTGAACTGTGGACCCGGATAATCCATGTTGGGCTCCATCCGGCCACCGGCATTGAATATCCAGGTCAGACGGATAGCCAGGAAGCTAACCAGACAACGGCGATATTCAGCCACTTCCCAGTTAGCTTTGCCAGCAAAAATTAGGCCATCCTATAAAGTGCCTGACTTTCGCTGTTTAGTGATAACCGGGCAGTGACTGACTATCACGGTGGCCTGGTTATTGCTGGCTGCAGCCCCTGGGACGTCCCAGTGCTAGTCAGGTAGCATCAGGGCCCCTAGCAGCAGCAGCCGGGGATATTCAACAGCATTAACTGCGTTAATCGCTCTCAATATTGGGTTCTATCTGCTTACAAGCCCAGAACAAATATATGCCATGCATTAGAAAAGTTTATCAGAAGACCGAAACACTGCCAGCATGGTTAAATGCTGAGGTAAGAGAAACTATTGGAGTCAAAAAGACATCTTTCAAAAAATGTAAAGTGGATCCAAATGAAGAAAATAAGAAATAGAATAAATAGTGGCAGATTAGAAGTAAACATTTAATAAGACAGGCCAAAAGAAAATTTAAGAAGAAGCTTGTCCTAGATGCTAAAACTAATAAGAATGCTTTTAAGTACATTTGAAGCAAAAAGCCTATGAGGGGGCTGATTGGCCATTAGATGACTAAAGCAGGCACTCCTGGAGTGCAAAACCATAGCAAAAAAACAAAATGAATACTTTGCTTCAGTCTTTACAGTGGGCAAGATACCGAAGCCGGAAACACTCTTTGATGGCGATGACTCAAGCGCATATGATGGAGCAAATTGACAAACTAGAGAGTAACAAATCACCAGGCCTAGATGTTATACTCCCCATAACTCTGAAAGAACTCAACAATAAAACTGCAGATCGACAGAATTACTAATACTCTGCACTCTAGAACCTGAGGATCGGAGGGTGGTCACTATAACACTGATCTTTAAAAAGGACTGCAGAGGATCTGGGAAACTGCAGAATGCTGAGCAAAGCACTAGCCATATGGCTAGATACAGCCTACTGGGGCACAGCCAACATGGATTATTTTGGAGGTATTAATAAAGAATGAGCTACCTAGCTGATGTAATGTGTCTGGATTTTCAGAAGCTATTTGACAAATTCCCTTTTGAGAGATTCTAGAGGACATCTAAAATAATCCTAACCATAGGTACATGATGCTGGGTGCCATATTAAGATCTTGGAGTCACTGTGGACAGACAATATATTGGAATCCTCAGCTTAACGTGCGATGAAAGCAAAAAATAAAAACAAACAAAACGTTAGGAATTATTCAGAAACAAATGGAGAATAAATCAGAGGATATCTTCATATCAAGCCATGGTGTGTCTTGGGTACTGGGTGCAGTTTTTGTTGTCCAATCACCAAAACATATAGTGGAACTAGAAAAGAACAGAGATGGGCAACCAAACTGATAAGGAGGCTGGAAAGGTCTCCATATGACAACGGCTAAACAGGGTAGGGGTCTTCAGCCTGGAGAAGAGATAGCTGAGAGGAGATAAAATGCAGGTCTATAAAATCATGAGCTGAGTAAATTGGAAACAGTTTATCATTTCAAATAGTATAAAGACTAGAGGACAGTCCATGAAACATAGCAGGTAGCACATTTAAAACTAATCAGAGAAAGTATTTTTCAAGCCAATGCCCAATGAAGCTGTGGAGCGTATCGCCGAAAATGTGATCGTGATCAATGCTGTTAGAGCTGAGTTTAAGAAGGATTTGCAGGCCAATATCTAAACCCAATGGCCAATGTTTCATTTCAATGCTGAATGTATGTGACTGTTTTAAATGCTGCAACCAAAACTTTTTCTGTCTTAGCTACAATATAGGGATAGTGGCTGAATATCATTGCCACACTAAGATGGTGTGCCCTCTTTCCATCCTGGCAGCGCACAGATCATGCCAGAGCAGTCAGTAAGAATTTTCAGCACCGTTATCAGCATACAGTACTGCCACTGAAACTTCATGGATACGACACTTATTTAGCAGCCATCACTAAACTTGCCAGTGCCTTGGACTACCTGGCCCTTAGAGGATAGGGATGTGCACAGGGCAAACATATTCGGTTTGTCTTCCATTAATTTGGGCTTTCTTCATGATTTATAACATTTTCTTTGTTTCGTTTTAATAAGAACTGTTCAAACATGCATTAGGACTGTTTAATATGCACTAATCAACTTAATACACTTTGGGCCCAGTATTTAAATGCTGCTAACCGGATAAGTGCCGGTGAGAGGAATATTCAGTGGAGCTTTGCAGATTATACTGCTGAATATGTATCTTCCCAAATAGCCGGGAGACCGTCTGGATAGTGCCGGGGCGGTCCATGGGATGGGGCAAGGGCAGTCGCCGGTGCTATCTGGTTAGCAGCACTAGTCAGTCCGCTGACCAGATAACAATCCATATAAATAGGCTAATGCAGAAAGCCCGCGCTAGGGTCCAGTGCTTAAAGCTCTAGCACTCGGTTTCATAATGCACGTTTAAAGCTGATGTTTTGTGCTGGGATGCAACATGCAAATGAATCCGTGCACAAAATATCAGCATTAAACCGGGAGAGGAAGCCAAACACATGTGCACAGAAGCCAGTACAAGTTTGGCAGGCTGTCCTGGCAGACAAACTGGATCATCTGAGGTGAAGTTTGCCATCGGCGCACTTTTGGGGAACCACTGGCCTCCCACCAGATACCAAGCTCCCCTACAGAAACAAACATATCTGATGGCCCTGTCACCCTGATCCTTCCCACTCTCCTGAAACACAGATCTGGTGGCCCTTTGGCCCTGATCCCCTATCCACTGTTCCCTCTAAGCTGTGCGCGTGTGCGCGCGCACACACCTCGCCGAGCGAGTGCACATACTTTACAACAGAGCGCACAAAAATTACATTTCTGATTCTGATAGAAAACAACACAGATGTCTTAAAATTTAAAAGTTGTTGTGTATTTACGGTTTTCACAAGTTCTACAATATTTTCTAGTGCAATCAATGTGGTGTACATACTGTATTCTGATGTGTAGTCAAATTTTAAAGTATATAACTCCGAGTGTCCTTATGTGGCGCACAAAAATTTAACCTTCCTTCAAAGGCTGCACAGCTGATATTTTATGCGCACACATCCTACAGAAAATTAGAGGGAACATTGCCCCTATCCAACCAAAACCAAGACCCAGTAGCCCCAAACCCCTCCCAACCCCAGTATCTTATTTATTTATTTATTAGTAGTATTTAGCTTACACCTTTGCAGGAGAAAATCAAGACAAGTTACATTCAGGTACGGTATGCAATTAAATGTTAGGATGGGAGCATTGTCCACACGCTCCCATCCCTGCACTATCTTGCAAAATGTCGGTGTCTAGACCTGCATAGTGCATTCTGGGATGCAGTGGGTGGGATCAGATTGCTGTAAGGCAAAAAAATGCCTTATATGACAGAGTGACTCCCCTCCCCCTTGTGTTTCATCCTGGGACACACTGAATTGTGGTTTATGGAATTCTTTCTAGCCCCTCTGCATATGTGCACAGTGCATGTGTGTGTGTGTTTGTATTTTTGTTGTCTATGTTCATATTTCTGACCTAGAGAGAAAGGTAAGGAGTAGTATGAATGGAAAGGTTCACACTCAACATGTTGGTTTGGAAAGAATAAAATGAAATCAGGCATGTAATATAGCTTAACTATTACTGTAGATGTCACTGTCAACAGATTTCCTACAATGAATTTGACAGTTTAACCACAGGACACCTCGGTAAAGGGCGGTCTATCAAATATTTCAAATAAAGATAAAGATAAAGGACACCATTGTCCTACAGCAACAGGCATTGTCCTTCTTTTCCAAAGAGTGGCAGTACATAAAGCAGCCAGTAGCAAATTACATGATTCAGTCACTAGGGGGTATGTTTACTAAACCGCGATAACGTAGCAGCGGCTACGTTATCGCGTGATAAGTGACATTAACGCGATCTAACGTCACCACATGCAACATTAGCACGCGTTAACGTCTCCGGCTGCGCTATGTACTGCAGAGGGTGGAGAGAGGGCAGAGAGAAGGGGTCAATGAGCGGGGAGAAGCTCCAGCTACACTATCACTGTGAAATGAAGGGCAAAAAATTACCGCGAGTAAAAACCTGGCGCTAGAAACACATTTGCAGGAGGGAGAAACTATTTAAGTGTCAGCAATGTACAGCATAGGCAGGGAGCCCAAAAACAGTGATAGTAGTGCTACATGTGCAGCAACAGCATAGTGCCCAGGTATGAAAGGGCACTATGGCAATGCTGCAAATGGGGCATAGGAGGCTGCAGGTGGGACATGCAGAGGAGCACCTGGGGCACAGGGTGGACTAGGCAGATGCCTAGGTGGCACATAGGAACGTAGAAACTGGAAATCAGCAAGACAGCAACTGACCAAGGTCAACCATGCCCACAAGTCCGTGTCCCACAGTGTCCCATCCAGGGGACATTACCCAGCAGGTACCCCAAAGGTCACATAACATTGGCAGGTGGTGCCAGGGGGAAGCATGGGTGTCTATGTAGGCACCCCCACCCCAGAACCCCCACCCCAGGCAGCCACCTATCTGCACACTGGATGGCCTGGGACTGCGCACCACCAGCACCACCAGCATATGGACATGTCACCATGGCGGGGGAGGGGTGCTGGTGGTGGAGAGGGCAGTGGCAGCTGCCCACAGCAGACCAAGGCCAAGCCCTGTTCAGGTGGGGGGCGTGCAGTGCAACAGACAAGGTCTGTCTGATGAACAGTCATGGTATCCCTAGGGACTGACCTACCTTTTTGGCATCAGTATTGTGTAGTACATACAGCCAGTGTGTCCTGGGGCAGAAGGTCACAGGTTCAAGTCCCAGCTGTGGCCCCTGCAGACCATATCCCTACATTTTATGCTACATAGCACATGCAACATACAGTAAACATGTGCACTCCTTATAGCATTGGCCAACAGGGGCACAAACACCCATACACACAGGCTCCACTATCCAAAGCCTCATGGAGAGTCAGGCTGTTGGGCCCGGCACGGAGCAGCACTTACCATCAAAACACTACTACTAGCACCTGCATACCTTAGCAATGCCAAAAATAGAAAAATCACTCCAATATTAACAAACGTGTCTTCTAACTGCGAAAAATAGTGTAGTTTTCTTTAAACAAATAATTCAGGTCTCAGCATATCAAGGCACAGGTGAATAAACGACCATTTTACAGGCCGTCTGCACCAAACATAAGCCCAGTAACATCAATGACCTGAAGAGTGGCAACTGGCGTACTCCACACCTCGTATTATATGAATAGAAAATGACAGCACTTAGCTTGTAAATCAGGCAGGAGAATCACAAAAACGCCAGCTGATTTACAAGCTAAGTGCTGATTTACAAGCTAAGTGCTGTCATTTTCTATTCGTATAATACGAGGTGTGGAGTACGCCAGTTGCCACTCTTCAGGTCATTGATGTTACTGGGCTTATGTTTGGTGCAGACGGCCTGTAAAATGGTCGTTTATTCACCTGTGCCTTGATATGCTGAGACCTGAATTATTTGTTTAAAGAAAACTACACTATTTTTCGCAGTTAGAAGACACGTTTGTTAATATTGGAGTGATTTTTCTATTTTTGGCATTTCTCACTCCGTGAATCTTGACCAATTACGCTTTACCTTAGCAATGCCTGCACTGTGCTCAGGACTAGTGTAGCGGGCAGGGCTGCCAACCACCCCTATCTTTGCACAATGCTGAAATAGGAGTGGGAGTGTGTGTATATCTATCCATTGTTTTGTGGCTGCTTACTACTCACTGGGACCACAATGCTTACACTGTTTCCAGCGTTAGCCTGCCAATGTGCATAATGAGGAGCAAGGTATTGTGGGTATAGAACATAAGAACATAAGATATGCCATACTGGGTCAGACCAAGGTCCATCAAGCCCAGCATTCTGTTTCCAACAGTGGCCAATCTAGGTCATACGTACCTAGCAGTTTCCCCAAGGGACCCAGGTTCCACAATGCTTGTACTGGTTCAAGCATTGATATCCTGGGTCCCTTCTATATGGCCCGCACAGGGCAGACTGGGCAAGATGCATCTGCACAGGGTGTGGGGCAATGGCTGGGACATTGTAGTGCCCGACCACCACCTGCATGGACAGGGTGGCCACAGCATGTCATGCTGGGAGGTCACTCTCACCCTGACTGAGCAGTGACCATGGCATGTCTAGGTTTCCACATAGTGCTATACAGTGTTTCTCTCAAGTGATGTCTGTGTGGTTTCTGTTCTGGGGTTCAATCACTGAGCTATTTGCTTGGTGTCTGTGCTTACATCCCATCTCTGGGTGCACATAGTTCCTCTAGGAATATGCACTATGGGCTGGCTAGTGGACTGTCTGCAGTTAGCATGTGTATGGCTGGAACACCTTGCAGGGTACAGCAGGTGCTGACTGACTGTGCCCTCTGCTGGTGAATGTGAGCTTTTCCAGGCCTATTGCCTGTCTGCCAGTACCCTTGTGACAAGTACAGATCTGCATCAATTGCCCTGGATGGTGCCCTTTCACCAGCAGGACTGGGGGTTTCTGGTCCCACAGCCCTTCATCATGTCCCTCTACTGCCCCTATTGGAAAGATTTAGAGTGTGGGTCTGTTGGAGGCAGATCCTGTCCACCACCTTGACCCAGAGAGGGTGGTTTGATAGGTGGTGTTACATAATCTGCATGTGAGTCCAGACACCCACCTGCTCTTATAACAAGTGACCATGGCAACCACACTGGATATGCACTATTCTGGGTGTGACATGACTGGGGAACACAGATGGACACAGGATTATCCTAGGTGTGTCTGCAAGGAATACCTGTCACACACTGGCATTGATGGGGATCTGCAGCAAAGCCTATCTCAACCAACCCGCATACTGTGGACCTGGTGCTGGGCACCCCACCTCATCCTCAGGGTGAGCACAGAACTCACACAATGTCACGGTCTGTCATCATATTTCTATGTTTCTATTCTAAAGGTAAAAAGGGGACTGTTGTAGTTGTTGATATGGAAGGACAGACTAGATAGGCCATGTGGTCTTTTTCTGTCATCATATTTCTATGTTTCTATGTTTCTGCTCTGTGTCAGTGACACACACAGTCAGTTCCCCCTACCAAGCTGAGATGCTGTAGAGGTGCATACCCCATCTTGTGATCAGATGTAGACTGCTGTTCTGCATGTGCATTACATCATGGGTACCGGTGAGTTTACCCTATCCTGGTAACCATAGCAGACGTTTTGTGCGCTGACCTGCAGTCTTTCTGTAGCCAGCCATTGCTGTGATAAAGGCCATAGAGGTATTGCCCACTGGTTAATACAATGACTGTCAAAGCAGAGGGCATGGGTTCAATTCTTCTTTGTTCTACTTTTTTATGCCTATCCTAAACAACTACTCGCCATTCCTGTAACAGTCATATCTCTGCAGATCTGTGCTGCCAGCACATACTACCCTCATCACAGTTGCCAACCATCCTTCTGTCCATCTATCTGCGTCTGTCAGCTGTGTAGCGTCCTGTCTTCATGTGCAGGCTGCTACCCCATGTCCTGCACTGGTACCCTTTTCTGCATTATGGCTCTTCATGCTTGCTTCTCCTGTGTCTGCTCTGCGTGGCACTACTACTCCTCTGTCCTCCTATCATTGCACTTATCTTGCCACCTCTACTTCCACTGGTGGACACGTATTCCCATCCTCTGCCACCCACTGTCATTGTAGCACTTTACATTGCCAACACCCTGTCATCATTACAGCTGCCTTCAATATGTTTGTCCACATTACTGGCTGCCACATAGGCTGCACGGAGCTTTGGCAGGTCCATCAGCTTCCACTTCTACTTACTTCCATCACTTGTCCATCGCCTTTCCTTAGCACTCTGTGCAGTGTTAGGGTTGCATCTGTTTTTGGACTTACATTTCATGCTTGTCAACTTCGGGCACCTTACTGCACTTGGGCACCATATCTTGGGTCACCTTAACATCCTTAGGGCACCTTATATGGCACCTTAGGTTAGGGCGCCCGATGAGGCACCTTATAAAGCGCCTTGTCAGCCTTGTCATGTGCTTTGTTTGTCAGCTTTAATGTGCAATGTCCTGTTAATGTGTGCTAACTGGCCAAGGCGCCCTTTAACGCGTGTTACAAGCCATTGCTATCTTGCCGCTGGTACGCCCACGTCCTTATATGGCATTGCTCACATTAGCACTGCACTTATCGCCAGAAACATTATCGCAGTTTAGTAAACAGACCCCTAGGTGTCACTGTACATTGCAACCATTAAGAAGACCATATGATTTAGTCACTAGGATTCACAGTAGAATTCACAACAAAAACTGAAATACATATCAGAATTACTGCTTAATTTATATGTCTCTGTCTTGTTTAGGTACGTGTGTTTGTGTATTTGTGTGTGCATATATGTGTTTCTGTGTTTTGTTTGTGTCTCTCTTTGGGGGTCCTTTTACTAAATGGTGCTAACAGTTAATGTGCATTTAAGCGAGTAGTAACTGGCCGCAGTGAACTCTAATATGTGGGCATGCCAGCTACTCACTGCTGAAATGCATGTCAACTGGCACTGACATGCTAATGTGGGCAGTGAGCACGCTAGAGGTGAAGCATGGATGTGGCAAATAGCACGAGAGTGAAGTTAACATGCCACTTAGTGCAGATTCACCTAAAAGCCATTCATTACTTTGCCACTCATTATGATACTCAGTCATGCATTAGCAGCTGGGAACTTACCAGCATTTAGTAAAAGGGCTCCTATATGTCGCCCTCACTTGGTTTGCAGCTTGTTCTGCTGTGAGGGCTTGTGTGCATCAGTGATGCTGAGAGCTAAACTATTGGTAGTTTAACTACTGGCAGGGTCTCCCAAGATGGACAGGTCTCAGCTGAGGTGCCAGACCAAGACAAACCACCCATCTGGGCAGCAGCAGAATGGGATAGTGTTGACGGCAGAGGATCACATTTCTGTGACAACGGCAACAACACCAAACTTAAACTGCGCGGAAGAAAGGTCCGGCAATCTACTTCTGTATCTTGCCATGAAAACCCAATGGACAGTTACAACAAAACAAATTGTGCTATGGTGCTGGAAGATGAGACTCCCAGGTCGGAAGGCACTCAACTAGCTACTGGGGAAGAGCTGAAGACTTTTCAGAGTAAAGCCAGCATTTATGATGTGGTTGGATCAAAGCCCTTGGGACGTCTGACTGCTGATGTAGCTGCGCATGAAATGAGAGTCAGAAGCTGTAAAGATGTCTTACACATTGGAACATGGAACGTACGAAGCATGAACCAAGAGAAGTTGGAGGTGGTCAAGAATGAAATGGAACGTGTACAACTTGATCTGTTGGGTGTCAGCGAACTGAAATGGACTGGCATCGGACACTTTGCATCAGATGATCACATGGTCTACTATGCTGGAAATGAAAGACAAAGAAGAAATGGTGTTGCATTTATAATAAAGAAGAAACTTGCAAGAACTGTAATGAAATACAATGCAGTCAGCGAACGCTTAATCTCTATTCGTCTATGAGGAATGCCTATCAACACAACTATAATTCAAGTATATGAGCCAACAACAGCTGCAGAAGAGGATGAAATTGAAGAGTTCTATGAACAAGTACAAGCTGAAATTGACAGAACATGCAAACAGGATATCCTGATAGTCATGGGTGACTGGAACGCAAAGGTTGGCAACAAAGAAGAAGACAAAGTAGTTGGAAAATATGGACTTGGCAACAGAAATGAAGCTGGAGAAAGACTGATAGAATTCTGCAAGACCAACGATCTATTCATCTCAAACACCTTCTTCCATCAACACAAGCGGCGACTGTACACACGGACTTCACCCAATTGATTATATAAAAATCAAATTAACTACATCTGTGGAAGTCAACAATGGAAAAGTACTATAACATCAACAAAGACAAAACCTGGAGCTGACTGTGGTACGGATCATCAACTACTAGTATGCAAACTCAAGCTAAAGTTAAAAAAGAGCAAACCACTCATGAATGCAGCAAAATATGACCTTGAGAATATACCACTGAATTTAAAGACTGCCTGCATAATCGATTTGCTGCTTTAGATACAAATGACAGAGCTCCAGAAGAGTTATGAAATGACATCAAGAAGGTTGTTTTGGAAGAAAGCGAGAAGTCTCAACAAAAGTTGAAAAAGCAAAAACGGCCAAAATGGATGACGGAAGAAACTCTGAAAATTGCTCAGAAACACAGAGAAGCTAAAGCCAGAAGAAAAAGAAAGACAATAACAGAACTCAACAGAGATTTCCTACGTGCAGCAAGACAGGACAAGGAAAAGTACTACAACGACGCATGCAAGGAAATATACCACTGGAATTTAAAGACTGCCTGCATAATCGATTTGCTGCTTTAGATACAAATGACAGAGCTCCAGAAGAGTTATGAAATGACATCAAGAAGGTTGTTTTGGAAGAAAGCGAGAAGTCTCTACAAAAGTTGAAAAAGCAAAAACGGCCAAAATGGATGACGGAAGAAACTCTGAAAATTGCCCAGAAACGCAGAGAAGCTAAAGCCAGAGGAGAAAGAAAGACAATTGCAGAACTCAACAGAGATTTTCAACATGCAGCAAGACAGGACAAGGAAAAGTACTACAATGACACTTGCAAAGAAATAGAAGCAGAAACTATTAGAGGAAGAACAAGATCGGCTTTCCTGAAGCTACGAGAGTTAAAGAAAAAGTTCCAGCCTCGAATTGGAATGTTACAAGATGCTCAAGGTTCTATGTTGAATGATGCTGAGAAGATCAAGAAAAGGTGGAAGGAATATACAGAGTTTTTATATGATAGAGATCAAGTGGACCAACAGCCGTTTCAACCTGTACCTTATGATCGGGAACCATTGGTGATGAAAGAAGAAGTTGAAGCAGCATTGAAAGCCTTATCAAAGAACAAAGCGCCAGGCATGGATAGCATTCCTATAGAAGTATTGCAGCAATCTGATGCAGCTGTTACCGTACTTACAAGGCTCTGCCAAGAAATATGGAAGACAACATCATGGCCAACTGACTGGAAAAGATCTGTGTTTATACCAATACTAAAGAAAGGTGATCCAACTGACTGTGGAAATTATCGAACAATCGCTCTGATCCCACATGCCAGCAAGATTCTACTGAAGATTATTCAAAAGAGACTACAACCATACCTGGAACAAGAACTACCTGAAGTGCAAGCAGGGTTCAGGAAAGGGTGAGGAACGAGAGACATCATTGCGGATGTGAGATGGATCCTTGAAAAGACTAAAGAATACCAAAAGGATATCTATTTGTGCTTTATCGACTATAGCAAGGCTTTTGACTGTGTAAACCATGAGAAACTCTGGCCACATTAAGAAGCATGGGTATACCAGAACACCTGATCATTCTCTTGTGCAATCTGTACATTGATCAAGAAGCAACAGTTCGAACGGAACAAGGAGAAACAGAATGGTTTAAAATAAGCAAAGGTGTAAGACGAGGCTGCATACTTTCCCCCTACCTGTTTAATTTATATGCAGAACAAATCATCAGAGAAGCAGGATTGTATGAAGACAACAGAGGTGTGAAGATTGGTGGAAGACTCATCAACAACCTTTGCTATGCTGATGATACCACATTACTGGCTGAAAGTGAAGATGATCTGAAACATTTGCTTCTCACAATCAAAGAATATAGTCTCAAAATGGGCCTGCACCTTAATGTAAAGAAGACAAAGATCATGACAACTGGCATAATCAACAGGTTCATCGTTGAAAGAGAAGAAATTGAAATCGTGAACAACTTTAACCTACTTGGATCAATTATCAATAAAGAAGCAACAAGCAGTCAAGAAATCAAACGACGCATTGCTCTTGGCAGAATGGCTATGAAAGACCTAGATAAGATTCTCAAGAGCAAAGATGTCTCTCTCCATACAAAGATTCGACTTGTTCAAGCCATGGTATTTTCAATAACATCATATGGATGTGAAAGCTGGACAGTGAAAAAGACAGACAGGAAGAAAATTGATGCCTTTGAATTATGGTGCTGGCGGCGAATACTGTGTATACCATGGACTGCCCGAAGAACAAACCAGTCGGTACTAGAGGAGATCAAACCTAAGCTTTCTTTAGAAGCTCAGATGACAAGACTTCGACTTTCATACTTTGGACACATCATGCGAAGAGAGAGATCATTAGAGAAAGACATCATGCTTGGCAAGATAGAAAGTCAACGCAAAAGAGGAAGGCCAGCAATGAGATGGATCTATACAATAACAGCAGCTATGGGTACCAGTCTGTCAACAATGAGCCGCCTGACTGAAGACCGAACACAATTTAGGATAGCTATCCAGAGGGTCGCCATGAGTCGACTCCAACTCGACGGCACTTAACAACAACAAAGATCAAGTGGACCCACAGCCGTTTCAACCTGTACCTTATGATCGGGAACCATTGGTGATGAAAGAAGAAGTTAAAGCAGCATTGAAAGCCTTATCAAAGAACAAAGCACCCGGCATTGATAGCATTCCCATAGAAGTATTACAGCAATCTGATGCAGCTGTTACCATACTTACAAGGCTCTGCCAACAATGAGCCGCCTGACTCAAGACTGAGCACAATTTAGGATAGCTATCCAGAGGGTCGCCATGAGTCGACTCCGACTCGACGGCACTTAACAACAACATATGTATGCGCGTACTTATAGTTGTAGTCAACATTATTGGTACCCTTGCATTTTAGGCATGTTGTATACAATATCTTGAGAATTAATTGGAAATATTCCATCTGTATGTCATCATAATATTTTAGTAGTATGTTCAACAGTATACAACAAAAAAAAAAGATGTCTGGGCAACTTGTTGTTGTTGTTAAGTGCCGTCGAGTCGGAGTCGACTCATGGCGACCCTCTGGATAGCTATCCTAAATTGTGTTCGGTCTTCAGTCAGGCGGCTCATTGTTGACAGACTGGTACCCGTAGCTGCTGTTATTGTAGCAATCCATCTCATTGCTGGCCTTCCTCTTTTGCGTTGACCTTCTATCTTGCCAAGCATGATGTCTTTCTCTAATGATCTCTCTCTTCGCATGATGTGTCCGAAGTATGAAAGTCGAAGTCTTGTCATCTGAGCTTCTAAAGAAAGCTTAGGTTTGATCTCTTCTAGTACCGACTGGTTTGTTCTTCGGGCAGTCCATGGTATACACAGTATTCGCCGCCAGCACCATAATTCAAAGGCATCAATTTTCTTCCTGTCTGTCTTTTTCACTGTCCAGCTTTCACATCCATATGATGTTATTGAAAATACCATGGCTTGAACAAGTCGAATCTTTGTATGGAGAGAGACATCTCTGCTCTTGAGAATCTTATCTAGGTCTTTCATAGCCATTCTGCCAAGAGCAATGCATCGTCTGATTTCTTGACTGGTTGTTGCTTCTTTATTGATAGTTGATCCAAGTAGGTTAAAGTTGTTCACGATTTCAATTTCTTCTCCTTCAACGATGAACCTGTTGATTATGCCAGTTGTCATGGGCAACTTAGATGAGTAATTTCTGAGAAAAAAACAAAATATGACCTGGACAGGATTAATGGCACCCTTCACTAATATTTAGTTGCACAACCCTTGGCAGTGATGACAGCCTGCAAACATTTCTTGTAGACATTATAAGTTTCATATTTCGTACATCTGTCTTGCTCGTAGTTTCTCTCACTCTTCAACTACAATTTGTTCCAGCTCATGAATGTTTCAAGGATTCCTTTTACCAATGACAGATTATAGCTCTTTCCAAAGGTTCTCGATTTGATTGAGATCAGAACTCATTGCTGGTCAGTTTAAAACAGTCCATTTGTACCTTTTTAACCATTCTTTTGTACTTTTGGATGTATGTTTTGGGTCATTGTCTTGCTGGAGGACCCATGACCTTTGACTCTGACCTAGCTTTCTGACTCCAGGTAGCACATTTCATTCCAAAATACCTTGGTAGTCCTCTGACTTCATAATTCTAATACACTCCAGGCCTCCAGTTCCTGAGGCAGCAAAACAGCCCCACATTATTATGGAACTACCGCCATATTTAACTGTACGAAAAGTGTCTTTTTCCTTATAAGATTATCGCTGGTCTGCATTGCCAAAGAGCTCAAGTTTGGTTTCATCTGTCCACAGAGAGCCCAATTCCACTAGGACACATCCGGGCCATCTGGAGGTCCCTGAGCAGGATGGACACAGGACCCGATTCTGCACCGAGGGAGCCAGACATTCCCACGGGTGCAGATTTGGCCCTGCAACTGCCCAGCATACCCCTGCATACAGGCAGGGGCATCCTACTCGCATGCATTACTGTCCCCTGCAGTGTTGACCCCCTCCAATCCCGCCACCAGGCCCTGTGTTGGGCAGCTGAGGCCAGGCCTGGGCGGCAGTGACCTACTGTGCTCCAGTCCTGGCCATGGGGGGCTGTGCCGGCCCCGAATGCCCTGATTCCAGCTACTTATTCCACCTTCGAGGTGGAATAAACAGCACATTCCCCCTTGACCCGCAGGAATGTACAGATCTTGAATTGAATCGGCCCCATACGTCCTGCCACCTCAACTCACCCTCTCTCCGCCCCCTCCTACCACCCCCCCCCCCCTTGCTGGTTCTCCCCATACTGCTGCTCTGGCCATGGTGGGGGGAGAGCCTGTGGGGAATGCAAGCAGAATGGCTTGCAGAATCGAGGCCTGAACATTTTCACAGAAAGATTGTGGTTTCTCAAGGTGGGCAAAGATCAAACGTGTCTTTTTATGTCTATCTTTGAGCAGTGGGGTCCTCCTTGACCTTCGCCCATGAAGTCCTTTTTTGTTTAGTGTGTGGTGTATGGTACGGGTTGAAACCACCATTCTAGATTGCTCCAGCGACTACGTTAAGGCACAGTATGTAACGTTAAGGCACCTTAATGTTACATTCTGTAACGTTAAGGTGCCTTAACAGCACATAACGCGCCTTAACGTTCCTGGACGCATTAAGGCCAGAAAAGGGTGGAGAGAGGGCGGAGAGAAGGGTTCAATGGGCGGGGAGTGGGCAGGGAGAGGTCCCTTTCACACTAACGTGGAGAAATTAAGGGCTGAATCCTAACGCAACTGAAAACCTGGCATTAGCACACAATTGCAGGAGAGAGAAACCATTTCAGTCAGCAATGTACAGCAAAGGCAGGGAAATCAATAAAAGTGATAGTAGTGATACATGTACAGCAGCAGCAGCATAGTGGCCAAGTACGAGTGGGCACAACGGTGAGGCTGCAAATGGGGCACAGGAGGCTGAAGGCGGGACATGCAGTGGGGCAGCTGGGGCACAGGGTGGACCAGGCATATGCCTAGGTGGCACATAGGAACTCAGAAACAGAAAAACAGCAAGCCCGCAACTGACCAAGGGCAAACATGGCAACGAGTGTGTGACTCACAGTGCCCCAGTGGACATCACCTAGCAGGTACCCCAAAGGGCACATAACACTGACAGGCAGTGCCATGGGGGAGCGCGGATGTCAATGTAGGCACCCCTACCCCAGACCCCACACCATAGGCAGCCGCCTAGTGGCACACTGGATGGCCTGAGACTGCGCACCACCAGCACCACCGGCATAAAGGCATGTCAGCATGGTGGCAGAGGAGTACTGGTGGTGGAGGGGGCAGTGGCATCTGCCCAGAGCACACCAAGGCCAAGTCCTGTTCAGGTGGGTGGCGTGCAGTGCAACAGACAAGGTCTGGCCGAGGAACGTAAAGATAGCCCCAGGACCACTATTTTGCTGTGGCAACAGTGTGGTGCAGTACACTCAGCCAGCATGTCTGAGGGTCAGAGGTTCAGGTCCCATCTGTGGATCCTGCAGAGCATCTCCCCATAGTTTTAGCCCACAATGCAGCCACAACAACAACATGGGCAAACCCCAAAGCAGTGTTGCACAGGTGTACGGACACCCACTCACAAGGGCTCCACTATCCACAGCTTCATGGAGTGTCAGGCTGTTGGCCCCAGCACAGAGCTGCAGTTATCACCAGAGCACTACTACTACCCCCTGCACAGATTAGCAATATCGGCACTGTGATCAGGACCAGTGCAGCGGGTAGGGTTATCAACCACCTCCATCTCTGCACAATGCTGAGATAGGTGTGGGAGTGTGCGTATGTCTCTCCATTGTTTTGTGTCTGCCAACACCTCACTGAGCCCACATTGCTCATATTGCTTCCAGCTTTAGCCTGCAAATGTGCATAATGAGGAGCAAGGTATTGTTGGTATGGCCCAGACAGGGCAGATTGGCCAGGATGCATCTGCACAGGGTGGAGGGCAATGGCTGGGACATTGTAGTGCTCAACCACCACCTGCATGGATAGGGTGGCCACAGCATGTCACGCTGGGGGTCACTCTCACTCTGACTGAGCAGTGACCATGGCATGTCTATGTTCCCATATAGTGCCACACATTATTTGTTTCCAGTGATACCTGTGTGTTCCTATTTTTGGGGGCCTAAGCACAGAGATACCTGCTTGGTGTTTGTCCTATGCATTCCACTTCTGGGTGCACAGGGCTCCCCTGTGAGCATACACTATGGACTGGTTAGTGGGCTGTCTGCAGTTCACCTGTGCATGGTGGGAGCACTTTGTAGGATGCTGCAGGTGCAGTCTGACTGTGCTGTCTGTTGATGAATGGCAGACTGTGGAGTGGGGCAGTTGAGCCTTCCCCTGCCTACCCCAAGCATCATTGCTGGTCTGCAATGGTCACAGGTATGGCTCTGGCCCAGCAGCCCTGGAGGGCTGTCATCCGTCAGCAAGACTATGGTTGCTGGTACTGCAGCCATGCCCTCATCTACAAAAGGGGTGATTGAGGCCCCTTTGGGTATATAGCACATACTACTTCGACCCATAGTGACAGTGCTACATCGCCCTTGTGCAAGTCCCCCCCCCCCCCCCCACTGCCCTCATACCAGATACCCATGGCAGCCAGACCTTAATACCGGGTACACACTAATCTAGGTGGTGTCCGGTCCCACAGGGCCACATGTGACTGCAGAACACAGCTGGAACAGATGCACCTTCGGTTGCACTGCTGGGAACACCTGTTACACACTGGCAGTGCTGGGGATGTGCAGTAGGATCTATCTCTAGCACCACATATACTGTGGACCTAGTGCTGGGCGTCCATCCTATCCCTCAGGGTGAACATGGAACCTGCACAATGGCATGGTCCGTAGCTACTCTGTGCCAGTATCATGCACTGTCAGTCGTCTTATCCCTGTTATTCCATGTTATATATTCCCTTGTTCTCTGTAAACTCAATGTTACCTGTATGCATTGCAGTATATTTTGTTCGATGTACACCGCGCTGATTTTAATAGCGCGGTATAGAAGAGATGTTAAATAAATAAATAAATAAAAATAAATAGTGCATACCACCTAGACCCATAAGAGACAGTACTACCTAAACCTCATGCAAGCCTGGACACCCTGCTGCCCTGATAACAGGTACCCATGGCAGCCAGACCTTATCACCACATACACACTAATCTGGGTGGTGTCCAGTCCCACAGGGCCACATATGACTGCAAAACACAGATGGGAACACCTGTCACACACTGATAACGATAGGAATGTGCAGTAGGACCTATCTCTAGCACCACATGTACTGTGGACCTAGTGCTGGTCACCCATCCTATCCCTCAGGGTGAACACAGGACCTGCACAATGGCATGGTCTGTAGCTACTCTGTGCCAGTATCACGCACTGTCAGTCCATCTTACCACGCTGCAGTACCGGAGAGGTGCAGACCCCATTTGGTGGTCAGCTATAGGCCGCTGTTCTGCATATGCAACGCATCATGGGTGCTGGTGGGGTTACCCTATCCTGGCACACAGAGCAGATGGTTTGTGCAGTGACCTGCAGTCCTTCTGTACCCAGCCATTGCTGTGCAACAGGCCATAAAGGTATAGCCTACTGGTTAGTACACTAATGTTCTAGGTGGAGGTCATGGGTTTAATTCCTTGTTGTTCCCTCCTGTCCAAGGCAGATATTTTGCTTGCCTGTGACAGTCATATCTTTGCAGATCCGTGCTGCCAGCCCATAGTACCCTCACCGCAGTTGCCAGCAATCCGTATAAGGTGTTATAAGGCTCCTAATTAGGCACAGTACAAGGCACGTTACAAGGCACCTTATTGGGCACAGTACAAGGAACTTTATAAGGCACATTACAAGGCACCTTATTAGGCACAGTTCAAGGCACGTTATAAGGCACCTTATTGGGCACAGTACAAGGAACGTTATAAGGCACGTTACAAGGCACCTTATCAGGAACAGTACAAGGTACGTTATAAGGCACCTTATTAGGCACAGTACAAGGCACGTTATTAGGCACAGTACAAGGCATGTTAAGGCACGTGCCTTGTACTGTGCCTAATAAGGTGCCTTATAACGTGCCTTATAACGCGCGTTACCTGATGGCTTGCCATAATGATGCCCCGCCCATGCCTTTATATGGGCATCTGTACCTTTACCGCGGAACCTAACGCGAATGACATTACCACAGTTTAGTAAACATACCCCTTAGAGTTTTAGGGTATAAAGTCATCTTGACATAGGAATAATCATGTCCTGGCAATGTCCCAGTTTTTATACTATTTCTTGCTATTTCCTTTTTTAATTGATCTTATTTTATTTGATTATTTTATGTGTCAAATATGTGTGCATATATAATCCAAAGCCATTTCACTGGCTACTTTTTTCTTAGGAGATATTGGACATTAAGGGGTTGAACTTCAAGGGTGTCAATAATGTTGACCACAACTGTTCCTAACTGCTTGTTTTAATAAACCTGTGTTTGTATGCTGCAGCTATTGAACTGTCTCTCCCATAGAAATACATTGGGCCATACTTTAAGGAGTTTCTTTCTCCGGACTCCCACTGCCCCCAGTCTGTTCTGGCCCATTTTTGAATTGATGTGTCTTTCCGCAGCTTTTCCCCAGGGCTAGACCCAGAGTTAGTTAAAGGTATTGGTACCCTAGACAAACCATAAGCCTTATGTCCCACTCAAGCTGCAGACTGTTGTTTAGCTTTGAATGTCATGCATTTTGCCACCACCATCCTCCAAGAAGTTGCTTCCCTAGGTGGCTGCCTGATTTGTCGGTCCTGTTTTTCCCCCAAGCCAAATTTGGTCTCATTCTGTCAAATTTTTGGAAAAATATTTTGCCCCACGGCAGACAGGCAGGCTAGCATTCTTGGATCCTTATGTATAATTTCTGTCCAACATTCTGTTGGGTTAGAAAGAATGAAAAATAAACTCATTAGAAAAGCTGAAGCACTATTGAAGACTCCCACTGTGCCTTGTAGATCTCAGCAATTAGCTACATCCTTTAAGCCCTACCAAAATAAGTTACAGATCTTTTGAATGCCCATGTCCAAAGCTAAGCTAAATCAAAATGGGTCTCCATTTCACATAGAGCAGCACTTGGCCCACTTTCTTCTGACCACCAGGTTGTGAATTCTTGGAGCATCAAGGCTCGAGAAAAAAAGAATATGATCTGGAGATCAAGGCCAAGCTTTCTCTTTGTGAGTATAAGATTCTAACCAATGAGTACTGCATAGGCCCCATGTGCTGGATAGTGAAGTATTATAGCACAGTAGAGGATGCAAGCAATGAGCAATGGTACTATTGAAAGTGTGGTTATAGCATGCAAATCTACCTCATGCATATTAATGGTGGATATCCTGAAAACCTGACTGGCTAAGGGGTATACCAGGATAGAGTTGAGAACCACTGCAAGTAGGCAATTATCTGGATTTCTGAAAAAAAAAAAAAAACTAAGCATGGGGGGTGGTGTTTGAGCGAGTCTTCCCTCCAGCTTTGAATGGTTGAAATAAGGATTTCATTAGTGGTTAAGTAACCAACTCCACTGATGTTATGTTTGTTTGGTCTCTCCTCCCTTACAAATATTATCAAACAAGAGCAGTAGAACACCTTTGGATTGGGAGGGGCAAACAAACCAACCCCCCCACACCCTCCCACACCCACACACACCCACACCCCCACACACCCTCCCGTTCTCCCCAAGCTCCCTAGCTACTGTTATATTAATGGGGTAAAAGTATGGCCAGTCCATCACCTCAATGGTACTCTCTACGTATTCTGTTGCCTATGGTATAAAGTCATTTAAAAGTTGTAAGGAAGGCTGCGGAAGCTATTAGCGCCTCATGTAAATGTCTTTAACATTCAGATAACAAATTCTGCAGTATAGCCTGAGCATAAGGAATTATTCCATTTTTTTGGAGTACAAAGTACTTAAATATTTATTGATTGTTAAGTACTAGTTTCAAAATCATCTTATTCTTTGAGAGAGAAATTTACAAATTGTAAGTTAATTAAGGAAAAAGTAATCAGTGCAGAGGAAATCTTTTGCTTATATAGGTTACATTAATTGAGCGAAGATGTCACTTTTATAGCTTCTACAAGCCATTCTGTACATGGTAGCTTTAATAAAATGGCCTATGAACATGAAAGAATGTATTAATATTAATTAGAAGGGGACGTAGTATTTAATTTTAAAATAATCTAGCAAAAATATTTTTTCCACTTTTTGTTTGTACAACATTATGGTCTGTTATAGTAGTACAAGAGAGAAAGAGGAAACATTATATTATATTTAATTTTGTTGTTTCATAAGTGTTTGCTTTATTTTGAAAGTAAGGGTTGTTTTTCTAAGGGGTATGTTTACTAAACCGTCTTAATGTAGCAGCGGCAACGTTATTGAGCGATAACGTCGGCATTGGCATTTAGGCACACTAAGGGGTATGTTTACTAAACTGCGGTAACATTACATAAGAACATAAGATATGCGATACTGGGTCAGACCAAGGTCCATCAAGCCCAGTACAGACCGTGCGTTATGTAACATTAACGCTCGTTAGATAACGTTAATGCGCGGTATGTAACGTTAACATACATTAACAGTACTTAACGATCGTTAACGTCCCCGGCCGCAGTAAACACTGCAGAGGGTGGAGAGAGGGCGGGGGAAGGGGTCAATGGGTGGGGAGTGGGCGGGTTCCCTGCACACTAACGTGCTGAACTGATGGGCTGAATCCTACCGCGAATGAAAACCTGCCATTAGATGCACATTTGCAGGAGAGAGAAACCATTTAAGTGTCAGCAATGTATAGCATAGACATGGAGCCCAAGAAACGTGATAGTAGTGCTCCATGTCCAGCACCAGCATAGTGCTCAAGTATGAAAGGCCACTATGGCGATGGTGTAAGTGGGGCATAGGAGGCTGCAGGCGGGACATGTAGTGGGGGCAGCAGGGGTCACAGGGAATATTACCCAGCATGTAACCCCAAGGGCACATAACATTGGCAGGCCGGGGGGAAGCGCGCATGTCCATGTAGGCACCCATACCCGAGAACCCACACCATAGACAGCTGCCTACCGGCACACTGGATGGCCTGGGACTGCGCACCACCAGCACCACCGGCATAAGGGCATGTCAGCATGGTGGCAGAGGGGTGCTGGTGGCGGAGGGGGCAGTGGCATCTGCCCACAGCAGACCACGGCCAAGCCCCATTTAGGTGGGTGCCGTGCACTGCAACAGACAAGGTCTGTCTGAAGAACAATCATGGTAGCCACAGGGAATGATCTGCCCCTGTGGCAACAGTTTGGTGCAGTACACACAGCCAGTGTGTTCAGGAGCAGAAGGTCACAAGTTCAAGTCACAGCTGTGGCTCCTGCCAACTTTGTCCCCATATTTTACCCAGTACTAAACCATGGTAATAAAGATGGAACCTTTATTGCAAATAAATTAAACATGCCTGAAACGCCCATATTTTACCCTACAGAGCACAGATACCATAAACATGTGCAATCCCTAGAGCAGAGTTTCCCAACTGCAGTCCTGGAGGGCCAAACACCATACAGATTTCATGATGTCCCTAATAAATATGCCTGTGCTGCATTTGTATGCATCACCCCCATTGTATGCAAATGTATCTCATGCATATTCATTAGGGACAGCATGAAAACCTGAACAGTGTTTGGCCCACCAGGACTGGAGTTGGGAACCTCTGCCATAGGGCAGCGGCCAACAGGGGCACAAACACCCACACCCACAGGCTCCACTATCCAAAGCCTCATGGAAAGTCAGGCTGTTGGGCCCTGCGCAGAGCAGCATCTCCCAATACTGGCACCTGCATACCTTAGCAATGCCATCCTAAACTTGGGAACACATTCCACATATATCAAAAGGTTGCTATGACTAACAAATCCTAAGTTAAACATGATTTGTTGATAGAGATTCATCATAGCAACCTTTCTGATATCTGTGGAATATGTTTCAGTTTTTGCTTCTGACAGTGTTTACCACCCCGGGGAGTGACCTCAACAGTATTGAGTACCATAGCAATTCCCGCACTGTGCCCAGGACTAGTGTGGCGGCCAGGGCTGCCACAAACCTCCATATTTGCACAATGCATAGGTGTGGGAGTGGGAGTGTGTGTATGTCTATCCAGTGTGTTGTGGCTGCCTACACCTTACTGAGCCCACACTGCTTGCACTGTTTCAAGTTTTAGCCTGCCAATGTACATAATGAGGAGCAAGGTACTGTAGGTATGGCCCGGACAGGGTGTCCTGGGCAGGATGCACCTGCACAGGGTATAGGGCAATGGCAGGGGCATTGTAGTGCCCAACCACCACCTGCATGGACAGGGTGGCCACAGCATGTCATGCTAGGGGGGTCACTCTCACCCTGACTGAGCAGTGACCACTGCATGGCTAGGTTCCCCCCATAGTGCTATGCAACATTTCTCTCAAGTGATATTTATGGGTTTTCTTTTCTGGGGCCCAATCACTGGCATACTTGCTTGGTGTGTGTGCGCTCACATCCCATTTTTGGGTACACACAGTTCTTCTAGGAATATGTACTAGCTAGCAGACTGTCAGCAGTTAGCATGTGTATGGTTGCAACACCTTGCAGGGTGCAGCTGGTGGAGACTAACTGTGCTCTCTGCTGGTGAATGTCAGATAGTGGTGGGGGGCAGCTCAGCTTCTCCAGTTTTCTGCCCGTCTGCCATTGCTTTATGTGATGCGTACTGATCTGCCTTGACTGCCCTGTAGGGTGCCTGTTCCCCAGCAGGACTGGGGTTGATGGTCCTCTCTACTGCCATCATTGCAGAGATGTAGAATGTGGATCTGTTGGTGGGAGATCCTGTCCCCACCGTGAGCCACAGAAGGTGCATTGGGTGGTGCTGCATAATCCGCTTTTAAGTCCAAGCACCCCTTTTCACATATAGCATGTGACCATGGCACCCAGACAGGTTATGCACTATTCTGGGTGCATCATAGTCCACAAGGGCTAGACATGACTGGGAAAAACAGAAGGACACAGGTGTAACCTAGGTGTGCTTGCAGGAACTGCCCATCATGCACTGGCACTGATGGGGACCTGCAGTATAGTCTATCTCAGTCAAACCAGGTGTTGCGTACCTGGTGCTGGGTGCCCCACCTCACCCTCAGGGTGAGCACAGGACCCGCACAATGTCACGGTCTGTAGCTAAGCTTGAAGAATGGTCTAGAATTTGGCAACTGGGATTTAATGTTAAAAAATGTAAGGTCATGCATTTGGGCTGCAGCAATCCAAGGGAGCAATACAGTATAGGAGGTGAAGTACTTTTGTCCACTAAAGAAGAGCGGGACCTAGGCGTAGTTGTGTCCGATGATCTTAAAGTAGCTAAACAGGTAGAAAAGGCGACGGCAAAAGCTAGAAGGATGCTTGGGTGCATACGGAGAGGAATGGCTAGCAGAAAAAAGGAGGTGATAATGCCTCTGTATAAGTCTTTGGTGCGACCTCATTTGGAGTATGGTGTGCAATTCTGGAGACCGCACCTTCAAAAGGATGTGAACAGGATGGAGTCGGTGCAGAGGGTTGCTACTAAGATGATTAGTGGTCTTCATTATAAAGCATATGAGGACAGACTTAAGGATCTTAATATGTACACCTTAGAGGAAAGGCGGGATAGAGGTGATATGATTGAGATGTTTAAATACCTCCGTGGCATAAATGTTCAGGGAGAGAGCCTCTTTCAATTGAAAGCAAGTTCTGCGACGAGGGGACATGAGATGAGGGTGAAGGGAGATAGATTCAGGAGTGATATGCGGAAATATTTCTTTACGGAAAGAGTAGTGGATCCGTGGAATAGTCTCCCAGTGGAGTTGGTAGAGATGAGGACAGTAACTGAATTCAAAAAAGCATGGGACCAACACAGAAGATCTCTAAAGGTAAAAAGTGGACTGTTGTAGTTGTTGTTATGGAAGGACAGACTAGATGGGCCTTGTGGTCTTTTTCTGTCATCATGTTTCTATGTTTCTATGTTACTCTGTGCCAGTAACACACACGGTCAGTTTCCCCTACCAGGCCTAGGTGCTGTGGCGGTGCATACCCCATTATGTGATCAGCTGTAGACTACTGATCTGCATGTGCAGTGCATCATGGGTACGGGTGGGTTTACTCTATCCTGGTAACCACAGTAGACAGTTTGTGTGGTGACCTGCAGTCTTTCTGTAGCCAGCTAGCAGTGTGGTAGTAGTTATAGAGATGTAGCCTACTGTTTACTTCAGTGACTGTGGAAGCAGAGGTCATGGGTTTGATCCCACAGTGGTGTTATTTAGGAATGCTGTCTGAGGCTTTTCCTTTTCATTTCAATCAGTGCTGCCAGCAGAAACACCCTCACAGTGCTGTAGCCTAAGGTGCCTCATAGGCGCCCTATAGGGCACATTATAGGGTGCCTTGGCAGACAGGGCACTTTATAATGTGACCTATGGGGTGCCTTATAGGGCGCCTTATGAGGCACCTTAGGTTACGGCACTGTGAGGGTGTTTTTGCTGGCAGCACTGATTTAAATTAAAAGAAAATGCCTCAGACAGTCTTTTTAGATTATGCCACTGCAGGATCAAACCCATGACCGCTGCCTCCACAGTCATTGCAGTAACCAGTGGGCTACATCATTATAGCTTCTAACCCTGCGCTGGCATGTACTTAGGGTTAACGCGTGTTAACATGCCACGGCGCACACTATCACGCGATACAGATTCTTGCTACCTTAGGACTGGAACGCGCACTCCTTATATGGCATTCTTCACATTATCGCTGCAACTAGCGCCGGTAACATTAAGACGGTTTAGTAAACATACCCCTAAGTCTTCACCTCTTGGTATTGGCCTATAACGAGGAGGCTTTGAAAAACTAATAGCAAAAATATCTGATTTGATTAGCATGAAGACACATCTGTTGCTATCATGTTCATATGTTAATGAGCGCCATAAGTTATGCAGTACAGTTGAGAGCTGGTAAGGAAAATGTTCTTCTATACTATGGTTACTAATATCGTATTTTTATGATCCGAAATCTAACATGAGCTCTTCACATGAGTGGAAACCAATTATGCACTCAACTGTTTGGATCTAGCATTGAAAGCCCAATTTCTTTGCCAGGCACCAGCATTTTTTGACTCAGCATGATACATCAGGCTCAATGTAGTTATCAGATGGCTTGGCCAAGGTTGAAACGAGTGGTAGATAGAAATTATTTGTTTTATTTATTTATTTGGCCGTATTTATATATTGCTTTTCTCAGAGGTCAAAGAGGTTTACATGGAATTTCAGTTAAATCAAACAACGCTTACATTAGAACAGGCAACTTAGTATAATAAAGGAATAGAGAATGCTTGGTTAAAATGAACTATGGACATGGTTGATGAACTATATACATGCTATTATAGTATTTGGTCCTTCACACTATGCAGAAATGCTGTTTATGTTGTTGGGGTGTGTGTGGAGTGGGGGGGGGCGAAATGGAGGGCGAAGAGGTGGGTCTTGAGGAGTTTGCAGAAGGTTAGGAGGTCATAATAACATAATAACATAGTGATGGCAAATAAAGACCAGCATGGTCCATCTAGTCTGCCCAGCAAGGTGGCATGAGTAGGTACACTTGCTGCTCCATGCAGGTCATCTCTCCCCATATCTTTGTTTAGGGGTGTACCTACCGCTCCATGCAGGTCACCCCTATTTGTTGAGATATAAGAAATAGTTACATTTATTTTGATTTTATCCTATTCTATAAAGGGATCCACTGTGTCTGTCCCATGCCATTTTGAATTCTGTCACTGTATTTGCTTCCACCACCTCCATCGGGAGGCCATTCCAAGCATCCACCACCCTTTCAGTGAAAAGGTATTTCCTGATGTTGCCCTTCAGTTTACCGCCTTGCAGCTTCATGTTATGCCCTCTAGTTTTACAGCTTCCCCATCTTTGAAAAAGGTTTGCTTGTTCATTAATGCTCTTTAAATATTTAAAGGTCTGTATCATATATCCCCTGTCCCTCCTCTCCTCTAGCATGTACATATTTAGGTCTTCAAGTCTCTTCTCATAAGTCGTCTGGTACAGGCTCCAAATCATTTTGGTCGCCTTCCTCTGAACTGTTCCACTCTTTTTATATTCTTTGTGAGATATGGTCTCTAAAACTGAACACAATATTCCAAGTGAGGCCTCACCAGTGACTTGTGCAGTAGCATTAGTACCTCCTCCTTTCTACTGGTAATTCCTTTCTGTATGTAACCCAGCATCCTTCTGGCTTTGACCACAGCCTTGTCACATTATTTCGCCACCTTGAGATCTTCAGATTCAATCACTCCAAGGTCCTTCTCCTGGTCCGTGCATGCCAACCTCTTGCCCCCTATTGCATACAATTTCCTTGGATTACTGCATCCCGAGTGTATGACACTGCACTTCTTCACATTAAATCTTAACTACCAAGCATGAGACCATTCTTCCAGCTTTTGTAGATCTTTCCTCATCTTATCCAATCCCTCAGGGGAGTCCAATCTGTTGCAAATGTTCGTATCATCTGCAAAAAGACAGACTTTTCCATTCAATCCTTCAGCAATATCACTCACAAATACATTGAACAGTATCGGTCCCAGGACCGATCCCTGGAGCACGTCGCTAATGACCTTCCTTTCATCCAAGTGAGTTCTGTTTACCATCACCTTCTGTCATCTGTCAGTCAACTGTAGGGGCATACCAATCTCTTTGTTATAACATCAGCACTAGGGTTAATAGAGAAACTGTGTGAATAGGTTCAGCATAGTTGTCTTTGACCTTCAAGGCAGATACATAGACAATGAAGAACAAAGTGTACTGAAGAAAGCAGGAAAGTGGGGAGACGATCATAGCAGAAATGTAACACACTAGGTGGCAGGATGCGAGTTAATTAATTAAAAAGAAAGAAACATATTTTGCAAAAAGAAATGATACAGACATGATGTCTGGGAAGAAAACCTACAACAGAATTAGTAAAGAAATATAGAAATAACAATATATATGTGTTTGCATGTGTACGTGCTGGAAGGCCTATAAAGGAAGTAGGAGAAGAACTGTACAGGAGGGAGATAGTAGGAACAGATCACGAAGGTGGGCTGTACTGACCTCTCTCTTATTAGGTTGCTATCTGCTTGCTAGGTGCAATTAGATATTATACTCATGCTTCTATAATAAAGATTCAATAACTGCAATAATTGTTTGGTATGCTTATTAACATGTGTATGTGTGCCTGAGGGGGGAGGGAAGGGTATAACAAGGGAAGGCTATCCCGGGTAATTCCCAAACACTTCAGAGTCACTAGGTGAGTGTCCAAAGGAGTGTGGTCTCCAAACCTGAGCGGAAAGTAACCGCTAACATAAATGATTTCTGTTTCAGTTCACCACCTTGGGACCCATCCCCAGGCTGCTCAGTTTATTGATAAGCCTCCTGTGAGGAACAGTATCAAAGGCTTTGCTGAAATCTAAGTATATCACATCCTTCGCATGCCCTTGATCCAGTTCTCTGATCAGCCAGTCAAAGAACTCAATCAGATTTGTTTGGCATGATTATCCTTTGGTAAAACCATATTGCCTCGGATCATGCAACCTATTGGTTTCGAGAAAGTCCACTATTTTCTCTTTCAGGAGCACCTCCATTACTTTTCCCGCCACCGAGGTAAGGATTACTGGCCTGTAGTTTGTCACTTCTTTCCTATTACCACTTTTGTGAAGAGGTACCACATCAGCTCTTCTCTAGTCCTGTTGAATCTCTCCTGTCTTCAAGGACCTATTGAAAGCATCCTTTAAAGGCCCTGCAAGAATCTCTCCGAGCTCTTTCAGTATCCTGGGATGCATTCCATCCGGTCTCATGGCCTTGTCCATTTTACGTTTTGCAAGCTGTTCAAACACATCAACTTCTGTGAATGGTGTAGTATCTATTCCATTTCCATTTGTATATTTGTCAATCACAGATGGTCCTTCCCTAGGACTTTCTTTAGTAAAGACAGAAGTATTTATTTAGCATTTTTGCTTTTTCAATGTCACTTTCCACGAATGCGTTCTCAACACTTTTGTGTATTGGATTCCACCTCTGATCTTCCTCTTCTCTCAAATATACCTGAAAAAAGTTTTGTTTCCACACTCCACAGCCATCTTTTTTTCTGCCTTTAGCTATCCTTATTTCTCTTCTTTTCTTTTTTAGCTTTATCCTGTATTCTGTTCTGCATTCCTCTGTTTGCGAACTTCTGAGTTTTGTGAAAGCTGTGTATAGTATTTCTTACATAGACAGGGAGGGAGTTCCAGGTAGAGGGGGCATATAGTTCAAAGGATCTGGCACAAGCCTGTTGGGTGCTTTTTGTTATAGCTTGGGTGGTGGTCAGAGTGTTCATGGTGGAAGATCTCTGTGGTATGTTCGATTGCTGAGGTGTGATGAGGGAGCGAAGGTGGGTGGATGATTGGTGGTTCATAGATTTGTGAATCATTAGAAGGATTTTGTAGAGTATTCTGCTTTGCAGTGGGAGCCAGTGGAGGTGTTTGAGGATGGGGTGATGTGTTTGTGCTTAGATGTTCCTGTGATGGTCTGGACTGCTGTGTGGACTGCTGTTTGTAGAGCATGGAGTGTTGACTTTGGGAGCACCATAAATTATATCGTACAGGTGAATGGTGGTAAGGAAAATATCCTTCTATGCTATGGCCACTAATATCATATTTTTATGACCTGAGGTCTAACATGAGCTCTTCACATGACTGGAAACTGATTATGCACCCAACTGTTTGGATCTGGCATTGAAAGCACAATTTCTTTGCCTTGAATTGGCATTTTGACTCAGCATGATACATCAGGCCCAATGTAGTTATCAGTTGGCTTTGGCCAGGGTTGAAACAATTGGTAGACAGAAATTAACCACAAATGGAGAAAGAAGTGGCTGGAAAAACATAGAAACGAGGAGGAAACAGTGGTTGGAGCATGGCCCACAAAGATTCTGTCTTAATGTCTACAGTATAGGACACCATGAGTGTAACTGATGTTGATATACCCTTACTGGACAATCATAAGTGCTTTGGTTTCTGTTTCTCTTCGTATGTTACTCCTACCTTTTTCCCCCCACCATCTGGCCATCTTTTTTGGTTACTGGAAGGGATAGGTTGCCTCTTTCGCTTTATCTTTCTGATTCTTTTTGTCTAATGTTCTATTTTCTGCAGAGAAGCAATTATTTGGATATACATATGCTGTGGTTTTTTGGCTTTACGCCACTTACAAAGATTCAAATTGCAAAATTGCTCAGACAACTTTGTGAATTATTTATTTTATTTAACTAGGCTTATATAGTGCTTTTCTACATGCCAAAGCAGTGGACATTCAAATACTGTATATGTATATTCCTCATCCCCAAAGGGCTCACAATCTCTGTTTTTATACCTTAGGAACAGAGGGTTAAGTGACTTGTCCAAGGCCACAAGGAGCACCTATGGGACTAGAAACCCCAGTCCTTCCAGCCCAAGGCTGCTGTCCTCTAGCAGGATTTGAGCCCCTGGCCCTCCAGCCTGAAGTAACTTTCCCCAACCACTAGGCCACTCATCCCTCTCATGAATCTCCTCTTTTCCAATTTATTCAGCATCCTTTGGCAACTGAAGATCATGGCCATTTCTGAAACAGAATGCCTCATTTCATGGTCCCTGAGCTGGACCAAAACTGAAGACCATGATTTAGCTGTTTGTGAAGGACAATAAATGCAAATCCCCTTCCCTGTCAGCCCTCATTTTGTGATCTCTTTGAGAAGCAGTTCATCTTGCATATGGGGCTCTTTCCCATAGATTCTCTGCTATCATGCTGCTCTACATCACCTTTGCCTCAGCAGCTCAGAAAGTCTAATGCCCCATTTTCCTTTTTTATGGTGGACTCCTTTCTGTAGCGAAAAGCCAAGAGGTTCACTATCAGTCTCCAGGGCCCCTAAATCCCTAGAAAAGATGTATATTTTTCAGTTGGTTTTGTGAGATCTTTAACAAACTATAAAGAATGGAAAATCAGAGAGGCATCTGGATTGGTAAATGGACACCCTAAGTCTATCTAAGGTGTAGCCAGTCCCTCAGCAGACCATGTGCTGCAGCTCCAAGGGCTTATAGATTTTGGAGGGGGGAGAGATTTCTCCTTACCTCCTGTTGGGGGTCCAGAAGAATGGATGGGAAGATCACTCTTTAAGGCCCTAGTTCACTGGATGCTTACTCACCATTTCCAGTGTCTCTCATCCTTTTTTCCTGGGCTCTTGGTCACAATTAAGAAGTCCACTGTTCACTCCAGAAGGTTATATATAAAATATATTTTGCTAGGTAAATCAAATTAATTGATAAAGGTCTTCTCTTGAGTTTCACAGACATTAGATAACAATAAAAATTACAACAAAATATGCACTGGATTTTTTGTTGTTCTATATTTTCTCATTGTCTATCACTCTTCTTCTTCTCTCAGAATGCTACAAAAACCTCCTTCATGATCCTCTTACTAATTCTCCAGCTCTTTTGCAGTCTGTTCTCCTGGTCTTTGGAATACCTCACAGTAATTGTCTCTCTCTCTCTGGATTTCCTGGTATTGACGATCTCGCAGTCTCCCAAATTCTCCTGATTGATGCCAAAACTTCTTTGGCAAATAGCAAAAACACTTGCTGGATGTCCTCACCCCCAGAGTAGTCTATTGGTCATAGCATTGTCAGCAAAATTCTCTCTGGCTGCAAGTTCTCTATCCCACTGCACCCCATGCAGGTCATACTGTTTCAGTACTTTACAAGAGACTGCAAGTCATCTTATCCCATGTAGTCCTGCACAGGTCATAGGATTCAATAATACACCCCTCAACTTTCTTGCATGTGAAAAGAAGCAGAACCTTCCAACTCTGCTTGTAATCTGTCATGGCCTTGCTCAGCACACCGGGCCCCACTGATTCAGGAGCCTTGTGCTCTCTCTTGCTAGCTTGGCAGAAAGGAGTAAAAACAATCATCCTCCAAAAATTCTCTATTATAAACCTGTTGACTTCACCAAGTCCTTCCCTGAACAATTACTGAGGGGCTAAACAGCTACAAAACACTTCTGTATGTCGAAGTATAAATAGGCAAAGGCAAGCGTTACTCCTGTTTAGAAATGTTCATAGAATAGGTTAACAGCATTGGAAAACACTGAGGCCCATATTATCCTCACTAGACACTTCCTAACAGATGTCACAGTGAACAGACCCAAATGCACAGGGTGGGCTTCAATACCATATCACAAGCTTCTCTATGGGTGGATTCAGAGAAACTATTTTTCACTCAATGTACAATTATGCTATGGAATTTGTTGCCAGAAAATATGGTGACGGCAGTTAGCATAGATGGATTTAAAAAGGGCTTAGACAAGTTCTTGAAAAAAAAAAACCCATATACTGTACCATTATTAGCCATGTAGTCTTGGGAAAGCCACTACTTATCTCTGGGTATAAGCATTAAGTAATGGGTCTACTCTTTGGATCCTGCCAGGCACTAGCGGCTCAGACTAGCTACTGTGAGAGATAGGATACTGGGTTTGATAGACCTTTGGTTTGACCCACTATGGAACATCTTATGTTTTTATGTTCCTCTTCTACATGGATCAAAAGGTCCATCTAAATAAGGTCAGATCCAAATAAAGAACAGTGTGTATTAGCAATTAATGTTGGAAAATTTGTTGGGCAGGGTAAAACCCTCCTAAAAACAGACATATCTTTTTAAATCTTTAAAATGTGGTCCCCACCACCACAATTGTGTAAAGCCCATTAAGTGCAAACTCAAAATATAAATTAAAGAGGAAGCAAATCCAAAACCTTAGCTTAAGCTGAATGCTCTTCACAATCTCCATGAGAATGTGTATTGGAAATGCTGTTAAATCAAATCCAGTAGTCCAGCTGTGATCCACCAATCAACAGCGCAATCCAATGACACACAACTGTGTTTCGAGCCCCATCAGCAGTGGGAGCTCTGTTTCAGGTGATACTTTGTTTCACCATAAAATTGATGCATTCACAGAACTTCACTCTCTTCTACATGTGATACGTCCCACATACTTCAAACACATGGACATATAAGCAAATAAACAACATAATCTGAAGTACAGTTGGTATACATGTGTGCTTGCAGGAAGCGAGGCATCCTTAGGCACCAGGCGAATGACTGTCTAACCAAAATCTGCAGGAAATGGATAAAATCCAAACCGCAAAGAACTGCAAACAAGCTAATTTATGGAATCTCTGTAAAGGCCATGGCCATATTAACACTGCCTGCTCCTTCAAGAACAAATCATATGTCCACACCACAGGATGGCAGGCATTGGGCACCTTGTCCCAGAGGCTTACCCTGACACAAAAGATAATCATGAACTTGTATCTGCTCTCCGGAAAGCTGGCAAAAAGACCACAGTGATGACCCTGAATGGGACCGCCATTAAGCAGTACACTACAGAAACATCCAAAGGGCTGCCAATGACCAGAAGAAGCCTATATTTTATTTATTTAACACGGTTTTTATACCGCCTTATTATAAAAAATCAAAGCGGTTTACAGAAGAACTCAACAAATTTACAAAAAACTCATGGAATAGGTAGGGGTGGCATGCGGGACATGCTCTGAAGCATAACTTATATACATTTTAACATTTATGCATTGACTGATCAGAACTTGGGGGGTGGTGATGTTTAGGCTTGTCAGGCGTTTTGGGGAGTGGATTGCAGTGTTAAGTCATTAAGGTGCTCTACGAAGAGGACATTTTTCAGCTTTTTTCATAAGTCTTTTAAGTCCATAGTGGATCTCAGTGCTTCAGGAAGGGAGTTCCAGATGGCAGGTGCTGCTAACGATAAGGCTCTTTTGGTTGTGGAGTTGTTTGTTTTGGTGAATACGCTGGGTGTTTGGATGCTGCCACTGTTCTGTTGTCTTCATGATCTGTTATTGGGTTGGATACTGATTAGTTCCTGGAGTGTGAGTGCTGAGAGGTTTTATTTGATTTTGAAGATGGTCAGCACTGTTTTGAACCTGATCCGCGAGGTGATTCGGAGCCAGTGGAGCTGGTGTAAGATAGGTGTTATATAGTCAGATTTTGTAGATCCGGCAATGATTCGGGCAGCTGTATTTTGTGCCAATTGTAATGGTTTGATAGTTTGTTTCAGGAGACCATTGAGGATAGAATTGCAATAGTCAAGTAACAGAAAAATGATAGCTTGAAATACTGTGCGGAAGTGGTCCTGGCTGAGGAGTGGTTTGAGTCTGCGGATAGTAGCCGTTTTGTAATAAGCATTTCTAGTGATTTTGTTGATGTGTGCTTTTAGGTTTAAGTTGGTGTCTAGGATGATTCCTAGGTACCTCACTTCTTCTTTTTCAGGGATGGAAACATTTGCCAAGGTGATTGATTCTAGGGGTATAAAGGAAGTGTTCCTCGTGATGATTAAGGCTTCAGCCTTCTTAAAGTTGATGTTAAGGTTGTTATTTGATAGCCAGTTGTTCATTTTGTGTATGCATGTTGTCCTGTTAGCATAGTCTGGTAGGTCTGGACCACAAAAAAGAATATGAACACCAGCAAGGATTCCATTCCCCAACAAACCAGAAGACATTCAGGAATAATCTCAGCCATCAACTCTCCATAGAACAAGATGAAGATGATGCTGTTTACCATCAGAGAGTTTTGAGGAGCATCAGCATCTTTTTCGTTGATTCATGGCAGTGACTAAATAGGAGCAGTTTTCAGACATGAAAACATTAATATTTCCTACGAAATCAAATAAATATTTCAAATTTGAAAGAAGGGAATATTTACAAATCAGAAGATGAATTTCTAAACAGAATTCATTTTATTACTGGTATGCAATTCTGTTTTTCGCGTTTCTTCTATTTTTATGAGGCAATTAATATAAACTTTCCTCCAACTAATCTTAAAATCAGTAAGAACAGAAGAACCCTAATCTGGACAAAGGTAGAGATCCAATAGATTGTGCTCCCTACAAGCCTATTTCTTTAATCAGCATTTATGTTAAAATATTGGCCAAAATGCTACTTATAAGAATATGGTAAAAATCAAACCACTAGAGCACTAGTCACACACTTGCATATTCAGTGTCTTAGAAAAAGAACAGCCAGACGGTGATCTAAGTGAGCTTAGCAGAAGCCTGGGATACAGCAGCACTGGAGTGAATGGACAAATGAAAGAGGAGCTGAATATCATCAGCATAGCAGAAAAAAGTAATATTGAGAGATTGAATCAGAAGAACCAGAGGAATGAGAATGGTGTCGAAAAGAAAAGGTCCCAGAACAGATCCCTGTGGAACCCCAAGGTGCAGAGGCAGAGGAGCAGAACATTGTGAGGATCAGGAAACCCTAAAAGTGCAGTCCTGCAAGTAGGAATGAAACCAAAGCAGTGCAGACCCAGAGACACCAAGAGAATATAGCTGGGAAAGAAGGAGAGACTGATTTACCTAATCAAAAGCCGCAGTAAAATCCAGAGAAACAAGAAGAACCTCACAGTGAGAAGCAAGAGCAATGTGCAGACAGTCAGAGATAGCTTTGAGAGAGTGCTCAGTGGAGTGTTTGGGACAAAAACCGGTCTGAGGCAGGTGAAGAGCATTACTCTGAAGAAGGAAGGTTTGTAGCTGCTGGGCGACCATGCACTCAGTAACCTTGGACAAAAAGGGCAGCGAGGAAATGGGGTGATAATTCAGAGGGTCATGGGGGTCCACCTTCCCGGGCTTAAGAATAGGGAGGATGGTAGCCTGCTTCCAAACAGAGGGGAAATAACCTGTGGAAAAAGATGTAGCAATAATGTGGTGCAAAGGAGAGAGGAAAGAAGTCCCCACCAACTTGAATAGGTGCGAGGGCATGGGGTCAGAGGGAGCGGTGGTAGAATGAGACTGGGAGTTGATGCGAGTGAGCTCGCAGTAAGTGAAAAACGGAAAGGCCAGAGGAAACAGTGGAAGAGAAAGTGGAGGGCGAGAGAGGAAGGGAAGATGGGGAGGACAGCAAAGACTGAATGTCCAAGACTTTCTGGCGGAAGGTAACCGCAAAGTCCTATCTGCAAAGGGAAGACATAGCAGAGTCATCTGGAGGAGGAGTGGTGAGCTGATGCAATAGATGATAAAGCTGGACTGAGTTGGTATCCCGGCAGATGAGCTGAGAATAGTAGGACTTTTTTGCAGAAATTACAGTGGCGCAATAGTGATAGGACCCAGAGCGATAAGCAGACAAGGAAGTGACAGAGCAGAACTTGCAGCTACAATGCTCCAAGTGGTGCAACTGGCACTTAAGGAAAAGAAGACTGGAATGATACCAGGAGTTAGAAGGAAGAGGGACATAAAGGGGCTACAGAGTCCAGAGCGGAGGAGAGCATTGACTTCAAAAGGTCAACCAAGCAATGAGAGACAAAAGAGTTCTCGGTAAAGCACCGCAGAGATCGGCGATGTCAAAATAAGACTTGTACAGAGGTATGGACAGAGGAAGGAAAGAGACCAAGGGCAGAGATGAAAGAATGATTGGTCCAGGAAAGAGGTGTGATCATAGCTGGGAAGAAAGAGACAGAAAGGATAGTGAGAAAAAGATCCAATGTCTTACCTGTGACATGGGTGGGGACCTGAATGTTCTGATGCAATCCATGAGTCTGTAAGAAAGAACAGAAATCGGCAGCTACGGGATCAGATACAGGAGAAATATGGACATTGAAATCCCCAAGGATCACAAGAGAGGAAGAATCCAGCAGATAAGGCATGACTGCATTGTAAAAATCCTGAAGAACATGCACGGTGACCGGGGGAGGGAGATAAACCAGTGCAATCAGAAATGGGGACGAGGCAAGCACCTTCACAATGAGGACCTCCAAGGCCAGTGAGATATGAGAAGCCAGGAGGGATTCCACTATAATCCGGGGGGCATGAGTGATGGAGATGGGCCAGGCATGCATCTGAGAGCCAGGTTTCAACCAGGCAGAATAAATCCAAACGATGAAGCAAGATCAAATCAAAGACGAGATGTGATTTCCTGCTAAGAGAACGAACATTCAGCAGACCGAATGAGAGCATCCTAGAGGCAGCAGCTGAGGAAACAGCACCTAGGATGAGTGGTGAGGAGGAAAACAGAGGGAGTGAAATCAAAGTCTGCACCCGAGGGGGACGTTGGAGGGGTAACAAGGAGGCGGGGGTCCCAGAGGGCCGGAATGGGTTGAGAGGGCATCCAAACAGAAGCCAGTGCAGGGGAACTGCTGAAAAAAGACAGGAAGGTTAAAAGGATCAGAAGACAAAGGTCAGGCCAGGCAACCTCCAGAGGCCTTGAAGACTGCACAAAGGAACGCACAAAGGAGCACATGCTCCTTTGGTGCGCAACGCAGCTCATGGCACAATGGGCAAAGTGGTACTTTTAAAGTTACATAACACTGATGTGATTCGCGTCATTTCCTCCTTCCTCATCACAGGACTGTGGGCGGAGCTAAGGCAGCTGCTATGCAGCCACGTCTCTGGATGCACAGGGAGACAGCAGTATGAACAAGCAATAGATAACCAGTAGAGGCACAAGGGAAAAACAGCACAAGAGTAAGTAACTCGTGCCGCAATCGGCAAAGTGGTACTTTTAAAATTACACAACGCTGTCACGATTCGCATCATTTCCTCCTCCCTCACTGCAGGACTGTGGACGGAGCTAAGGTGGCTGCTATGTGGGTGCATCTCTGGATGCACAGGGAGACAGCACAGGAAGCAGTATGGACAAGCACAGGAGACAGCACAGGAAGCAGTATCGACAAGCACAGGAGACAGCACAGGAAGCAGTATCAACAAGCAATAGAAACCCAGGGGCGGCTCAAGGCAATCTGCTGCCTGAGGCGAAAGATGAGATGGCGCGCCCCCCCCCCCCCCCCGCCCCCCATAGAGGTAGGCGGGGCTTTTTCAAAACTCCAGTCAGGGACTGAATCAAACCAAAAAGCTGATTAGATTATATGGAGGAAATGCAAAATGTTTGCACACCAAGGAACTAAAAGAGAGCGAGAACCACAGCACAGTTCATAAAACGAAATTATAACTCATTTTTATTTGGTTATTATAAACTGCGTTATGGTTATTACCTTTTCTTTTTCAACATATATTTTGCATCCACAGAACCCCCTTCAACAGTGGGTACAGAGCATAACCAGGACATTCACCCACAGAACCCAATATCTTAAAAAAAAAATGAGTGGAGGAGTAGCCTAGTAGTTGGGGCAAGGTACTTCAGGCCGGAAGGTCGGGGGTTCAAATCCCACTAGAGGACAGCAACCTTGGGCCGGAAGGACTGGGGTTTCTAGTCCCAAAGGTGCTCCTTGTGGTCTTGGGCAAGCCACTTAACCCTCCATAGCCCATGTTCCCTGTAAAATAGTTATCTCCAAGTTATAATGCCCTGTTCAATGTAATTTCAGTTTGTTCAATGTAAACCGCACTGATGCAGAATAGCGCGGTATATAAGAGAATAAAATAAATAAAATAAAAATAAAATAAAAATCTACTAACAGCAACAAACATTCTCCAGTACCAGGCATATTGTGAACTAATACAAACCCTACAACAAAGTCACTGAGTATCTATAGAGCAAATCTACCATACCATACCAGCACCAACTTCCAAAACTCACATAAGGAGTCTACCAAAATAAAGCGTCACTGTAAATACTACAGTGGACCCTGGAACATCCATACACCTATTTGAAAAGCTTGTGATAAGGAAGCTTATCATAGTTCAGGAAGGAGCTATAATAGAGGTGAATTGGCTCTGAACAAGCAACCTGTCTTTGCTGGTAGAAATAATAAAACAGAATGTTTCCATAAAAGACTACCAGTCCCAGAATGCACCAGGTTTCAAACACCCTATAGAAGAGCTGAAGTGGGGAAACGTGTGTTCAATCAGGAGAACTATGAGGTAATCCCCAATTCCTCATCTCCAAGGGCAGGGCTTGATTCAGCACAGCTGAGCTGTGCTAGGGTGGAGTATCCCTCTAAACAAGTTAAAAGTAAAGCCTATTCTACACAGAATCAGCATGAGAGGGAGCAGGAGCAGAGGCAGCAGCAGCAGTTGCAGACGGAGTTGGAGTTGATGAGGAACCCAGAGCTCACGGACAGAGAGAGCAAGAAGCAGCGTGGAAGAAAGAAGGGAAAAGCATCTTGGAGGTCTAAAGGAGTTCATAGCAGTACGTGTGCTGGGAGTCATTCCAGAGGCAAGCATACTCCATTGGACTGGGGAAAGCCAGAGGAGTGGGGTTACAGAGCCAGGAATCCCCGGACGGCACCTGTGAGGGAGACGGCTGCATTTGGAAGGGGCCCTAAGACCAGTGCAAGAAGGTATGTGAAGAGAGACCCAGTGTCCAGGGATCTTGATTGGAAGGCTGGACATAAAAACTGGACTACATACTGGCCAGGAGTTCTGGAGAGGAACCCTAACAGCAATGGAAGCTCAGGTATGAACACTGATCTGTGCCCTAGCTCTTCACTTGGAAGACAGCAGGGAAACCAGTATTGTCCTGAGAGTGCTCCATTAAGAAATTCCCCTGAGCCAGTCCATGATATTAATTCTATGATAGTTGAAGAGGAAGGAGATATTATAAATGAACAGTGTGACTACATGGATTGCTCTCTGTCTAGGCTGCTGTGGTAATATACTTTCACAAATGCAACAACCATCAAAAAGAAATATATCTTGTTCTTTTATCTACCCAGAAAAGTTTACAAGAAAGCCTTTGGGTAGGATTTGAGCCAGGTATAGAAAGTAAACCAGCCAAGAGGTTTGCAGCTGGTTAATTGTTAGCAATTAAGCCTTGCATAATTGCACATGGGCTCTAAAAGGACACTTCTGGGTGTGTGTGAAAATACCAGAAGTTATCCTTGGAAAAGAACAGTTTTTGATTCCTTTTTGGGTTTTGTTTTGTTTTTGGAGCACTGCTAAAAGGTATTAGCAGGAGCCCACAGAAAGACCTTTCTGTTCCCATCAAGGTCTTTATTGTTTGGTTTGATTGCTTAAGAAGTTCAGTTGTTGTTCCTGATTTGTTTTTCCTAAGTATAATACTGAAAGCAAGTATCCTTTTGTACTACCAAGTAAATCTGTGTGGGAGAAATAACCCCATAAATAAAATATATTTTCTTTGCTTAACATTCGAGCAAGCACAACTCATTTATTTGTGAACGGCTGATTCTGGTATGAATGGACTACATTTCCCACAATCCTTTGCAAGTCATACTAATATTTGCCTTTGCCAAGACTGTGGACATTCTCACCCAGCGCCCCCGTTTACAAGCTGAACAAGTCAAATTACAATAGTACAGTATAGATCTTTATGTACAAACTCTATGTTAACAGAACACCTGGGCTCAGTCACACACTCAGAACACAGACCCTCACCAAGTACAGAATAAGTGACTTACAATCTAAAGTAAAAATAAAAATATGTAGACAAAATTTAAACTGAAATCCTAAGAAGCCAGACTCTTCAAGTAGTGCAACATCAGATAAATATGCAGTTCCTCCATGCAGTATAAAATATAAAGATAACACAAAGTCCAATCACTAAAATGAAATAAAATTATTTTTTCTACCTTTGTTGTCTGACCATTTTATTCTCTGATCATGCTGGTCCCGATCTGAGGCTTCTGCTTTCCTGTCTTCTCTTAGCTCTTTTTCTATGGTCTATGGTCCATCTGCCATTTCTTATCTCTTCTTTTGTTTTCACTTCTTTCCATCAGCCTATTTCCAGTCCCAATGACCCTCCGCAGTATCAGCCCCTTTCCGATCCTCCCTCCCAGTACCTTCCAATGTCAACTTGCATTCACATGACTGCCACTGATGTCCATTCCCTTCCAGGCCCCCTCCTTCCCCACAGTCCAGTCCCTTCTGGTCCAGGTGCCATGGTGGCTCCTCTCAGCATCCACTCCCTTCTGGTTCCATTCTCCCATCCCCTCACATCAGCCCATTTGTAGCCCTAGCCCCCAGTTTTCTTCCAGGGCCAGCAGCTCTATCCTCCCCTCCCCAGCATCGGCCCATTCCCAGTTGGGGCCCCCCAATCGACTCACCTCTGGTGCTGGTACCCCCTCAGCCCCATTGCCGGTGCTGGCCCAGTGCCGGTCCTGCTCCCCCGTCGGCCCATTGCCAATCCTGGCCTCCACTGGTCAGCCCATTTCCAGTCCTAGCCCCCCCGATCAGTCCATTACCAGTCATACCCCACTCCATCAGACCATTACCAGTCCTAGCCTCCCCTAATCAGCTCATTTCCAGTGCTAGTCCCCCCTCAACCCAATTACCAGTGCTAGCCTCCCCTAATCAGCTCATTACCAGTCCTATCCTCCCCATCAGCCCATTACCAGTTCTAACCTCCACTAATCAGCCCATTTCCAGTCCTAGCCCCCCCCCCTCCGATCAGCCCATTACCAGTTCCAGCCCCCCCAATCAATCCATTACCAGTCCTAGCCTTCCCTAATCAACCCATTACCAGTCCTAGCCCCCCCTGATCTGCCCATTACCAGTGCTAGCCCCTCCATCATCCCATTATAATCCCAACCCGCACTGTCTCTCCCCTTTATTTATTTAATTTTCTTATATACCGCGCTATTTGTCATCAGTGCGGTTTACATTGAAACAATACAACAATTGGTCAGATATAACAGACCTATTACAAGTAACAGGAAAATTAACATGGAAGTAAACAGGGAAATCATTTATATTTCTAGAAAATACATGTTGGAGATATATAAAATCTATACAGTTAGTTAGGGTAGGTATGAGGTTAAAAGGATGGGGGAGGGGAAGGGGTGTTTAGGTGTTTGAAGTGTGCGATGAAAAGGTGGTGTTTAAGGGCTTTTTTGAATTGTTTGAGGTCTTTAATTGCTCTGATATTGGGAGGGAGTTTGTTCCAACATCTAGGAGCATAATTCGAAAAAGCCCTATTGATGGATGATTGATTAGCTTTGTCCAGCATTTCTCTCCTGTCGCTCCCCTTTGTCTACTATTTATCCCCCTGTCGCCCCCTTTTGTTCAGCATGTTCCCTGTATCCCCATTTGCCCAGCATGTCCCCATCTCCCCCTTTGTCCAGCATGCCCGTGTCTCTCCCTTTGTCCAGCACTTGTCCCCCTTTCTATCCCCTTTGTCCAGCAAAATTCCCTGTCTCCCCCTTTGTCCAGCACTTGTCCCTCTGTCTCCCCCTTTCTCCAGTATGTCCCCTGTCTCCCCTTTTGTCCAGCACTTGTCCCCCTGTCTCCCCCTTTCTCCAGCATATCCCCTGTCTCTCCTTGTCCAGCATTATGTCCCCTGTTTCCTTCTTTGTCCAGCATGTCCCCTGTCTCCCCCTTTTCCCCCCCTGTCACGCACCGTTGTCTCTCCTTGTTGTCTTCCTCCTGTCCCCATTCCCTCCACCTGAACCTCTCATCCGGTGGCAGCGGGGGCACTCCGGCTGTTTTAATTTTAGATTTTGCCACCTCTGCCCTGCCTCTGCCTTACCATGTGGGAAATCAGAGGCAGGCCGGAGGCTGTAAAATCTAAAATTAAAACACATCCAGAGTGCCGCCGGCATTGGGAGTGCTACTCCCGTCGGAGTGTCACCTGAGGCGATCGCCTCAGACGGCCTAATGGAAGAACCACCCCTGATGTCTACCATTTCTCACCCTTCATCCAGTGTCTCTTTCTCTTTCCTTCCATCCAGTATCCATTCTTTCTCTCCCTATCCTTCCATATCTGTCCTTTCCCTTCCTATCTCCCTGCATCCAGCACTCCATCTCCCCTCCTTGATTCTCCCTATGCCCATTTCCCCTATTCCTCTTCCCATGTCCAGTATCTCCCTTCTTCTCCTAGCCCCCACCTCTAGCTTGTCTCCACTGTTTCCCTTTCCCCCTGCATCTTTCATCTCCTGTCTGTCACTCTATGCCCCTCCACATCCAGCATATCTCGTCCATCCCCAATACACCCCATGACCACTCCCAATACCCTCCTCAATATCCATCCCCCCCCCTCCCTGGTAATGTCCATTCCCCACTCCCTGCATTCCCCCCTCCCTGGTAATGTGCAAGAGGCAACAGCCCAAGAGAAACAGCGTGTTCCGCAGGCCGGGGCAATGCAAGAGATCACAGCCCAAAGAGACAGATGGTGCACAAGTTGCTGCCGCTGCCGAGTCCGCTTCTCGGCAGCGGCAGACTGGCTCTCTCTTTCCAATGGCAGCCGTGGCTCCTGCTTCTTAGAGCCGCGACTGTGCTGCTGCTAGCGATGGTTGTCTGTTTAAACCAGGGGTCTCAAACTCAAATTGCTTTGAAGGCCAAATGAGGACTTGTAAAGTAACCCACGGGCCGCATAAGACTCGGAACCGGAAGTGTACAACAACACTGTAGAAATAAAACTATAAATTAATTTCCTCTTGTACTAAACAAAGCGCAGATGTTAATGATGCACATTTCCCAGAGCTGACATATTCCAGTTAATAAATTCAAAATAAAGAGATTTTTCTACCTTTTGTGCATTTTTTTTCAGTTGCAATTGCTCCAGCTACTTTCTTCTGGTTTCTTTGTGTCTTCTGCTAACTCTCCATCGTCTGCTCTCCATTTGTCCTTTCTTCTCTCTTCTAGTTTTTTTCCATTCTCTCTCTACATCTGCTTTAACATGCTAATCTTTCTCTTTTGCCCTTTCCTCATTCCTATTTCATCCACTCAAATTTTACCCCCCCCCCCCATCCCCACTTACTCTCCCAATACCCTGCCAATTGTAGATTTTTCTTCCCTCCTACACAAAATATTTTCCCCTCTCCATTTCACTCTCCCAGCCCCATCACATTCTAATCCTCCCCCAACATCATCTCCCTTCTAGTTCCAGCCCCAACCAGCATCCACTCCCTTCTAGTCCCCGCATCAGCCCATTTCCAGTCCTATCCTAGCCCCACCATCAGCCCATTTCCAGTCCTAGCCCGCCCATCCATTTCCAGTCCTATTCGAGACCCTCCATCAGCTCATTTCCAATCCCAGCCCCCCATCAGCCCATTTTTAGTCCTTTCCTAGCCCCACCATCAGCCCATGTCAAATCCTAGCTCCCTTCCACTCAGCCCATTTCCAATCCAAGCCCCCCATGAGCCTACTTCCAGTTCTAGCCCCTCCATGAGTCCATTTCAATCCAAGCCCCCACCACAGCCCATTTTCAATCACAGCACCCCAACAGCCCATTTCCAGTCCTATTCTAGCCCCTCCATCAGCCCATTTCCTGTCCTAGCTCCTCCCACTAAGCCTATTTCCAGTTCTAACTCCCTCCCCTCACAGCCCATTTCCATTCCAAGCCCCCCTCCCCATCAGCTATTTGCAGTTCAAGCCCCCCTTCTACTCAGCCCATTTCCAGTCCTAGCAGCCCCCAGTCCATTACCAGTTCTAGCCCCTCCATAACCCATTACCAGTCCTAAGCCCCCAACAGCCCACTTCCAGTCCTAACCCTCCCATCACTCCATTTTCAGTCTTAGCCACCCCATAGCCCATTACCAGTCCTAACCCCCCAATCAGCCCACCTTCAGTCCTAACCCCCATCTGCCCATTTCCAGTCCTAACAACCCATCACTCCATTTTCAGTCTTAGCCCCCCCCCATTACCAGTCCTAACCCCCCTCTTCCCCATCAGCCCAGGTAAATTTAAAAATTAAAAAAAAAAAACACTGGCTTCTGCTGCTGCCGCTGTGGCAGCAGCAGAATCAACTGTCCCGCCGTCCCTTCCCGTCTGCCCGGCAGAGCCCTCAGCTCCATCAGCGGTGGGCTTTTCAAGCCGCGAAGAGAGTATTTCCCTCTCGTGGCTTTGTTAAGCCTGCCGGGGCTGATGGGAATTCCCATCAGCCCCGGCAGGCTTAACAGAGCCACGAGAGAGAAACTCTCTCTTCGCGGGCGGCCCTGAAAGCTGCCACTGATGGAGCTGAGGGCTCTGCCGGGCAGATGGGAAGGGGCTGCGGGACAGTTGATTCTGCCGCTGCCATGGCAGCAGCAGCAGAAGCCAGGGCATTGGGGGTTTTTTAGTTTCCTCTCGGTCATGGGCCGCGTGTTTGAGACCCCGGGTTTAAACCAACTTCATACTGGTGCGGACTCAGCCTTTGCCGCCTCTGTCAAGGAACCCGTGCAACTGTGTTCTGCCCCCAAAGGAAGTACTTCCTTTTGGGGCGGGACCCAGTTGCATGGGTTTAAACCCAGTTGCATTGGTTTAAACCCGGGGTCTCAAACAACGCTCTGCACTGGTATGAAGTTGGTTTAAACGGACAACCATCACTAGCAGCAGCACAGTCGCGGCTCTAAGAAGCAGGTGCCATGGCTACCATAGGAAAGAGAGTGCCAGTCTGCCGCTGCCAAGAAGTGGAATCGGCAGCAGCAGCAACTTGTGCGTTTGGGTTATTTTTTTTTTTTTTTAATATTTGAAGGCAAAGTGAGGCGGCTGTTTTGGGGGCATTTTTGCCACCCTCAAAACTTTGCCGCCTGAGGCAGCCACCTCACTTTGCCTCATTATAGAGCCGCCCCTGACTGCAGGACTGTAGGCGGAGCTATGGCAGCTGCTACACAGCCGCGTCTCTGGATGCACAGGGAGACAGCAGTATTAGCAAACTATGCATGCAAAGATAATTCAGATAAGATCTCGCTCTACTTAGATGTCCCACTGGGACTTTCTAATTTCATGAAACTCTACCTTTGGAATATTTGGGCCCAAACATAGCTTTCCCCATTGTCGAACATATGCAAATTCAGGATTTAGGTACTTGGGAATATGCACAACTCCCAAGCTTCAGAATCTGTAAATGCAACTTATTTATTTAATCATTACATTTTACAGTATTATCCAGGGCTGGCCCAAGCATTAGACAAATCAAAACATTAGATCCCTGACAGTGACACAATCTCAAAGAATCATCAGCTCATACTTTACATTCAAGGAGGGTAGATATTTTTCAAATACCGTATTCACCTAGGTAAATAATTTTGGACATTGGCCTCGTATGTTGGGAACTGGTTAAAAGAAAGCAGAGAGTAGGGCTAAATGGCCAGTTTTCTCAATGGAGAAAGGTGAATAGAGAGGTACCCTAGGGATCTGTGCTGGGCCGGCTGTTTTTTTATGATATTCATAAAAGACCTGTAAATGGGAATAAGGAGTGAGGTGATCACATTTGAAAATGACACAAAATTATTCAAAGTTGTTAAAACGCAAGAAGATTGTGAAAAATTGCAAGAGGACCTTGTAAAATTGGACGACTGGGCGTCCAAATGGCAGATGAAATTTAATGTGGACAGGTGCAAAGTTATGCTCGTGGAGGCCTATTCCAATCTGTATGCCCCGGACCACTGTGCTTCTGGTCGGAACTGGATGCACATTGGTAGACGCAATTCTCATCCCGCGAGGCACATCTAGCCCCCTGCAGGATCAGAATCGCATCTAAGCCTGTATGTGCAGGACAATTTTATTTATTTATTTATTTATATTCTCTTATATACCACGCTATTCTGCATCAGTGCGGTTTACATTGAACAAACTGAAATTACATTGAACAAGGCATTATAACTTGGAGATAACTATTTTACAGGGAACATGGGCTATGAAGGGTTAAGTGGCTTGCCCAAGACCACAAGGAGCACCTGTGGGACTAGAAACCCCAGTCCTTCCAGCCCAAGGTTGCTGTCCTCTAGTGGGATTTGAACCCCCGACCTTCCGGCCTGAAGTACCTTGCCCCAACAAGACAAGACCCAATTCCGGTCTGCCTGCACATACAGGCTACTGACCGGCTAACTCAGTAAGGCTCCTGAATGGAGCTGTGGTGCCATGGCACTGCGGCTCCATTCAGGAGCCGTGATCCCTGGCCACTACCAATTTTGTTCTTTCCCCATAGCCTGACACCTGATCTGCTTTCACAAGGTCAGGGTCAGGCTATGGGGAATCTCCCGCAGCCCTCCACCCTGTCGTACCCCAGGCCTGCCATCCCCAGATGTCTAGGGGGACTTATTCCACCTCCGGGATGGAATAAGTCCCCCATCTAGTCTGCTGGCCCCAGACCTACAGGGCTGACATCAGAATCGGCCCTGTATGTCCGGGGCCGTGGACCTCCCACTGCCTGTCCTGACTCCGCCTCCACACCGCCACCTTCCTGCCCCATCTAACTTTCCCGTACAAACTCCTTGTTCATACGGGGAGGTTTTGAAAAGAAACGGCAGAGGAGGGGTGAATAGCGGAAATGGTGTTACAGAATAGACCTCTTAGGGAAGAACAACCAAAACTACAGTTACACGATGCAAGATTCCACATTAGGGACCACCACCCACGAAAAAGATTTAGGCATTATTGTGGGTAACATGTTGAAACCCTCCACCCAGTGTGCAGCAGTGGCTAAGAAAGCAAATAGAATGCTGGGAATCATAGGGAAAGGAATGGAGAATAAAACAAAGGATATTATAATGCTTCTGTATCGTTCTATGGTGCGACCACACCGCGAATATTGTGTGCAACTCTGATCGCTGTATCTTAAAAAAGGATATAGCGTTCTTAGAAAAGGTACAGAGAAGATCCATCAAAATGGTAATGGGGATGGAAGGATACCCCTATGAGGAGAGGCTAAAAAGGTTAGGGCTCTTCAACCTGGAAAAGAGATGGCTGAGAGGAGATATGATAGAGATCTATAAATTAATGAATGGACTGGAATGAGTAATCGTAGATCAATTGTTTACACCATCAAAAAGTAGAAAGACTAGGGGACATGCTATGAAGCTACAGTGTAACCCATATAAGACTAACAATGTGTAATCAAATTCTGGAATTCATTATCGGAGGATGTAGTAAAAGCTGTTAGTGTAGCTGAGTTTAAAAAGGTTTGGACAAGTTCCTGGAGGAAAGGTCTATAAACCATTATTAAAGACTGGCCTAGGTAATCCACTGCTTGTCCCAATACAAGCATTGTGGAACCTGTCTTCTGGGCAAACAGCTAGGTACTTGTAACCTAGATTGGTCACTGTTGGAAAAAGGATATTGGGCTTGGTAGACCTTGATCTCAACCAGTATGGTATATCTTATGTTCTTAAGAGCCACAAAAATGGTAAAGGGGATGGAAGGATACCACTATGAGGAAAGGCTTAAAAGGTTTTGGCTTTTCAATTTAGAAAAAAAAATGACTGAGGGTCAGGGGAGGTATGATAGAGGTCTATAAAACAGTGAATGGAATGGGTAAACGTAGATCAGTTATTTACTCCTTCACAAAGTAGAAAGACTAGGGGACACAATGAAGAAAAAATGTAGCACATTTAAGACAAACTGGAGAAAACATTTTTTCACTCACTGCATAATCAAACGTTGGAATTTGTTACCAGAGGATGTGATAAAAGCTGTTAATGTTGCTGGTTTTAAAATGATTTGGATAAGTTCCTGGATGAAAAGTTCTGTATACACATTCCCAGAAAAGGCAGTATAGGAAAAACATAAATAAATAAATAAATGCACATGTTCCACAGTTGACATCCCATGATAATGGAGTCAACATAGTGAGTTTGATTTACTTTCCACATGTAATCCCTCCCTCTCCTCTTACTCTCCCTCTGCAGTATATGCATATGTTTATACTTTTATTAGCTCACTTGTTTGTACAGTTTATTTTTGATGATCTCCTCATTGTTCAATTTAGAAGTTCTGATTTCATTATATTATTATTCCTATGATTTTTACTTTGGACCCTAACTCTTAGCTACATATTTATTACATTCCTTTTATTGTTATCCCTCCTTTGATTGTTAGTTATCTATTGTTATCCTTTTATTTCTAATGTTTTATTGTTTTAGACTTTTTAATCTTGTCATCTACCATATGTATTATTATTATTATATTTTTTTACTAATATTTCCTACAGTTGGTATGTAACTTTTCTGGTCTACCTGAGCCATATTTTCTACATTTCCTTGTCACAATTCCTATAGTATTATTTGCACATTGGTACTATTCTATTATGATTATTCCCTATTATTTAGCTTTCCCCCTTGTTTTATCCCTGTCTACACCTTCTGTGTTGTCTATCTTGACTAGATTGTAAGCTCTGATGAGCAGGGACTGTCTCTTACATATCTGTGCAGTGCTGCATACGACTTGTAGCGCTATACAAATGCTCAGTAGCAGTAATAGTAGTAGTAGTATTTATATTATCTGTATTGTCAATGGGGTATGTTTACTAAACAGTGCTAACGTCGCAGCGGCAACGTTATCATGCGATAAGTGACATTATCGCACGATAATGGTGCATTAGTGTGCGAGAACATCACGTATCGCGCGATAACATCTCCGCCGGCATTAAGGTGCACAGAGGGTGGAGTAAGGCTCCACAGAGGGCAGAGTAAGGCTCCCCAGGGGCGTAGATAAGGGATCAATGGGCAGATAGTGGGCGGGGAGAGGCTCCATGCACACTAATGCCGTGAAATGAAGGTCTGAAAATTAGCGCCAGTGAAAACCTCGTGCTAGAGGCACATTTGCAGGGGAGAGAGACTATTTCAGTCAGCAATGTGCAGCAAAGGCAGGGAAATCAAGAAAAGTGATAGTAATGATACATGGGCAGCAACATCATAGTGCCCAAGTACGAGAGGGCACTACGGTGAGGCTGCAAATGGGGTACAGGGAGCTGCAGGCGGGACATGCAGTGGGGAAGCTGGGGCACAAGGTGGGTTAGGCAGATGCCTAGGTGACACATAGGAATGTAGAAACGGAAAACCAGCAAGACAGCAACTGACCAAGGGCAAACATGTCCACGAGTGTGTGTCCCACAGTGTCCCAGGGGACAGTACCCAGCAAGTACTCCAAAGGGCACATAACATTGGAAGGCGGTGCCAGGGGGGGAAGCGTGGATGTCTATGCAGGCACCCCTACCCCATATCACGCACCATAGGCAGCCGCCTACTGGCACACTGGATGGCCTGGGACTACGCACCACCGGCACAAGGGCATGTCAGCATGGTGGCAGAGGGGTGCTGGTGGCGGAGGGGGCAGTGGCATATGCCCACAGCAGACCACGGCCAAGCCCCGTTTAGGTGGGTGCCGTGCACTGCAACAGCCAAGGTCTGTCTGACGAACAGTCATGGTATCCCAAGGGAATGATCTGCCTCTGTGGCAACAGTTTGGTGCAGTACACGCAGCCAGTGTGTTCAGGGGCAGAAAGTCACAGGTTCAAGTCCCAGCTGTGGCTCCTGCAAACCATGTCGCTATATTTTACCCAGTACTAAACCATGGTAATAAAGACAGAACCTTTGTTGTAGATAAAATAAACATGCCATGAACGCCTATATTTTATCCTACAGAGCACAGACATTATAAACATGTGCAATCCCTAGAGCAGAGTTTCCCAACTGCAGTCCTGGAGGGCCAAACACCATTCAGGTTTCATGCTGTCCCTAATAAATATGCTGGTGCTGCATTTGTATGCACCACCCCCATTGTATGCAAATGTATCTCATGCATATTCATTAGGGACAGCATGAAAACCTAAACCGTGTTTGGCCAACCAGGACCGGAGTTGGGAACATCTGCCCTAGAGCAGCAGCCAACAGGGGCACAAACACCCACACCCACAGGCTCCACTATCCACAGCCTCATGGAGAGTCAAGCTGTTGGGCCCTGCGCGGAGCAGCATCTCCCAATACTAGCACCTGCATACCTTAGCAATGCCGTCCTAAACTTGGGAACACATTCCACATATATCAAAAGGTTGCTATGATTAATGTCAGATAACAAATCCTAAGTTAAACGCAATTTGTTGACAGAGATTCCACATAGCAACCTTTCTGATATCTGTGGAGTGTGTTTCAGTTTTTGCTTGTGACAGTGTTTACCACCCCGGGGAGTGACCCCAACAGTATTGCGTAGCATAGCAATGCCTGCACTGTGCCCAGGACTGGTGTGGCGGCCATGGCTGCCAAAAACCTCTATATTTGCACAATGCTGGCATAGGTATGGGACTGTGTGTATGTCTATCCAGTGTTTTGTGGCTGCCTACACCTTACTGAGCCCACACTACTTGTACTGTTTCCAGTGTTAGCCTGCCAGTGTGCATAATGAGAAGCAAGGTACTGTGGGTATGGCCCGGACAGGACGGCCTGGGTAGGATGCATCTGCACAGGGCATAGGGCAATGGCTGGGACATTGTAGTGCCCGACCACCACCTGCACGAACAGGGTGGCCACAGCATGTCATGCTGCGGGGGGTCACTCTCACCCTGACTGACCAGTGACCATGGCATGGCTAGGTTCCCCCATAGTGCTATGCAGTGCTTTTCTCAATTGATATCTATGGGTTCCCTTTTCTGGGGCCCAATCACTGGTCTACCTTCTTGGTGTGTGTGCTCACATCCTGTTTTTGGGAGCACACAATTCCTCCAGGAACATACACTATGTACTAGCTAGCAGAGTGTCTGCAGTTAGCATGTGTATGGCTGGAACACCTTGCAGAGTGCAGTGGGTGGAGACTGACTGTGCCCTCTGCTGGAGAATTTCAGATAGTGGTGGGGGCAGCTGAGCTTTTCCAGGCCTACTGCCAGTGCCCTATGTGATGCATACAGATCTGCATTGACTGCCCTGTAGGGTGCCTATTACCCAGCAGGACTGGGGTTGATGGTCCCCTCTACTACCACCATTGCAGAAATGTAGAATGTGGATCTGTTGGTGGCAGATCCTGTCCCCCACCCCGACCCACAGAGGGTGGGTTGGGTGGTGCTATATAATCCGCTTTTGGGTCCAACCACCACCCTTCTCTTATAACATGTGACCATGGCAACCACACAGGATATGCAGTATTCTGGGTGCATCATAGTCCACCAGGGCTAGATGTGATTGGGAAATACAGATGGACACAGGTTTATTATAGGTGTGTTGGCAAGGACTACCTATCACACACTGGCACTGATGGGGTTCTGCAGCACAGCCTTTCTCAGCCCAACCAGGTGCTGCGGACCTGGTGCTGGGCGCCCCACCTCACCCTCAGGGTGAGCACAGGAACCATACGATGTCACGGTCTGTAGCTACTCTGTGCCTGTAACACATACGGTCAGTTCCCCCTACCAGGCCGGGGTGCTATAGAGGTGCATACCCCATCTTGTGAGCAGATGTAGGCTGCTGATCTGTATGTGCAGTGCATCATGGGTACGGGTGCGTTTACCCTATCCTGGTAATCACAGCAGACAGTTTGTGTGGTGACCTGTAGTCTTTCTGTAGCCAGCCAGCTATGCACTTGATACTATAGAGATGTAGCCCAGTGGTTACGTCAATGACTGTGAAGGCAGAGGTCATGGGTTTCATCCCCCAGTGGTGTTATTTAATCAGGCTGTCTGAGGCTTTTCCTTTTAATTTAAATCAGTGCTGCCAGCAAAAGCACCCTCACAGTGCCGTAGCCTAAGGTGCCTCATAAGGCGCCCTATAAGACCCCCTATAAAGCGCCCTATAGGCACTTTATAATGTGCCCTTTGGAGTGCCTTATAGGGCGCTTTATGCTGCACCTTAGGTTATGGCACTGTGAGGGTGTTTTTGCTGGCAGCACTGATTTAAATTTAAAAAAGTAAATGCCTCAGGCAGCCTTCTTACATAATACCACTGCATGATCAAACCCATGACCTCTGCCTCCACAGTCATTGCAGTAACCAGTGGGCTACATCTTTATAGCTTCTAACACACTGTGTTGGCATGAACTTAGGGTTAATGCGCGTTAACGTGCCACGACGCCCACTATCGCACAATACCGATTCCTTGTAACCTTCCCTCCGGATCGCCCACTACCTTATATGGCATTCTTCACATTAACGCTGCAACTAGCACCGGTAACATTAAGACGGTTTAGTAAACATACCCCAAAGTCTTCTCTTGAGTTTTTCATTTTAGATTTATATATTTTTATTTGATTGTTTTATATATATATATATATATATATATATATATATATATATATATATTTATTTTTTTTTTATTTCTACAAATTTCACAATAAACCAAGTAAGTCACTTGCAAAGGAAAAGGGTCAAGTAATACAAGCAAATAACAAAAGAAAAGAAACCTCGATAAATCACAAAACAGAAAAAACAGCAAATACAAACTTAACCCAACCAGTCCCCAATAAGGGAGGAAGTCGGTCACAATTCCTAGGAAACAACCAAATAAGAAAGGCCTTATTACAACAAATCGAACAGACAGGAGAATACTATATCCTAACACCAGTTATCTTGCCCTACCACAACATAGGACTTGATTAAGTGGGATCCATGGAAGGGGGCTGCCAGCCCGCCAACTTGGTGGCAATAAAGACTGACAACTGTTGGGGGTCAAGGGAAATATACCTATGACCAGCCAATTTGACCAGACATTTACAAGGAAAATGTAAAAAGAACAACCCCCCAGTTGTAAAACTCCAGAACAAAGAATCAGGAACTGCTTCTGTCTCTTCTGGGTTGCCCTAGCAACATCAAGAAAAATTCTTATATTGGTATCCATAAACTCTTTGGGGTTTTTTTGTTTTTTTTTTAAATTTCCAAAATTTAATTTCAAAATGAAACAAAAATTACAAAGAAAACATTACATAAACTGTAATATCCAGTCCACATCAAGGAGCAGCTTCACACATTTGCAGTCAAATTTAAAAGGAAACCTGAGAAAACCAATAAACTCAATATACTAAATCAAGTGATACACTATATTCCCCCTATAATTACACGAAGTTATACCAGTTCCCTCTCACTCAACAAGCTGACTAATTGATCAGGTTCAGAAAATATATATCGCTTACCTTGAAAGGTAATCTGACATTTACAGGGAAATTTAAGATAAAATAAACCCCCCAAAGCAAGAACACGTGGACGGAGAGCTAAGAAAGCCTTACGGCGTTCTTGTGTGATTTTAGCCACATTTGGAAATATCTGAATAACTTGACCACAGAACTGTTCGGTTTTCTTCTGAAAGTAAACAGTCAAAACCCTATCCTTATCCATCTCCCGAACAAAGGAAACTAATAAGGTATCTCTTGTAGGAATATCATCTGTGGAAGATTCAAGAAAGCCAGATAGATCCAGAGTGGAAGAAGCCAGCTTTTCACTTTGGATATTCCCTGACATGTTACCATCCAAATCTTTTTTAACTCTAGGTATATAATACAATTTCGAAATTAAAATATCCGAAGTGTGTTTAAACATCAGAATTTCCTTAAAGTATTTTTGCAACAACAAGGGGGATAAGTAATGTGTCCTAGGAAAATTTAGAAAACATAAATTTTTTGACCGATATACATTTTCTCGAAATTCATCCTGTCGTTGCAAAGAACTAAAACCCTGGGAAAATTTCAAATTAACTTCACTTTGAGAGGAAACAAATTGCTCAGTAGAATTAACAAGCCTTTCCACAGATGTCAGCCGAGCTTCATGATCAGTTAGTTTACCAACCGTCTCTTTCGAGAAAACAGATATCTTCTGTAATGAAGCACTTAACGCTGTTTCCATCCATGAAACGACAAGCCAGATATCTTTCAAAGAAACATGTTCAGGAGGGGAACATCGTTCAGCAAAACCCGGAAAGGAAACCACCGATGGTAACGGTAATGACAATGGTAGATTAGAAGAAGTTACTTGCAAAAACAAATCTGGAAGTAAAGCTAGAGAAACATCCAAGCCCTTCGTATCCACAGGAGAAGAAACGGCACAACTATCAAGAACAGTTATCTCTTGATCGGGCTGAACTAAACCCGTAGCGGAAGCAGAGGTGGATGAGGAGGCGGTACTCGCAGTTGATGAGTCCAGCGAATCCGATGGGAAGGAACCCAACAGTGCCGGAGAGTTCTCCACACGTACGTGGGCATCCATGGGGACAATAATCTTAACCGCCTTCGATTGCGCTGGCTGAGAGTGCTGTTTCCTCCGCTTCCCCATAACCTGAATACCACCAATGCACCTCGTGCACCGAAGGGGCACCAAAGGGGCGTGTCCTGCCTCTTTGGTCACTCCCCTTCGGTCACGGAACGGCGGGAACGCGCCCGCTTAACGCATCCCGCGTAGGGGCCGATCTTTAATGGCCCTCCTCCAGTCCAGCGGCCCAATGAGGAGCTAGGCAGGCAGGAACCTCAGGTAAGCAATCAGGAAATCAAAAGAAGCAGCTCACTGTTCCACCTGAGAGCTGGTCTTTTATGGCCCTCCTCCAGTCCAGCGGCCCAATGAGGAGCTAGGCAGGCAGGAACCTCAGGTAAGCAATCAGGAAATCAAAAGAAGCAGCTCACTGTTCCACCTGAGAGCTGGTCTTTAATGGCCCTCCTCCAGTCCAGCGGCCCAATGAGGAGCTAGGCAGGCAGGAACCTCAGGTAAGCAATCAGGAAATCAAAAGAAGCAGCTCACTGTTCCACCTGAGAGCTGGTCTTTAATGGCCCTCCTCTAGTCCAGCGGCCCAATGAGGAGCTAGGCAGGCAGGAACCTCAGGTAAGCAATCAGGAAATCAAAAGAAGCAGCTCTCTATATATTTTTTTTAATTGATTATTATACAGTATATTATAATTTGCTTTATATTTATGTTTGTCTGCTGCCAAAGCATGGCCTGTGTACAGTAGAACCACCAGACGCCCTAATAAAGCCCTTTAGAATGATCTCCATTGTCTTCCATGGGTTTTCTTCACCTTGATCTATATGCGACCCCCTCATCTCACACCCTTCCATGCAAAATACTGGTTTTTGCATTGCCAGTTTTTACCTTCTGCCAGCATATAAAAACCAGCCAGTTGACAACCCTATCAAACTCACTGCACACAATTACAAGGATTAAAACAAGAATCATCTGCTGATTCACAGCTATTGACAAACTGAGAATTATTAAAGGCAACTTAATTTACTAATCTTTAGGCCTCTCAGGCTGATGATCAATTCCTGCTGTGGACTTTCTTAGTTAGCAGAGAATCTCCTTCTGATTTCCTCTCTTGCTCTGTAACGCCCCCTCCTTCTGAAATCTGGAAGGGATACAATTCTTTCCTTTCTCTCACTCATGCTGTCATTCATCCAGGATGAACTATTTTCTCTAGCTCCTTCGTTAACTGCATTTAATGCCTTAACATTAGCCCAGCTCCTTTACCCTTCTCCGTACATGTCATCCGGCCTCTACACATTCTGTAGATGCAGTTTCTCTACACACTCGTGCACCACTTACATTCAGCAGATTCATTTCTTGTTCTCTCCTGGATCCAGGGCCGGCCCCAGTTGGTTCTAGGTGTTGGTGTCCTAGGCAAACCTTAGCCTTATGCTCCCTCTAGCTGTCAGAGTCTATTGTTTAGCTTTGAATGTCCTGCTCTTTGCTGCCCCCAGAAGATGCCACCCTAGTTTGCCTGATGGTTTGGATGGCCCTGCCTGGATCCTCTTCCGGGCACCCAGCTTCCTTGTACTTGCAGGCCTCTTGGCTGACGCTTCTCTCACTGGTGGCCTCCTCCTGGGTACTTCCAGAGATAAAACAGACTACCCCCCAAGTCCTCTCTCTGGCGCATCCCGTTTCTTCCCTTAGGATATCACTCTTGTTTGAAGTTCAGTTTTGTACTTCAGGGCCCAAACCTCATAAGGCCCGAGACTGTGGGCTGCTGCTCTCTGCTTTCTTCTGGTTGGCGGAAGACTTGTCTTCCAGTGGGATCAAAATGCTGCATCCTATCTTAACCCCTGGAAAGGCCTGTCTGAATATGAGGGGTTGTACCCCAGTGCATTGCGAAGGTGTTTGTGACACTAACTGACCTAACCAGAAGTGATAATTCTTGTTGTGCTGGCCATTCATGGGTAGTATACAGTAAGTCCTGACAGCAGCATAGCTTGACACTTGTCAAAGAGTTTTCTAGCTGGATTTCCTGAAAGGAGAAAACCAGGGAGGAGCTAGAAGGTCTCAGAGGTTATGTAAAGTAGATTTTTGACTCACTTCTCGAAACCCATCTTCAGTCTGAGTATCTTTTCACATCTCCTTTGTTTAGGCCTAACTGGCCTAAGAGAATTGCCCTCTCATTCTATCAGGCCAATCCAGCTTTTCAGAGAGGCAGCTGCACTTAATGCTGCCCTAGAGCTCTCTTGGGCTCCCTCCAGCACACTCCCAACAAAAACTCATATCTCTAACTCTAACTCTGACTCTTCTCAGCCCAAATATAAAGGATTGAAATAGTTCCCTCTGAAACTTAGTCAGGAAACTTTCACCAAACTTTAATGAACAGAAGGGCACAGCCTATATTACACACACACCATTATTTATTTATTTATTTATTTAACATGTTTTGTATCCCGCCTTTTCCTTCAATCAAAGCGGTTAATACAGCACAAAGTTAAACAAAGGTGAGGGAAACATACATTGCATTATCATTACATTGTGGCAGGTGCAGGCCTGTGACCCACGGTGTCTGACATAGGCAGGCCAGCATGGCTAGCTTGACCTGTAAATGAGGCCTGTGGAGAGGCATATAGGATTGCACATCCCCCAATATGCTGCTATTGTAAGAAAGAACTCAGTAGAAATATTGAATTAGCTTAGATAAGCAGAATTGCAGAATTAAGAAATGGAAAAATACAGAAAAGATGTGTTTTAAAGTTACTGATAAGAAAAAGTACATTTGCAGAGAAATATTGAGGAGTGCTGACAGATGAGTTACAGAACCTTGCTCTTCTGCACGCACAAATGGTCCCATAGCCTTGAAAGTGTGAAAGTAACAAGTTGATGAACTGACCATTGTAATTGGGACTAGAAGGGGGGCAGGCAGGTGTCATGCCTACAGAAGCCCACAGAAGGAACATAATTGGAGAAACTTATCAGTACCGGGACCAATAGAGGGGCTACGGGAGGTACGGGAGCGTACCGGGACCAATGAAATGTTTTTCTATACCTAGAATGGAACAGAAGTCTATAAAAGTTGTTGTAATGCTTGAAAACTTTGCTCAGCCATTTTGAAATTGCCTTGCTTGAGACTTGTGCACAAATAAATGATTTGGACCTTCTGAACAGACTCCTGGTATCATTGGTTTGTCTGCGCTTTGCTGCTACATATTCCTTGGTGCATTGGCCGGGAAGTTGTGGAATCAAAGTGTATATAGGGCAATATACCACGACTTTCCGCCTCTATAGGCTTGGTCCTGCCGGGATCGCGCCCTTCCGACGAGGGCCGCTCCCTGGCGCCGCCGGTCCCTTGTATCGGAGGGAGCTGGTCGGACCTCGGCGGGTGACGAGCCCGGCTGGAGTCAACGCCTCGAACCCGAGTGAGGGGAGTCCGAGGTCCAACTCATGCGCCTGCTTGGGAAGTTTTGAGGACCGGATCCGGTGAGTATAGTTTTGATTTTGGGTCTAGACAGAAATAGAAAGAGCAGTACTGCCATTGGAACTTGGAATTTGGAATTTGTAATCTCGAGATATTGGGAATTGGTAAGAGAGCTTGATCACCTCTCAAGGAAGAGCCGAGGAGCCTGGCATGGGAATTCGCTAGGTGAAACCCTCATCCTTTTTGTAATTGTACTTGGAAAAGACTAGTCAGAACAGATAGAAACGAATGCATTCTGGGATACGTTGCTAGCATGAGTGTGTGAACGAAGTGTGACTGAGAGGTCTGGCAGCACGGACCAAGTGAAAGCTGACCCCTGATTAGCGCATTTCCTGACCGGGCGACCGCGTTCAGGTCGCGAAAAGGGGGAAGCGATTGTCGTCTTGTCTTGTTATTTGTACTCCCTGTATGTTTCCAGGGCCGTGAGGACCCCTTACCCACGGTCCGCCCACCTTTTCCCTTCTGTCTGTTGTTGCGCGCACACATCGAAATGGGAGGGGCGGAGTCTACTAGGAACACTCCATTAGAATGTATGATCGCACATTTTAAAGAGGGATATTCAGGAGATTATGGTATTAAAATGACAGCAGCCCGTTTGCAGATTTTGTGTACTAGGGAGTGGCCCGATCTAGACCCCATCTGGCCCCGAGAGGGAACGTTCACCGTAGAGATTATCCAGTCAATACATCGTAGAGTGCGGGTAGCGCACCCCGATCAGTACCCCTATATAGATTCCTGGTTAAGTATTTGTGAAGATCCGCCCTCCTGGGCGCAGCGCTGTTATGAGGAACAGTGCAGAATAATGTTAGCTAAAACAGATTCTAGACAGAGAAAGGAACAGCCTAGAATGAAAGAGCAGGATAAGAAAGCCAAGAAGAAACCCATCTTGGCAGATCCCGATTCCCCGGAAGTAGTCCTCAGGCAGCCCCGAACCCCAGGTCCAGTAAGAATAGCCCGGCGGCGTCCTGCCCCAGCACCCCAGAGACCGCCGGAGCCGAGGCCAGACCCAATCCCTGACCTCCCTCCTCCTGGAGAAGAGGAAGAGAGAGAATTAGCGGAGAGAAGAGAGGAGGATGTAAAAAGTGAGCCAGAAGCGGAGCTGGAAGAAGAGGAAAGTGAGGATCCCCCAGAAGAAGAAGAAGAGGAAAGTGTACAAATAATTGAGAAAGTCAGCGCTAGCACTAGCAAGCCAGTGAAAGAAAAACCCAAAGCAAAACCAGTTGAGAAAAAGACAGCAACTCCTGCAAAGACAACGACAATAGCCCTTAGATCCCAGACTCAAATGACGCCGAGGACAGCCAAACTGTTTCCCTTAAGGCAAGTCCCGGGGGTGCCTGTAAAGAATGATAATGATGAAGTGGTAGCGGGACCCCTAACTTATGTGTATATCCCGTTCTCTACAACGGATTTATTAAATTGGAGGTCGCATTATGCCTCCTATACTAGCAAGCCCCAGGAGCTGACAGAATTAGTAACTAGTATTATGGAAACTCACCAGCCCACTTGGCCAGATTGCCGTCAGCTCCTGACCACCCTATTCACTACAGAAGAACGAGCGAGAATTAGAAAAGCAGCTATCGAATGGATGGCAGAAAACCCTGCAGCTCCAGCGCAGGGGCAGAATATAATAGATCGTAGAGAAGCAGCTCAGAGAGAATTCCCAAATGAAGACCCCCAATGGGATCCAAATACAGATGAAGGATCCACCGCCCTAGCCCGTTTTCGCCAAGGCTTTTTACAAGGCTTGCGAAGAGGAGGCCAAAAAGCTATGAACCTTTCCAAAGTAGCAGGAATTATCCAAGGAATAGATGAGAGCCCAGCAGATTATTATGAAAGATTAACTGAAGCTTATAGAATGTATACTCCCTATGATCCCGAGGCACCAGGAAGTTTATGCATGGTGAATTCTGCTTTTGTAAACCAGTCTCAACCAGACATTAGACGTAAATTACAGAAATTAGAAGGGTTTGCGGGCATGAATGCAACACAGTTATTGGAAGTCGCTCATAAAGTGTATGTGAATCGTGATACTGAAAGACAGAGAGAATGTGATAGAAAGATGAAGAAGAAAGCTGATTTTTTGGCTGCGGCCATAGTTGAAAAGAAAAGGGGAGGTGTCCCTAATCGAAGGAGCAGAGGAAGAGGGCGGGGTCAAGGCGGAGGCCGGACCCAGAGACTAGGCGTGAACCAATGCGCCTATTGCAAAGAGGAAGGACATTGGAGAGATACTTGCCCGCAACTCGAAGACGCCCAGCAAGATGACGACAACGATCATCAGTGGCGAGAAGAAAGACGAGGCCGTCCCCGAGGCCGAGGAGGAGCCAATCGAGAACAATTCCAGCGAGAGAGAGGAGGAGGAGCCATCCAAGCATTGGCCACACAGGCCCATGATGAGGATGACGTGGATTAGGACAGACCGGGCTCCAAGTTTGCTTTAGGTCTCCAGGAGCCTATGGTCGAAATACAAATAGGAGACCAATTTATGAACTTTATGGTTGATACTGGAGCAGAACATTCAGTAATAGACAAAAAGATAGCCCCATTCACCAAGAAAGCAGTCACCATTATAGGAGCAACTGGTGCCAAAGCCACAAAGTCTTTTCTACAAAACCGAATATGCAGTCTAGGAGGACAGCAAGTAACGCATCAATTTCTTTACATGCCCGAATGTCCAGTACCATTACTGGGACGAGACATGCTAGCCAAGCTTCAAGCCCAAATATCTTTCTCTGAGCAAGGAGAAATGCAAATGACAGTGAATTCTCAAGCCAAACCAGCAGGAGTAATGCTGCTGACAGTACCCCGAGAAGAAGAATGGAGATACTACATTGATGATTCGATTCAAGATACCTATTTTGAACAAACTTTAAAGAACATTCATGCACCACTTGAAGTATGGGCAGAAGGCAGTCCCCCAGGCCTAGCCAAACATATAGCTCCAGTGATTGTAACCCTCAAGCCTAGCGCTACACCAGTGCATGTCAAACAGTACCCTCTCCCAAGAGCTGCAATTGAAGGTATTCATCGCCACCTACAGAGATTACTTGAGTATGGCCTACTGAAAGTATGTCAATCCCCATGGAACACCCCACTTTTGCCAGTAAAGAAGCCTGAAACAGATGATTATCGCCCAGTGCAAGATTTGAGAAGAGTAAATGATGCAGTTGAAACTATACACCCAGTTGTACCCAATCCTTACACTTTACTAGGATTGATACCCGCTGAAGCTACCCATTTCACTGTGCTAGATTTGAAAGATGCATTCTTTTGCATAAGATTAGCCCCTGTAAGCCAAATATTGTTTGCATTCGAATGGCAAGACCCCATCTCCGGAAGAGGGGGCCAACTCACTTGGACAAGATTACCCCAAGGATTCAAGAATTCACCTACCATCTTTAGTGCTGCACTAAATCAAGACCTTTCAAGCTATCCAGTAGCCCCGGGGAGGAGAGTACTTCTCCAGTACGTGGATGATCTGTTGATAGCTGCCATATCAGAAAAAGAATGTATACGAGCCACCCAAGATCTCTTGCAGTTACTAAATGAAGCTGGATATAAAGTTTCCAGAGCCAAAGCACAACTATGCCAAACAGAAGTGAAATACTTGGGTTTTCGTATTACCCAAGGAAGCAGAAGATTAGGCAGAGAAAGAAAAGAAGCAGTATGTAGAATTCCAACTCCAACAACCAGAAAGCAAGTCAGAGCCTTTCTGGGAGCAGCAGGATATTGCCGAATCTGGATACCCAACTTTGCCCAAATTGCCAAACCACTGTATGAAGCCACAAAAGGAGAAGAGAAGTCACCACTGGAGTGGGGACTTGAGCAGGATACAGCCTTCCAGAAGTTAAAAGAAGAATTGATGTCGTCACCAGCACTCGGACTACCAGATGTCCATAAACCTTTCCACTTGTTTGTACATGAAGCACAGGGAAATGCCTTAGGCATGTTGACTCAGAAATTAGGAAATTGGGAACGACCTGTAGCCTACCTATCAAAACAATTGGACCCTGTGGCCAAAGGATGGCCACCCTGCTTGAGAGCAGTTGCAGCTACAGCACTACTAGTGAGTGAAGCAGACAAACTCACATTAGGACAGAATATACGAGTCACTGTGCCACATGCAGTCCTTGCCCTTATGGAACAGAAAGCAAATTATTGGCTCACCAATTCCCGAATGCTAAAGTACCAGAGCATGTTATGTGAAAACCCACAGATACAACTCGAAGTGAGCCATGCTTTGAATCCAGCCACCTTGATACCCATCAGTGAAGAACTCCCAGAACATGACTGTATCGAAGTCATGGAAACTGTGTTCTCAAGTCGACCTGACCTAACAGATGTGCCCATAGACAATCCTGACCAGATCTATTATGTTGATGGGAGCAGTCTCATCCTTGACGGACGACGCTGTGCCGGATATGCAGTCGTCACTCAACATGAAGTAGTTGAATCATCAGCCCTAGCCTCAGGCACATCAGCCCAGAAAGCCGAATTGATAGCACTCACCAGAGCTTTGTTATTAGGAGAAAAACTTGTGCTGAATGTATATACAGATTCCAAATATGCTTTCACTACCTTGCATGCCCATGGAGCTCTCTACAAAGAAAGAGGACTCATCACATCCGGAGGAAAATCAGTCAAATATGGTCCCGAGATATTGAGGTTACTTGATGCAGTCTGGGCCCCAACACGTGTAGCTGTCATGCATTGTAGAGGACATCAAGCAGGAAAAGGAGAAGTTGCTCGAGGGAATAGATTCGCAGATGCCTCAGCACGACAAGCAGCTATGACAGGACAGATTGCCCCACAAGCTATGCCAATGCAAGCAGCATTGTTTCCAGTACCCTTGAATTTATGGACCCCACGATATACCACCAAAGAATTGGATTACTATTGTGACAAAGAAGGGGGAGTATTGAAAGATGGATGGATTGAGCTGCCACCAGAAGAAGGTAGTCAACCTCCGGGAAGAATAGTAATTCCAGAATTGTTAGGACCAGCCTTTGTTAAAGCTTTCCATGAAGCCACCCACTATGGAAAGAGTGCTATGGAGAAAGCACTCAGACCACATTTCTACATTCCTCTGATGACAACCATATCAGCCTCAGTAGCACGACAATGTCAGATCTGTGCCAAGAATAATGCCAAGCAAGGCCTTATTACAGCACCCCGAGTTCAGTCAAGAGGTGTCACCCCCATGCACAACCTCCAAGTTGATTTCACCGAAATGCCAAAAGCTAATGGATACCATTACCTACTAGTATTAGTTTGTACTTTCTCTGGGTGGGTAGAAGCATTCCCAACCAGAACCGAGAAAGCCCGAGAAGTTACCAAAGCCTTAATGAGAGAGATTGTCCCCAGATTTGGAATCCCAGCAGTAATAGGGTCAGACAATGGACCCTCATTTGTCTCCCAAGTTACTCAGCAGTTAGCAAAAGCTTTGCAGATACAGTGGAAGCTTCACACTGCATACAGACCCCAGAGTTCAGGGAAAGTTGAGCGAATGAATCGTACATTGAAAGCCCAAATGTCTAAGCTTTGTCAGGAGACACACTTGAAATGGCCCCAAGTGCTCCCCATAGCTTTACTCAGAATACGCTCAGCCCCTGTAAAGTCAACAGGATTTTCCCCTTTTGAAGTTTTGTATGGTAAACCCCCACCAATAGTGCAGGGAGTCAAAGGAAATCTAGCCCAGATTGGTTCAGAAGTAACCAGACAAGAACTCCTAGCTCTTAGTTTTGTTCTGCAGACTCTCCATACGTGGATCCAAGACCAGTTGCCTATCAACTTGACGGAACCCTTGCATCCCTACCAGCCTGGAACTTCGGTGTGGATTAAAGATTGGAAGAAGATACCGTTGGAACCCCATTGGAAGGGACCGTACACCGTCATCCTGTCTACCCCAACTGCAGTAAAGGTAGCCGAGATCGACGCCTGGATCCACCACAGCCGAGTCAAGCCCGCCGCCGATCCTGAACCAGAGCGGTGGACAGCAGAGCAGCACCCTGATGTACCCTTGCGAGTTACTCTGAGACGGCAACCAGCAGTATAGACACTTCATCACAAGTGCTTTGCAGTAGCCGAGTCTTTCGAAGAGGATTGCTGTTTTCCATGCAGCAACAGCTTTGTTTCAACGAACCCAATTTGTGTGTGTGAGTTGACACACTACTTTGAGACTACATTGACTAAGCCAGACTTCACAAGCCAACTGAATTGCTAAGTTGGTTAATGTGTGCTGGACATCTTGAGGATCTTCAATCAACACTCAGCAACCGTTAAATTGCTTCATTAGCAAACGGGACGAAGAATAATAGACCGTCGTGATCAAGATCAGCAAGCTGAGGATTCAGAAGAACTCCAATCAACATCAACATGTATCTTTGCTTCTGCTTTGCCTTGGTTGCCTTCTTTGGAGGTTTTGAACAGACTTATGCTCTACCTCCATGCACAGCTTGCATTACTTCTACTAGAACTGGACTGAAAGTAACTCAGACTTTGCTTTACCATTCTTACTATACCTGCAAGGGAACAATAACTCGGTGTATTTATAACACCACTGAACTAAATGTTTGCACTCATGGCAAAATAAAAGCATGCTATAATCCGCATCAGAATCCATCCTATTACACGTTGGAAATAAGATGGAAGGATGCAGATGGACCTATATTAGCTGCTACACCACCACTTAAGGACATTACTAAACCTGCTGTTTTGAATTTTGATGCATGTAATGCTATTAATAGAGATAGTCAGTCCACCTGTGGTACATGGGAGAAAGCGTATCGAAATGACCATAAGTATATGTGTCCAGAAGGAGCCACGGGATGGAGGAAGTGTACAGGTAAAAAGGAACCAGGGTATAGTACTGCTACAGCGGCAGACTACTATTGCCCGTATTGGGAATGTGTTTTCTATGCTACCTGGAACACTGGTATAACTGATGAGAAAATAGATAAACGGATGGCTACTCTAACCAAGCCAACCACAAATGATAAATGTCAGAAAGATGCTTGCAACCCCTTACATTTGCGTGTACATAACCCCCATGCATGGAAACAAGGATATAAGTTTGGTTTACGTATTGCTGGAGGAGGAACAGATCCAGGGACCATTGTGTATATTAGATTGAATACTCAAGCCCACAAGTCATCTAAATATCATATTCATAATACCTTTTATGAAGCTATGCATGTAAATAAGTTTGAGATCCCTCACCCTTCACAGAATTTGTTTCTAGAATTAGCCGGAGCAGTAGTATCTAGTCTTAAGATCACAGATTGTTATTTCTGTGGCGGAACCCAAATGGGAGACCAATGGCCCTGGGAAGCCCAAGAATTGAATTATTCCATGATTTACAATCAGACTGAATTACACAAGACAACCAGTGAATGGGTGTTAGCGCACTCAATCGTTGGACGTCTCTGCTTTGCCAGAACTGGACCCCAGTTCACTCAAAAGGTAGGACAGCTGGTCTGTCTTAGCCAGAAATACTATAATGCCACGACCAAGAAGGTAGCATGGTGGTCAGGAATCAGACATCCTGAACCTCCTAACCCATTAGCCAGATTTCCTGAACTTGCAGGTCTATGGACTAACCTTGCCAAAGTCCAAGCCTGGCAAGCCCCACCTGGCCTATATTGGATCTGTGGAAACCGAGCATATGCGCAACTCCCACCACAATGGGGAGGAGCATGTGTCTTAGGAACCATCAGACCTTCGTTCTTCCTGTTAAACACTGAACATGGAGAACAATTAGGATACCCTGTATATACTACCCACAAACACAAAGGAGCATCTAGACAGAAAAGAGAGGCCTTACAGATAGGCAAGTGGGAGAAATGGCAAGGTGATGATTGGCCACCAGAAAGAATTATTGAGTACTATGGACCTGCCACTTGGAATGATGATGGTATGTATGGTTATCGTACCCCAATCTATATGATTAATCGTATTATTCGCTTACAAGCAGTAGTTGAAATAATAACCAATGAAACTAGTCATGCTCTCACGCTCTTAGCTAGACAAAGTACTCAGATGCGCACTGCCATATACCAAAATCGCTTAGCACTTGATTATTTATTAGCAGCTGAAGGAGGAGTATGTGGTAAACTGAATTTAACTAATTGCTGTTTGAAAATAGATGATAAAGGTCAAGTAGTTGAAGAAATTGCTAAAGATATGCAAAGACATGCTTATGTGCCAGTACAGACTTGGCACGCTCTGAAATTTCCTAATTGGTTTGCTAACCTTTTCTCTTGGCTGGGAGGATTTAAGACTTTCGTTATCTTAGTACTAATCCTTGTTGCTGTTGTCCTCTGCTTACCATGTTTAATCCCATGTTGTATGCGTTCCCTTCATAGTGCTATTGATAATACAGTAGAGCGGAAGACCGCAACTAGAATAATGGCTTTATACAAAGTCAGCCCTAATGGAACTAGTAAGAATCCTTTAATCAGGATTTGAATCCTCTGGAAAGTGATTTAATTCTCACACCTTATTAAGTAATAGGGTGAGATTAATCAAAGGGGGGAATGTGGCAGGTGCAGGCCTGTGACCCACGGTGTCTGACATAGGCAGGCCAGCATGGCTAGCTTGACCTGTAAATGAGGCCTGTGGAGAGGCATATAGGATTGCACATCCCCCAATATGCTGCTATTGTAAGAAAGAACTCAGTAGAAATATTGAATTAGCTTAGATAAGCAGAATTGCAGAATTAAGAAATGGAAAAATACAGAAAAGATGTGTTTTAAAGTTACTGATAAGAAAAAGTACATTTGCAGAGAAATATTGAGGAGTGCTGACAGATGAGTTACAGAACCTTGCTCTTCTGCACGCACAAATGGTCCCATAGCCTTGAAAGTGTGAAAGTAACAAGTTGATGAACTGACCATTGTAATTGGGACTAGAAGGGGGGCAGGCAGGTGTCATGCCTACAGAAGCCCACAGAAGGAACATAATTGGAGAAACTTATCAGTACCGGGACCAATAGAGGGGCTACGGGAGGTACGGGAGCGTACCGGGACCAATGAAATGTTTTTCTATACCTAGAATGGAACAGAAGTCTATAAAAGTTGTTGTAATGCTTGAAAACTTTGCTCAGCCATTTTGAAATTGCCTTGCTTGAGACTTGTGCACAAATAAATGATTTGGACCTTCTGAACAGACTCCTGGTATCATTGGTTTGTCTGCGCTTTGCTGCTACAACATCACAACAAAACACTAGGAGTACAAACAGGGAACACAGTACATAACTTACATTACATTACCTTACATTAACTACAAACAGCATATCGCTGAACAGAATGAGCATATAGCAGCAGATAGTGGGTCTCGCACGGTCCACCGCCTAAGGGCCACGCCAAAGGGCCCTCTTGCGAGGCCCTCAGGCGCGGGCCCGCAAGGCACGGGCGTGCCATTGCTGAAGGGATTTTAAATGATTTGAAAAGTGCTCAGATTGGCTGCAGTTTTCTCTCACACACAGTTCCCAACTAAGTAGGCACAGCTGATTCTCACTCACTGCTCACAGGATCGTTGGAGCCTTTGCTGAAGGGATTCTAAATGATTTGAAAAGTGCTCAGATTGGCTGCAGTTTTCTCTCACACACAGTTCCCAACTAAGTAGGCACAGAGGGAGCTTTATGGAAGCCCTGTTACACCACCATTTCAATTCATCTACATAGCTAGACATTCCTCTCCCCCTCCTGTTCAGCAAGCTGTGAGACTCTGCCCCAGGACCTTGCAAAGATTTGAAATGTCCTGACTGGCTGGGTGACATGCGATGGAGTAATCTACTAACTCTGACATGCGATGGAGTAATCTACTAACTCTGAGTAATCTACTAACTCAGGCTCATTTGTTTTCTCAGAGAGAGCATGGCTGTGAGAATCGGACTTCAATAGCCAGAACTGGCAACCACTGGACCATGTCCGTCTGTCCCTATGTATAGAAAAATTTAGCAGTCTAAAACAGGCAATGCTCACAGTAAGAGGAGAGCGCAGAACTGTGAATCCAAAGTGAGCTCCCATCAACCCCCCCCCCCCCTACCCTCCACCGTTCCATTGAAGAAGCAAGGCATGAGCGAGAAGTGAGCAGGACTGAGGAGAAACTGCATTTTCTTCAAAGAGTCCTGTGATTCCTGTTACTGGAACACCTCAAAGCCTTATGCTTTTCTCCCCACATGATCAATGCCGGAAATGAATTTCACTTGAGAAGTCTGAATATTTTAACAGGTCTCCGTGCTCATTCATTAAAAGCCTTGTTCTCCCAGGGCTCAGTGAAGGAGGCTTTCAAAGGCTAAATCAGGGTGGGAGCAAGGCTGGAGCATGAATGATTTATTAAAGAAGCATACACGAGCAGCTTAGGTAAGAATTAAGCAAATGTTAATAAGGCTCATAAAATGCCCTCTGCCTTGTGGCATAAGCATATAGGCCCATCTATGCAACTAGGAGCTCGTTTGCATTGCTAAGTATTGCACCTCCCTTTTCAAGACTCATCCACATTACCCGGTGGCTGGGCTGTCGCTGGTCACCTGTGACTTTCTCGTTTCATTGGATTGTCTCTGGTTATATGAGGCCATCTCTCATTACATGGGCCAGTCTCTTGCTTCATGTGATTCTCCATGAATAAAATCCTCTGTGTGAAATAGTGCTGTATTTAGCACCATCAGTGATAGCAGAACTACAGTCCTTCAAAGCAGATGATGCAAACAATGCCACTACACAAAGATGCGGAAGTAAAAAAGGAGGGTAATTTTAAAGCAGGCTGCCCATGTCTGAAGGCCAACTAGATGCCTATTATAAGCTTGTTTTATAGAGACATGTGAAGGCCCTATTAGATAGGTGGCTGAAACTGAGATTGAGATGCTGAATGCAAAGCCTTCTGTAAAGTACATAGAAAGGATGCAGGCAAGCATTCGGGTATTTGCCAGCACGTCCAGCGGGAGCCGCCATTTTAGAAAGATGCACATAGGGAAAAAGAGCATCCTCATCTCACAAATTATCAGGCCAATGCAGAAAGCTGGCATGCAAGTTGCTCAGTATTAGCTGCGTGTGCGTTTTCGTAGTGCGCCGATAGTGCAAAACCTTAGTGCCGATATGCAGAAAGAGGCATATATATAAATGAGACACAGCAAAACTTCAGCGTAAAGCATGAGATATGTGCAAAACTTCAGCAAAAACAGGAGAGCCAATGCATGCACTCACAATAGAAGCGGTATAGGTGCTTGTGTGCACTTGGGTGTTCATTTCAGATGCTCACATGCTACATGCATAATGATGTATATCGGCTCACAAAATGTAAACACAAAGCATTGCAATAGTACTGTAAAGGGAAGAAAAGACATAAAAGTGTTGTGAGTGCATGAGGAGGTATTTAAAGGGAACTTGCAAGCAAGGTGGCCATTTCTGCTGTTCATCTGTTGCTCTGCACTGTATAGTTTGGAGAGATGGTGATGAAGCATGATTACAGTTCAGGCAGAAAGATGGGGTGCCATTGGGGTCCCAGTTTCTCCTCCTTCTCATCTGGACTGGACTTTGCCAAAAGAAAAGCAAAGCAAATGTCAGCCAGGCAAAGCAGTGTGCAAGATAGAAACTGGACTAGGTGCAATTGCCTCTCCAACTTATGATGTATACTTGGCGAGATCTCCCACTTGCGTCAAACCCACGCCATAAATTCTCAATCCCACTGCAGCTCACAGGCCTTATTCTTAAGGTCCTCAGCCTGAAAGACAAGAATATAACATCTCTATCAGCAGCAGCACATGAAAACCAAACCAACACATAGGGGTATGTTTACTAAACCGTCTTAATGTTACTAATGCTAGTTGCAGCGATAATGTGAAGAATGCCATATAAGGAGTGGGTGTTCCGGCGGGAAGGTAGCAAGAATCTGTATCGCGCGATAGTGGGCAGCGTGGCACATTAACATGCGTTAACCCTAAGTTCATGCCAGCGCAGTGTTAGAAGCTATAAAGGTGTAGCCCACTGGTTACTGCAATGACTGTGGAGGCAGAGGTAATGGGTTTGATCCTGCAGTGGTGTTATGTAAGAAGGCTGTCTGAGGCAGTTTGCGGCCCTCCAGGACTGGAGTTTGAGACCCCTGGTCTGAGGCAATTCCCTTTAATGCAAATCAGTGCTGTCTGAGGCATTTCCTTTTTTAAGTTAAATCAGTGCTGCCAGCAAAAACACCCTCACAGTGCCGTAACATTAGGTGCCGCATAAGGCGCCCTATAAGGCACTCCATAGGGCACATTATAAAGTGCCCTGTCCGCCAAGGCACCTCCTAATGTGCCCTATAGGGCGCTTTATAGGGCCTTAAGGTTACAGCACTATGAGGGTGCATTTTGCTGGCAGCACTAGTTAAATTAAAAGGAAAAGCCTCAGGCAGCCTTATTAAATAACACCACTGTGGGATCAAATGCATGACCACTGCCTCCACAGTCATTGAAGTAACTAGTGGGCTACATCTCTATACCTACTAATACACCCCTGGCTGGCTACAGAAAGACTACAGGTCACCGCACAAACTGTCTGTTGTGGTAGCCCGGATAGGGTAAACCCACCCGTACCCATGATACACTGCACATGCAGATCAGCAGTCTACAGCTGATCACAAGATGGGGTATGCACCCCCACAGCACTTCGGCCTGGTAGGGGGAACTGACCGTGTGTGTTACTGACACAGAGTAGTGCAACGTCCTTGCTACCTGGGCCCAAGAACTTACAGGTAGGGACGGCCTTTTAAGTGTCCTTTAGGAGTGAAGCTCTAACACTTGGCCCCAGGAGTTCTGGGATATGTAGTTGCTTGGCCTCCTGTGGGACTGAGTTGTAGTTGTAGCTCGAGTAGAAAAAGGTATGCAAGAATATTTATTTTTAAGAGGGTTTATTCCAGCGCATCAAGATTCAGTATCTCAGACGCAAAAGAATGCCAATTCCAACATAAGGGTTGAAAATAAACACACACAAAAGATGCAACAAAACGGCTCAGCTCTACTTGGCTGTTTCACAGTTCCTTTAGTCTCAGGCTAGGCAATCATGTGATCCTTCAGCAAAATTGAAACAGGTGCTCTTCCTTACGGCACGGCTTCTCAATTTACCATGTGATTAAGCTTATTAAACAAGGCATAAGGTTTTCTCACAGTGGCTGCAGGTATGGCAAACCTTATACTATATTACTTCATATAGCTTTCAGTGCTCATTAACCTGGTTATTCTCAATTACACAAGTAGAACAATCCATAGGTGAATCAGGCTCTACTGAAGGCAGACAAACGTCCAGTTGCATAGCTTCCTCAGAGTTACTGGAATTCTGGTCAGGGTTATTATTCTGCTCTGCCCTTTTCTCCAGAAATTCCTTAAACTGACTTAGAAGTAATTCAGCTTGCTTGTGCACGTTTTCAGACTGATAGCCTTCCTTCTTCTCTAACAAACGTTTACTTAGGACTCCCAGCTCAGGGTAATCAGCTATCCTGCTTTTGTCAAAGGAAAAGTTCTCAGTAAGGGTAAATCCCTTCCTCCACTTATCATTAGCTGAATATGCTGGGTTTGTTCTTAGGAGGTTAACACATGCAGGAGACTTCTTAAACAAGGGGTTATAACAGGAAATGTCAGCTTTACCTTTTCCAAGGTCTTTTAGATAAGCATTGGTACCTTTTCTCCTGTTAATTCTCAGGCTTTGTACTTCAGCTTTCTTATCCTTACTTCCAGTGCCTTGCAGGTAAATGTCAGGCTGAACAGTTTCCTCGTAGCTTTCTCTGAAACTGTCTTGGCTTTTACAGCTGTGAGTCCGGCTGCCCTTATTCCAGGTATCTGGCCTGCTGGCTCCCTTAACCAAAGGCTCTACCTTGCAGTGAGACTTCCTCCAGGGTGAATCCTTGCACCACTGTTCAGTGCTCCCAGGTTCTGTTCGGGTCTCAGATTCTAGCTGACTTCTCCTCCAAGCAGTTCTCTCAGCTGTTCCAACGTTTTCCCTTCTGCTGCTCCTGATCTCGTGCTTGCACTTGCTCCTCCTCCTCTCTCTCTCTCCTCATTGCTTGAGTATTTAATGAGCCTTCACTTCCTTGCACTCCCTGACTCTCCCCTGGGTGTGCCCAATCAGTGAACAGACCTGTCTCCTCCCCTGAGGTGAGGTGTGGCTTTAGATTATCAACTGGCTGTGTTTTTATTCCTGAAGTGAAAATCCTGTTTGTCAGTGCAGTATTGTTTACCTCATCAGGATTTTCTCCTATTTCCATCTCTTCTTGAGGGGCTTCCTCATCACAGTAGCTACAGACCATGACATTGTACAGGTCCTGTGCTCACCCTGAGGGTGAGGAGGGGGGCCCAGCACCAGGTTCACAGCACCTGGCTTGGCTGAGATAGGCTATGCTGCAGGTCCCCATTAGTGCCAGTGTGTGATAGGTAGTCCTTGCAGACACACCTAGGATACACCTGTGTCCATCTGTATTTCCCAGCCACATCTAGCCCTTGTGGACCATGATGCAACCAGAATAGTGCATATCCTGTGTGGGTGCCATGGTCACATGTTATAGGTGAAGGGGGGTGTTTAGACCCAAAAGCAAATTATGTAGCACCAACCAACCTGCTCTCTGTGGGTCAGGGTGGGGGACAGGATCTCCTACCAACAGATCCACATTCTACATCTCTGCAATGGTGGCAGTAGAGGGGACCATCAACCCCAGTCCTGCTGGGGAACAGGCACCCTAGGCAGACCTGTATGCATCACATAAGGCAATGGCAGACAGGCAGAATGCTGGAAAAGCTCAGCTGCTGCCCCCCCTGCCCCCGCCCCGCCCCCATTCCCCCCCAGCCACTGTGCCCCCCGCCCCTGCCCTCCCGCCCCACCCCCTGCCCCCATGCCCCCACCCCCATCCCTGCCCCCTTGCCCCCCATGCCCCCTGCCCCCCCTGCCCCCACCACTGCCCCTGCCCCGCCCCCCAGGACTTGGATTGGGCAGGAGGGCCTGAAGGCATTCCCTGCAGTCTGACCCTGGCCTTAGGAAGCTGGATCGGGGGTCAGGCTGTGAGGAATAAAGCCCTGAAGTCCAGCAGCCAGCATCGCGGCTCTTCAATGGAGCTGTGGTACCATGGCAACATGACGCCATGGCACCGCAGCTCCATTGACGAGCCTTTATTAAGTTAACCGGATACAGTCCTGTACGTGCATGCCGGGCTGAATTTGCAGTCCCGGCCTGCAAGTACAGGACTGTTTGCGATTCTGATACCATGGGGCTAGACGTGCCCCGCAGGATCAGAATCACGATCCCCTCTTTACATCCAGTTCAGAATGGACGTACAGACGGGATATACGTCCAGGACTGAATAAGCATGATAGGGCCCTATTCTTTGCCACAAATAGCAGGGATGGATGTCCCCTTATTCGTTCCTTCCCTGCCCGTGTCTAACTTCCCTGTCAGTTGTGCGGGGAAGTTGGATGGGGGCGGGGAAGGGGCGGACTCTGGGTAGAGTATGGACGGTCGCCAGACCTGGACGTACAAGGCTGATTCTAATGTTGGCCCTGTATTTCCAGGGCCTGCGACATGTGCGGGAAAGTTATTCAACCTCTGAGGTGGAATAACTTCCTTGGACATGTTATTGTGTAAATGCCAGGGCATGGCTGGGGCAGGGGGGAGCCAAAGGACATTCCCTGCAGCCCCACCCTGGCCTTAGGAGGCCAGATCAGGGGTTGAGTGTAAGGAATAAGCACTTTTGTCCGGCAGCCGGCATCACGGCTTTTAAATGGAACCACGGTGCCATGGCAACTGGACGCCATGGCGCCGCGGCTCCATTTAAAAGCCTTGACTGAGTTAGTCAGTCAGGTCATGTACATGCAGGCTGGACTGAATCGCAGTCCTTGCCTGCATGTACATGACTGATCGCGATTCTGATCTTGCGGGGTTAGACGTGCCCCGCGGTATTAGAATCATGAGCCCCTCTGTACGTGTGGTTCATACTGGAAATACAGAGGGGGTGTACATCTGGAATCGAATGAGCCCTATAACAATTAAGTACAAGGGTATATTATTGGAATAACTTTATACATTGGTGTCATTAGGGTTTTGGTAGATACATCAGGAGGGTCTTCCTAAATTCAGTAGGGGATTTGGGATCTTGAGGTAGTGCTGCATTTTGGGAAGGGGAGTGCAGGGTCAGATTGCATAGATTATATAATATAGAAACATAGAAATATGACGACAGAAAAAGACCACATGGCCTATCTAGTCTGTCCTTCCATATCAACAACTACAGCAGTCCCCTTTTTACCTTTAGAGGTCTTCTGTGTTTGTCCCATGTTTTTTTGAATTCAGTTACTGTCGCCATCTCTACCACCTCCACTGGGAGACTATTCCACGGATCCACTACTCTTTCCGTAAAAAAATATTTCTGCATATCACTCCTGAATCTATCTCCCTTCACCCTCATCCCATGTCCCCCAGTAGCAGAACTTGCTTTCAATTGAAAGAGGCTCTCTCCCTGAACATTTATGCCACAAAGGTATTTAAACATCTCAAACATATCACCTCTATCCCACCTTTCCTCTAAGTTGTACATATTAAGATCCTTCAGTCTGTCCTCATATGCTTTATAATGAAGACCACTAATCATTTTAGTAGCCACCCTCTGCACCGACTCCATCCTGTTCACATCCTTTTGAAGGTGCGGTCTCCAGAATTGCACACTATACTCCAAATGAGGTCGCACGAAAGACTTATACAGAGGCATTATCACCTGCTTTTTTCTGCTAGCCATTCCCCTCCGTATGCACCCAAGCATCCTTCTAGCTTCTGCCGTCATCTTTTCTACCTGTTTAGCTACTTTAAGATCATCAGACACAACCACGTCTAGATCCCGTTCTTTTTTAGTGGACAAAAGTACTTCACCCCCTATACTATATTGCTCCCTTGGATTGCTGCAGCCCAAATTCATGACCTTACATTTTTTAACATTAAATCCCAGCTACCAGATTCTAGACCATATTTCAAGCTTAGCTAGATCCCTCCTCATGTTATTTACACCTTCCTGGGTGTCTACTCTATTGCAGATTTTGGTATCATCTGCAAAAGAGGCAAACCTTACCCGACAGCCCTTCCGCTATATCACTAACAAAGATGTTAAAAAGAATCGGACCAAGGACAGATCCCTGGAGCACACCACTGATAACATCCTTCTCCTCAGAGTGAGCTCCATTTACTTGTACTCTTTGTCGCCTCCCACCCAACCAATTTCTAACCCAAGCAGTAACTTTAGGGTCCAACCCTAGGGTGCTCAGTTTGTTTATAAGTCACCTGTGAGGAACAGAATCAAAGGCTTTACTGAAATCTAAATACACCACATCTAGGGCTCTCCCTCGGTCCAACTCCCTGGTCACCCAGTCAAAGAAATCAATCAGATTTGTCTGACAAGACCTGCCTCTGGTGAATCCATGCTGCCTCGGATCCTGTAACCTGCTGGACTCCAGAAACCTCACTATTTTCTCTTTCAGCAGCATTTCCAATAATTTACTCACCACCGAAGTTAAACTAACTGGCCTGTAGTTTTCAACCACATCCTTACTTTCGCTACACATGAGCCTCTCTCCAGGCAACACATGAGCCTCTCTCCAGTCCTTTGGCACCACTCCCGACTCCAAAGAGGCATTGAAAAGGTCAGTCAGTGGAGCTGCTAGAACATCCCCAAGTTCCCTCAGTATTCTAGGGTATATCCCATCCAGTCCCATCACTTTGTCTACTTTAAGTAAAGCGAGTGTCTCACGAACACAGTCTTCTGAAAATTGTTCAAGATGTCCCTCGCTTCTCTTCCTGTTTGTGGGTGTTTTCGGAGGTCCTGCTCCTGGTTCTTCATCTGTGAAAACAGAACAGAAATATTTGTTAAGCAATTCCACTTTATCCTTATCAGCTTCTACATATTCCTCCCCTGCACCCTTGAGTCTGACAATACCACTTTTGCCCTTCCTCTTCTCACTAATATATCTGAAAAATGTCTTATCCCCCTATTTTATTGCATTGGCTATTTCCTCCTCCTTTTGAATCTTTGTCTTCCTGACTACTTTGCTATCTTCTCTAAGTATTTCCAAATACAGATGCCTGTCTTCCTCTGTCTGTGATCTCTTGTATTTCATGAAGGCTTCCTTCTTTTTCTTCACTTTTTTAGCTACTTCTTTCGAAAACCATAGCGGTCTCCTTTTCCTTTTACCTTTATTTACCATTTTAACAAAAAGGTTGGTTGCCCTTAAAATATCCCCTTTCAGTTTTGCCCACTGTTTTTCTACATCCCCCAGCTGTTCCCATCCCACTAACGACTCTCTGAGGTATTGGCCCATCTTGGCAAACTTAGTCTTCCTAAAGTCTAAGATCCTCACCTTTGAATGGATTCTAACAGCCCTAGTCCTAATACTGAACCACACCATCTGGTGATCACTGGATGCAAAATGATCTCCCACTACAACATCAGAAACACTTTCACCATTGGTAAGCACCAAGTCCAGTATGGTCCCTTCACATGTGGGGTCTGTTACCAATCAGGGCCGGCACGTCCATTGAGCGAGAATGTTGTTCGCACAGGGCCCCGCGCTTCAGGGGGCCCCGCGCGAACCACATTCTCGCTCAATGGACTGCTGCAGAGGGAGCCGTGGAAGCCCGCGCAAAGCCCCGGCTCCCTCTGCACAGCCCGCCAGCGTGAAGAGCCTTTACCTTCACGCTGGCGGCTGTTTCAATGAAGCCGTGAATGCCGGGAGAGGTTAAAGGGCATTGCCTTTCACCTTTCCCGGCATTCGTGGCTTCATTGAAACAGCCGCCAGCGGGAAGGTAAAGGTTCTTCACGCTGGCGGGCTGTGCAGAGGGAGCCGGGGCCTCGTGCGGGCTTCCCCAGCTCCCTCTGCAGCCCCTTAGATGGCGCAGGGCTCTTCGGGGGGGCGGCTAGGACTGGATGGGCTGTGATGGGGGGGGGGGGAAAAGTAATGGAAATGGGCTGTGATGGGGGGGAGAAACGGACTGGAAATGGGCTGTGATGGGGGGGAGACACAAAATGGGCTGGGATGGGGGAAACAGACTGCAAAAGGGCTGGGATTGGTGGGGGGGACACACTGGAAATGGGCTGAGATGTTGGGGGGGAGAACGGACTGGAAATGGGCTGTGATGGGGGGGAACAGACAAATTGGGCTGGGATGGGGGGAAACAGACTGGAAATGGGCTGTGGTGGGGGGGAGAACAGACTGGAAATGGGCTGTGGTGGGAGGAACGGACTACAATTGGGCTGTGATGGGGGGAGGACTGCAAATGGGCTGTGATGGTGGGGGGATAGGACTGCAAATGGGCTGTGATGGTGGGGGGAATGGACAAAATGGGCTGTGATGGTGGGGGGATAGGACTGCAAATGGGCTGTGATGGTGGGGGGGAAAGGACTGCAAATGGGCTGTGATGGTGGGGGGAATGTACGAAATGGGCTGTGATGGGGGGGAACTTGGACTGGAAATGGGCTGATGAAGAGCTGGATTAGGACTGGAAATGGGCTTATGGGGGCTGGAATAGGGCGAAGTGGGCTGACGAGGGGGCTAGGATTGGAAATTAGCTGATGGGGGAGCGTGGAGCAAATGGGCTGATGAGGGACTGGAATGGAACTGGAAAAGAGCATATGAGGGCTAGGACTGGAAATGAGCTGATGAGGAGCTAGGATAGGACTAGAAATGGGCTGATGGGGGGAACGTAGACTGCAAATGGGTGATGGGCTGGAATAGGACACTGGAAATGGGCTGATGGGGGCTGGAATAGGACTGGAAGTGGGCTGATGGGAGTTGGAAAAGGGCTGGAAATGGGTTGATGGGGAGCTTGGAGTGGAAATGGGCTGATGGGGGGGGCTGGAATGGAACTGGAAAACAGCATATGGGAGGCTAGGACTGGAAATGGGCTGATGTGGAAGCTTGGGAGACTGGGACTAGAAGGGGGCAGATGCTGGGTGGGTCTAGATCTAGAACTATAAAGGAGCTGATTTTGGGGGAGGACTAGAAAGGGATGGGAAATGAGAATGGAGAGGGGAAAAGATATTTTGTGGGGGAGGGAAGAAAAGTCTACGAAGGGCCGGGTATTGGAAGAGTAAGTGTAGATTGAGAATGGAAGGGTGAAATTTGAGTGGATGATAAAGCAATAAGGAAAGAAATGGAGGAAAGAGCAAAAGGGGAAAGATCAGTATGTTAAAGCAGATATAGAGAAAAAATTTGGAAAAAAATCTAAAAGAGAAGAAAGGAAAATGGATTGCTCGCAGAAGACAAAGAAAACAGAAGAAAGTGACTGGAGCAATTGCAACTGAATAGAAAATGCACAAGCAACAAAAGGTAGAAAAATACTTTTTTATTTTGAATTTATTAACTGGAATATATCAGCTCTGGGAAATGTGCATTGTTAAAATCTTTTGTGTTTTGTTTAGTACAAGAGGAAATTAATTTATAGTTTTATTCCTCCAATGTTGTTGTACATCCCAAGTTTGGCTTTTGGGGTTCCCAGTTTAATTATTGTCTTCCTATTTCTAAATTGTGATCCCTTGTTCTTTGGTGACGGTCTATATTCTGCATTTTAACCAAGCTGAGGTATTCTGTTCATGTAGTTTCTATTTGACCATGTCACTTGTTCTCTTTCCCCAGTAGGAGATGCATTGGTATTCTCTGAGATGTATTGGTTTAATATTTGCAGCGTTGCCTTTTGATAGGTAGGGTTTGGTGCTTTGTGAGTCCTGGCAGAGCTGTTATGATATGGTGGATTTGCTATGAGTTCTAAAAGGTCAGTGTTTATAGTACTTCCTAATGGGCCTGGCGGTTGGCACTGGAATATAGTAACATAGAAATCTATTAGTCTTTCTTTATCCAGACACTCATTAAGAAGCATGTTTACTAAAAATGCATGTTAACATTATGCAAATATTTATGCAAATGAGGCTCCCTATGCAAATGAGGCCCCGCAATTAATCTCCGCACATGGCCCGCACCCCCCTTGGGCCGCCCCTGTTACCAATTGCCTGAATAGTTCTCCCTGTAGAGAATCCAGGATCTCCTTAGTTCTAGATAATACTGCAGCAGGAATGTGCCAATCAACATCTGGCATATTGAAATCTCCTATCAGTAGCACTTCCCCTTTCCTAGCAATGCTGTGTATGTCTTCAATTAACTCTCTGTCCACCTCTTCCTCTTGTGGTGTCTGTATATCACACCAATACAAATAGATTTCTCTTTCCCTCTTTCTAGTTTAACCCACAATGCCTCCTCTCTCCCTTTTAAGCTCTGTAATTCCAAAGCTTTAATAGTAGTTTTTACATATAGTGCCACTCCTCCTCCCCTTCTTCCTACCCTGTCCTTTCTGAATAAAGTATAGCCAGGTATAGTTACATCCCAATCATGGTTTTCTGTGAACCATGTTTCTGTAACTGCCACTAAATCCAAGTAAGCCACTCCCAAAGCTTCAACATCAGGGATCTTATTTCCCATGCTACGGGCATTTATACACACTGCTTTCCATATGTTACCCCTGTTACACATTTCCATAAAGGTATTTAATGTATCACCTATCTGGGGGCTTTCACCTACCTGGGGGCTTTCTTCACCCATCCCCAACGAATCTAGTTTAAAGCCCTCTTCAGTAGATTAGTCAGTCTACTACCGAAGACGCGTCAACCTTTCTTGGACAGATGGATGCCATCTCTGCTCTGCAAACCTTGGAACAGCATCCCATGGTCTAGGAAACCAAAACGCTCTCAATGACACCATCCACGCAGCCATGCATTGATCTCCAGGATGCGAGCCTCTCTGCCTTGACCTTTACCCTCAACAGGGAGGATTGAAGAGAACACCACCTGTGCACCTAACTGCTTCACCCTCTGTCCCAGAACCATGAAGTCACTTTTGATACATTCCAAGGTATACCTGGTAGTATTATTTGTTCCAACATGGATTAGCAACATTGGGTAATAGTCAGTGGGCTTGATGAGTCTCGGCAAATTCTCCGTAACATCTTGGATTTTGGCACCAGGCAGATAGCATACCTCTCTGGACATCAAGTCTGGTTGGCAGATGGATGCCTCAGTACCCCTCAGAAAAGAGTCTCCAACCACCACTACCCTTCGTTTCCTTGTGGTCACTGATTCTGCAACTTTGGGATACTTGAGCTCTGGTTCTTCCCTTTCCAGGGATGCTTTCACCTCCTTCACTTCCAGGGCTGCATAATGGCTCTTCAATTCAAGGGCTTGAGAAGTTGGATTGGTGATTTTGCAGGCCTTGGTGACTTGTGTCCAACAATTGACATTCTGTTGGCACCCATCTTCTCCTCTCCTAGAGAGCTTGGTTGCTGTAAGAAGCATCTCATCAATGTACTTCTCACTGTCTTGAATGCTCCTCAGCCTCGCCACTTCCTCTCTGAGTTCCTCCACTTGTTTCCTCAGAGCTTCAGCATGCAGGCACCCTGCACATGGAACTGGTCCTTCAATTGGTATTAGGACCTCTGTCTGGACCGAGGCAGAAGCTGTAACGGGGGCAACAGCTTTAGCGATATGATGTTTCCCAGCCATTGTTCTGTTTGTGGAGCATAGGTATCTGTTAAAGCAAAAGAGAGAGATCTACCAAGTACCAGCCGGTTTCCCAGCTGTCCTTTCAGAGAAAAAGCAGTTAAATCTCTTTAATTATATTCAAAATGTGCTGGTCCAAGTCTCTGTGCTTTGTTAAATGGGGAGGTGCCCTATAAAGCAAGACTGCTCACTAGGGGCTGGTGGGAGTCGGGGTGGGTAGGGAGGGAACTAACACCTGATTAGGTGTTAGCAGTTCCCAAAGCTGAGGAGGTTACTAGAGTTCAACAGCCTACTCTTCTCAAGGAAATTTCCACTAAAGCACCAAAAAGAAAGTAGCCTTGCTTTAAAAATATACAAAAACCCTTTAAGAGCTCCCAGTCAGAGAGCTAGCAATTTAATAAAAATAAACCCTCAAATCCTTACTGTTGGTTGTCCTGTACAACCCTTGTTAGGAAAGCCTCAACAGGACAGGGCACTGGAGCATTTTATGCAGGCCTCAGCTTCTCTCAGGTAATCAGGCCCACTAACTCCTGATTAGGTGTCAGCAGTTCCCAAAGCTGAAGAGGTTACTAGAGTTCAACAACCTACTCTGCTCAAGGAAATTTCCACTAAAGCACCAAAAAGAAAGTAGCCTTGCTTTAAAAATATACAAAAACCCTTTAAGAGCTCCCAGTCAGAGATCTAGCAATTTAATAAAAATAAACCTTCAAATCCTTACTGTTGGTTGTCCTGTACAGCCCCTGTTAGGAAAGCCTCAACAGGGCAGGGCACTGGAGCCTTTTATGCAAGCCTCAGCTGCTCTCAGGTAATCAGGCCCACTAACTCCTGATTAGGTGTCAGCAGTTCCCAAAGCTGAGGAGGTTACTAGAGTTCAACAACCTACTCTGCTCAAGGAAATTTCCACTAAAGCACCAAAAAGAAAGTAGCCTTGCTTTAAAAATATACAAAAACCTTTTTAAGAGCTCTCAGTCAGAGAGCTAGTAATTTAATAAAAATAAACCCTCAAATCCTTACTGTTGGTTGTCCTGTACAGCCCCTGTTAGGAAAGCCTCAACAGGGCAGGGCACTGGAGCCTTTTATGCAGGCCTCAGCTGCTCTCAGGTAATCAGGCCCACTAACTCCTGATTAGGTGTCAGAAGTTCCCAAAGCTGAGGAGGTTACTAGAGTTCAACAACCTACTCTGCTCAAGGAAATTTCCACTAAAGCACCAAAAAGAAAGTAGCCTTGCTTTAAAAATATACAAAAACCCTTTTAAGAGCTCCCAGTCAGAGAGCTCCCAGTCAGAGAGCTAGCAATATGCAGAAATGTACAGCTGTCCCCCTTGCTAGAGTTTCAATACACTTATGCGACTCTTAAGCAGGAGCCCATCTTCACTGTATGTTTCCTCTGCAAAGTTAAGGCTCAGTGCCGAGATGGAGAAACATAGAAACATGACAACAGAAAAAGACCTCATGGCCTATCTAGTCTGTCCTTCCATATCAACCACTACAACAGTCCACTTTTTTCCTTTAAAGATCCTCTGGGTTTGCCCCATGCTTCTTTGAATTTAGATACTGTCCTCATCTCGACCATCTCCACTGGGAGACTATTCCACACATCTACCACTCTTTCCATAAAGAAATATTTCTGCATATCACTCCTGAATCTATCCCCTTTCACCCTCATTCCATATTCCCTCCTAGCTGAGCTTGCTTTCATTCAAAAGAGGCTCTCCTCCTGTGCATTTATTTATTTATTTAGACAGATTTGTATGCCACCTTTTCCTTCAATCAAGGTGGTCACGTCACATCACAATTGGAGGGTTACATTTAACATTAGGGTACGTGTAAACATTTAGACAGTACAGTTACGTAACAGTATTTAGACAGTACAGTTGAGGTAACATTTAACATAAAGGTATTTACCAACGTGGTGTGATAAATTTGTGTGTGTGGATGGGATGGGTGTGTATTTGGTTGGCGGTGGTAATAGTGTTGCTGTTTGGGTAGGGGATGTTGCTTGAATGCTCATAGGTTTCTATAAATAATCATGTTTTGAGGTCTTTGCGGAAGTCTGTGAGGTCTTCTAAAGCTCTCAGGTTCATTGGTAGGGAGTTCCATAGTGAGGATGCCAGTAGTGCTCTTTTATGCCACAGAGGTATTTTAACATCTCAATCATATCACCTCTATCCCACCTTTCCTCTAAGGTGTACATATTAAGATCCTGAAGTCTGTCCTCATATGCTTTATAATGAAGACCACTAACCATTTTAGTAGCTACTCTATGTACTGACTCCAGCCTGTTTATATCCTTTTGAAGGTGTAGTCTCCAGAATTGCACAAAATACTCCAAATGAAGTTGCACCAAAGACTTAGACAGAGGCACTATCACCTCCTTTCTTCTGCTGGCCATTTCTCTCCCTATGCGCCCAAGCATCCTTCTAGCTTTTGCTGTCGCCTTTTCTACCTGTTTAGCTACTTTATGATCATCAGACACAATCACGCCTAGGTCCCGCTCTTCTTTAGTGGACAAAAGTACTTCTCCCACTATACTATATTGCTCCCTTGGATTGCTGCAGCCCAAATGCATGGCATTGCATTTTTTAACATTAAATCTCAGCTCCCAAATTCTAGACCAATCTTCAAGCTTAGCTAGATCCCTCCTCATGTTATCTACACCTTCCTGGGTGTCTACTCTATTGCAAATTTTGGTGTCATCTGCAAAAAGGCAAACCTTACCCAACAGCCCTTCCGCTATATCACTAACAAAGATGTTAAAAATAATGTTAAAAAGAATCTGACCAATGACAGATCCCTGGGGCACACCACTGGTAATCTCCTTCTCAGAGTAAGCTCCATTTACCTGTACCCTTTGTCGCCTCCCACTCGACCAATTTCTACCCCAAGCAGTAACTTTAGGGTCCATCCCTAGGGTGCTCAGTTTGTTTATAAGTCACCTGTGAGGAACGGTGTCAAAGGCTTTACTGAAATCCAAATACACCACATCTAGGGCTCTCCCTCGGTTCAACTCCCTGGTCACCCAGTCAAAAAAATCAATCAGATTTGTCTGACAAAACCTGCCTCTGGTGAATCCATGCTGCCTCAGATCCTGTAATCCACTGGACTCCAGAAACTTCACTATTTTCTCTTTCAGCAGTGCTTCCAATAATTTACTCACCACTGAAGTTAAACTAACCAGCCTGTAGTTTTCAACCACATCCTTACTTCCGCTTCTCCAATCCTTTGGCACCACTCCCGGCTCCAACGAGGCATTGAAAATGTCAGTCAGTGGAGCTGCTAGAACATCCCCAAGTTCCCTCAGTATTCTAGAGTGTATCCCATCTGGTCCCATCGCTTTGTCTACTTTAAGTTTAGCTAGTTTCTCATAAACATAGTCTTTTGAAAATTGTTCAAGATGCCCCTCACTTCTGTTCTTGTTTGTGGGTGTTTTCTGAGGTCCTGCTCCTGGTTCTTCATTTGTGAACACAGAACGGAAATATTTCTTAAGCAATTCCGCTTTATCCTCAACAGTTTCTACATATTCCTGCCCTTCACCCTTGAGTCTGACAATACCACTTTTGCCTTTCCTTTCTCACTAACATATCTGAAAAATATCTTATCCCCCCATTTTATTGCATTGGCTATTTCCTCCTCTTTTTGAATCTTTGCTTTCATGACTACTTTGCTAGAAGATATGGGAATCATGACAGCTGCCTGGGAACTTCGAGACCAGGTTCAAGATCTTGATGTGTGTATCACACACCACTTGAACCTTTATGGAGTGGAAGCTTTTCTGGTTCTGGAATGCCATTTCTCAGTCCAAGAAGGGTGTTAGAGCTACATGGGTGCAGTCTATTGCACCATCACATTTGGCACTTCAGTAATATTAAAAAAGTCCAACTTCAACACCTCCCACACTGCCTGCTGCTATGGGTACCGGATATGATCCCCGATCCGATTTTTCATGGCCTGCAACACCTGCTTAAAATGCCTGAAAAATAATGATTGGTCCATTCCACAGGCTACCCCAACAACATTTTGGAATGATCCAGTGCCCAAAACATTTTACATAGTGAGTAACTTTGCCAGCCCTAGTATGGCATGCCCCCGAGTAGCGACTGGATCTGTATCATCTTTAATTTCCTCACATAAGGACAAAATGGCTCATATACATATTTGGTTGTTACAAATGACATGCCTCTCTGGGAGTCCATCCAGTGCTGCCCTTGTTCAGAACGGGCACTGTCTGCAGGGCCTGTACCTCCTCATCCGCTTCTCTCATGCTCGGGTCTTTGTTGTTCTCCCAAGTTCTTTGGCTAGCTCTTGCAAGCAGCAAAGCCATTAAAGGATAAGAAGCAAAAGACATTCTTGAACACCGAGCTTTTGCTTATACGCTGAAAGATACACGCTAAAGATGTTCACACTGACTTACATTTCAGAGCACACAGGCTGAAAAAGTCTCTCTCTACACATGCAAGGTTTTTACATCACCTCAGACCAGGTGTACAGATAATGGCGCTCTTGAACTTTACGCCTGACTGTGTAATCTTGCACATGTTTCTCTGCATCAGGTGCAGACCTTATTAACATTTCATTTTAATAGGTGTGGCTCATTTACATATCATTTCAATATGCTTGGTGTTGTGTGCACATATTTTTTTCCCCTTTATATGTGTGCATCAATCTCTTCTCTGCATTAGACGTTGCGGTACTTATTTATTTTTTTTTATAAACTTTATTTTAAACATCACCACACAAATATAACAAGGCCAATACAGCAATCTCCAGGGGGGTGGACTCTCATCCCCACCCGGAGAACCATTGACAGGGGATGGATATAGTTTTCAGAGTATAACCCCACCCCCACCCACCCCCCACCCCCTCCCTCCACCCCCCCCCCTCCCTAGTCACACATTGTTCCAGGATCTTTCCAGCCCATTCACCCCATCTGCCCTTACTCCCCTCCACATCTGTTGTTCGCCCCCTCCCTCCTCCCCACCATCACCTACCCACTTGCAGGATCTCATTCCTACACCGGGCCCCCAGCACTCCTATGTACGGGTCCCACACCATCAAAAAGGAGGCCCAGCGCCTGACACTGCCCCGCGCTCGCCACCGCTCTGCAAGCATTAGCTGGTGAAAGTTATTGCGCCACTCCCCAAATGTCGGGGGTTGCTGGTCACGCCATAATCGTAAAATGGGACCTTTACCCACCAGACAGGCCTTTCGCATAAGTAAGCGGTCTGTTCGCCAGGGCGGAGAGGGGGGATCCAGTCTATCCAAAACCACAAAAGCCCCCGTCCACCGCACTCGCTGCTGCAGTAATCCAGTAATATATCTGGCGATTCTAGCCCAGTAGGGTTGAATATGCGGGCAGGCCCACCACATATGCCACAAGTCGGCTAAGGGAGCCTGGCATCGCGGACACCGACCATCAACTGTCAGGTGGCTACGTAGGGCCCGCCTAGGTGAGAAATAAGCCCGAGTGAGGCACTTAAATTGTATCTCTCGCCACCTCGCCCCATCCACTATGCCTGCAATCCGCCGAAGAGCTACCAAAACGGTATTTGGAGGGACCTCTCGACCCATCTCCGCACCCCACGCCGCCTCCACTCCGCGGTAATCGACTGGCAATTGGAGAACCATCAGCCGGGCCCGATAGCCCGCAATAGACTGAGGTGCGTCCTCTCCCAAGGCAAAAAAAGCCAGCATTTGCGCCGAGCGCTCTATTCCTAAAGCCGCCCTCGGCAGGGCAGCAATGTAGTGGGAAACCTGAAGGTATGTGAAAGTAGACTTTGTAGGCAAATCATACTCTCGGCAAAGAGAATGAAAGGGCTTACACTTCCCCGCCTCATCCACCAAATGCCCAAGATTTCGAATACCCCTACGCCACCAGTCGCGAAAACCATGTGCATTCGAACCCGGGGTAAAGTGAACGTTCCCTTGCAGCGGCACCCAGCTGGACACCGTCCAGACCGTCCCCCAGCGGCTATTAAGGTATCGCCACGTCCGCTGGGCCGACCCAAGTAACACGCTCGAAGCGAGGCGCGTCGCAAGGTAACGTCGCTCCGTATGCAGAGCCCCCAACAGAGAAAGCGGCGCCATATATTCCTCTTCAAAGGTCGTGGGGGTATACACCGCTGTCCCTCCCAACCAGTCCCCTAGGTGACGGGCCTGGCATGCCAAGGCATACACCCCCAGGTCGGGAAATCCCATCCCACCGTCGCGCCATTTCCCTGTCAATCGTGCCAAGGGTATTCGGGCGCGCGCTCTTCGCCACAAAAAGGTCCGAATGGTAGCCTCCAGTCTCCGCAAGTCACCGCGTAGCAACCACACTGGCAAAGTTTGCAGCCAGTACAACAGCCGGGGGAGTATCACCATCTTAATGGCCGCGACTCTCCCCGACAGCGAAAGCGGCAGTGGCCTCCAAGCCTGTAGCTGGGACCGCGTACGGGAGAGCATCTCCTCAAAGTTACAGCGATACAGTTCACGCGGATGACTGGTCAGCCTAATGCCCAAATATGCAAAATGCAGGTGTGCCCATTTAAGGGGGAACTCGCCAACCCACCCCCGCTGCAACGTCCCCAACACATCCAGGGCCTCCGACTTGTCACTATTAATCCGCAGACCCGAAAACAAGCCAAAGTCTCGAAATTCCCGTAGTAAACAGGGCAGGGAGTCCGCAGGTGTCGAGAGGTGCACCAGTATATCATCAGCGAAGGCCGATACTTTAAAAGTCTGGGAGCCCATACGTATCCCCTGTATTGTTGAGGACATCTCCATCGCTCTAATTAAGGGATCCAATGATAACACAAACAGTAGGGGAGACAGGGGGCATCCCTGCCGCGTACCCCTTTCCAAGGGGAAGGCCTCCGAGAGCAGCCCATTGCAAAGTATCCCCGCCGTCGGGGAATCATACAAGGAGTCAATCATGGCACAAAATGGGGCACCCAACCCATACCAAGGAAGCAGCTCTTTGAGATAGGTCCAGTCGACTCTGTCAAAAGCCTTCTCGGCGTCAAAGCTTACTAAGAGGGAGGGCAGTTGCCGATCATGAACCCACTCCAAAGATGCAACTATTTTGCGCATGTTTCGAACAATATACCGGCCTTTTACAAACCCCACCTGGGAGTCATGGATCAAGTATGGGAGATGTTCTGCTAGCCTATCAGCCAGAATCTTTGCAAAAATTTTTACGTCAAAATCCGAATAAAGAGATAGGCCGGTAAGACGTAGGCAGCACTGGATCTTTGCCTGGTTTGGGAATCAGGGTAATATGCGCATGATTCTTGCCCCACTTAAAGCCTCCCTGCGCTACCCGGCGCGTGAATACCTCCACCAAGGTTGGGCAGATAAAGTCCGTAAGCAGTTTGTAGAACTCTGCGCCCAAGCCATCCGGCCCCGGTGATTTAAAACAGCTAGCCTGGGCAATAACAGACCGTACTTCCTCCGGGGTAATTGGTCGCCCCAACTGACTACTCTGCTCCACAGTGAGCGAGGGCAGATTTAATTGTCGGAGATAAGCTGGGATCGTCGCGGGAGAACCACCCTCCGCAGCGTAAAGGGTTTGGAAAAACTTCCGAAAGGCCTGGACAATGTTGTTAGTATGCCTCTGCAACACCCCGCGTTCATCCCGCAAGGCCGCCACCGTGCGCACTCCCCGCGCCCCTTTCAGGCACCGTGCTAGTAATCGCCCGGGTTTATCCCCATAACTTTGCAGCCGATAGCGATAATAGAGCAGGGACTTCTTAGCCCGTTGATGCAGCAATTCATTAAGGTCTACCCTGGCCTCCCAAAGCTCCTTCCGGAGCCTCTCTGTCGGGGCCTCTGCCAGGCGCCTCCGCAGCCAAGACACCCGTTTCTCTAAACGGAGAATCCTATCCATATGTAATCTACGTTTGCGGGCCGCAAAACCGATAATATCGCCTCTCAACACAACCTTGGCCGTCTCCCATATCAGTTCAGGGTCCCCCTGGTGACAGCGGTGGTCCTCCTCAAACTCCCTCCAGCGCTGCTCTAAGAATTTGTGAAATTGGGCATCACCGTATAATTCCGGTGGGAAGCGCCAGATCCGCATCGTATCCATCCCTCCCCCCCAATGGAGAGCCAACCACACCGGTGCATGGTCTGAGATTTCAAAAGGCCCAATCTGCACCTCATCCACGTTCGCAAGACTCCCAGCAGACATAAACATGTAATCTATGCGAGAGGTTGTGCCATGGGCTCGCGACTGGTGCGTGAAGTCTCTCTCTAGGGGGTGAAACACCCTCCAAGTGTCGACAAGCCCCAGTCTATTCTTAAAACTAGTTAACAATTGTGTTACTTTCTCCCGCGCCCGTGCATCCCCCCCTCTGCAGGTATCCAAATTGAAATCTAATACGCCATTGACATCACCTCCCAGAATAAGCGGGATGTCGGGCAACTGCTCAACTTTGGAAGCCAGTCGGGCATAAAAACCTGGATCTGGGGTGTTTGGGCCGTACACCGTCCCCAAAATTACCGGCCTCCCTTCTAGGCTACCCTGCAACAGCAAATAATGCCCCGCCGTATCACAAACCTCAGTATCAACCGTACAACGGATCTTTTTATTAATCAAAATAGCCACCCCTCCCTTCTTTCCAAGGGCAGGTGCTCCCCAGACCTGTCCCACCCAGCCCCGGCACAACTTCCCATGCTCTTCGGCCGTCTGGTGGGTCTCTTGTAGAAAGGCTATATCGCATTTATGCCTAGCCAGTGCCTGCAAAATTTTATATCTCTTTATGGGATTGCCCAGACCACACACGTTCCACGTGATGACTTTCAGAGCGACGGGGCAGTGTCAGGACACAGATGACCGTTTCCACCCTTCCATGGGGACAGGGTCCTCCCAGCCTGGAACCCCCTCCCCTCTTCTATCGTCTCCTCTTGGATTCTCCTGGAAATGCGAATAGATTGTGACTCACCCCGTACTCCCCCCACCCCCCTATCTTCCCCTCCCCCCTCTCCCCTCCTCCCTCCCCTCCTCTTTCCCCCCTCCCCATATCTTAAGCTCTCCCCCATCTACTCCCACCTCACCTCTTTTTGTGTGACCTTCGGTGATATGCCCCACCACCCCCTCCCTGCAGCAGAGCTGCGCCCACTAACCCCGCCCACTAAGGGTACCAAGCCCCCTCTTCCCGGGCTCCCAGCCGATCGTAGGTCCCGGATATAAGCCCCTAATCTGCCCCAGACCCCTAGCCATACCTCCCGTGTCCACATGAACTCCACTAGACCGCCCATTACCCTGCTCGAATCACCCTCTCCCCCCTCCCCTCCCCCCAGTTCCTAATTATACTGAGCCGACCATACAGCAGTACTTAGCAGTCATTATACCCACAATATGAGGAATACATACAGAGCCCTGTGTAGCAGTCACAGCTAACGGTACATTTAAGGTGCAATGAACAAATACAAACACTGTTCAGAGAAGGTGTGCATATGTGTATAGTACAGCCGTTAAGGCCCTCGGAGCTCAAAGGAGGCCTTAGCCCCTAGGCCCCCACTATGAATGGGTAGGGAGACATGGAAGGGTACCCACCCGTCACTGTAGAGTGGACCATTAGTAAAGGCTTAGCTAAGGAAGGGACCCCTCCCCTATACCCCGGAGAGGCTCCAAACCGGGGGGAGCAGGCCTCAGGACCCGAACTCCGGCCCTCTCTGATCCGCTTGCAGCCTCCCCGGGGTGGCAAAGGTAGCAGCCAGTGTCCCGCAGACCTCTCCCGCCCCTGCTGGAAAACATCCAGGAGTCCCTAGGGGAACTCCTGGCCGCCGACCAACCTCATTCACCAGCCGGTAACTCCCGACTGCCGGTCTCCAGGGCTCCAGACCATCCAGTTCAGGCCCCCCCCCCTGATAACCGGCCTGTCGGGGCCTTTAGGAGCGAGGAGCTGCAATCCCAGACCGAGGGGGACCTCCCGCCCGTTCCCTCATCGGGCCAAGTATTTCTAAAACGGAAAAGCCGCGTGGTTACCACGGGCCACTATTAGAGATATAAACAGGCAGGCCGTCTGAAACTACGGACACTAATATCACAACTCGCAGAAAAAACAGACAGTCACTTGGAGATGTTCAGCGCGGTGTCCCGCCCGGGATCGAAGCATCCACAAACCGTGCCGCCTCTGCAGCTGTCTCGAAGGTCCTGCGTTGTCCCTCGTAGAACACGTGGAGATGAGCAGGGTACTGGACAGTGAATTTAATCTGTGCGTTGATCAGTTTTTGGCAGGTAGGTGCGTAGGCGCGCCGGCGCTGGCTGAGAGCAACCGAATAGTCCTGAGCTATCCGGAGTCGCGCATTGCCTTTTTGTAGAGTGCCTTGTGTCTTGGCGGCCCGCAGGATAGCTTCTTTTTGTGGATAGCGGAGTAGTTTTGTCAGGACCAAGCGCGGGCGAGCGTCATGGGCTTTTTTGCTCCCCACTCGATGCACCCTCTCAATCTCTATGTTCTCGCCGACCTCCATGTCCCCCAGCAGTGATTTGAAGAGTTCTTCCAGGTACTTTCTCAAGTCCTTATCTAACACCTCTTCAGTGACTCCCATCACTCTCAGATTGTTTCTTCGAGAGCGGTTCTCGAGGTCATCAATTTTTGTCGCATGGGAAAGCAGCTGGGACTCAAGGCCTGCCACCGTCCGGTTCAGCTCGAGCAAGGTGTCCTCCGCGCGGCCCACCCGCTCCTCCGCTTCTTGCAATCATTTGCCGAAGGTATCCACCGAGTTCTGCACGGTATCCAGTTTTTCACAGAGAGTGGTGAACTGTGCCGCTAAAACCTCAGCTACCGCCGCCGAAATTTCTTCCACTCTCGCCGGGGAGGTCGGTGAGCTAGGCGCCCCCCCTCCATCCGCCATTTTGCTCGCGGCAGGCCCCCTGTCGCGCTCTTTCTTCCCGGTTCGGAGTGCCGCGGCCATCACTTCTGGACTCCCTATGCGCAGCTAGCAGGTATCTGGCTTGCTCGCCCCCGGGGTAGGTGCTTGCCAGCTTCTTCGGGCTGAAATACGGCTCAAGTATGCCGGTTTAGGCAGGGGGTGGTCGGAGAGCGATCAGCACACGTCTTCACGCTCTTACCGCATCACCGGAAGTCCGCGGTACTTATTTATTTATTTATTTAATCAGGTTTATATACCACCTTATCCTTCAATCAAAGTGGCCAACAAGACAACAAAGGGTCTACATTGAGGGAAGGGAAGACAATAAGATAATACATTACAGTAAATTACAGTACATTACAGTATATTACATAAATTACAGCAAGTTACATTTCATAATAATTCATTGCAATTACATTAAACAAATAACTGCAATCCTATAAAATGTTAAAATAAGTCTAAACACTGTAAAAAAATTAAAATTCAAGTGGTTAGAAAGACATTTTCGTCTGTTAGAGTTAGGTTAGTTGCCATATGCTTCAATAAATAGGTATGTTTTAAGGGACTTTCGAAAGTCTTTGATATCAAATTGAGTTCTTAATTCATCAGGAATAGAATTCCATAGTTGTGGTGCCATAAAGGAGAAAGCCCTATTAGATGTCATTTGTTTGGATCTATTAAAATTCAAGTGGGAATTGAGTCTGTTGGTAGACTGTGAGCATCTGGGTCTTGAACTTATGTCTTTAGAAATAATAGTTGTTAGAATATTTGCTGATGATTCATGCAAAATTTTGAAAATGTTCCTAAGATTCTTGTATTTTGATCTTATAGTGATTGGAAGCCAATGCAGTTCTTGAAGCAATGGAGTTATATGCTCATATTTTGTGGAATTCATTATAGTTCTTGCGGTGGTATTTTGTGCCAGTTGGAGGGGATGGGTAATATGTTTTGGAAGACCTTGATAAAGGATATTTCCAAAATCGAGTAGTGGTGTTATAACTGCTTGACATGCCGTTCGAAAATGATTTAGCTGTAAAATTGGTTTGAGCTTCCTAATGATTTTTAAACGGTGGTATACTCTAGCTGTAATTTTATTTATATGGGATTTTAAGTTAATATGTTTATCTAGGATTATACCAAGGTATTTTACTTCCTCGCTGATTTTTATGGATTTGTTTAGTATATTAGTTTCTTTAGGAGTTTTTATGTTTTGATTATTAAAAATGAATAATGCTTCTATTTTATCTGGGTTTATTTTAAAGTTGTTAGTTGTAAGCCAATTGTTCATATCAGTCAAACAGTTATCAATTATTTCTGTGTCAAATGAATTTTGGTCAACTGCAGTGTAGATCATATCATCAGAGTATAGATGGTAATTTATTCCATATTGTTGAATAATTTTGCATATAGGTTGAATATAGATGTTAAAAAGGATTGATGATGAAGCTGACCCTTGTGGCATGCCTTGTGTAATTGGGATCTGAGATGATTTTTTGTCTCCACATTTTACTGTTTGCGTACGATTGTTCAGGTAGGATGTGAACCATTTAAGTGTGTTGCTGCATAAGCCAATATCTTCTAGAAGTTGAAGCATTAAAGGATGAGAGATTGTGTCAAAAGCTGCTGAAATGTCAATAAATATTAAAAGAAAAACACTATTTTTCTTGTCCAGACCCATTAAGAGGTTATTAAATAGAGAAATAAGAAGAGTTTCCACATTATGAAATGGTTTGAAACCATGTTGGTGTATGAATCTATGTGATCTTGTAATTGTCTCTGTACTACTTTCTCTATAATCTTGAAGATGAAAGGTAAACTGGAAATCGGACGATATGACTTAGGTTCAGAGGTGCTTAATGAATTCCCTTTATAGATTGGTCTAATTGAGGCTTTTTTGAGGACAGGAGGTAAATAACCTTGTTTTAATGAATGTTCTACAAATTTGATTAAATGACAACTCAATTGACTCCTTGCATTTTTAATCCATTCTACTGGGCATGGATCAGTTGGGGAGGTTATTGTGTTAATTGTACTTATTATATTTTCAATTTGGTTTTTTTGTTGGCATAGAAAAATCAGACCAAAAATGCCTGGAATCAGAGAGAGTTTCTATCATTAATTGATTAGGCTGTGAAGATATTATAGAGGTTAATTGATTTCCCTTTTTATTTATTAAGTAATTTGCATATTCTTGAGGATCTATTTGGTGATTTTGACAAGGAGAGTTCATTTCGGTAAGCTGTTTCACAATATTAAATAACTCCCTTGGTTTATTAGCAGATTTTAAAATTAAGGTTTGTCACTCGGTTCCCGGTGACACAAAGATTATACGCCACTAGGTAGTGCTGTTAAAGAACAAAGAGTCCAAGTGTAGGGTAATAAAGGCTTTTATTCCCCGTTTAAAGCAAGGTTCAACTAAGAGATATTTTAGATAACAGAAACAGTCCTTTGTTTTAAAAGGTACCAATATTCACTGGTTAGTTTTATTTATTTATTTATTTAACACTTATTTATATACCGCATCTTCCAGCGATCAGTTGCGGTGTACATTTAACAACAATTAACAATGCAGAGCTTGTTTTACATAGAACAGTTATAACTTTTTACAATGAACATCTTAACTTGAACAACAAAGTGTATGTAAAAACTATGCGGAATAGTTCAATGAATCAACTAACACAGATTGTGTAACAATTTAAACTGTAGTACTGTTTCTAACTCAATTTTAACTGTTCACAGTTTAAAGCAGGTTTTCTTCAAAGTAATATTCAGTATAATAAACATCAAATTATACTTTATTTATTCTTCTGGGGAGCATACACACTCTGGAGCATAGGCAGTGCACCAATCACATTCCATTTCCTCAGGCAAAGGTGAGGGAATAGTGCTGGGAGAATCCACTTCCATCAATTCCTCTCCCCTATACTGATTCAAAGGGCTTCCACTGTCCCTGTCTATTTCAGCCTGGTAATCTACTACTTGGGAGTTTGGCTTCACATAACCATGGACTCTTAAGGCTGGCGGTAGTTTAGTGAACCAGTCTTGACTCTTGTTTCTCCTAGGAGGAATACTTCTTTTAGCATAACTTTTAGCAGTACAATCATTACAGTTAATCTTCAATGCCTCATACCTTGGCTCACTGAGTAAAAACTTCCGTTGCTTATAAAAATGCTTTCCCCTCTGAATAGGTGAAACTGGGCAATGATCCTCTAGAGATAAGCTTCTGTCAGAACCTCCCTCTCTGGTTCTTAGCTTTCTTCTCTCTATGTTACAAACAGGCAGAGTATAGGAACTAGGCGTGGCAGAGCCTCTCACCTTGGAGCAACTTCCCCCAAACTCCCCTTGCACAACAGGTCCAGTTTGGGCTTTCTGGCTTCCCACCTTGTGAGGTCTGTTTCTCCTCCAGCTTCCAGCTTGGCTTCTTCCACAGCAATCAGGCTTATGTCCTTGATAGCCTCCAGGCTTCTCTGCTGTTTCTCCTTCTAGTCCAGCTCCAGTTCCTTCTTCCTCTTTCTCCTCCTTCCTCAGCTCTTGCTGTGTCCACTGCTTCCTCTGCTTATGCCACTGCTGCTTATACCACTCCTGTCCAGAAGCATTCTGCTCTGGCTTATAAAGTGAACCGTTACTGCTGACTTCCTGGTTCCCTTTCAGCTGCAGGTCATCAGTGAGCTTAGGTTCATTAAGACCAGTATGTCTGTTCCTGCTCCCTCTAGCTATGCCTGGAGGTAACTGCACATCTAGTTCTTCTAAAACAGGATTTCTTTTCATAAAACCAACTTTATTAGTGCCCGCATCATGACAGGTTGTATGGTATTGTTGTTTGCGATCATTTATCAAATTGTTATATTCAATTTGTTTCACCTTATATAAAAACTCTGTATGCTGAGATTTGTTCTGTCTCCCTTTACGTTCCAAATTTCTTAGCATATGTTTTGCCTCTCTGATATTTATTTTATTTATTTACATTCTCTTATATACTGCACTATTCTGCATCAGTGCAGTTTACATTGAACAAACTGAAATTACATTGAACAGGGCATTATAACTTGGAGATAACTATTTTACAGGGAACATGGGCTATGGAGGGTTAAGTGACTTGCCCAAGACCACAAGGAGCACCTGTGGGACTAGAAACCCCAGTCCTTCCAGCCCAAGGTTGCTGTCCTCTAGTGGGATTTGAACCCCCAACCTTCCGGCCTGAAGTACCTTGCCCCAACCACTAGGCCACTCCTCCACAAACACATATAGTTTGAATATCATGATGCGCTATTTTTTCTACGTACTTGGGCCTTGTCTTTGTTAAGATTTACTGAGGCATCAGAAATTACTTTATTCCAGTTATCTATGGCAGCATCTAAATTACTACAATCTTGGTGCAAATGAGGAATGACATCTGCTATGAAATTGTTTTTAAGAAAGGCTCTAAATTTTCTTGTCTTACAATTAGTTTCTAATTGGTGAGAAAGAGTTTTCAAGTTGTGCATATATGTTGCATCTGTGTGCAAAGAGCACGCTACTCTTTCTGTATCGGCCTGCATGTGTTGCTGCAGCTAGAAACATCACAGGATTTGGACTGTAGTAACACATAAAGCAGACCCCAAGTCAGGTCCACTATCTCTTAAAGGGGCCATGCAAAAAAAACTTGTGGCAATCTCCCCAGACTTCCTGACCTTCCCCCTCTGGACAGGCTATCCGTATCTAAATCCACCCCGACCCTCCTGATAGGCCATCCATTCATAGTCACACACTTCCTCTACTCACCCCTCAGCCTCAATAGTCACATGCCTTACCCCTCCACCCTTGATTGTCAACCCCCAATAGACCATCAATCCATCCAAGTTTAGCTCCCCCAACACCCCTGGCATTTACTATAGGTATCCTTCGGCTAGTGAGGGTGGGAGACGGAGTGATTCTTGGATGCTCCTTCTCCTTTGGTGCCTCAGTTCAAAATGGTGCCACCTAGGGGTCAAGCTGCCAAATAAGGGGTGTGAGGGGGAAAACTGTTATTTGTATGTGCATGTAGATTGCTTCAGGTCTGTTATTAGAGGCAATTAATACAATGAAAATAAATGAATGAATGTAATAAAAATAACATTCCAGGGAATGAGGCTTCCACTAGGAACAGCAATGAGCAAGAATCAGAGCGAAGGAGAGAGATTTTTGGGCAGTTATGGAGAATGTATAAAATAAAGTGGGACTATCCATAAAAAAACAACGGATGGAATAGTGCTGTACTTTGCACAATCGATGATAGCAGGACTGCGGTCCTTCAAAGTAGAAGACGCAGATTTTGCATCTACACAAAGGTGCAGTAACTTGAGCTTTCATGTAAACGTTTAGTCTAGCGCTATGAGCTTTTAAAGTGTGTACCCATCTTTGTAATCAGATACAATATACGAGGCCATATTGCTAAATTATGGGGGAAGCAGTCTTCTAGGGTCCTAGTTTTTAATTGGTTATCACAACACCAAATCCAGATCAGAAGTGTAAGTCACATTTATTTGGTCAGTCAGAAATAGACTTATTTGTGAAGTCTTGGATTTGCAAAACAAACAGTAGTAAAAGACAATTTTAAAAAAGATGGTCTTGCTACAGTCTAACAATAAGGGTCTTAGAGAAAGAAATGACATGTGACTGTGGCCAGTGACTTCAGCAGATTAAGAACATAAGAAGTGCCTTGTTAGCTCAGACCAAGGTCAATCAAGCCCAGCATCCTGTTTCCTAACAGTTGTCAATCCAAGTCACAAGTACCTAATAGTTTCCCAAAAAGACACACAGGTTCCATAATGCTTGTTTTTGGGTAAGGAGTGGATTACCTGGCTTTCCTAACCAGGGCTCTACAGATCAACAAACAGTAAGGATTTGAGGGTTTGTTTGTTTGTTTTTATTATATTACATTGCTAGCTCTCTGACTGGAAGCTCTTAAAAGGGTTTTTTGTATATTTTTTAAAGCAAGGTTACTTTCTTTTTGGTGCTTTAGGGGAACTTTCCTTGAGCACAGTAGGTTGCTGAACTCTAGTAACCTCCTCAGGTTTAGAAACTGCTAACACCTAATCAGGAGTTAGTGGGCCTGATTTCCTGAGTGCAGCTGAGGCCTGCATAAAAGGCTCCAGTGCCCTGCCCTGTTGAGGCTTTCCTAACCAGGGCTCTACAGATCAACAAACAGGAAGGATTTGAGGGTTTGTTTGTTTGTTTGTTTTTATTATATTACATTGCTAGCTCTCTGACTGGGAGCTCTTAAAAGGGTTTTTTGTATATTTTTTAAAGAAAGGTTACTTTCTTTTTGGTGCTTTAAGGGAACTTTCCTTGAGTACAGTAGGTTGCTGAACTCTATTAACCTCCTCAGGTTTGGAAACTGCTAACACCTAATCAGGTGTTAGTTCCCTCCCTACCCACCCCGACTCCCACCCACCCCTAGTGAGCAGTCTTGCTTTATAGGGCACCTCCCCCTTTAACAAATCACAAAGAATTGGACCAGCACATTTAATATAATTAAAGAGATTTAACTGCTTTTTCTCTGAAAGGACAGCTGGGAAACCGGCTGGTACTTGGTAGATCTCTCTCTTTTGCTTTAACACATACCTAAGCTCCACGAACAGAACAATGGCTGGGAAAAATCTTATTGCTAAAGCTGTTGCCCCCGTTACAGCTTCTGCCTCGGTCCAGACAGAGGTCCTAATGCCAGCTGAAGGACCAGTTCCATGTGCAGGGTGCCTGCATGCTGAAGCTCTGAGGAAACAAGTGGAGGAACTCAGAGAGGAGGTGGCGAGGCTGAGGAGCATTCAAGATAGTGAGAAGTACATTGATGAGATGCTTCTTGCAGCAACCAAGCTCTCCAGCACAGGAGAAGATGGGTGCCAACAGAATGTCAATTGTTGGACACAAGTCACCAGGGCCTGCAAAATCACCAATCCAACTTCTCCAGCCCTTGAATTGAAGAACCATTATGCAGCCCTGGAAGTGGAGGAGGTGAAAGCATCCCTGGAAAGGGAAGAAACAGAGTTCAAGTACCCCAAAGTTGCAGAATCAGTGACCAGAAGGAAACGAAGGATAGTGGTGGTTGGAGACTCTCTTCTGAGGGGTACTGAGGCGTCCATCTGCCGCCCAGACTTGATGTCCAGAGAGGTATGCTGTCTGCCTGGTGCCAAAATCCAAGATGTTACGGAGAGTTTGCCGAGACTCATCAAGCCCCCTGACTATTACCCAATGTTGCTAATCCATGTTGGAACAAATGATACTGCCAGGTATACCTCGGAACGTATCAAAAGTGACTTCATGGCTCTGGGACAGAGGGTGAAGCAGTTAGGTGCACAGGTGGTGTTCTCTTCAATCCTCCCTGTTGAGGGTAAAGGCCAAGGCAGAGAGGCTTGCATCCTGGAGATGAATGCATGGCTGCATGGATGGTGTCATCGAGAGCGTTTTGGTTTCCTAGACCATGGGATGCTGTTCCAAGGGTTGCAGAGCAGAGATGGCATCCATCTGTCCAAGAAAGGTCAACGCATCTTTGGTAGTAGACTGGCTAATCTACTGAAGAGGGCTTTAAACTAGATTAGTTGGGGATAGGTGAAGAAAGCCCCCAGGTAAGTGAAAGCCCCCAGGTAGGTGATACATTAAATACCTTTATGGAAATGGGTAACAGGGGTAACATATGGAAAGCAGTGTGTATAAATGCCCGTAGCATGGGAAATAAGATCCCTGATGTTGAAGCTTTGGTGGGAGTGGCTGACTTGGATTTAGTGGCAGTTACAGAAACATGGTTTACAGAAAACCATGACTGGGATGTAACTATACCTGGCTATACTTTATTCAGAAAGGACAGGGTAGGAAGAAGGGGAGGAGGAGTGGCACTATATGTAAAAACTACTATTAAAGCTTTGGAATTACAGAGCTTAAAAGGGAGAGAGGAGGCATTGTGGGTTAAACTAGAAAGAGGGAAAGAGAAATCTATTTGCATTGGTGTGATATACAGACCACCCTCACAAGAGGAAGAGGTGGACAGAGAGTTAATTGAAGACATATGTAGCATTGCTAAGAAAGGGGAAGTGCTACTGATAGGAGATTTCAATATGCCAGATGTTGATTGGCACATTCCTGCTGCAGTATCATCTAGAAGAAAGGAGATCCTGGATTCTCTACTGGGAGAACTATTCAGGCAATTGGTAACAGACCCCACACGTGGAGGGGCCATACTGGACTTGGTGCTTACCAATGGTGAAAGTGTTTCTGATGTTGTAGTGGGAGATCATTTTGCATCCAGTGATCACCAGATGGTGTGGTTCAGTATTAGGACTAGGGCTGTTAGAATCCATTCCAAGGTGAGGATCTTAGACTTTTGGAAGACTAACTTTGCGAAGATGGGCCAATACCTCAGGGAGTCGTTAGTGGGATGGGAACAGCTGGGGGATGTAGAAAAACAGTGGGCAAAACTGAAAGGGGGTATTTTAAGGGCAACCAACCTTTTTGTTAAAATGGTAAATAAAGGCAAAAGGAAAAGGAGACCGCTATGGTTTTTGAAGGAAGGAGTTGAAAAAGTGAAGAAAAAGAGGGAGGCCTTCATGAAATACAAGAGATCACAGAGAGAGGAAGACAGGCATCTGTATTTGGAAAAACGTAGAGAAGCTAGCAAAGTAGTCAAGAAGGCAAAGATTCAAAAGGAGGAGGAAATAGCCAATGCAATAAAATGGGGGGGATAAGACATTTTTCAGATATATTAGTGAGAAGAGGAAGGGCAAAAGTGGTATTGTCAGACTCAAGGGTGCAGGGGGGGAATATGTAGAAGCTGATAAGGATAAAGCGGAATTGCTTAACAAATATTTTTGTTCTGTGTTCACAGATGAAGAACCAGGAGCAGGACCTCAGAAAACACCCACAAATAGGAACAGAATCGATGGACATCTTGAACAATTTTCAGAAGACTATGTTTGTGAGAAACTAGCTCAACTTAAAGTAGACAAAGCGATGGGACCGGATGGGATACACCCTAGAATACCGAGGGAACTTGGGGACGTTCTAGCAACTCCACTGACTGACCTTTTCAATGCCTCGTTGGAGTCGGGAGTGGTGCCAAAGAACTGGAGAGAAGCTCATGTGGTGCCTTTACACAAAAGCGGAAGTAAGGATGTGGTTGAAAACTACAGACCGGTTAGTTTAACTTCGGTGGTGAGTAAATTATTGGAAACGCTGCTGAAAGAGAAAATAGTGAGGTTTCTGGAGTCCAGCGGATTACAGGATCCGAGGCAGCATGGATTCACCAGAGGCAGGTCTTGTCAGACAAATCTGATTGATTTCTTTGACTGGGTGACCAGGGAGTTGGACCGAGGGAGAGCTCTAGATGTGGTGTATTTAGATTTCAGTAAAGCCTTTGACACTGTTCCTCACAGGCAACTTATAAACAAACTGAGCACCCTAGGGGTGGACCCTAAACTTACTGCTTGGGTTAGAAATTGGTTGGGTGGGAGGCGACAAAGAGTACAAGTAAATGGAACTCACTCTGAGGAGAAGGATGTTACCAGTGGTGTGCCCCAGGGATCTGTCCTTGGTCCGATTCTTTTTAACATCTTTGTTAGTGATATAGCGCAAGGGCTGTCAGGTAAGGTTTGCCTCTTTGCGGATGATACCAAAATCTGCACTAGAGTAGACACCCAGGAAGGTGTAGATAACATGAGGAGGGATCTAGCTAAGCTTGAAGAATGGTCTAGAATCTGGCAGCTGGGATTTAATGTTAAAAAATGTAAGGTCATGCATTTGGGCTGCAGCAATCCAAGGGAGCAATACAGTATAGGAGGTGAAGTACTTTTGTCCACTAAAGAAGAGCGGGACCTAGGCGTGGTTGTGTCTGATGATCTTAAAGTAGCTAAACAGGTAGAAAAGGCGACGGCAAAAGCTAGAAGGATGCTTGGGTGCATACGGAGAGGAATGGCTAGCAGAAAAAAGGAGGTGATAATGCCTCTGTATAAGTCTTTGGTGCAACCTCATTTGGAGTATAGTGTGCAATTCTGGAGACCGCACCTTCAAAAGGATGTGAACAGGATGGAGTCGGTGCAGAGGGTGGCTACTAAAATGATTAGTGGACTTCATTATAAAGCATATGAGGACAGACTTAAGGATCTTAATATGTACACCTTAGAGGAGAGGCGGGATAGAGGTGATATGATTGAGATGTTTAAATACCTCCATGGCATAAATGTTCAGGGAGAGAGCCTCTTTCAATTGAAAGCAAGTTCTGCTACGAGGGGACATGGTATGAGGGTGAAGGGAGATAGATTTGGGAGTGATATGCGGAAATATTTCTTTACGGAAAGAGTAGTGGATCCATGGAATAGTCTCCCAGTGGAGGTGGTAGAGATGAGGACAGTAACTGAATTCAAAAAAGCATGGGACCAACACAGAGGATCTCTAAAGGTAAAAAGTGGACTGTTGTAGTTGTTGATATGGAAGGACAGACTAGATAGGCTATGTGGTCTTTTTCTGTCATCATGTTTCTATGTTTCTTTAAAAATGGTAACCTGGGTCCTCTTCCAGTAGGAAGACCTCAAATCCTATTCCCACTAGGTTGGATTGTTCAGTATACCCAGCTGCTCCTCTGAGGATTTAAGCCAGTCTCTTCTCAGTTGACCTACTCCTTAGTAATCTCTCCTCCTTTGCTTCTTCTTGTCCGCCAAAGAAAGTTTGAGTCCAATTATTAAATACTATGGGCCCGATTCTGAGAGGCACTTGCAGGGCTGCACGTCCTAGAGGACATGCAGCCCCTCAAGCCATCCTGCCCATATTCACCCTACAATTCTCCCCTCACGGCCAGAGCAGCAGTAAAGGGAGAGCCGGTGGGGGGCAGGAGGGGGTGGAGTGAGGGCAGAGCGCGGGTGGGCCGAGGCGGCAGGACATATAGGGCTGATTCAGGTCACGGCCATATACGTCCTGCAGGGTCAGGGGGAACATGTGCCTATTCCATCTTGAAGGTGGAATAAGCAGCTTTAACTGGGCGATCGAGGCCAGATCCAGCTTTGGGTCAGGCAGCAGGGAAACAGAGGGTTGGGGCCGTGGGAATCAGGGGGCCTGCAGGGAGGATGTCCCTGTGGGTCTGCAGGGCACACTAGGCCATCTTAAGGCCCGATTATGTATGCTATAGGAACATGCCTCTTTCTGAATCGGGCACCATGGCACAGGCCATTTGTCTCATTATTCCAAGCCCTAGGCCTTCCTGCATCCTAAGAATTCACTCACTAGTACCTGGTCACTTCTCTCTTGAGTCTCATTACATCACACCTCAGGCAGGGCAGAGAAGAAAGACAGCATCCAGACTGAAAACAACACTAGGCTTCTTACAAACCTACTCTTTCCTTGACACTTCTCTTTTAAGAGTATCATCGGCCTCCTCTGCTCTCACTGATTAACTCAGTACAAGCAGAGCCTATGAAAATTCTGAACCATTTAGTAAGGGGAGACTTGTTGGTTCCCTTACATTTACATAAGAATGAGTGGAGCAAAGCGTGTAAATAGGGACTTGGATTAGAAGACACTCCATGAAACTAACAGGTAGCAGGTGTAAAACAAATTGGTGAAAGTATTTTTTTCACTCAACGCACAATCAATCTGTGAAATCTGTTGCAGGAGGATTGTGATCAAAGTATCAGCATAGTAGGGTTTAAAAAGGGTCTGAAAATGTGGAGGAGTAGCCTAATGGCTAGAGCACTAGTTGGTAAGCAAGAGACAGGTTTTGATTCCCATTAGCATCCTTCTGGCCTTGGGCAAATCTCTTAACCCTCCATTGCCTTGGAAGAAAGGCCTGGGCATTTACTTCCAGTCACACTGCCAAGAAAGCCCAGGAGCTACTGGGTTGCTAGGAGTCAGCATTGATTTGAAGGCATGCATTGTCTTATGTTGCATTTGGAAAAGTTTCAGTAGAACAAATTCATAAGTAATCATTAGCCAGGTAGACATGGGAAAGCTCTGGGAGTGAGCAACAAGGAAAGGATTGACTCTGACATCTACCAGGTTTTTCCTAGTGAACCAGGAGACTGGATAGTGGGCTTGATGCACCTGAGCTATGAACATGACCCAGCACGACACATCTTATGTTCTTCAGGAGACTGAGGTGCACTAGCAGAGCAGTATGTGAGCTCCCAGTTTTAGAATGGTGGGACAGTTGCAGATCAGGACAACTGTATATGTGTCAGGAAGGTTGCACCTCTTGTCTGCATTGCTAGCTCATCCTTAATATATTAGGCTCTCATTTTAATAAGTTATAAGTAAAAGGCTATTTGAAAGGAAACCAAAAGCATGATGTCAAAGAGAATCTTAGAAATGCTAATAAAAAAAGGATTTAATAAAAAGTACTGTCCCTGTCTATGCTAGTAATAATGGCGTTCTATTGATTTCCTGCTGTGCACTGCCATTATTAATCAATCTGCTTGATCCAATGGACTTGCACCCCCTGCAGCAGTCAACACAAAATAACCAAATCAAAATTGGAAACCATTTATTAATAATTAAAAATACTATAGAATAACTGTCCTGTTTACAGATAGAAGGATTAAATGATTTACTTTCCTGGAAGCATGAGAATCATTTTATAGAGTCTTTTCAGTGTGTAAAGCATGTTTTAAATGCAGAACATACTCTTATAAAACTGTATATGTGCATATGCACCTACAATAAGTGGGGCTAACGAGGCTGCAATTAGGAATTCCTGGGGTGGTCATTAGAGCAGGTGTAAACAAGGCCGACCTGTCCACTAGGTGAGTTAGGCTGCTGCCTAGGGTGGCCAACCTGAATGGGTGGCTTTGTGCCGCCGCTTTGTTGCCTGAAGCAGGCCAAGTGCTTCGGTACACATGACCTGCCGCTTCTGATCACCCTCTAAAGCAACTTACTGTAAGAGGGAGTCAGAAGCGGCAGACAATGTGTGCTGAAGTACATGGCCTGCCATGAATAATGAAGCTTTCAATATCCAATAAAACTGCTGTTCATCCCAAGTAACATATCATCAACAAAAGAGATAAACCCCGTGCCCACTATACGTCCTGAAAATGAACAATGAAGCGACAACACAAAGCAGCCACTGCTGCTGCTACTGCCCACCTCCTCCCAAGAACGGAATCAATGGCAGCAGGCGCAGCGGCATGACTTGGTGGGAGTGGCTTGGTGCGGGGGGAGGGCAGTGCAGCTGGGGTTTCTGCCTGGGGCGGCAGAAACCCTTGGGCCGGCATTGTATGTAAATTTGTTTGCAAACATTTGTGCATTATGAAGGATAGCTTTGGGTGTCATTTCATAAAGATGCATAACCTCCTATGTTGCTCTTCTAAAATAAAAACCAAAAAGTCAAAACATTCCCAGTCCCTTAAATCTTTGCAATCAGCGTCCACAGTAGGTCAGCTTAGCCCAAAGCTGACAGAACGTTGACACTGACTGTTTGAATAGAATAAAGTGGGCAGAAATTATGAAAGATGATTTTCCCAACACTATGTCAGAAAAGAGATCTGCAGGAAATTGCTGGAGGGAATAGGTGAAGGACAATAAAGGGGCATGTCTACTAAAGATTAACGCGCATTAAGTGCTGCCACTGCCCATTCATTTCTATGGGCATTTGCAACACTTACAAAACACTTAACATTACTTAACGATGTTAATCTTTAGTAAACATGCCCCAAAGTAACTTTCTACAGATAAAGGCTCTAATTACTTTTAGAAAGTGGTGAAGGAAGATAGATTGATTTTTGGACCTATGATGAAATAATAGCATCAGTAGTCAAAAATGTTCTCGCTATTGCACAAATCCAAATTTGCAGTCCACTTTAAAGTTGTTAAATTTATTGCAAAGATTTAAGGGACTGGGAATGTTTTAATTTTTTTGGTTTTCAACATTGCCCTTCTTGGCTAAGGAATATAAAATTAATTTCTTTGTTCAGGCTTTTATAAAACAGGCACATATCTGAAATGTATTACCTCCATAAGGCTAGCTGAGGTCATTTCAGATCTTTATGTTCATCATGTATCATTAGCACAGAGGGGCTTTACCCTGAAGAAAAAAACAATCTTTGCCAATCACTAGTGGCACCTGCTACTAAAATAAAGTGGACTCATCCCCAGTGGATTCAACAACTCGATGTAGGCAAAGTGGCAAATGCTGAAATGGTAAGTGATACGTTTGAAGTTGGAAGTAATTGATGTAAATACAAGTACAGGAAATATAGTTACCAAGATGGAGAGTGATCATGTGAATGAACTTGTACTGTACTGCGCTCTGGACATTGATGGGCTTATTTGAATATTACATAGTAACAGGACTAGTAAGAACTAAAGGATCGATGCAGACAGTGTGCTACGTTTTGTGCTAAGTTTAGCACAATTTTAGCGCACAATTTTATGCAACAAGTTTTGCACATAAACTAGCAGGGTGCACAGCCTCGAACAGACAACAGCACGCAGTGCACGTAAATTCATTTAAGAGGACTGTAATGAAACAGTTAGCTGTGCAGCATAGGTGCGAAGAAGTACGCAGAAGACCAGAAAGCCAAGCGCAATGCTACTGTTTTAATGCAAGGCCTGAGCTCAAGCACCTTAAAGTAGCAGAATGAGTGATCACAAGGAAGCGAAGGGTAGTGGTGGTTGATGACTCTCTTCTGAGGGGTACTGAGGCTTCCATCTGCTGACTAGACTTGATGTCTAGGGAGGTGTGCTCTCTGTCAGGTGGCAAAATCTGAGATGTTACAGAGAGTTTGCTGAGACTCATCAAGCCTACTGACTGTTATCCAGTGATGCTCATCCATGTTGGCACAAAAGATACTGCTAGGTATCCCTCCGAGCATATCAAGCATGACTTCATGGCTCTGGGAGAGAGGGTGAAGCAGAGAGGTGTGCAGGTAAAGTTTTCTTCAATCCTCCCTGTTGAGGGTAAAGGCCGAGGCAGAGAAGCTTGCATCCTGGAGATAAATGCATGGCTGTGTGAATGGTGTCATCAAGAGTGTTTTGGTTTCCTGGACCATGAGATGATTTTCCAAGGGCTGCTGAGCAGAGGTGATGTCCACCTATCCAAGAAGGGTGAAAGTGGCTTCCACAGCAGACTGGCTAACCTACTGAAGAGGGCTTTAAACTAAATTTATTGAGGATGGATAAAGAAAGTCCTAGGTAAGGTGAAGCCCTCAGGTAAGTAAAACATTAAATACCTCTGTAGAAATGTGTAAAAGGGCCCAACATCTGGAAAGCAGTGTGCATAAATGCCAGTAGTTTGGGAAATACGATCCCAAATGTTGAGGCTTTAATGGAAGAGGATGGCTTGGAAGATGTTGAGGCTTTAATGGAAGAGGCTGACTTGGATTTAGAGCGGTTACAGAAACATAGTTCATGGACAGCCATGACTGGGATGTAATTATAACAGGCTATACTTTATTCAGGAAGGACAGGGTAGAAAGAAGGGAAGGAGGAGTAGCACTATATGTAAAAAATCATATTAAAGCTACAGAATTACAGGGCTTACAAGGGAAGGAGGAGACACCATGGGTTAAACTAGAAAAAGGGAATGGGGACTCCATTTGCATTGGTGTGATATACAGATCTCCTTCACAGGCAGAAGAAGTGGACAGGAAAGGAGAAGTGCTACTGATAGGTGATTTCAATATGCTGATTGATGATTGGTATATCCCTGCTGTGGTGTCATCTAGAAGTAAGGAGATCCTGGATTCTCTACAGTGAGAATTATTCCAGCAACTGGTAAGAGAATCCACACAAGAAGAGGTCATACTGGACCTCGTACGTACCAATGAGGAAAATGTTTCTGATGTTATAGTGGGTGATCATCTCACATCCAGTGATCACCAGATGGTGTAATTCAGTATTAGGACTAGGGTATATAAAGTCCATTCAAATGTTAGGGTCCTAGACTTTAGGAAAAACTAACTTTACTAAGATGGGACAATACCTCGAGGAGTCGTTAGTGAGATAGGAACAGCTGTGGGATGTAGAAAAGCAATGGGCAAAACTAAAAAGGGATATTTTAAGGGCAACAAACCTTTTTGTTAGTAAAGTAAATAAGTTTAAGAGGAAAAAGGAGACCGTTATGGTTCTCAAAAGAAGTAGCAAAAGAAGTAAAGAAAAAGAGGATGTCCTGCATCAAATACAAGAGATCACAGAAAGAGGAAGAAAAGTATCAGTATTTGGAAAAGCTTAGAGAAGCTAGGAAAGAAGTCAGGAAAGCAAACATACAACTAGAATTAAAAATAGCCAATGCACTAAAATGGAGAGACAAGACATTTTTCAGATATGTTAGCGAGAAGAGAAAGTGCAAAAGTAGTATTGTCAGACTCAAGGGTGAAGAGGAAGAATATGTAGAAGCTGATGAGTATAAAGCAAAATTGCTTAATGCATATTTTGTTCTGTGTTCATAGGAGCAGGACCTCATGAAACATCCATAAATAGGAATAGTAGTGAACAGGATCTTGAATGGTTTTCAGAAGACTGTGTTCATGAGGAACTAGTTAAACTAAAAGTAGACAAAGCGATGGGATACATCCCAGACTATTGAAGGAACTTGGGAAAGTTCTAGTGACTCCACTCTGTAACCTTTTCCATGCTTCTTTAGAGTTAGGAGTGGACCCAGAGAATTGTAGAAAGGCATATGTGGTCCCTTTACACAAAAGCGGAAGTAAAGATGAGGTTGAGAACTATAAGCCAGTTAGTCTAAACTTTGTAGTGAGTAAATTAATGGAAACAATGCTAAAACAGAGGATAGTGAGGTTTCTGGAGTCCAGTGGATTGCAGGATCCAAGGCAGCATGGTTTTACTAGGGGCAGATCTTGTCAGACGAATCTAATTAATTTGACTGGGAAATCAGAGAGTTGTATCAAGGGAGAGACCTAGATGTAATGTACTTAAATTTCAGGAAAGCCTTTGGCACTATTCCACACAGACAACTTATAAATAAATTGAGCATCCTAGGAATAGATCCTAAAGTGACTTACTGAGTTAGAAATTGGTTGAGTGGGAGGCGACAAAGTGTACAGGTAAATTGAGCTTATTCTGTGGAGAAGGATGTAACCATTGGTGTGTCACAAGGATCTATCGTTGGTCTGATTCTTTTTAACAATTTTGTTAGTAATATTGCAGAAGGATTGTCAGGAAAGGTTTGCCTCTTGCAGATGATACTACAACTGCAATAGGGTGGATACCCAGGAAGGAGTAGATAACATGAGAGATCTAGCTAAGCTTGAAGAACGGTTGAGAATTTGGCAGCTGAGATTTAATGCTAAAAAATGCAGGGTCATGCATTTGTACTGCAAAACTCCAAAGGAGCAGTATAGTGTATAGCGTGAAGTACCTCTGTCCATAAAAGACGTGCAAGACCTGGGCATAATTGTTTTTTATGATCTTAAGGTGGCTAAACAAGTACTGTAGGTAAAAAAAGATAACGGTGAAAGCCCAAAGGATGCTTGGGTGCATAGGGAGAGGAATGGCCAGCAGGAAGAAGGAGGTAATAGCGTCTCTGTAGAAGTTTTGGTGAGACCTTATTTGAAGTATTGTCAGCAATTCTGGAGACCACATCTTCAAAAGGATATAAACAGGATGGAGTCTGTGCAGAGGGTGGCTACCAAAATGGTTGGTGAAGTTCATCATAAGGCATATGGGGACAGACGTAAAGATCTCAACATGTATACTTGAAAGGCAGGAGAGGTGAATTATGGTAGAGATGTATAAATACCTCTGTGGCATAAATGCATAAGAGGAGAGCCTTTCTCAATTGAAAGAAACCTCTCCTCTGCAATGAGGGGGCACAGGATGAAGAGGAAAGGCGATAGACTCAGGAGCAATATGCAGAAATATTTATTTACGGAAAGAGTGGTAGATGAGGGGAACACTCTCCCAGAGACTAGGACAGTATCTGAATTCAAGAAAGCATGGGACCAACACCGAAGATCTTTAAAGGAAAAAAAGGGACTACAATAGTTGGTATGGAAGGATAGACTGGATAGGCCAGGGGAGGGCAATTCCGGTCCTGGAGGGCCACAGTCCAGTCAGGTTTTCATGATGTCCCTAATGAATATTCATGGACCTATTTCCATACAATGGAAGGCAGTGAATGCAAATAGATCTCATAAAGGAACGCTATGCAGAAAAAATAAAGATGGCGTCAAAAACTTCGGGAACAGCGTTGCAGCCTCCCTCTCCCTCCTCATTCCCAGCAAGTGACATGGAGGATGCTGTACAAGGCGATAACACAGTGCTTCTCACAGTCCTTAAAGAAATCCATGCATTAAAAACGGAGATTGTAGACACAGTGCTAAACAAGATAGAGGAAACATTTGTTGCCCTGGGGGAACAAATTGAACAGACAGAGGGGTGGATCAGCTGTGTGCAGGACTCTCAACTGATCCACTTAGGGGATATTGCAAACCTCAAAACACAAGTATCTCGGCTGCAAGATAAACTCAAGGACTATAAGAACTGAGCCAGAAGATCAAACACATGGATTTTTGGGATCCCAGAAGGTGTAGAAGGCCAAGATTCTGTAGCCTTCATAGAAAACTTGCTGAGAGACTGTTTTCTGCTTCCATTGCTGTGGTTGAATTTGAGCTTGAGAGGGCACATAGGGAGCCTCGCCCTCAATCAGAAAAGAATGCGTGCCCCAGGGCATTTATTGTAAAACTGCTGCGCTATCAGGAACATGCCAGTCCACGCACACCAAACACAACGAGGGGGACTCCTGAGAGAAATGAGACTCGGTTTTCGGGACACGCATCACCAGGAAAAAGCCTAACAGGCCTGGACGTGCAGGTGGACCACAAGGAGGCATTAACAGAGCCTTTAATGAGCCAAGTACAGAGTGCAGAGATCGTAGAACCCCTGCACTTAGCAGAAGGCTGACAGAGCAGAGGAAGCCCTGGAACTGAGTATTCGTAAACCATACTTATCGCTGGACTGGGATCGTGGGAAGTCCAGTATGCAATATTTCAAATGCCCTGACTTGCTAAGACACTAGATTAAGATACAAATATGAGACAAGCCTATTATGCTGAAAGATTAGTATGGGGGAGGAAGGTGGGACAGAGTGCGTGGATGAGAGAATGAGGTATGAGAGAGATTGTTGTGCGAGGGGTAGGGGGGATTTTGGTAAATATCAGAGATTGATTTGATATAAATTTTCTGTGAGGAAGTCCAAAATGATAAAAAAAAGGGGGAGGATGAGGGGTGGTTTTAGTTTGTTCTGTTGTTATTGTTAATAAGGCCCAATGGAGTCAATGGAAATGGACAGCCCAATTAATGATAAATGTGCTGCAAGGAGGCAAGTTATACACCTGGAAAAGATGAATAGTCATGGGGGGGATTAAAATTGGTACCCTTAATGTTAGAGGGATACATTACCCATGTAAAAGACACAAGGTATGTGACTTGCTGATTAGAGCCAATATAGACATAGCACTTTTACAGTAAACTCATTTAACTGAGAGTGAACACAAAAAAGCTACAAGCCTGGTGATATGAGCAAATGTTCTGTTTGGCCTATAACTCAAAAAAAAACGGGGGGGGGGGGGGGTAGCCATACTGGTGCATAAGAGAATTCCCTTTGTTAAATATGCCACCAGGAGGGATTCACAGGGGTGAATGCTCTGGGTCACGGGAAGAATTGAGCAGTACAACATATCTCTCCTCAACCTATATGCTCCTAATGGCCCGAAAGGCAATTTTTTTCAAAAAAGTTTAGAAGAGTTTGCCAAAGAAGCAAAGGGAGACTGGGTGATAGCAGGAGACCTTTTCTGGGAGCACATGAACTGTGCACCCAGGGCCGCTCCGTCCATTCTGCAGGAATGTTGCCTGCACATGGCCCCAAGCCTTGGGGTGACCCACGCCTGCCTGTCTGTATTCAGAGGGAGCTGGTGTGGCCCGAAGCTCAGCACCACGACTCACCTCTGCAGAGCCACGAGAAAGAACGGTGTTTTCCTTCTTTCCTGCGGTTCTGTTAAAGTTCACTCACCGGCGGTCCGAGTATTGAGAGGGTAAGCGGGGGCATGCTCTGTTAAAGTTGACCTGCCGGCATGCCAAGTATCAGGAGGATAAACAGGGACATTTCCTGTCTCATGCGAGACAGGAAATGCCCCCATTTTACCTCCCAGCATTCAGCGCGCTGGCAGGTCAACTTTAACAAAGCCGTGGGAAAGAAGGAAAACGCCGTTCTTTCTCACGGCTCTGCAGAGGTGAACCAGACTTTGGGCCTTGGGCCTCCTCGGCTCCCTCTGAAGACAGGCAGGCAGGCATGGGGCTCTTCCAGGGAAGGGAGATGTAGGGACTGGAAATGGGCTGATCGGGGTGGGTTAGGATTGGTAATAGCCTGATGGGGGGGGGACTAGGACTGGAAATGGGCTAATCGGTTGGCTTGGGCTGGAAATGTGCTGTTTAGGTGGGGCTAGCACTGGAAATGGGCTGATGGAGGGCTAGCACTGGAAATGTGCTGTTGGGGGGCTAGTACTGGAAATAGACTGATTGGGGGGCTAGCACTGGAAATGGGCTGATGTGGGAGCTAGGACTGGAAATGGACTGATTGGGGGGGCTAGCACTGGAAATGGGCTGATGGGGGTCTAGCACTGGAATTTAGATGATTAGGGAGGGCTAGCACTGGAAATGGACTGATGGGGGGCTAGGACTAGAAATGGGCTGATTAGGGGAGGCTAGGGAGAGTTAATGGGGATTGAGGATGAAATTTGAGTGGATAAAAAATAAAGAAAGAAAGAAATGAGGAAAGAGCAAAAAGGGGAAAGATTAGTATGTTAAAGCTGATGTAGAGAGAGAATGGGGAAAGAACTAGGAGAGAGAAGAAAGGACAAATGAATAGCAGACAATGGAGAGTTAGCAGAAGATACGAAGAAACCAGACAAAAGTGACTTGAGCAATTGCAACTGAAAAATAAAATGCACAAACAAGAATAGGTAGAAAAATACTATTTTTATTTTGAATTTATTAACTGGAATATGTCAGCTCTGGGAAATGTGCATCGCTTACATTTTTGCGTTTTGTTTGGTTACAAGAGGAAATTAATTTATAGTTTTATTTCTCCAGTGTTGTTGTACATTCCAAGTTTGGCTTTTGGAGTTCCCATTTTAATTATTGTCTTCATATTTCTAAATTGTGATCCTTTGTTCTATGTTTTGTGATACTCTATGTTTTGCATGTGTAACTGAGCTCCAGTATTCTGTTCATGTAGTTTCTATGTGACACAGTCCCACTTGTTCTCTTTCCCCAGTAGGAGATGTATTAGTATTCTCTGAGATATATTGGTTTAATATTTGCAGTGTTTGATAGGTAGGATTTGGTGCTTTGTGAGTCCTGGTAGTGTTGTTATGATACGGCGGGTTTGCTATGAGTTCTAAATGAGCAGGGTTTATAGCACTTCCTAATGTGTCTGGCAGTTGGCACTGGATTATAGTAATGTAGAAATCTGGTAATCTTTCTTTATCCTCACTGTCCATGTAAATGGTATTCAGACACTCATTAAGAGGCATGTTTAAAAGTTAATGCGCATTCACAAATGTTAATGTGCACTAAGTGCAAGAACACCCATTTATTTCTATCAGCACAGTGGTACTTAATGCACATTAATATTTAGTAAGAATGTTCCTAAGTCATTGCCAGGACAAAAGAGAGGCTCGTGAAAGGCTCCTTTGAAACCTGCCTAAAATTTTAGTTGGCAACATATACATTTTAAAATAAAATAAGTTAAATTTATGCAAATGAGGTCCAGTGGATATGCAAATGAGACCCTGCAATGTGTTTCCACACATGCTCCCCCCCCCCCCCCCACCACCACCCTTGGGTCACCCCTGTATGCATTGCAGCAGCATCACTGAGAGGGAGGGAATTAAGAGACTTCATTAAGCTATGGAGGGAAAGAATGGGAGGAAATAAAGAATATACATGTTATACACCCCAAACCAATACCTATGCTCAGTTAGATTATAGTTTAACTTCCAAAGACAGTGCTGGTAAATTTGACAAAATAAAATTGAGCTATCTGATCATGGGATGGTGGAATGCTCTTGGTATCCCACAGGGCAATGGGTAAAAGCAGACTGGTCAGGATGGAGGGCTAACACATTATTATTTAAGAAAGAAGATTTAGTGAAGCGGCTGAAAATGAAATGGCACCACTATATGGCCATTAATGGTAATGGGGAAACCTCAGATGGAGTCCTATGGGACAGGGGAAAGTATTCATGCGGGGTCTGATGATTCAATGGACAGCTCAGGAAAAACAGGAAAAGGAAAAGAGGAAGTCACAATTATTCAGCAGCTGGGGAAGCTCCAACTACAGCATAGGAAAAATGAGAGAAGGGACACACTGCGTAAACTCACAGAGGTCAGGCATCAGCTTCATGCCATGGAAAGTGAACATATTGCCAGCCTTTTGAGTCTCACGAAAAGATATTATATAGAACAAGGTAATAAAGCGGGCAAATTACTCGCTTGGCAATTGAGAAAGCAAAGAGTCATGCGACTCATAGCAGACATTCCGGGAATGAAAGGGGAACTAATTTACTCCATGAAAGGGATCTGTGAGGCCTTTCAGGCTTTTTATACAGATTTATACAGGTCGGAATGCTTGGCAACAGAGGCAGATATGGGAAACTATCTCAAATTGGTTCCCATCCCCCAACTTGAGGAGGAGGAGGTGGCCAAGTTAGGTGCCGTAAACACAGAGGTAGAGGTCCAAGTGGCAATTAGGTCATTGCCCAAAGAGAAGGCCACAGGTGGGGATGGATATCCGGCAGAATTCTATCAGTGTTTGGTTGATGATCTCTCCCCCCTCTTAGCATGGATATTTTCTGGAGCCATGCAAGGAAACCCCCTCCCCAACTCAATGGACTAAGCAAATGTTATAGTTTTATATAAAGAGGGCAAACCTGCCATCTTTGTAGTAGTTAGACCCATCGCCTTAATTAATAGTGATGCAAAGCTCTTTGCTAAAGTGCTAGCCAAGTGCATCAAGAACATCCTCCTGGATTTGATACATCCTGACCAAACAGGCTTCATAAAATGACGTTTAATCTCGGATAATGTGAGGACAGTAGTAAACCTTCTGCAGCTCATTAAGGAGTGAAACAAACCTGCTCTATGTGTGGCTTTAGATGCGGAAAAAGCCTTCGACCGTGTAGAATGGGGTTTTTATTTGAAATGATTAAGAAATTTAATTTGGGGGAGGGTTTCTTAAATGGAATACAGGCGATTTACGGGAACCCATCGACCCAGATTTTAGCTAATGGCAACCGATCCGAATACTTTAAATTACAGAGAGGCACGAAACAGGGCTTCCCACTCTACCCCATGATATTTGCAATGGTAATTGAAGTCTTTGCAGCTAGGATACAAGCTAACTTGGATATCTGCCCCATAATGGTCGGAAAACAAGAGCACAAAATGCTACTCTGTGTTAATGACACCCTTCTTTTCATGTCCAATCTGCAAGATTCTCTCCCCAGCTACTGACAAAAATCCAGAGGTTCTCCAAAGTTTCCCGGTTCAAAGTTAATATTAGTAAAACCTGTAGCAGCAGATAAGCATGCAATAAATAAATCCAGGAGTCTTTTCAAGGATCCAAGCCAGTTTAATGTGCACATGGCTCAAGCAATAAGCAATTTCAAAATGGCTGAGCAATGGCTTCTAGTAAAACAACAACTTTTATAGCTTTCTTGTCCATTCTAAGCATAGGCAAACTTTTCATTGGTCCCAGTACCCCTCTCACCCATCTATTGGTCCCGGTACTGATATGGCTACCCAATCGGGACTCTGGTCTGGGCCCAGCACCTGGTTGCCCCCCTTCTAGTCCCAATTACAATGGTCAGTGTCTCTAACTTGTTACTTCTCTCCTCCAAGGTCGCTGAGCTTGTTAAAACATATGGGAAGCAGGGCACTGTAACCTTGCTTTTTTGCAGAGTTAATTAATTCCATAGAAGCTGTGCTCTCTTATCAGTACCAATTAGAGCTGTTTTCTGTCTTTTATAAGTTTCGTTTCTGCTTAGCTATGTTCAGTTAAACTGAGTTAAGTTTCAATTCTATGGTGTCATCATTCAGGGGGTTTTCATTCCTCTGGGCCTAACTACAGGCTTCAGTTACAGGTCAAGCTGCTCAGGCCTGTCTGCTTAGTTCAATTAGCATGGATCATAGGCCGTCGCCTACCACATTCCCCCCTTTGATTATTCTCACCCGCATGTTAATAAGGTGTGAGAATCAAATCACATAATACTAGGTAAAGGTATCACTCTGTGGTATAGGGTAGTAAGTTCACATAGCTAATATCTTTGTAGCTGTCTTACGCTCTACAGTGTTATTAATAACTGAAGTTATCATTTGCAAGCAAAATGGCAAGAAACAAGGGAGCAACAGGCAGATAGTCAAAGTCCATAGTTTGGCAAGAGTGGGAAAAAGAACTAAAGGATTAGAAGGTTCGGTTGCATCTTTGTTGTGCTGTCGTAAAGCTTCTGATTTAGACAGACCAGCTGTCCATCCTTCGTAGTAGATTGTGGTCCAGTCCGAACAAAACACAAACTGTCAACAATGGGGTGGGCCAATACCCACTCACTAGTAGTATTATGTAAATCAGTCTGATTGTATAGGATAGAATAGTTCAGTTCTTGCGTCTCCCAGGGCCACTGATCTCCCATCTTAGTTCCTCCACAATAGAAACAGTCAGAAGTGTGGAGACTAGATGCTATTGCTCCAGTAAGTTCAAGAAACAAGTTCTGGTGGTGGTATGAGGAATTGCAACGGTGGCTTGCATAGCCTTGTAGAAAGTCAAGATCTAGAACAATTTTTGGATTGGAGAGTATACCAATGCAAGTATAGGAAGAATGATAAAACAAGGTCTGAGTGACCTTCGGTCCAGTTCATGTTGTACTTATACAGGCTGCCCAGGGAGATAAGGCAAAAGTCATTTCAAAGCACTCCAAGGCTGCTGCCAAAATAAAGCAATAATAATAATTCATAATGGGCATAGTCTCTGGAAAATTGGTGGAACTGTCGACTTCCACAACAGATAACAGATGTAGGGTTGATTGTAGATCCTCAAGCTTCTGCCGTACGTAGACCTACCAGCTTTTTGGCAGGAGTAGGGCTGTAGATTCCAAAGTATCACTGTCCTCTGGGATGTCTCAATTTCTTAAAATATCATAGCATAGTCTCTTAGGCTATTATTGCTTCCTTAGAGCAGTTCACTCTTTAGGAGATCAAAACAGTCTTTTCAGAGTATTTAAACACAGTCTCTTAGAAGATTCAATTTCTTAACACAACACAGTCTCTTTCTGATGATTGCAGGTTTTTTCAGATGCGAGGCTTACCTTCAGATAAACAAACAGTCTTGAAATAGTGCAGTTTCTGAGGGACCAATAAGTCTTAGGTCCGTGGTTGTTGTCGTAGGGTGAGGTGCAATGGAGTCTCAGGATGCTGTACAGTAGTCCAGTGATCAGGTTCAAGAGCAGCTGCTGGCTTCACTTGATTATGATGGGTCCAAGGTTCAAATTCTGCGACTTTTACTGCAGTTGGAGTTGTTGACAGGATGACGACATAGGGTCCCCTCCAATGCAGGGCTAACAGTATCTTTCTCCACTCTTTGATCCACACCGAGACTCCAGGCTTGAAAGGATGCAGGGGTGCAGGCAAATTGATGAGTAATCGATTTTGTACTCAGGTATGAAGACTCCTGCAAAACAGAACTTAAAACCAATAGTTCATGTCTAATAATTTCAGATCCTATCTGTCTCATATCTCCTTTTATTTCCTATACAATAGGCAGGGGTTGCGCATACAGAATTTCAAAAGGGAAAACTCCTAAAGACTTAGCAGGGGCTAAGTATATCCTAAGAAGGGCTATAGGAAGAACCTAGGGCCACTTCAGGTAAACCTCTTGGCAAAGTTTAGACAACTGAGATTTCAGGGTTCTATTCACACATTCTACTTTTCCTAAATTCTGAGATCTATAGGCAGTATGTATCTATTAATATCAATATCTTGGGGCTATACTTAATGGACTTGCTTCCTAAGGTTATCCACCCTCATTCTTTGTACAGGGGCCCATATGCATGCAAGGTTGTAAGGGTATACTTGAAATCTGGGTACACATTTAGACAGGGCTCTTTTCCTATTGTTAGTGCTCTAGTGAGGACTATCAGTTCAGCTTTCTGTGGTGAAGTTTCTGGGGCCAGGGCTGAGGACTCAACTACCAAATCAGGGGTCACTACTGCATATCTAGCACAACAATGTCCATTGATGATGAAACTGCCTTCAGCCACAAAGAAAGTCTGTTCAGGGTTCTCCAGAGGGACATCAGTCAAATCCAGGTGGCTTGAGAATACAGTGTCCATAATTTCTAAACAGTCATGATCAGGGGATCAAGACCAACTGATAACAACATAGCAGGATTGAAAGCTTGACTGACCCTTCAGTTGTATCTGGGGTTTTCACACAACATACTCTAATATTTCAACATTCATAGATTTGTTAGCTAGTAATTTCCTTTGTAAAGGGATTTTTCTTTTAGTTTTTGCTTACTAGGAAGGCTGTAGCTGTAACAGCTTCTCAAATAAGGTCCAAGAGATTGAGTCAACACTCCCAGAACATTTCCTTGCGACTCATGAACATAGAGACTGTAAGGTTTTCTGGACATCTGGTAGACCCAGAATTGGTGACAACATCAGAGTGTTTTTTTCAAAGATCAAAAGACTGCATCCTGTTCAAGTCCCCATTCCTCTGGAGACATTTCCATTCCTTTGATAGCTTGATACAATGGTTTTTTTCTCTAGCAGCGCAAAATTGGGGATCCATATACAACATACTCTGTGGCACCCAAGAAGGCTCTCACTTGCCTCCTGGTGATTGGAGTAGGAATACTGCATACAGCTGCTTTGCGTTCTGGTAAGGGTTCCAGGCGTCGAATTCCGCTGGACAACTGGAATCCTAGGTATTTAACTTGTTTGACATAATTATGCTTTGGCTCTTGAGACTTTGTATCCAGCCTCATTAAAAAGGTGCAAGAGTTCACTGGTGGCTGGTGGACATTCACTTTCTGAGTTGGTGGTTATGAGCAAGTTGTCCACATATTGAAGTAGAATTTTTTTTTTTTTTTTTTGAGTTTCTGGATAACTTGTCAAATCTTTTGCTGAGTGAGGCGAGTTCTTGAATTCTTGAGGTAATCTTGTCCAGATGAGTTGGCCCCGCCTCCTTGTAGTGGGGTCTTGGGCTAAGCGTATACAGAAAAAGGCATCTTTTTAAGTCCAGAATGATGAAATGTATAGCTTCAGCAGAGATCAGTTCCAAGAGAATATAAGGATTTTGGTACCACTGGTTGTATAGTTTCAGCTGCATCATTCATTCTTCTTAGATCCTGCACTGGGCGGTAATCACCTGTCCCAGGCTTCTTGACTGGCTTGAGGGTGACAATGGCAGGGGCTATGTTCTTCGCTAGGCCAGGTGGATTATCTTCTGCCCATCCTCCAGGTGGGGCTATGAGGTTGGTAAGTGTACAGCTTGTTGCTTTGGATGCAGGTGAATAGAACCGCCATTCTTCTTCTTGGGGACAGTTTGAGTTTCATTTTTTTCTTCCTTCAACAGAGGATATCTGTGCTTGAAGCTTTGCAAGCAGATCTCGGCTCCAAAAATGGAATAGGGCATTCAGGCATATACAGGAACTGGTACATTATTATTATTATTTTTTTTTTCTAGTTCACACATGTGGTTCTGCAGAAAAGGCTTTGCGAGAAAACACAGGGGCTACTGGCTTTAGTATTCTGCTCCTGTATCCCCCATAAAAGTCCATATATTGGTCCCCTATTTTTCAGACTGACTCCTGGGGACCCAGGGAAACTGGAGAGTCCGGTCTGGCCTAGTCTTCATCCATGCTGTAGCCCTCTTCGGCTGCCACTCACGCTATAGCTGCTTCACTCTCGTGCTGAAACACTGTGCTTGGTTTATTGTTTTATGACTTTGCAATCAAGTACTCCCTCGGGAGTCAAGATACGGGCATTCACTTCTCTAATGTCCTTCTTTTTCTATAATGGGCGTACTCACACCCAGTTTTTCACTTCCTCTGTTCCTTCGATTAGGATAATCTCCTCACATCATTCAACTAAAATATCATTCACTTTCTCTGTTACATTTATTTTCACAATTCACACACCCTCTGATTAACTTTCATTTAACCATTATGCCCGCAAATTCATCCAGTTCTTTGCAATTTCCGTTCATTAGTTCAATCAAGTCCTAAAACTTCTCAGTGTATAATGCAGTTTTTTTCAGTTCTAAACAAGTCTGGTCAGCTGACTTTCACTTCTAGTCCGGAGGGGGTGGACATTCCCCTGTTGCAGAGGTGGCTAGCAAACTACTTGGGAATCTGTAGGGAGAAGTCATCCCCCCTCCGCCCCCCCCCCCTTGTTCCAGGCTCTGCCCGGGATGATGGCAGAGCTCAGGGAAATAAACAGGCAGGATTTTGGGAAACTACGGGGCCATGAAGTAACTCTGGAATCTGCATGGACTCTGACCCCCCTTCCTCCCCCCATGGTGACGTAGTTAACAACAGACAGAAGGCGGTCTGTCAGGCTGCATTTTCCTGTGACTAGGCATAATAATCTCATTCTAAATAAATACAATTTAGATAAATTCCTTCAAATATAAAACTATTTTTTTGCAACATGTTATAAACAACAATCCCAACAGAGAGAACTATTACGTATGGCTGGAAGAAACTAGCTGCCAGCCGTAATCTGCACTTAAGGTGAATAACGTCTCTGCAAAAGATTACAGTTTAGGAAGGAGATATTCAAAAGACATTCCGGATACTTTTTTCAATAAAATACAGTACACCTTTCCCTTTTTTTTTTAAATACAGAAAAGCTAACTGATTTGTTCATTAGTAACCAGCACAGAGGGGAAGCATGCATTCAAATGACTTATACTCATTCATAAAAAGATAAACTTTGTTTTTAAAACTTTTGGTTAAACAGAGCTAGTGAAACCAGAGAAAAAACTAATTATAAATTCATCACGCTTCGATTAAATGAAGAGACTTTTCAAATCGGCAGTCCCTTTTCATTCCTAGGAGAAATTTCCTGCAGTCTCCAGCTGTCTCTCCAGAACCTTTTTTTTTTTTTAAGGATATGTGGAAGCCACACCCCTCTGCTCGCGGGGAAACAATTGAACTGTGCTCATAAAAAGAGACTTCTCATTCACATGGACAGAGATGCCAGAAAAAAACAATTTAAATCAATGTTAAGTCGTGATCTAATTACTTTGTAGATCAAAGGAAAAACAAAAACAGTTCTTTATCATTTCCTATTTGAATCATAAAACACAGGGCAAAGCTAAGCCCACAAATATATTATACCTATCTGACCGGAATAACTAATCTTACCCTACACACTATAACTGAACTAAACCCGTCACCTCCTGGATAGTTCTGCAAAGTAACAGCAATATAACAGGCTCAATTGACTTAGAAATGCAGACAGAGCAGAGAATATAACTAAAAACTGTTTGCGGAGCTCTGATGATTAATACAACCTTCAAAACTAAAATTCTGACTAAATATTCTTATTGAATGGTACACAATACATGACCACAGCAGGAGGAACATTACTATCAGAACAAAGTGAATAAAAACAGGTAGAAACAGGTATAATTGTCCTGATTAGTCCAGCAGCAGATCGTTGAAAAACATGCCTGCATAGGGTTAAACAGCACCAAACATTCTCCTGCACAGACACGCCCCCTGTCAGCTTTTTCACTGTGCTAAAACCAACTGGGTGAGACCAGCTTTTTGATTTCTAAAAATGACCGTAGGTGTTTTGGGTCTTCATTCTGCTCTATTAATACAATTTCTTAACCAGTGAACTGTCACAAAGTACTCAACATAATAATCTCACATTTATAACAGAAGGGAAACTCGTGGTTTCAACAGATAACAAAAATCAAATACACAGGACGGACAATACATCAAACGCTTCATCCGTTTCGCGACCTAGACGCAGTCACCCGACTAGGAACTGCGCTAGTCCAGAGTCCACTCTCGCTTGGTCCGTGCTGCCAGACCTTTCATTCACACTTCATTCACACAATCATGCTAGCAACGTATCTTAGAATGCATTCCTTTCTATCTATTCTGACTAGTCTTTTTCCCAATTACAAAAAGGATGAGGGTTTCACCCGGCGAATTCCCATGCGGGGTTACTCGGCCCTTCCTTGAGAGCTCTCTTACCAATTCCCAATATCTCGAGATTACAAATTCCAAGTTCCACTGGCAGTACTGCTCTTTCTATTTCTGTCTAGACATACCAAAAACCCAGTCCTGTCTGCTCTGACCAGGCTGAATCATGATTCTCTATAACAACTGTACCTAGCGAATACTCATGCAAGGATTTTCAAACAAAGACTTAAGTCTTACCAAAGTTTGCAAACTGCAGTTCTAACTCATCTGTCTAGACAGGTTTTCAAAACTATACTTACCAGATCTGGTTCCCAAGCTTCTGAGTTGGATCCTGGACTCCCCCGGGTCGGAAGTGTTAGCCAGCTGGACTCAGTGCCTGCCGAGGCCAGGCAGAACTCCCTCCGATACAAGAGGATCGGTGGGCCCAGGGAGATTCCCCTGCGTCGGATTGGCATGGTTCCAACTGGACCAAACCTCAAGGCGAATTACGTGGATTTATTCACTTGAACACTATCCATCACTCGCACTTCCCGGCCAACGCACCAAGAATGTAGCAGCAGATAAGCATGCAATAAATAAATCCAGGAGTCTTTTCAAGGATCCAAGCCAGTTTAATGTGCACATGGCTCAAGCAATAAGCAATTTCAAAATGGCTGAGCAATGGCTTCTAGTAAAACAACAACTTTTATAGCTTTCTTGTCCATTCTAAGCATAGGCAAACTTTTCATTGGTCCCAGTACCCCTCTCACCCATCTATTGGTCCCGGTACTGATATGGCTACCCAATCGGGACTCTGGTCTGGGCCCAGCACCTGGTTGCCCCCCTTCTAGTCCCAATTACAATGGTCAGTGTCTCTAACTTGTTACTTCTCTCCTCCAAGGTCGCTGAGCTTGTTAAAACATATGGGAAGCAGGGCACTGTAACCTTGCTTTTTTGCAGAGTTAATTAATTCCATAGAAGCTGTGCTCTCTTATCAGTACCAATTAGAGCTGTTTTCTGTCTTTTATAAGTTTCGTTTCTGCTTAGCTATGTTCAGTTAAACTGAGTTAAGTTTCAATTCTATGGTGTCATCATTCAGGGGGGTTTTCATTCCTCTGGGCCTAACTACAGGCTTCAGTTACAGGTCAAGCTGCTCAGGCCTGTCTGCTTAGTTCAATTAGCATGGATCATAGGCCGTCGCCTACCACAAACCGAAGCTCTTAATCTGGGAGGATTTTCACAAAATGCATTTACAGACTTCCCCTTTAAGTGGGCAACCCAGAAAATCAGGTATTTAGGGATTCAAATAGGTAGAAAAACGCAAGACCTTTTCCGATCTAATTACTCCACCTTAGCATTGCAATTAGAAAATGACCTGCTTCAATGGCCAAATTTGACCCTGAATTGGTTAGGTAGAATAGCGGCACTAAAAATGAATGTTGTCCCAAAGTTAAATGTTCTATTTATCCAAATCCCTATTGCCCTCCACAGAGGATTTCTTCATAAGTGGGAAATGAGACTCTTGAAATTTATTTGGGGAGGCAAGCGGGCTCAGATAGGAGCTCACCGACTCTCTAGAACAAAGGAAGATGGAGGGATCAAGTTTCCACTCCTATGGCTATATCATCAAGCTGCTATTTTACAAGCCTTCAAAGTTCATCAAGACTGCCCAAAAGTGTCTGCCCTGTGGGTAGACATTGAGCGGCAGGTGCTTTCTCCTTTTTCTATATTTGAGAGGATAGATGGAATGGCTAACATAGGAGATGGGAAGGGGGAGGAGTCATGAGGGAAACTATACCCATTCCTAGGGCCAATGCAGTGGATAGAGCGAATGTGTTGTAATAAGGGCACCCTTCCAACAATATTGTCAAAATGGTCCTTAATCAGAGATTATAGACCCTTCTCAGGGCCAGAGTTTTCATATCTAGTAAAAGACCTACAGGGGAACGGGATAACGCGCTTCTCTGAACTGCTTAGTGCAGGGACCCGCATAGCACACAGTTTGCCCTCTTTATATAAAACTATAACATTTGCTTAGTCCATTGAGTTGGGGAGGGGGTTTCCTTGCATGGCTCCAGAAAATAGAGAGGTTAGGGAAAAGATTCCTGTTTTACCAATATTTTCATCTATATTTCTTTATATTGCACTCTGGAGTTATTCCCCAACTAAGGAGAAGACTCACATGGTTAGAAGATCTGTTACTGAAGGAAGGGAATCAGAAGCATCTTATCTCTAGGCCTTAGGGGGGCTCTTTGAAGATAAACATAAGACCCTCCCTCCTTAACTAAGGGGTGGCATGAATGGCTGGGGACTTGCCTTACAGAACTGAAATGGGAGAAAATTCATACTATAGATAAATTCAGGTTACAGCGTGGCAATAAAATCAACCTCAGCTATTGCACTGTACATATCTATTCCCCTTGCTAATGTATAGAGCGGGCCACAACGTAGAAGGGGCATTCTGGATGGGGTGCAGGAGCCAAGGTTCTTTTTTACACATGCGTTGGAACTGCCACAGAATTCAAAATTTTTGAAGAAATAAAGCAGGGGAAATGGGAAAGGTACTAAATTCTTCACTAACTCTTGACCCAACAGAAGTCCTCTTGGGCATAGGTGGCAGAGAGTTAGAGGATCAGAAGAACACTTCCCTATATGCCAACTTATTAATGATACTCTTAATTTAAGAGCTTATTTGACTCTCCCCTCACCAGTAACCTCACTGGGCTCTTGAAGCTACAAAGAACCACACTCACAGACAATAGGAAGGTTATCAAATATCACAATAAATACACACAGTTCTATAGAAAAATACACCAAAGCTTTGGGGAGAGGAAACTGAGAGACACACGTTCTCCCTGTTTACTCTAACATCTTAGCCATGGTTCACTTTATTTATAAGGCTTTTTTAGATGATACAGCATAATTTCACTTTACCATTATACGTCATGTATGTTTATCATATTGTAGGTCAACTTATTCGGTGTGGGTCAATGTGGAGCCATAAATGAAGTCCAAGACATAATTGTTTACTGTTACATGGCCATTATGAGGAGACATACAGGATTCCACAATATAGAATGACCTAATTGACATTATTGTTTACTGCTGATAACTTGATATCTAATCTTGAATACTTCTCGATATCTACTAATTACTAACCCTGAAAGTATTTTAGCTAATAACTCTGAGACAGAGAGGCTGGGGTACAACCTGCCCTTTTCTTTATTTATGTAAACCTTCACCTAGTAAGCTAATATATGAGGTTTTATTTCTAAGCATGGTTCTGAACAGAATTAACTCTTTCTCAGTTTTTAGTTATTCTAATAGTGTAGTGTATCCCATACTAATATACATGCTTTCATTAATCACCAAAACTGCTGTTCATCCCACGATAAATTACTATAAATAACTAAAGAGATAAACCTCAAGCCATTTAAACATTACCAATTCAAATTTTTGTCGGATGATTTGCCGTGATAGAAACAATCTTTTCTTGAAGCAAAATCTTCCTTTTTATTCTGTTTTTAAAAGAGGGAATCAACCCTCCTTCACAATTATACCAAGGGATAATACCCCAATTATCCTTAGAAAGGTTATCTCATAATGAACCATTTATAAAGTACTTAGCTGCTAAATCCTCCACCGTTCTTCAACTGTCATATGGAGAGGATGCTGGCTCACGTCAACCAACGCTGTTCTTCAACGTCCTCCGTCCTTCTCCAGAGGCAGTTCAGACATTTATGCGGTGTAGTGTCTTTTTAATAAACACTTCTACTTGGTTCTCCAACCTCCAATATCAATGACATATACTTAAGAAATGATGTATATAACGTCATGTTTCAAACCTGGAAACTCCCGGTCCTTCTTCATGCAAAATACGTCATACTCCTACTTTCAATTCCTCCGTTTTTAAGGGTATACCCTAATCTCATGGTTACAAATGCCAGGCTGTGATTGGCTGTTGTCAAAGATGTAGTTCCAACCTCTTAATTACCCATTCACCAAACTCCACCAGTCCTGGGTGAGATTTAACCCCTTCGGTGTCACCCTTTGAAGGCGATAAATCCATGACTGTTCATTATATTGTAAGCGGGACAGGTGATCTCCCCCGCGAACTTGTTCAGGAACCATGTCTAAAATCCGCCATCTCAAATCTTGAAAAGTATGATTCAGCTCTTGACAATGTGCCGCTACCGGTGCTGTTAGTACCCCTGTATTAATTTGAGATCTATGTTCTTGAAGCCTTTTCTTCATAGATCTTGATGTTCTACCGATATAATATTTTTGGCAGGGACAAATGATGATATAAGTCACAAATGTACTCAAACAATTCATACGGAAATGACTTTGAATTTCCATGCCTGATAGTGGATCCTTCCACATCGAGCCCTCTAGAGTAGTGTTACAGAATGTGCATGAATCACATTTGTAATGTCCTTTATCCACAGGCCTATCCACTATCTTTACAATATGTACTACTTGATAGCTATATTTCTCCCCCTTTGAAATGCCACCATTAAAGATTTCCTAAAGCAAGGATGCAACGCTAAAATAGACCAATGTTGCTTCAGAATGGTCATTACAGCTGTGGCATTAGGCATATATGGTAATACCCCTACATAGGGCTTAACTTGCTCTTGACTCTGATTAAGAGATCCCTCTGTGCTCTGCTCCCAACATTCCGGATGATTAAAACATGCTCTTTTATATGCTAACCCAGTTATTCGAGAAGGGTACCCTCTCTGTAATAATCAAAACTTCAATTCCTTGGCATGCTTATGTAATTGGTTAAAAGTTGAACATAGACGCCTCAACCGACAGCCAATCACAGCCTGGCATTTGTAACCATGGGATTGGGGTATACCTTTAAAAATGGAGGAAGTGGAAGTAGAAGTATAACTAGCTTAACCCAATTCAGAAAAAAACTCAAGCACTACCTATTTTCAAGTTACTTTCCAGTTTAGATTTTTCACAAGCAAAAACACCCACCATCTACATAACCAGAGAGTTTCGACTATGTGAATAATTGTAAATAGTTTACCCCTGTTCTTCCAAATTTCAACTCCTGTTAAATGTAAAATACACTACAGTTTCCTGTATGTATATGTTATGTTCGATGTAAACCACGCTGATGGTAAGAGTGCAGTATAGAAGAAATGTTAAATAAATAAATATTTTGCATGAAGAAGGACCGGGAGTTTCGAGGTTTGAAACATGAAGTTATGTACATCATTTCTTAAGTATATGTCATTGATATTGGAGGTTGGACAACCAAGTAGAAGTACTTAGTGAAAAGACACTACACCGGATAAATGTTTGAACTGCCTCTGGAGAAGGACAGAGGACGTTGAAGAAGAACAGCGTCGGTTGACGTGAGCCAGCATCATCTCCATATGATGGTTGAAGAACGGTGGAGGATTTAGCAGCTAAGTACTTTATAGATGGTTCATTATGAGATAACCTTTCTAAGGATAATTGGGGTATTATCCCTTGGTGTAATTGTGAAGGAGGGTTGATTCCCTCTTTTAAAAAGAGAATAAAAAGGAAGATTTTGCTTTGAGAAAGGATTGTTCCTATCACGGCAAATCATCCAACAAAAATTTGAATTGGTAATGTTTAGAAGGCTTGGGGTTTAACTTATTAATGATGGCACGGATAGCCATTGCACAGAAGTGGAAATCTCCGACTGGCCCCCGGGTGGAAGACTGGTGAGGGAAGGTAGGGGAAGCGAGGGCATTTGACAAAATCACCACAGAAGTGCAAGAAAAGCAAAAGCAGTGAGAGGAAAGGTGGAAAAAATGGGCCTTCTGACATCAAAGAATACTAGGAAAAGAAGGGGAGGTTATTAAATTGCCCTCAGGCAAGAACCACTTCAGCACAGCAAAGGATAAAATTATACTCCATTGGGCACATATAACATATAATATAATGTTCTGTTGAGTTAGTTAGGCAGTTGTGTTAAGCTAATATTGTTTCGATCAGGACTGATGTTAGTAAAACAGAGCAAGGTACATATTCTTCCTCTGGACAGAAAGTGCTTAAAATATAAGTATCTTTGACTATGTTTTTATATACGTTCAGGTACGGGTGTCTCGAGGAAAATCAATATTACAGAATGGCAGAAAGTGGTGGGATTGTAAGAATGAGAGTTGGAAATGTATGGAGGGGATGCCATCGCTGTATATTTATATGCTGGATAATAATTTGTACCTGACAACCTTGGTAGACTCTGTATATCTTTTTTTTTAGCTCCTCTTCACTGGTTTAAACAATAAATTTAAAAAAAAAAGGATGGCCTGAACAAACAGCATGGTGGGATAAAAGAATAACGTTGAAGTGTATTCTAATTATTATGGGCAACCAATGTTTGAACAGAAGGGGTGATATGAGAAAACCGACTCTCTGTATAAAAGTCTAACTGCAGTGTTCTAGACTGATTGAATTCTTTTTATTTGATTCCCTTCTATGCCAGTTATGAATTGCAATAGTCGAGTTTATTGAGAATAAGAGAGTGCATAAGATTGAAGATCCCTAAATCCTAATAGGGGTCAAATGGCTCTAATTTTCCTCAGTGAGAAGAATGAAGAACAGACTAGAGATGAAGTCTGCTCCTCTAGGTCAGATTAGCATCTAGGGTTACATCTAGAATGTTAACAGTGTCTTTAACTACTGTGGCACTGCAGACCAGCTGCAGGCAGAAGGAAAGGTTTTAAACACAGAAAAAAGAGGTAAAGACGAGCTGCAGCATCATGAGGAGCCACATAGAGGGAGCCAGAGAGACCTCTGGAGGTCTGAAGAACCACGCCTTAGAGCCAATGATGTAATTCCAGCCAACACCCAATGCAGAAAGGGAAGAACTCCTCTTAAATGCTCAGATGACTGGAGGAAGTCAGAGAGGCAAGGAGAGTGGCAAAAAGACTCGGATTCAGACTCCGGTTGGAGAGAAAGAGAGAGACAAGGAGAGTGGCAAAGAGACCGGTACAGAGAAGGAGGTTGGCGAGAAAGAGAAAGACAAGGAGATTGGCAGACAGCTCCAGATGGGCAAGGAGACTGTCAAGGAGTCTTGCAGGAAGTTCCAGTTCCAGATTTTTACAGATATCTGGAGGATCCAGGGAGAGGAGTCCTGATCAAGGGATCCGGCCTAGCAGACCCAGCCAAGCCAGGTACAGAAACCTACTTTAAACATTGCAAAAGAGGAAAAGATATACTTTCCAGGAGGGAAAGGTTTTATAAAGAAGCTAACCCTGAAAGAAGGTGGACTATAACAGGGAGTCCCAGGCCTAACTTTAATAGGAGCCAGCAACTGTTAGAAGGAGCAACAGTGAACGGCAGTGAAAGGGGTGAAAGAAGAATTGAGAAGGGTCACTTCCAAAGCCGTGGGAGAAAGGAACCATGGCACCAGTATGCCTTGACTCCAGCAGAAGGCAGAACTAGGAACCAGAGGCCTACCTGGGCACCTGAGAATCCAAGACCCAGCAGGCCCAAGCCTCAGCCTTCACCTCCCGGAGACCGCCTTAGAAGAAAAGGTAAATGCCAATTTTATAATGATGATTGCATGAATGCTGTGACCCAGAAGGAATCAGGCACTAGAGCATACTGTCCTTCAGGAGGCCTTCATGAAACAAAGTACAGACCTGCAGTTAACAGGAAGCCTACTAGAGAAGGAACTGTATGCAGGAGAGACTGTCCTCAGTATAAAAATATAAAAAGCCAGGACTTACCTTGTAACGCTGACTATTGGCACATCATCCAAGCGCTAGGCAGAAAGCCTGAAGGAGAGCCTCCAAACATTCTGGACTGTGAGCCCATGCAGGTCGAATACCAGGAGGACCCCTTGGACATTCCCATGGACGTTAACTATTGCCTATCAGAAAGGATTGAGCCCTAGCAGAGGCATAACTGTGGTTTGGGGATAAAAGTGGATGTTGTATTTCATTTACCTGTGCTGTGAAGTTAACAGTGTTTTCAGTACGTGGTTTCCTTTAACCTGAAGCAAGGATATTTCTTTTCATGTGTTGTTGTATTCTGGGCTAAAGAACCTGTTTGCAAAGAGGGAAATAAAAGCCTTACAATTTCCCTATACTCGGACTGTAAATTCTTGGGAGTGTTAGTTATACAGAAGGCTACCAGGCCTGTAGAAGCCTGGGCCCTGCAAGAGAACGAACCTCCTCCACAAACAAACTTTTCTCCTCCCTGTCCACACCCTTCTGTCGTGCCACGCCATCACCACTAGGGGGGCAGTGTGACACTACCAAGGCAGAATTCAGAATCATGGGTGTGATGGAGGGAACCCTGGTCACATCTAGAAACGGATAGCCTTAGTTTTATCTGCGCTCAATTTTTTATTTTTATTTATTTGCATAGTTTGTATACTGGCTTTTGACTGGTTAGCACCATGGAGGTTTACATTACTGTAGAAAAACCTCAGACGATCTCAGCATTATATATAAACATTAAGTTCCTGATAAGGCACATAAAAAGGGAGAAACAGAAGGGAGGTTAGGATGCATATCACAGCATTATCTACCATTCAACAGCAGAAACATGGACCGGAACAAAATAGGGAAGTGTATCCGCTGTGCGGAGAGTGAGGACCTTCATTCCTTAATCTTCTGTTAACTCAAATGAAAGGATAAAAAGCCACATTTTGAAGGCCTTCTTAAATCTGGCTGAAGAGGATTCTAAACGAACATCTAAGGGAAGAGAGTTCCATAATAGGGGAGCCTGACATCCAAACATGACATTGCATGCAGTTTCTAGATATATTTTTTGATAGGATGGGATAACTAGTAGTTTGGTTTGAGATAAATGTAAAGATGAGAAGAGACTAGCGATACAATGGTTTGCCTGTATAAAAGGCACATGTGCTATCATTAGTATTTTAAACCTAATTCTACAGCTGCTGTGTGCAAACCCTGATTCAATGGCACAAAGCTGGGGGAAGAAAGGTCTACTAGACACAAACTTGCATGTCATCTACTTATGAAAATACAGCAGTCCCTAGGCTTTGCAAGAATGTCGATAGCAGGGAGAGAAAAATATTGAATAGGGTTGGTGACAAAATAAATGCTCGAGATACCCCACTTATCATGGGGTTTTGTGCAGAAGAGGAGGCATTGCGTAAGATGTGTCCATTAAAAAGAAGACCTAAACCAACTTAACACAGTACCCATCATACCCAGTGATTTGAGTCTGGCCAGCATTATCTGATAGTCCTGGAGGTCAAAACCTGCACTCAGATCTAAGGAGACCAGGATGGAATCTTTGCCCCAGTCATGGTTTCTAATCTGTGCTATTTAATAAAGCATAAATCAGATGGGGAAGAAACACTCCATTATTTCTGCATTCCACAAACACTTTGCCATTCTTGGTCTTTCCTGCATGATGTTGCCATGATCAATTTTGAAGATACCTTTTCTAAGACCAGTTTGGATGCAATAAATGGAGTCATCTGATTGGCTAACAGTTCTATTATAAAAATAAATGTGACAGGTGTCCTTTAAAGTAATTTAAAGTAGAAATCCAATGTAAGCATGACATCCATCTCCTCCAAGTGAAGAGGGTCATTTTCTCTCTGGTGTTACAGGAGGTCAAGGATGAGAATGCAGAGGGAGATGAGTAGGTATATATTGGCTGTCAAAGCCTCTGACAGTCCAGGGAATCAGTTCTCTCTCGGAGAGTCCCTGAGCAGGAAGAGAAGCAGATAGAGGGATGCTCCAGGCAGGGGAGATGCTGGGTAATTGTCAGGCTGTGTTTCAATTAAAGATACAAAAGAAAACGGCTGGTGTTCTGCCCCATCCCTTCAATGTCAGTATCAAAAGAAGAAAAGGAAAGCCTTCATTTCTGCTAATTAAAGTCAACATTGTGAAGAGCTGCAGGGGGAGGGAAGGAGGGAACAGTTGGAAGGGGAAGGATTGGCAAGAGTTTCTGGCGGACAGCACCGCTGCCCCGAGGCTGCATCTTTATTGGAGAAACCTGCTTTGTAAAATCCCTCCTCAGCTCATCTACCAGCTACTGCAGAGAGAAGAGGAAGAAGACAGAGGAGAGAGAACTGAGAAAAAGAGGTAGAGATAGACAGAGAAAGCAAAACAACTACTGGATTTAATTGATGGGGACAAGGTCTTCTTTGATCTGATGGTTACCCTGAACTTTAGGATAACTGACTTAAGGATGAAAAGCCCTATTGTATTGCTATTCGCTAATGATCGGGGAGATTGCAAATGCATCCGATTTTCAGGATAACTTTAATGAATATGCAAGAGAAAGATGTAGTATATACATAATACCTCCATTGTATGTAAGTCTATCTCATGCATATTCATTAGGAATAGCTTAAAACCCCAACCTGTTTGCCGGGCTCATGAACTGAAAGTCAATATCCCCCCCACCTTATGGGGAATCTGAGGTGAAGGGTATGGAGAAAGATTGGTCAACAATAAAAGCGAGCACTGAAAAGCCAATAAAACTCTGTGTAAGGCTGGTTAATAAAAGGAGACAGAAATATGGTTCTCTAAGGAAGTAATTGAAATCGTAACAGTAAAAAGCTTAGTATTCCAAAAATACAAAAGCAAAGCAAGTGGAGGGGAAGAGGCAGAGTTATCAGGAAAGGCAATCAAGTGAGTGGCTAGATGAACCCAGGACTGGTGTTAAAGTGGTGTAACCAGGGCAATTTCCTGGGCCTACATGCAAAGGGGGCCCCAAGTTAGCCTGAAGCTGAATGAGGCACATGCTTCAGCAAATTTGGGACCTCAAATCCAAATTTTTGCCCAGGATGAAATCAGCACCAGACAGATGAGAAAATTTCTCAACCAATACAGTACATTAAGGAGAGACAAAAACATTAAAGTAGGCAGGAATTAGAAAGAGGAAACAGAGTTAAAGGCAAAATTCTAGGTAAGCTCTTTTGCTCAGTATTTACAGAACTGGGAAAGTGACAGACCATAGGCATGAAATGGCATTCATCAATGGAAAGGATTATAAACCCATTTAGAGAAGAAAAAATACTTGTATTTACATTACATAAATGAGAGTGGATAAGATCAGGAGATCCAATGGGCAGACAGGCAGACATATGACAACTTAAAAATATTTGATAAGCTCCAATAAAACACAGGAAGGAGAAATTTTCCGTAGAGAAAGAAAACGGTGTCATGCATGGTATGAAGCTGGAGACAGGAAGGGAGGTATGCAGGAAAGATGAAAAAATACTCCTTTACTGAAGGCCAGGTATGGCCAAGCACTGGGCCAGCACGGGGAAGGAGGAGGTTCTGTAGGAAAAACGTGCCCTGCCAAAACAGGGGCAGAAGACAAAGGTTCCCACCCCACAGACTGCTCCAGGGGCAAAGTCCTCACTGCCCCCCTCTCCAAAGGTACTTCTAGCTGAAGAAGAACTCCGCTGATGTCAGCAGGAAGAAGGAAGTGACAGCAGATGAGTAAAAAGACCCCTCCCCGCAAGGAGAAGGGAAGTCCGCACAAATTAGGAAGAACAAAGAAGATCAGAAGATAAAGCAAGCAGATGGAGCCTTGTGCCTACTATAGCTGAAGACAGAGAGTGCACGGAAACATATGCTGAAGGACGAGAGCATATGTAGCAAATCAAGGAAGGTCCTTGTGAAGAAGAGAGGAACACAGCAAGAGAAGGAGGGGATGAGTAGAAAAACTAAGAAGATCTTTGACCCTCCTTTCTCAGGAGAGATCAGGCAGCAAGAGCAGAAGACTGCAGAAGCCAGAGTTAGTTGAGCAAAAACACAGCCAAGAAAAAAGATTAGAAGAGCAAGAATCCAGAAGATTCAGCCAGCTGAAGCCAGGCACAGGCAATAAGATTCAGACTGGGTGAAGGGGAGAGAGATGAAGGGAATTCCAGCAGGAGTGTGGTAGGCTATGGCTTAGCATGGCCTGCTACTATGAAAGGCCTGTAAGTTAGGCCTGGACCTAACTCCCATTATAGCTAGAAAAGAACCAAAAATCTGTGAGAAATGAGAGAACTGTTTTAAACTGCTTAATAAGAGGTTTTTATGAATTCATAAGTCTTTTATTATTCTTTTGTGTGTGAAAGAAAAGAAATGTTTCAATACATGCATTCCTGGAGCTAGGGATAACCTTGCAGTAGAGAAGTAACAAAATCAAGAACTGCACCATTGTTAGAGCAATCCTAAGGGAGGGGGCTGGTTGCTAGGCCCCGGAGGGATTTCTAATTGGACAGGTGCAGGGAACGTGGAACCAATGAGACGTTTGCATGTATCGAGCTAGAACCAATAGAAAGTTCTTATGTATCAAACTGAAAAAGAGGTATAAATGGTTATGTCTCTGTAGAAACCTTTGCTCAGTTCCTTTTGAAGCTTTGACTGACTGGGCCTGTGCACAATAAACTGGCTTGGACCCTGTCAATTGACTCCTGTATTTATTCATTGATTGTACTTTGCTGCAGCATATTCTTGGTGCGTTGACTGGGAAGTGCGAGTGGTAAATGGTATTCAAGTGAATAATCCACGCAATTCGCCTTGAGGTTTGGCCCGGTTGGAACCGTGTCTGTCCGACTGTGAGGGAAACCTCAGGCGCCGCCGGCCCCTTTGTGCCGGAGAGGGTTCCGCCTGCTTCGGCGGGCCATCGGGTCCAGCTGGCCAACACCTCCGACCTGGGGGAGTCCAGGTTCCAACTCAGAAGCTGGTGTGGTATCGGGGACCGGATCCGGTGAGTAGACATTTTTGTGATTCGATAGACAGAAAGAACAGCCTGGGACAACGTCTTGCGTGCGCAGGACTGATTTAGTATATTTGGTATAGACTAACTGGGAAATTTCGTATGAGTGTGTGCGAGAGAAGGGAGCCTGATCATCTCCCATAAGGGCGGTCCTAGTAAGCTCCGCGTAAGAGAAAGCGGAAGCCGAAGCCATCGACCCTTCTTGTTTGAAATAGTCAGTTAGTCAGAAAACCTGGGCATTTGAAATATGATTTCCTGTTGAAATATGCTTGCTTGTGTGAGTGAGAGGTCTTGAAATACAGACCGAGCGAGAGCGGACTCCTAAGTAGCGCAGTTCCTGGCCGGGCGACCGCGCCCAGGTCGTGAAAAGGAGGAAGCGAGTGGTGTTTGTCCTCCCAGTGTTCTGTGGGCTGTACGGACCCCTTACCTACAGCCATACTACCTACCCTTATTGTTCATTGTCTTGTACGTCATTACGTGTACGTAGAATATGTAGCGTACGTAGTTAGTAGAGTACGTAGTCAGAGTACGCAGTTACGTTTAGATTATGGGAGGAGCGGAGTCCACGCAAACTCCATTGGAATGTATGATCAAGAATTTCCGTAAAGGATTTTTGGGTGATTATGGTATGAAAATGACTCCGTCTAGATTAAAAATGTTATGTGAAAGGGAGTGGCCCGCACTAGCTGCTTCATGGCCCCGTGGGGGCACCTTTGATTTAGAAACAGTTTTTCGAATTCATCAGCTTATACAAAGAGTGTATCCTGACCAGTTCCCCTATATAGATTCCTGGTTAAGTGTGTGTGAACAGCAGCCCTCATGGATGAAGCGCTGTTATGAGGAGCGCTGTAAAATATTTGTAGCTACTACTAGGGGAACCAGAAAAGTTAAGGAGGAGAAGCTGCCTGTGTATTCTGCCCCAGAGTCCCCAGATCTCCTGGCTAGGTTACCCCAGTACCCACAGAAGTTAGTTCCTCCAGCACCACGACCTGAGGTGGAGCCAGATGAGGAGCCCCAGAAAATACCGTTGCAGCAGCCTAAGAAGCACCCTACCCCAAGTGATAGTCCCGAGTCAGGCCCAAGCATGTCGGGGGGACTCGAGTCCTCTGATGAGATAGAAAGCGGAGGGTCTCCTGCCAGTTCAGGGTCACCCACCAAGGAGACTTGTGCCCGGGAGCCTTATGATTTAAGAAGCGTAACTCCCAAGAAGAAGGAAAAAGCAGGGCACCTAATGCCATTACGCCAAGTGCCTGGAATACCTGTTTTAAATGATCAGGGCCAGATGGCGCCAAGACCAACCAGCTTAGTTTATGTACCCTTCTCCACCACAGATTTATTAAACTGGAAAACGCATTATGCATCCTATACAGCCAAGCCCCAGGAATTAACAGAATTAATGTCTAGCATTATGCAAACCCATCAGCCTACCTGGGCCGATTGTCACCAGCTCCTGTCCACCCTCTTTACTACTGAGGAGCGAGGGCGAATCGGGCAAGCAGCCCTCCGTTGGTTAGAAGAAAACCCTGTAGAAGGGGGAGGAATAAACCCCCCGCAAGCAGCTGTTACAGAATATCCCAATGAAGATCCCGGGTGGGACCCAAATGATGAAAGGGGGGCGGCAGCCCTAACCAGATTTTGCCAGGCCTTATTGCAGGACCTGAAGAAGGGAGGCCAGAGGGCCATGAATATCGGGAAAGTATCGGAAGTTCTCCAGGGTCCAGATGAGAGCCCAGCGGCCTTTTATGAGCGGTTGTCTGAAGCTTATAGATTGTATACCCCATATGATCCCGCCACTCAGGAAAATTAACGCATGGTGAATGCGGCCTTTGTTAGTCCCAGAGAGACATAAAACGAAAATTGCAGAAATTGGATGGATTTGCGGGCATGAATACAGCACAGTTAATGGAAGTCGCTCAGAAAGTGTGAATCGTGAAAATGAACGAGACAGAGAAAGTGAACGAAAGATGAAGAAGAAGGCAGATCTTCTTGCTGCTGCTATAACCGAACGACGTGGAGGAGGTTTTCCTAATCAAAGGACCAGAGGACGTGGAAGAGGCCGCGGAAGCGAAAGGCCTCAATTGGGTGCAAATCAGTGCGCCTACTGCAAGGAAGAAGGACATTGGAGAAATGAATGCCCGCATCTGGACTCCGCCACTGTGAGGGGAGGAGGGAGTCCCTGGAGGCCAGGAGGACGATTTCAAAGGAGGGGAGGAATGAACCGAACACAGTTCCAGCAAGAGAGGGAGGAAGCCATTGAGGGAGTGGCAGTATCAACGGGCTATGACCTGGATGACATAGATGAAGACTAGGCCAGACCGGGCTCCAAGTTCACCCTGGGTCCCCAGGAGCCTATGGTCAGTTTGAAGATAGGGGACCAATACATGGAATTTATGGTAGATACAGGAGCAGAACATTCAGTAGTAGCCAAGCCAGTAGCTCCTCTGTCCTCACGATCTGTCACTATTATTGGAGCCACTGGAAATAAAGCCACAAAGTCATTCTTACAGAACCGCATGTGTGAACTAGGCGGACAGAAAATAACACACCAGTTCTTGTATATGCCTGAGTGCCCTATTCCACTACTGGGCCGAGACATGCTTGCTAAGCTCCAGGCACAAATATCTTTTGCTGAAGGGGGAGAAATGAAAATGACTGTAAACCCAAAGCCTGCTGGATTGATGGTGCTCACTGTTCCCCGAGAAGAATAGTGGCGGTTCTATAGTGCACCTCCAATATAGTCAACTAGTCCCTGTATACCTACCAACCTCATAGCCCCACCTGAAGTATGGGCAGAAGATAATCCACCTGGCCTAGCGAAGAACATAGCCCCTGTCATTGTCACCCTCAAGCCAGGAGTGGAACCAGTGCATGTGAAGCAGTATCCTCTCCCTCGACCAGCCATTGAAGGAATCCATTGCCATTTGATGAAACTGCTGAAGTATGGACTTCTCAAGGAATGCCAGTCACCTTGGAACACCCCCCTTCTCCCAGTAAAGAAGCCTGGGACAGGGGACTACCGCCCAGTACAAGACCTAAGGCGAGTAAATGATGCAGTTGAAACTATACACCCTGTAGTACCAAACCCTTATACTCTCTTGGGACTGATCCCCGCTGAGGCTACTCATTTCACCGTCCTGGACCTGAAAGATGCCTTTTTCTGTGTACGCCTAGCCCCAACCAGTCAACTTTTATTTGCTTTTGAATGGCAAGACCCCACAACAGGAAGGCGGGGCCAGCTCACCTGGACCAGATTACCCCAAGGATTCAAGAATTCACCTACTCTCTTCAGTGCTGCCCTGAATCAAGATCTCTCAAGTTACCCAGTGGACCCAGGGAAGAGGGTCCTTCTTCAGTATGTAGATGACTTGCTCATAGCCACCAACTCAGAAAGTGAATGCCTACAAGCCACCAGTGAACTCTTGTACCTTCTCAAAGAGGCTGGATACAAAGTCTCAAGAGCCAAAGCACAACTATGCCAAACTGAAGTCAAGTATCTAGGATTCCAGTTGTCCAGTGGAATCCGACGTCTGGGACCAGAACGCAAAGAAGCTGTATGCAGTATCCCCATTCCAACCAATAGGAGGCAAGTAAGAGCCTTCCTGGGGGCCGCGGGATACTGTCGCATATGGATCCCCAACTTCACGCTGATTGCAAAACCACTGTACTAAGTCACCAAAGGAATGGAAAAATCTCCACTAGAATGGGGACCTGAACAAGATGCAGCATTCCAGTCTCTGAAAAATGCTCTGATGTCATCCCCAGCTTTAGGTCTTCCAGATGTTCAGAAGCCTTTCCATCTTTTTGTCCATGAGTCACAAGGAAACGCATTGGGAGTATTGACTCAATCTCTTGGATCTTGGCAACGACCAGTAGCCTATCTGTCAAAACAATTGGATATAGTTGCAAAAGGATGGCCCCCTTGTTTGAGAGCTGTTGCAGCAACAGCCCTCCTAGTGGGCGAAGCAGATAAACTCACACTGGGACAAACTCTTCAAGTCACTGTGCCACATTCTGTTCTGACTCTCATGGAACACAAAGGAAACTTCTGGCTAACCAGTGCACGAATGTTGAAATATCAGAGCATGCTGTGCAAAAACCCCCAGATACAGTTGAAAGTCAGTCAAGCTTTGAACCCTGCTACGTTGTTCCCAATTGGTCCTGGGCCCCCTAATCATAATTGCTTAGAAACCATGGACACTGTATTCTCAAGTCGCCCTGATTTGACCGATGTCCCTCTAGAGGACCCTGAACGGACTTTCTTTGTGGATGGAAGCAGTTTGGTCATCAATGGACATCGTTGTGCTGGATATGCAGTGGTGACCTGGAAGTTGAGTCCTCAGCCCTGACCCCAAGAACTTCTGCACAGAAAGCTGAATTGATAGCCCTCACCAGAGCCTTGACATTAGGAGAAGGACTTCGCATAAATGTGTACACAGATTCCAAATATGCTTTCATCACTTTGCATGCACATGGAGCCTTGTATAAAGAGCGAGGGCTGATCACCTCAGGGGGTAAGGCCATTAGATATGGGTCCGAAATATTGATGTTATTAGATGCTGTGTGGGCCCCCAAACAAGTGGCAGTCATGCACTGCCGAGGTCATCAGGCAGGAGCAGGAGAAGTCACCCGAGGGAATAGATTTGCAGATGCCACAGCCCGGAAGGAGGCCACCACAGGACAAGTTAGGGCCCAAGATACTGTAATGCAAGCAGCTCTATTCCCTGTGCCCCTTAGTTCCTGGGCACCCCGATACACTACAAGAGAGTTAGACTATTATTGTGAAAAAGAGGGAGGAGTCTTGACAGAACAAGGTTGGATAGTGTTGCCACCCTCAGAAGGTAGCCCACCTCCAGGTCCTACAGTCATCCCTGAAGCATTAGGGCCAGCCTTTGTTCAAGCTTTTCACCAAGCCACACACTATGGAAAAACAGCTATGGAAAAAGCCCTGAGACCCCATTTCTGTATTTCACTGCTAGGATCCCTGACCGCCTCGGTGGCACAGCAATGTTTGATATGTGCCAAAAATAATGCCAAACAAGGTCCCATTCCACCCCCCAGAGTTCAGTCAGTAGGGGTGACCCCAATGAGTGATATACAGGTAGACTTTGCTGAAATGCCCCGTGCAAATAGATATCACTATATGTTAGTGTTAGTCTGTACATTTTCGGGATGGGTGGAAGCCTACCCCACCCGAACTGAGAAAGCCCGAGAAGTCACTAGGGTATTGCTTCATGAGATCATTCCCCGATTCGGAATACCATCAACTATAGGGTCAGATAATGGTCCATCATTTGTATCCCAAGTGACCCAACAGTTAGCTCGAGCTCTGCAAATACAATGGAAGTTACACACTGCTTACAGACCCCAGAGCTCAGGAAAAGTAGAACGTATGAATAGAACCTTGAAAACTCAGTTATCCAAGCTTTGCCAAGAAACACACCTGAAGTGGCTCCAAGTTCTCCCTATAGCCCTTCTTAGGATACGTTCAGTTCCCACCAGATCCCTAGGAGTCTCCCCTTTTGAGATTTTGTATGGGCGACCTCCACCCATAGTGCAGGGAATAAAGGGAGACATGAGACAGATAGGATCTGAAATAACTAGACAAGAACTATTAGCTTTAGGTTCTGTCTTGCAGAATCTCCAAACGTGGGTGCAAGATCGACTACCCATCAACCTGACCGAGCCTCTGCATCCCTTCAAGCCAGGAACGTCCGTGTGGGTGAAAGAGTGGAGAAAGACCCCGCTGGCGCCGCATTGGAAGGGACCATACGTCGTCATCCTGTCAACCCCCACCGCAGTGAAAGTTGCAGAATTTGAACGCTGGATCCACCACAGTTGAGTGAAGCCGGCAGCTACTCCTGATCCTGGCCAATGGACGTCAGTGAATGATCCCGAGACTCCATTGCGACTCACATTGAGAAGACAGCCGGCGTTATAGAGAATCTTCAGAATCTACCTTTGTCACGTGGGAGTGACCATCACAGCAGAAACAGAAGAAAACTCAACAAGTTCATCATACCCAACTTTCCAGTTAACCTCCAAAGACTGTAATCACAATGTTCTTCCACTATTGCCTTGTGGGAGTGGTGATCCTGGGAATCCTGGAAAAGACTTTTGCCCTACCCCCTTGTGCAGCCTGCATAACCACCACCCGAACAGGACAAAAGATTACACAGACTTTGCTCTATCACTCCTACTATACTTGCACTGGAACAGTCAGCCGGTGTATTTATAATGGCACCAAACTGAATATTTGTACCAAGGGGAAAAGTAAGACTTGTTATAACCCCCGACAAACCCTTCATATTATACATTTGAGATACGCTGGAATGATGAAGATGGAGCCATCCTAAATGCGACAAAACCCCTTGCAAACCCAACAAAACCTATTATCTTGAACTTTGATGCTTGTGATGCAATTAACAGAAATGCTTACCACAGATGTGGGTCATGGGAGCGAGCATACTACCATGATGATAAATATATGTGTCCAGAAGGAGCCTATAGATGGGGACGGTGTACAGGAAAAAGTTCTGCAGCCACCATTTACACTACTACATCTAAACATGATTATTTTGCCTAAAATGGGACTGCGTGTATTTTGCTACCTGGAAGAATGCACCTATGGGACGAGATGGTGATCACCGCAAAGGCAGCTTGACAAAGATCAGACTACCAGAGCCCAAGAAATGCCAGAAAGGTGCCTGTAATCCTCTGCAACTCCTCATAGTCAACCCCAGCCAATGGAAGCAAGGATACAAATTTGGGTTGCGTATAGCAGGAGGAGGTATAGATCCTGGAACTATCTTATATCTGCAATTAAACACCAAGACCCATGTATCCTCACCCTATCATATACATCACTCCTTCTATGAGGCCATGAAAGCAGAGTTTGAAATTCCTCCTGCCTCCCAGAATTTGTTCCTTGAGCTAGCTGGAGCAGTTGCATCTAGTCTCCGCGTTTCAGACTGTTTATTTTGTGGAGGAACTACGATGGGAGACCAATGGCCTTAGGAGGCACAAGAACTGAACTATTCTGTTCCATATAATCAGACTAATATACACAATACCACAAGTGAATGGGTATTGGCCCACTCCATTGTGGGTAACTTATGTTTTTCTTGCTATGGACCATTGTTTAATATGGAAGTGGGGCAGCTGGTCTGTCTCAATCAGAAGTTCTACAACAGTACCACTAAGAAGACGTCTTGGTGGTCAGGAGTCAACGCTACTGAACCTTTCAATCCTCTAGTTCAGTTTCCCAAACTTGCCAGTATCTGGACTAACTTAGCAGCATATAATTCCTGGCAAGCACCACCTGGATTGTATTGGATTTGCGGAACCCGAGCATATGCTAGGCTCCCTCACCATAAACATACCCTTAAATGTGTCAGCAGACCCCCATGCTCTGAAAGGCACTGTGCCCTGCTACCCACAACCTAAAAGGACCAGCAGATCTGTGAACTCTGAAAAGCGCTAGTCCTGCTGCCAGCAAACAAGTAGGGATCAATTTGCTTCACCTTATTCTAGATGAAAATATTAAATATGTGAAATAAGTCTGTGGTCAGGGCAGAGCCACACTTCCTTTTTCTTTTACACTGTAGCCTCAGTACTTCAGAAGACACTGCACAAAATTCACAATTAAAATATCATTAGGGGATTTCCCTCCAATTCGCATTCAATTTCTGCAACCACCATCACAAGATCTGCTGGTTCGTTTTTTATCATAATACCCTATGCAATACACAAAAATGATCACAATAAACCTGAAGAACAGCTTTTTCAATAGGAAAGGGCAAGATCTAAATTATGCATGAAATGACAGTTGTGCTTCTCAAGTCTTTTGTACCCCAAATATGAGGGTTCAGAGCATGGCCACCCTGCAAGCAGTTTGCTAGACAGCCCCTTGTAGTTTTGTTCCAAGGAGACAAATAGAACATGACAAACACTAAGGGTCTGATTCCGAGAAAAACGTGCAGGGCGGATGTAAACGCACAACACGTGTACATTTGAAACATAGACGGGATTCTCTGCCCGGGTGTCCCGACGTGCACTCACGCATCGGAATCAGGGTTATATGTCTGCACCGCTAAACGTCCAATGCCCACATAAGCGGGGGTCCCGTGTACGTGCAAATGACACGTGCAAACATCGTGTCATGCCATGGACGTGTAGGTCCAAAACATGTCCACCTGCACAGTTGTCGACGTGCAACAGGAAACAGGATACAGTAACACCCCCCCCCCCCTCCACCGCTGCCATAGCCTTGGAAAATGGCAACCCGACAGGTGAACTTTTCAGAGGCAGAGACTTGCCTGCTCTGCAGGGTGGTCATCGAGAATGAGGGTGCCCTGAACCCCAAAGGACACCGAAGGCCAGCTCTAGCTGCAGCACGCAGGGGCTGGGAAAGGATCAGGACCACCCTAGCTCAGTAAGTAGGGCAAAGCAGGAAAGGGAGGAGGCAGGGGAAATGCATGTGGTGGGACAAGAACAGTGCAAAGAGCCAGGAAGTAGCTGCAAAGTAAAAGGGCAAAAGGAGCAGGGGCAAGCTGGACCCACCAAACCACCAAATCATGGTAAATACACAAAACAGGACCCAGGAAACAGGCAAACAGAAACACAATGGCCAGCGGGAAAGCAAGGTGGAAAAAATGCAGAATGGACAAAAGGGAAAGCACATATGGAAAGGAAACCTGAACACAGTGGAAAAAAACTACTGTGTGTAACAGTGCAGCAACATGGCCCAATACTGTCAGCCAAAACACAGTACAGTGGAAACATAGAGACATGATGCTAGTAAAGATAACACATGGCTGACCTAGGCCGCCCCACACAACCAACCACGACACCAGTCCCCTGAGAGAACCCTGTGTCTGCCCCATACCCCATGATGTCTGATACTGTCCACAGCAGCACCACTTCCAATGGAAAACTGCCCCATGCAGTCACTACTGTGTCTACAAAAAAACAGCCCTGCATATGACACCTGAGAATGACCCCTACCACCCCCATCCCAATGACCGTGTAGCACAGCATGCTCAAGCCCAAAAAGGTCAACCCCAGAGTGTGAATCATACGAATACTGCAAGGTACCCCACTCTACCATTTGTCACACATCACATCAGGTAACATTGAATATGGAAGGAGAAAAGAGCCCCAGAATCCAAGGAGGTAGGGGAAATGGTAAAAGTTAACTTCAAACCAGGCCCGATCCTCCTCACATCAATGGCTCTAATATACGCCTACCAATCGATTGTTCGATATAATTCCATTTTTTAAAACCTGTGACTAAAAATCAAAATAATCAGTAGTAGCTGCCCCCTGCAAATTCTCAGAGGATAAAACATGCTAGAAATACAAAAAAAAAAAAACCAACTATCTTCCCAAGCCACCACCTTCTCCCAGTCACTGCTGAAACTCCTGCTGCTGGAGTTTCAGTGGCAGGATTTTCAGCAGCAAGAATTCTCAGCGGTGACTGGGAGCCCGTAGAAGGCGGTGGCTTGGGAAGATAGGTGTGCCTTTTCTCGGTATGTCTAGCATGTTTTATGCACTGAGAGTTGGAAGGGGGCAGCTACTAGTGATTATTTTCATATGGAATCACAAGTCTATAAAAATTGAATTATATGGAACAATCAATTGATAGGCGTATTTTAGAGCCGTTGATGTGAGGAGGATTGGGCCTGATTTGAAGTTAACTTTTACCATTGCCCCTACCGCCTTGGATTCTGAGGCTCTTTCCTACTTCCATATCCAATGTTTACCTGATGTGATGTGTGAAGAATGGTAGAGTGGTGTGCTTGCAGTATCAGCAGAGCCTGCTGACAATCAAATGGTGAATGGTTTCTTCATCATGATAATGCCCCAGCTCATGCATCACATCTTGTCCAGCAGTTCTTGGCCAAATATCAAATCGAGCAAGTCCGTCAGCCTCCGTACTCACTTGACCTTGCACCCTGTGACTTTTTCTTGCTTACAAAACTGAAATTACCACTGAAAGGAAGGAGATTTGATTACTTGGAGACCATTAAGCAAAATTTGACACAGCAGCTTCACAGCATACTCATAGTAAAAGAGGCATTTCAAAATTGTTTCCAGCAGTGGCAGGAACACTGGAGGAAGTGTATTTTATTGGAAGGGGACTACTTTGAAGGAGATTGAGTGCAATAACTGTCAGTATTACACTTCTTTTCTTATTGTACAAGTCTCGATACTTTTTGATCGCATTTCATAGTTCTTACCTTGTTCTTCCAAGCTTCTTCAGTACTCAAGCAGGAATCTTCTCTCAGTCCATCAGCTGCAGTGAGTTCAGGGCACAGCATTTGTGTTGCCCGCGTTATTCCATTAACTTGTCGTCTAAATTTTGAAATAAAGAAGTACTCTTTGGATAATTGGAATGAGCCTTTACTGTATAAATTGCACAATTGAGAGAGTTGACAGTCATGCAGGGATTCTGGCACGAAATACAAGTCTCTAACTAGCATTGATCAGGTACATCTTTTATAAGCCAATAAGTGGAACTTCCTGGGATTGAAACAAGACTACAGAAATACAGATGCTGAGAAATCAGAAAAGAAAGGTACCAGGAGCAGGTGTTCCCAAGTCTAGTCTAGAAATATATTTTAAACAGCAATGTTCCAATCTCTCTGGCTAACATTTCTATTCTTATTCTTATTGGCTAGTTCACAGAACTTATGCCACATTTCCCTGACCAAGCAATCTGTTATGAGCTCTTGACCCATGTCTCATATCTTGTGTTGCCTTATTCTTTGCAACACCCCTCGTGATCTAACAGATATACTCATTTCTGCTTTTTGGTTTTCATCACTCAAGCATGTGCTTATACAAGTCCTGCAGTTATTTAACCTTCTAAAAGTAATCTGTACTTAACAATTTAATACAAATCAAATTAGCTTTTAGTTATTTCATTTCTCAGCAACTTTCTTTTCAAATTCTCTTTTTGCCTTCCTTATCAATGTTTTGCATTAAGCTTGCCAATATTTATGCTTATGTTTTTGGAGGGAAGTATTTATGACTCCCTCTTTAGAGATCAAAGGACTTCCTCCACAGGAGTTCCAGTGGAGAAGCCACAGAAATCTAAGAGCTTTGGGAGGCAGCACCTGGAAAGCAGCATTCTTGATGGCTAGCTAGTGTGAGGACCTTACTAAATATGAATTCAATGGGGCCGCGGCTCTGATATTGCACAGAAGCCGCTACCGCCGATGAGTAAACATGCCCCTTACCTGGTTACAGAGCTTTATGCCTTTAAGCATACAAACCTGGCATGGATGTTATTGCAAGCTTTCAGGTTGATGCAGAAAACTAGTGCGGCCTTTATGCACATATAATGCAACAAATTACTGCCACGCCAAATGCAGAAAAGAGACGGACAAATGCGTATACAACAAAGGAAAAGAGAGAGCACACATTAGGCCAAGAGTACTTAAATTATAGGCAAATGAGCTGCCCATAATAAAATGACATACTAATATCATCTTCGCCCGAGGCAGAAAAATCCATAGAGGATTTGGTATCCAGCCTTAGCACCAATATCTTTATGCCTGGGTCTGAGGTAGCTTAAACATGTTGCGCATGCCCCCGACAGAAAGCAGATCCCTGGTGGCCCAGCGGCCCCGGTCCCCCCACCTGCCCAATTAAAAAAAATTTCTGGTGACCCAGTGGTGGCCCTGATTCCCTCACCCACCCAATTAAAAGAAAAACATAGGACAACTCCCCTGTTCCACATAATCAACAATTTGGAAATTGGGCTGGTTCCCTTCCCCTCTCCTCAAGGAATTTAAGTAGTTGGGGACCCTTTCAGGTATGTATTTACTTCACTGTTCAAGTGACCCAAGGTCCCTCTTGAGCAAAGCTAGCAGATATCACCACCTTCTCCATAGGGGGTCATCCACTTGATCTCTCATTCTATCTGCCTCCTCTCACTCCTCTCACTCTCAGGAATCTCCCCCTTAAATCTCTGTTGATGTTCTCCCTCAGTGGGATTTTGGTTAAGCTATATTGTAGCTTGGGATTCCTGTCTCCTCTAGCCCAACTCCACAGGAAAGTCTCACCACCCGACTCCCCCATCTCTTCCCACATGGTCTCCTGTAAAGCAGGATAATATGCCACCCCCAACACTCCCTCATATAGATCCCTTCAAACACCTACTACCAGGGTCCACCAATCTAACCCACATCTCATTAATTCTGACTGGCACTATACTGGAGCAGGGACCCAGAATATTCCTTCTGTGTAATCCAAGGAAAAAATATTGCTAGGCATTCTGTCCTCCAGAACCTTCATTGGTTACAGACCCATCTGCTTCTGGTTGCAAGTCTTCTCCCCCCGCTCTCCTCTAGCTGGTGATAGCCTCCTCTCCAGTTCTTCCAGCTGTTCATAGGTGCTGTGCAGTCTTTCATTCAACTCCTCTTACAAGTGAAAGGGTTTTGTTTTGGGCCTAAGTCAGCACCTGGACCCCACCAACTAGGGATCTCTACATCTACATAGCTTAGCACAAAGGAGGGTAAAGGACACGTTTCCTTCCAAAATCATTTTATGTATAATCTTCCTTGCATTACACATTCTATCCTTGTCTCTTCCGAGTAGGGAGGACGAACTAGAAAAATATATTCCCTTCCTATTACCTTATCTTTGCACAAAGTCAAAATTGATCCCACGCTTCATCTTTAATACTGTAGTCTAGAGCTATTCTTCTCAACCCTCTTCTGAAGACAAACCTAGCCAGTCAGATTTTTAGGATTATCACAATGAATATACATTAGATCTGCATATATTGGATACCTTTTGCATGTCACTCTACCTCACAGATATCCATTGTGGTAAACCTGAGAGCCTGACTGGATAGGTTTGCCTCCAAGAGAGTGTTGAGAAGCATTGAACTAGAGTACTTAGAATAGTCTTTTAGTGGCCTTGATACCAGAGTGCTCTACGTCCCCATGGCTTGTGTTATCAAGCAAAGCAGGAAGCATGGAGCACTGCAGCTCCTCCCTGTCAGCTTTCCTCTGACTACTCCACAGGGTGTACACCCAGAGTACTGGAAAAAAACTCCAATGAAATTGCACATCTATCATTAAAATTGTCTATGGCACCAGTAGACAGGAGGATGGACAATGTAATGCTGGCAGGGGTGATCCGGGAAACTACAGATTGAGAAGTCTGACGTCGGTGCTGGGCAAAATGGTAGAAACTATTATAAAGAATAAAATTACTTAACATATAGATAAACATGGTTTAATGGGACAAAGCCAACATGGATTAGACAAAGTCTTGTCTCACCAATCTGCTACATTGTTTGAAGGCATGAATATGGATAAAGGGGATCCAGTTGATGTGAAGACACATTTTAGAAATTACATCTACATACATTCTGGGGAAGGCAGGTCAAAACATATGAAAAAAGGCCAGTCATGTGCATGTTTGGGCCCAATTTCAGAAACTTGCACATGCCTGAAATGGATGGTCACAGCCACATAGACATCCCTGTAACAAAATTTTAGGATGAGGACAGCTATCCCTTGCTGCATGCACATCCCTGCCTGTTAGTTTGCAAGCAGAGATGTGCATCACTGTGCCAACCTGAAAATAAGTGTCCTCATTTCCCTGCAGTTTTCTTTATGGTCATGAAAAGTATTGGGAATATCAAAGTACCTTCTTCTCGATCCCCTTCAGGTATTTTGGTGGCAGAACGAGAGTTTTTCTGATGACTATTCATGCCCTGAAGCAGGAATAGACATGGACGTTACCGCTGGTGGGTTTAGAAGTGCTCGTCATTTCAGAAATTGGGCATGCATGTGTACTTTACCCGAATGCCCTGCCACATACCCCATGCAACATGGACATGCTTGCCCCAGGGACATCCATATATTCATCTTCCTAAAATGCCTCCATGGACGTCTTCATGATTTGCATGTCTATGTGCTTGTCTTCAGACGTCTAACTGATGAATAGGGCTTTTCAAATGGCTCTCATAGTGTACCTGGATTTTAAGAAAGTATTTGACACAAAATACCCCATGAACAACTCCTGAGGAAATTAAAAAGTCATGGAATGGGAAGCAATGACTTATTGTGGATTGGGAACTGGTTAAAAGAAAACAGAGAATTTTCTCAAGGGAGGAAGATGAATCGTAGAGTACCAGAGGGATCTGTACTAAGACTAGTGCTTTCTGACATATTTTATAAATGATCTTGGAATGGAAACAATGAACAAAGTGATCAAATGTGCAGATGGCACAAAATTATTCAGTTATTAAATCATATGCGGACTGTGAGAAACTGTAGGAGGAGTTTGTGAGACTGGGAGATTGGGCATCCAAATGTCTGATGAAATTTGATGTGGACAAGTGCAAAGTGGTGCACGTAGGGAAGAATAACCCAAACTATAGTTATGCAATGTCAGGTTCCACACTGGGAGTCACCACCCTGGGAAAGGATCTGTGTGTTATCGTAGATAATACATTGAAATCTTCTGTCCAGTGTGCGGTGGCAGCAGCCAAAAAAGCAAACAGAATGTTAGGAACCATGAGGAAAGGAATAGAGAATTAAAAAAATGATATCATAATGCCTCTGAATTGCTCCATGGTGTGACCATACCTTCAGTATTGTCTTCAATTCTGGTCTCCACATCTCAAAAAAGATATAACGGCATTAAAAAAGGTACAAAGGGGTCCAAAATGATAAAGGGAATGGAATGACTCTCCTATGAGGAGAGGCTAAAGAGGATAGGGCTCTTCAGCTTGGAGAAGAGACAGTTGAGGGAAGATATATAAAATCCTGAGTGGAGTGAAACGGCTAAACGCAAATTGATTATTAAATCTTTCAAAAAGTATAAAGATTAGGGGACATGCCATGAAATTACTACTAAGTAGTATATTTAATAGGGATGTGCATGTCAAAATATGTTGTTTTGTTTCAATTTTAAAACGTTTTCATCCTCATATCATTTAACAGTGTGCCCTATCCTGTCAATAGTGTGCACCCTTCTTGAGAGTGCACTCGAGCAATAGGGTGCACTGTTCACGCATGTGAACATTGCACCCTATTGCTTAATAACGCACACTCTCATGAAGAGTACACACTATTGCAAAAGTGTATGCACTATTGATGGGAAACAGGAAATGATGACATGGTCATCATTTCCTGTTTCTCTGGATCCCTGCTTTGGTTTCAAACAAAAGTGCGTCCATAATATTTAAATCAAATAGGAGAAAATATTATTTTTAATTCAGCATACAGTTAAGCTCTGGAACTTGCTGCTGGAGGATGTGGTAAAAGCAGTTAAGAACATAAGATATGCCATACTGGGTTAGAACAAGGTCCATCAAGCCCAGTATCCTGTTTCCAACAGTAGCAAATCTAGGTCATAAGTACCTAGCAGTTTCCCCAAAAGACACAGGTTCCACAATGTTTGTATTGGGTCAAGTAATGATATCCTGGGTCCCTTTTAATAATGGTTTATGGACCATTCCTTCAGGAACTTGTCCAAACCTTTTTTAAACCCAGCTACACTTTTATTACATCCTCCGACAAGAAATTCCAGAGTTTGACTGCACGTTGAGTGAAAAAATATTTTCTCTTATTAGTCTTAAATAGGTTACCCTGTACTGTAGCTTCATTGCAAGTCTCCTGGTCTTTCTATATTCTGATGACATAAACAATCGATCTACGTTTACCCATTCCATTCCATTCATTAATTTACAGACCTCTATCATATCTCCCCTCAGCTGTCTCTTTTCCAGGTTGAAGAGCCCTAACCTTTTTAGCCTCTCTTCATAGGGGTATCCATCCATCCTCTTTACCATTTTGGTGGCTCTTCTCTGTACCTTTTCTAATAAGGCTATAAACTTTTTAAGATAACGACGATCAGAAATGTACACAATATTCAAGGTGTGGTCGCATTATAGAATGATACAGAGGTATTATAATATCTTTTGTTTTATTTTCCATTCCTTTCCTTATGATACCTAGCATTCTATTTGCTCTCTTGAACGCTGCTGCACACTGGGTGGAGGGGTTTAACATGTTATCCACAGTGATGCCTAAATCTTTTTCCTGGGTGGTGGTTCCTAATGTGGAACCTTGCATCGTGTAACCTTAGTTTGGGTTGTTCTTTCCCAACATATTAACTGGGTTTAATGGACCTCTGGTCTGATTCAGAATGGCAACTCTTATGTCCTTTTGTTCTTGCTCACTGGCGTACACTGCTGATTCAGCCTGGAGAATTTGGGAGTAATGTCCCCTTTGCACCCTGATACTCCATCCATAGGGAAAATGTAAGGGATGACTCTGAGTGTGATGGCGGCAGCAGCAGGTTGAGTGAGTGTGGGGACTGAATAAGTACGTGTTCACATGCCCTGTCTCCTGCACAGGATCCAGAAGCGTGAGAGGCCACAATATGGCTTAAGAGTATATGTTGATCTAGTCCTTGTACTTACTCCCAACCTGCTGCCATAATTAGGACCAACTTTTGCAACTTCCCTGCACAGCTTTAGAGAAATGAGCTGTGGGAAGATGAAGAGACTAAAGATCTGTGCAAGAGGAGGAAGCAAGGTAGTAAAAGCAGGGAGTAAAGAAATACACAAATTCAGGGATCTGGAGGAGGGAGGGGTGCCACATAGAGGGGAAAATGGAAGTAGGGCATGTCCACTGCTGGGACTGCAGACCATTGCCAAATTACTCACTATAGTACAGTGATTTAAGGGTTCTGTCTGCCATTGGCTCCCCTTAAATACAACCACTGCTTGGAAACACTATATTGGCCCCAGGTTTCCATCATCTGTCAGCGGTTAACCATTCTCAGGTGGAGATTGGCAGGTTTGTGACCCTCCTCTTGACTCTGAGCTCCAGGCATGTATCTAATATGTCTGTGTATTAATCCTGCCTTTAATACATGATTGCAGCGTGGGCAGATATAACTGACCAGAGTGGATGGGTCAGTCAATCTGTTTTTACTCTTATCTACTATGTTACTAGAGTTTTGGAGGGGAAGATGACTCCAGAACATTACGGTATGTATGTATTGAAGGATTACATAACTTATTACAGTATATTCCTGGATGATAAATGAGATGGTATTTGTCATCACTGAGGATAGTTATGTGAAGGGGTAGACCTTAGAATATTTTTCAAGCAACTGCCAAATTTCTTGGCTTGCAACCTGAAAAATGTCAGGGGTTATAACAGAGCATCTGTTTCTCACTTGATTTAACTCTCCTGGATGGGGGTGGGGGATGGATGATGCCTCTGGACATAAAAGCAGAGTTAAATTGCCTCAGTTCATACAGTAATATACATCCTATGTCTGGTTTCTACATGTTTTGGGCATGAGCTGCGAAGCTTCCTATAGCATCACCTCCTCCAATGCAGGCATGCAGGGCTGTTGCAAGGGTGGTGCATACCCTAGTTGTACCTTCAACTTTGTGTTCCCTCCCCTCAATTAACCTTCAGGCCCCTAGGCACCTTTCCCCCTGAAATTTTGATAGCTAGACTCAACAATCACGATCAACCAATATACATACACCATGCACCAAACATATATAATGAGCTCAGTTCCAAAAAGCATTTTATTTTGGTAAATGAGCTTCTTGAAAGTTACCCAACCTTCCTGCAGGTACAGTAAACATACACACTGACTGATCTTTGAGTTTGTCTGCTGTCAAGAACTACTGTCTTGTTTTGAATTCAGCTGCTCTTTGCTACCCTTAGCGGCTGCCTAGTCTGCTCAATGGTTAAAGCCAGCCTAGTTTAATTACGATTTTTTAGCTGTTAGTGATGTCTGTTTCTCCGTACTATTTAGTTTCACTACTTTTTTGATTTTTAGGAAAATGAATTCTCTGACAAAGGTAAAAAAAAAAAACATTTTGAGGGGCATAGTCAGAAGAGTTTAGCCAGTTTCACAGGTCCTGCTAACTGGGTAAACTGCAGCGACCTTGATACCCAGTGGCACTATCCAGAGAGTGCCACTGCATTTCCCAAGATGCCCGCTTAAAACCAGGGTGGTCTGTGGTGGATCGGAGGTGGTCCCAGCCTCTATCATGTCACTGGTGATATTCATCCGCTAACCGGAGAGCTAAACCGGATAATGTTAGGACAGGTCAAATGTCTGTCCTAACTCAATCCCGTTTCGCTATCCAGTCTGTGACTAGATATCACCACTGACTAGATAGTGATTGTGCTCTCTGGCCAAAGCACTGAATATCCAGTTTAGGTAAAGTGGTGGCAGCTAGGTGCTTTAAATGGACCTAGCTGCCACTGCTGAATATCTGCCCCTTTATTTTTCATTTTTAGTGACTGAAATATGTAAGCTTTGCAACTGTGCTTCTTTTATATCTTTGCATTTTGCTCAGCATAGATGCCTATATGTTTCTGTTTCACTTTCTCTGGTGCTGCAATGCCTGTAGAAATTGACCTCTCAGGATTTCTATTTCAAATTTGTTGTTCTCAGGCCGGTGTAATGCTTACCCGAACTCTCCAGCACTGTATCGCCCTTCCGTTGCTTCTCTCTGTGATCTGCTGCTTCAGACTCTCCGATGAAGGAAGTCGGCAATTTAGCACCCGGAGTTCTCGGGTAAGTGCTGTGCTATACTGTAATTCATAGAGAGGTGTGTCACTGGCAACAGTGGGGGCAGGGGTGGAAGCAAGGGAGCAGCAGGATTGAGGGCTCACCTAGGTCACCTCATATCCTTGCACCAGCCCTGGTTGTCCTTTATATTAGGTGAGGATCTCAATGTTCTAGCTGTGCGACAGAGATATGAGGTATTGGACTATCTTGTATTTGATTAGGGTTGTATAGCAGCTTCATTTGTTAGGATTTCAAAATAGGAGATGTAGTGGTATTCTCAAGCCTGGTGCAATAATTGTGTGGTGCTGCCTTTTCATAGGTAGGACTATTGCCAAAGTTCTGGGAGTTGGTGCTGGAATGGCATGACAGATTTGTTACATTGGTTTTAAAGGAGATTTTTTTTCTTTTTGTAAGATTTTGCATTATTTCACAAAGTATCTGGCAGTGAAGGAGTTTATGTTGCTGTTACTGAGGCAATACCAGAGTGTGAACATTTTTTTGGTTGTATGCTGAGCTGTAAGGCAAAATGTCCTAGACATGCTTTGCACATACTGGGTTACAGGAAGTTTCTATGAATGCTGGGTATGTTTACAGAACTAAGGTTATGTTCCATCCTTTATGGATGTCTGACTTTACTCCCATAAACAAGATTTGTTTGAATAATGCTATTGAATAATTTGAATGGTTTGATTGGGTGTTTTTTTTAATGGTTTGTTTGTTTGTTTGTTTGTTTGTTTGTTTGTTTGTTTTTGCACAGAAGGTCCTTGGAACTTTATCTTGTGGTGATTTTGTAGCCAGTTGAAAGGGTGGAGGCCATGCTGTGGGTAGGTAAGATAGAATCCAGAAGGGTCACAGGTCAGAGGATCCCAGGGGTTATAATGATTTGGGCCAAGGATCAGGAGGGAGAACTAGGAGGTTTTGTGAAGGAGAGCTGAGTTCTTGCTTTGATTGCATGTCAAAGGTGGGACAGATGAGAGAGAGAGATGGGGTAACTATCCTGGGACAACTTTATTGATAAAACTGGGTGGGGGAGTCCTTTTAAAAATGTTGCTCAGTGACTAGATTACAGGTTACCTTTTCCAAATTTAGGATAATTTCTAGTCACAACTTAGCAGGCTAGATTGTGGCTGAAAATTCTCCTACAGTTATCTAGGTAAAAATGAAAAAACTAGCTGTTCAGCGGCTTTTTATTTATTTATAGAATCTTACTTACTGCCAAATTTGCCCATAGTCATTCAAGATGGTTTACAAACACATAAAAACACAAATGAAAACCCTACTATCTAATATGGATGTGCAGGTCAAAAATTTGTTTGCTTTTCAGTTTTTTACCTATCATATCACTTTGCATCAATAGCATGCCCTGTTGTTCAATAGCTTGCAATAGTGCAAACTATTATGTAATTGCACACCATTGTGCAACATCGCCATTTTCGTTTCAAATGAAAGAATATCCCTACTATCTAACATAACCAATCTAGCTTATGCCTTCACTACTTAATCCACAAACCCTGACAGGGCCTGCCCAAGAATTGGTTGAAGTTGTTGGCACCCTAGGCAAACCTTAAGCCTTATGCCCCCCCTCCACCTAATTTGCCTGATGATTGTGCCAACCCTGAACCCCGGAGAAGCTCATTAACCTGGTTTTGTGTCCACAGATCCCACCAAGCAGCTTCAGTTTCTGAATCTCTCCCTAAGCTTTTCACAGCATAAGTAAGTCAATCCTCCTCCAATGCTGAATTACCAAGGAAACAGGAAAAAATAAGCAAGTAAATTCTCTTCCACTCATAATTCCCATGAAAGTTTCTTCCATAATATGAGTACAGAAATTGTGAAGGCCGTGGCACTAGATTTCAGCTCTTCAATCATATGCATCAATGGACATCTGCTTGGAGTGTACCACTATATGCGTTCCATTAGGAATCCCAGACTTTGATTATGTAAAGCCCCAAATGTCATGACCATCAATTTAAATTCGGTTCTTTCCTTAAGTGGCAGGCAGTGAAGTTCAGTTAAGGAAGGTTGCACACTTTCCCCTCTTCTTAGCCTCAGTTATGATCCATGATATCCTGTTCTGGATTATTTGCAATTTATGTAACATTTATCCAGTAGCCCTATATATAATACATTAAAATAATTGAGAACACTCATCAACTTCACCTGCATTGCCAAAGCAAAAGGCCCCTAATTCCAATAAGAGTTGAAGTTGTTTTGCTATGTGTAACCTCCGATAGGCGCACTATGTAATACTGGAGATATGAGTGTTTTCCTGTACCATCTTGACTGAGGAGAACACTCGGGGGTCCAAAATTCTTTTATTGGAATATCCAAGTTAATCATTGGTCTTAATCTCCACTGAATGGCTCCAAAATATAGGCATTCTGTGGGTTCAAGACCAGGCTGCTTGTCCTTATCCAGTCTTGAATTCATGCCGAACAACTACTGTGATGCATAATTATTTGTTCTGAATTTGTCCCAATGGGACAAGCAACTTTTTAAAAATTCTCCTTAATGATAAATGTAACCCTTGGGGCCCAATCTACCACCAGCAGCAATCCTCTTGATGGTGAATGGTCCCTGTTACACCTTCAGTTCCTTGGATTACTCCTATATTTATTTATTTATTTAAACGGATTTCTATACCGCCTTATCCTGCAATCAAGGCGGTCTGAACAGCAAACAACCAATAAAATACAGTGTCTAATGTGCGCATGCAGTGGGTAGTGTATGCGTGTGAGTGTGTCTGATCGTTGATTCTTGGTGTGCTATTTACAGCGTGTGCTATTTACAATGCTATGGGTATCAGGTCCTTGCTTAATTACTATTATAGTGACATGGGGGGTATTGAGGTGTCTGTTGCATGGTTTAAGTAATGTCACTATAGTGTTCTATGAAGAGGGTCATCTTCAGTAGTTTCCTGAAATCCTTAAGGTTTGTTGTTGAACGCAGTTCGTCGGGGAGGGCGTTCCAGATTGTTGGTGCCGCCTTTGATAAGGCTCATTTTTCGGTGTCCTTGCATACCCTGTTGATGTCTTTAGGTGTGTTGACACGGTTGGATGTGCCCCTTCTCCTCGGTCTTGTGCTGTTGTCGGGTTGTATGAGTGGGTGTAGGCTGAAAGCTGATGACTGTTGTTTGATTTTGAAAATGTTTATGATTGTCTTGTATCTAATGCGGGCACTGATAGGCAGCCAGTGGAGCTCTTTTAGGGTGGGTATGATGTGTTCTTGTCTTGTGGTGCCAGCTATTATGCATGCCGCAGTGTTTTGTGCTAGTTGCAAATGTCTTAGTGTCTGTTTCATTAGGCCCAGATAGATTGGGTTGCAGAAGTCTAGGATTGGGGTTATTAGTGCCTGACAAACTGTGCGGAAGTGTTCCTGAGCAAGGAGGGGCTTGAGGCGTTGTACTAATCTCATCCTGTGGTAAGGATTTTTGGTGGTTCTGCTGATGTGGGACTGAAGGTTAAGTTCTTTGTCCACGGTCACTCTGAGGTATTTCACTTCTGATTGTATGGGTATGTTTTTTGTACCTATCTTGATGTCGTGGGGGGGGGGGGGATGAAGTCGGAGTTTCGTGTGATGATTAGCGCCTCAGTCTTGCTGTAGTTTATAGTCAAGTTGTTGTCTTGAAACCAGGTGTTCATGTGTGTGAGACAATCTGTTATCTTGGTGTGGTCTGGGTTGTCGAGGGTCATTGGTGTGTATATCATTATATCGTCCGCATAGACTGTGTATTTTATCCCGTGCTCTTTTATGATGCTGCATATTGGCTGGATGTAGATGTTGAATAAAAGAGCTGATAGTGTGGATCCTTGTGGTACGCCTTGCATGACTTTTATGGGTCAGGATGTGTTGGGCCCCATCTTGACCTGTATCTGTCTGTCCATTAGGTAAGAGTGGAACCACCTCAGTGTGGCTCCGTGTAGTCCAATGTTCTGTAGTCTTGCTAGTAGTGTTCCGTGGTCGACTGTGTCAAATGCTGATGATATGTCAATGAAGATCATAAGTATTCCGTTCTTGCTGTTGTCTATGAGGTGTAGTATGTTGTTAAAAAGGTATAGCAGGATTGTTTCAACTCCGTGGTTGGGGTGGAAACCGTGTTGGTTGTGGTCGAGTTGTGTGTAGTTGTCGATGTGGTCTTGAAGTTGATGTTGTACCGCTTTCTCAATAATCTTAGCCAGTAGGGGGATGCTTGAGATAGGTCTGTAGGCTGCTGGGTTGTTTTTGTTGAGTGCTGATTTCTTCCGAATTGGTCTTATTGTGGCGAGTTTTAGCTGGTCTGGCATGATACCTTGGGTTAGAGATCTTTTCACCATGTTGTGTATGGTGTGGATGAAGTTTGACTTTGTCATTTTCATCCATGTGACTGGGCATGGGTCTGTTGGGGCCATGCTTGTGTTGAGGGCAGTGATGATGTGTGAGATCTGCTCTGTGGATGGGTTGCTGAATTTGTCCCAAGTTTTTCTTGAGGGGGTGGTTGGTTTGGTGCTTGTGTCAGTTATCCTTCGTGGAGCTGAATGGAATTTGTCTTGGATGTGGTCTGCGAATGTTTGTGGGTCTATTTGCACTTCACTGTCGGATTTCTGCTCATTGGTGAGTGTTTTCACAATTTCGAAGGGCTCTCTCGGTTTGTTGTTTGATTTGAGTATGATGTTGGTGTGGTATTCTCTCTTTGTTTGGTTGATGAGATCATTGTACTCTTTTTGTTTTGTTAAGTATAGAGTGATTATTGGGAGACTTGGTGTGTCTCCATCGCCGTTCTAACTTCCTGAGTTCTCTCTTTTTGTTCCGTATGTTTTTTGAGTACCAGGGTGTGTAGTGTGCCCTAGTGTGTGATAGGCGATGGCCTAGTTCATCCTGTAGCAGAGGCCTGTCAGCTAGGCCTGAGTCCCCCTCCCTTACTTTGGAATATTATAACTGACTTTGGAATATTATAGCAGAACCAGACAGACAGAAAATACCAGTAGCTGTTAGAATCACTGCTCTGCTCTGCTTTTGATAAGAATGCTTCTGATAAACAAAAGTAAAACTTTTCCACTGTTATGATACGCACAGCTGTGCTTTCCACTATCTCTGCCAGCTAACTGACCTTGCAAAAGCAGCGAAATGTACTGTAGCAGAAGTATTATGTCTAGAGATTTGAGCCACTGTTAGAAAAGCCTGCACAGAATAAGAACAGGTACAAGCCAGATCAGAGGTGGCTATTGGGAGAGGGAGGGGGGCCACCGAGACCAATGAGGAGTTTTGCCTGTATTAGACTGGAGAAGAAAAGTATATAAACTGTTGTTTTTCTGAGCTCAGGGCTCAGACATTTTGTATGTGACATTGGCCTGAGATTGTGCACATTAAACTGGTTTGAATTCTAGTCAATAGACTCCTGGTTTTATTCGTTGCGGGCCCTTCGCTATTACATATTCTTGGTGCATTGGCCGGGAAGGTGTAATATGTGAATAGTATGCAAGTGAATACTACCACGTATTACCGCCTCCAGGTTTGGTCCGGCTGGGCCCACAGCCGACCGACATGGAGAGGATCCCAGGCGCCGACTGGTCCCTTGCATCGAGGTTCCGCCCTGCCACGGCAGCCTGCTGGGTCCGGCTGGCCAACACCTCGAACCCAGGGGAGTCCAGGATTCAACCCAAAGTGGAACTGGTTGCGCAGCGCATTAGCTACCGGATCCGGTGAGTATTGATTTTTCTGGTTCTTAGTCAGTTAGCTCTGGGAAAGTCTCGAGACTGATTTTGTACAGTAACAGGTAAAGGAAGTCTGATCAACTTCCAGGGCGATCCTAGTACCCCTGCATGAATATGCGTGGGGCGAAGCCATCAACCCTTTTGGTTTGGTAAATTTAGGTTCAGTCAGTTAGCCCGGGAATTTGGAATTTGGGAAATGCTATCATGTTTGGTTGTGTGATGAGTGATTGAGAGGTCTTGCAATATAGGCCAAGCGAGAGCGGACTCCTTAGTAGCGCAGTTCCTGACCGGGCGACCGCGTTCAGGTTGCGAACAGGAGGAAGCGTTTGGTGTTTGTCCCCCTCATTGTTTTTTAGGCTGCGCGGACCCCTTACCCGTAGCCATCCTACCTACCCTTTCTGTTTGCTGTCTTGTACGTTATACATACGTTATAATGGGAGGGGCGGAGTCCGTACAAACTCCGCTGAACTGTATGATCACGAATTTTAAGAAAGGATTTAGTGGTGATTATGGGGTGAAAATGTCACCGACCCGCTTAGAAATATTGTGTAGTAGGGTGTGGCCGGCGCTGGACGCCGGGTGGCCACCAGAAGGTACTTTTGATATCCAAATTGTGTCCCGTGTGCACAAGGTAGTGCGCAGCTATAGTCCCGAGCAGTTTTCCTATATAGACTCATGGTTAGGGATATGTGAGAAACAGCCCTCTTGGATGAAGCGTTGCTGTGAGGGGCAGAGTAAAATTATGTTAGCAACTGCCACGAGAGTCCCTGCCATGAAAGAAAAACCCCCTATTTATGTAGCCCAAGAGTCTCCAGAGATCCCAAGGTATCCACCCGCCTTTCTGTATACTCCTGTCCCATCAGCTCCGCCTGTACCCCAAGAACCCCCGCTAATACCCCAAGTAGAGCCTGAGGAAGCGAGCGTACCTCTAGCTGTGGTGCCTCCACCCGCCCATCCGCCTCCAAAATCTGAAGTGCGGACCAGTCCCCTAAGAAGTCGGAGCCCTAGTCCTGAGCAGCGCTCTGAGGTGGAACAATCATCCCCCGAAGAATCCGCTAGTGGAGAGTTAGATGCCAGTCCAGGGTCATCCACTAGTCCAGGTACCAGTAGCGGCATCACCCAAAAGCCCACTGAAATGCGCTATGATTTCAGAAGTAGAACAAGAGAAGCTCACCAACTGCCGTTGCGGCAGGTCCCGGGATTACCCATTCAAGACAATGGTCAGGTTGTGGTCGGACCGACCAGTCTAGTGTATGTGCCCTTCTCCACAACAGATTTATTAAACTGGAAAACGCATTATGCCTCCTATACTGAAAAGCCCCAAGATTTAACAGAGTTAATGACTAGTATTATGCAAACCAATCAGCCCACCTGGTCTGACTGTCGCCAGCTTTTGGCTACCCTCTTTACTACCAAAGAGCGGGCACGGATAGTGCGAGCGACCACTCGATGGTTGGAAGAGAACCCTGAAGTGGGGAGAAACCTAGATCCCAGACAGGCGGCAGCCGCGGATTTCCCGAATGAAGACCCTGGATGGGACCCAAATAGTGATGTAGGAGAAAAGGCCCTCACCCTGTTCCGCCAGGCGATACTGCAGGGCCTAAAGAAAGGAGGCCAGAGAGCTATGAATATTGGGAAAGTAGCGGACGTTCTTCAGCGTCCAGATGAGAGTCCAGCTGCTTTCTACGAACGATTAACTGAAGCTTATAGACTTTACACCCCCTATGACCCAGCAGCTCAGGAGAATTTACGCATGGTGAATGCCGCTTTTGTGAGTCAGTCCCAGGGAGACATAAAACGAAAACTGCAAAAATTAGAACGATTTGCGGGCATGAACTTGGAAGTCGCACAAAAGGTATATGTGAATCGTGATCAAGAAAGCAAACGGGAAAGTGAAAGAAGGATGAGGAAGAAAGTGGATCTGCTCGCTGCAGCACTAGTTGAAGGACGCGGAGGAGGATATCCTAACAGAAGAGCCAGAGGATGGGGAAGGGGCCGAGGGAGCGCTCGGCTCCCCTTAGGTGCAAATCAGTGCGCTTATTGTAAAGAGGAAGGACATTGGAAGGATGCGTGCCCGAACATGAGCTCCACCCCCTGGAGGGGACGCGGGAGCGCCAGGAGAGCGGGGGGTGGGCGATTCCAGCAGCAAGGAGGGATGCAGTGCGCACAGTTTCAGCAGTTCCAGCAAAATAAGACTGCCATGCAGGGAGTGGCAGTCACCGAAGCAGATTTCATGGATGATGAGGAATAGGCCAGACCGGGCTCCAAGTTCTTCTTAGGTCTCCAGGAGCCTATGGTCAATGTAAAAATTGGAGACCAGCATATGGACTTTATGGTAGACACAGGGGCCGAGCATTCAGTAGTAGCCAAGCCGGTGGCCCCTGTGTCCTCTCGATCTGTTACAATCGTGGGAGCTACAGGAACAAGAACCACGAGACCCTTTCTGCAGAACCGCGCCTGTGAACTAGGGGGGCAGAAAATAACACACCAGTTCTTGTACATGCCTGAATGCCCCGTTCCCCTGTTGGGCCGAGACATGCTTGCAAAGCTTCAAGCACAGATATCCTTTGTTGAAGGGGGAAAAATGGAAATGACTATAAACTCAAAACCTGCCGGCCTGATGGTGTTAGCTGTCCCCCGAGAAGAAGAATGGCGGTTCTATTCATCTGCATCCAAAGCAGTAAGCCTCTGTACACCTCTCAACATTGCAGCCCCGCCTGGAGTATGGGCAGAGAATAATCCACCTGGCCTAGCGAAAAATATAGCTCCTCTACTTGTTACCCTTAAGCCAGGAGCAGAACCAGTGCATGTGCGTCAGTATCCCCTCCCACGACCAGCAATTGAAGGTATTCATCGCCACCTGAAGAAATTACTGCAGTATGGACTTCTTAGAGAATGCCAATCACCCTGGAACACCCCCCTTCTCCCAATCAAAAAGCCTGGGACAGGTGACTACCGCCCAGTGCAGGATCTACGTCAAGTAAACAGTGCAGTTGAAACCATACATCCAGTAGTACCAAATCCTTACACCCTCCTGGGACTGATTCCAGCAGAAGCCACTCATTTCACTGTTTTGGACTTGAAAGATGCCTTTTTCTGTATACGCCTGGCAGAGGCCAGTCAGCTTTTGCTTGCATTTGAATGGGAAAACCCTACCACAGGAAGACGAGGACAACTCACTTAGACTCGCTTGCCACAAGGATTCAAGAATTCACCCACCATCTTCAGTGCAGCCCTCAGTCAAGATCTGTCAAGTTACCCTGTAACTCCGGGAAAGAGAATCCTACTCCAATATGTAGATGACTTGCTTATAGCCACCAACAATGAAACTGATTGTGTGCAAGTTACCCCAAGAACCTCAAGATGCTAGCCCTCAACAGGGCATTATTTATAGGAAAAATGACTTTTGCTGCTAGCCCTCTCTGGGGCATTACTAATAGGAATAAGACTTTGCACCTCTACCTCATTTCTCTACCTCATTACTAATCCCCTGGCAATGTTTACAGTTAGCCCATGCCCTGCAAATACAATGGAAGTTACACACAGCCTACAGGCCCCAGAGTTCAGGGAAAGTAGAGAGAATGAACCGAACCCTAAAATCTCAGTTATCCAAACTTTGTCAGGAAGCCCACTTGAAGTGGCCCCAAGCTCTTCCCATAGCCCTTCTCCGAATACGTTCAGCCCCCACCACGCCATTAGGGGTATCCCCATTTGAGATTTTGTATGGGAGGCCCCCGCCCATAGTACAGGGGATAAGAGGAGATATGAATCAAATTGGATCCATAATTACTAGGCAAGAATTGTTGGCTCTAAGTTCTGTTTTGCAGAGCCTTCATACCTGGGTGCAGGACCAGTTGCCTATCAATCTAACAGAGCCATTGCATCCTTTCAAGCCTGGAGCCTCGGTGTGGGTAAAGGAGTGGAAGAAGACACCGTTGGCGCCTCATTGGAAGGGACCGTATATCATTTTGCTATCAACCCCAACCGCAGTTAAAGTGGCTGAGATCGACTCCTGGATTCATCACAGTCGAGTGAAGCCAGCAGCAGTTCCTGAGAGTCGCCCCTGGACTTCGATCGCTAATCCTGCATCACCGTTGCGACTCACGCTGTGAAGACAAGATCCCTCATCGTAAAGACTTTGCCAGCTTGCTCCTGAACATCTACATTTCAGAGACTATCCTCTATCTATCTACCTCAGTCAACCATTAACTACCTCATTAATCATCAAAGACTATAATCATGATGATTACTAATTGCTGCTATTTCCTTCTTGCGGTAGCCCTGGGACACTTGAGAACCACTCTTGCTTTGCCCCCTTGTGCAGCCTGTATAACCACCACCCGAACTGGTATGCAAGTTACTCAGACTTTGCTTTATCACTCTTACTACACTTGTACCGGTGTAGTCAGCCAGTGTATCTATAATGGTACAGAACTGAATGTCTGCACAAAGGGAAAGACTCCTACTTGCTTCAGACCTCGACAGAACCCATCTTACTATGTCCTGGAACTGAGATGGAATGATGAAGATGGGGCCCTCATCAATGCCACAAGTCAACTCTCTGATCCTAACCAACCTGCTTACCTGTATTTTGATGCTTGTGACTTGATTAATAGAAATAATTACTATAGGTGTGGATCCTGGGAACAAGCTTACTATTATGATGAGAAGTATATGTGTCCTGAAGGTGCGTACAACTGGGGAATATGCACAGGGATACATTCCCCAACAACATATAGCAAATCAGCAGAAGCAGACTACTTTTGTCCGAAATGGGATTGTGTGTACTATGCTACCTGGTCTGGTAGCCCTACAGGACAGACTGGAGATAATCGCAAGGCGCTGCTGGAAAGATTACCCTTACTGAAACCTGAACAGTGCAAGAAAAGCGCCTGCAATCCCCTACGGCTTCAGATCTTCGACCCCAGCCAGTGGAAGCAAGGATTTCGACTCGGCCTGCGCATAGCAGGAGGTGGAACTGATCCTGGAACCATTGTATTCATCCAGCTGAATGTAAAGACTCATGTTTCTTCACCTTATCGCATACATCATACCTTCCACGAGGCCATGAAGGCAGAATTTGTTGTTCCCCACGCTTCGCAGAATTTGTTCATCGCACTAGCTGGAGCTGTGGCATCCAGCCTCCATGTCTCGGACTGTCTCTTTTGTGAAGGAACTCAGATGGGAGACCAATGGCCTTGGGAAGCACAAGAATTGAACTATTCCGTACCATATAACCAAACTGATGTGCATAACACTACCAATGAATGGGTCCTCGCCCACTCCATAGTGGGTAAACTATGTTTTGCACGAGCAGGACCACAATTGAATGCACCTGTGGGACAATTAGTCTGTTTGAACCAGAAACATTACAATGCCACAACTGGGAAGACTTCTTGGTAGTCAGGTGCCAATACTCCGGAACCATCTAATCCTCTGATCATCTTTCCTTATTTGGCCAGGATATGGACAAATCTGGCTACCCACAGCACTTGGCAAGCCCCACCTGGACTATATTGGATTTGTGGCACCAGAGCATATGCTAAACTCCCTGCCAAATGGGGAGGAGCGTGTGTTCTTGGAACAATACGACCGTCTTTCTTTCTTTTGCCCCTTTCCCACGGAGAACAATTGGGGTTCCCTGTATATAAAAGTCGACAGAAACGAGAGGCTCTGAAAATCGGCCAGTGGGACAAATGGGATGCAACCTCTGAAGAATGGCCACCAGAGCGAATTGTTTCTTACTATGGACCTGCTACCTGGGCACAAGATGGTTCTTGGGGCTACCGCACCCCTGTATATATGTTAGACCGTATTATACGTTTGCAAGCTGTTGTTGAAATTATAACCAATGAAACTAGTAGAGCGCTAACCTTGTTAGCTAAACAAGCCACACAGATGCGTACAGCCATTTACCAGAACCGCTTAGCTTTAGATTATCTGCTTGCAGCTGGAGGAGGAGTATGTGGCAAGCTGAATTTAACTAACTGCTGCTTGCAAATAGATAATGAAGGACAGGTTGTAGAAGATATAGCCAATCACATGAGAAAGCAAACTTATGTCCCAGTCCAAACGTGGCATGGCTTGCAACTAGATGGCTGGTTTGGTTCTTGGTTTTCAGGCCTAGGCGGCCTGAAGAAACTTATAGTGCTTGTATTTTTGATTGTAACTGTTTGCTTATGTATCCCATGTTTCCTTCCCCTATGCTTGCGTATGCTACGCTCCATTATTGATAATATTATTGACCGCAAGGCAGCAGCACAAATATTAGCAATGTGGGACTACTACCCTATACCACGGAGTGATCCCTCTACCATAGTTTAAAGTACTTTCATATATATGTGTGATTTGATTCTCACCCTTTCTCACTTGCGGGTGTGAATAACCAAAAGGGGGGAATGTGATAGGCGATGGCCTAGTTCATCCTGTAGCAGAGGCCTGTCAGCTAGGCCTGAGTCCCCCTCCCTTACTTTGGAATATTATAACTGACTTTGGAATATTATAGCAGAACCAGACAGACAGAAAATACCAGTAGCTGTTAGAATCACTGCTCTGCTCTGCTTTTGATAAGAATGCTTCTGATAAACGAAAGTAAAACTTTTCCACTGTTATGATACTCACAGCTGTGCTTTCCACTATCTCTGCCGGCTAACTGACCTTGCAAAAGCAGCGAAATGTACTGTAGCAGAAGTATTATGTCTAGAGATTTGAGCCACTGTTAGAAAAGCCTGCACAGATTAAGAACAGGTACAAGCCAGATCAGAGGTGGCTATTGGGAGAGGGAGGGGGGCCACCGAGACCAATGAGGAGTTTTGCCTGTATTAGACTGGAGAAGAACAGTATATAAACTGTCGTTTTTCTGAGCTCAGGGCTCAGACATTTTGTATGTGACATTGGCCTGAAACTGTGCACATTAAACTGGTTTGAATTCTAGTCAATAGACTCCTGGTTTTATTCATTGCGGGCCCTTCGCTATTACAAGTGCGGCGATCTTTTTTGGGTCTGTGTTCGGTAGTTTTGGCGGCTGCATTGATGACGCTGTTCCATTTTCTGATTTGATCATCTAAATCCTCTTCTTCTGTATTCAGGTGTGGTAGAGTGTCCTGGAGAAATTGGTTCCTGTCAAAGCTTTTAAATTTTCTTTGTGCTGTTGGTATGTCTAGGTTTTTGTCATGGTTTTGGCCTTGTGGCATGACCATTATTTTGATTATGTGATGGTCTGACCATGGAACGGGGGTGATATCTGGTGTTGATATGTTACCATTGTCCATTAGGAAGTTGGGTGCGAATATGAGGTCTGGTGATGATCCATGTTTGTGTGTTGGGGTGTTGATCAGTTGGGTGTATTGTAAGGATCCCATAGCTTGTAGGAAGGCTTCTGCGTCCTTTGTGTTGGAGGATTTTAGGTTGAAGTCTCCTAGTAGTAGCAGGGTTTGTTGCTAGTGTTGATGGCACAGACCTCTTCTAGAGTGGATGCTAGTTTGTCTGGTGGCGCATTCAGGGCTCTGTAGATGAGGCATAGTGCCATCCGTTTGTTTTCCACAGTGATGCTGTTGCACTGGTTTGTGTTTGATGCGCTTCGTGACTTGAATCTTAGGCTGTTCCTTGCCAGGATCAGGACCCCCTCCTCCTCTTCGTTGTGTGGGTGGGCAGTTGAATGCTGCGTATGTGGTTGGTACTAATTGATTAAGTAGCACGTTATCAGTGGGGGTGAGCCATGTTTCAGTAATGCACAGTATGTCATGTTGATGATCTTCTATGTGGTCTGCTATTGTGTTAATTTTGTTTCTTATGGATCTGGCATTGATGAGCTCGATTGTGATCGTAGCCGGGGTGCTTAGTTGTATCTGTGCTTTGTTTCGGTTTGTTTGTGTGTTGGATTTATGTCTCTTTTGCCTCCTGTGCTTGGGTGTCTTGATTATGTTCCAGTGTGTGTACTGTGGGTGTGTGAAGAATTGTGCTGGCTATCATGGAGTGCTTGTTAGTAGGTTGTGGTTGGTTGCCTGGTGTGGTAGGAGTTGGGTGAGGAGGAGGCTGATGGGCAGAATCTATGTTGTGTACATTCTTATGCTGGTCAGAGTTTGGTAGATGTTGCACTTACTTTGCTCTGCTGGTGTTGTCTTTCTTGTCTTCATTGTCTGAGTTCGCTTGCTGCTGGTTGCAGCGGTGGGTTGTGGTTGTTTCTGTGGCTGTGCTGGAGTGCCACGCCAAAGGGCCCTCCGGTGAGGTCCCCATGTGCGGTTCCGTCAGGAGTGGGTGGGTTCGGCTGGGCTGTTGATTTTCGACGGTGCTCCCACTGCCCTGATTGGGCAGGAGCTTCTAAATGGGGGTTAACCGCTGAGTCATTCCACTCTGATCTCTATTTGTCGGGCGGTTGGTGGAGGAACACTTTTTGGTGTTGTTGTAGTTGCTTCGGGTTGTAATAAGAACATAACATAAGAACATAAGATATGCCATACTGGGTCAGACCAAGGTCCATCAAGCCCAGTATTCTGTTTCCAACAGTGGCCAATCTAGGTCATATGTACTGTGACGCTGCAGCAGTACCTGAAGCCATGGAAATAAATACTGACCCGGTGGCAAGACCTGGTATTGCAGGAAGAGGCAGTAAAATTCCTTCCCAGCACAGATCACAAGGGAACAATCAGTCAGATCAGCCTAACCCGGGGGAAGGGAGGAGCGAGGTCACTGATTGGGCACACCCTGCTAGGAGGTGGGCTTCCCAGGACAGACGTACCCTGTATAACAGGAAGAAGGAAAATAGAGGCAGAGAAAGAGGCAGAGAAAGAGGCAGAGAAGGAAGGAGGAGAAATAGAGACCGAGAGAGCAGCAAAGACAGAGAAAGCCAGAAGGCAGCTGGAAAAGCAACAGAGGCGTATGGGGAGAAGAGTTGGAATGAAAATCCCAAGGAGAGAAAGAACCAGAGGACAAGCTGGTTAGAGAAACAGAACTGGTTGAGAAGCCAGCCAAAGGAACCACAGAGAGGAGCATTTACCAAACCAGGATACAGATACCAGAGAGGCTCAGTGCAGCAGGAAACCTTCCAGGACTCAGAGGAGGGCGTGGCACAGAGAGACCCAGGTGGGAAGCCTAACGGTTTGGAACCAGAAGCTCAGCCGTGGAAATACTGGCAACCGGTTGAAGAATCTCCCTGCATTCCTCATCAAGGTACTTTTAACTGCAATAAGAGTTTTTATGACAAGCCAAACTGTGTTATTGGTAGTTTTGAAACCCAGGGAAAGCCTAGGATCTATCCAGACAGTTGGCTACAGCCAGAACTTCCAGCAATTAAACCTTGTGTCTCTTTTAAAACTCCTGAAGAAAGCAGTAAAGAAGCTAGCCTTAGAAATACTGCAGATATCTTTACCAGAGATATTTACCAGAGGATTTTAGAAGCATCCAAAGGGGAATTGCCAAAGGAAAACCCTCTGCCTGCCTATGATGTAAGATTTCCAGCACTTGCTGATAGAGACAAGTGGGGGAAGGGTAATTACAGCACCGTGCCTAAAGAGAGTGTGTGTACCGGTAGAATAGCTGTGAATGAAGCCAAGCCTCCCAGTCTCTGTATACCACAAGGAGAAGCAGTTTCCTCACCTGTTCCTCACAGCCAGCAAGCTCAAGTATTATTAAGAGGGCTTCAGGCTTTCTTAGAAAAGCATCTTGTTCCTGAGCAGACAGTGTCAAGCCCAGACCCCCAAGCAACGCTGTTAAATCCTTTGCCTATATTAGACCAGCCCATGGACTGCTCAACCTGCCTCATAGACAAGGTTTAAAGGGAAGCAAGAGCTTGTGTAGTGATCTGTTATAAGAAGTGCTATAGTACACGTTTGGAGTGCATGAACCCAAGAGCTTATGGGGATAAGAAAATAAGCTGATTGTTTTCACTCAATTGTACTGCATGAACTTTATAATTTCCTGTTTGTAGCTGGATAAAATATAAGACCCACATGCCAGGAATGTGGCTGTCTTGAATATAAGTTTAAGTTGGACATTATTGAAGAAGCAGTCTCTTTTCAACTTTCTGTTTGGCTATAAAATATTAACCTTCAAAACCTGTACAAAGTCCTATCTTTGGAGCGGGAGAAATAAACCCTAATAAAGAAATAAATTTTCTCTATTCGTGCCTTGCCTGTTCACTCGGTCACCCACAACTACAAGATGACCTCCAGGCTAGCCCTACCTTAAACCCTCAAGGTCAAGGTACGGGCACTAGGGGCGCTACATAGAGTGGCGTAGTTTTTAGGATTCTCCTACAGGCGAAAAGGTGCCACTGCAGAAGAACTTATTTCCCGCTGGACCCCGGCCGAAGAGCTGACAAGCCCAGCAGAGGAGAAAACGACTGCGGAAAGGCTACAGGAGCCAATCCTGAAGTGCTTCATATACACCATCACCAGGTAAAGGGTATCCGCCCCGGGTGGTGGAGGATACTAGAAGGAGAGGTCCCCTAGTGGTAATAGGGGAAAGTGAAAAAAAAAAAAAAAAGGGAAAAGTCCTGTTTTTTTTTTTAAAACACATAGAAGTGTTGAGATATCGCACTTGGGTCCTGTGTTTTTGTTTTCCTTGCAGGAATTTTCAAAATGGAATTGAATCCGAAAGAAATTTTCACCTGGATGGCGACACAGTTGAAGCGCCAGTCTGACCTTTCTCTGGAGGCCCAGCAGAGAGCCGCAGACCAGTTAAAGGAACAGCAGCAGCCCCTTCTGACTTTATTGGAGGAGTATTTACGTGAAAGAAAACAAGCTACTGTACCAGTTCCTAATACAGGTTTACCTTTGAATACAAATGAGCTGCCTGTGAGCACAGGAGTCTTATTTAACTTTGGACAACTTACCAGCCATGATGACATTGATGACTACCTAGAAAGTTTTGAAAGGGTAGCACGGCTAAGCTTATGGCCAAAAGAGCAATGGGCCTTAAGGCTAGCCGCTTGTCTCACTGGGGAAGCTATGGCGGCCTATCGTGCCATGCCAGCTGACTTGGCTGGGAGTTTTGAAGAAGTGAAAAGGGCAATTAGGGAGAGACTAGGTCTCACTCCCCTGATATACCGCTCTCGTCTGAGGAGTGTGAGGCTCAGACAGAGTGAGACGCCAAAGTCCTTATATCATAGGATAAGGGGTTTATTATATAAATGGCTGAATCCAGAAAGGAGATCCATGGACTCCCTTCTGGACGAGCTAATCCTAGAACAGTATATGGAGGCACTACCCTCAGAGATCCGTACCTTTTTGGTCCTCCAAAATTGTAGAACAACCCAAAAGGCCGTGTCTCTCTCGGAGAGATTTGTAGAGGCCGAGTTAACGGCCCAAAGAGGGGGCACCCCTTTAAAGGATTGGAGTCAAGGAGGATCCGAAAGGACAAGGAAGGTACAGGACGATCCTCTCGGTATTTGCATGCCTCTTAGGAAAGATACAGCATGTAGAGTAAAATGTTATAAATGTGGACAGCTAGGTCATATACAAAAGTTTTGTCGTATGAAAACTGCGTTTGTGGCAGATAACTGTTCAGAGAATAGACCGGGATTTCTGTTGCCTGTGTCAATACAGGGGGTCACTACACAAGCATTGCTGGATTCTGGGGCAGAACTAAGTATGATCTCGGAGGAATTCTGGAAAACTATAGAGGACCAACTGGCCCCGGAAAGAATTCCTCCTGCTAATGAAGTAAAGATTAGGTGTGTGCATGGAGGAACGTCCTCCTATCCGGTATACAACCTATCTATAGCAGGCCTAGGTACCCTAAGAACTATCCCGCTAGCAGTAGTACCCCGTCTCCCCCATTCCATGATTTTAGGCAAAGATTGGCCCCAGTTCCATCAGGGTCTAGTGCAAGGGATAAGAGAAAGAGAAAGTTCCCCAGTAGAAGAAGACCCCGAGGAAGTGCCAGCACTAGCCACCCAAAAGCTAGAATCAGTGCTACGGCCGCTGATACCTTCTAGCTGTAAGAATAAAAGAAGGGAAACTCCAAGGAGTAGTGATGCAGACAAGTCTAAATTTGTTTTAAAGTTTTGTAGAATGACCCCTAACGCGCGGGCCCCCAATAGAGCCACACCAAACGCAGCAGGGTTAGACCTCAGCAGCGCGGAAGATATAGTCGTGCCCGCAGGAGGAAAGGCATTGATAGACACTGCTTTACAGGTGGAACTGCCTGCCGGCTGTTATGGCCGGTTAGCTCCCCGGTCAGGCCTAGCGCTTAAACATTTTATAGATGTTGGGGCAGGGGTCATAGACCCAGATTACCGGGGTTCCATAAAGGTGCTTCTTTTTAACTTTGGTAAAACCAATTTCGGGGTGAAGAATGGCGACCGTATAGCACAGCTCATATGTGAGCGCGTCGGAATGCCCCCGGTAGAAGAAGTACCTAATTTGTCCACAACAATGAGAGGGACACAAGGTTTTGGGTCAACCGGGACCAACAGTTGGCAGGGCTTAGCAGCTTCGGTGGAGAGGGAGGACTTAGAAGAGGAAGACCTCGGACCCCAGCTAACGGACTGCCAACAGACGCCGGAACCACGCTTAGACGAAGGGCTTTCATGGGCCCAAAAGCACGAGCTGGGACAAGTCCTCTCCCGCTATAAGGATGTCCTCACCCCAATGCCGGGCGAAACAAGACTAATAGCCCATGAAATAGTCACAACGCCAGGGGAAGTGGTCAGACAGCGTCCTTACAGACTTCCGGAAGCTAAAAAGAATGAAGTAATCCGGCAGGTCAAAGAGATGCTGGCTATGGGGGTGATTGAGGAGTCCCGTAGCCCGTGGAACAGCCCTATAGTTATGGTTCCTAAACCAGATGGATCGATCCGTTTCTGCATCGATTTTCGGAAAGTGAATTCGATATCCAGATTCGATTCGTACCCGATGCCGAGGATCGAGGAACTCTTGGACCGCTTGGGGCAAGCCAAATACCTCACGACCCTAGATATGTCTAAGGGTTATTGGCAAGTCCCCCTCACGAGAGAAGCCCGGCCGAAGACCGCTTTCAGCACCCCAGTAGGCCTATATCAATTCAGGAGGATGCCTTTCGGTCTACATGGCGCGGCCGCTACATGTCAGCGTCTCATGGACATGGTCCTTCGCCCTCATCACGCATACGCGGTCGCCTATATGGACGACGTAGTGATCCATAGTGGGACCTGGACTCAGCATCTCCAGCAAATAGAAGCGGTGCTACTATCTATCCGAAATGCGGGCCTCACCTTGAACCCAGCAAAATGCCTCTTCAGCGGTCAAGAGGTGAAGTATCTGGGCCACGTAGTCGGCCGCGGAACAGTAAAACCCCTGGTGAATAAAATCGCCAGTGTGCAGGCATTCCCAAAACCCAGCAACAAAAAGCAGTTACGGAGTTTTTTGGGGCTAGTGGGATATTATAGAAGGTTTATTCCACATTTTTCTGAGAAAACGGCCGCACTGACAGAGATGCTCTGGAAGAACGCCCCAAATAAGGTGAAATGGAGCGCAGAAGCAGAAAGGATGTTTGACCTATTGAAAAAACAACTTTGTGAGGCTCCAGTATTGAAGGGGGTAGATTTCTCCAAAACCTTCATTGTCCAGACTGACGCCTCCGATACGGGTCTCGGGGCCGTCTTATCACAAAGACATGAAGGGGTAGAGCACCCTGTGCTATTTTTGAGTAGACGACTGCTACCAGCAGAGCGGAATTATTCCACTATAGAACGCGAGTGCCTAGCTATTAAGTGGGCTATCGATGCGCTTCGTTTTTATTTAGTGGGAAGGAGATTCATACTGGTCACGGACCACGCACCTTTACGCTGGCTAAACCAGATGCACAACCACAACTCCAGACTTACTCGGTGGTTTATGGCATTGCAAGCCTTTGAGTTTCAGGTGGAACACCGTGCCGGCAAGCTTCATCAGAATGCTGATGCCCTTAGTAGAATCACGTGCTGGCCGGATTCTCCTAAACCAGCCCGTGATATCTTAAGGGGGGGGATCTGTGACGCTGCAGCAGTACCTGAAGCCATGGAAATAAATACTGACCCGGTGGCAAGACCTGGTATTGCAGGAAGAGGCAGTAAAATTCCTTCCCAGCACAGATCACAAGGGAACAATCAGTCAGATCAGCCTAACCCGGGGGAAGGGAGGAGCGAGGTCACTGATTGGGCACACCCTGCTAGGAGGTGGGCTTCCCAGGACAGACGTACCCTGTATAACAGGAAGAAGGAAAATAGAGGCAGAGAAAGAGGCAGAGAAAGAGGCAGAGAAGGAAGGAGGAGAAATAGAGACCGAGAGAGCAGCAAAGACAGAGAAAGCCAGAAGGCAGCTGGAAAAGCAACAGAGGCGTATGGGGAGAAGAGTTGGAATGAAAATCCCAAGGAGAGAAAGAACCAGAGGACAAGCTGGTTAGAGAAACAGAACTGGTTGAGAAGCCAGCCAAAGGAACCACAGAGAGGAGCATTTACCAAACCAGGATACAGATACCAGAGAGGCTCAGTGCAGCAGGAAACCTTCCAGGACTCAGAGGAGGGCGTGGCACAGAGAGACCCAGGTGGGAAGCCTAACGGTTTGGAACCAGAAGCTCAGCCGTGGAAATACTGGCAACCGGTTGAAGAATCTCCCTGCATTCCTCATCAAGGTACTTTTAACTGCAATAAGAGTTTTTATGACAAGCCAAACTGTGTTATTGGTAGTTTTGAAACCCAGGGAAAGCCTAGGATCTATCCAGACAGTTGGCTACAGCCAGAACCTCCAGCAATTAAACCTTGTGTCTCTTTTAAAACTCCTGAAGAAAGCAGTAAAGAAGCTAGCCTTAGAAATACTGCAGATATCTTTACCAGAGATATTTACCAGAGGATTTTAGAAGCATCCAAAGGGGAATTGCCAAAGGAAAACCCTCTGCCTGCCTATGATGTAAGATTTCCAGCACTTGCTGATAGAGACAAGTGGGGGAAGGGTAATTACAGCACCGTGCCTAAAGAGAGTGTGTGTACCGGTAGAATAGCTGTGAATGAAGCCAAGCCTCCCAGTCTCTGTATACCACAAGGAGAAGCAGTTTCCTCACCTGTTCCTCACAGCCAGCAAGCTCAAGTATTATTAAGAGGGCTTCAGGCTTTCTTAGAAAAGCATCTTGTTCCTGAGCAGACAGTGTCAAGCCCAGACCCCCAAGCAACGCTGTTAAATCCTTTGCCTATATTAGACCAGCCCATGGACTGCTCAACCTGCCTCATAGACAAGGTTTAAAGGGAAGCAAGAGCTTGTGTAGTGATCTGTTATAAGAAGTGCTATAGTACACGTTTGGAGTGCATGAACCCAAGAGCTTATGGGGATAAGAAAATAAGCTGATTGTTTTCACTCAATTGTACTGCATGAACTTTATAATTTCCTGTTTGTAGCTGGATAAAATATAAGACCCACATGCCAGGAATGTGGCTGTCTTGAATATAAGTTTAAGTTGGACATTATTGAAGAAGCAGTCTCTTTTCAACTTTCTGTTTGGCTATAAAATATTAACCTTCAAAACCTGTACAAAGTCCTATCTTTGGAGCGGGAGAAATAAACCCTAATAAAGAAATAAATTTTCTCTATTCGTGCCTTGCCTGTTCACTCGGTCACCCACAACTACAAGATGACCTCCAGGCTAGCCCTACCTTAAACCCTCAAGGTCAAGGTACAGGCACTAGGGGCGCTACAGTACCTAGCAGTTTCCCCAAGGGACACAGGTTCCACAATGCTTGTATTGGTTCAAGCATTGATATCCTAGGTCCCTTCTTAATAATGGTTTATGGACCTTTCCTCCAAGAACTTGTCCAAACCTTTTTTAAACCCAGCTACACTAACAGCCTTTACTACATCTTCCGGTAACAAATTCCAGAGTTTGACTACACGTTGAGTGAAAAAATATTTTCTTTTATTAGTCTTAAATAGTTTACCCTGTAGCTTTATTGCATGTCCCCTAGTCTTTCTATATTCTGATAAGGTAAACAATCGATCTACGTTTACCCGTTCCACTCCATTCATTAATTTATAGACTTCTATCATATCTCCCCTCAGCCGTCTCTTTTCCAGGTTAAAGAGCCCTAACCTTTTTAGCCTTTCTTCATAGGAGTATCCTTCCATCCCCTTTACCATTTTGGTGGCTCTTCTCTGAACCTTTTCTAAAATCTCTATATCCTTTTTAAGATACGGCGACCAGAATTGCACACAATATTCAAGGTGTGGTCTCACCATGGAACGATATAGAGGCATTATAATATCTTTTGTTTTATTTTCCATTCCTTTCCTTATCATACCTAGAATTCTATTTGCTCTCTTGGCCGCCGCTGCACACTGGGCCGAGGGTATTAACATGGTATCCACAATGACGCCTAAATCTTTTTCCTGGGTGGTGGTTCCTAATGTGGAACCTTGCATCGTGTAACCATAGTTTGGGTTGTTCTTCCCTAGGTGCATAACCTTGCACTTGTCCACATTAAATTTCATCTGCCATTTTGATGCCCAGTCTTCCAATTTATCAAGATCCTCTTGCAATTTTCCACAATCCTCTTGGGTTTTAACAACTTTAAATAGTTTTGTGTCATCTGCAAATTTGATAACCTCACTCGTTATTCCACTTTCCAGGTCATTTATGAATATGTCAAAAAGCAGCGGACCCAGCACAGATCCCTGGGGTACACCACTATTCACCTTTCTCCATTGGGAAAATTAGCCATTTAGCCCTACCCTCTGCTTTCTGTCTTTTAACCAGTTCCTGATCCACAATAGTACACTGCCTCCTATCCCATAACTCTTTAGTTTTGCCAAAAGTCTCTGATGAGGGACCTTGTCAAAGGCTTTCTGAAAGTCCAGATACACAATATCAACCGACTCACCTTTGTCCACCTGATTATTCACTCCTTCAAAAAAACATAACAGATTAGTAAGACAAGATCTTCCTTGTCTAAAGCCATTTTCCTCCAATACTACCCAACCAGCAATGGCACCTAGGTATTCCCTCTGAAGAAATGACCCACTTGGAAACGACCCTTACTTTCATTATGATATTGTTGTTCAATTCTAGCCGTGTAAATATCTCATGTATATAGTTTACCCCTGTTATCCAAGTTTGTACCCCTGTTCAATGTAAAACCAAACAGCTTGTTGTTATGGTCGTTGTGTTATAATGTGAACCGCGCTGATGCCGAATAGTGCGGTATATAAGAAACTGTAATAAATAAATAATAAATAAAAAATAATAATGTTGGCTGTCTCCCATTAGGTCATGACTATCTACATGCTGAGTAATTTTATTCTTTATGATGGTTTCTACCATTTTTCCCGGTACTGATGTCAGGCTCACCGGTCTGTAGTTTTCCACATCACCCCTGGAGTGGAGTAGTGGCCTAGTGGTTGGGGCAAGGTACTTCAGGTCAGGGGTTCAAATCCCACTAGAGGACAGCAACCTTGGGCCGGAAGGACTGGGGTTTCTAGTCCCACAGGTGCTCCTTGTGGTCTTGGGCAAGCCACTTAACCCTCCATAGCCCATGTTCACTGTAAAATAGTTATCTCCAAGTTATAATGCCTTGTTCAATGTAAACCGCAATGATGCAGAATAGCGTGGTATATAACAGAATGTAAATTAATAAATAATTGGATGTGCTGTTGTTTGTTTCCACCTTTGTGCCGTGCCAAAGGGCCCTCTGGTGAGGCCCGTGGACGTGCTCGTCGGAGATGGCTTTTATGCTGGCTCTGCTGCTCTGCTGCTCCTCCCACTGCCCCGATTGGGCAGGAGTCTCCGAGCAGGAGATTTGGCTGCCTCTCCCGCTCGGGCACTCACCCCAAATCGGGGGAGCTGTTGAAAAGTGGCTGCTGCTGTCCCTCGTCGGAGCTGGCTTTTATGCCGGCTCTGCTGCTCTCCTGCTCCTCCCACTGCCCCGATTGGGCAGGAGCCTCCGAACGGGAGATTTGGCTGCCTCTCCCACTCAGGCGCTCTACCCGAATCGGGGGAGCTGCTGAAATGTGGCTGCTACTATTACTACTTATCATTTGGAACACATGTAAAAGAGATTTAACTGCTTTTTCTCTGAAAGAACAGCTGGGAAGCCAGCTGGTATTTTGGTAGGTCTCTCTTTTGCTTCAACAGGTACCTAAGCTCCACCAACTAAATAATGGCTGGGAAAAATTGTATCGCCAAAGCTGTTGCCCCCATTACAGCTTCAGCCTCTGTCCATACAGATGTCCCAATGGCAGTTGAAGGACCAGTTCCATGTGCAGGATGCCTGCATGCTGAAGATCTCAGAAAACAAGTGGAGGAGCTCAGAGAAGAGGTGGTGAGGCTGAGGAGCATTCAAGACAGTGAGAAGTACATTGATGAGATGCTTCTTGAAACATCCAAGCTCTCCAGCAGAGGAGAAGATGGGAGGCTACAGAATGACAAAGGTTGGACATGAGTCACCAGGACCTGCAGAATCACCAATCAACTCCTCTAGCCCTTGAATTGAAGAAACATTATGCAGCCCTGGAAGTGAAGGAGGTGAAAGCATCCCTGGAAAAGGAAGAACCAGAGCTCAAGCACCCCAAAGTTACTGAATCAGTGATCACATGGAAAGCGAAGGGTAGTGGTGGTTAATGACTCTCTTCTGAGGGGTACTGAGGCGTCCATCTGCCAACCAGACTTAATGTCCAGAGAGGTATGCTGTCTGCCAGGTGCTAAAATCCGAGATGTTATGGAGAGTTTGCCGAGACTCATCAAGCCCACTGACTATTACCCGATGTTGCTCATCCATATTGGCACAAATTACACTGCCAGAAATCCCTCTGAATGTATCACAAGTGACTTCATGGCTCTGGGATAGAGGGCAAAGCAGATAGGGATGCAGGTGGTGTTCTCTTCAATCCTCCCTGTTGAGGATAAAGGCCAAGGCAGAGAAATTTGCATCCTGGAGATAAAGGCATGGCTGCGTGGATGGTGTCATACAGCCCCGCAACCCGTGTCTCAGAATCAGGCCCAAAGTGATGGAGCATGATGGGATACATCCAAATGTATTGAGGGAACTTAGGAAAGTTCTAGCAGCTCCACTGTCTGATCTTTTTAATGCTTATTTAGAGTCAGGAATGGTCCCAGAGGACTGGAAAAGAGCGCAAATGGTCCATCTACACAAAAGCGGAAGTAAGAACAAGTTTGAGAACTACAGGCCAGTTAGTCTGAGCTCTGTGGTGAGTAAATCAATGGAAATGTTGCTGAAAGAGAGGATAGTGAGGTTTCTGGAATACAATGGCTTACAGGATTTGAGGCAGCAAGGTTTTACTAGAGACAGGTCTTGTCAGATAAATTTGATTTGTTTCTTTGACTGCATGACCAGATAGTTGGACCAAGGGAGAATGTTAGATGTGGCATACTTACATTTCAGTAAAACCTTTGACATCATTTTGCATAGGCAACTTATAAATAAATTGAGTGTCCTAGGGAAGGACCCTAAAGTGATTGATTGGGTTAGAAATTGGTTGAATGGGAGACAACAAAGTGTACAGGTAAACAGAGTTTATTCTGAGAAGGACATTAACAGTGGTATGCCTTGATCCGATGTTTTTCAACATTTTTAAAATGATATTGCAGAAGGGCTGTCAGGTAAAGTTCACCTCTTTGCAGATACAAAAATCTGCAATAGGGTAGACACCCAGGAAGGTGTAAATAACATGAGGAGGAATTTACTGAAGCTTGAAAAATGGTCATGAATTTGGCAGCTGAGATTAAATATTAAAAAATGCAGGGTTATACATTTGGGCTGCAAAAGTCAAGGGAGCAGTATAGTATAGGGGGTGAAGTACTTTTGTCCATGAAAGAGGAGCAGGACCTAGGTATGATTGTTTCTGATTATCTTAAGGTGGCTAGACGGGTAGAAACGTTTGTGATGAAAGCCAGAAGGATGCTTGGGTGCATAGTGAGAGGAATGGCCAGCACCAAAGAGAAGGTGATAGTGCTTCTGTGTTAGTTTTTGGTGAGACTTCATCTGAAGTACTGTGAGCTATTCTAGGGATCACACCTTCAAAAGAATACAAATAGGATGGAGTCAGTGCAGAGGGCAGCTACTAAAATGCTCAGTGGTCTTCGTCATAAGGCATATTTATTTATTTAACCTTGTTTTTTCTTATACTGCCTTATCCTTTAGTCAAAATGGTTTACAGCATAACAAGGTAACAGTTTACATTATAATATTGTGGCATGATAACAGTAAAAGAATAACATTATATATATAGCATAATAGCATGATGACGGTTAAATGATAACATTATATACGTAAGAACTTATAAGGTAATAACTTGTTAATGGAGTAAGTGACCAGGTAGCATAAATTTGGGTGTTAACATGATAAAGGAGAGTCTGTGGAAAGTGGAGTCCATGAGGTGTAATGATGGAGGGTTAAGTTGTGTTTGTACTGTGCAATGTAACTTCTGGAATGTTCTGTGAACAGGTGAGTTTTTAGCCTTTTCTGAAGTCTTTGATGTCCTTAGTGGCTCGGATGTCTTCTGGGAGAGAGTTTAATAGAGCAGGTGCAGCGAGGGAGAAGGCCCTCTTGCAGGTGATTTGTTTAGCTTATGAATGGGTGTTAGGTATGACAATCAGGTTCTTGTTATTGGTTCATTTCAGTCGGGTTTCAGGGTCTCTTGTGAACAACGTTTGTAGGGTATCTCCTGAGGTGTAATGTAGAATTTTAAATATGGTGAGTATTGTCTTGTACTTGGTGCGTGAATGTATGGGGAACCAGTGTAGTTGATTCAGGATATGTGTTATGCGATTGTGTCTTGCTGATCCTGTGATGAGTAGGCTGCCATATTTTTTGGCCAGTTGCAGTGGGTGAATGGTATGTTTTGGGAGGCCTTGATATATTAGGCTGCAATAGTCCAGGACTGCTGTTATGCAGGGCCAACCCGACACATGTGCGAGAATGTTGTTTGCACAGGGACCCATGCTTCAGGGGGCCCCATGCCAACTTCATGCCACACATGCTGTTCGATTCCTGACTGTTTGCAGGGCTGGCTTCAGAGGGAGCCGAAGAGACCCAAGGCCCTGGTTCACCTCTGCACAGCTGCTGGAGTGAAGAGCGCCATTTCCTTCACTCCAGCAGCTGTGTTCTCGTGCAGGATTTTTTCCCAGTCCATAAAGCTATTAAAAAGATGATTGAGGCTGAGTGGGAGCTCCCGGAGGCAATGTCCCGCTTGTATCCACTGTCACCCAAGGAAAGGGAAGTCCTCAGGCTGCCTAAGGTGGGACACCTTGGTTATGAGAGTGACCAAGAAAACTACCATCCCAGTCGAGGGGGGGCTGTGCTCAGGGACCCCCATGACCAGCGGCTTAAGACGATGCTGAAGCAGGCTTTTAAGGCTAATGTGCTCACATTACAGTCTGCTATTTGTGGGGCCTACGTGGCCAAGACTTGCTTACAATGGGCCAAGAGCCTGCCAGGGAGTCATGTAAGGGGCAGGTTTGGGCGCTGTTAGAATCCAGGGTGGCTTACCTGGCGGATGCCTTCTACGACCAGGTGCGGGCCTTCTCTAAAAGCATGGCTTTGGCTGTGGTGGCACATCAACTTTTTTGGCTTCACAATTGGTCGGCAGATGTTGCCTCCAAGTTGCGTCTGTCGAAGCTTCCTTTCAAAGGGAAGCTCCTCTTTGGTGAGGCACTGTGAAAAGTTGGTCAAAGACATGACCGATCCAAAGGGGGTCTCCTGCTGGAAGATAAGCCTAGGAAGGCCAAGACACCTGGAGCTCTGCAGAACCAATTCTGGGATTTTCAGCGCTTTCGAGCAACATGCTTTGCCCCATTTCAGAGGGCACGCTTTCCTGCTGGGGGAACCCTTCCTTTTGAGGAAGGGGCACAGGCAGGCGATATTATTCCCCTGCCACGAGGACTGCCAAGAACACGCAATGAGGCGAGGAGGGTTCAGGCAGGAATAAAGTTAGGGGGTCAGCTTCGACTCTTCTACTCTGCATGAGCCCACATTACATAGAACCAGTGGGTCCTCAAGATCATCCGAGAGGGCTACATGCTAGATCTGGTGCAATCCATCCCTGAAGCCCATCATTGTCTCCCAAATCAAGTCCTCAGTGAAATGCTGGGCGGTCAGGGACATGCTCGATTGGCTTTTCAGTCTGGGGACAATCGTCCCAGTTCCCGTCACCTAATGCGGGTCCAGACACTGCTCGATTTATTTAGTGTTCCCCAAGAAGGAAGGTTCCTTCCATCCGATCCTGGATCTCAAGTCGGTAAATAGATTCATGTGGTTCCCGCATTTTCACATGGAGACCCTCCATTCGGTGATTCCTGTTGTTCGCGAGGGCGAATTCCAGACTTTGCTAGACCTGATGGAGGTGTATCTTCACACCCCAATACACAGGGAGCATCAGCGATACTTGAGGTTCACAGTTCCCAAGGGCCATTTCCAGTTCTGTACCCTTCTGTTCGGACTTGCAACTGCACCCAGGACCTTCACCAAGGTCATGGTGATGGTGGCAGCTGCCTTGAGGCGTGAGGGGTTCTTGGTCCACCCTTACCTGGATGGAGAGCAAGGCGGCCACTGCACATGTGGTCACGTTCCTGCAAAGTCTGGGATGGGTGGAGAACTTCGAGAAGGATTCCCTCCGCCCCTCAAAGTGGCTCACCTATTTGGGGGTGCTCTTCAACATGCAAGCAGATCAGAAGCTGCACCAGCAGGTTCGATGCTTCCTCTGGATGTCTCGGCTGTCCGCCTGGTACTACCTACAGCTTCTGGGTAGCATATGATTGAGTGAGGAGTGGGCAGATAAGGGATGGCATGTGGGCATTGATGGCATAGTGCAGTTAGAATGGGTATTTTGGGCATGCGCTAAACATGAATGATGCCATTAGCATGGGTGCATTTAACACCACCTCAAGGGGTGGCAGTAAATGCATCTGCATACCAGTTAGTGCAGTGTGGCTCATTAGCTACACGCTAATGGCAAGGAAATGGACGCATATGCCCCCTAAAGTTAGCACGATCCTCCGCACTAGTTTTATGGCTCAAATGCATGCTACTGATGCCCTTTAGTAAACATGACTTAACTGCTTTTTCTACATTCTCCAGCAAACTTTTGAAAGCTTAATTGTGCATAAGGTGAAAAACATTTCTCTGATTTAGAAACATAGAAACATGACAGCAGAAAAAGACCATATGGCCTACCTAGTCTGCCTTTCCATATCAATTACTATACTCCTCTTTTTTCCTTTAGAGAGCTTCTGTGTTTGTCCCACGCTTTCTTGAATTCAGATAATAACCTCATCTCTACTCCCTCCACTGGGCGACTATTCCACGCATCTAATACTCTTTCTGTAAAGAAATATTTCCGCATATTACTCCTGAGTCTATCTCCTTTCACCCTCATCTTATCTCCCCTCATTGCAGAGCTTGCTTTCAGTCGAAAGAGGCTCTCCTCCTCTGCATTTATGCCATGGATATATTTAAACGTTTCTATCATATCTCCTCTTTCCTGCCTTTCCTCTAACATATATATATTAAGATCTTTAAGTCTGTCCCCATATGCTTTATTTATAATAAAGACCACTAACCATTTTAGTAGTCACCCTCTGTACTGACTCCATCCTGTTTATATCCTTTTGAAGGTGTGGTCTCCAGAATTGCACACAATACTCCAAATGAGGTCGCACCAAAGACTTAAACAGAGGCACTATCACCTCCTTTCTTCTGCTGGCCATTCCTCTCCCTATGCACCCAAGCATACTTTTGGCTTTGTTTTAAACATATTTGTTTTAAACAAGCTATGTAGTAACTTCATGGAGTGTTACCTAGTCTTTGTAAATTTGAAAAAAGTGAACGACTGATTCAGGTTTACCCATTCCAGTCCACTCAGGATTTTATAGAACACTATCATATCTTCCCGCAGCCACGTCTTTTTTCAAACTGAAGAGTCCTAACCTCTTTACTCTTTCCTTGCAAAGGATCATTCCATCACCTTTAGCATTTTGGTCAATCTCCTCTGTACCTTTTCTAATTCTGCATTGTACATCTATATGTACAGAGTTGCATACACCCTGTAGGCTATACAAATGATTAGTAGTAGTTAGTAGTAGTAGTAGCTATGTATATCTCTTCCTGAGATGCAACAACTAGAAGGGCACACTATACTCAAGGTGCGGTCGCACCATCCATTCCTTTCCGAATAATTCCTCACAGTCTGTAAGCTTTTTGACTGATGGGACACATTGAGCCTACTTTGGGTTTGAATTTCTGCTTATTATGCCACTAAAAGTATATTCACTTATTTATGCCATCTAAAAAGATGACATACAGTACCAATATCTACTGCACATGTACAACTCCGGGAATAATTTTTTTTTTTACTGTAGCTAAAAGTAGACTTAAGAGGTAATTTTATAAGGAGTTGCATAAAGTTACACACCATCAGTGCATGCAAGTCATGTATTCTCAATGATTTATGTATGTGGATGGGCCTTTATGCACAAACTTAGCCAGTCCCTATTCTGTAAGTACACACATTAGGCTCATGGCATGTACTTTTGCTGTGGGCGTGCACCAGGATAAAGCCAGGGCCAGCACAACACAGTAAGTGAGGTAAGCATGGCAGCGAGACACTGATATTTGAAGGGCGCCAAATTACAGAAAAATAGAAAACGTGGAAGCAAAAAAAAAAAAAGAGAAAAATAAGGCTAAAAAAACATAAAAGAAGCATTAAAAACGAAGGTGTTATAAAAAAACAGCATTGTGAATGCCGCCATAAGTTTTTGGCTAATGAGGGAGAGGGATGCCGAGTTATAGGTTGCAGGGGAGCACCAGAAACCCTAGCACTGGCCCTGGGCAGAGCTTGGGTAGAACATAAATTTACACACGTAAGTTATAAAATACGATAACTTAAGCACGTTCTTTACAAATCTAGGTGTGACATTTACACCAGCCCTATAGCTGACATAAGAATCCGTGCTTATATTTGCCAAATTTATCCCAACACTTAACTTTATAAAACATCCACTCGTTAACTAGATGCAACTTTATAAAATTATCTCTTGGGGGGGTAACTTTATAAGGTGAGGCTAGATTTACACACATTGTTATGCAGGTATTTGATTCCTAGTTTATAAACTCAAGTACATACATCTTTCATTCCCTAAAACAGGGAAATAAGTGATAGAAAGCATGTGCATTTAAGGCACGATTATTTGCATCATTCCATATGGCTGGTATAGATGCTCACTCCTAGATTTTTCAAGAACATGCCTAAATCATACTGTTGTATAATTTATAGAAACATACATAGAAACATAGAAAATGATGGCAGAAAAAGTCCACATGGTCCATCTAGTCTTCCCTTCCATATCCACTATGATTTATTTATTTAAACGTTTTTATATACCGCCCTTTCCAGTGATCAGAGGTGGTTTACAATGAACAAAACTCGTTTACAAAGAACATAGAACATATCAAACTATATTATAAGGTACTATTTACAAATCAGCTATTCACCTATACAGCAGAATAGTGGATGCTGAGGCAGAGCTATCTACAGTGTAGGGTGGGAAGGGGACGGGATAAGGGAGAAATATATTAAATGGAGTTTCATAAAGAGAAAGGTTTAGAGGGGGAGGAGAAGAGTAATTACCTAATTAAGATATATCAAGTGAGAAAGAGGTTCAGGAGGGTATGTATTTATTGTATTTGTATTTCTCCAGTATATAGCGGAGAGAAGTAGAGGGGGATCATGGTGTTCGAGGTGGAGTAATAGAGGTGTTGAGGTTAAACTGTTAAATGAACAGGAACTTTTTAAGCTCTTTTCTAAAAGCCTGTAGAGCTTTTATTAGTCTTAGATTGTCTGGGAGAGCGTTCCAGAGAGTAGGGGCTACAAACAAGAATGCTCTTGAACTTGTAGTTTTGATTGTGTTACGAAAAAGGGCTTTTATCTAGAGATCTTCTGTGCTTGCCCCATGCTTTCTTGAATTCAGATACTGTGCTCATCGCCACTACTTCTACTGGGAAACTATTCCTCACATCTACCACTTTTTCCGTAAAGAAATATTTCCGCATATTACTCCTGAGTCTATCCCCTTTCACTCTCATCCTATGTCCCCTCGTAGCAGAGCTTGCCTTCAATTGAAAGAGACCCTCCTGTGCATTTCACCTCTATCCCACCTTTCCTTTAAAGTATACATATTAAGATCTGTAAGTCTGTCCTCATATGCTTTATAACAAAGACCACTAACCATTTTAGTAGCCACCCTCTGTACCGACTCCATCCTGCTTATATCCTTTTGAAGATGCGGTTTCCAGAATTGCACATATACTCCAAATGAGGTCACATCAGCAACTTATACAGAGGCACTATCACCTCCTTTTTCTGCTGGCCATACCTCTCCCTGTACACCCAAGCATCTTTCTGGCTCTCGCAGTCACCTTTTCTACTTGTTTATGCACGTAAATATGCACTTCACCCCATACACAGTTACATGCTATCTGAGATGTGCCTTTAAATGATCAGTCTCCACATGGCAAATCTTCTGAAAGTTGTGCCACGTACAATCTCCTGTAAACCCCTCTTAAGGATCATTTAGGGGTTATTTTAGAAGCCTTATTCATGATTTTCACATGTAAACACCAGCACTTACCCATGGTGGATGTCCTTACTACATGGAAGCTGCAAGAGGGTGTGTCTTGGGCATGGTTAGGGCATGGCCAGAGCAGGTCAAAAATCTACACGTGAATTCCCCATTTCATATAGCGAATACACGTGTATGACCAAAAATATACAAATCAGCATGTAAACTTGTTCCCTGTTACATTTAGGCTTTTAAAGTGCTCATTTCTACCAGCCCTTTATAGGGGGGCCTTAATCCCCCATTGTTTATTCCCCCCTCCATGTTGAAATTAGAAAAAGAGAGCGGCACCTTTACACTTGAAGCTTGCAACATGTTTCACCTATGTATGTAAGTGTGCGGCGCCTACATGTGTAAACTACAAAATACCAATGTCCCCCTTGCTGTCTCTGTGTAGGGCTCCCTGTATGAACAGCAGGGTTGTAGGGAGAGCCTTAGAGAGGGGTGAGCGATGGCAGTGCGTAGGCAGACCATCACCCAGAACATAAAGGGCCAATTCTGAGGTTGGCCCTGTATGTCCTGGGTCGGCCTTCTAGACAGGGGACTTATTCCACATAAGAGGTGGAATAAGTCCCCCTCAATGTCGGGGGACAGCGGAGACCGCCAGCAGCAAGATGGTGAGGGGATGCAGTGAGTTCCCTGTAGCCTGATCCTAGCCATGGTGGGCCGGAACGGGGGTTGAGCTGAGGAGAAAGGGGGGCTCTGTCCTGCGGCTGGCAATCGTGGCTCCTGAATGGAGCCGTGGTGCCATGGCAACGGGACGCCATGGCATTGTGGCTCCATTCAAGAGCCTGACTGAGTTAGCCGGGAATTTGTAGGGCGTACGGCCCTTCAGAATCATGGCCCATCCTGCATGTACAGGCCGGTAGACCCAATTGTGATCCCATGAGGGCTAGACATCCTTGCAGGATGAGAATCAGGTCTACTGTTGTATGCCCCGATTCGGAGGGGCCGTACAGGGGCTGGACATCCAGAAGGGAATAGACCTCCATGCATACAAAGGACTGAGCCATGCTAGCTATACGCTAAAGCCTTAGAGTGCACCTGCAGACAGATTTTCAAGTAAACAGTCTGCAACATGAAATTGTCTGAACATATAAATATATATAGTGCCGCGTGCTGTCTGCCACCATGCACATAGAATAACATGGGTGCTGCATGAGTGCGCACACTAATGTTCAGGAAACATTGCTTATGATGTACACATAATCATTTATAACACGCCAATCTTTCTTGGTTGGGCTTGATAGACTTTTGGTCTGACTCTTCATGGCACATCATGTGCTGATAGGATGCTTCCACTTATTATCAATAATGCAAAAAAAATATTCAAATTTTGATGTTAACTCAATGACAAACTCCTCACCCAGAACTCTAAAGAAACACTCAGCACCTGCGAGGTAATCCTGCCATTCCAAAACAATACTAACTCCCAGGACTCTCATAGCAACAACTGTACCTAGCAAGAGGTAGGAATACATTATACCAGGTTCAGTAACACTAATATACTTTCTATTGGGAAAACAGAAGCTGAAGTTCAGTAGACCCCCAAACTACAGACTAGCAGACTACTACACCTCGGTTGCACACCTTCATCAAATAAAGTATAAGGGAACACAAATTAAAAATAGAAATATGTAGACAAATGCTAAACTGGAAAACCCAATGAATCAGACAGCATCCCCAAGAAAGAGGAAAACCGAAATGCACATCCCCCTGTATTGTACAAAATCCGAAAGATATCGGAGATGCACATTTCCAAAAACTGAAAAAGAAAATTCAAAGACCTCCCACAATGGAATGAGCAGAAAATAACTGTATAATCCTGGGGAAACAGGGGATGAGTGCAGCGGCAAGAAGGGCCATGAGCTGCTGGGGCAGGTGGCAGTCTGCAAGAATAGAGACTCCCCAACCACACACTTGCAGGATACCCCAAGCTAGCTGCAAAGAGCTAGGTCAAGTGTACATTCCCCCAAAACAACAGTGTAGCACAGATTTTTTTTAGGATCTGATTTGCTAAATCTATTTTCCCATTTTCTATGGGAAAAGAAAGCTTAACAAAATCTGGCCCTTAGCATGCCACTGCATAGTGCCAGAAGGTGGTGGCCAAACTCCTACTCTCACCACCCCTAGTGACTCTTGAGATCTGCACCTGAGGCAACTTCCCTTTTTGCTTCCCACATCACTTGGCCTGGTTTTATATGTGAAGCAAAAAAATATATATATATCTCATCATCATGACTCCTCTGCTTCCCCCAGTCTCTGTCTCTGTCTCTCTTATCATCATGACTCCCCTGCTACCTCCTGTCTCTCTTTCTCTCTCTCTCATCAGCATGAGTCCCCTGCTTCCCCCAGTCTCTCTGTCTCTCTTTCTCTCTCTCATCATGACTCCCCACACTTCCCCCACTCTGTTGCTCTCTCTCTCATCATGAACCCCCCCCCCCCCGCACATCCTCCACTCTCTGTCTCTCTCTATCATGACCCTCCCACTTGCCCCACTCTCTGACTCTTTCTCCCAGTCTCTTCCCCCAGTCTCTTTGTCTCCCTCTTTCACAATGCCCCCCCCTCCACACTCACACACACTTCACCAGCCTCTCTGTCTCACTCTCTCATCATGACCCCTCCAGTCTCTCTGTCTTACGTTCTCATCATGAACCCGCCCCTCCCCCCTTCCTCCACTCTCTCTTTACATTCAATAGCAGCCACTGTTGTTCCCTTCCTGGCTATAAGTGTTCAAACGCGCAGTGCTTCACTTTCATAGCAGATCGCAGGGGGGCCCACCACGATTAGCTCTGAGAATAAAATGCCGGCATTGGGGTCAGCAGCAATGAGCAGCATGAGAAACTCACCCTCGCTCTTATCTTTAAGATCAGTGGGACAGTGCAGTACCGTGAAGGAAAAACAAGCACATCCAATTCCCGAATCCTGATAAGCAGCCAGTGCTGCACCATGCCGCACAACTCTTGTATGTGAAGAATGCAGAGCGCGGCTTATTCAGTGTGGCTGGATCTGTTCCTGACAATTCCATAAGCTTTTCAAAACCTCAGACACCTGATTGGCCAAAGGCAGAGCAAAGTTGGCAGAAGGCAGAGCTACGAGAGCGATGAGAAAATTTAAGGCCTGCCGTAAGAATATTTTGAGGGGACCCCAGCTGGAAGTGAGGGGCACAACATTGATGAATCAATTCCGATCTCCATCTCTTTTCTAAAATGTATCCCGTGAGATATTAGTGTTGAGGGAGATATTCAGTGGTGATTGCTAGCCCTTGTAAAGTGGCTAGCCTTTGCTGCTGAACTTTTAACCTAGATATTCAATGCCAGGACCATATCTGGCCAATAAACTGGGTAGTGATGATTCAACTGCTGCTCCGTTAGCTATGGTGACGAAAGTTAGGCCAGCCTTTAAAGTGTCTAACTTTCACCGCCGTTGGCTAACCCAGCTGGTGGCTGAATATTGCTGTTAGCTGGCTATCCCCAAACGCCACCTCCATTCTGCTGCTAACCACGTTACTCTCTCTGAATATTGGCCTCATCATATCAACTCAAGCTTCCGATATGCATTGTCCTAATTTTGTCCATATCGTCTCTTCACAAGCATTCAGAGTATTCCGACAAAGGACAATAAATCCAGCATCCATACTCATTTTACTCTGAAGTGGAAAGTGAGGTTCCCAGCAGACCGATCAGGAGTCTTCCACCCACACTGCTGCCAGTAGAGAGGTGCCTGCTCCTCGCAACTAAAACAAAATATCATAGCATCTCCTCCTACCAGCAGCAGCACTGCTTGAGTATTCCTGCACACAGGGACAGTCCTTCCACTAGGCAAGCTAGACAATTGTCTATGGTAGTACAATTTGATGTGTGGCAGCCGCAGAAGAAGACAGCCAACTTAGCCACTGCACCCATTGCCACTCCCCTAAACTTTCCAGGAGTGGCTCCCCTCTTTCAGTTATTTCTGAATGTCGGCACTGAAAAGGTAAACTTGAATTTTGAATTCAAGCATGCTCAAAGCCCCTGCCTGTCCTATCTCCATGGCAGCAGGAAATGCATGCCACAGGGGGCAAGACTGGCAGTGGCTTCCAGGCTTTGTGGTGGCTTCATTTACTTTCTCACTGCTGGCATTCAGAAATAGAAGAAAGAAGGGAGCAGTTCCTGGCAGGTTTGGGCAGCAGGGATGGCAATGACTGAAGGTTAGTCTATGGCAGCTGACACCCCTGGGCCAGCCCTGCCTGTGCGGCTTGGTGGGAACATCGGCAGAAAGCACGATTTCCTTTCTCTATAGCTCCCACCATAAATCCCAGACATCAGTAACAGAAATGGCAGAAGTCATTTTCACCCATTTCTGGTTGGTTTTACTGTTAGGATCGTTGATCTTAATTGTGCCCACATGACACCAGTCTGCTATCTACATAGCATACCACACCACCATATACCCGCTTACCTGTACCCAGCTTCTCCAGTCAGCCAGAAGGCAGAAAGCAAAACACAAAAAGAAACTATGGTATCAGCTGCTTTGAACGTTAGATATGGGTCCTAAGCTGTTTTGATTTATAAGGATGCAAAGATAAGAAGTGCTGCTGAAAACCGCCTACCAGCCTAAGGCCCATTTCTGGGCTGCTTCTGAAGCTGTCTGTAAACTCCGGGAGAAGTGATTGAGAGACTCGTGATAAACATCTCTGATGAGGGAAGGCAAGAAAAGATGACCCAGTGTCTGCTAGAGCTCTTTAATCATCCAGCGTTTGAGGGGTGGAAGGGAGGAAAGGACGTGCAAAACTGAATGAGCTCTCTTTAAACAAACTCCCTACTGTCTGTGAGAAATGGGCAAATGTCACCACAGGGAAAAGATTTCAAGAGCACAACTGTATGAATGATGGAAGTGAAGAGTGAGCCAGAGTGAAAAAGACGTATGTTCTTTAGCAAAAGAAAAGTAAACAATGCCAAATATTTCCCAGTTAAAGTAATCATAACTGGGACTCATCTTCAGATTGTATCTTCTCCTTGGTGATTTGTTTTCCTAGAAGGAAGTCGTCATGCATTGCCTGTAGTGGCATGTGCAGCCTATGACCAGGAAATACACACCTCTGCGTGCTGCCAGATATTCATATATAGCAGCAACACAAGAGAGGCCAAATCCCATACCTGTTAACATATTAAGGCAATACAAAGAAAGATGGGGAAATGTGGTTCCTGGTAAGGGAACAGTTGTCTCCTGTAACAAATGTCAAAAATAATACTTTAAAAAATCTCATCACATAAAAAAAAATCTGATCAAAAATAAATATACTCAGGGCAATGTACAAGATATAACTGGATCATCTGCTGCCTGTCTACAATGCTGGTGACAGCACCATCAGGAGAGTCACCAATCCTAAAGGATTGCTCAGGGAATAAAGTGCAAAACAAGATCAAATAAAACTTATTGTCTTATTGTCATCAGAAAAGACCTGAAAAATACATTAATTACAGACATTAAAATAAAAAAGAAATGCAATTAGCTTAAGCTACCACATTCTAGTCTTGATAAAGAATCTTTCCTATGTTTTGCTGTAATTCGGAGTGTCTGACCCTTCTTTTTTAGGATTAGTCTCCTGTGCTTCGAATTTCCAGTTTTGATCTTGAATTATCTTTCTATCCTGTAATTCTACATTTATCAGAAAATACCTGCCTAACCCAACATTAGATTTTATGCCCAAAAGGATCATTGGCAGTCCTACCATTAATGAGATGCACTGAGAATGTCCATTTTGTGATAGAAAAAGTAGAGTTAACAATTTTGCCTTATCTAACTTTGCCTTTATTCTGCCTCATGGGCTAAGGAGCTGATGTACTATATACAAGGGCCATTTTTCTCTCATGTGCTGTTTAAAAGCTAGAAATAAAGACACACTAAACATAGCTGGAGCACTGGAACCATGATGTATTACATCAGAAGATCAAAGGTGATAACAAGGGGGTATGAAAACAGTGAATTATAATAATGAGCCACTAGGTGGCATCAGTATAAGTTAACATCAGTTACATCTCCCTTTTTTTTATTTGAGCCTATGCACAAGTTTCTGTTGTTAATGTCCTATGCACTAGAACTATCAAGACATCAATCATTAGATCTAACACTTAGGAGACATCTAAGTTGTTTGGGATCTGTAAACACACATTTTTCACTAGCCAACCTCATCAAGCATCTACAAGGATACTGAAGAATATAGTATGCCCTATGAACTAAACATTCCTAACAAGATCATCAGACATTGTTTTTCATATTGTCCCTCCAGTCAAGTTCAAAAATGGGGGTTATGCCCACCGACCAGCAGATGGAGACTGAGAAAAACACTGAGCTGAAACAGCCCCTAAGGAGCCTGTGCACCCTCGACCAGCCAGTATTTTCTCAGTCTCAGCAGTGCCTCAGAGCCCAGCTCAACGGCAGGAACGGTCGCCATTTTGGATTCGACTGCGAGCCGGGAGCAGCAGGAGCTCTGGGAGGTTGTTGGTGACTCAGGAGGGGCCTCTTCTATGAGGGTCCCTCCCTTTTCTCCAGATTTTGTACTTTGCCAGGCCTATTGCCTGAGGCAAGGCTGGGATTGGGGTTACCCCTGTAACTCGGATTGGGCCTTCCCCCTGTGGTTTCAAAGAGGACTAAAAGACAGCCCTTGTTGGAGGAAGATGATACTAGCTCTGTGGGGTTGCTGGAGTCCCTGAGGGCCCTGGAGGGGCCCTCAGACCTCCTGGAGGACCTGGAGGAGGGGGAACTCCCATTGGGCGAGGACCCAATGGTGATCAAGGTCTTCCATTGGGATGAGCTGTCCAAGCTAATTTCTCAGACCCTGGCGGAGCTACGGATCTCGGAGGATGGTATCTGGCGTAAGGAATCAATTACTATCAAATAAAGAACTCCTTCCCTCAAACCACACAATTAAAAAGGGTTCCAGAGGAGATCCGGGAAACTACAGACCTGTGAGTCTGACATCATTACAGAGCAAAATGGTAAAAAACATTGTTGTTGTTAAGTGCCGTCGAGTTGGTGTCGAATCATGGTGATCCTCTGGATAGTTGTCCTAAATTGTGTTTGGTCTTCAGTCAAGTGGGTCATTGTTGCCAGACTGGTACCCGTAGCTGCTGTTATTGTATCGATCCATCTCATTGCTGGCCTTCCTCTTTTGCATTGACCTTCTATCTTGCCAAGCATGATGTCTTTCTCTAATGATCTCTCTCTTCGCATGATGTATCCAAAGTATGAAAGTCGGTCTTGTCATCTGAGCTTCTAAAGAAAGCTTAGGTTTGATCTCCTCTAGTACTGACTGTTTTTTTCTTTGGGCAGTCCATGGTATACACAGTATTCGCCACCAGCAACATAATTCAAAGGCATCAATTTTCTTCCTGTCTATCTTTTTCACTGTCCAGCTTTCACATCCATATGATGTTATTGAAAATACCATGGCTTGAACAAGTCGAATCTTTGTATGAAGAGAGACATCTCTGCTCTTGAGAATCTTGTCTAGGTCTTTCATAGCCATTCTTCCCAGAGCAATGCGTCATCGGATTTCTAGACTGCTTGTTGCTTCTTTATTGATAGTTGATACAAGTAGGTTAAAGTTGTTCACAATTTCAATAGAATAAAATTACTGATCATGTATATAGTCATGGTTTAATGGGAGAAAGCCAACATGTATTTAGCTAAGGAAAGTCTTGTCGTACTAATTTGTTATATTTTTTTGAAGGTGTGAATAAACAGGTAGACCAAGGTGAGCCGGTTGATACAGTGTATCTGGATTTTCAGAAAGCTTTTGACAAGGTCCCTCATGAGAGACTCTTGGTGAAATTAAAAAGTCACTGGACTGGAGGCAGTGTAGTATTGTAGATCAGAAAATGGTTAAAAGACAGAAGACAGAGATTAGGGCTTCTCAGTGGAGAAAAGTAAATAGTGGAGTACCCCAGGGATCTGTGCTTTTTAACATATTCATTAATGACCTGAAAATGGGAATAACGAGTGAGGTGATCAGATTTGCAGATGACACAAACTTATTCATAGTTGTTAAAACCCAAGAGAATTGTGAAAAAATTGCAAGAGGACGTTGATAAATTGGAAGACTGGGCACCCAAATAGCAGATGAAATTTAATGTGGACAAGTGCAAAGTTATGCACCTAGGAACAATCCAAACTTTGGTTACACGATGCAACGTACCACCTTAGAAACCACCACCCAGGAAAAAGATTTAGGCGTCATCGTGGATAATATGTTGAAACCCTCCGCCCAGTGTGCAGCAGGAGCCAAGAAAGCTAATTGAATGCTAGGAATCATAAGAAAAAGAATGGAGAATAAAACAAAGGATATTATAATGCCTCTGTACCATTCCATGGTTCGACTGCACCTTGAATATTGTGTGCAATTTTGGTCGCTATATCTTAAAAAGGATATAGTGGAATTCTTTTCCTGTTTTTTCTGTGTAGGTTGACGGAGAAGCCGGCATGGCCATATAAAAATCACCAGGCTGCCTAAACCAGCCAGTGGCAACCCTGCTCCCAGGCCAGGCGCAGAGATAGCGCAGCAAGCCAGCGAACAAGTTTAGTACGTTTGCTGCATGTGCAGGCCTGGAATTTTGGCACCCCCTTCCTGGCCGGTATCTGGGGTGGATCACACCCACCACCCCACCCTTGGTATGCCACTGGTATTATTGCCAAGCCCAAAGGCAGTTTCCTGTCTTTGACTGGATAAGTCACTGAACTACATGATATATGTGTCTTACTGCATCATAAGAAGCAGGAATCTTTGGCTGACTGAGCCATCATACCAACACAAGTGCAGTGACAAGGATTGCTTAGGCCACTGTACTTCAGTGTCTGCTCAAAGGTTGACTAATTAAGGCTGTACTACTCAGATACACTAAAAGGAGGTAGTGGCAAGAGGAAGCTTCTCACTGAAAAGAGAGTGAAAAAAATTTCCATTGGTCCTGGAAGTAATGGAAGATTCAGAGGATAAACTCAGTAGCTGAGACAAGGAGGGCCAGGGTTCTAAAGGAAAACATGCCCACTGCCAGATCTGCATCCAGTATTCAGAAACTGCAAGAGGAGTGCCAGGACTCAAGGCAAGGAGAGCCTGCAGCCTCCGCTTGCAACCAGCATCCAAGAAGAAGAGGTAAGGGGAGAAAAGATGAAAAATACTGGAATCCTCAGCATAGGGGGAGATTACCAGTGCAAAACAAAGAGGAGGTTTCCATGCTCCAGAGTAGCAAGAAAAGAACAAGGTGAACTGTACTTTTACCACTTTTCATATCCTGCATGTTTATTGTTTCTTTCAGTAAATTTTATTGGTTTAGAATAAACCCTGAAGTGGACCATGAATTTTTTGGAAATGGAAGTAAATGATAGAGTGAGTGATCCCAAGGGTGAGCAGCCTCCCAGCCCTAGCTGCTCCTGTCCCAAAACCCTGTAAAGCCAAGAATGGTAGAGCTAAGCAGAGCAGTGCTGTCACTCCTGAAGTATGTGATCCTTGTCGCCCAACAAAAAAGGCAGAGCTCAGTGAGGACCCATAGACCAGGGGGCTACACACATGCCCAACTTACAGGGAACACTGACAAACACAGAAGACCACTAGATGAGAGGGCAAAACCTGAGATCCAGTAAAGGAGCTCGATGAGGGATTTAAATAGTCCTTATCTGTGATCAGTTTCTCAGCTTATTGTCTCTTATTCTTCTCTCCTCAGGCCTGCACAGGAAAAGATGAATACTAGCATACCCTTCTACATCTCTGTGATACCCTAAGCTCTTCCTGGTTTTGGTTCTACTCGTTCCTCCCCCTCCCTCTTCTCAGATTTACTGCTTGTGTAACTCTTCACGTACCACTGCCCCAAGATTCACCTTCAGGTGATGACATCACCTAGGTAAGCATATGAAACAAAACTAACATAAAGCTTTTTTTACTGGTTAAGAAGATTATTCAAACAAAAAGCTGAACAAGATGGCGGACTGGTCATAAGAAGAGGAAAGGCTTTCACTACAGATATAAGCTCTGCCAGCCGCAAGTATCAGAAAATCTCTAGGGGGTGAGAGTAGCCCTGGGATAAAGAAAAGGGCATTGGCATTTTAAACAAAAAGGGGAAAGCGGCAGTAACTCAGTGCAAAACAGCTAAAGGATCCTACTGAAACGGGGCAGGCAAAACCAGTAAACTTGTAAAAGAAGTTTACTGTAATTCGTGTATACTAGGTTCATACATTATGTAAGTTATAAATAAGAGTTTAATATACTTTTTGTTGGTTGATTGTAAACTGCCCTTGATCTCTGGAAGGAGCAGTATAGAAAAACTTATAAATAAATAAAATAAAACCTTAAGGCCTAAATTGACATGAACCAAATACACATTCAAAATAAAACATGTAGACACCAGACATATCTTTAGGTTGTGGTTGTTGCTAAGTGCCATCGATCGATGTTGACTCATGATGACCCTGTGAATAATTGTCCTAAACTATGTTCAGTCTTCAGTCAGGCACCTATAGCTGCTGTTATTGTATCGATGGTAAAACACCTTTATTCGTGAGCACCAAAAATCAAGCATTTACAGTCCAAAATAGGGGCAAATTAATCAGAAAATGAAAAAGCTGAAGTCACCCAAACTCCAAAATACCATTTCTTCAAATCCTAAGGCCTGAAGCAGTTCCTCTGGATCTCTCCTTTTGCTTCTTTCCTTCTGGGTCTCAGGCTGGGATCCTTCTCTCTGTGAGATAGTTGCAAAGAAAAAATACAACCTCCTAACACTCTGTACCTTAAGCAGGCATTATCAGTGTCTCAGGCTCTGGGTCATTAACATTCCTTCAGTGCAGATACAAAAGTTGGTATTGCCCTCCCCAAGCCAGGGAATTAGGGAAAAATTCCAAAACTACAGACCTCAAACACAAACCCTGGACTGGGAAATTGGGATGCGCTGAGGAGTCTGGTCTCTTTCACTCAGTTCTGGGCTTCTCAGGGGTAGAGATGATATGCACCTTGACAGTTCAGCTCACTTCACTGAGGGAAACCATTTGAGCTGTTCTCTTAGCCGTCAGATTTCTGGATCCCTTCCACTTTACCTCTTACAACTTCTCTAATCTTAGCTGGGAGCTAAGACCATCTGGCTTAGGGATAACAATATACCCTGCCTTGCATGACCTAGCTAGCCATCAGGAGGCTGCATCTCAGACTGTCTGAGCTAACCCCCCTCCTCCCCCAGGCTCTTGCAGCCTCATCTCCTTCCCTAGACTCCTGTAGAGGGCACAAGTCCCTCCAAAAGTAATAAAGTTGCCTCCTGCCCAGTGTCTGGCAGGCTGGCCCATGCAGGGCTGGTGGAAGAAGATGAGATGCCCTGCCTAGGTGAACTTCATCCCTTGCCTGCCCCCTTGCTCCTGGTCCCACTCCCCGGCCCCCATTGCCATCGTTGCCGTCCCTCTCTAGGACCCGGGCAGAGGCCTCAAACAGCCCCACGTGGGTTATTGTAGAAGCATCTCCACATGTAAAAAATGGCATTTATATGCGTAGATCAGCTACATATAGGGTTGATCCAAATATTATGCAAGACTATGGAAGCAGCTTCTGAGGGGCAGCAAAGAGCAACAGCAGTCAAAGCAAAACAACAGATCTTGACAGCCACACACAGACTCAAAGAGCCATCAGCACATTCCTGGACCTGCAGCTAGAACAGGCCCATACATACATATAAAGCAAAGGTTAATACGTAAAAGTAAGCAGTTCAAGTATGCATTTATATAGGATTGTTGTGGGAGGAGTGGTGTTGCAGTGATCTGTGGTGGGGGGCATAAGGTTCACCTAGGGTCCTCAATACCCTTGCATCAGCCCTTGTAGAATCATGGGAGCCCAGGGCTTCTGGCAGTAACTATGGTATCAAGTAATATGGAAAACTTACTATTGTAAATACTGTCAGCAATGGTTTGGGACAGCTGTGATCCAGTCTAGGGAAGGAGATAGTTCCTGCTGGGATATATTGGCAAATGCAGTGCTCATTTGAATGACAACACAAGAACTACAAATACCACAATACCACAGATGGACGTCCAAAAACCAGGACAGGCTAAACAATCCCTCCAGAAACTGAATGAGGTGGTAGTTCTGCATCACACTTTCCAAAACTATATTTTTTTAAAAAGAACACTATAGCCATGTTCTTCTTCACTAGGCATACATAATATGTAAGAATAACTTTGCTCTAAGAAGTTTTCCCCCTGGCCTCCAGACTTTCTACAGCACATACCATGCCAGTGGTGTCATCACACTATGAGAAATGTCACTCCACAAGTACCCTGATCTTTGGCAGAGCCATGATGGGGGTGATAGAGTGCTCCCCTCTCAGTGATGCTTCCAGCATATGCATCAAATGGCACAGCTACCATCTCCCTTCATCTTGCCTGTGGGTATGGTGAGGTGATGACACCCCATGGGAAAAGACTGTGTCTTCATAAAACCAAAATGTGCTGTTGATTCCATCAGCAAATTCCAATCTTGAATCCTGTAAATAGCTTGGATGGCATAGGGGCTCATCTTTCTCAAGGAAAAGACTGAAAAGCTTCATCATCAGGGCCTTAAATAAACCAGTCGATGCTGCTCTCTCAGTGGGGGCTGAGGTGGCATGCAGGATCTGTAGACATTGTTCTCTGGCTGCAGATTGCAGAGTTACTAGCTTAATTATGTGTCATTATGAAATCGCTCTTCATTCCTGTTGTTTTCTATTCCCGTCAAGAATAATTCTGTTCTTTATGGCTCTGTTTTCCTACTGCAAACAAGGATTAGAATGGCCTGAAGACACTGCAATAGACATAAAAATTAGAATTGGGTGTTTTCTGAAGGTCAATATCACTAATAAACATTAGCAAAGCACTATCTTTCCTAATCTATTTCACAGTTCCCAAACTGAGTTCACAGAGGGAATGCACATCTTAGACAATGTTCAGAGAGCACTGAAATATACAGCAACCTGCACCAAGAGATGCTCTCTCCCTCTTATTTTCCCTAAAATAGGTGCAGTGAGTAAAAGGTAGATTTCACTACACTATGTAGAAATTGAGAAATTATGTTGATAAATTGAAAAATAAAACTGAAACACTGTTTAAACAAGTTTATCCACTCACAGTTGGGCAATGACTCAAAATGTGGACTGTGGAGAGGAGCATCGGCTGGTAGCATTGCTTCAATGAGTCAGTCAAAGAGTGGAATAGAACAAGTGAGTGATTACATGATAATAATGGCACTCTCTCTTGCTTGATTCTACACAGTAAACCATACTGTCAAGAAAAGGGTTTGTTCCATTTTATTCGTAAATCTAAAACATGGCAAACTCAAATTCGCCACATTCTCATGGCAAATTTGCCACTTGTGCTAACTGGCAACAAGATTGCCCATCCTGACCCTAGAGGCTGAAAAAACATCAGGCAGGCAGGGATGGAGCCTGTCAGGAAAGTAAAAGACAAGAGGAAAAGGAGGCACTACAGTTTTCTAAGAAAGTTGCTGAATAGGTAAAGAAGAGAAAGGTTGGCATTCATAAATTCCTAGAGAGCACAAAGAAAGACAAGCAACGATACATAGAAAATCTAAGAGAAGTAAGGAAACTAGTCAGGAAAGCAAAGGTGAAAATTCATCATCAGTTACACTATCTCCACCTTTACTCTACCACCTCAAAGTTCCTCATGCTTACTGTTCTACCCAAGCAAGTTTTATCACAATAGGCCATTTTTAAAGTCCAAGAAACTCAGTCGCCGTATTATGCATCTATTCCTTCTCTTCTCCCCTTACTTCAATTGTTCCAATGCTTTATTTGTAATCCACTCTGAGCTCTACTTTTAGTAGGGTTGAAGTGGAATATAAGAAACTAATTTTAATTTAATGTTATTATAATGGAAATGAAAAATAACTAATACAGTAAAACTGAGGAACAAGACCTTTTTAGATGTGATGATGGCAGAAATAACTGGTAAACAAAATTCAAAAACTTTTCTGTCACAGAAATGAAAATGGCTGATTCTAGTACTGTTTTTAGTTACGAACACGGATATGTACTTAGAAATTCTCCATCACATAACATTTTTGAGTGACATGTAGTTTAAATTTAGACTATGTTGCTCATATTTACATTATATGTATATTGTAACGTAATGTCTCCTAAAAGGTAGTTGTATATGATTTTCTGCTGTATTGCGCCTCAAGAACATCCCTCTTAAGGGTCCAACAATAGTCTGAAAGCATACTGACGCTCCACTTGCCCTGGTTCCTATTTTCCATTACCGAAATGTCCTGATGAAACCTTTCTCCATGTTCATCGCTGACTGCTCCTAGATTTGCAGGAAAAAAATCCAGGTGTGAATGCAAGAAGTGCATTTTCAAAGACATGTTACATCCCAGTTTCTGGTAAGATTTCAGTAGAGTATCCACTGATTCTGCATAGTTGTCTGCCTTGTTATTTCCCAAGAAGTTGCGGCAAACAGTCTTAAAGGACTCCCATGCAGCTCTTTCAGTTTCATTCAACTGACCGTCAAAGTTTTCATCTTTCATCAGTTTTCTAATATCAGGTCCTACAAAGATCCCTTCTTTGATCTTCGCCTCACTGATTCGTGGAAATGTCTTTCTTAGATATGCAAATCCAAGTCCACTTCTATCCATGGCTTTTACAAAGTTATTCATAAGACCCAACTTTATATTGAGTGGAGGTAGATATACGTTATTCGGCTCCACAAGTGGGTCATGTGCAACATTTTTTTGGCCTGGGACTAGTGATGTTCTCTTTGGCCACTGTTTCCGGATGTAATGATTTTTCCTGTCCCTGCTGTCCCACTCACACAGAAAACAACAATACTTTGTCCAACCAAGCTGTTGTCCAAGCAAGAGGGCAATTACTTTTAAATCGCCACAAATATTCCACTTGTGTTCTTCATACTTGATATTTGTTAGCAGGAGATGCATACTGCTGTAAGCTTCTTTCATATTGGTGGCATGAGCTACTGGAACTGATGGTAAAATATTTCCGTTGTGGATAAGCACAGCTTTTAGGCTATATTTAGAAGAATCAATAAATAGTCCCCAATCCTCTGTTCCATAATCCGGACAAAGTGTTTCCATCAGGGATTTAACTTCACAACAAAAAGCAATTCCATCTTCAAAGGCAAAGTAATCCACAAACTCGGTACGCCTATTTCTAAAAGTGCACACTTCGGTTTCTTTCTGAAGAAGATTCCAGCCTTTCAATCATGACCCTAACAGTTCTGCTTGTCGATTTGAAAGATTCAAATTTCTGATGAGATCATTCAAATCGCCTTGGTCCATTAAATGTGGTTAAGAAGAGGAACCGGATGCCTCAAAGCTTGGATCCTGCATTACAGCATCGCCATCATCGTCAACATCATCAGCATTCATTGGTTTTTCTTCTTCTTCATCCTCATTCACTGTAAGATTTTCTGGAGGTTTTGGCACCGGCAATTCTTGACAGTGAGGCTCAGGCCTCATAGCAGATGGTAAATTTGGGTAATTTACAGTGTGTTTTGATTTTGAAGTAATGCCTGCAATGTTTGTAAGGCAAAAGTAGCAATCTGTCAAGTGATCTCTTGGTTCCCTCCAGATCATTGGAACAGCAAAATTAATGTGTCGAACACCCTTTACTCAACCTGTTAGGGGTCTGACACAGGTAATACAGCAGACATGAGGCGCCCAATTTTTGTCCTGGTCACTGACTTGATATCCAAAGTACAGCTTATAACATATCTTAACAAGCGGAGTAAAACGTCTTCTCTGCTTCTTAAAAGTAACCTCACCGCAAATGTAGCAAAATGAATCTGGACGATTAACACACTTTTGAGGCATTGTTAAACAACTACAAGCGATAATCATAATATTTATTAACCAACTGCTCTCTATGAAATAGATAAACGCAAACTCACAGCCATTCAGATTCTGGTTTTTTTTCAGACAATGCAAACCACAATCGCTGATGGTGACAGAAAGCATACCAATACATGACTCTGCGTTTTCTGCTTGTATCAGCCGGACCAGCAGGGCAAAGGGCCCAGTTAATTAATTATATTATAACTACATGACTCAACATTTTTGGTTGTGGCTGACAACATACAATAATAATTATGATGGAATTTTCATATTCAACCTTTGTTTACTGAAACAAAGCTGTAACTGTTAATTTACAGTAATGTACACACTTTACTAGATGATATCTCCTGAAGTATGGGTGACAGAAAAATTCTGATACCATATTTGTAAACATGGGAAAAATTACATACAAAACAGGTCAGAGCGGGTCTGTGACAAAAATTGTGTTGACCAGCGATAAGTGCAACAGTGGTTTTATAACATTCAGAGGTGAAGGGAGAAAGCAGAATTGCTTAACAAATATTTCTGTATGGTGTTCACTCAGCATTGTTTGGAGTATTACACAGAAAGCTGCCACAAATTAGGAATGGAAATGGGGTAGGGTTCAAACGATTTTCAGAAAACGGTGTTTACAAGGCACTAACTAAACTAAAAGTAGATAAAGCAATGGGAGCACCCAAAAGTGTTAAAGGAACTGACAGACATTCTGGCAGTTCCACTGGCTGACCTTTTCTGTGCTTCTTTAGAGCTCAAAGCTATTCCCCCCTCCCCTCCTTCCTCAACCAACATCCATCCTCCCGCCTCCCGTCACAGCATCCAGCCTTATGCCTGCTTCCCTCATCCCCAGCATCTGTTCCCCTCTCTTTCCTCCACAACATCCTCTTCCCTGCCATTCCCAGCACATGTCCCCTGTTTCCTATAGTTCTTCCCCTACATCCTCTCCCCTTCTTCCTTCCCCTCTCCCAGCATTTACCTCCTGCTTCAAACCCCTGGGGACAAAAAAACAGGTGCATTTGCTCTTATACTAAGATTAACATGAAGACATAAGAAATTCACATTCAAAAATGTAACATTCCAATCACTAAAAATTGAAAATAAAATACATTTTTCCTACTCTTTTTGTCTGGATAGTTTAGTTTGTGATGATCCCAGTCCAGGCTACCTGCTAAAACCCCTCAGGACGATGTATGCTGAGGATGCTAAATCAGATGTAGCAGATGTTCTTTGTGAGCCCTCACAACCCTCTCGCCTCCCTTTTGGCCCCTGCTATGTTATTAGACTGGAGAAGATGGCGCCTCAGCAGGCAAAAATGCAGGCGCACATGCACAGTATACCTCCTAAAAGCTTCCTTTGGAAGCTGGGGAGCATTCCTGTCTGGGGTTCCATCATTGATGTCACTCATGCGTGAGGACTTATTCCCGCTGTTCACAGAGAATACCTGCTACAGGTGAGTAACTACACTTTAACACTTTGCAAGATCAATAAACATGAACTATGTTACAAACAATTAACTCTAGTAATGGTTGAGATAATATTTGTCCCTCGTTCCTTCCAGCTTTTATGCACCTTCCTTTGCCTTGTAATTTTCTCAAGCCCCACTTAAATACTTTGACCAGTCTCTTGTTTCCCATTAGTTCAACCAAAGCTCTGTGATTCTCAGTCTTGAATGACTACAAAAAGGGACTGCTACTTCTGGAGAGAGATCTGCAATTATAGGTATTTACTTCTGGGAATTTTTCTAAATCCTGGGGAAAAAGGAATTCTTTAGATTAAAGCTGATTAATCTGTGTAAATTAGAATCCAGTGTATATGTTAGATCAGTCAGGGCCTAGTATCAGCAAAGAGCTTTCAATTAAATTAAAAACTCAACGGGTAGCTTTCAGTTTAACTTTAAAAACTAGCAGAGAGCTTTCAGTTTAAATTTAAAACCAAGCAGAGGGTTCTCAGTTTAAATTCAGAACCCAGCAAAGAGCTTTTAGTTTAAATTTAAAACCCAGCAGAGAACTTATTGGTTAAATTTAAAACCCAGCAGATAGCTGCTAGTTTAAATTTAATACTCAGTCAGAGCCTAGTATCAGCAAAGAGCTTTAATTTAAATCAAATAAGAGTATAGCTTAGCATAAAAGGAACAACAGGGACAGTATTCTTTGAGCAATAAATTGTTTCTAGAGACCTTTACAAAGAGGCCTTCTAGATAGGTGGCAAGAGACCTGTGAAATTGTTTTAAATAGGTGTTAAAGTCAAGTGACAGATCAAAAGTGCATTTTGAAAGACTCCCTCTATCAAAGCAAGGGCTGTGTGAATCACCCAGGAAATTGGTCACAGAATACCTTAGAAGCACAGGATACTGTACTGTGTAGCAGCCAGGTTTTAATAAGTCTTCTTTCCCTCCCTCCCCTTTTCCCACCCACCCCTGGGATAATCGTAGCTTTATAGGTGCATAAACCTCTTAAAGGGAAGGAGGTACCATATTCATTCTCAGATGTAGCTGTTTATCCTCATCAGGCATACATTAAGGACCTGAGATTAATTAAGCTTGAGGTGAACAAAATCCATTAAACATATTAGGTATAGTTTTATTAATATAAGGATCCCCAGCAAACCCAAGTAAGTAAACAACTTAAATACCTAAACATAACCTTAAAACTAAGATGCAGACTGCAGTCCAGTAGCAAGATGGGGGCTTTCCAGACTTTTGAATTGAGTGTCACCTGTATGATTTTCTCCCAGATGGTGAGGGGTCTTATGTGTGCACTAGGTGCAAGGAGCTCTTTGCACTCAGGGAACAAGTCTGATCTCTGGAGATTAGAGTGGCAGACTTGGAGGAAATAAGGAAGACAGAGCGGTACACAGACGAGACCTACAGGGATGTAGTACTGAAGTCCCACCTCCAGTCTGGCAGCATCCCTGTTGCCATGGAGGAGAGAGATCAGGTGACAGGACAGCATCACTCTGGTGTGGCAGGAAATGATCCTGTAGCTAGGACCTGTCCTCCAGGTGATGTAAAACCCTCTCGCAATGAGGAGATTTCTCCAGGGCCATGTGCCCAGAAGGGAAGGGTTAGGACAGCCTTTATAGTTGGTGATTCGATCATTAGGCATGTAGATAGCTGGGTGGCTGGTGGACGTGAGGATCGCCTGGCAACATGCCTGTCTGGTGCGAAGGTAGCAAACCTCATGTGCCACCTAGACAAGGTCTTAGACAGTGCTGGGGAGGAGTCTGCTGTCTTGGTACATGTCGATACCAATGACATAGGAAAGTATGGTAGGGAGGTTCTGAAGGCCAAATGTAGGCTTTTAAGTACATTCACTCCTGTCCCATGGTCAGACCACAACCTAATCTCCTTCCAGATCCCATACCAACAAAATCAAATCTCAACCAGCCTAAGAAATCCTACCTCCACAAGATCTACAATTCGCTTTAGATCCCTAGACAGAGAGGACTTCGCCAACAACGCTCTTCCAGCACTCCGCCAACCAGCTCAGAATCTCGACGATATGATCAACAGATGGAATTCCACTCTAACCTCTTGCTCACAACTACCTTCCTCTAAATCATCAGCACCAACACACCACCAAGAAAAAGAAGACCAGCCCCTTGGTTTTCTGCAGAACTACGATTATCTCTTCAGCTACTAAGAAAGCAAGAAAGAAAATGGCGTCGCTCTCGCTCTACATCTGACAAAATGACTTATGAAGACACCCTAAAGCAACACCGGGAGAAAATATATGAAAAAATGAGACAACATCAAATGGATCTCCTCTTCCACTCATTAAATAAACCACGCGACCTCTTTAACATTGCTAAATCCTTAACCAAGACACCTACCTCAAATCAGACGATATCTATTGTCCCCCACAGCCCCCTCTGGTGGCGGCGTAGTGTTTCCACCGAAGAGCTGGGGAGCGCACAAGATTAGGGGTATTGGGGTTGGCCAGGTGTGAGGGTCAAAGGTAGCGGTCCTTTGTGCCGACCTCATTACCAACTGCCCAAAAGAGTAACTTCACACCAAAGTGGAGGGAAAAAGAAAAAGGCTTTATTTCTCCTTTACGCAAAAATGGTTCAAAACATACGGCTTTGGAAAGCAACAGGATTGTATCAGTCCTTACATCAGGTTCAACGCATACAAAAACGGTCAAAGTAACAACTGTTAACTTCACAGTAACTTAAAGTAAAATGGATCCTGCATTCACTTTATGCATTCATTGAACTCCCAGGCTATAGCTTCACTGCTGTACAATATGTACATTCCATTGGTTCCTCAGCCTCCTCACCCCCAGATTCCACTGGCATCCATTCCATATCAGATAGCTCTGAGTCTGAAGCTTCGGTAGGGCTGAGTTCTGGCTTTTTAAAAACATGCCATACAGTTTTCCAGTGTTTGTTTGTTAGCTTAGGGTGTCGGCTTCTGGCTACAGGATGGAACAATGGCTGTTCATCCGCTATAGTTTTAAAAGCACTCTTGTCACAACATTTAATACTGGCAGTTTTCTTCTTAGGGAAATTATCTGTTAATCTCTGCTTATAAGTATCATTGTTATACAGATAAACTTCTTTCCTCTGGCTTTCTTCTGTGCTAGGCCTAAGCAAACAATCACAAGAAATGGCTGCTTTACCTTTGAGCTTTCTTCTGTCTTTTCCAGGGAAGGCTTGAGGCCTAGTCGGGTTATCCTCCAACTCTTGCTGGCCCAAGTATTCCCACAGTGTCTCTCTTTCCTTAGTGTGTGGAGAAACCCCTCTGAGGCAAGGCTGCAGCTGTTGCCATCGGCCTTTGCTTCCACTCTTGTGGCTGTTGTCTGGTGACCGCGCCCTTGCAGCTTCTCCCTGCTCACCAGGCCTCTGAGTTCTCCACTTTTCTCTCCAGTTACTTCTATAGATATCTCTCTGAGTACCTTTCTCTCCTTGGATATCTTTTTCAGCTGGATATCTTTCTCCTGGATATCTTTTCACTGGAGGCCTTTCCTCCACGTCATTCCTCGCATGTCTTTCTCTCAGGCTGTGTCTTAGCCCTTCCCCCTGGATAGGGCTCTCTCTCAAGCTGGATGTTGGAACATCTCTCTCCTTGAGTGCTCTCTGGGCTTGTCTTTCCTTGACTGCCCTCTCCTTGACTGCTCTGCTTGATTCAGGACTGCCTCTCCTTAAATCAGAACTGACTGGGCCTAAGTCCTGCCCATAGAGGCGTGGTTCTTCTGAATCTATGCTGGCTCTCCTGCTCCCTCTATGTGGACCTTCAGGATATTGCATCTGAAACCTGTTTTTTTCTAAATTTAAAACTTTTTTTCCTTCTGCAAGAGGGTCCGCTGCATCACACATCCCCCTTCCCAAAATATTACGGGCTGGGGGAAACTCTTCTCCGCAGCACGTAATACGAGACATGGTGTCAGCGTTACAATGTAGTTTCCCAGCTCGATGCTCCACACGGAAGTCATAGGGCTGCAAAGCCATATACCACCGGGTTAGTCTGGCATTTTCGTTCCTCATGGTATGCAGCCATTTCAGGGGAGCATGATCCGTAATGAGGACAAATTTCCTCCCGGTGAGGTAGAATTTTAATGCCTCAATGGCCCATTTAATAGCGAGACATTCGCGTTCAATTGTGGCATATTTCCTTTCCGCTAGCGAGAGTTTTCTGCTAAGAAAAAGAATAGGATGTTCTGCTCCTTCTTGTACCTGGGACAGGACGGCTCCCAGACCTGTCTCCGAGGCATCCGTTTGTAAGAGGAATGTTTGCTTAAAATCTACCCCGCGTAATACGGGGGTTTGGCATAACTTCCCTTTTAAATTTTGAAAAGCGGTCTCTGCTTCGGGGGTCCACTGTACTATGTTCGGAGCATTTTTCCTGAGCATCTCCGTAAAGACGTTGCTTTCTTCCGCAAAATGTGGTATAAAACGGCGATAATATCCGATGAGGCCAAGGAAGCTTCTCAACTGCTTCTTATTCTGTGGAACTGGAAATTTTCTGACGCTATCTACTTTATCCAATAATGGCCTCACGGTTCCACGGCCTACCAAATGACCCAGGTACTTGACTTCTTCAGTGGCAAAGGTACACTTCTTAGGGTTAAGCGTGAGGCCCGCTCTCCTCATAGCTTCTAATACGATGCCTATTTGATGGAGATGTTCCATCCACGTAGTGCTGTGGATCACCACATCATCCATGTAGGCAGTAGCAAAATCCTGGTATGGCCGTAGAATAACATCCATTAAACGTTGGCACGTAGCGGCTGCCCCATGCAGGCCAAAGGGCATTCTCCGAAACTGGTAAAGCCCCAACGGTGTACTAAAAGCAGTTTTCGGCTTGGCATCCCGCGTCAAAGGGACCTGCCAATACCCTTTGGTCATGTCCAACGTTGTCAGGAACTTTGCTTGTCCGAGCCGGTCTAATAATTCCTCGATTCTCGGCATCGGGTAAGCGTCGAAGGTGGATATCGCATTGACTTGACGAAAGTCTATGCAGAAACGCATAGACCCATCTGGTTTTGGCACCAGGACCACTGGGCTGCACCAGGGACTATGCGACTCCTCTATTATTTTCATTTGTAGCATTTCTCGCACCTGGTTGATGACCTCTTGCTTTTTTGCCTCCGGCAGTCGATATGGACGCTGTCGGATGATTTTACCTGGAGGAGTATGAATTTCATGAGCCACCAACGAGGTTTCTCCAGGCATTGGAGTTAAGACGTCCTTATACCTGTTCAATAATCGAGTCAAATCTTCCTTTTGTCTCACTGAGAGTTCCTCTCCCAGCTTCGGGGTAGAGTCTTCTTTGCAATCTTCCACACGAGGTCCTAGGTCCTCCTCGGGTGGATCACTCCCTATGGCCATTAGACCTTCCATTTCCGCTCTCCCCGTTGAGCCAAAACCTCCCATTCCTCGGCTTGTGGGATTTAGCATAGCGACTTCCTCTAGATCAGGGAATCCCACCCGCTCACAAATGAGCTCTGCTACTCTGTCTCCGGCTTGGACTTTGTAGTCCTCCTCTGAAAAGTTACATAAGAGGACTTTTAAGATGCCCCTGTAATCAGGGTCCACGACTCCTGCAGCCACGTTAATGTTGTATTTGGCGGCCAGTCCAGACCTTGGGGCTATTCTTCCGTAACATCCCGGCGGCAGCTCGATTTGTAGGTCTGTGGTCACTAATGTTCTCCCCCGCTTTGGGATGACGATATCCACGGCGCTATGGAGGTCGTAGCCTGCAGCTTGTGCCGATGCTCTTTGAGGAGTCCGCACTCTCGCGGATGTTTTGCAGTATCGCAGCACAAACCTTTTGAGTGGCTGTGACCGATCTCTCATGACAGCCTTCGGGGGTTTCTCCCACAGTGGGCTAGGGATCATAGTATCCGTAGCGGCAGCAAGGCCGCTCCGCTGTACTCTAGACTTTTCGATAAGGTTAGGTTGCATGCAAGTGGAATCTGGCTTTACCTGAGGCAACAAACCTTCCTTTAACGTTTTTCTAAATTGTGGCCAATCCCGGCCCAGGACCAATTCCTGTGGTAACTTTGGCACTACTGCAATCGGCATTTCTTTTTCAATGCCCATACCTTTTACCCACAATTTATAAATAGGGTAGCGTGTGGCTGCTCCATGCACGCACTTTATTTTTACATAGCCCTGTGGAGATTCTGGAACCGAGAGTCCATGAGCCTGGATCGTCGACCATAATTTCTTAGAAACCATGGTCTGGTCGGCTCCAGAATCCAATAACGCTTGCACCCCTATACCTTGTATTTTTACATTAATCAGAAAACCATCACGTATTAGTCTTGGTGATTCTCCCACTAAGGCAGTTCGTACATGACACTCATATTGTAAATGTCCCTTCTTCCCACAAGCGAAACATTTTCTTGAACTCTCCTTCTCTAGAGGCTTATTACTTTTCCACCAGCCTACTGGAGGACGTGAGGGACTCTCCCTTCTTTGCGCCTCCAACCCCATGGCTATTCTTGGGCCTGCCCTAGGTTGGGTCACTTTTTCGGCCTCTAAATACCTCTCTGTGAGTGCTATTGCCTCTGTGGTAGTGCAACAATTCTGTAGCATTAAGAAGTTTTGCACTCTACTGGGTAGGGCAATCATGTACTGCTCCAGAATTATAGCGTCCATTAGGGTACCTGTGCTCTTCCTTTCGGGCTGTAACCATTTATGGGCTAGGCTACGTAATCTGTGGCCTAGTGCCTTAGGTGTCTCATTAGCCTTAAGAAAGGTAGCTCTAAACATTTTGTTATACGCTACTGGCATAAGACCCATACGATCCCTGATCGCTATTACCACATCTGTATACGAATTTGCTAACTCTGGGGGCATCGACCTGTAGGCAGCCAGCGCCTCACCCGTGAGTGATGCTGCTAGCCGTATTGCCCACTGCTCCTCTGGCCATTTAGCTGAATGTGCAATTCTAGCAAATGTGTCTAAAATGTCATCTATGTCATCGCTCGGACTGAGTTTGCCAATCACCAAATCTGAACAAGACCAGTGTCCATGGTCAGAGTTTACCAGTCCGGCGAGTGATGTCTTCTCTGCCTTGCTCTTGGCCAGTTCCTCCTGCTGCTGCGCGAGCCATGTGTTCATAGTCTCTAGGACTGGCAGTTGCTGTGCTTGTACTGCCTTCAGCGCTTGCTCTTGGCTTTGTTGTGCCAGCTCTGCCTGCTTGCTGAACTGGTGTGCCATCCAGGCACACAGTTCCTTGGGCTCCATGGTACCTGTTGGAAAACAAACAGAGACAAACCCAAGTGTGGCTCCTTACAATATTTTTTCCACACCCCCTTTTTTTTTTTTTTTTTGACTTCCCCTGATATCCAACACTAGGTAGGCTTAAATACGCATTACCTTGCTCTAGTGTTGCGTCAGCTTTGGGGAATATATGCAGTCATCCGCGGGTCGCTCCACCGCTGCTGGACTCGCCACAGGATCTGCAACCTTCAGGATTTTTCCTTCAGCTCCGGTCCGGATTTCAGGACTCCACTCCGCGTTTTTCAACTCCAATCCGGCCTTTTGTATCCGCTCTGCTCCTGGTTTTCCTTCCAATCCAGTTTTTGTTGCAGGACGGTTCGGGTTTTACTTTGAGAGTTTTTTTTTTTTTCATCAAAAAGGGAGAAAGCTTGTACTTTCTTCTGTACAGTTGTAAATACAGTCCTGTAGGCTTACGGGTACCGTAATATCCTCAAAACTACGCCACTTATGTCCCCCGCAGCCCCCTCTGGTGGCAGCATAGTGTTTCCACCGAAGAGCTGGGGAGCGCACAAGATTAGGGGTATTGGGGTTGGCCAGGTGCGAGGGTCAAAGGTAGCGGTCCTTTGTGCCGACCTCGTTACCAACTGCCCAAAAGAGTAACTTCACACCAAAGTGGAGGGAAAAAGAAAAAGGCTTTATTTCTCCTTTACGCAAAAATGGTTCAAAACATACGGCTTTGGAAAGCAACAGGATTGTATCAGTCCTTACATCAGGTTCAACGCATACAAAAACGGTCAAAGTAACAACTGTTAACTTCACAGTAACTTAAAGTAAAATGGATCCTGCATTCACTTTATGCATTCATTGAACTCCCAAACAGGCTATAGCTTCACTGCTGTACAATATGTACATTCCATTGGTTCCTCAGCCTCCTCACCCCCAGATTCCACTGGCATCCATTCCATATCAGATAGCTCTGAGTCTGAAGCTTCGGTAGGGCTGAGTTCTGGCTTTTTAAAAACATGCCATACAGTTTTCCAGTGTTTGTTTGTTAGCTTAGGGTGTCGGCTTCTGGCTACAGGATGGAACAATGGCTGTTTATCCGCTATAGTTTTAAAAGCACTCTTGTCACAACATTTAATACTGGCAGTTTTCTTCTTAGGGAAATTATCTGTTAATCTCTGCTTATAAGTATCATTGTTATACAGATAAACTTCTTTCCTCTGGCTTTCTTCTGTGCTAGGCCTAAGCAAACAATCACAAGAAATGGCTGCTTTACCTTTGAGCTTTCTTCTGTCTTTTCCAGGGAAGGCTTGAGGCCTAGTCAGGTTATCCTCCAACTCTTGCTGGCCCAAGTATTCCCACAGTGTCTCTCTTTCCTTAGTGTGTGGAGAAACCCCTCTGAGGCAAGGCTGCAGCTGTTGCCATCGGCCTTTGCTTCCACTCTTGTGGCTGTTGTCTGGTGGCCGCGCCCTTGCAGCTTCTCCCTGCTCACCAGGCCTCTGAGTTCTCCACTTTTCTCTCCAGTTACTTCTATAGATATCTCTCTGAGTACCTTTCTCTCCTTGGATATCTTTTTCAGCTGGATATCTTTCTCCTGGATATCTTTTCACTGGAGGCCTTTCCTCCACGTCATTCCTCGCATGTCTTTCTCTCAGGCTGTGTCTTAGCCCTTCCCCCTGGATAGGGCTCTCTCTCAAGCTGGATGTTGGAACATCTCTCTCCTTGAGTGCTCTCTGGGCTTGTCTTTCCTTGACTGCCCTCTCCTTGACTGCTCTGCTTGACTCAGGACTGCCTCTCCTTAAATCGGAACTGACTGGGCCTAAGTCCTGCCCATAGAGGCATGGTTCTTCTGAATCTATGCTGGCTCTCCTGCTCCCTCTATGTGGACCTTCAGGATATTGCATCTGAAACCTGTTTTTTTCTAAATTTAAAACTTTTTTTCCTTCTGCAAGAGGGTCCGCTGCATCACACTATCCAACCTCAGCCCTATGCCGAGTACCTACAATCTAAAATCATTAAAACAAAAATGGATCCAAGTCCCACTCTCTGTTACACTCCCCATGTACAACAACCGTTAACAAACTTCAGCCCCCCAACAGAGAAATACATCGCTGACCTTATTGCCACTATTAACACTACTACAACCCCCAATGATCCTTGTCCAGCTCACTGGATCAGAACGATGCGTGCCGAGCTCAGCCCAACTCTGGCATACATCATGAAGCTCTCCTTCACAACAGGAATATTCCCAGCAACTCTTAAACAAACGTCCATACGCCCTCTCCTCAAAAACAACAAACTCGACCCGACAAGGACTGACTCATATCGCCCGATCTCGAGCATACCCCTTCTAGCAAAACTTGTCGAGAAGGTGGTTCAAATGCAACTACAGCAATACATTGATATATCAGCCCCTCTGGATCCCTGTCAGCATGGGTTTCTGAGAATCTCATGGTGTAGAGACCCTGCTCACCATACTCATCAATACTTTAACCAGAGGTATCGACAAGATTGAAAATGGGTTTGTGCTCATCTTCCTCGATATAGCTGCTGCATTTGATTCTGTTAACCACCTGCAACTCCTCTCTCGCCTTCAGGAAAAGGGAATTCATGGCCTGGCTTGGGAATGGTGTAAATCTTATCTAGCTAACCGTTGGCAACATATACGTATAGGATCCTCAACGTCTGAACCATTCCATCAACAACAGGGATCCTCCCTATCTGCTCTACTTTTTAACATCTATATGCAGCCCATTTGTGATATCATCCGTTCCTTTAATATTTCCAGTCTGATTTACACAGACGATGTATTGATATTCACCCCAATCAAAATCCCAAACCCAAACCTCCTCCCACTTATTGAATGCTTCAATGCAATCACTGATTGGCTCCTATCCCAGAATCTGCGTATAAACTTTAAGAAGACCGAGGTCCTATTCCTAACAAAGAATAAGAACTTCTCTCCTCCCACATCATTGAAGGTACGAGATGCTGAGCTCCCATGCAAAACCGAGATACGATACCTGGGCGTTACAATAGATCAACATCTCAATTTCAATGAACACATAAAGAATACCACCAAGTCCATCTACAATAAAATACGGACACTAAGACACCTAAGACCTCTACTAGCCCCAGAAGACTTCAGAACTATTTTCCAGTCACTTGTAATGCCACATTTCGATAATGCAAACATCATCCTACATGGTCTCCCTAAGAGCACCCTCAATCCACTCCAGATGGCGATGAATGCAGCAGCCCGAATTCTCTGTGGCATTTCCAGAAAAGAGCACATCACACCCATACTTATGGAACTACACTGGCTACCGTTACAATGCAGGATTACCTACAAGGTCTTACTCCTTGCATTTAAAGCAATTAACAGGCTAGCCCCCTCATCCCTCACTGCACTCCTGACCATTACCCCTACAAACAGGCTAAGAAGGTCAACAGCTGCCAATACGCTGTCTATACCATCTGAGTCCACTAAATGTCCTCAAACAACTAGTAATAGAGCCTTTACATTCTATGCCCCTAGGTGCTGGAACAATCTCCCACCTCACATACGTGCAATTGTTGACCTCTCACAATTCAGAAAAGCCCTTAAACACCACTTATTCTGCATTCACTTCATCCACCCTAACTTAACACAATCACTCCCAGCACCTCACCTCACCCACTCAGCCTCTGACATTCCAACGACTTAATTCCTAATGACACACATAACAGACTTGCCCTCAGACTTACTCATAGCAATATAGATTATAAGCCTCTTGCATTACAATTCTAATGTGCACTATAAACTGTAAATAGTTTTACAACCACCATTATTGATTTGTATCTAGTTACCCTTGTTTCAGTCCCAATTGCAATCCCTGTTTCAATGCAAGCAAAAGATCCTCTGTTCTGATGCAAAATCTTTGTTATTTGTAAACCGCACTGATACCAAATAGCGCGGTATATAAGAACTGTAAATAAATAAATGAATAAATAGGAAGTTGAAGTTCAAAACTTCCAGGGTAGCATTTTCTGAAATGCTTCCCGTTCCATGCGCAGGACCCAAAAGGCAGGCAGAGCTCCGGAGTCTCAATGAGTGGTTGAGACAATGATGCAAAGGAAGAGGGGTTTGGATTTGTTAGGAAATGGGGAAAATCCTGGGGAAAGGAGGTGCTTTTCCGAAGGGATGGGCTCCACTTTAACCGGAATGGAACCAGGCTGCTGGCATTAGATGTGGGCAGAACAAAATCAATGCAAAATACAGACAAGCCAGGTAAATTCTGGAAAGCAATGAGCACAAATGCTCGAAGCTTAGCCAACAAAGTTCCGGACCTGGAAGCCCTAATGGTGGAAAAGGATTTGGACATTGTGGCCATTACAGAAACATGGTTTAATGAATCGCATGATTGGGATATAGCCATAGCTGGCTATAATCTATTCAGAAGAGACAGAGAAAATGGAAAAGGAGGAGGAGTAGCCTTGTATGTCAAAAGCAATATTAAAGCTACTGAAATGCAGGGGACATGGGGAAAAGAAGAAGCGCTCTGAATTGCGTTGGAAAGAGGAGATGGCACTGTCATCCATATTGCTGTAGTCTACAGACCTCCGACTCAAATTGAAGAGATGGATAACAAATTGATTATAGATATTGCCAAGATAGCCACAAAGGGGGAAGCAATAATTTTGGGTGACTTTAATCTACCTGATGTGGATTGGATTACTCCTTCTACACATCTGGAAAGAAGCAAAAAAATTGTAGATGCTCTCCAAGATGCATCACTTAGACAAATGGTCATGGAACCAACCAGGGAAAGCTCAATGCTGGATTTAATGCTCACCAACGGTGCTAGCGTGTCGAATGTCTGCGTGAGTGCCCCTGTGAGCAACAGCGATCATCACACGGTGTGGTTTGAGATAAAAACCAAGGTACAGGCCAAACATAGCAAGCTCAAAGTCCTAAACTTCAAAAACACTGACTTCAATAAAATGGCCGAGTACCTAAAGTAGGAGATGACAAGGTGGGAGGAGATAAGGAAAGTGGAATTGCAATGGGCTAAACTAAAGATGGCAATAAAAGTGGCAACAGATAAATATGTAAAAAAGTAAATAAAAACAAGAGGAGAAGGAAACCTATTTGGTTTTCCAAAGAAGTGCCTGCTCAAATAAAGGCAAAAATCAAAGCTTTCACAAAATTCAAAAGCTCACAAACAGAGGAACACAGAAATGAATACAGGATCAAACTCAAAGAGTCAAAAAGAGAAATAAGGATAGCAAAATCAAAGGCAGAGGAAAAGATGGCTAAAGATGTTAAGGGTGGCGACAAAACTTTCTTCAGGTATATTCGGGAAAGGAAGAAGATCAGAGTTGGAATTGCAGGGCTCAGAAGTGCTGGGAAAGGTCTCAAGGAAAGTGACTTTGAAAAAGCAAAATTGCTACACAAATACTTCTGCTCTGTTTTTACTAAAGAAAATCCTGGAGATGGACCAGCTGTGACTCCCAAATATAAAAATGGGAATGAAGTAGATACCACACCATTCACAGATAACGAGGTGTTGGAACAACTTGCTAAACTGAAAGTGGACAAAGCCATGTGACCGGATGGGATACATCCCTGGATACTGAAAGAGCTCAGAGAGATTCTTGCAGGGCCGTTAAAGGATGTATTCAACAGATCCTTGGAAACAGGAGAGGTTCCTCAGGACTGGAGAATGGCTGATGTTGTACCTCTACACAAAAGTGGTGACAGGGAAGAAGTATCAAACTACAGAGCTGTGAGCCTTTCCTCGGTGGTGGGAAAAGTAATGGAAGCGCTCCTGAAAGAGCGAATAGTGAACTTTCTCAAAACCAACAGGTTGTAAGATCCGAGGCAACATGAAGGACGGTCTTGCCAAACAAATCTGATTGAGTTCTTTGAGTGCGTGACCAAGGAACTAGATCAGGGGCATGCAATAGATGTCATCTACCTGGATTTCAGCAAAGCCTTTGATACTGTTCCTCATAGGAGGCTTGTCAATAAACTCAGTAGCTTGGGGATGGGTCCCAAGATGGTAAACTGGATTAGAAATTGGTTGACTGACAGACGACAGAAGGTGATGGTACATGGAGCTCACTCGGATGAAAGGAAGGTGATTAGCGGGGTGCCCCAGGGTTCGGTCCTGGGCCCGGCACTGTTCAATGTATTTGTGAGTGATATTGCTGAAGGACTGAATGGAAGGGTCTGTCTTTTTGCACATGACACAAAAATTTGCAACAGAGTGGACTCCCCCAAGGGAGTGGATAACATGAGGAAAGATCTACAAAAGCTGGAAGAATGGTCTAATGCTTGGCAATTACGATTTAATGCGAAAAGGTGCAGTGTCATGCACTTGGGTAGCAGAAATCCAAGGGAAATGTACGCCATAGGGGGCGAGAGGTTGGTGTGCATGGTTCAGGAGAAAGACCTTGGTGTGATTATCTCTGATGATCTCAAGGTGGCAAAACAGTGCGACAAGGCGGTGGCAAAAGCCAGGAGGATGTTGGGCTGCATACAAAGAGGGATTACCAGCAGAAAGGAAGAGGTACTTATGTCACTGTACAGGTCACTGGTGAGGCCTCACTTGGAATACTGTGTTCAATTTTGGAGACCATATCTTGCAAAAGATGTAAAAAGACTGGAAACTGTTCAGAGGAAGGCGACCAAAATAATTTCGAGCCTCCGTAAGAAACCTTATGAGAAGAGACTTGAAGACCTAAATATGTACACTTTGGAGGAGAGGAGGGATAGGGGAGATATGATTCAGACCTTTAAATACTTAAAGAGGAACAATGAACAAACAAACCTCTTCCAAAGATGGGGAAGCTGCAAAACTAGAGGGCACAACATGAAGCTGCAATGTGGTAAATTGAAAGGAAATATCAGGAAATATTTTTCCACTGAAAGGGTGGTGGATGCTTGGAATGCTCTCCTGATGGAAGTGGTAGGGGCAAACACGTTGACGGAATTCAAAACAGCATGGGACAAGCACAGTGGATCCCTTTACAGCAACAGGATAAAAACAAAATAAACTGAACCATCTAACTTCTCAACGAATAGGGGTGTCCTACATGGAGTGGTGGGTCCACCCCTAAACAAAGACATGGGGAGAGGTGGCCTGCACAGAGCTACAGGTGCACCTACTCTTGCCATATTGCTGGGCAGACTAGATGGATCATGCTGGTCTTTATCTGCCGTCATTTACTATGTTACTATGTAACCTTTAAAAAAGAGATAGAGTAGCTTTTAAACTAGATAATAGGGGAAAACCAATAGTTGTCCAAAAGTGCATGGTTCGGAAAAATGTATCCTTGAAGGATATTAGCAAAAGATAGAAGTTAGGGCATATCAACAGAGAGGTTCCCAAAAAGACAAAAGCAATCCAAATGCCCTTAAGTACAGATCAGACAGAGCTTAAGGATTACAAATTACCCCTGCCTACCGATAACGAGATTAATATGAATACAATAAAGCCTCTAAAATGCTTGTATGCAAATGTTAGAAGTCTAAAAAATAAGATGGGAAAGTTAGAATATATAGCACTAAGTGAGGGGTTAGATATGATTGGTATCTCAGGGACATGGTGGAAGGAGGACAACCAGTGGGACACTGTGATATCTTGAAACAAACTATATCGTAATGATAGAGCAGATCAAATTGGTGGCGTAGTTGCACTCTATGTTAGAGAGCGCATTGAGTCACAAAGGATTAAAGTTTTGCAGGAAACACTGTAGAATCTCTATGGCTTTAAATTCCATGTAAAAAGGAGAAGAAGAAGGCAATGGCAGTGGGGGTGTACTATTGACCGCATCGCCAGAATGAACAAATGGATGATGAAATGCTCAAACAAATCAGGGAAGCTAACAAAAGTTACAGCACAGTAATAATAATAGGGGATTTCAATTACCCCGATAAAGACTGGGTCAGTGTCACGGCAGGACATGCTAGGGAGATAAAGTTTCTAGATGAAATATATAACTATTTCTTGGAATAGCTGGTTCATGAACTGACCAGAGGGGAGGCCATTTTGGACCTAGTCCTTAGTGGAACACAAGATCTGGTGCAAGAGATAAGGGTGTTGGGGCCACTTGGTAATAGAAACACAGAAATATGATGACAGAAAAAGACCACATGGCCTATCTAGTCTGTCCTTCCATATCAACAACTACAATAGTCCCCTTTTTTCCTTTAGAGATCCTCTGTGTTTGTCCCATACTTTTTTGAATTCAGTTACTGTCCTCATCTCTACCACCTCCACTAGAAGACTATTCCACGGATCCACCACTCTTTCCATAAAGAAATATTTCCACATATCACTTCTGAACCTATCCCCCTTCACACTCATCCCATGTCCCCTCGTAGCAGAACTTGCTTTCAGTTGAAAGAGGCTCTCCCCCATGGAGGTATTTAAACATCTCAATCATATCGCCTCTATCCCACCTTTCCTCTAAGGTGTACATATTAAGATCCTTAGGTCTGTCCTCATATGCTTTATAATGAAGACCACTAACCATTTTAGTAGCCACCCTCTGCACCTACTCCATCCTGTTCACATCCCTTTGAAGGTGCATTCTCCAGAATTGCACACTATACGCCAAATGAGGTCGTACCAAAGACTTATGCAACGGCGCTATCACCTCCTTTTTTCTGCTAGCCATTCCTCTCTGTATGCATCCAAGCATCCTTCTAGCTTTTGCCGTCGCCTTTTCTACCTGTTTAGCTACTTTAAGATCATCAGACACAACTACGCCTAGGTCCCGCTCTTCTTTAGTGGACAAAAGTACTTCACCCCCTATACTATATTGCTCCCTTGGATTGCTGCAGCACAAATGCATGACCTTACATTTTTTAACATTAAATCCCAGCTGCCAAAATTCTAGACCATTCTTCAAGCTTAGCTAGATCCCTCCTCATGTTATCTACACCTTCCTGGGTGTCTACTCTATTGCAGATTTTGGTATCATCTGCAAAGAGGCAAACCTTACCCGACAGCCCTTCCGCTATATCACCAACAAAGATGTTAAAAAGAATCGGACCAAGGACAGATCCCTTGGGCACACCACTGGTAACATCCTTCTCCTCAGAGTGAGCTCCATTTACCTGTACTCTTTGTCGCCTCCCACCCAACCAATTTCTAACCCAAGCAATAACTTTAGGGTCCATCCCTAGGGTGCTCAGTTTGTTTATAAGTCACCTGTGACGAACAGTGTCAAAGGCTTTACTGAAATCTAAATACACTACATCTAGGGCTCTCCTTCGGTCCAACTCCCTGGTCACCCAGTCAAAGAAATCAATCAAATTTGTCTGACAAGACCTGCCTCTGGTGAATCCATGCTGCTTTGGATCCTGTAATGCGCTGGACTCCAGAAACCTCACTATTTTCTCTTTCAGCAGCATTTCCAATAATTTACTCATCACCAAAGTTAAACTAACCGGCCTGTAGTTTTCAACCACATCCTTACTTCCGCTTTTGTGTAAAGGCACCACATGAGCCTCTCTCCAGTCCTTTGGCACCACTCCTGACTCCAACGAGGCATTGAAAAGGTCAGTCAGTGGAGCTGCTAGAACATCCCCAAGTTCCCTCAGTATTCTAGGGTGCATTCCATCTGGTCCCATTGCTTTGTCTACTTTAAGTTGAGCTAGTTTCTTTCGAACACAGTCTTCTGAAAATTGTTCAAGAGGTCCCTCGCTTCTGTTCCTGTTTGTGGGTGTTTTCTGAGGTCCTGCTCCTGGTTCTTCATCAGTGAACACAGAACAGAAATATTTGTTAAGCTATTCCGCTTTATCCTTATCAGCTTCTACAAATTCCTCCCCTTCACCCTTGAGTCTGACAATACCACTTTTGCCCTTCCTCTTCTCACTAACATATCTGAAAAATGTCTTATCCTCCCATTTTATTGAATTGGCTATTTCCTCCTCTGTTTGAATCTTTGCTTTCCTGACTACTTTGCTAGCTTCTCCAAGTTTTTCCAAATTTAGATGCCTGTCTTCCTCTCTCTGTGATCTCTTGTATTTCATGAAGACCTTCCCCTTTTTCTTCACTTTTTCAGCTACTTCTTTTGAAAGCCATAGCGGTCTCCTTTTCCTTTTTTTACCATTTTAACAAAAAGGTTGTTTGCCCTTAAAATATCCCCTCTCAGTTTTGCATACTGTTTTTCTACAACCCCAAGCTGTTCCCATCCCGCTAACGACTCTCTGAGGTATTGGCCCATCTTGGCAAAGTTAGTTTTCCTAAAGTCTAAGGCCCTCACCTTTGAATGGATTCTAACAGCCCTAGTTCTAATACTGAACCACACCATCTGGTGATCACTGGATGAAAAATGATCTCCCATTATAACATCAGAAACACTTTCACCATTTGTAAGCACCAAGTCCAGTATGGCCCCCTTCACGTGTGGGGTCTGTTACCAATTGCTTGAATAGTTCTCCCTGTAGAGAATCCAGGATCTCTTTACGTCTAGATGATACTGCAACAGGAATGTGCCAATCAACATCTGGCATATTGAAATCCCCTATCAGTAGCACTTCTCCTTTCCTAGCAATGCTGTGTATGTCTTCAATTAACTCTCTGTCCACCTCTTTCTCTTGTGAGGGAGGTCTGTATATCACTGACAATGCAGATAGATTTCTCTTTCCCTCTTTCTAGTTTAACCCACAATGCCTCCTCTCTCCCTTTTAAGCTCTGTAATTCCAAAGCTTTAATAGTATTTTTTACATATAGTGCCACTCCTCCTCCCCTTCTTCCTACCCTGTCCTTTCTGAATAAATTATAACCAGGTATAGTTACATCCCAGTCATGGCTTTCTGTGACACATGTTTCTGTAACTGCCACTAAATCTCACCAGAGCTTCAACATCAGGGATCTTATTTCCCATGCTACGGGCATTTATACACACTGCTTTCCATGTGTTACCCCTGTTACCCATTTCAATAAAGGTATTTAATGTATCACTTACCTGGGGGCTTTCTTCACCCATCCCCAACGAATCTAGTTTAAAGCCCTCTTCAGTACATTAGCCAGTCTACTACTGAAGACACGTTGACCTTTCTTGGACAGATGGATGCCATCTCTGCTCTGTAACCCTTGGAACAGCATCCCATGGTCTAGGAAACCAAAATGCTCTTGATGACACCATCCACGCAGCCATGCATTCATCTCCAGGATGCGAGCCTCTCTGCCTTGGCCTTTACCCTCAACAGGGGGGATTGAAGAGAACACCTTCTGTACACCTAACTGCTTCACCCTCTGTCCCTGAGCCATGAAGTCACTTTTGATATGCTCAGAGGGATACCTGGCAGTATCATTTGTTCCGACATGGATTAGCAACATTGGGTAATAGTCAGTGGGTTTGATGAGTCTCGGCAAACTCTCTGTAACATCTTGGATTTTGGAACCAGGCAGACAGCATACCTCTCTGAACATCAAGTCTGTCAGCACATGGATGCCTCAGTACCCCTCAGAAGAGAGTCACCAACCACCACTACCCTTCGCTTCCTTGTGGTCACTGATTCTGCAACTTTGGGGTACTTGAGCTCTGGTTCTTCCCTTTCCAGGGATGCTTTCACCTCCTCCACATCCAGGGCTGCATAATGGTTCTCCAATTCAAGGGCTGGAGAAGTTGGATTGGTGATTCTGCAGGCCCTGGTGACTTGTGTCCGTAGTGATCATAGCATGATCTTGTTTGATTTAATAAATGGAGGAAGGATGGAAAGGAATCCACAGTACTACCTTTTAACTTTCAAAAGGGAGACTATGATAAAATGAGGAAAATAGTTTAAAAAAACCTAAAAGGAGCAGTTGCAAAGGTTAAAGATTTATATCAAGCGTGGGTGTTGTTTAAAAATACTATCTTGGAAGCCCAGACCAGCTGTATTCCATGCAAAAGTGGAAGGAAGTCCAAAGAACTGCCAGCATGGTTTAAAGATGAGGTCAGAGAGGCTGTTGTTACCAAAAAGGCAACGTTTAGGAAATGGAAAAATGAGCCAAATGACAAAAACTGTAAACAATATAAGCACTGGCAAGTTAGATGCAAGGCATTGATAAGACAGGCAAAGAGAGAATTTGAGAAGAAGCTTGATGTGGAAGCAAAAACGCGTAATAAAGAATTTTTCAAGTACATTTATAGCAAAAAACCTGTGAGAGAGTCATTTGGACTATTAGATGATAGAGGGGTAAAAGGAGCACTAAGAGGGGGCAAGGCCAAAGGAGAGATACTTAATGAATTCCTTGCTTCAGTCTTTACTGAGGAAGGAAGATGTAGGGATGTTACCCATGACTGAAATGGTATTTAAAGGTGATGCCACAGAAGAATTGAAAGAAATATTGCAACGGGAGCTATTCAACCTCCTTATCCAGCGGGCAGTTGAGAAGGTACCGCTGCACCTTTGTGGCCGTGGGTTCTACTCCCGCTACTTCCACGTTCCGAAAAAGACGGGGGGCCTACGCCCTATCCTTGACCTCCAGAACCTAAACAAATTTCTGGTGCGGGAGAAGTTCAAAATGTTATTGCTTGGCATCCTGCAGCCCTTCCTTCAGCAGGGCGATTGGCAAGGCTCCTTGGATCTCAGGGACGCTTACGCCCACATCCTAGTCCACCCCCAACACAGGCAATACCTGTGCTTCAGGGTGCAGTGGGAGCACTACCTAATACAGGGTGCTCCCCTTCGGGCTCGAGTCTGCACCGCGGGTTTTCACAAAGAGTCTCTCCGCCCCACCGCCTCCCTCAGGCGGCAGGGCATACCCGTCTTCCCCTACCTTGACAACTGTCTCATCACGGGGACTTTGGCCGGCGAAGCCCACCTGGTGGCGTCCTGCACAATCCTCCTCGAATGCCATGGCTTCTTGGTCAACTACCCCAAGTCCCACCTCAAACTGGTGCAAACCTTGGAGTTCATTGGCACATGCCTTGACACAGAGCGAGCGACCGCCTTCCTGCCCACGGACCATGCAGACTGCCTCAGGGCCATGGCAGCCCAGGTCCAGAACAGGGCTTGGATTACGGCATGGGCCATGCTGTGCCTCTTAGGACACATGGCCTCCACCGTCCATGTGGTCGCCCACGCCCGCATGCACATGCGGACAGCCCAGTGGTGCCTCAGGGTTCAATGGAGCTAGGCCTCTGGCCACCTCAGAGACCCTATCCGGGTCTCCCTCTATCTCCACAACTCCCTGGATTGGTGGCGGGACCCACGAATCCTCCTTCGGGGAATGCCCTTGTGGACCCCACAGCACAAGCTCATCCTGATGACGGATACTTCCCTGCTGGGTTGGGGAGCCCACTGTGGCGCATTGTGCACCCAGGGACAGTGGTCACCTGAGGAGTCTCAGCAGCAGATCAACCTGCTTGAGCTTCAGGCGGTCCGATGGGCCCTGAGGGCTTTCGAGGGCTGTCTGAGGGGGAAGTCGGTGCTCGTGCAGACCGACAACCGGGTAGCCATGTTCTACATAAACAAGGAGGGGGGGACAGGATATCGCCTCCTCTGCCGGGAGGTGATCCTCCTTTGCTCCTTTGCATTTTGCCAGGGGATGACCCTATGAGCGGTCTACCTCCCAGGCCAGGAGAATGTCCTCGCGGACAAACTCAGCAGGATCCTCTGCTCACACGAGTGGTGCCTGGATCAGGAGGTCGCCAACCTCTTGTTCCATTGGTGGGGGACCCCATCCATGGACCTGTTTGCCAGCCCTGTGAACGCGCAGCTTCCCCGCTTCTGCGACCCAGTTTCGCACCCGAGCAGGGTGGTCCCGAATGTGTTACTCTTAAGCTGGACCTCTGGGCTTCTTTACGCTTTCCCTCCCACTCCTCTCATTGCAAGGACCCTCCACATGGTTCAGTGGGATCGAGCTTCAGTGATCCTCATGGTTCATTCATAGCCTCGACAGCCTTGGTTCCCACTTCTGCTCCAGCTCTCGTCTGAGCCCCCAGTCCCCCTGGGCTATGCCCCGGACCTGTTAACACAGGAGGAGGGTCGGGTGTTCCCCCCAAACCTGGCCTCACTGTCCCTTACAGCCTGGCAGCTGAACGGGACTCCTTAGCCCCACTGCATCTCCCGGAGGAGTTCAAGGAGGTTCTCCTCACGTCGAGAAAGGACTCGACAAGACGGGCATATGCCTTTAAGTGGCAACGCTTCTCGGTCTGGTGCTCCGAGCTCCAGATAGACCCGTTCTCCTGCTCTACTCGGTGGGTTCTTCAGTATCTCCTCCACCTCTCAAAAGCAGGGTTGAAATCCATTTTGGTCAGGGTACACCTGAGTGCCATTTCGGCGAACCACCTCCCCCTCAAGGGGAAACCCCTCTCGGGGAAGCCCTTGGTCTCCTGCTTCATCCGAGGCCTCTTACTTTCCAAACCTCCCATCCAGCCTCCTCCGGCGGAGTAGGACTTCAACATGGTGCTCACGCAGCTTACACGATCACCCTTCGAGCCGATGGTGACATGCTCGCTTCAGCACCTCTCCTGGAAGATGGTCTTCCTGGTGGTTTTGACTTCTGCTCATTGAGTAAGCAAACTTCAGGCCCTCATGGCTGAAGCTCCCTATACCAGGTTCTATGGGAACAGGGTGGTATTCCGCACCCACCCCAAGTTCCTAGCGAAGGTTGTTTCGGATTTCCATCTAAATCAGGAGATAGTCTTACCAACCTTCTTCCTGAGACCACATATGGACCAGGCTTTGGCAGTGTTACATACACTCGACTGCAAGAGGGCTCTTGCCTTCTACTTGCAGCGTACCCAGGTTCATCACAAGTCTGACTGGCCTTTCGTCGCCTACGATCCCAATCACCTGGGGCAGGCAGTCACCAAACGCACCATCTCCGTCTGGGTGGCGGACTGCATCGCCCAAGCAAAGGTGGGCGCCTCACTGGATCGACGGGTCACCACACACAGCGTCTTGGCCAAAGCGGCTTCTTTGGCCTTGCTGCGCTCAGTGCCTCTAATGGACATCTGACAGGCTGCGACCTGGTCTTCAGCGAACACTTTCGCTTTGCACTACTGCCTGGAGAGGGAGTCCCGCCAGGACACCTCCTTCGGCTAGGCTGTAGTCCGTAATCTGTTCGGGGTATAAGCAACTCCTGCCCTCTAACCCTTTTTCGACAGCTACCGAGAGCTTCGCCCCAGGGACATGAAGACTCAGGCTCCTTCGGGCATCAACTTCTGCTCATGGCTCACAGAGGTGTTTTTGGGTTACAGGTTCGGTATTCTGTAGCTGGGGAGTCCCATAAGTGAGGACTGACTTCCTGCTTGTTCCTGGAGAAAGCGTAGTTACTCACCTGTAACAGGTGTTCTCCAGGGATAGCAGGAATCAGTCCTCACTACCCTTCCACCTCCCCTGAATAGTTGCTATTTTTGTCCTTTCCTTGCCATCTGCTTAGTTGGGCTCTAGCTAGGGGACCTGACTGAGCAAAATGGCACCTTTGGGAAGAGGACCATGCATGCGTGGCAGCAATCCCAAAGGCTTTCTTTCAAAGCTGGGGAATTGCTCCGCGCGGGCTCCATCGGTGCAGATGTCACCCATAAATGAGGACTGATTCCTGCTGTCCCTGGAGAACACCTGTTACAGGTGAATAACTACACTTTACTATCTCTTCTATCTGTGTAAGTTGGGGTAACCTACAAGAAACACTGGGTACAGCCCTGAGGCAAAGCATGGGTAGGGCTGACCTGCACAGATCAGTAGGCACACCTACATTTGCCACCTTGTTGGGCCACAGAGCTGTGAGTACACCCCTGAGGCAAGACATGGGTAGGGCTGACCTGCACAGATCAGCAGGCGCACCTACATTTGCCAACTTGCTGGGCAGACTAGATGGACCAGACATGTCCATATCTTCCATCACCTGCTATGTTGTTATGTTACCATGCTATAGACATTTTGTATGGCACATTCGCAGATTGCAGTGGGGAACAGTGGCACAACCAAAGGTCATCATCCCTCTCACTTTGTCACCCCTATGTACAGTCAGGTCCATACAGTTGGGTACAAAATAAACATATTGGTATGCTTACACTCCCCCTAGTTGTGGTATGTGTGACATGCGCAGTCCCATGTAACCTATATGTGGTTCCAGTTAATGACAGATCCCTTCACTTGACCCTACACATACTGCTATAGCTACATTGGGGTTGTTTACAGGCTAACCGGTATATGTCTTGGAGTGGCCTAGTCACAGCACTGCACTCAATTCAATAGATAATGTGTGGCATTAGCTGTCAATTGCTGTACACCAAGGCACCACATCACACCTGAAGGTGCTTGGTCAGTTTGGGGTACATATCGACAGATAAGAAGAGCAGAGAGTGTGAGCTATGGGATTTGTCAGAGCAATTGACAGGCATTACAGGCTGCACATATCTCAGTTATAGGAGACTTGACAGGATGAAAGTGCTGGAAGTCAAGCAGAAAAGGAATGACATTCTCACTGCAAGGGCACACAAAATATTTTTATACATAAGTATAAATTGCATAGGTGGGGTAGTAAAATGGGGAAGCTTTAGGCTAATCTAGTTTGTAATGTCCAGGGAAAGAAGGTGATTTCACAAGTTAAGGATGCCAGGGGAGGGTTGAACATGGATATGAAACAGGTTGTTCAATGCTTTGTGGAATTTTATCAGACCTTATATAATAGAGGGGATGTAGATATGGTCCAAAGGGAGGGTTTCTTTCAGGGTTTGCACTTTCCAACATAGCCAATCTCACCTTTGTCTACCTGTTTATTTACACCTTCAAAAAAACATAAAAGATTAGTAAGACAAAACTTTATTTGGCTAAAACACTCTTCAGAAGCTGTGGAGTGCTTACAAAGCCAAAAGCTAAGATTATAATTTTCTTTCTTCTCTCTGCTGGTTTCTTGCTACCAATATAGAGTTTAACTGTTTGGTTTTTGGGGATATCGCTAATATAAGGTTTAACTGCGGTTATACATTACGTTTGGGGGTATTCAGACTACTGGGACCTGAGTATCCAGATAACAAAGAGTTAAATCTGTTGCACTGCTTGGAGAATAGCTGGCTCTCAGGGAGGGGGTGAAAGTTTGCTCTCAGGGAGGGGCTGTTTTTAGACCATTTTACTCCTGGACACATACCGGTCTAAGGCAGTCTGCAGAAGCTGTGGAGTGCTTACAAAGCCAAAAGCTAAGATTATAATTTTCTTTCTTCTTTCTGCTGGTTTCTTGCTACCAATTCAGAGTTTAACTGTTTGGTTTTTGGGGAAATCACTAATATAAGGTTTAACTGTGGTTATACATGAAGTTTGAGGATATTCAGACTACTGGGACCTGAGTATCCAGATAACAAAGAGTTAAATTTGTTGCACTGCTTGGAGAATAGCTTGCTCTCAGGGAATGGGTTAAAGTTTGCTCTCAGGGAGGGGATGTTTTTAGACCATCTTACACCTGGACACATACCAGTCTAAGGCGGTCTGCAGAAGCTGTGGAGTGCTTACAAATCCAAAAGCTAAGATTATAATTTTCTTTCTTCTCTCTGCTGGTTTCTTGCTACCAATATAGAGTTTAACTGTTTGGTTTTTGGGGATATCGCTAATATAAGGTTTAACTGTGGTTATACATTACGTTTGGGGATATTCTGACTGACTGCTTTCCTGTGTAGCCTTGGAGCAGATATCTGTGGTTGCCCCAGTTCAGGAACAGCCTACTGGCCAGAGACACTTAGGTTCCCGCCCAACCTACACCTCACCCCACCCACCCCAGGGGCTGCATTGCTTATATAGTGGTCACATACATTGCCACCTATCCCTTTAACTTGGGTTACAGCCCACCTATTCTTCTTCCATTCTTCTCCTTTCTTCTTCTTCTAGGACTGCTTATTCAGCGGGTCATATATTGTGATAAGGAAGCTTATCATAGCTCAGGTAGGAGCTATAGAAAAGATGATGTGACTCTGAACAAGCAACCTGTCAGTTCTGGTAGAAGCAAGAAAACAGAGTTTTCACATAAAAGACTACCAGTCCCAGAATGCACCAGGTTTCCAGCAGCCATGAGAGGGGCTGAAGTGAGAGAATGTGTGTGCAATCAAGAGAGCTATGAGGTAATCCCTAAGCACTCATCTCAAAGGGCAGGGCCTGATTCAACACAGCTGCGCTGTGTTAGGGAGCAGCACACATTAGAACAGGATAAGAATAGAGCTTATTCTTCAGATAACAGCTTCAGGGAGAGCTTCAGCAAAAGCTACAGAGGGAGGAAGAGATACAGAGACAGCAACGGCTACAAGCACCAGTATCACCTGGAGAAACAGAAGCCAAGCCAAGCAGATAGAGAGAGAAGGAAACTCTCTGGAAGGAAGAGAAGAAAGGCCATTGGAAGGTCTGGGAGATTCCAAGGCAGTACTCATACTGGGAGGTATTCCAAAAGCCAGCAGAGTCCATTGGACTGGATTCAGCCAGAGGAATGGAGTGGCAGAGATAGGAATCACCAGTGGCTACCTGGAAGAGAGAAGACTGCATGTGGAAGGGACTTTCAGACCAAGGCCAGAAGGTATGTGAGAGAAGATCCAGCATCCAGGGATCAAGATTGGAAGGCTGGACATCAGAATTGGATTACATATTGGCCAGGCTATACAGAGAGGAATAATGATAGCAGGAGAGGCTCAGGTATGAACACTGATCCAGACCCTATCTATAATAGAGAATGGCAGCAAGGGAATAAGCATTCTCATGATAGTGCCTTAATGAAAGACTCATCTGTGCCAATGTATGATATTGACCCTATGATTGTTGATGCAGGGGGAAATACAGCAGATGAAACTATTTACATGGACTGTTCTTTATCTAAATGCTATTGCTAGTTTTCTATGAGCAAACACATCAGCCATCACAAAGAAACCTAACTTTGTTCTTTATTTCCACTGCAAACAGCTCTTAAAGCAGGATTTGGGCTCACACAGTAGCAGCCAGCCAGCTAAAGGCTTTCAGCTGGTCCATTGATAGTAATTAGGGCTGCACCTGATTGTGTGTGTGAGCAAGGGAGAATCACTGCTGAGATCTGCATGGAAAATAAGCAGAAGTTAACCTAACCAGCAAAGTTTATTCTTTACTTTGTGCCTTTGTATTTGGTAATTACTTGCTAAGAAAACATTAGCTAATTGCCTGACAAGCTGAAGGTTGTTTTCTGGTTTACTTTGTGACTTTTTGTTATCCATTTTAAACACTGCAAGCAAGTAACCTCATTTATAGTGCTATCAAGCATACATGTGCTGGGTGAATTAAACCCCATCAATAAAAGAAGTATTTTATTGATCTTACCACTTGGTTTCACAACTCAAATTATTGTCATCAGCTGTGTTTGGGAGTGAATGAACTACAATACCCACAATACCTTGCAAGAATCATATGAATATATGCATCGTCAAGATTGTGTAAGTTCTCACCCTAGGCAGCCGTCTGACAAATGGCGTAGTTTTTCGGATTGCTCTTGCACCAAGAGGATTTACTTGTTGTGGATTACAAATAAAAGTCAAGTTTAAAGCTGTAAGAAGATTTATTTCCCTCATCTGCACTTTGGAAGAAAAGTGGTTGTTCCAGGAAGCTGTCCCAGAGGAAAAGACCCTGTGCAAAGCTGGATTCATCACTGAGACAAGGTAATATGTACCTGGGCATGTCTAGTGGTGGATGTGTGTAAGCACAGGGGGTAATTGAAAAAAAGAAAAAAGTTGAAAAAAAAAAAAAAACACACCTGGTTGGAAGGTGCTGCTCTTTGGTTTTTTTTTTTTCTTTTCTTGCAGGGGTCAAGATGGATCCGAGGGAGATGGCTCAGTGGATGGCAGCCCAATTTTGCAAGCAGCAGGAGCTATCACAGCAGGCCCAGGACACTGCTATGAAGGCCTTAATGGAACAGCAGAAACCAGTGCTTGATCTGGTGCAAGCTCTAGTTCAGCTGCAGAGCCAAAGTGGAACAGATGCAAGACCAGCAGTTAGTACTGGTGCACCACATGTGGACACTGTGGGACTCAATCAAGGGATTGGGGCATTTAATTTTGGGAAATTAACTCCAGAAGATAATGTTGATGATTTTCTAGAGTCTTTTGAAAGAGTGGCACAGGCTTTAGCATGGCCAGAGACCCAGTGGGCAGTAAGGCTGGCAGCCTCATTAACTGGTGAGGCACTAGCAGCTTACAGAGCAATGCCAGCAGCCCAGGCTTTGATTTATAAGGATGTAAAGGCAGCTATTAGAGATCGCCTAGGGTTGTCAATTTCAGAGTATAGGCGAATGTTTAGAGCTGTTACATTGAAAGTGGGTGAGACACCCAGGGCTCTGAGTCAGAGAATCAGAAGTTTAGCTGTAAAATGGTTGGAGCCTGAGCAAAAGACAGTAGAAATGTTATTAGATATTATAATGCTGGAACAATTTATGCTTGGGGTACCTAAAGATTTGAATGTTTTTCTTATACAGCAAAATTGCCAAAATCTTGGAGAGGCAACCATGCTAGCAGAGAGATTCTTGGAAGCCACGCAGGCTTGCCATAGAATGGGTGGCCCTCTAAAAATGGATGCTGAGGCTAGATGTGCTGTATCAGAAAAAAGAATAATTAAGAATGTTTCTGACAATGAATGTACTGTATCAAACCAGATGACACAGTGGAATAGAAAGAAATGTTTCAAGTGTGGAAAAGTAGGACATTTAGAGAAGAGATGCCAGACACACACTAGTTTAATGGGTCTGGATTTAAAACAGCCCAAGGAAGGATTTCTTTTGATGGTTGATGTGCAAGGAATTACCACAAATGCATTATTAGACTCTGGGGCAGACCAGAGTATGATGTCAAAAAGGCTTTGGAAGAGGATAGAGGCCCAAGAAAGATTTGTGCCTAGAACCCCTGAAAGCCAAGTTCACATCAGATGCATTCATGGTGCTGCATCATCATATCCCACCTATAGGCTAAAGGTTAAGTGCCTAGGGAAACAAGAGGAAGTCCTATTAGCAGTGGTGCCTAGGCTACCCTTTGATTTGGTTCTAGGAAGAGACTGGCCAAGATTTAAGCAGGGTCTAGTGGAAGGACTAGGAAAAAAGGAGGGAGAAGGTTTAATGGTAGTAGCTCCCGGGCCTTTATTTGGAAGTCCTCAGACCCCAGCTAAAAAGATGGTTAAGCGTCCAGAAGACCAAGCTACCCCAAAGCAGATATTCGTCCTAAAGTACCATAAGGTCTCTGAGAAGGCCCAAGCTCCTAGGCGGGCAACCCCTCAGTCTGCTGGGTTTGACCTATGCAGCATAGAGAATGTGACTGTACCTAGCCAAGGGAGAGCCCTGGTTGACACCGGTCTCCAAGTGGAAATACCAATTGGATGTTATGGGAGAGTAGCCCCAAGGTCCGGATTAGCCCTTAAATATTTCATCGATGTGGGTGCGGGAGTAATTGATCCCGATTGTTGTTAAGTGCCGTCGAGTCTGAGTCGACTCATGGCGACCCTCTGGATAGCTATCCTAAATTGTGTTCGGTCTTCAGTCAGGCGGCTCATTGACGACAGACTGGTACCCGTAGCTGCTGTTATTGTAGCGATCCATCTCATTGCATCCCGATTACAGGGGCAATATTAAAGTTCTGTTGTTTAACTTTGGACAGAATGAGTATCATGTGAAGACAGGAGACAAAATTGCCAAATTGATCTGTGAGAGGCTGGGTTTTCCACCTGTGGAGGAGGTCACATCCCTAGAGAATTCTGAACGTGGAGCCAAAGGCTTTGGTTCTACTGATGGCAAAGGGGTTAAAAGCTTAGCTGCCACCTGTGCCCGAGAGAGGGAGGTGAGTGAAGAGGAAGATTTGGGACCCCAGGTATCTGATTGTAAAGAAAAATCAGAGCCCCAAATAGGTGAGGACCTGACAATGGTACAACAGGAAGAAATTAGGAAGTTGCTTAAGGAATTCCCAGATGTGTTGACACCCATACCTGGGGAGACCCATTTGGTGGCCCATGAAATAATAACTCCACCTGGGAAATTGGTTCGTCAAAGGCCATACCGCTTGCCTGAAGCCAAAAGACAGGAGGTAGTGGCACAAGTCCAGGAGATGTTGGACATGGGGGTAATAGAGGAGTCAAAGAGTCCCTGGAATAGCCCCATAGTCCTGGTGCCGAAGCCTGATGGATCCTTAAGATTTTGTATTGACTTCCGGCAGGTAAACGCCATATCAGTTTTTGATGCATATCCAATGCCAAGAATTGAGGAGCTGCTAGACCAGCTGGGACAGGCTCAATACTTAACCACCCTTGATATGACAAAAGGATATTGGCAAATCCCGCTCACCAGGGAGTCGAAGCCGAAAACTGCGTTCAGCACCCCCGTTGGCCTTTTCCAGTTCAAGAGGATGCCTTTCGGACTGCATGGAGCAGCGGCTACCTGCCAAAGGTTAGTGGATCAGGTACTTCGACCCCACCAAAGTTATGCTTTTGCATACATGGATGATGTCATAATCCATAGTAACACCTGGGCGGAGCATTTGAAGAGGATCAGGGCAGTCTTGTGCTCTATGAAGCAAGCGGGAATCACTTTAAAACCCGAAGTGTGCCTTTGCAAATAGGGAGGTAAAATACCTAGGCCACCTAGTGGGAAGAGGAAAAATTAAACCTCTATTAAGCAAAATAGATAGCATCAGGAATTTTCCTCCTCCAACAACCAAGAAACAACTAAGAAGTTTCTTAGGACTTATTGGATACTACCGCCGGTTTATACCGCAATTCGCAGAGAAAAGTGCCATTTTCACGGATATGCTGCGAAAGAATTGTCCAAACCAGATAAAGTGGACACCAGAAGCTGAAAAAGCGTTTTCAGTATTAAAAGAAAAATTGTGTACAGGACCGGTACTGAAAGGAGTAGACTTCAAGAAACCCTTTCTGGTTCAAACCGATGCATCGGATGTAGGGCTAGGAGCAGTCCTATCCCAGTGCCATGATGGAGAGGAGCATCCTGTGATGTACCTGAGCAGGAAGTTGTCACTGGCTGAACAAAAGTATTCCACGATAGAAAAAGAGTGTTTGGCTATCAAGTGGTCAGTGGAGGCGTTAAGGTTTTACCTTACAGGGAAAGAGTTCCAGTTGGTCACGGACCATGCCCCACTTAAGTGGTTGCAGCAAATGAAGAACCACAATGCCAGGTTGACACGCTGGTACATGGCCTTACAGGCGTTTGATTTTCAGGTTGAACATCGTGCCGGGAAGTTACACAAGAATGCGGATGCACTTTCCCGTATTACGGACTGTAGAGAAGAAGTTTTACAAGTAAAACCAGTCCGTAATAACTTAAGCAGGGGGGTATGTGATAAGGAAGCTTATCATAGCTCAGGTAGGAGCTATAGAAAAGATGATGTGACTCTGAACAAGCAACCTGTCAGTTCTGGTAGAAGCAAGAAAACAGAGTTTTCACATAAAAGACTACCAGTCCCAGAATGCACCAGGTTTCCAGCAGCCATGAGAGGGGCTGAAGTGAGAGAATGTGTGTGCAATCAAGAGAGCTATGAGGTAATCCCTAAGCACTCATCTCAAAGGGCAGGGCCTGATTCAACACAGCTGCGCTGTGTTAGGGAGCAGCACACATTAGAACAGGATAAGAATAGAGCTTATTCTTCAGATAACAGCTTCAGGGAGAGCTTCAGCAAAAGCTACAGAGGGAGGAAGAGATACAGAGACAGCAACGGCTACAAGCACCAGTATCACCTGGAGAAACAGAAGCCAAGCCAAGCAGATAGAGAGAGAAGGAAACTCTCTGGAAGGAAGAGAAGAAAGGCCATTGGAAGGTCTGGGAGATTCCAAGGCAGTACTCATACTGGGAGGTATTCCAAAAGCCAGCAGAGTCCATTGGACTGGATTCAGCCAGAGGAATGGAGTGGCAGAGATAGGAATCACCAGTGGCTACCTGGAAGAGAGAAGACTGCATGTGGAAGGGACTTTCAGACCAAGGCCAGAAGGTATGTGAGAGAAGATCCAGCGTCCAGGGATCAAGATTGGAAGGCTGGACATCAGAATTGGATTACATATTGGCCAGGCTATACAGAGAGGAATAATGATAGCAGGAGAGGCTCAGGTATGAACACTGATCCAGACCCTATCTATAATAGAGAATGGCAGCAAGGGAATAAGCATTCTCATGATAGTGCCTTAATGAAAGACTCATCTGTGCCAATGTATGATATTGACCCTATGATTGTTGATGCAGGGGGAAATATAGCAGATGAAACTATTTACATGGACTGTTCTTTATCTAAATGCTATTGCTAGTTTTCTATGAGCAAACACATCAGCCATCACAAAGAAACCTAACTTTGTTCTTTATTTCCACTGCAAACAGCTCTTAAAGCAGGATTGTGTGTGTGAGCAAGGGAGAATCACTGCTGAGATCTGCATGGAAAATAAGCAGAAGTTAACCTAACCAGCAAAGTTTATTCTTTACTTTGTGCCTTTGTATTTGGTAATTACTTGCTAAGAAAACATTAGCTAATTGCCTGACAAGCTGAAGGTTGTTTTCTGGTTTACTTTGTGACTTTTTGTTATCCATTTTAAACACTGCAAGCAAGTAACCTCATTTATAGTGCTATCAAGCATACATGTGCTGGGTGAATTAAACCCCATCAATAAAAGAAGTATTTTATTGATCTTACCACTTGGTTTCACAACTCAAATTATTGTCATCAGCTGTGTTTGGGAGTGAATGAACTACAATACCCACAATACCTTGCAAGAATCATATGAATATATGCATCGTCAAGATTGTGTAAGTTCTCACCCTAGGCAGCCGTCTGACAAAATTCAGTGCAATAATTGTGGTACATTCATTCCAAGACAAATCATTTGGAACCTAAGAGCTCGTCCTCTGTGCTTCAGGTCAGCTGCCATGCATAAAGCTTTATAGGTGCTTACACATCTTAAGACAGGAGGTGCTTTCAGGTGAAGCTCATTACCCAAATCAGTCATGCACTAAGGACCTGAGATTAATTAAGCTTCAGGTGAACAAGGTATATTAAACGTATTAGGTACAGTTTTATTGGTATAAATACCCATAGCAACCCCTAGTAAGTAAGAACTTAAAGATCTAGACACAAACTTAAACTAAGATGCAGACAGCAGTCCAGCAGCGGGATGGGGGCTTTCCAGTCTTTTGCATTGAGTGTCACATGTATGATTTTCTCCCATTTGGTGAGAGGTCTTACGTGTGCACTAGGTGCAAGGAGCTCTTTTCTCTCAGGGAACAAGTCCGTTCTCTAGAGGCTAAAGTAGCAGACTTGGAAAACATAAGACAGACAGAGAGGTACATAGACGAGACCTACAGGGATATAGTCCTGAAGTCCCACCTCCAGTCTGGCAGCACCCCTGTTGCCATGGAGGAGAGAGGTCAAGTGACAGGAGAGCATCACCCTGGTGTGGCAGGAAGTGATCCTGTAACTAGGACCTGTCCTCCAGGTGATGTAAAACCCTCTTGCACCGAGGAAGTTTCTCCAGGGCCATGTGCCCATGAGGGAAGGGTTAGGACAGCCGTTACAGTTGGTGATTCAATCATTAGGCATGTAGATAGCTGGGTGGCTGGTGGACGTGAGGATCGCCTGGTAACATGCCTGCCTGGTGCGAAGGTAGCGGACCTCACGCGCCACCTAGATAAGGTCTTAGATAGTGCTGGGGAGGAGTCTGCTGTCTTGGTACATGTCGGTACCAATGACATAGGAAAATGTGGTAGGGAGGTTCTGGAGGCAAAATTTAGGCTTTTAGGTAGGAAGTTGAAATCCAGAACTTCCAGGGTAGCATTCTCCGAAATGCTTCCTGTTCCAAGCGCAAGACCCAAAAGGCAAGCAGAGCTCCAGAGTCTCAATGCGTGGATGAGACAATGGTGCAGAGATGAGGGTTTGGGATTTGTTAGGAACTGGGGAACATTCTGGGGAAAGGAGGGGCTCTTCCGAAGGGATGGGCTTCACCTTAACCGGGATGGAACCAGGCTGCTGGCATTAACCTTTAAAAAGGAGATAGAGCAGCTTTTAAACTAGATATTAGGGGAAAGCCGACAGTCGCCCAAGAGCGGATGGTTCAGAAGAATGTATCCTTGAAGGATACTACCAAAAGCAGAGAGGTTCCACAAAAGAGTAAAGTAGCCCAAATGCCCTCAAGTATGGAGCAGACAGAGCTTAAAGATTCCAATTTACCCATGTCTAACAATAGCCAAATTAACATGAATAAAATACATTCTCTAAAATGCTTGTATGCAAATGCTAGAAGATGGGAGAGTTAGAATATATAGCACTAAATGAAAGGTTAGATATGATTGGAATATCAGAGACATGGTGGAAGGAGGACAACCAGTGGGACACTGTGATACCTGGGTACAAACTATATCGTAATGACAGAGCTGATCAAATTGGTGGAGTGGTTGCGCTCTATGTTAGAAAGGGCATTGACTCAGAAAGGATTAAAGTTTTGCAGGAAACAAAATCTGCTGTAGAATCTATATGGATTGAAATTCCATATAAAAGGGGGAAGGTGATGGCAAGTGGGGGTGTACTATCGAGCACCTGGCCAGAATGACCAAATGGATGATGAAATGCTCAAAGAAATCAAAGAAGCTAACAAAAGTTACAGCGCAGTAATAATAATGGGTGATTTCAATTACCCCGGTATCGACTGGGTCAGTGTCACGTCAGGACATGCTAGGGAGATAAAGTTCCTAGATGAAATAAATGACTGCTTCTTGGAGCAGCTGGTTCATGAACCGACCAGAGGGGAAGCCATATTAGACCTAGTCCTTAGTGGAACACCAGATCTAGTGCAAGAGATAAGGGTGTTGGGGCCACTTGGCAATAGTGATCATAGCATGATCGCCTTTGATTTAATTAGTGGAGGAGGGATAGTACGGAAATCCACAGTACTACCTTTTAACTTTTGAAAGGGAGACTATGATAAAATGAGGAAAATAGTTAAGAAAAAACTAAAAGGAGCAGTTGCGAAGGTTAAAGACGTACATCAAGCTTGGGTGTTGTTGAAAAATACTATCTTGGAAGCCCAGACCAGCTGTATTCCACGCTTTAAGAAAAGTGGAAGGAAGTCCAAAAAACTGCCAGCATGGTTTAAAGGTGAGGTCAGAGAGGCTGTTGTTGCCAAAAAAGCATCTTTCAGGAAATGGAAAAAAGAGCCAAACGACAAAACTTGGAAACAGCACAAGCACTGGCAAGTCAAATGCAAGGCATTGATAAAGCAGGCAAAGAGAGAATTTGAGAAGAAGCTTGCTGCGGAAGCAAAAACGCGAAATAAAGACCTTTTCAAGTACATTCGTAGCAAAAAACCTGAGAGAGTCAGTTGGTCCATTAGATGATAAAGGGGTTAAAGGAGCACTAAGAAGCGACAAGGCGATAGCGGAGAGACTGAATGAATTCTTTGCTTCGGTCTTTACTGAGGAAGATGTAGGGATGTTACCCATGACTGAAGTGGTATTTAAAGGTGCGGAAGAATTGGAGGAAATATCGATACATCGGGAAGCTGTCTTACAACTATTAGATAAACTGAAGAGTAGCAAATCACCTGGGCCGGATGGTATACATCCAAGGGTGTTGAAAGAACTGAAATATGAGATTGCAGAACTGCTATCAGTAATCTGTGAACTATCATTAAAATCATCTCTAATACCTGAAGATTGGAGGATCGCCAATGTAACACCAATTTTTAAAAAGGGTTCCAGGGGTATCCGGGAAACTACAGACCGGTGAGCCTGACATCAGTACCGGGAAAAATGGTAGCAACCATCATAAAGAATAAAATTACTCAGCATGTAGATAGTCACAACCTAATGGGAGACAGCCAACATGGCTTTAGACAAGGAAGATCTTGTCTTACTAATCTGTTATGTTTTTTTGAAGGAGTGAATAAACAGGTGGACAAAGGTGAGTCGGTTGATATTGTGTATCTGGACTTTCAGAAAGCCTTTGACAAGGTCCCTCAACAGAGACTTTTGGCAAAACTAAAGAGTCATGGGATAGGAGGCAATGTACTATTGTGGATCAGAAACTGGTTAAAAGATAGAAAGCAGAGGGTAGGGCTAAATGGCCAATTTTCCCAATGGAGAAAGGTGAATAGTGGTGTACCCCAGGGATCTGTGCTGGGTCCGCTGCTTTTTGACATATTCATAAATGACCTGGAAAGTGGAATAACGAGTGAGGTTATCAAATTTGCAGATGACACAAAACTATTTAAAGTTATTAAAACCCAAGAGGATTGTGAAAAATTGCAAGAGGATCTTGATAAATTGGAAGACTGGGCATCAAAATGGCAGATGAAATTTAATGTGGACAAATTTGCAACAGAGTAGACTCCCCCGAGGGAGTGGTTAACATGAGGAATGATCTGCAAAAGCTGGAAGAATGGTCTGATGCTTGGCAGTTAAGATTTAATGCAAAGAAGTGCAGAGTCATGCACTTGGGTAGCAGAAATCCAAGGGAAACGTACGTGATAGGGGGTGAGAGATTGGTGTGAACAGATCAGGAGAAAGACCTTGGAGTGATTATTTCTGAAGATGTGGCAAAACAGTGCGACAAGGCGATGGCAAAATCCAGGAGGATGTTGGGCTGCATACGCAGAGGAATTACCAGCAGAAAGGAAGAGGTACTTATGCCACTGTACAAGTCACTGGTGAGGCCTCACTTGGAATACTGTGTTCAGTTTTGGAGACCATATCTTGCAAAGCATATAAAAAGACTGGAAACTGTCCAGAGGAAGGCGACCAAAATGATTTGAAGCCTGCGTCAGAAGCCTTATGAGAAGAGACTTGAAGACCTAAACATGTACACTTTGGAGGAGAGGAGGGACAGGGGAGATATGATTCAGACCTTTAAATACTTAAAGGGAAATAATGAACAAACAAACCTCTTCCAAAGACGGGGAAGCTGTACAACTAGAGGGCACAACATGAAGCTACAAGGGGGTAAATTGAAAGGCAATGTCAGGAAATACTTTTTCACTAAAAGGGTGGTGGATGCTTGGAATGCCCTCCCGATGGAAGTGGTGGGGGCAAACACAGTGACGGAGTTCAAAAGGGCATGGGACAGACACAGTGGATCCCTTTACAGCAACAAGAAAATATCAAAATAAACTGAACCATCAAATTCCTCAACAAATAGGGGTGTCCTACATGGAGTGGTGGGTTCACCGCTGGGCAAAGACATGGGGAGGGGTGGCCTGCATGGAGCGGCAGGTGTACCTACTCTTGACATTGTCCTGGGCAGACTAGATGGACCATACTGGTCTTTATCTGCCATCATTTACTATGTTACTATGTAAAGCCATGTTAGTTGTCTCCCACTAAGCCATGACTATCTACATGTTCAGAAATTTTGTTCTTTATGATGGTTTCTACCATTTTTCCCAGTACTGACATCAGGCTCACCGGTCTGTAGTTTCACGGATCATCCCAGGACCCTTCTTAAAAATTGGCGTTGCATTGGCCATCCTCCAGTCATCAAGTATTACAGATGATTTTAATGATAGTTCATGGATTATTAATAGTAGGTCTGCAATCTCATATTTTAGTTCTTTCAACACTCTTGGATGTATGCCTTCCGGTCCAGGTGATTTGCTAATCTTCAGTATATCAAATAGTTGTAATACATCTTCCCGGTGTATTGATATTTCCTTCAGTTCTTCCATAGTAACACCTTTTCATACCACATCATTTGTGGGGAACATCCCTACATCTTTCTCAGTAAAGACCAAAGCAAAGAGGTCATTAGGCCTACCCACAATGGCCTTGCCCCCTCTTAGTACCCCATTATCTCTTTGTCATCTGTCATCTGTCAGTCCACCAATTTGTGGTTCTGTTCACCATCCTGGGACCCATCACCAGGATGTGTATGCCATTATAACCCCCCATGAGGTATTGTAGCATAGGCCTGGCTGATATCTGTACAATACCACTGAGCCCACTCAGGGGTATCAGAATGATCCAGCAATCACAACATAGGTTGGATGTGCACTAGCATCAGAGGACAAATCCAGGGAGGAGGCCGAGCCTGACAAGGCACTGTACCGGCCTCTCTGTCAGAAAAACCACAGAACTGGACTATGAGCAGATGACTGACTGCATGTGCAGATAGTGACCCACACCACAGTGCAAGAAAGCTGACCAGGTGTAGCGAGAGGCTGGAAGTCACCACCTATGATCACTAGCCCTGTCCCCAAAGGCACCAACATCTGCCAGATGTAGCTATCAGCCATATCATGTCTGGAATGGCAGCCTGTATCCACATGCATATGCTGGCAGTGCACACATGTACCCACATTTGTTGGTATGTTCTGCCAGAATTACACACATCACTGTGAAACACCACAAACTATCCATCTAACTAATCCCATCACATGGAGAACAGTCGCACCCCTCATCAGAATACAAACACAGGGTTGACACAGGTAGTGGCCATGGATGTCCATCACAGAACATGTAAGGTCACTTTGTGTAAACAGTGTACACATGTGCATACGATGCCTTGGAAAGGTACTGTGTGACATGGCTGAGGTATGAGAGCACTGGTGTGGGTCATGTATGGCACATAACAGCTCAGAGTAGCCACATGGCCTACATCATGTGCCATGTGACAGCTTCACATTGATCAGTGACAGGACAGCATGCAGTACAAAGGTAGGACACACAACTGGTGCACAAATGTGGCAACATGGGTATCTCCATCACATGCCTGTGTGATGACATGGAGACTCTGTCCAGCAGTCACAGTTGTGTGGCTGCAAAGGGGGTGGTAATGTGCATGCATAAAGAAGCATGTAACAAGAGTATCATGACACTACACATGAGTGGTATGCTGTAGAGTTGCCACAGGTATGTTTGGAAATCACAGATGGCATGTATCCCTGTTCCCCCAGATGGATGATCTGCGGAAAAAGGGTCAGGCTGAATACCTATGGAGCCTACAGGAGGAGATGATGGCACCCGAGGAAGGTGAGTGATACAGCATGTGTGTCACACAACAGCATGTGTGATGTAGGGGCTATGGCATAATGATCCTGTTGCACTGCACCAACAGGCATATGACCATGCACTGTGCAACAAACAGAATATTACTTGCACATTTAGCCATGTCTGTTCTGGCATGTCTGTGCCATGTCTGTGCGCGGCGTTTTTCCACTGGCGGGAGATTAGTAATAGCCGATGTATTGTTTGTGAATGAACGCGGGCAGCACCAGAGTTATACATAGGTCCCCTGATGAAAAGCTTTTGAAACGTCTGCTGGTACCGGGACTGCACGTTGGGATTAAGACAGGAAGATTTCATCTGGTCCTCTAAAGCTGAGTATTTCGTCGTGAAACACTAAGATAACATCTTAGGACAGAATGATATCTTCAAATTGAACAGTTATATAAAGATGTATTTTCAAAAAAATTAGCACATGGTCATTGATGTGATACAACACAAACGCTGCCATAGGGTGTCAACCCCGGTGTAGCGGTGTTATTTTAAACTGAGTCCTGCAGTGCTATATTGTGTTTGATTTTGTTCCTACTCAGTGAAATGAACGATATTTTTTTGAATTGTGCTGGCATGTCTGGCATGGATGAATGGGGCACTGTGCAGATCATATCGGGGCACACAATAACATGCAGGGCCTGACATCCTGTCTCAGATTCATTTTATGGACCTGCTGTCCACCACACAGACCACACACATAGCTATGTGGTCATGCCACACATGCATACCTGTTGTGGTCATGCATCAAATGCACACCCCAGAGATGTTTATGGCACAGCAGACATATACTGTATGGAATCACACCTTTCCCAGGATTAACATCATACACACAGCTGAATGACACTGGATCATGCATATAGAGGCCACGTTTGGACAGCAAGTGCCTGGTAGTACAGGCCTTTACCAATGGTGCCAACCCCTGTTCTATGGAAACACCAGCCACCCAACTTTCCCTGTCACATTCCTAGCTGTAATGTGGGATAGCAGACAGGGACCATGTGGGCCATCAGGATGAAGGGCCAACATGTGCCTCATCTGCACCCACCCATGGACCCATCAGGCATGTGTATATTGGTCAACCTCTGCTGTATGCACATGCCTAACTGATATGTCACATGAGCACCATGTGTCCAGGCCAGTCCCTAAAGCACACATATCCCATGTGCACACACCCCTTTATAGGGCTCTAGGTCACTGCACTGTGCTGCTGGCTCCATGTCCTATCTCGCTATGTAAGTGCTTGCATCCTGCCCCATCATATGCACCTTGCCTGGCCACCTCCCATTGCTGCTGGGATGTATACATGCTGCCTGAAACAGAACATAGCTGTGACCTCATACTGTATCCCCACATCACCCACCACAGTGAAGGACATTGATGAGCTTGGTGGCTGCATGGATGAGGTGGAGCAGAGGGAAGAACTACTGGAGAGTGATATGGCTGCTGTTGGCTCCAGAGCAGCCCAGGAGGAACAAAGCCAGAATGACATCTGCAATAAGTTGGAAGAGATGAAAAATTTGGCACACAGGAATAACCTGAGGATTCAAGGGGTCTTGAAAACAGATAAATATGACAATGTTGAGGAAGTGGCTCAGAGAGCTTTTCAATATATTTATAAAGAGCATGCTGGAGTGCTGGATCCTCCTGAAATTCTATTTGAGAGAGCCCAAGGGCCTTGCGACCTCCTCGTCCTAATGTGCCACGAGATATAGTGGCATGCCTGCTGTGCTTCACTATTAAGGAGGTGCTTTTGATGCAGGCAAAGAAAGCCAAGCATATGGATTGGGAGGTCAGGGTAACTCCATTGAGGTGTATGGGGACCCATCCCAGCTTACTTTGAAGAAATGGAGAGACTTTAAAGCAGTGATGGAAGTCCTGCAGCAGAACTCTGCTGTTACTGCTGGATGCTCCCATTTGGGTTATCATTTACGGTTCTGGGCACAACTTATAAATTCAAGATGCTGGATGAAGCTTGGACTCAGTTATTGGACTTGAAGCTTGGGAAGTTTCTGCCTTCTCCTGCTGGGGTGGCTCTGGAGAAACAATCTTCCCACCCTAAGTGGCAGCATGTTTTGGCAGGAGGTGGTCAATTGAAGAGACAGTCAGCAGGATCATCAGTAAAGGACCCTTGACTGTAGGGTGGGTTCCTGGATTTTGATCTTTATTGGTACCATGGACTAGAGACAATGAGGCTTATGGTGTTGGCTTCTGGATAAGGGATGCAATAGGGTGGTATACATTGGTGCCATTGAGTGGTTGGAAGGGCATGATGGTGTGTTTGTGATGGGTTGGTCAGAGGCAGCTGTTAAGTGGTGGATGGTTTTGGGGGCCTCAAGGCTGGCAAAAGGTCTCTGGACTAGCCAGGCCAAATGGTCTGGGGAGCTTTTAGGGGTCTTGAAAGGCAGGGATAGCCATTTTAATTCATAAGGGGTTAACATTTGTGGAAAAGAAGGTGGCGAAGGATATGGGGGGAAGGTACATAGAGGTGTTGGGAGAGTTTTGTGAGGTTAGGTATTGGGGAGTAGCAGTGTATGCTCCGGTGGGGAGGAATGAGCTCTTTTCTGTGGAGTTGAGGAGATTGTTGTAGGGAGTGAAGGAAACCTCATGGTTGATAGGGGGAGATTTTAATTGTCTGGCTGATTGGATGCTGGATGGACAGCTGGGGGTGTAGTTAGGAAGGAGGGAGGGAGGGGGGAGAATGGTCTTGTTCGGTTATGTAATAAGTTACAGGATGTTGATGCATGGCGCTTGCTTCATCTAGGGGAGTGGGCATTTACTCATTTGTCCAGAGCGCATGATGTTCAGAGTAGGTAGAATTATATTTTGGTTTCTGAAGGCTAGTTCAGTAGGGTTCGTGGGGTGGAGATTGAGCAGCTGGTAATTACTGATCATGCACCGGTGCGGATTGAGTTCAGTTTTGATAGGGTGGGGTGGTCCTCTGGGCCTGCGGGAAGATACAGAGTTTATAACTTATTTATGCCAACAGTGGCGGAAATTTGATCAGTTTAATGAGCCATTCTAGTTCTCTTTTGGGAGATGGCATAGACAGTTATGAGAGGGGCAATTATAGCTTATGTGGCTGGCAAGGCCCAACAGATTCTGCTACTACTAACACTTATCATTTGTATAGCGATATACTGACTCAGGTGGTTTGTTCCAGGCATAAGCAGTAGCAAATCGGGAGTTGGCAGTGGAAGAGAGGGATACAGTTAGAAGGGGGGGTGGACATAGCTGGGGGGACTGCACTTTTATAAAGGGATTGGGATGATGAGTTGACCCAAGGAGCACTCTTCAATTGTAACAGTGATCGGGATGGGGAAACAACATTTTTTAAAATCACTGGTCTAGCCTTTTTCATGCTAATTCTGTACTAATCTCAGAAAAGGGGTTTTAGCTCCTGAAAGTTAGTCAAGAAAGGAGTAATTTTATGAAAAGATACCTATGACCAGGTTGAAAAAAGGTCCCTATTTGAAGTTTATTTTATAAAGGCAACATTGATGCCGATGTGCCACTATACAATAGGCACCTAGAACCAATTCCAGATGCTCTCACACAAATGTACAGCTATTCCAAAGACGATGTAAATCTGTGCATGGTCTCTGTGCAAATACATGACTATGTTATAAAATGTGAGCATGTACCACAACTCCAGCCCCACTCCACGATGCCCCCGGGAAGCCCACACATTGGGCACATAAAAGTGTGCACGATCTTGTCAGCGGGCATACTTATACATGCACAATTTTATGAGAACCCTTTTCCACTTATAAACGCACTCTACCCATGGAAAAAGCTATAGAAAATTACTCTTAAACTGTATTTAGTCCAATAAAAAGGCTTATTTTTTTTGTTTTTATTTTCATTTGTTATTTCTATATATTTAAGTGAACTAACATAGCAATCATACTACTTTATCAAATAGGCAGGGCAAGTAAGGGAGCAGATTATCACCACATGACCAAAGGCAAAGAGAAATTTAGGAAAACAACCATTTCACTCTGTCCTCATCCCACTTCTCATCCCACTAACTCAGGCACTAGATAATCAATTCTGACAGAAGGTGGTCTCCCTCTCTCTTTCTCTCTTCCCAGGGGTCTTGCAGTTCCCTCTGGCATAGCTAATGCTGGCCTGCGGACAGAGAGCAGACCTGGCTCCTGTGGCGTTCAGTCTGTTTCCCCCACTCACCCCTTTGTAGCAGTAATGGGATAATGAGGCCTTAATGACTGGCTTTGAAACGTTTATTGACTCGGGTGATTAGCTCAGTCTGTCTCTGGAGAGGGAGGAGGCGGGGAACTGGAGTAATATTTCACAGAGAGCCACAGGATGGCCTGGTGCTTTCTGCAGGAGATTCATAGAAAGAAAAGACTTTGGCTGCTTTATGGCACAGAGTTCAAAGCTGAAGTGAAAAAATAGGGTGGTCGGGGTGGTTGTAGAACAAAAGAAACAGGTGAGCCACTCTTGGGTTATTGGGATCTGTTTCATTTCAGCTTCCCCTTCAGAGAGGTTTTCACAAAGAGATCCCTACTCGAAAGGATTTATGCAGTTAACTTAAGAGTTAGCCACAATTCTCCTTTTTAAATTTAGCACCAGCAAACAGATAACCTTTGACATGACATCTCAATGTCCAGCCAAAACCTATCTGCAAAAAAGGAGGCAGCAACCGAGGCGTTCAGAGGATGTAGCTTAAATTCAACAAGAGAACAGCGATATTCAGTTAGGCAAGCTTATCCATTGAAATAAGAGCAGATGAAGGGCTGTCCTAGCTTAAATAGATAACTTACCCCATTAGATCACGGACCGCATATTTAGCTGTTCTGCTTAGAATGGACGAAAATCCACATAAAGGTTAGTGGATAAGTTATCTGCTTCTCTTCATTCAGAAATCACCTCTTGAATATCATCTTCAATGCATTTTTAAAAGGACCTGGAAAACCAGACTGACACATCTGTTCTTCAAGACCTGCAGCCAGGTGGTTGCACTATTCAGAGCTGCCAAGTCATCCATTGAAAGGGGGAAGATACATTTGGGCTAGTCCTAGTCTTCTGAACATTTATCCTAATGGAGTGTGGGATCTATAGTCCCAGCTTCTACTGCCTACATTTCAGCACTGCAGGTGTCAGTGCACATCAGGGCAGGGTTGCCAAAAAACAGGACTGGCCTCACATCTCCCTTCCAGTGGTATAAATTCTTTCCAAGCAGCCCCTGCAGTGCAGGGGTGCCCAAGGAGGAAGGGAGCTCATTTGCAGCCTCTCCCAGATGTTTTAAAACGGACTCCTCCTGCTTTAGGGACTCTTCAGAATGTTGCTTAGGGGCCAGGGCTGATTGTATATTGTTTTAAATATCATCACTAGTACTTTGTATTTTATATGACAAGCTATCGGTAGCCAATGCAAGTGCATTAGTATGCTGATATGTTCTCACCTTGAAGCTCCATGAAGGGCACGGGCAGCAGGGTTTTGTGCCATCTGTAGGGTTGCAAGGCATATTTTTGTAAGCCCTGGTAGATAATGTTGCAGTCATCGAAATGCAGAAAAATAATAGCTTGAAACCCAGTACGGCAATCATGGGCATCGAGGAGTGGAGGTAAGTAGTGAAGTGTCCTTATCTTGTGGTATACTATTTTAGTGGTTTTATTGATGTGTGATTGCATGCTTAGATGTTGGTCAAGGGCGATTCCAAGATAGCGAACTTCATGTTTCACCTCTAGTTCTGTGTCTCTTACTTTTAAAGTTGATGGGAGAATAAATGCCAGATCTCTGGTTATGTACTTCAGTCTTCTTATATTAAATGGAAGATCATGCTTAGTGAGCCATTGTGAAACTGCCTTGAAGCAATCGATTACTGCAGTGTGGTTGGGTTTATCCGTAGAGAAGGGTGCGTACATCATCTGTGTATATGCGGTAATACAGTAGATATTGTAGGAGTGTATTAGTGAACATATTGGCTGTATGTAGATGTTAAATAATAATGAAGATAATGCTGATCCTTGTGAAACTGCTTATGTTTGTTCGTATAGAGTGGATGAGTGTGATCCTATTTTTACTTGTTGCTGGCGTCCTGTTAGGTATGATTGGAACCAGTCCAAAGCTGTTTTTTTGTATTCCTATCTTCTGTAAATGGTATATAAGGTGTTGGAACATATTGAGTTAAATGCTGATGCTATATCCATGAATATTAGAATAAACCCCAGTTTTGACTTTTCGATGCCTTTTATGAGCCTGTCCAGGAGTGAGATTATGAGCGTTTTGATTCCATGTTGCTGCCTGAATCCATGTTGGTGTGGGTCTAGTGGAGCATTAGAATCAATGTGGTATTGGAGTTGTTGCTGAACTACCTTTTCTATAATGTTTGCCAGGAATGGGAGGCTGGATATAGATCTGTATGAGCTTCGGCTGTTCATTCAGAGTTTGTGTTTTTTAATAATGGCCTTATGGAGGCAGTTTAAGGGAGGTGGGTATGAAGCCACAAGTTAGAGCTAGGTGTGTGATTCTTAGTTTGGTTCGAGCTATTTTGATTCAACTTGTTGGGCATGAGTCAATTGGGGAATGTTTGTTTCACGAAGCACCGGAATGGACAAACTGTTGGTAGGCTTTGAGTACCCCTAGGTTGCCTTGTTTCATTTGGTATATGGAATGTAATAGCATTGTGATCTGATCATGGTACTGGGGATATTTTGGGTGAGGTCTGGTTATTCTGTTTGAGCACTGCTGTGGAAGCCAAGATGAGGTCTAACATAGTAACATAGTAAGTGATGGCAGATAAAGACCAGCATGGTCTATCTAGTCTGCCCAGCAAGAGGGCAAGAGTAGGTGCACCTGTCGCTCTGTGCAGGCCACCGCTCCCCATGTCTTTGTTTAGGGGTGAACCCACCACTCCATGTAGGACACCCCTATTTGTTGAGACGTTAGATGGTTCAGAAGTTAGATGGTACCGTTTATTTTGTTTTTATCCTGTTGCTATAAAGGGATCCACTGTGTTTGTCCCATGCCGTTTTGAATTCCGTCACCGTGTTTGCCCCCACCACTTCCATCGGGAGGGCATTCCAAGCATCCACCACCCTTTCAGTGAAGAAATATTTCCTGACATTGCCTTTCAATTTACCACCTTGCAGCTTTCTGTTATGCCCTCTAGTTCTACAGCTTCCCCGTCTTTGGAAGAGGTTTGTTTGTTCATCATTTCTCTTTGAGTATTTAAAGGTCTGAATCATATCTCCCCTGTCCCTTCTCTCCTCCAAAATGTACATATTTAGGTCTTCAAGTCTCTTCTCATAAGGCTTCTGACGCAGGCTCCAAATCATTTTGGTCGCCCTTCTCTGAACAGTTTCCAGTCTTTTTACATCTTTTGCAAGTTATGGTCTCCAAAACTGAACACAGTATTCCAAGTGAGGCCTCACCAGTGACTTGTACAGTGGCATTATTACCTCTTCCTTTCTGCTGGTAATCCCTCTTTGTATGCAGCCCAACATCCTCCTGGCTTTTGCCACTGCCTTGTCACACTGTTTTGCCACCTTGAGATCATCAGATATAATCACACCAAGGTCTTTCTCCTGAACCATGCATACCAACCTCTTGCCCCCTATCGTGTACATTTCCCTTGGATTTCAGCTACCCAAGTGCATGACACTGCGCTTTTTCGCATTAAATCATAGTTGCCAAGCATTAGACCATTCTTCCAGCTTTTGTAGATCTTTCCTCATATTAACCACTCCCTCGGGGGAGTCCAATCTGTTGCAAATTTTTGTGTCATCTGCAAAAAGACAGACTTTTCCATTCAGTCCTTCAGCAATATCACTCACAAATATATTGAACAGTGCCGGGCCCAGGACCGAACCCTGGGGCACCCCGCTAATCATCTTCCTCTCATTCGAGTGAGCTCCATGTACCATCACCTTCTGTTGTCTGTCAGTCATCACCTTCTGTTGTCTGTCAGTCTAGAATATTTCCATTTTCATGGGTAGGCATGTTTATTATTTGCTCATATTCTAGTACATCCGTTGCTTTCAGGAAGGATTTGGATTGCTTTGATGGCAGCAAAGGAAGGTTAAATTGCCTAGTAGCCAGAGCTGTTTTCTTTAAGTAGTGTGGCTGCATACTATTTCAAGAATTGCGGGAAGGTCATCAGTGGTTGCAGATGGTGATCTGTATAGCAGACATATCGTTAGTTCCTTGTTTGTTATTATGACTATATCCAGGCTGTTTGTGCTTTCAGATTTGATACTGTAGAACTTTACGTCACTTCTGGCTAGAATGAAGATGCCTCTATGGTTAGTTCTTGGGAAGTTGAAGAGGCCATAATTGGGTAATTTTAATTGATTTGTTAGAATTGTGTCAGAGTCAGAAAGCCATGATTCTGTCACACACATTATATTTATTTTGTGGTGCTTGATGTAGTCTATTAGAACTGGCACTTTATTCCAAGCCAAGCGAGCATTAATAAGGATGCATTTTAAATTGCCTGTTTGTGGGAGTCTCTGGACATATTATACTGCTGGTGGTTGCAGATGTATGCAAATTAGTGAATTGTGTTCTCTATTACAAGATGAATGTGCGTGATTCTATGTGTCATTGCGGGCCTTACGGCCATACTCTTGAATGATAGGTATGAGACCTGGCTGAGGTGCAAATGATTCAATATGTGTGAAGAGTAATGTGATGCATATTAGTACAGAGATGCTGGTAAACAGATAAGACATTTTTCTTGAATGTGTGTGATGTTGTATGATTGTGTGGCAGTCATTTCGACTGAGGGTGATACTCACTGTGATAGGTGGAGGAGCGTTGTCTTCTTGTTATGCTAAAGTCCATGCTTAAGGGCCATGCCTAAGGGCCCTCTGGCTTGGTTCTTAGACGACGGCTGCTGGATGGAGGCCATCTAGCCTGAGATGGAGCTTTTAGTGAGGGAGGTCCCATGCTGATGATGCTGAATCAGTGGGCAGAGCTTACCACCACGCTTGATCGCAGATTTGAGGGCTCTGTGGCTCAATTCCTGTGCATTCCAGGATGTTTCCAGTGTGATGAGCCCAATGCAAGTAGCGATGAGCTAGCATGTGAGGGTTCCAGTGTGTATGGCTGCCTAGCTTGAGATGGAGCCTTTAGTGAGGGAGGTCCCATGCTGATGACACCAAATCAGTGGACGGAACTTACCACCATGCTTGATTGCTGATTCGAGTGCTCTGGGACTCAATTTCTGTATGCTCCGGGATGTTTCCAGTGCAGTGAGGCCAATGCAGGTAGTGAGGGCTAGCATGTGAGGGTTCCAGCATGTTTTGATATAAAACACACATTCTTTCAAAATGAGAGATTGCACATTTTGCTACCAAGATAGCAAGATCTCCAAAAGGCAGCAGTTTTGTGAAAAATCATATTGCAGTTATCCGGGGCAAATAGAGAGCTGCAGCCAAAAGTTGAATACTGGGTGGTGCTCAGATTACTGATTAATAATATATTGACACGCAGTTGCTGTTAATTAAAAGTGTAGAATGTTTTGGAGATTATTTTTCCTGATAAAAACAAATAGCTAATTATCTTTACCTTGTAATGTATTGAAAGTGTATATCTTGAATGATATTTTTATAGTATGCCATCAAAGACATTCATATTGTGTTCTTTTATTATTTTTATTTATTAGGTTTTTCATACCGCTTTATCATTTCAGTCAAAGCAGTTTACATTGTAACTTAAACTTAGTAATGTACATTAAATAGGAACATTGATAACTTGGATTTTTCTATGCTAGCAAAAGAAATGTGTATTTACTATGGAAATAATCTGTAATACACCTAATTGACAGAGAGCAGCAAATCATCTGGCCTGGTTGGCATACATCCCAGGTTGCTGAAAGAACTGAAATATGAAATTGTAGAACTACTATTAGTAATCTGTAATTTATCATTAAAATCATCTGTAGTACCTGAAGATTAGAGAGTGGCCAGTGTAATGCCATTTTTTTAGAGGGTTCTAGGAGTGATCTGGGAAACTATAGACCGGTGACCTTATATTTCTTTGAAGGTGTGAATAAACAGGTAGATAAAGTGAGCTGGTTGATACAGTGTATCTCAATTTTCAGAAAGCCTTTGACAGACTCTTGTGGAAAATAAAAAGCCAAGGAATAGGAAGCAATGTAATATTGTGGATTAGGAATTGGTTTAAAGATAGAAAAAAGAGAGTAGGGCTAAATGGTCAATTTTCTCAATGGAGAAAGGTGAATAGTGGAGTACCCCAGGGATCTGTGCTGGGTCCGATGCTTTTTAACATATTTGTAAATGACCTGGAAATGGGAATAACAAGTGAGGTGATCAAATTTGCAGATGTCACCAAATTATTCAAAGTTGTTAAAACACGATTTAAAAAATTGCAAGAGGACCTTGATAAATTGGGAGACTGGTCATCCAAATGACAGATGACATTTATGTGGACAAGTGCAAAGTCATGCACTTAGGGAAGAACAACCCAAACTACAGTTACACGAAGCAAGGTTCCACATTAGCACTACCACTCAGGAAAAAGATTTAGATGTCTTTGTGGATAACATGTTGAAACCCTCTGCTCAGTGTGCATTGGTGGCTAAGAAAGCAAATAGAATGCTAGGTATCATAAGGAAAGAAATGGAGAATAAAACGAAGGATATTATAATGCCTCTGCATTGTTCCATGATGTGACTGCACCTTGAATATTGTGTGCAATTCTGGTCGCTGTATCTTAAAAAGGAGATAACAACTAGAGTGGGTGTGAAGGAGTAGCATAGTGGTTGGAGCACTAGCTCGATAACCAAGCATCTAGGGTTTGATTCCCACTTGTTGCCTTGGGCAAGTCACTTAATCCTCCATTGCTTTGGAAAAAAGGCTTGGCAGTCTACCTCTAGTTACATTGCCAAGAAAACTCAAGAGCTGCTGGATCAACATCAACTCAAAGGCACACATTGCAGCAGAATTAGAAAAGGTACAGAGAAGAGCAATAAACATAGTAAAGTGGATGGAAGGATATTTCTACAAGGAAAGGCCCAATTTTAAGCTGTACACCTTAAAAAACCTACACAAATTCCTCTCCCCAATGGACTTCCACACAGTTTGCCAAGCAGTAATCACCCCAGTATTTGATTACTCCCCTATTAGCAAACAACAACTCCAATAGACCCAGGAGAAGAACTACAGTCAACATGCTTGAAATACCCACAGACAAATCTCTGAGCAGCCAAAGAACCAACAGCAGAGCCTTCTCATTATACGTTCCTACCCTATGGAACTCGTTGCCACCCCATATAAGCTCCATCCAGCTGACCAGCCAGTTCCACAAAAGCTTAAAGACTCTGCTGTTCCTAGAGTATTACAGATCAAATACATAACAATGAACTCTTTGCTAATCAACATCTGCAACTCATTAGTACACTGTAAATAGTTTATTTATTTATTTAAAAAGTTTATAGACTGCATTTCCAAAGATCAACATGGTTTACAGGTAACAGTAACATAACATTATATGGAACAAGATAACGTTACAAGCAACAGGAAGTAATACAAGAAACCCATTAACATCAGAATACAAAAACTAGGATAACAATTTAAAGGATTCTTGGTGTATAGTGAATTAGTCGGGGATTACAGGGAACCATTAATGCTAGGGATACAGTTACCATTACTTAGGCCCATTAGGATATGGCAGTCACATAAGGGTGTGAAGGGAGGGGTCAGGTGGATATGAGTCTTCTGGCATGATGGTCACGTTTATAACAGGGGTTAAGAGTGCACTAATTAGTCTGTATTTACGTGACACCCTCAAAGTGCATTCGGGACAGGTGCGTTTTTAACAGCATCCTGAAGTCCTTCATGTCTGCGGTAATCCTTATTTTTAACTGGTAGAGTTCCATATTGTTGGAGCATAGAAGGAGAATGCTCGTCCACATGCTGATTGGCCAAATTTACCGGAGTCTGGGTGGGATGCAGGGAGGTGTCCCATGGTGCTTCTTCTCTGGCAATTGTTAGGGATTTTTCCTTATTGTACGCAGGTAGTCAGAGGATTGCTCGTGAAGGATTTTAAACATTGTCATTATGTTTTTGTATTTAATTCTGTATAGTAGTGGTAGCCAGTGGAGCTCCTTCATGATGGGGGTGATGTGGGAGCTCCTTGATGGTCGTTAGAACTTTAGCCACTGAGCGAGCTGTAATGGGAGCAGCTGTGATTTTGGAAGGCCTTGAAGGATTGAATTGCTGAAGTCCAAGTGGGGAAAGTATCATTGCTTGAAATATAGTCCTGTAGTCGGGGGGTTCAAGGAGTGGACAGAGCCATTGGAATGTCCTTATTTTACTGTACACATTCTTTATCACACTATTAATGTGGAACTTTAGAATCAGATGTTGATCCAGAGTCACCTCGAGGTAGCGTACTTCTGATTTGACTGCTAGTTCAGTGTGTCTGACTTTAATTGACTTTGGTGGGTAGAAGGATTGATCTAGTTAAGTGTTTAACTGTTTGATGTTGAATAACTGTTTTTTGTAATATGTTTTTTATAATGTGCACCTTATTGTTCAATTGTTAATTTTACTGCACTGTGTTATCTGGAAACCATTTTGACTGGTAGAAAGACAGTATAAAAAAGGATGCCAAATAAATAAATAAATAAAAGGTTACGGCTCTTCAACATGGAAAAAAGATGGCTGAGGGGAAATATGATAGAGGTCTATAAATTAATGAATGGAGTAGAAAGACTAGGGGACATGCAATGAAGCTACAATATAGCACATTTAATAATAATCTCTTCTCATGGATTTCAGTATTATGTTTATGCTGATGAGTCTCAGATCTATTTTTCTACACCTGATATCTCTTTGACATTCCAATCTCACATCTCTGCCTGCCTGTCTGACATCGCCACCTGGATGTCTCACCGTTGTTTTATATTAAACATGGCCAAAACTTAACTTCTTATTTATCCCCCTAAACATTCCTCCCTTCTCTATCTCTGTGGATAACACTCTTCTACTTCCTGTTTCCTCAGTCCTCAACCTTGGGATCATCTTTGACTCCTCCCTTTCCTTCTCCTCACATATCCAACAGATAGCTAAAAACCTGTCATTTTTTTCTCTGTAACATTAACAAAATTTGCCCGTCCTTTCTGAACGCACCACTACAACACTTGTCCACTATCTAATCACTTCCTGCCTCGACTATTGCAACCTCCTTCTTGCTGGTCTCCCTCTTAGCCACCTTTCTCCCCTTCATTCTGTTCAGAACTCTGCTGTGTGATTAATTTTTCGTCAACTTCAATATTCTCATATAACCCCTCTTCTCAAATCACTTCATTGGCGTCCCTTCTGGTTCCATATCCAATTCAAGCTTCTCCTTCTGACCTATAAGTGCATTCACTATTCTGCTCCTTTCTATCTTTTCTCTCTTCTCTCTCCGTACACCCCTTCTCGTGAACTCCGCTCTTCTTTTGGCTTACTTCTCTCTTTGCCCTCTTCTTTCACTGCCAGCTCCAGACTTTGGTCCTTTCACCTTGCTGCTCCTTATGCCTGGAACATAATCCGAGTCTGTATGTCAGGCTCGCTGCATCTCTGTTCCTTTTCATGTCTATGTTAGAGGCTCACCCCTTTAAAGCTGCTTTTGGATCCCGACCCCCATTTTTCCTTGTGTCTCCTTACCCTCCTTTTCTCCTTATTCTTATCCTTTGTCTTGTCTGTCTTAATTAGTTTGTAAGCTCTCATGAGAAGGGACCGTCTCTATCTAGGTTTGTACAACACTCCGTGCACCTTGTAGCACTTTATAAATGATTATTTTATTTATTTATTGAACAGGTTTTATATACCGCGTTATCATTTCAATCAAAGCGGCTTACATTGAAACTTAAACTTGGTAATGTACATTAAACAGGGACATTGATAACTTGGATTTTTCTGAGGAAATGGAGGGTTAAGTGACTTGCCAAGGCCACAAGGGGAGTTCTAGTGGTTACCAGAGGACGTAGTGTAGCTGGATATAAAAGAGGTTTGGATGCATTCCTGGAGGAAACTTCCATAAACCATAATTAAAGAGGACAAGGGAAATCCACTTCTTACCCATGGGATAAGCTGCAAGAAATCTGTCTACCTTTTGGGAACCTGACAGGTACTTGTGACCTGGATTGGAAACAAGATACCGGACTTGATGGACCCTTGGTCTGACCCAGTATGGCACATCTTATGTTCTTAAGTCATTTTGTATGTCGTATTCTTTGTGGTAGAAGTAGCAGGTGGTGAGATCGGGGATGGGGGGGGGGGGAGGTGGAGAAGCAGGAGGAGCAGAAGGGATTATGGGGCTCCCTCCTTGATTTCTGCCTTGGGTCCCGTCATAGCTAAAACCGGTCCTGTTGCAGACCCTCAATTTGAACGTTTGCTGCTGCTCCCCTTCTGTAACTGGGTCATCTGGCACTGCTATATTTTTATACAGAATAGGTGAAGGGAGACTGCTAAGTCAAAGGGTCTTACAAAAACTGGAAACAGGGATGTCTCTTCAGGAATGGAATCAAAATGAAAACAAGTAAAGGGGGAGTTTAATAAATGAGTTTAACTGTGTACTGAATTAATTAAAGATTATTTTTATTTCCATGGTGTTACTTCTTATTTGGAACCTAGGGAATGTTTTTTGTGGGGTTCTGCTACTTTTCTTAAGGCTCCTCTGTCTTTGAATGAGATGCTGTGGAAAATGCGAATTAAGGGGTGAGAGACCCCATCGTGGAGGATGGGATTTCTCTGCAAGGCTCTATAGATCAGCCCCCAGCTGTTACTGTGATGTACCGAGCTGCAGCTTTCCTAGTTAAAAGCAGCTCCCTGGCCCCCCAGCTCCCATTCTGAAGATACTGTACATCTGCAGCTTCCTGTAGCACTAGCAGATGGGGGAAAGGAGAAAGGTCACAGCAACCCATCTTTCAGAAGCTCAGCCTGAAGGCAGGTGAAAGCATGAGGACAACCCTTGACACTGAAAACTTCAGCAGCAGGGCTGGATATGTAACTGAGTAGAGAAGAAGAGAATGAAATGAACAGTCAAGAGAATCCAAGAGTAGCTTAAGAAAAAGAAAGATACAACCGGACCCTGGAAGACAGAGGAAAACCAACTAAATGGCTTCAGGGACATGGGTCCAATAGAGCAGTACTTCTCAACCTTTTTGTTTTTGTGGCATACTAGTTGAGTTCATTCAATCCTTGCAGCACACCAAACCTAATTTAGCATAATCCTTCCTCTCAATTCCTCTACTAGCAGGAGAGCAGCACCTGTGTGGGTCTCATTCTACAGCATAGGTGTCAAACTCTGGCCCGCGGGCCAAATTTGGCCCATAGTGTAATTATATTTGGCCCGCGAGGCTATACCAAATGACTACTAGAGCTAGCCCGCCGGTATTATACAGCGCATTCATTCATCGCTAATACTACAAATCCCATAATGCCTTGCTGTTGTTTTGGCGCGTCAATCAGGACAGGTCCCAGAAACGCCCTCTCCTGTGTGACAGAAGTCATAGCGATCTCAAGCTACAACTGTCACTGTGGAACCCCTTCCCAAAAATGGCAAAAAGAAAGGCAGACAACAGGAACTTTCTGGACAGGTGGGAGACAGAATATTTATTTACATATGTAAAAGACAGACCTGTTTGTCTGATTTGTGGAGTCAACGTGGCTATAACTAAGGAGTATAACATTCGACGACACTATGAAACAAAACACCATGACAAGTACAAGGACCTGGACATGACTCAAAGGAGCCAGAAAGTGGAGGAGATGAAAAGAAGTTTGGTTTCACAACAGAATATGTTCAAAAAGCCACATCACAAAGTGAGGCTGCTGTAAAGGCTAGTTATATTGTGGCAGCAGAGATCGCAAAATCAGCCCGGCCCTTTAATGAGGGAGAGTTTGTGAAAAAGTGCATGTTGAAAGTTTGTGACATCGTGTGCCCAGAGAAAAAGCAAGCCTTTTCAAACGTGAGCCTGAGCAGAAACACAGTAGCTGATCGCACATGTGATCTTGCCACCAATCTGTATGACCAGCTTTTGGAAAAGGGAAAAGATTTCGTTGCATTCTCCCTTGCTGTGGATGAGAGCAGCGACGCATCTGATACTGCTCAGCTGTCAGTCTTCATCCGTGGAGTGGACTCAAATATGTGTGTTACGGAGGAGCTATTGGGATTCAAATCAATGCATGGCACAACCACAGGAAAGGAAATTTTTGAGGAGGTTTCCAAATGCGTAACTGAAATAAAGCTGCCGTGGGATAAACTCGTGGGATTAACGACAGATGGTGCGCCAGCGATGTGCGGTAAAACAAGTGGACTGGTGGGCAGGGTCCGGGAGAAGATGCAGGAAGAGAACTGTGCAGGTGAACTAACTGTTTATCACTGCATCATACATCAGGAATCATTGTGTGGCAAAGCCCTAAAGATGGAACATGTTATGACCACAGTAACACAAGTAGTTAACTTTATAAGAGCCAAAGGTCTGAATCACCACCAGTTTAAGTCTTTTCTGGAGGAGTGTGGTTCGGAATACGCAGACGTGCCGTATCACACAGAGGTGAGATGGTTAAGCCGAGGAAAAGTACTGAATAGATGTTTTGAGCTGCATGAGGAAATATGTCAGTTTCTGGAAAGCAAAGGGAAGGACACAGCAGAGCTTCGGGAGAAAACGTTTCTGTGTGAGCTGGCCTTTCTTTGTGACATCTCGAGCCATCTCGATGCGCTGAACCTGCAGCTTCAGGGGCGGGGGCGCATCATCACAGACATGTACGCTGCAGTGAGGGCTTTTAAAACTAAACTGTGCCTGTGGGAGAATCAGATGCTGCAAGGAAACCTTGGCCATGTTCCCTGCTGCCAAACCATGAAAACGCAGTTCTTTACCAACTTGTTCCCATGCGCACAGTTTGCTGAAAAACTCAGTGTACTCGGCGCTGAGTTTAGCCGGCGATTTGCCGACTTTGATGTCCAGAAATGTAGGTTTGAACTGCTCAGTAATCCCTTTGCAGTTAATGTGGAAAACGCACTAACCAACCTCCAAATGGAGCTAATTGAACTCCAGTGTAATGACACGCTGAAGTCAAAGTATGATGCTGTGGGCGCCGCCCAGTTTCCACAGTTCATCCCTGACACAATGCCTCAGCTCCGCACCCAAGCTGCTCAGATGCTCTCCATGTTCGGCAGCACTTATCTATGTGAGCAACTTTTCTCCTCGATGAAGATGACCAAAACATCTCACAGGAGACGTCTGACTGATGAACACCTTCGCTCGATACTGAGGATTTCCTCAGCTCAAAGCCTGAGCCCAGACATTGATGAACTATCATCCAAGAAGAGATGCCAGGTATCTGGCTTGGGCACATCAGATTAGATCAGTGTGCAGCAAACTGAGCAATAATTAACGTTTTCTTTATGCACTTTTTCTTGCTACTCCAAGACATGGGCTTGAATGGTTGATTAATTTTATTATTGTTATTTTATTTTAAAAATTATTATTTATTATTATTTAAATCTTATTTAATAAATGAATGTCATTGATGTTTTTTTTTATTTGAAATTGGTTTTTGCATATCTGAACTATTAAGTTATAAATTGTATAGTAATAAGTGTTGCTTCATATTCAATGTTAAAGCAAATCTTGTTTGGGTCCATATTAAAAGGTTCATTTGTTCAATGCTGGCCCGCGACTTTGTTCAAGTTTTACATTTTGGCCCACAGTGTATTTGAGTTTGACACCCCTGTTCTACAGGCTTCAATCTGATGTGGGAGTATGCAGGTCATATACACCGAGATCAGATTGAAGCCAGTAAACGAAGCGCTGCCCTCCTCCTACCAAGAGGAGGGAAGGAGGGGAGAGGTTAAGGCTACCAGATAGTGGGTGAATCTGGGAGATTATTTAGTGCTGGTGCTACAAAGAACAAGCAGTTCAGCTTGACAGGAGGATGAGGGAGTCCAGCGGATTGTCTCCATGAAAAGTTGCAGTAGCCAACTCTTAAACTATTTCTTTTAGTGCAAGTCAGTGCTGACTCCTGGAGACCCAGCTGACTCCGGGTCTTCTTAGCAATGTATCACCAGAAGTAAATGTCAGGCTTTTTCTTCCAAGGCAATGGAGAGTAAAGTGACTTGCCCAAGGTCATAAGAAGTGCCAGTGGGCATCAAACCCTTGAGCTTCTAGGTATGAGAGAGTTGCTCTCACCACTAGGCTACTCCTCCACTAGTACTAAAGTGTTTTGGGGACATTACTCAAGAGTGTTTATCTAGTTAGCAGGACCTGCTAAGAGGGATATTCAGCAGCACTAACTGGACACCATTCCACTGAATATCCCCTCTAACTGCCCTGGCAGTGTCCAGAGAGAGCCAGGGTGGTCTGTGGGCAGAGCAAAGGTTGAGCAAACATTTATCCGCTTAGAAGCCATTTTCAGGCCACTAACCAGATAAGTGGCCACATAAAGTTGGATCAGAACAAAAGCTCCCCTAACTATGTGGTTTGGCTATCCAGAGAACAGCTGAATAATGCTGCTGTCTGGATAACCATGCCGATCAGCACCAGAGGATATCTGGATACTGGCATTAAATATCTCGTTTCAGTTTGGTGTGCATCAGGGGTATGTTCTGCATACAACAGAATGACTTATGCACCATAAAAAAATCATCAAACTGCACAGTGCAACTATTCCTGTAAATTCTGTTTAGGAGATTTGTTCAAGTCAGCAATTTTAGCTGCATTCCAGAGCATCCAGTTTACTCTAAGAGATGAAAAGCTGCTAAATCACAGCTTTATATATTCTAATCACTAAAATGGAAAATAAAATGCTTTATTCTACCTTCATGACCAATAAGAGAAGGGGCTGGAACAAACAGGGTAGGGGTTCCGCTTTGCTATGCAGAGTCTGCTGCAGTCACACAGCTCCTCTCCATAAATGGCACGGGAAGAGGGCCTTCTCTTTGCTCTGTCTGCTCCAGGCTCATCCCCTCCCCTCCTATGCTATATATGCTGACTCAGAGAGGAGAAGCTGGAGTAAAAAACAGAGAGCTGTTCTTTGAGGCACTGTCTAATAAAAAGGGAGCATGCACAGAGAGCAGAGATTTCTTTAGAGAAATCTGTATAACAAGCAGGGGCAGCCCAACGGTGATGTGGGGCCATGTGTGGAGACTCATTTGCATAGCCACTGGACCTCATTTACATATATTTAATTTATTTTATTTTAAAATGTATATGTTGTCCATTTAAAATTTTAGGCGGCTTTCAAAGGAGCCCTTTACAAGCCTCTTTATTTATTTATTTTATTTATTTAACAAGCACTTATATACCGCAGCTTCCAGAGATCAGCTGCGGTTCACAATTAAACAACAGTCAACAAAACATTGTTTGTTTTACATGAAACGTCATAACTATATACAATGTAAAGTTAATAGAGAATGCTAAACAGTTTGGCACAGAACAGTGCAACACTATATACATTATATATACATTTACATTTTATGTGAAGTTGTCCTGCTCATTTAGAACCCATAGCAAACCAACACCTACGGGCAGGGCCGGCCCGTCCATTGAGCAAGAATGTTTTTTGCACAGAGCCCCGCGTTTCAGGGGGCCCCGCGCAAAAAACATTCATTAGCCCAAGTAAATTTTTTTTTTAAAAATGGCCGCTGCTGCTGCCGCCGTGGCAGCGGCAAAATGAAACGTCCCGCCGCAGGACCCCGACTGCCCGGCAGAACCTCCCTGGAGCATCAGCTCCCGAATCCCTCCCAAAGCGCGGGCTTTCAGAACCGCGAGAGCTTCTCTGACCTCTTGCGGCTCTGTTAATCCCGCCGGGGCTGATGAGAAATCCCATCAGCCCCGGCGAGATTAACAGAGCCACGAGAAGAAAGGGAAACTCTCGCGGCTCTGAAAGCCCGCACTTTGGGAGGGACTCGAGAGCTGTTGCTCGAGGGAGGTTCTGCCAGGCAGTCGGGGCCCCGTGGCGGGACGTTTGATTTTGCCACTGCCACGGCGGCAGCAGTAGCAGCCGGTATTTTTTTAAATCTATCTGGGCTGGTGGGGGGAGGGGGCTTAGGACTGGTAATGGGCTATGGGGGGGTTAGGACTACTAATGAGCTATGGGGGGGGACTAAGACTGGAAGTGGGCTGATGGGGGAGGGGGTTAGGACTGGTAATGAGCTATGGGGAATTAGGACTACTAATGAGCTATGGGAGGGGACTAAGACTGGAAGTGGGCTGATGGGGGGAGGGGCTTAGGACTGGTAATGGGCTATGGGGGGGTTAGGACTACTAATGAGCTATGGGGAGGACTAAGACTGGAAGTGAGCTGATGGGGGAAGGGGGTTAGGACTGGTAATGGGCTATGGGGGGTTAGGACTAGTAATGGGCTACGGGGGGGAATAATACTGGAAGTGGGATGATGGGGGAAGGGGGGTTAGGACTGGTAATGGGCTATGGGGGGGCTAAGACTGGAAATGGGCTGATGGGGGGGTAGGACTGGTAATGGGCTATAGGGGGTCTAGGACTGGAAATGTACTGTTGGGGGGTTAGGACGGGAAATGGGCGATGGGCTTGCTAAGACTGGAAATGGGCTGATGGGGGAGTTAGGACTGGTAATGGGCTATGTGGGGGGCTAGGACTGGAAATGGGCTAATGGGCGGGTTAGGACTGGAATGGGCTGTGGGGAGGCTATGACTGGAAATTGGCTGATGGGGGTTAGGACTGGTAATGGGCTATGGGGGGGGGCTAAGACAAAATGGGGTGATGGGGGCTTAGGACTGGTAATGGGCTAAGGGGGGCTAGGACTGGTAATGGGCAAAGTGAGGGGGCTAGAACAGGAAATGGGCTGATGGAGGGCTAGGATAGGACTGGAAATGGGCTGTTGGGGGGGGCTTGGATTGAAATGGACACATGGAGGGGTTAGAACTGGAAGTAGGCTCATGGGGGCTTGGATTGGAAATGGGCTGAATGGAGGGGAGCTAGGATTTGACATGGGCTGATGGTGGGGCTAGGAAAGGAGTAGAAATGGGCTGATGGGGGGCTGGGATTGGAAATGAGCTGATGGAGGGACTCGGATGGGGGAGCTAGGACTGGAAATGGGCTGATGGTGGGGCTAGGATAGGACTAGAAATGGGCTTATGGGGGGCTAGGACTGGAAATGGGCCGATGCGTGGACTAGAAGGGAGCGGATGCTGGGTGGGGCTGGAACTAGAAGGGAGATGATGTTGGGGGAGGATTAGAATGGGATAGAGCTGGGAGAGTGAAAAAATATTTTGTGTGTGAGGGAAGACAAATCTACAATTGGCCGGATATTGGGAGAGTAAGTGGGGATTGAGGATGGAGGGGTAAAATTTGAGTGGATGAAATAGGAATGAGGAAAGAGCAAAAGGAAAAAGATTAGTATGTTAAAGCAGATGTAGAGAGAGAATGGAAAAAAACTAGAAGAGTGAAAAAAGGGCAAATGGACAACAGACGATGGAGAGTTAGCAGAAGACCCGAAGAAACCAGAAGAAAGTGGCTGGAGCAATTGCAACTGAAAAAAAATGCACAAAAGGTAGAAAAATATCTCTTTATTGAATTTATTAACTGAAATATGCCAGCTCTGGGAAATGTGCATCATTAACGTCTGCGCTTTGTTTAGTACAAGAGGAAATTAATTTATAGTTTTATTTCTACAGTTCCCAGTTTAATTATTGTCTTCCTGTTTCTAAATTGTGATTCCTTGTTTGGTGATGGTCTATGTTCTGCATGTGTAACTGAGCTGAGGTATTCTGTTTATGTAATTCCTATTTGACATTGCCACTTGTTCCCTTTCCCCAGTAGGTCATGTATTGTTATTCTCTGAAATGTATTGGTTTAATATTTTCAGTGTAGCCTTTTGATAGGTAGGGTCTTGTGCTTTGTGAGTCCTGGTAGTGCTGTTATGATATGGCGGGTTTGCTATGGGTTCTAAATGGGCAGTGTTGGTAGTAGTTCCTAATGTGCCTGGCAGTTGGCACTGGATTATAGTAATGTAGAAATATTTTAGTCTTTCTTTATCCATACACTCATTAAGAGGCATGTTTACTAAAAGTTTGTGTAAGGTAACATTATGCAAATATTTATGCAAATGAGGCCCTTATGCAAATGAGGCCCCGTACCGAGTCTCCGCACATGGCCCCGCACCCCCTTTGGGCCGCCCCTGCCTACGGGTCTGAGGCTGGCTGCATGAACTGTGGATCTTTCACAAAGCTAAGACTCTAATTTTCTTTCTCATCTCTGCTGGGTTCTAGCTACCAATATAGAGTTTAACTGTCTGTTTTGTGGGAATTGCTAAGATTAAGTTTAACTGTGCTTATAAATCAAGCTTGGGGATATTCAGCCTACTAGGACCTGAGTATCCAGATAACAAAGGTATAATCTGGGGAGAAAGCATGCTTTTTCAGGAAGGAGGAGGTGAAAGCTTTTTGCTCCCATCTTACACCTGGCCAGTGGCCACACCTACGGGTCTGAGGCTGGCTGCATGAGCTGTGGATCTTTCACAAAGCTAAGACTCTAATTTTCTTTCTCATCTCTGCTGGGTTCTAGCTACCAATATAGAGTTTAGCTGTCTGTTTTGTGGGAATTGCTAAGATTAAGTTTAACTGTGCTTATAAATCAAGCTTGGGGATATTCAGCCTACTAGGACCTGAGTATCCAGATAACAAAGGTATAATCTGGGGAGAAAGCATGCTTTTTCAGGAAGGGGGAGGTGAAAGTTTTTTGCTCCCATCTTACACCTGGCCAGTGGCCACACCTACGGGTCTGAGACTGGCTGCATGAGCTGTGGATCTTTCACAAAGCTAAGACTCTAATTTTCTTTCTCATCTCTGCTGGGTTCTAGCTACCAATATAGAGTTTAGCTGTCTGTTTTGTGGGAATTGCTAAGATTACGTTTAACTGTGCTTATAAATTAAGCTTGGGGATAATCTGACTGACTGCTTTTCTGGGTAGCCTTGGAGCAGATATCTGTGGGTGCCCCCAGCTCAGGAACAGCCTACTGGCCAGAGACACTTAGGTTCCCGCCCACCCTACCGCTCGCCCCTCCCACCCCAGGGGCTGCATTGCCTATATAGCACTCACATACATTGCCACCTATCCCTTTAACTTGGGTTAGAGCCCACATCTTCTTCCTCCTTTCCTCTTCTTCCTCTTCTCCTTCTAGGACTGCTTATTCAGCATGTCGTGTATTCAGTGCAATAACTGCAGTACTTTCATTCCAAGATGAATCATTTGGAACCTCAGAGCTTGTCCTATGTGCCTCAGGTCAGCTGCCATGCATAAAGAACTGACTCTACTAAGGGAAGACCTAGCTGCCATGCATAAAGAGGTGTCCCTACTGAGGGAGGAAATGGCTGCAATGAAGTGCAACTCTTCTAGGATACAAACTGAACAATGTCCACCACCGCTCCCACAAAATATCAAACACCCCAGGGACAAGTGGATCACAGTGGGTTCTGGTAGACTGCGACCTGTAAATCACAGACATCCTATACATCAAAAGATATCCCTGCATAATGCCTCCTCTGCCTTGGTTAATGAGGATGAGGAACTGAGGGAGGAACTGGCTGCAATGAAGCGCACCTCTTCTAAGATACAAACTGAACAAAGTCCACCACCGCTCCCACAAAGAATGAAACACCCCAGGAACAAATGGATCACAGTGGGTTCTGGTAGATTGCGACCTGTGACACAGAGGCATCCTATGCATCAGGAGATATCCCTGCATAATGCCTTCTCTGCCTTGGCGAATGAGGATGCCCAATCCAAAGTAACTGAAGGGCCCTTAAATGAGACAGACAATACCCAATCTCCTGCTAAAGGACCAAATATGAAGAAAACCTCACCAAACAGCAAACTACTACTACTTGGTGATTCCATCATCAGTGGTATCAACTTGGGAACACAGTTCAAAGGAGAGAAGATAGTCAAGTGCCTCCTAGGCTCTTCAGCCAGCAAGAATACAAACCACATTGTTGAAGTACTTAGCGCAGAAAGTGAACACTCTAAACTTGATATTGTTATCCACTGGGGCACAAATGACCTGGCTAGAAACAGTACCTCTACAGTCCAAAAGAACTTCCAATCTCTGGGAGAGAAACTCAAGCCCACTGTTAACACTGTTGCATCCTCAGAGGTTCTACCTGTGCTTGGTAAGGGGGCAAAGAGGCTGCATCGCATTAACAGCTTTAATACATGGCTCCAGACCTGGTGCAAACAAGAAGGATTCAGATTTATTGGAGACTGGGGTAACAGATGGAACAACAAGAGACTATACTGTGCTTGATGGACTGCATCTCTCTGTAGCAGGGAAAAGAATCCTAAGTGAAAAATTCAAGCAATATGTGGATATCCATTTAAACTAGAAAAAGGGGGTGACGGTCAAGCTCTGGACGTCACCCCCTGCAAAAGCAGATTAAAATCAGAAACAGCCACACTTTTAAACCACACACCAAAAACAAGTGGGAAGATGTAGGCAGAATAAAATCAATGCTAAATACACACAAGCCAGTTAAATGCTGGAAAGCAATGAGCACAAATGCTCGAAGCTTAGCCAACAAAGTTCCAGACCTGGAAGCCCTAATGGTGGAAATGGATTTGGACACTGTGGCCATTACAGAAACATGGCTAAATGAATCGCATGATTGGGATATAGTCATACCTGGCTATAATCTATTCAGAAGAGACAGAGAAAATGGAAGAGGAGGAGGAGTAGCCTTGTCTGTCAAAAGCAATATTAAAGCTACTGAAATGCAGGGGACATGGGGAAAAGAAGAAGCACTCTGGATTGTGTTGGAAAGAGGAATTGGCACTGTCATCCATACTGCTGTAGTCTACAGACCTCCGACACAAATTGAAGAGATAGATAACGAATTGATTATAGATATTGCCAAGATAGCCACAAAGGGGGAAGCGATCATATTGGGTTACTTTAATCTACCTGATATGGATTGGATTACTCCTTCTGCAAATCTGGAAAGAAGCAAAAAAAATCGTGGATGCTCTCCAGGATGCCTTACTTAGACAAATGGTGATGGAACCAACCAGGGAAAGCTCAACGCTGGATTTAGTGCTCACCAATGGTGATAGCGTGTCGAATGTCTGCGTGAGTGCCCCTGTGAGCAGCAGCGATCATCACACGGTGTGAGATAAAAGCCATGGTACAGGCCAATCATAGCAAGCTCAAAGTCCTAAACTTCAAAAACACCAACTTCAATAAAACGGCCAAGTACCTAAAGGAGGAGCTGACAGGGTGGAAGGAGATAAGGGAAGTGGAATTGCAATGGGCTAAACTAAAGGTGGCAATAAAAGGAGCAACAAATAAATATGTAACAAAAGTAAACAAAAACAAGAAAAGCTATTTGGTTTTCCAAAGAAGTGGCTGCTCAAATAAAGGCAAAAAACACAGCTTTCGCAAAATTCAAAAGCTCACAAACAGAGGAACACAGAAATGAATACAGGATCAAACTCAAAGAGACAAAGAGAGAAATAAGGATAGCAAAACCAAAGGCAAAGGAAAAAATGTCTAAAGATGTTAAGTGTGGCGACAAAACCTTCTTCAGGAATATTCTGGAAAGGAAGAAGATCAGAGGTGGAATTACAGGACTCAGAAGTGCTGCGAACGGACTCATGGAAAGTGACATTGAAAAAGTGAAATTGCTAAACGAATACTTCTGCTCTGTTTTTTACTAAAGAAAGTCCTGGAGAAGGACCACCTGTGACTCCCAAATATAAAAATGGGAATGAAGTAGATACCACACCATTCACAGAAGATGATGTGTTAGAACAACTTGCGAAACTGAAAGTGGACAAGGCCATGGGACCGGATAGGATACATCCCAGGATACTGAAAGAGCTCAGAGAGGTTCTTGCAGAGCCATTAAAGGATGTTTTCAACAGATCCTTGGAAACAGGAGAGGTTCCTCAGTACTGGAGAACAGCTGATGTCATACCTCTACACAAAAGTGGTGACAGGGAAGAAGTGTCAAACTACAGGCCCATGAGCCTTGCCTCGGTGGCGGGAAAAGTAATGGAGGCACTCCTGAAAGAGTGAATAGTGAACTTTCTCAAAACCAACAAGTTGCAAGACCCGAGGCAACATGGTTTTACCGAAGGACGATCTTGCCAAACAAATCTGATTGAGTTCTTTGACCAGGTGACCAGGGAGCTAGATCAGGGGCATGCGATGGATGTTATCTATCTGGCTTTCAGCAAAGCCTTTGATACTGTTCCTCATAGGAGGCTTATCAATAAATTCAGTAGCTTGGGGATGGATCCGAAGATGATAAATTGGATCAGAAATTGGTTGACTGACAGACGACAGAAGGTGATGGTAAATGGAGCTCACTCGGATGAAGGGAAGGTGATTAGCGGGGTGCCCCAGGGGTCGGTCCTGGGCCCGGCACTGTTCAATGTATTTGTGAGTGATATTTCTAAAGGACTGAATGGAAAAGTCTTTCTTTTTGCAGATGACACGAAAATTTGCAACAGAGTGGACTCCCCCGAGGGAGTGGTTAACATGAGGAAAGATCTACAAAAGCTGGAAGAATGGTCTAATGCTTGGTAATTAAGATTTAATGCAAAGAAGTGCAGAATCATGCACTTGGGTAGCAGAAATCCAAAAGAAATGTACACAATAGGGGGCGAGAGTTTGGTGTGCACGGATCAGGAGAAAGACCTTGGTGTGATTATTTCTGAAGATCTCAAGGTGGCAAAACAGTGCGACAAGGCAGTGGCAAAAGCCAGGAGGATGTTGGGCTGCATACAAAGAGGAATCACCAGCAGAAAGGATGAGGTACTTATGCCACTGCACAGGGCCGGCCCGTCCATTGAGCAAGAATGTTTTTTGCACAGGGTCCCGCGTTTCAGGGGGCCCCGCGCAAAGAACATTCTGCTTTTTTAAAAATTCAATTTAAAAAAAAAAAAGCTGGCTGCTGCCGCCACGGTAGCAGCAGAATGGAGTGTCCCGCGGGGCCCCCTCTGCCCGCTGAGCCCCTCTGCATGGGCTTTCAGATTCGCGAAGGGAGAGTGACTCCCTCGCGTCTCTATTAAGCCCGCAGGGGCTAATGGGAAATTTCCCATCAGCCCCTCGCGTCTAAAGGGGCAGATGGGAAATTTCCCATTAGCCCCTGCGGGCTTAACAGGGATGCGAGGGAGACACTCTCCCTTCGCGATTCTGAAAGCCCTTGCAGAGGGGCTCAGCGGGCAGAGGGGGCCCCGTGGGACACTCCATTCTGCCGCTGCCGCAGCGGCAGCAGCAGCAGCCAGCTTTTTTTCTTTTTTTTTAAATTTCGCTGAGCCGATGTGGGGGGGTTAGGACTGGTAATGGCCTGGGCTATGGAGGGGGTTAGGATGTGACTTGAGGTGGGCTTTGGGTTGATGGGGGTTAGGACAGGAAATGGGCTGATGGGGAGGGGTTAGGACTTGAGGTGGGCTGTTGGGGGGGTTAGGACTGGTAATGGGCTATGGGGGGTTAAGACTGGTAATGGGCTGTGGGCTGATGGGGCCTGTCTGGAAATGGGGTGATGGGGGGTTAGGAATGGTAATGGGCTGGGGGGGGCTAGGACAGGAAAAGGGCTATGGGGGGCTAGGACAGGAAATGTGCTGATGGGGAGGGGTTAGGACAAGAGATGGGCTGATGGGGGGGTCAGGACTGGTAATGGGCTATGGGGGGTTAAGACTGGTAATGGGCTGTGGGCTGATGGGGGGTTAGGACTGGTAATGGGCTATGGGGGGGTTAGGATTGGTAATGGGCTATGGGGGGTTAAGACTGATAATGGACTATGGGGGGCTAGGACAGGAAATGGGCTGATGGGAAGGGGTTAGGACTTGAGGTGGGCTGATGGGGTTAGGACTGGTAATGGGCTGTGGGCTGATGGGGGGGTTAGGACTGGCAGTGGGCTATGGGGGGCTGACTGGAAATGGGCTGATGGGGTTAGGACTGGAAGTGGGTTGATGGGGGGCTAGGACTGGAAGTGGGTTGGGGGGTTGCTAGGACTGGAAATGGGCTGAGTGGAAGGGGAGGCTTGAACGGCAAATAGCTGATGGGGACGGTGACTTGGAATGGAAATGGGCTGAGTGGAAGGGGGGCTTGAACTGCAAATAGCTGATGGGGAGGGGGCTTGGAATGGAAATGGGCTGTGGGGGGAGAGAGCTAGGACTGGAAATGGGCTGATGGAGCAGCTAGGATAAGACTGGAAATGGGCTGTTGGGGGGAGCTAAGATTGGAAATAGGCTGTGGTGGGGACTTGGATTGAAATTGACTCATGGAGGGGCTAGAACTGGAAGTAGGCTCATGGGGGGGCTTGGACTGGAATTGGGCTGAGTGGAGGGGAGCTAGGATTTGACATGGGCTGATGATGGGGCTAGGAAATGACTAGAAATGGGCTGATGGGGGGCTAGGATTGGAAATGAGCTGATGAAGGGACTCGGACTGGAAATGGATGGGGGAGCTAGGACTGGAAATGGGCTGATGGGGTGCTAGGACTGGAAATGGGCTGATGCAGGGACTAGAAGGGAATGAATGCTGGGTGAGGCTGGAACTAGAAGGGAGCTGATGTTGGGGAAGGATTAGAATGGGATGGGGCTGGGAGAGTAAAATGGAGAAAGGAAAAATATTTTGTGTGGGAGGGATGAAAAATCTACAACTGGCCTGGTATTGGGAGAGTAAGTGGGGACTGAGGATGGAGGGGTAAAATTTGAGTGGATGAAATAGGAATGAGGAAAGAGCAAAAGGAGAAAGATTAGTATGTTAAAGCAGATGTAGAGAGAGAGAATGGAAAAAAAACTAGAAGAGAGAAGAAAGGACAAATGGACTGTATAGCATTTTCTGAAGCAGGATTAGATTTTCTGGCAACCAGCATGATGAAAAGTACAAACTGTGCCCCTCATGGATTAGACAAATTTACAGAATGTTAACCATGAAGATGCCACAGGATTTTGCCTCCAGCCCTGGAGCTCTGGATAGGCTGCAGCCAGCTGTGAGCCACCTGCTGCAGAGTCAACAAATTAAAAATTTGCGGAGCCTCAAAGGACTTCTTGCAGCTGACCATCACATTTCTGGGGTTATCAGACTGATTTCTTTTCTTCGCTAAAGAAAATGAAAGCTAATGTTTAGCATTATTCGTAAATCCTTTTCCCCCCCAGTTTTTTGCATGTGTGAGTCAATATCTTCCTGGGGAACATATTCAACTGAGATGGCCAGCACTGTTAAAGCAGCAAATTATGCCCAGATATTCAATGCCGTCGCCATATCCGGCCTCCAGTATTAAATATCCAGGTTGTCCAGTTAGCATTTTAGCTAATCAGTCAGTGGCGCTATTTAGCTGATAGCTAAACCAGCTAAAGTTGGGACAACCTTTTTCTGCTCAACTTTAGCCAGTTTAGGTTGGCTGGTTAGCAGCTGAATATCGCCGATGACCGGCTAACTTACGTCGCTGCCCCAGTACACCTTGATGCTGAACGGTTAGTGTTGGGGCATTTAGACTGGTAGGAGAAGATATTCAGCAGCTCTAACCGCTTTAGTACTGCTGAATATCCCACTGAGCATGGTTTAGCTGGTTAGCAGGTCTGATAACCAGCTAAACCGCTTTGAATATGCCCCTCTGTGTCTAACCGTAAACTTAACGAAAACAATATTCAGAATTTTATCTGAGTAAAGTTATGTACAAATTAAGTTATCTGGATAATTTTAGGATAGCATTTCACCTCCAGTCAGATTTAGGTCCATAGCTTTCTCTGGTCAGCACTGAATATACATTTTGACCAGATATAAATTTAACCATGCCCCAGGAATGTTTCCAGCTCTACTTTTTTATGTAGCTAAATTTTGTTGAGTCAATATTCAGACTCCATGGTCAACATTATTTTTATATGCAAGCCATGATATTCCAGTTATCCATATATCTTCGGTGTTGCTATCCAGAAAGTAAGGAGTGCTGAATAAATGTGGAGAGCACTGACTGCTGCTGCTTTGCAGATAGTGGGCCCTAGTCTTCAGTCATAAATATTATACAATCCATTGAGTATTAATAGAATGACTTAGTCAGTGTGCATGTGCTATAAAATAAAATACATGAAGAAATATAATTAGGACTCCCAATTTTAGGTTTCAACTGATAAACACTGCTAAAACACCCAAATGCAAAAAAAAAATTTGATATTAATTAGGGAAATGCTGTAAAAACACTACTTTAGACATACTTTTTCACTCCTCTCCTGGCTTGTCTTGTATCTTTACTCAGTTTTTTGTGTCTTTTCTATGTTAACAACCCCTAAATGACACAAACTGGCGTGTTTGATTCACCCAGTAAAGGCACCCAGAAATAGTACCTGTGACGCAAAAATACCCATCAACACTGATTTTTTTGTGCCCCCAAAAAGCACCAAATTAGCTGGAAATAAACACCTAAATTTAGGGGTATGTTTACTAAACCGACTTAATGTTACCGGCGTTAGTTGCAGTCTTACTGTGATGAATGCCATATAAGGTAGTAGGCGTTCCGGTCTTAAGGTAGCATTTAGCGTTTTCATGCAATAACCCTGATCACCGCTATTTCAATGTGGGATCATTCACCTTGTAGAGGGCAGAGCATTGACCCTTCCAAACATGATATCTTCTTTTTTTATGCTTTCTCAGTAGTGTTCCTTTATGTATCTCATTAATATCTCTATTGGCCAGCTTGGTTATTGGGATTTTAAATGTGGTTCAGGTCATTTTCTATGTTTATTTGCCTTTTTGTTCCGTGCACGTGTATCACAACTATCACGTTTTTGGGTTTCCCTGGCTTTGCTGTACATTGCTGACTGAAATGGTTTCTCTTTCCTGCAAAGGTGCCTAGCGCGAGGGTTTCACTCGTGCTAATTTTCTGCCCTTCATTTCACGGCGTTAGTGTGCAAGGAGCCACTCACCGCCCACTCTCCGCCCATTGACCCCTTCTCTCTGCCTTCTGGGAAGCCTTACTCCACCCTTCAGAGCCAGATTTCACAGCATTAGGGTGCCTTAATGCCGCAGCCGCGTTATCACACGATAATACCACCGCTGCGACATTAAGACGGTTTAGTAAACATACCCCTTAGAGTTTATAAACACCTGGGAATAGAATTCCTAAATATAATAAAATACAAATCTAATTACAATTTATGCATATTTTTTATATAAGATATTTGCAATTTTTGTGAGTTTAAATTATATAGATTTTGTGGAAACCTCCCCACAGCGAAAGCCAGAAAAGGAGTTGTGATATCATAGAAATTCTAAGAAGGGTTTCAAGTGAAAAACTGTCTTCCCTCACTTTCTTTCTGCCAAGCTGCCTGTAGGAGTGCTGTTTCTCGCTAGACAGTAAAGTCTCAGGCACTGGAAGAGCTGACGCTATCATTAGGTAAACTAGGTGGTTGCCTAGAGTGCTGGCCCTCCACAGGCACCCATTCTCATCTCTTTTGCCCCTCTTGGGACCTGCAGCTTTGGCAAACAGCCCCGCGGTGCTTACCTTACAACTTTGGCACTGTGGGACTGATTGCTCCAACACCCGATGCCGACTTCCTGTTTGCAAATAGGAACTTGGCATCAGGTGGTCCAAGCGGACAGCAACAAAAAGCCCCATTGCGCTAAAGTTGTAAGGTAAGCACCGTGGGACTGTTTGTGCCATTGCCGCCACTGCCATTGCGGCAATGATGGTGGTGAGTGGTGAGTGGTGGTGGTGAGTGGTGAGTGGTGGGGGCACAAGGGATGAGGTTTGCCTAAGGCATCTCATCTCCTTGTGTTGTCCTGGGCACTGAATTGGTTCCAGAAAAGAAAGTAAAGAGAGATTTTGCCAAGGTTGCCTATTTCCTATGTCCTAACATTCAGGCTGGGGTTTAAGTCAAAGCCTCAGGTCATGTTGAGGATGGGCAGAAGGGTATATTGAAAGAAAGATGCCATGATAAAGAAGGACATCCAAAGGGTAAAGGTGGATCCCTCAAGCCATAAATCCTGTTATCTGTGATGAAAGTTCAGTAAAACACTGCAAAGGAGTCTATAACTATGCTGTGAAGAGCTGGTATAGATGACATGCAGTCGGTTTGCTAATATTTAGGTAAGGTTTGTCCTATTCTGTTGGGAAAGTAGCTAATAGGTTCCTTCAGGTTTAGGGAACCCACAATTCTAAGGAATGAAGTATTTTCATAGATCCACAGAAAAGAAAAGAAGTGGAGAGAATTGCCAGAAGATCACCCAAGTGATAAAGAGAGGGCTATTAATGAAGAGGATCCTCCCATCTCATCTCCCATCTGTAAGGAGATGTTAAGGTGAGGAGAATATTGAGTTCTGCATGGACAAGAAGAATGAGCCAGTCATACAATGCTGATGACATCCGATGGCGCCATGAATTGAAGTCATTCTCTCAGAGCTCCAAAAGTTTTTTTTAAGGGTATCTTCTGAACATGTGCTCCCTCACTCAGTACTAGCCTGCCTTTACTTCCTCCTCCCAGTTTACTGTATTCACCCTGCTTAACATAGATTTGCCTGCCATCCCTTTTTTTTTACATGGTGAACTTCATTAAGAAGAAACTCGTCTGTGGAGTTCACAAAACTGTAACATCTCCAAAATGTTAAGATGGCGATGCCAAAACCAGTTCTAAAAACTGCCTGGGCTGCAACAGGAAGGTAAGCACATTGGAGCCTACAAGATATGCATTCGCTGCCAGGGCCCAGCGCACACTATGGAGGTCTGCCCACCCTGCAAGAGAATGTTTCTGTGGGCCCATAAACACAGGAGGCCCACAGAAACTCAGACTTCCTAGTGGAGCAAGCTCCCCTAAACTGGGAACCCTCTACATGCTCCACCCACAAACCCAGGAAGCCTGTCCATAACACTGCTCCAGTCACACCTCTGCCTCCTCCCACTGCCAGTAAGCAAGGTACTACAACAGATGGGCAGTTAAGTGAGCCAACTGCTTCAAGCTCATTGGACTCTTCCCTCTGCTCAAGGAAGACACAGTCCATGGTTCTCCAAGGCATTGAAACTGCTTCAGCCATGCCCACTGGCACAGACACAGCTCAAGCCCAATCTGTAGCACCAGGATTACCCTTTACAAGGCCATGCCTCTTCTCATCATTGCCGGGGAAACCATTCTTCATCACAGCATAGGGAACAAGCCTCACAAGTAGCTAGCACAATTCACCTTGGCACCTGAACAAAATTATGCCTGCCAATCCAAGACTCAAACCGTCTCACAGCACCACAAAAAGGAATACAGGAGCCCAGTAAAATGATCCCACCACAAGCAACCACTAAACTTTTCCTTTTCCTCCTCCCTGGAACCAAGCAACAAAGCCATCTACATACACCTTCCAGGCACCCTTCTGCCTCTTCACATAGGAGCCATAGTACCTCCAGACACTGTTCCACTTCCTCCATCAAAGGACACAGGACCAACAGAGATCCTTCAAGCCAAGTGACACTGGGACAAATCAGGGACCCCCTACAATGCTCCCATCTGCACCAACAACAGCCATTGTTACCTCATAACAACATCTTCTGGAACCCTTCAGTAGGTTTTTAGCTCAGCACATGCAGATTTGGGCTAACACCTCCATGCCTGCAATACCTACTGCAAAAAACAGGAAAACACAGACCTATTGGAACTTGATGGAGGCAGTCGCTTTCCCCCCACCTCCTCTTCACTCCCCTATATAGAGATTTTCCCCAGAAGCCTCCCTTACAGATGAAGAAATCTAGATGCTTGACCATTGGAGCTTGCCATTGGATTCTGACTGCTCAGGCAGATCTTGCACCCCTGGGTCATCTGGCTCCCCAGGTAAACTCTCCTATCTTGCCATCTTCTCTGCCTCTCCCAGTCTCACCTCTGGAAGACTTGTTGTGTTGTTGCCATCAAGTTGGTGTCGACTCATGGTGACTCTCTGGATAGACTGTGTTCGATCTTCAGTCAGGCAGCTAATTGTTGTTAGAATGGCACCCATAGCTACTGTTATTGTATTGATCCATCTCATTGCTGGCTTTCCTCTTTTATATTGACCTTCTACCTTGCTAAGCATGATGTCTTTCTCTAATGATTTATTTATTTTATTTATTTAGCACACATTTATATACCGCTCTTTCCCAAGTATCAAGTGCGGTTTACAGAGAACAGAAAAAATTTAAGGTACGTGGATAATCATGTCCTAGTTGTTTTACAGGGAACAGATTTAACTTTTTACATTTAACAGTATAATTAAGGACATGCAATCAAAAGACATGCAAACAATGATTTCATCCAATTTTATTGAGTGGATGTAATCAAACTTTTTACATAATTACAACCTTTTTACATAAGAATAACCTTTTAATATCTGATTATGCGTTTAGTTTGGTTGAGTGGGTGTGTGTTTTGTAAAGATTATTATCCTGTGTCAGCTTGTGTGTTTTGGCAATCCAGAGGTGTATAATGTGAGGTAAATAGATGTGTTTTCAGTTTTTTTCTAAATTCTTTAATTTCAGTTAGGAGGCGAATATTGTCAGGTAGGTTATTCCAGAGAGACGGTGTATAGTGTGAGAAGGCTCTGTTATTAGTTAGTTTTCTAGATTTTTTATAATCTTTAGGTAGTGATATTGTGTTTATATGTCCACTTCTTTGAGACCTTTTATTTGGTTCTGTGTTGATTAGTTTATTAAGAACGGATGGTGCAAGTTTATTTATCAGTTTAAAGGTGGTAACTAGTATTTTGTAGTGTATTCTTTCATGAATAGGTAACCAATGGAGTTTAGCAAGAATTGGTGTAATGTGCTCTTTTGGACTTACTTTCGTTATAATTCTTGCTGCAATGTTTTGTGTTAATTGGATCTTTTTAATGTTTTGACGTGTGATTCCTTGGAGAATTAAGTTTGCAAAGTTAAAGTGTGGAGTGATGATTGCTTGTACTATTGATATGAAGTCATGCAAATGAATTAAAGGGCGTATTTGTTTCAGGGTCTTGATTTTGAAATGTATAGTTTTTGTCAGGTTTTTTATGTGCGAGTCCATATTAAGTTTATTGTCAATTATTACGCCTAGGTATTTTATTTCTTTTTTTGCTTTAATCTCATGGTTATTTAGGGTGATTGACATTGGAGGTGTATATGTTTGGTTTTTTGTGATATAGAGGATATCAGTTTTTGTAAAATTAATGTATAAGTTGTGGTCAATGAGCCATGATGTTAGGTCATTAAAGCAATCTTTTATTTGTTGTATTGGTGGGTGTGGGATTTTAAATGGTAGATAAAACATAATATCATCTGTATAAATGTGATATCCTACTCCATGATATTTAAAGATGTTGCAGACTGGTTGGAGGTAAATATTAAATAGGAGTGCGGATAGCGCAGATCCTTGTGGAAGGCCTTGGGTTTGGTTAAAAGTATTTGATGTTTGATTGTCGATCCTCACTGTTTGGGTTCTGTTTGTTAAGTAGGATTTAAACCAATTATATACAGTGGATGTTATTCCAATTTGTTGGAGTCTGCTTAGCATTGTTTCGTGGTTGACACTGTCAAACGCTGCGGAGATGTCCAGAAAGATTAGTATAAATGCTTGCTTTGAGTCATCAATTCCTCTTATTAGATTGTCAAAGAGTACTGTCAGTAGAGTTTCCACTCCGTGGTATGGGCGGAAACCATATTGATGTTCATCGAGGAGGTCTATTGTATCAATGAATTCTTGTAATTGGATTTGGATTATTTTTTCAATGAGTTTGGCCATGAATGGGATACTTGAGATGGGTCTGTAAGAGGTTGGGGATGTCTTGCCAAGGGTCTTATTTTTGAGAATTGGTCTTATTTGGACGTGCTTTAGGGAGGGAGGTAGGTATCCTTTTTCCAATGAGAAGTTGACTATGGGGAGAATGAAGGATGAGAGTGTAGGGAGAGTCTTTTTTATCCATTTCACTGGGCAAGGATCAAGATGGGATGTTGTTGTATTTATATTAGATATAATGGTTTTGAGAGTGGATTTTGTTACTTGGTTGAAGTTTGACCAGGTGTCAGAGATGCTAGGGATCATCTCTGTGTATATTTTTGAGGGCGCCGTTTGTGGTTTAGTTTTGTTTATATAGTATTGTGCTAATTCTTGTGGGGAAATGTCAATCGATGTTTCATGGGAGTTGTGGGTTTTGTTGGTCAAATTTTGTACTATGCTAAACAGTTCTCTTGGACGATTCATTGAGTTAGCTAGTATGTTAGAGTAATGGTTTCTCTTCTCTGTGTCGATTGCTTTTCTGTAACAGTTGAGTGTGTTTAAGTATTTTTCATGGTTAGGTATCGTTTTGGATTTTCTCCATTCTCGTTCATACTTTCTCAATTTTCTTTTAATCTGTTTGATTTTGTCGTTATACCATGGTGCGTCGCTATTTTTGGTCATATTGTTTTTATTATTATGTTGTGTTACGGTTGGTTTACGTTCTGCTGCCTTAGAGATTATATTGTTCCAGTTATCCACTGATTCTAAGTGTCTCCATATCGCCACTGCCCAGTTAGCTTCCACACCATGCGGCAGACCTGGATATTCAATGCCAGTGGCTGGATAAGCCCTGGCATTGAATATCCAGGGTTAAGGTTCAGCGGTGATGGCTATGTACTTTAGAAGCACTAGCCATCACTGCTGAATATCAGGCCTATTATGCCTAGTACTGGTGAGGGTTTATAGTGCTGTTACTGAGATGACACCAGAATCAGAAATCATTTTTGGTATGTTGAGTTCTGTGGGAAAATATCCTATTTCTGTTCTGAACCCATGGTTGGTAGAGGGGTCTCTTTGGATGCAGAATATATGTTCATAAAGAAAAAGTGAGAACCACACCACAGTTTAAAGCATGAAAGTGAAATTAGTTATAATAATTTTATTTTGTTGTTATAAACTGTGCTGTGGTTATCACTTTTTCTTTTTTTTCTTGGTATGTTATCACCTTGCATCTCCTTTGTCTTTTGCAGAATATATATTTACATTAAATAACATTCAGATCCAGTGTGCATTGTCAGGAGTCTATATTTTTTAAATTAGATTCCCAGGTTACATAATTAAACTTCTACAATCTTTGCTGAATATAACTATCACTGCAAAGTTTGTAGCAGATAATATAGGTTGGGAATATGTTGCTTTCTTTATTCTTGGGGCAACCACCTTACCGGTATCTTGAGTGAGGGGACCTCCTATTCTCTGATGAGCTCTGAGGAGGTCCCTCCACGTTGGCTGCTGGGATGGGGCGGAGAGGGGAGGATAGCGCCATCTCAGGCATCAGATTGCCTTGAGCAGCCACTGTACTAATGCATCCTTCTCAGAGGAAGTTCCTGAGTTCTCCCCTTCGGATTCTCCTCAGCCCCAAGAGCGACAACTAGCTCATTGTGAGACCTCTCACCAAGAGACCTGCACCTCAACTCAAAGTAACATAGCAATTGTGCAATCGTACCTTTCAAATATAAATCCCCTCTTATGAGGTATCTTGCCCTGTGATCACAGACATACAAAGAATAAAAGTAGATATAAATACATACACAAACACACACAGACACACAGAAGCACTCACACAAACATAACAAGAATGCACAGCCAAATGTACAAGCACAAATACAATGACACACAAACATATGCACATTCATACAAACACACACAGACATACATAATAATGCACACACACACACACAAACAAAATAGGAACACACACACACACACAAAAATCCAGATAAATATATGAAATAGAGATATATACACATGCACACACTCACACTCACACTCACACAGACACTACTTTCATGAGACACACACATGCACACACAGAGAGGGGGTGGAAAGAATTCCATGAGCCATGCTCAACAAGATTCCCTGCTTGTTATAGTATGCATTGTGTTTTTAATAGCATGCATTAAATTATGACTGTCAGTTCCAATGACTTAAATGCACCAAAATTGTGAAAATAAAAGCCTGACACTGGGCCTAACACTATCCCTCAGTTATCCGTTGTCCCTACCCACCCCATGACTATGGATAGCTCCTCTCCCTGGAGTCCCAGAGATGAGCTAAGTTGTAGGATGGGGATACTGGAGTAGCTTGGAGTATAGTCTTAGCTTCGAGGGGGGCTTTTAAAAAAAACATTTTCAGTGATGGGGAATGTCCATGAGTTTCATTATTAGTAATTAAAAAAAAATAACAGATAACATTTCATTTGTTAGGAATGTTTCACATTAGGCAATACTATCTATCAATTAGAGTCAGTTTGCCTGTTATCTTTTTATCTAGAGGCATAGGTGTGCTTGTGAAGGTCCTGAATCTAAGGTTCCTCATCATCCCTCCAGTCCAGTCCAGGCGCATGGGTTATGCATGTCTACCAGCAGGTAGAGACTGAGAACACAACTGATTTGATGACATTACAGTATAAAGGTCCCATGCAGTCCAGCACCCACCAGTATTTCTCAGTCTCTAGCAGCTGGAGGTTACTAATCCGTGCAGTCTGAATTAGATGAGAGGACTTTGAAGTGAAGGTTTTGATTGGGCCAAGGGGTGTAGGTTGGTAATCATCATCTACACTGCCCTGAGGTGCTAAATCCAATAGATATGGGTCCCTTCCCCTCCCTCTCCCCCTTACAATCCCTTTGGGAATTGTTGGAAGGCTTGTTTTGTGGAGGCCATCCACATACTGTGGCAATTCCTTTGGGGGGGGGGAGGGCTGGGCATGCTAGCAAATCTGAGGAGAGAAGCCTCGTGCCTTCCTCCCTTTCCTTTTGGGATGGGCACTGCTTCCATGGGGCCTTTTCATCTGGGCCAAAATACTTAAAAGCAAAAAGCAAGAAGCGCTAACTTGAAACTGAGCTGCCTTGTCAAACCATTCTGAAATTGCGGTCAATTAACGCTGGTCTCTTAGGCCATCTAATGCAGCCATCCAGTGTACAGATCTCCACATTGTTTAGGGGTCCACAAGGGGTGGTGATATTGGCAGGGTCGCCAGCGCAGCATTCCCCATTTGGGTTTTGCTGTCGGTGTCGGCCAATACGGAGGCTCTCTCCTGCATTGGGCTTGTTGTCGGTAATGATATTACATTGCCTCTAATGGCTCTGGATTGCGGGGGTAAGTGAGTTCTTATCCATGTTGGTTTTACTTAAGGGTCAGTATTTTAAGCTTAGCCATATTTTCTCATCTATTGTTACTTAGAGTCATTAGCAACAGCTAAGGCCGGGCGTGCATGAGAACTCTCGGCGCCATGTTTGTTAATGTATATGGGTCCCGCTGAATTTCCCCTCCTGTGGGGTGGCCAGAAATGCCTTGGTTTTCTCACAGTATTTATCTTTGCTCTTTGGTTTGCTCAGGCTCAGGGTTAGAGTTGTGTTTTTGGCGGGTAGCTGCCATTTTCTTTTATCAGGCTGTAGTAGCGTTCGAATTTCTGTTTACAAAAATAAAAGACGGACATACAGCATTTCTGTGTTGGAGTATTTTGTCTTGCCTTTTGAAGCAGTGCTTGGCTTACTGGCTGAAGTAGTTTATAGTTGTTTCTGTTTTCTTGGGGGGGGGGGGAGTTCCTGCTTTTTTATTCGCACTTCCTGAGCTTTTAGTGTTTTTTTCCTGCAGTCGTATTGGGCATTTTGGGCTGTTATGAGTGTTCAGTTTTCAGCTACAGAAGGCAGTAATCTCTCCCTTTTTCTGCTCCCTGGTTTCCTTTCAGTGGGACCTTTGGGGAGATTATGATAGGTTGTCTGTTTCCCTTCTGATTGACTCCTTTAGAGATCAGGCAACTTACCTGTCTTCTAAGCATCTTAAGTGTTAAAAAGAAGGAAACAGGAGGGAAATCCACCAAGGAAACTGTTCATTGATAGGTCTGTTATGGCCAGTACTTCCTTTTATTCCCTCAAAGCTTTTGCTGTAAGCAGTGCTGCTCTGGACAGAGCAGCTAGCTCTAACAGAGTTCAGCCTTGGTTACAAAAAAAGGAAGGAAACAATTGGTTTTCCTTTGGGTATGCCTGGATCTCTGGTCGAGGCAGTGGTTTTGACATAGCACTTGGCAGGGGCTACATCATGCAAGATTTTACTTTGAGGGTCTTGCTTTCTTATGATATCTGGTGTGGATTTACAAAGTTTTTCCTTTCATTAGGTAGCCTGTTTTGCCAAGCGACCTATGAGTCTGTTCCATCATTATGGAATTGCGGTAGGTCTACACGTGGTCCTCTTCTTTGCCTGAAAGGTTAGTGATTATTTCAAGAAATTAAAAAAAAAAAGACCAGTAATAATGGTACTTTAGAGGATTCACAGTCTCCACAGTGATGTCTAGACAGCAACCAGGATACGGAGGTTCGCCTATGTTTCTTGTTTGGCATAAGTGGTCACTGCGTGCCCTTTCTTAATGCTATGGGCAGGTTGCAACTTGCTCCCTTTATAGTTGGAGTGGTGTGGCATCCCTGTGGTTGGCTCAAGATTGTCATGCAAAGCACATTGGCTCTCTGATACTCTGGCAATTAGGGTCCTTCGAATATTCTCTTTCAGGGGAGTTGCCGTTTTTCCTGGCAGCATCTTGAGGGAGTTGGCAGTCACGATCTAGGCCTAGGTTTTCATTTTCATGAGGAAAAAAAAAAGATGTATGGAGATTAAATAAATATGAAAGCTGTCAGAGAGACAGACTGTCCTTTTTCAGGTTTTCCTCTGGAATGGTATTATTCTGAGGTGGTTGAGAGTCACTAACCCTGACCAGTCAGGTTTTTGCAGGGCCTCGTCAAGCAGATTCGTTGACGTTCCACTGTGTGATGGATGTGATCGTGTTCTCAACAGGACTGTTCTGATTAGGGTTTTATTTTTAGGTAGGACCTTAACTTACTCCCTTAGTCCTAGGGAAGCACCGGATATTTCTCCTTTCAGTAGCTCTTGTGGAACCCTCTTTCCATATATGAGATATAAATAAATACTAAATATTAAAGAGAGGAAGAAGCAGAGCCTGCTATTACATACCCATGTGCTTTCAGATTACTACTACTACTACTGAACATTTGTATAGCACTACAAGATGTACGCAGTTCTGCACAGACACATATAAAAGACGGCCCCTGCTCATCAGAGCTTACAATCTAGTCAAGACAGACAACACAGTAGCTGTAGACATGGGATACATCTACAGGGAATGATAAGGAAGCACAAAGGAGATCAAGTGAGTCAAGATGTGAAAACAGCAGCAAAAAGGTGAGTTTTCAGCCTGCATTTCAAAAAAGGCCAGAGAAAGCACCTGAAGTACAGACTCAGGTAGTTTGTTCCAGGCATAAGGAGTAGCAAGGCGAAAAGAGCAAAGTCTGGAGTTAGCAATAGGAGAGACAGGCACAGATAGAAGTGATCTGCCAGAAGAACAGAGTTCCTGAGGAGGAGTGTAGGGAGAAATAAGAGAGGAAAAGTAGTGAGGAGCTGCAGAGTGAATGCACTTATAGGTCTGCAGGAGAAGTTTGAACTGGATGTGGAAATGGTTTGGGAGCTAATGAAGTGACCTGAAAAGAGGGGTAATATGAGCATGACGAGGCTGGCAGAAGACTAGCTGTGCAGTAGAGTGTTGAACAGATTGAAGGGGAGCAAGATGATTCAGAGGGAGATCAGCAAGGAGTAGATTACAATAGTCTAGATGGGAGGTGACTAAAGAGTGGATAAGAGTCTTAGTAGTGTATTCAGAAAGGAATGGGCAAATTTTGTTGATGTTATAGAGAAAGAAAAGGCAGGTTTTAGCTTTTAGTTGGATGTGTGTGGAGAAGGAGAGAGAAGAGTCAAAGACAACCCCAAGGTTGCGAGCTGAGGAAACAGGGAGGAGTAGAGTTATCCACAGAGACTGAGAAAGGAGTAAGGAGAGAAGAGGGTTTCAAGGGAAAAATAAGAAGCTCAGCTTCGGCCATGTTCCATTTCAAGTGGCACTGAGACATCCAAGCAGCAATGTCAGAAAGACAGGCAGAGATCTTGGCATGGATTGCCGGAGAGATTTCAGGTGTAGCGAGGTAGATCTGGGAGTCATCAGCATAAAGATGGTCCTGAAAACCATGGGAAGAGAAGAGTGCACCAAGAGACTGGTTATAGAGAGAGAAAAGTAGTGGAGCCAAGACAGATCCTTGGGGTACACCGAATGTAGGATAGCAGTAGAGGAGGATCCACCAGAACAAACACAAAAGAGTGAAAGGAGAGATAAAAAGAGAACCAGGATAGCACAGAGCTCTTAAAACCAAATAAGGGCAAGGTATCGAGGAGAAGGTTGTGATCAACAGTGTCAAAAGCAGCAGAAAGGTCAAGAAGGATGAGGATCGAGTAAAGGCCCTTGGATTTTGCCAGGAACAGGTCACTGGAGACTTTGGCAAGAGCCATTTCAGTAGAATGTAAAGGATGAAAGCCGGATTGTAAAAAATCCAGGAGGGCTTGAGATGAGAGAAATTTTAGGCAACGGCGGTGAGCTGCATGTTCAATTAGTTTAGAAATTAAGGGGAGGAGGGAGATGTGTCAATAGTTTGAAGGACAAGTAGGGTCTAGTGAGGGTTTCTTGAGGAGAGGTGTGACCACAGCATGCTTGAAGGCTGCAGGGACCATTGCAGTGGAGAGTGATAGGTTGAGAATATGGGAGATGGAAGGGACTACAGTGGAGGAGATGGAGCTTAGGAATGGGTGGAAATAGGATCAGAGGAGCAGGTAGTGAGTTTGGAGGAGGAAAGAAGATCTGTGATTTCCTTCTCAGAGATCATACAAAAGTAAGAAAGAGTAGCGGAGATAGGGAGGGAAAGTTTGGAATGAAGAGGGGGAGGAGGGGAAGTAGCTGACCTCGTGGGGAATTGGAGTGTGATCTTGTGGATTTTGTCATGGAAATAGCCAGGGTTTGGGCAGAAAGAGAAGGAGGGGTCGGAGGTGGAGGCACCTTGAGGAGAGAGATGAGAAATGTAAAGAGACAGCGAGGGTCAGAGACAAGAGAGTTAGTCAGATGGACATAATAGTCTTCTTTGGCAAGTGCTATGGCTGACTAGAAAGAGACAAGCAATGAATTTGAAGTGTAGAAAGTCTGTAAGGATGTGGGATTTGAGCCAAGTGTGCTCAACTGAATGTGCACAGGAATGTAGATAGTGCGTAGTGGAAGAAAGCCAGGGCTGGGATAGAGTATGCCTCACAGGACATTGCATGGGTGGAGCAAGAGCATCCAGAGCAGAGGAGAGCGGAGTGTTATAGGAAGCTACTGCCTCAACAGACTCAAATGATATAGTGGAGGAAAGAGGTGATGAGACAGTGGAAGAGAGGACCAAAGGGTCAATAGCATGAAGATTTCTAAAGAGGATGGAAGAGACAGGGCGAGGTTCAGGTGGCGGGTGATGAAGAGTGAAGCTTAGCAGGTGATAGTCCGATAAGAGAAGAACTGAAGTACAGACGTTTTGAGGGTAAGCAAATTGGAAAAGAATACAAGGTCAAGGCAATGACTGTGCTGGTGAGTGGGGGCAGTAGAACAAAGCTGGAGATCGAATGAGGAGGTAAGGGAAAGGAGCTTTAAAGCATAAGGGTCAGAGGTGTTATCAACATGAATGCTAAAATGCACAAAATTAGTTGCTTATGCATACATATGGGAGTTCCTAGTGCATTCCACAAGCAGTCCGGGAGAGCACAGCACCTGGAGAATGCCTTCTAGTCTTCTGGAAGAAGGGCTTGGGGCTGCACAGTCCTTGTGAAGTCAAGCAGCTCCAAGAGGAAAGGAGGGAGCAGTGGAGCTGGATTTATTTCGGGGCTGGAGCTTTGGCACTCAAGTCTGAGCCCATTTTCATTCTTATTAGATCTCAGCCATTGGAGGCACTAGAAGGGAGCAATCCTTGGCTGTATGTCTCAGCTCTGGTGCCCTTAGCTGATTGTAGACTATGGTGTGAGTTCTTTGAACACCTCTGAATTGACACTTGATTGCCACCTTTGGTCGCCTAGGAGTGATCGATCCTTCCAGTATGATCATTGCAAATCGAGCGAGTTGGTGGAGTTTGTGGAGTTCTCTCTGCACGCTTCCTCTGATGGGAGGCACTGGAGTTGGTGAAATGGTGCTTGGAGTGCCCTTTCCGTCATGCACAGCCTTTCTTGGAGGTCTAGGGATCAGTTTCATGGGAGTGATGCCCGTGGAAGGGTTTGATGTAGCTGTTCAGGTGGAATGTGTCTGCTTCTCGGATCTCTTTCTTAAGCAATAGCTTTGCAGGCTGTGGAGGGGTGCTTGGTCAGAATAGGCAGGAGCTCTGGGGCACTTCCCTTCTTTTTAGGTTTAGGGTCTTCTGACAGAAGGGCCTAGTATTTCTGCAGAAGGCCCATCTTGAGGGTATGGTCTTCTCTGGAAGACTTTGGGGATATGTTCCCTCATAGTCCCGAGGCCAGTTGGTCTTGGAAGTTGCAGTCTGGTTGTAGAGTCAACAGTGGTTTAGATGTCCCTTTCTTTGAGGGTTTTTTTTTCCCAAAGTCAGCCCCTCTGCTTGTTGTTGGCTGGCTCTTGTGTCTCCATCCAACAGATGGTCACAGGGTTTTTGGGGTTTTTTTGCAAGCTTCAGTTCTCTCTTTGACTGTATTTTCTTTTTCCTTTCAGGTGTTTGGCAGTTAGCTCTGCTTTACACCTCATGGAATATGGATCCTTGGTCTTGTTGTTTCAGGGCATCTCATCATTGGTGTTTTTTGGGTGAGAGAGTCTAAAAGAGACATGCTGTAAATTCCGCTGATTGGGTTTGGTTGCATTGGCCAGCCACCTGCCCTTGGGCCACAGTTCACTGCTTTGTGTGCCATTCCACTGCTCTGTTTAAACAAAACAAAACAAAACAAAAAAAAAACAAAAATGAAATAAATGAAGTCAGAGATTGCAGCGCTGTCTGGTTACACAGCGGTGGTGTTTGTTGGGTAGGCTTCCCTCATCGATTTGGCGATGAAAGCTGCCTCTCGCTATCCTCTTTCCAGCAGCTTGTCCAGTTTGTGGTGACGATGGTTTGGTGGCTCTACCTTTCTCTGAGTTTCTTTTGGGGTAAGGAGTTTTCTTTTTCACTATACGCTCCCACTGGTTTATTTCAGCCTGCTGGATTTCCATGAATGGCCTAATTTTTTGCCCTCTGGTGGAGCTTTCATTTTCAGTTTGACATCTGCATCTCCTCGACTGTCTGGGGGATGTTGGACATGAGTGATAAATTAGGTTGATCCACTGCTCAGTTTGGGCAGGATTCTAGATTTGTCATTGCTGGTTGCAGGCTCCCAGTTTTCTGGGGCTCTGTGATTGAATGCATGTGGGAGGCCTTTTGGTTGTTTTGTTTCAGGGATTAGATGGTGTTCTTGTTGCCTGTCATCTTTGTTTTTGGTTGGCAAGGGTCTTGTGGTCTGTCCTGGTGTGGTTACACGGATGTACGCACACTGTTAGGGCAGCTCAGGTTGACTTCTGCCTGGGCTCTTGTGCCATTGCAATTGTTCGCCCTTGAAAGGTCAGAGGATTCTGCTCTACTGCTCTGCATGATTTTTATAGTATTGCAAGGACTGTGCGTGCAAAGTTGGGGCACTTCTGGTTTTACTCTGCACTCTCTTCTTGTCCAACCCAGTTTCTAGGGGGCTGCTCTGGTATGTCCAATGCATTTGGACTGCACTGGAGGAACGATGAGAAGGTGAAATTAGACCTTACCTGCTAATTTTCTTTCCTTGAGTCCCTCCAGTCCAGTCCAGGACCCGCCCTGTCTTCTTAGGCTGCATGGACTGTCTGGAGTGAAGCCAAGCGTTAGGGTGGCGTGGGAGCTCAGGGATGCTGTTCGTTAGCTCCCTGGTTTTTATTTTTTATGCCAAACAGGTCACAAAGAGATGCTGGTGCTTTCCTTGGAGGCCTCAAAGTGGTTTCCACTAGTCAAGTTTGCTTTGAATCTCTTATTTCGGTTACAGGTGGTGAGGTGTGCGCTGCCTCGGTAAGTGCACCTTAGTGTGTTGCAGTTGTGATGAATCTTGTTATGGCAATAGTCTGAAGATGAATCTAATTTTCTTTAGTGGCGAAGTCTGCTTTGTTACAGGAATACTGATGAGTGCTGGACTGCACGGGACCTTTATACTGTGATGTCATCAAATCAGTTCTGTTCTCAGTCTCCTCCTGTTGGTAGGCATGCATAACCCATGCATCTGGACTGGACTGGACAAGGAAAGAAAATTAGCAGATAAGGTCTAATTTCACCTTACCAGATGTTCCTGATTTTCAGGGATTGTCCATGATTTTGAGATAGTTTCCCAGACTTCATGGACTACAGCTCCCTCCTTTCCTGATTTCATTGGGGATGGAGACAAAGGACATTGCTTCTCCTGCATACCCCTCTAATACAGTCTTCTCGATCCTTGTATGTGAAGGTTTCAAATTAATTTCTTTTCTGGAAAAGGAGGAGGAATTTTATAAATACACAGAATATTTATCTGTTGTTGTTGTTAAGTGCCGTCGAGTCGGAGTCGACTCATGGCGACCCTCTGGATAGCTATCCTAAATTGTGTTCGGTCTTCAGTCAGGCGGCTCATTGTTGACAGACTGGTACCAGTAGCTGCTGTTATTGTATCGATCCATCTCATTGCTGGCCTTCTTCTTTTGCATTGACCTTCTATCTTGCCAAGCATGATGTCTTTCTCTAATGATCTCTCTCTCCGCATGATGTGTCCAAAGTATGAAAGTCGAAGTCTTGTCATCTGAGCTTCTAAAGAAAGCTTAGGTTTGATCTCCTCTAGTACAGACTGGTTTGTTCTTCGGGCAGTCCATGGAATACACAGTATTCTCCGCCAGCACCATAATTCAAAGGCATCAATTTTCTTCCTGTCTATATTTTTCACTGTCCATCTTTCACATCCATATGATGTTATTGAAAATACCATGGCTTGAACAAGTCGAATCTTTGTATGGAGAGAGACATCTCTGCTCTTGAGAATCTTATCTAGGTCTTTCATAGCCATTCTGCCAAGAGCAATGCGTCGTCTGATTTCTTGACTGCTTGTTGCTTCTTTATTGATAGTTGATCCAAGTAGGTTAAAGTTATTCACGATTTCAATTTCTTCTCCTTAAACGATGAACCTGCTGATTATGCCAGTTGTCATGATCTTTGTCTTCTTTACATTAAGGTGCAGGCCCATTTTGAGACTATGTTCTTTGATTGTGAGAAGCAAATGTTTCAGATCATCTTCACTTTCCGCCAGTAATGTGGTATCATCAGCATAGCGAAGGTTGTTGATGAGTCTTCCAGCAATCTTCACACCTCTGTTGTCTTCATACAATCCTGCTTCTCTGATGTATACCTGGCTATACTTTATTCAGAAAGGATAGGGTAGGAAGAAGGGGAGGAGGAGTGGCACTATATGTAAAAACTACTATTAAAGCTTTGGAATTACAGAGCTTAAAAGGGAGAGAGGAGGCATTGTGGGTTAAACTAGAAAGAGGGAAATAGAAATCTATTTGCATTGGTGTGATATACAGACCTCCCTCACAAGAGGAAGAGGTGGACAGAGAGTTAATTGAAGACATAAGCAGCATTGCTAGGAAAGGGGAAGTGCTACTGATAGGAGATTTCAATATGCCAGATGTTGATTGGCACATTCCTGCTGCAGTATCATCTAGAAGTAAGGAGATCCTGGATTCTCTACAGGGAGAACTATTCAGGCAAATGGTAACAGACCCCACACGTGAAGGGGCCATACTGGACTTGGTGCTTACCAATGGTGAAAGTGTTTCTGATGTTGTAGTGGGAGATCATTTTGCATCCAGTGATCACCAGATGGTGTGGTTCAGTATTAGGACTAGGGCTGTTAGAATCCATTCCAAGGTGAGGATCTTAGGGGCTTGTTTCCAAAGCCGCGGTAGTGGTTCGCGATCGCGATCGCAGCCGCGGCCCCATTGAAATCAATGGGGCCACGGCTCCGATTACGATCGCAAACCGCTACCGCGGCTTTGTAAACAAGCCCCTTAGACTTTAGGAAGACTAACTTTGCGAAGATGGGCCAATACCTCAGGGAGTCGTTAGTGGGATGGGAACAGCTGGGGGATGTAGAAAAACAGTGGACAAAACTGAAAGGGGACATTTTAAGGGCAACCAACCTTTTTGTTAAAATGGTAAATAAAGGCAAAAGGAAAAGGAGACAGCTATGGTTTTCAAAGGAAGTAGCTGAAAAAGTGAAGAAAAAGAGGGAGGCCTTCATGAAATACAAGAGATCACAGAGAGAGGAAGACAGGCATCTGTATTTGGAAAAACTTAGAGAAGCTAGAAAAGTAGTCAAGAAGGCAAAGATTCAAAAGGAGGAGGAAATAGCCAATGCAATAAAATGGGGGGATAAGATATTTTTCAGATATATTAGTGAGAAGAGGAAGGGCAAAAGTGGTTAACAAATATTTTTGTTCTGTGTTCACAGATGAAGAACCAGGAGCAGGACCTCAGAAAACACCCACAAATAGGAACAGAAGCGAGGGACATATTGAACAATTTTCAGAAGACTGTGTTCGTGAGAAACTAGCTCAACTTAAAGTAGACAAAGCGATGGGACCGGATGGGATACACCCTAGAATACTGAGGGAACTTGGGGACGTTCTAGCAACTCCACTGACTGACCTTTTCAATGCCTCGTTGGAGTCGGGAGTGGTGCCAAAGGACTGGAGCGAGACTCATGTGGTGCCTTTACACAAAAGCGGAAGTAAGGATGTGGTTGAAAACTACAGGCCGGTTAGTTTAACTTCGGTGGTGAGCAAATTATTGGAAACGCTGCTGAAAGAGAAAATAGTGAGGTTTCTGGAGTCCAGCGGATTACAGGATCCGAGGCAGCATGGATTCACCAGAGGCAGGTCTTGTCAGACAAATCTGATTGATTTCTTTGACTGGGTGACCAGGGAGTTGGACCGAGGGAGAGCTCTAGATGTGGTGTATTTAGATTTCAGTAAAGCCTTTGACACTGTTCCTCACAGGCGACTTATAAACAAACTGAGCACCCTAGGGATGGACCCTAAAGTTACTGCTTGGGTTAGAAATTGATTGGGTGGGAGGCGACAAAGTGTACAAGTAAATGGAGCTCACTCTGAGGAGAAGGATGTTACCAGTGGTGTGCCCCAGGGATCTGTCCTTGGTCCAATTCTTTTTAACATCTTTGTTAGTGATATAGCGGAAGGGCTGTCGGGTAAGGTTTGCCTCTTTGCGGATGATACCAAAATCTGCAATAGAGTAGACACCCAGGACGTGTAGATAACATGAGGAGGGATCTAGCTAAGCTTGAAGAATGGTCTATAATTTGGCAGCTGGGATTTAATGTTAAAAAATGTATGGTCATGCATTTGGGCTGCAGCAATCCAAGGGAGCAATACAGTATAGGAGGTGAAGTACTTTTGTCCACTAAAGAAAAGTGAGACCTAGGCGTGGTTGTATCTGATGATCTTAACCCTGGAATTACCTAGATATTTTGCACACATAAATGGCCCCACGACGAATTTTAATTATTAACCATGAAAAATTTAAACTAAACAGACAAAATATTATTCTGAATTAATTATTTATTATATGAAGGTTAAATGTTTTGAAATTTAATGCTTTATCATAAAATTACATGAAGAAGAGTTTCCATGAAAGCAGTTTTTGCATGCACTTGATGAACACAGTAAAGTACTACAGTCATTTGCATGAGACACAGACAATTTCTGAATGTTCTTTGCAAACATTGCGCTTGCAGGAGGTGCAAACTATGTTGCTTTTCTTGTCTTTTTCTCTGGAAAAGCAGTGACATCTTGCCCTTTTCTTTGGAAACAACATCAGGTGCTTCTTCAATGCTGGAAGAAGTCTCACTGCAATTACTCTGAAGCAGCAGCTTGCCTAATTCCAAGAGGAATAGGCGACGTCTGTGCTTTGACTTGGACTGCCATTCTGGATTTAGTGACATCCAAACAATGAAGGCGTTCAAAGCACTGATGTCTAACATGTTGTAGAAGATTTCACTGGCCAGCGTCTTGTCATTCGTTTTGTGGTATACGTGCGCAACATTTGATCTGCCATATCTACTCCACCTTTACTAGAATTATAGTCCAAGATCATGCGTGGTTTTTTGTCTGGACATGTCTAATCTACTTCTTCTTGATCATGCAAACTGCTCAGAACAACCACTTTTCCTTTCTTCGGGCAATAGGAAATCAGAGTGGCGTCATCGCGAAAGGCAAACAGTGAAGTGAATACCTCTCAGCCCTTTGCTGTTACAAATTCTGGAGGTAATTCTTTTCTGTTCTTTCGAATTGTCCCCAAAAGTGTCATTTGTTTTTCTAGCAATTTCTGTGACAGGGATAAACTGCTGAAGAAATTGTCAACAGTAACATTTCTGACAGATCGCGTCAATCCTTCAGTGAGTTGCAGCACAATCCTTTCACTCTGATTCTGTTCCCTGTTTTGTCCAAGTTCCCTTCCTGTATATACTTGAAGACACAGAACATATGACGTTGCACTGTCACACAACATCCATAGCTTTATGCCATATTTCCCAGGTTTGCTGGGAATATATTGTCTAAATGGAACACGCCATGAAATGTAAGTAGTTGCTCATCCACGGTAACATTTTCACCAGGAACAAAGGCATCACTTAGAGTTGCTTCCCAGGTATCAAAAACGTGTCTGATTGGAGCAAGCTTATCCACGCCTCATTGCTCACGTCTGTTGGTTGCATCATCAAATCTGAGAGCACAAGAAATTTGCTGAAAACGGTTACGGGCCATATTTTTGCCGAAAACAGAACAACCATCTTCAAGGTTTGTGATAAGGAAGCTTATCATAATTCAGGAAGGAGCTATAATAGAGGTGAAGTGACTCTGAACAAGCAACCTGTCTTTTCTGGTAGAAATAATAAAACAGAATGTTTCCATAAAAGACTACCAGTCCCAGAATGCACCAGGTTTCCAACAGCCACTAGAAGAGATGAAGTGGGGAAACGTGTGTTCAATCAGGAGAGCTATGAGGTAATCCCCAAGCACTCATCTCCAAGGGCAGGGCTTGATTCAGCACAGCTGCGCTGTGCTAGGGTGGAGCAGCCCTCTAAACAGGTTAAAAGTAAAGCTTATTCTACACAGCAGAATCATCAGCAGAATCTTCATGATCATCACCATCTTCAGCAGGAGCAGAGGCAGCAAAAGCCAGAGCTCATGGACAGAGAGAGCAAGAAACACTTTGGAAGAAAGAAGAGAGAAGCATCTTGGAGGTCTAAAGGAGTCCATAGCAGTACATGTGCTGGGAGGCATTCCAGAAGCAAGCATACTCCATTGGACTGGAGGAAACCAGAGGAGTGGGGTTGCAGAGCCAGGAATCCCCGGACAGGACCTGTGAGGGAGACGGCTGCATTTGGAAGGGGCTCTAAGACCAGTGCAAGAAGGTATGTGAAGAGAGACCCAGTGTCCAGGGATCTTGATTGGAAGGCTGGACATAAAAACTGGACTACATACTGGCCCAGATATTTAGAGAGGAACCCTAACAGCAATGGAAGCTCAGGTATGAACACTGATCTATGCCCTAGATATTCACTTGGAAGACAGCAGGGAAACAAGTATTGTTCTGAGAATGCTCCATTAAGAAATTCCTCTGTGCCAATCCATGATATTGATTCTATGTTAGTTGAAGAAGAAGGAAATATTGTAAATGAACAGTGTGAATACATGGATTGCTCTCTGTCTAAACTTCTGTGGTAATATTCTTTTACAAAATACAACAACCATCACAAAGAAATATAAACTTGTTCTTTGATCTACTCAGAAAAGCTTTTGAGCAGGATTTGAGCCACGTTTAGAAAATAAACCAGCCAAGAGGTTTTGCAGCTGGTTAATTGTTAGCAATTGAGCGTTGCTTAATTGCCTGTGAGCTCTGAAGAGACACTTCTGGGTGTGTGTGAAAATACCAGAAGTTAGTCTTGAAAAAGAACAGTTTTTCATTACTTTGTGGGTTTTGGTTTGTTTTTGAAGCACTGCTAAAAAGATATTAGCAGGAGCCCACAGAAAAGACCTTTCTGTTCCCATCAAGGTCTTTATGATTTGATTTGATTGCTTAAGAAGTTCAGTTGTTGTTTTTCCTGATTTGTTTTTCTAAATATAATATTGAAAGCAAGTATCCTTTCTGTGCTACCAAGCAAATCTGTGTTGGGAGAAATAACCCCATAAATAAAATATCTTTTCTTTGCTTAAACACTCGAGCAAGCACAACTAATTTATTTGTGAACGGCTGATTCTGGAATGAATGGACTACATTTCCCACAATTCTTTGCAAGTCATATTAATATTTGCCTTTGCCAAGACTGTGGACATTCTCACCCAGCGCCCCCGTTTACAGTTGGCGTAGTTTTTCGGATTGCTTTTGCGCAAAGGATTTACATGCTAAGGATTACAACTGAAGTCTGAAGAAAAAAAGAAAGTTCAAGTTAAAAGCTGGAAAAAAAGATTTTCCCTTAACTACACTTTAGAGAAAAGAGGTGGCTGATCCAGGTAGCTGTCCCAGGAGGAAAAGACCCTGTGTAGAGCTGGATTCATCACTGGCATAAGGTAATAAGTACCTGGGCATGTCTAGTGGTGGATGGGAGTAAGGCACAGGGGTAATTGAAAAAACAAAATTAGGAGAAAAACACCTGTTTGGAAGGTGTTGCACTGTGTTTTTTTTTTCTTTTGTTTTCTTGCAGGGATCAAGATGGATCCGAGGGAAATGGCCAGCTGGATGGCAGCCCAGTTTAGCAGGCAACAGGAGCTAGCACAGCAGGCTCAGGACACTGCTATGAAAGCCTTAATGGACCAGCAGAAACCAGTGCTTGATCTGGTGGAAGCCTTAGTTAATCTGCAGAACCAAAGTGGACTGGATGCAAGACCAGCAGTAAATACTGGTATACCACATGTGGACAATGTGGGACTCAATCAGGGAATTGGGGCATTTAGTTTTGGGAAGCTAACTCCAGATGATAATGTTGATGATTTCCTAGAATCTTTTGAGAGAGTGGCACAAGCATTAGCATGGCCAGAGACCCAGTGGGCAGTAAGGCTGGCAGCCTCATTAACTGGAGAGGCGCTTGCAGCTTTTAGAGCAATGCCAGCAGCTCAGGCTTTGAATTATAAAGATGTAAAGGCTGCTATTAGAGATCGCCTAGGGTTGTCTATTTCAGAGTATAGGCGATTGTTTAGAGCTACTGCATTAAGAGTGGGTGAAACACCCAGGGCTCTGAGTCAGAGAATCAGAGGATTGGCTGTAAAATGGTTGGAGCCTGAGGGAAAGACTGTGGAAATGTTATTAGACATTATTATGCTTGAACAATTTATGTCTGCTGTACCTAAAGATTTGCACACTTTCCTTATACAGCAAAATTGCCAGAATCTTGGAGAGGCAACCATGCTAGCAAAGAGATTCTTGGAAGCCATGCAGGCTTGCCATAGAATGGGTGGCCCTCTGAAGATTGGTGCTGAGGCAAGCTGTGCTGTATCAGAAAAGAAAATTGGTAAAAATGTTTCTGAAAATAAATGTACTGTTCCATACTAGATTACACAGTGGAGTAAAAAGAAATGTTTCAAATGTGGAAAATGGGGACATTTAGAAAGGGGATGCCAGATACACACTAGCTTAATGGGTGTTGATTTAAAACAGCCCAAAGAAGGATTTCTTTTGATGGTTGATGTGCAGGGAATTACCACAAATGCTCGGTTAGACTCTGGGGCAGACCAGAGTATGTTGTCAAAGAGGCTTTGGAAGAGGATAGAGGCCCAAGAAGGATTTGTGCCTAGAACCCCTGAAAGCCAAGTTCACATCAGATGCATCCATGGTGCTGCAACATCATATCCCACCTATAGGCTAATGGTTAAGTGCCTGGGGGAACAAGAGGAAGTTCTGTTAGCAGTGGTGCCTAGGCTACCATTTGATTTGGTTCTGGGAAGAGACTGGCCAAGATTTAAGCAAGGTCTAGTGGAAGGACTAGAAAAGAAGGAGGGAGAAGGAATGATGGTAATAGCTCCAGGGCCTTTGTTTGGAAATCCTCAGACCCCAGCTAAAAAGATGGTTAAGCGTCCAGAAGACCAAACTACCCCGAAGCAGACATTTGTCTTGAAGTACCATAGGGTCACAGAGAAGGCCCAAGCTCCTAAGCGGGCAACCCCTCAAGCTGCTGGGTTTGACCTGTGCAGTAAAGAAAATGTGACTGTACCTAGCCAATGGAGAGCCCTGGTTGACACTGGTCTCCAAGTTGAAATACCTATTGGATGCTATGGGAGAGTAGCCCCAAGGTCCGGATTAGCCCTTAAGTATTTCATCGATGTGGGAGCGGGAGTGATTGATCCCGATTACAGGGGAAGTCTTAAAGTTCTGCTGTTTAATTTTGGACAGAATGATTATCATGTGAAGACGGGAGACAGAATTGCCCAATTGATATGTGAGAGACTGGGTTTCCCACCTGTGGAGGAGGTCACATCCCTGTCAAATTCTGAGCGTGGAACCAAAGGCTTTGGTTCTACTGAAGACAAAGGGGTTAAAAGTTTAGCTGCCACCTGTGCCCGAGAAAGGGAGGTGAATGAAGAGGAGGATTTGGGACCCCAGGTATCTGATTGTAAAGAAAAGTCAGAGCCCCAAATAGGTGAAGACCTGACAGTGGTACAACAGGAAGAAATAAGGAAATTGCTTAAAGAATTCCCAGATGTGTTGACACCCATACCTGGGGAGACACATTTGGTTGCCCATGAGATAATAACTCCACCTGGGAAATTAATTCGTCAAAGGCCATACCGCTTGCCTGAAGCAAAGAGACAGGAAGTAGTGGCACAAGTCCAGGAAATGTTGGACATGGGAGTAATAGAGAAGTCGAAGAGTCCCTGGAATAGCCCCATAGTCCTGGTGCCAAAGCCTGATGGCTCTTTAAGATTTTGTATTGACTTCCGGCAGGTAAACGCAATCTCAGTTTTTGATGCCTATCCAATGCCAAGAATTGAAGAGCTGTTGGACCAGCTTGGACAAGCTCAATATTTAACCACCCTTGATATGACAAAAGGCTATTGGCAAATCCCTCTAACCAGGGAGTCGAAGCCGAAGACTGCGTTCAGCACCCCCATTGGCCTTTTCCAGTTCAAGAGGATGCCTTTCGGACTGCATGGAGCGGCAGCTACCTGCCAAAGGTTAGTGGATCAGGTACTTCGACCCCACCAAAATTATGCCTTTGCATATATGGATGATGTGATAATCCATAGTAACACTTGGGCGGAACATCTAAAGAGGATCAGGGCAGTCTTGTGCTCCATGAAGCAAGCGGGGATCACTTTAAACCAAAAGAAGTGTGTTTTTGCAAATAGGGAGGTAAAATACCTGGGCCACCTAGTGGGAAGAGGAAAAATTAAACCTCTAATGAGCAAGGTGGATAGCATCAGGAATTTTCCCCCTCCAACAACAAAGAAACAACTGAGAAGTTTCTTAGGACTTATTGGATACTACCGCAGATTTATACCACAATTTGCAGAGAAAAGTGCAATTTTCACTGATATGCTGCGGAAGAATTGTCCAAACCAGCTAAAATGGACTCCTGAAGCTGAAAAAGCATTTTCAGTCCTAAAAGGGAAGTTGTGTACAGGACCAGTACTGAAAGGGGTGGATTTCAGGAAACCCTTCCTGGTTCAAACAGATGCATCGGATGTAGGGCTAGGAGCGGTTCTATCCCAATGTCATGAAGGGGAGGAGCATCCTGTGATGTACCTGAGCAGGAAGTTGTCACCGGCTGAACAAAAGTATTCCACAATAGAAAAAGAATGTTTAGCTATAAAGTGGTCAGTGGAGGCACTAAGGTTTTACCTTACAGGGAGGCAGTTCCAATTGGTCACAGACCATGCCCCACTTACGTGGTTGCAACAAATGAAGAACCACAATGCCAGGTTGACACGCTGGTACATGGCCTTACAGGCATTTGATTTTCAAGTGGAACATCGTGCTGGGAAGTTACACAAAAATGTGGATGCCCTGTCCCGTATTACGGACTGTAAAGAAGAAGTTTCACCAGTTACACCAGTCCGTAATAACTTAAGCAGGGGGGTATGTGATAAGGAAGCTTATCATAGTTCAGGAAGGAGCTATAATAGAGGTGAAGTGACTCTGAACAAGCAACCTGTCTTTTCTGGTAGAAATAATAAAACAGAATGTTTCCATAAAAGACTACCAGTCCCAGAATGCACCAGGTTTCCAACAGCCACTAGAAGAGATGAAGTGGGGAAACGTGTGTTCAATCAGGAGAGCTATGAGGTAATCCCCAAGCACTCATCTCCAAGGGCAGGGCTTGATTCAGCACAGCTGCGCTGTGCTAGGGTGGAGCAGCCCTCTAAACAGGTTAAAAGTAAAGCTTATTCTACACAGCAGAATCATCAGCAGAATCTTCATGATCATCACCATCTTCAGCAGGAGCAGAGGCAGCAAAAGCCAGAGCTCATGGACAGAGAGAGCAAGAAACACTTTGGAAGAAAGAAGAGAGAAGCATCTTGGAGGTCTAAAGGAGTCCATAGCAGTACATGTGCTGGGAGGCATTCCAGAAGCAAGCATACTCCATTGGACTGGAGGAAACCAGAGGAGTGGGGTTGCAGAGCCAGGAATCCCCGGACGGGACCTGTGAGGGAGACGGCTGCATTTGGAAGGGGCTCTAAGACCAGTGCAAGAAGGTATGTGAAGAGAGACCCAGTGTCCAGGGATCTTGATTGGAAGGCTGGACATAAAAACTGGACTACATACTGGCCCAGATATTTAGAGAGGAACCCTAACAGCAATGGAAGCTCAGGTATGAACACTGATCTATGCCCTAGATATTCACTTGGAAGACAGCAGGGAAACAAGTATTGTTCTGAGAATGCTCCATTAAGAAATTCCTCTGTGCCAATCCATGATATTGATTCTATGTTAGTTGAAGAAGAAGGAAATATTGTAAATGAACAGTGTGAATACATGGATTGCTCTCTGTCTAAACTTCTGTGGTAATATTCTTTTACAAAATACAACAACCATCACAAAGAAATATAAACTTGTTCTTTGATCTACTCAGAAAAGCTTTTGAGCAGGATTTGAGCCACGTTTAGAAAATAAACCAGCCAAGAGGTTTTGCAGCTGGTTAATTGTTAGCAATTGAGCGTTGCTTAATTGCCTGTGAGCTCTGAAGAGACACTTCTGGGTGTGTGTGAAAATACCAGAAGTTAGTCTTGAAAAAGAACAGTTTTTCATTACTTTGTGGGTTTTGGTTTGTTTTTGAAGCACTGCTAAAAAGATATTAGCAGGAGCCCACAGAAAAGACCTTTCTGTTCCCATCAAGGTCTTTATGATTTGATTTGATTGCTTAAGAAGTTCAGTTGTTGTTTTTCCTGATTTGTTTTTCTAAATATAATATTGAAAGCAAGTATCCTTTCTGTGCTACCAAGCAAATCTGTGTTGGGAGAAATAACCCCATAAATAAAATATCTTTTCTTTGCTTAAACACTCGAGCAAGCACAACTAATTTATTTGTGAACGGCTGATTCTGGAATGAATGGACTACATTTCCCACAATCCTTTGCAAGTCATATCAATATTTGCCTTTGCCAAGACTGTGGACATTCTCACCCAGCGCCCCCGTTTACAGGTTCCACAACCGAACTATGGATTCATTTCGTGACTTGTACACGCCTGAGAGGATCAAAAGTCCAAGAAAACGTTGAAATTCTCCGTCTGTCAAATCTTTCCAGGTGTCGTCATAAATGTGTCTTCCTTGTTTGCTCGTACACATCATGATTTCATTCAATAAGTTCTTCCTCATGAACAAGTGGAATGCTGCGAGAGGGCCATCAACATTTCGTATAGCATACCTTGTAGGACCTTGTTGTACGGGCATGACATTAGCTCTGGCATATCTTCCAGCAGCTTGCTTTTATAGGTTTCCTGTTCCATGATGTGGCATCCTTAGATACATAGGCTTCAATGGCAACATTTGTGCTTATAGTTGATGTCCTCTTAGCTCCTCTACGACTACAACTAAGATTCCTCACAGATGATACTGACACCGAGGACTCCTGTCTTCTTCCCCGTCCAGCACAGCCTCAACCTTTGCCTCGACCTGTAACTTGACTCTTTGCTGCAGGCGATGTTACTGGCTCAACATCAGTCTCACATTCACTTGGCGACCAACTGCTGTCGCCATCTGAATCATGACTGTCATCATCAGATTTATCGCCCGAACTTGGCTGATATGTTTCTTCGCTTGCTGAATATGCTGCATCATCAGACGACTCAGAGCCGTCACTGTCAGCATCTCGTTGCAATATTTCTCTTACTTGGGCAGCTGAATACTTTTGTTTTGACATCATAAACAATAACCTAAAATAAATAAACAAAGATATAGTTGAATAAAACGCAAAGCAGTTTTACTATAGGTGTACAATAATTGTGATGAACGAGCTGAAAGCCTTTAGATTTCATCGGAAATAATGAGAGAACGTATGATATCAATTACAGAAAATGTGTAATTTTCATAAAGTAAGAGTACAAAAAATAAATGATACATAATTAATGATAAATACCTTTGTCAGATCAAAAGATTCACAAAACTGCAAATTGTATCACGATCCAAACCGGACATAAGCAACTGGGGTCAAAAATGACCCCACTGGTACTCTGTGCTGCAATTCATCACTAGCGTCACCTAGCGGATGAAAATTATTCCTCTCATGGCGCAATATAAAGAGAATATTGACATGTGAAAAGTCATAAAAAGATTGCATTCTTGAACAACTAGTTTCCGAGATACGCGTTGTGAAACTTGCAATGGGGTCACTTTTGACCCCATCGGTACTCCCAGGGCTAAAGTAGCTAAACAAGTAGAAAAAGCAATGGCAAATGCTAGAAGGATGCTTGGGTGCATACGGAGAGGAATGGCTAACAGAAAAATGGAGGTGATAGTGCCTCTGTACAAGTCTTTGGTGTGACCTCATTTGGAGTATAGTGTGCAATTCTGGAGAACGCACCTTCAAAAGGATATAAACAGTTTGGAGTCAGTACAGAGGGTGGCTACTAAAATGGTTAGTGGTCTTCATTATAAAGCATATGAGGACAGACTTAAGGATCTTAATATGTACACCTTAGAGGAAAGGCGGAATAGAGGTGATATGATTGAGATGTTCAGGGGGAGAGCCTCTTTCAATTGAAAGCAAGTTCTGCAACGAGGAGACATGGGATGAGGGTGAAGGGGGGGATAGATTCAGGAGTGATATGCGGAAATATTTCTTTATGGAAAGAGTGGTGGATCCGTGGAATAGTCTCCCAGTGGAGGTGGTAGAGATAAGGACAGTATCTGAATTCAAAAAAGCATGGGACAAACACATAGGATCTCTAAAGGAAAAAAGGGGACTGTTGTAGTTGTTGATATGGAAGGACAGACTAGATAGGCCATGTGGTCTTTTTATGTCGTCATATTTCTATGTTTCTATGAAAGTTTTCCAATACTTATACACACAATCAAACAGGCAATCATCAAGGTCCAAAGACCAAGGAACAAATCGCAAATTGTATAAGTGTATAAGTATTAAGCAAAAGAATCAAGCCCACATCACAGAAGACTACATCCCTCAACCCTGGAGGCAGACACAATACTTAGACCCATTTAACAAAGCTACTTAGGCACAAAATTAAAGAAAATTAACCATTCTCCCCTGTGAGAAAGCTCTCAAGTTGGGTAGGGTTGACAAAGGTATAATGAATTCCCTTTAAACCACTAAACATTTACTTGGAAATTTAAGAAAAAAAGTTGCCCCAAAGCAAACACCCTAGATTTCAATCCTAAAGAAGTTTTATGCCGCAATTGCATTGCCTCTGAGATATCAGGAAAGACATTGACCAACTGCCCACAAAATAAAACATTTTTCTTCTGAAAATACTTTTCTAGAAAACCGCTTTTTTTCTAACAATGAAGAAAAAACCACTAATAAAGTTGCCATGGTATAAATTTCATCTATTGACGACTTTAAGAAATTAAGCAAGTCTAAACTATCAACAGAAGAAATCTGTTCTAAAGCATCTGCCTCCTTATTGATTCTGGTCCCTTTAGGGATATAATATATATTAGTAAGTTAAATAGAATTAGACTTAGCAGTTAATAATACCTCCTTCAAATATTTATGAAATAAATGTAATAGGGGTAATAATCTAGTATAAAGAAAATTTAAAAAATGAAGATTATGAACTCTAAGTGAGTTCCTAACTGACTCAAGCTAAAGGAATTGTTAACTGCAGACAAAGACACCGCCTGTGAGGTGGAAGTCCGCGCCTCCAGTTTGGCACAAGAAGCATCCAACTCCATAAGTTTAACATCCTGCTCAGCCATCTTAGCAACCGCCTCAGTAGAGAATATGGAAATTTGTTCAAACAAAGCAGTCAAGGCTATCTCAGTATGAGAAACAATTTGCCAAATATCATTAACAGAAACTTCTTTCTGTGGCAATGGAGTAACAGAAGGCAATGAAAGTTGTATTGGTCTTGGAAGCGGAGCTCACCAACTTCCAGATTCAACACCTGTATCCATCAGGCTCCCCCCTACAAGAGCAGCAGGAACGACCAGAGGGCTGCCAGAAACTGGAGCCCCTCCCCCCCCCCCCCCCCACCTCAGCTCCTGATAAAACTGAGCAGCTGGTTAGGTCTCAACACTCTTAGCGGGAGGAGTCACAAGAACAGTCTTTGCTATCCGACTGCTGAGAAAACTCAGAATCAGTTGGGACAACAGTTATTTTAACATGCTGGTCCACGGGACCCGAAACCTTAACTGCTTTCTGACCCTTCACCAAACCATGCTTCTTCCTTTTTGGTCCCATAGACTGAGGCGTAGACTACTCTGTGCTCCTCAGTGCACCAAAGAGGTGCCTAAGGGGCAGATCCTGCCCCTTAAGACACACCCCTATGGAACATGCCCGAAGACGCACCCCTACCTCATCCTGTGGTGGGGAGTCAGATGTTATAGGCCCCAAGCCCCAACATCACTGGGTGGCTTCCCCAAAGCTGGGTTAACGATTCTGCTGCAGTCCATGTAAGGGAGATGGAAAGTCCTCACTGAATCTCCTGGGTCCTCAGATTTTATAGGCCCCAAGCCCAACATCACTGGGTGGCTTCCCCAATGCTGGGTCAACGATTCTGCTGCAGTCCACATAAAGGAGATGGAAAGTCTTCACTGAATCTCCTGGGGCCTCAGATTTTACAGGCCCCAAGCTCCGATATCACCGGTTGGCTTTCCCAATGCCGGGTCAATGATTCTGCTGCAGTCCAGGTAGGGAGATGGAAAATCCTGTTTTCTTCCAATTGTATCTTTGCTTTCCCAACTCCTTTGCTAGCTTCTCTTAGCTTTTCAAAATATTGATGCTTGTCTTCCTCTTTCTGTGATCTCTTGTATTTTATGAAGGCCGCTCTCTTTTTGTTCACCTTTTCAGATACTTCTTTTGAGAACCATAATAGCCTCCTTTTCCTTTTATATTTATTTACTTTCTTAACAAAAAGATTTGTCGCCTTTGCTTAGTTTAGGATGCAAGGTGCAGTGATGTCATATGAGCACTAGGGGGAGGGAAGCCAACTCAAAACCTAGTACACCCCCCTCCCCCCCCCCACCCCCCACCACACACACACACACAAATAAAAACAATGCCAGAATGGAGTGGAACAAAATGAAATCATAGTTAGAGGCAAGAGAACAGGAAAGACAGAGGAAGAAATCCCAGTACGCGGACGGGCTGGCAGCCAGCATTTAGGGGCACTGGCCAATCTGGGAAACTAGCTTAAATGCTTCATTGCATTAAGCAGCATTTTGCTGTTGAAAACAGTTCTTCTGTGCGTATTAATTGGGTATCAGTTTAATACTTTTTCAGAAAAGTCTCATGACAGTGATATCCCTGGAAGGAAAACGATTAGATAACAGAGCCCCGAAATGCAATCAATGATGTTTTAAACGCTATGACTCCCGGTTGTTTTGCTGGAATTAGCAGCATGAAAGTGCCAGAGGCTCGGGGGTGGGAATGCTGTCTCCCAGCTCATCTGATGCTGTAAGAGAAAAAGCCTTTTAGCAGGAATTTTACCACTCCCTTATTTTAACTATAAGCAGGATCATTCAGACTGATGCATTTCAATAGTAATCTGATTTTTCATTTTGGTCTTTGGTGCTGTTATATCATTCTAGCTTCAGCCTAGGATTTTATTGAACTGAAAATGCTGTTTTTTAAGACATGTTAAAGCTGTGCACAGCCACTGTTGCTAATATGGTTTTTTATTTCATTATGCCATACTGTGAGGCCTCCAAACCTGCTTCTTTTTGAATCTCAGCGAACCCGAAATGTGTCATGTGTATGTCGTCTTGCCACAAGCCTTTCAGTCTCCTTCTCATCAAAAGTCATAAAAAGTTCTCACCTTACTTTCCTTTTTTGTTTTTCTTGTTATTTAACTACCATTAAGGTGGACTAACATAACAACAACAACACTTTATCCAAAAATCATCAGGTATCACCTCTGTTCACAGCTATCCACCTGCCTCTTGCCAGGTAGGCATCGGGTCTGACATCTTTCTTTAATCCTCAAATGATCCTGATCCAGAAGCTAAAATGCATAAGCTTACGAGATTCATACCAGCTTTTTTTTATTTATTTAACAAGTTTTCTATACCGCCTTTCTTATATTCAAAGCAGTTTACATAGAACATTGCAACTTTTAGAAATGTACATGGAACTGGTATTCGAATTTGGAATTAAGGGGGAAGATACTGTACAAGATTTACAACAGTGAGTAATAATTAATTCAGAGGGGTAGGGTACACAGAGACAATGGTGGAAAATATGTCCAGATGTCCCTGATTTTTGGGGATCGTCCCCGATTTTAGAGTTATGTCCCCTACTCCCACCTGTTTGGCAGGTTTGTTTGGCAGCATCCTGTCTCCGATTCCAGCAATGGGAGCAAGGGGGATTGAAGAAAAATTATTTTCAATTAGTAATTTGAATATGTCCGTTTTTAGAATTGACATACATTATCTTTATACTTCGCACAGTACAGGGGGAAATGCATCCCTGTTTCTATTTCTCTGTCGATTTGTCTGCTTGGAAGTGATGATGTGGCTGGTGGGGGAGGAGGCAGGGTAATGGCTCCTCTTCCCTCCTCTACACCTTGTTGCTCAAACCCGAAAGTAAGGAAGAGTTGCCAAGTTACCCAGTTCCAGGACTGAGATTTCAAACCAGGCCCGGACTTCTGACAATCTCATTCTGATGCACTATGGGACCTAGAGCACTGACTCCAGTGGGTAACATCATGGATTACAAATGCCATACTGCATTGCAATGCAAATATAAAACCAGAACTGGCAAAAGATCTCAATCCCTGGAACTGGGTAACTTGGCAACTCTGCTAAGGTGTCCCTTCTTCCCTCCTACCCCTACACTTCAGATAAGTGTCCCTTATTTGCTTGCAAAAAAATCTAGTAATCTTAAAACTGCATAATGCATGGCCTTCTTTATTCTCTACCCATCAGTATGATGACCGAGATCACAGCAGAGAGCCAGTAATAGAGTAGGGCAGCCGCTGCACCACTCTATGGAGCGCTCCTTCCTTGCAATTCTGTGTGCTGATCATCAGACTATTTATTTATTTATTTAACCAGTTTTGTATACCACCTTATCCTTCAATCAAAGTGGTTGACAAGACAACAAAGGCTAACATATTGAGGGTATGGGAAAACAAAAACGATACATTACAATATGCTTCCCTCCCAGCTCTGGTTCACCTCTCCATTTTCCTGTCTCCTCGGCATTGATGCTCAGACCTTTAGCAAACTGCTGGGAAACTGTACATGATACAAGTTACTGCAGATACACCAGAGGCTGGAGGTTCTTCCAGGGATCTACAGGGAAATGGTTTTCATTTTATATTTGATTCATTTTGCTGGATATTATGTCACATTATCTTAGTTAGGTGCATTTCACATACATGATAGCACCTATTGTCGAGGCTCCAGCTATGTATTTGTTTTGATGGCCCATACATTCGCATTCCCAGATCCCCTGTTACCTGGAACAGGTGCCCCCACCCCCCCGGGCAGCACTACAGGCAGCAATGCACCCCCCACCCCTAGCCAGCCCCACAGATGCAATGTGGCAAACTTACCATTAAGCTGTCGGGAGGACCGATTCACAAGCCTTCGACCAGGAGAGAAGAGCGGCCAGCTCCTGGAGCGTGAGGCACAGTGGCAAAGCCAGCTTAATCGTAAGTTTGCCGCACTGCCTCCATGGGCCCAGCGGGGATGCACCCCCTCCCGGCTGGGACCTGGGGCAGGCTGCACCCATCACCCCACCCTCAGTATGCCACTGGCCCATATACTTAGGGTTGTTTGTACCTGTGCAAAGAAAGGCACAAATGATACTGCTAGTTATCCCTCCAAGTGCATCAAGAGTAACTTCATTGCTCTGGGATAGAGGGTGAAGCAGATAGGTGTGCAGGTGATGTTCTCTTCAATCTTCCCTATTGAGGGTAAAGGCCAAGGCAGAGAAACTCACATCCTGGAGATGAATGCTTGGCTGCATGGATGGTGTCATTGAGTGCATTTTGATTTCCTGGACCATGGGATGATTTTCCAAGTGTTAGAGGGCAGAGATGGCATCCACCTATCCAAAAAGGGTCAAAGTCTCTTCCACAGCAGACTGGTTAACCTACTGAAGAGAGCTTTTAATTAGATTCATTGGGGATGGGTGAAGAAAGCCCCTAAGTAAGGAAAAGCCCTCAGGTAAGTAAAACACTAAATACCTCAGTAGAAATGGGTAAAGGGGGCAACATCTGGAAAGCAATGTGCATAAATGCCTGCAGTATAGGAAATACGGTCACAGATATTGAGACTTTAATAGAAGAGGCTGGCTTGGATTTAGTGGCATTTACAGAAAGATGGTTCACGGACTGGGATGTAATTATACTGGGTTATACTTCATTCAGAAAGACAAGGTAGGAAGAAGGAGAGGAGGAGTGGCACTATATTTAAAAAAAATCATATTAAAGCTACAGAATTACAGGGCTTACAAGGGAATGAGGAGACACTGTGGGTTAAACTAGAAAGAGGGAATGGGGAATCTATTTGCATTAGTGTGATATACAGATCTCCTTTACAGGCAGAAGAAGAGGACAGAGATTTAATAAAAGACATAAGCAGTATTGCCATGAAAGGAGAAGTGCTATTGATAGGTGATTTCAATTTGCTGATGTTGATTGGCATACCCCTGCAGTGGTGTCATTTAAAAGTAAGGAGATCCTGGATTCTCTATAGGAAGAACTATTCTGGCAATTAGTAACAGAACCCACACATGAAGGGGCCATACTGGACCTGGTGCTTTCCAATGTGGGAGATCATCATGCATCATGCCTTGTAGGGCGCCTTATAAGGTGCCTTCAAGATAGCATGCGGCAGTGGTGGGCTGACTATTTGAGCCATAATGACCAAATTGGTATCACAGCGAACCTCTTGTGGGATGCTGGGAAGGCATACATGCGCAGGCGTCTCCTACAGTTGGAAGATCGGCAAAAGCGTCAGCACGATGCAGAGCTTAACCAGCTGAAAGACAAACTTGTTCAGTTGCAAAGCAAACACAAGTCTACTGGTTGTTGGAAAACACATCTGCGTCTGACTGAAGTGCAGCGGCAGATAGACTCCATCGAAGTAGACCATATTGAATTTCTGCTATGGTTCTCGCGACACAATTTTCTAGAATATGGAGGCAGGGCCAGAAAACTTTTGGCTTGGCAGCTTTGTAAGAAGAGAGCTAGTCATAGAAACATAGAAACATAGAAATATGATGACAGAAAAAGACCACATGGCCTATCTAGTCTGACCTTCCATATCAACAACTACAACAGTCCCCTTTTTACCTTTAGAGATCCTCTGTGTTTGTCCCATGCTTTTTTGAATTCAGTTACTGTCCTCATCTCTACCACCTCCACTGGGAGACTATTCCTTGGATCCACTACTCTTTCCGTAAAGAAATATTTCCGTATATCACTCCTGAATCTATCTCCCTTCACCCTAATCCCATGTCCCCTCGTGGCAGAACTTGCTTTCAATTGAAAGAGGCTCTCTCCCCGAACATTTATGCCACGGAGGTATTTAAACATCTCAATCATATCATTCTTCAAGCTTAGCTAGATCCCTCCTCATGTTATCTACACCTTCCTGGGTGTCTACTCTATTGCAGATTTTCGCATCATACGCAAAGAGGCAAACCAGTTTCTAACCCAAGCAGTAACTTTAGGGTCCATCCCTAGGGTGCTCAGTTTGTTTATAAGTCGCCTGTGAGGAACAGTGTCAAAGGCTTTACTGAAATCTAAATACACCACATCTAGAGCTCTCCCTCGGTCCAACTCCCTGGTCACCCAGTCAAAGAAATCAATCAGATTTGTCTGACAAGACCTGCCTCTGGTGAATCCATGCTGCCTTGCATCCTGTAATCCGCTGGACTCCAGAAACCTCACTATTTTCTCTTTCAGCAGCGTTTCCAATAATTTACTCACCACCGAAATTAAACTAACCGGTCTGTAGTTTTCAGCCACATCCTTACTTCCACTTTTGTGTAAAGGCACCACATGAGCCTCTCTCCAGTCCTTTGGCACCACTCCCAACTCCAACGAGGCATTGAAGGTGCGGTCTCCAGAATTGCACACTATACTCCAAATGAGGTCGCACCAAAGACTTATACAGAGGCATTATCACCTCCTTTTTTCTGCTAGTCATTCCTCTCCGTATGCACCCAAGCATCCTTCTAGCTTTTGCCGTCGCCTTTTCTACCTGTTTAGCTACTTTAAGATCATCAGACACAACCACGCCTAGGTCCCGCTCTTCTTTAGTGGACAAAAGTACTTCACCCCCTATACTATATTGCTCCCTTGGATTGCTGCAGCCCAAATGCATGACCTTACATTTTTTAACATTAAATCCCAGCTTCCAAATTCTAGACCATTCCTCAAGCTTAGCTAGATCCCTCCTCATGTTATCTACACCTTCCTGGATGTCTACTCTATTGCAGATTTTGGTATCATCCGCAAAGAGGCAAACCTTACCCGACAGCCCTTCCGCTATATCACTAACAAAGATGTTAAAAAGAATCGGACCAAGGACAGATCCCTGGGGCACACCACTGGTAACATCCTTCTCCTCAGAGTGAGCTCCATTTACTTGTACTCTTTGTCGCCTCCCACCCAACCAGTTTCTAACCCAAGCAGTAACTTTAGGGTCCATCCCTAGGGTGCTCAGTTTGTTTATAAGTCGCCTGTGAGGAACAGTGTCAAAGGCTTTACTGAAATCTAAATACACCACATCTCCCTTGGTCCAACTCCCGACTCCAACGAGGCATTGAAAAGGTCAGTCAGTGGAGTTGCTAGAACGTCCCCAAGTTCCCTCAGTATTCTAGGGTGTATCCCGTCTGGTCCCATCGCTTTGTCTACTTTAAGTTGAGCTAGTTCCTCTTCTCACTAATATATCTGAAAAATGTCTTATCCCCCATTTTATTGCATTGGCCATTTCCTCCTCCTTTTGAATCTTTGCCTTCTTGACTACTTTGCTAGCTTCTCTAAGTTTTTCCAAATACAGATGCCTGTCTTCCTCTCTCTGTGATCTCTTGTATTTCATGAAGACCTCCCTCTTTTTCTTCACTTTTTCAGCGACTTCTTTTTTTTTTTTTTTTTTTAATTTTTATTTATAATTTCCTGAATAACAACAAATGATAAAGAATACAATCAACACCAGCAAATTTTACAATATTCGAGAAAAGAGTGTACCACATAAAAAGACCACATCAAGGAAGAACATTCTACCAAATTATACCATACATGATAAGGAAATCAGAAGTATTCAAAACTCCACTATTAAGAGACAGAAATCTCACTGCCAACATCCTGTACCTTTTTCTGATTCAAAAAAGATTTAAGTTGGGTCGCATCCGTAAATACAGAAGACTGGCCCTCAAGGGTAACTACACATCTGCAAGGAAATTTTAAATAGAAGCATGCACCTATAGCAAAAACTGAGGATTTTAACAACAAAAACTGCCTACGCCGGGCCTGAGTAGCCCTGCTCACATCTGGGAAGACCTGCAACCTTTGGCCGCAAAAAAGGGATTCCCTGCACTTAAAGTATGCACGAAGAATAGTTAATTTAATAAACTCAGAACCAAAGGTAGCAACTAAGGTGCTACGCTTGGAAATGATGTCTGCTGAGTCTTCTAAAAAGGCAGTCAAATCCTGTCCAGCAGTATCGTCTAAAGGGGGAGAGGCAATAGCCTCACCCTGCACAGCAGAAGGGGTAGACCGAGTGGGCAAGTAATATAAATAAGTAGCCTCAATGCTGCCATCTATCTTCAATACTTCAGTAAAATATTTCTTAAGCAATATAGCAGGAGACAACAAATGGGTGACGGGAAAATTAAGGAAACGTAAATTTTTGGCTCTCGACTGATTCTCAAGCATCTCTAAACGATAATTAAGGGATGAAAAATCCCGTATCAAGGCATAATTATTGTCTAAGCAAACTTGGAGTTGAGATTCAGTCTTAGCCAAAGTACTAGTTATGGCACCCAATTGATTATCAGTACTTTGCATTTTACAAACCACTTCAGAGGTAAACATACAAAGGGAGGACACTGTGGCTGTTAAACGTTTGTCAATACCATTAATAGCAGTCCAGATGTCCTTTAGAGTTACCTCACCAGAACCAGGACCAGGACTTTTCGGGATATCCTCTGACTTCCCCGGTAGAACAGGTCGTGGCATAGGTGGAACATGCTCCAATGCTGGCTCTATAATCGTTGATGACAGAGGAGGCAGAGGATGAAGAGGTGGTGTCCTGAAACGGGGGCTTAACGAAGCTCCCTCAGGTGATGATAGAACAGATGGCTGGGAGACTAGATGTTTGTCCATGGGCCCCACAACTTTCTCCACTAACACCTTCTCGCCAGATTTCAAGGCTTTACCTTTACATTTACCCATGATACAAAGACAACCAGCCTCAGCTTCTCAGTTGCGCCGAAGGGGCGCCAAAGGGGCGTGTCCTGCCCCTTGAGTCACGCCCCTTAGGTCACACCACGCAGGCCGCGACACGCGGCCGCGTGAAGAAGCCGCCGAAAGAAATGGAGGATCAGAGAGGGGGTCCTCCTCAGCCGGGGGCGGCCCTCACACTGCCTGTCTTCCTCTCTCTGTGATCTCTTGTATTTTATGAAGGCCTCCCTCTTTTTCTTCACTTTTTCAGCGACTTCTTTCGAAAACCATAGCGGTCTCCTTTTCCTTTTGCCTTTATTTACCATTTTAACAAAAAGGTTGGTTGCCCTTAAAATATTCCCTTTCAGTTTTGCCCACTGTTTTTCTACATCCCCCAGCTGTTCCCATCCCACTAACGACTCCCTGAGGTATTGGCCCATCTTTGCAAAGTTAGCCTTCCTATAGTCTAAGATCCTCACCTTTGAATATATTCTAACAGCCCTTGTCCTAATACTGAACCACACCATCTGGTGATCACTGGATGCAAAATGATCTCCCACTACAACATCAGAAACACTTTCACCATTGGTAAGCACCAAGTCCAGTATGGCCCCTTCACGTGTGGGGTATGTTACCAATTGCCTGAATAGTTCTCCCTGTAGAGAATCCAGGATCTCCTTACTTCTAGATGATACTGCAGCAGGAATGTGCCAATCAACATCTGGCATATTGAAATCTCCTATCAGTAGCACTTCCCCTTTCCTAGCAATGCTGCGTATGTCTTCAATTAACTCTCTGTCCACCTCTTCCTCTTGTGAGGGAGGTCTGTATATCACACCAATGCAAATAGATTTCTCTTTCCCTCTTTCTAGTTTAACCCACAATGCCTCCTCTCTCCCTTTTAAGCTCTGTAATTCCAAAGCTTTAATATTATTTTTCACATATAGTGCCACTCCTCCTCCCCTTCTTCCTACCCTGTCCTTTCTGCATAAAGTATAGCCAGGTATAGTTACATCCCAATCATGGTTTTCTGTGAACCATGTTTCTGTAACTGCCACTAAATCCAAGTCAGCCACTCCCACCAAAGCTTCAACATCAGGGATCTGATTAGGTGTTAGCAGTTTCCAAACCTGAGGAGGTTACTAGAGTTCAGCAACCTACTGTGCTCAAGGAAAGTTCCACTAAAGCACCAAAAAGAAAGTAACCTTGCTTTAAAAATATACAAAAAACCCTTTTAAGAGCTCCCATTGAGAGAGCTAGCAATTTAATATAATAAAAAAAACCCTCAAATCCTTACTGTTGGTTGATCTGTAGAGCCCTTGTTAGGAAAGCAGTCAGATGGTTAGTGAACTATTCGTTCAGCAGCTCAGATTGCAACGTGAACCAGTGATTATTGCAGGGGCCTTTAAGGCCTTCTATGCCTCCTTATACTCCTCCGAGTGCTCAGCTGATGAAGGACAGCTTGCAGCCTTCCTGGATAAAATCTCTCTGCCTCACCTGACACGGGACCTGTCAGATGGGCTAGACCGGGAAATCTCAGGCCTTGTAATTGAGATGGCAATTAAATCGCTAGCATCCAAGAAAGCCATGGGAATGGATGGTTTCCCTACTGAATGGTATAAGGAGATCCATGATGCTCTCGTGCCCATCCTTCAGCAGGTGTTTAATGAAGCTCTTAAGTCAGGTCAGTTACCCTCAATCACCTATGAAGCGGAGATCATTTTGATTCCCGAGGATAGGCCCCCCCCCCCAACCCCCTCAGAATGTGGCAATTACAGACCGATATCCGTGCTCAACAGCGATGTCAAAATTTTGGCCAAGGTGCTGGCAAACTGATTGGACCGGGTTGTCATTAGCCTTGTTCATGCTAATCAGAAGGGCTTCATAAAGGGACACCAAATTTATGACGACGTCTACCGTCTTTTGAACATCATACTTGCGGTGACCTGAGAAGGGAAGGATGCGTGGTGTGTCTCACTAGACGCGGAGAAAGCATTTGATTGGGTGGAATGGGAGTATCTATTTGCAATCATGATGCGGTTTGGTCTGAGTGATAATTTTGTGGGGTACGTATGAGCCCTGTATGCCGCCCCCATGGCCTGGGTGCTGGCTAATGGACTTTTCGACTATATCGGGGAACACGCCAGGGCTGCCTCTTATCCCCATTACTATTTGCTCTGATGATTGAACCCTTTGCTGCTTTATTACATAATGCCTCGGATATTCAACCTATAAGGGTAGATGGTGAGACACACCATGTCTCCTTATATACAGATGACACTTTAGTTTTCATGGAAAACCCTAAGTGGTCGATGGCGGGTCTCATGCATGTTATTCAGGAATTTGCTCAGGTATAGGGCATTAAAGTCAACCTTGATAAGACCAAGGTTTTACCTTTGGGTTTGGCAGGACAAATATTACCTCAGGACTGCTCTTTTAAGCTGTTAACTACCTCGATTTAAATACTTGGTAGTGTGGATTCCCTCTATGACTAAGGACATATTTAAGTTTAATTATGATGCAGTAGTAGCCTCCATTACTGAAGAATTGGCACGATGGGAAGGGTTCAGTATGGGATGGATGAGCCGGGTAGCAGTCATAAAAATGATGGTGATGCCCAAGTTAATCTATCTATTTACTCAACTACCCATTCAGGTCCCAGCCTCCTTTTTCTACAAGCTCGAACAGAAATTTAGTCGCTTCATTTGGGGAAAGCCGAAAGTGCGGCTTCACTGGCAGTGCCAAGTGCCATCCATCGAAGAAGGGGGAATTGGCTGCCCCATCCTTTATTATAAAGCTGCATTGATGCGCAGTTTGAGATACCATTACTTGTGACCCCGGACATTCCATGGGTTGCCATGGAAAGAGGCTGATTACACCCATATTCAGTATTTGAGGAGGTATGTGAAAATCCAGAAAGGATATGTAATCACCATATCTTAGGCCTATTGTTTCAGGTACAAGCTCAGGTCCTTAGGAAAGCCGGAATACAGGGGTCGGTGTTTCCCAAATCACTATTAGCAGATTATTATCCCTTTAACAGTCCCTCCTTTGTGAACCTCCGCTGAGTATGTGCATCCAATATTATCTGTTACTTTCGGGATATCATTGAAAACGGCACAGTGCTGAGTATTGCCCAGCTGATCCACAAAAGGGGATTAACCATCCCTTTTTTTCAATACTTCCAAATGAGACACTTTATCCTTGGTACTGGGCACTTAAGCCAGTTGACTAGAAGTCCCATGGGACTAGAACGAGTGCTCTTTTATAACATCTCCAATTGGAAGGGGTTGTTGTCATGATTCTATCATGCTCTGCTTGAAAGTTATACAGGACCACAAGATCCGTACTTTGAGGCTTGGCGCAAGTTTTTGGAGCATACATTTACCCCAGAGGTATGGCGTACAATCCATCAGAAGAGTTATCAATGTGTGCGCAATACAAACTGTTGACAGATGCAATATCAATTATTAATGCAGTCATATTCAATCCCTGTACAGCTCCATCATCTGAGCCTGCGTGCTGAGAACAATTGGAGGAGATGTAGGCAGATAGGTTCATTCTTCCACTTGTGGTGGGATTGCCCTTGGATCCAGCTCTTTTGGAAGGATGTGGTCACCCCACTAAACACGATAATAGGGGGTGCTCTGGAGTCCACACCAATGCATTGCTTACTAGGCTATGTGCCACAGAGCTCTGGAATCCTGCCAGGGTGACTCCGTCTGGTGGAATTACTACTCTTGGGAGCCTGTATGGTGAATGCCAGGAAGTGGAAGGGCACATTGGGGCCTGCCTTACTAGATTGGCGAGTACGATGCTGGGCAGAAAGAAGGCCCACCAGACCCTGTGGGTGCTATACCGGTCCTGGTTAGCAGAGTAAGGGGTCCTCATGGGATGGTTGCTCGCTGTGGAGTCTCTCTGGAATTAGCTGTCAGCACCCCTGCCCCCCATTAGCGTACCCCTTACCATGCTGAGTGACAAAGGAAGAGATATGGAAAACATCTATACAGCTCTCCCAAGAGGAGGAAGTGGAAAAGTGGTATTGTCAGAGTCAAGGGTGACGGGGAGGTACTGTATATGTAGAAGCAGATGACGATAAAGTGGAATTGCTTAGCAAATATTTTTGTTCTGTGTTCACAGATGAAGGACCAGGAGCAGGACCTCAGAAAACACCCACAAATAGGAACAGAAGTGAAGGGGATCTTGAATGATTTTCAGAAGACTGTGTATGTGAGGAACTAACTAAACTAAAAGTAGACAAAGCGATGGGGCTGGATGGCACATATCTGAGAGTACTGAAGGAATTTGAGGACGTTCCAGTGGCTCCACTGTCTAACCTTTGCAATGCTTCTTTAGAGTTGGGAGTGGTCCCAAAGGACTAGAGATTGGCACATGTGGTCCTTTTACACAAAAGCAGAAGTAAGGATGAAGTTGAGAACTACAGGCTGGTTAGTCTGACCTCTGTGGATAGTAAATTAATGGAAACATACAAACATGATGGCAGAAAAAGACCACATGGCCTAGTTGGTCTGCCCTTCCATATTAACTACAATAGTCCCCTGTTTACCTTTAGAGATCCTCTGTTTTTGTCCCATGCTTTTTTGAATTCAGATAAAGTCCTCGTGCCCACCACCTCCACTGGGAGACTATTCTACACATCTACCACTCTTTCTGTAAAGAAATATTTCTGCAGTTTACTCCTGAGTCTATTCCCTTTCACTCTCATCCTATGTCCCCTCGTAGCAGAGCTTGCCTTCAATTGAAAGAGACCATTCTGTGCATTTATGCCACAGAGGTATTTAAATGTCTTTAACATATTGCCCCTATCCCGCCCTTCCTCTAAAGGCACCCAGAGACTCTCGTGGCTTTGGGTCTCATTATGATGTCAGCAGAAGTTCGTTGATGTGCTGCGCCATGGAGAGAATCTCTTCAGGGATAAAGTACAGGAGATTGAAACTCTTATTAAGCAGCATAGTGACACACTTAAGATGCCCCTCTAGGTCCGCTTCCAACCTGACCTCATCATCATCCAGGAGGAATTCTGGCAGAGGTTTAAAATGGACCTATTACTCTCATAGATGTAGGTATCCTCCAGTCTCACACTCAGCCCCATTTAAGCAGGGCCCTCACTCCCACCCTATTAGCAGAGGGTCCAGAAGTCCCAGCAAACTCCCAAGCCAAAACCTGAGGTGGAGTTTTGACTGGCTCCTCTTGAACACAGCCAAAACTCCAGTACCTGTTCCGGATATCCTGCCTGTCAGAGGGAGGCTCCAGTATTTTACAGACCACTGGTCCATAATGGTTATGTTCTCAAGATCGCCCAGTTTGGGTAATGATTATATCTATTCAAACTTCCACCAAATTACCCACACATACAAACAAACTTAACAAGTTTCATCAAACAACTCTCTGCACCAGGAAATATTCAAACAGGAGCTCTGTGCCCTTCTCCAGGCAAATCCCATTGAGCCCATTTCACCAGGGCAAGAAAGGAAGGGGGTTTTATTCCAAGTATTTCCTAATAATAAAAAAGGTGAAGAGATTCCATTCCAACCTAGACCTAAGGATGAAAGGATTGGCTATGTTGTCTGGACTTAAAAAATGTCTACACCAACATACAGATACATCTCAGTCATAGGAAGTATATATGATTCATCATAGGAAAACACCAATACCAATACCGCATACTGCCTTTTGGGCTCATGTCCACTCCATGAGTCCTCACCAAGTGTCTGGCAATGTTGCTGTTGTTGCATGCCATTGAGTTGTTGTCCACTCATGGCGACCCTCTGGATAGTTGTCCTAAACTGTTCGGTCTTCAGTCAGGTGGCTCACTGTTGATAGAGTGGCATCCATAGCTGCTGTATTGTATCGATCCATCTCGTTGCTGGCCTTCCTCTTTTGCACTTATCTTCAGCCCTGCCAAGCATGATGTCTTTAATGATCTCTCTCTTCGCAAGATGTGTCCAAAATATGAAATCAAAGTATTGTCCCCCAAGCTTCTAAAGAAAGCTTAAGTTTGATGATCTCTGGTAACAACTGGTTTGTTCTACAGGCCGTCCATGGTATACACAGTATTCTTCGCCAACATCATAATTCAAAGGCACTGATTTCACTGGTCATTAAATTTGTTCAAAGGTTTTGCTTCCTGAAAATGTTTTGATGATTATGATAGACAGCCTCAAGCTGAACATAAATATAATTTCAGATTGACTGTATCACGTAGGAATTTGGGGAACCATGAAATTAAATTTTGACTGAATTTAGCTTGTTTAATTGCACAATGATGCTGAGAAATTGCACTAGTTCACCTGGACTGAAAATGTTTTGCTCCTGATTTTCATTTATACTCTGCATCTGATGCTTCTCGTCTCAGTGTCCAACAATAGTCGGCCAGCATTGATGGGTTCCAGTTGCCATGATACTGTTTTTCCATCATTGCAATGTCCTGGTGAAACCTTTCAGCATGTTTGTCGCTAACTGCACCAAGGTTAGCAGGGAAGAAGTCCAAGTGTGAATGCAGAAAATGAATCTTCAGCGACATGTTGCACTTCATGGTTTTGTGTGCTTGAAGCATGTTATCAACCAGCAGGACATAGTTTGGTGCCCTGTAATTGCCAAGAAAATTCTCAACAACCCTGAATGCCTTCCATGCGATTTTCTCAGGCCACATTAGTAGATCTTCGAACCACTTGTCATTGATGATGTATCTGACTTGTGGACCCACATCTTGGCATCAGTTATTCTTGGAAACATCTGTCTCAAATATCAAAATCCTTAGGAGTCACCCATTTGTGTGCCTCACTCAATCCTGCTTGTTGATGGAAAAAACAATTTGCTAACCTGCAGCAGTACTTACTTGTGTCAACAAGTGGTTCATGTGCAATATTTTTCTGTCCTGGAACCAAACGCTTACAGAGTGGCCAGTTCTTTTTAATGTAATGAGACTCTCTAGTATTGGAGTCCCATTTTCAACTGAAACAACGGGACTTGGTATACCCGAGCTGCATTCCTAGTAACAGTGCCACTAATTTTAGATCACCATAGATGTTCTAGTTGTAGTTGTTGTACTGTATGCGTTTCAACAACAGTTCCATGTTTTTATAGGTTTCTTTCATGTGTGCTGCAGAAGCAATAGGTATTGAAGGGTGGAGACTGTCATTGTGTAACAAGACAGCTTTCAGGCTTAACAGTGACGAATCAATAAAAAGCGTCATTGTTGTGGGTCATGCTCACAACCCAAAGCCGTGAACAATCCATCAATGTCAGTGCAAAAATAGAGGTTATCAACCAGCACAAAGAAATCTTTCATATCTTTTTGGCGGGTCTGAAAGACAGAAATTTTCATACCTGGAAACAGCAAACCCCATCCTTGCAATCTTGAACCAAGTAGTTCAGCTATTGTTTTTCACATACTTAAGTCCCTCACCAGGTCATTCAATTCTGACTGTTATCAGATGAGGCACACCAGACATAAATGGTTCAAAATTTGGCTCCATGTCACTTTCCATGTCTGACCCATGTTTTATGGTATCTTCATCTGCCTTATCTAGGCTCCATGTCTCTGGTGGCTTTGGTACTAGCATACTGTCGTCATGCAACACTGGTCTCATACTGGGGTATTCAATAGATTTCCTATTTTTAGCAGAGAAGCAGAATACATTGGTCAGACAGAAGTAACAGTCCGTTATGTGATCCTTCTGTTCTCGCCATATCATTGGGACTGCAAATGGCATTCTGAGTACCTCTGAGACAAGCTCTGAGATGGACAGTACATGTTGCACAGAAAATGTGAGGAGCCCAGGATTTCTCTTGCTCGCCAACTTTACAACCAAAGTAGAGCTCATATGCTTTCTTAATAAGTGCAGTCATGCTGCATTTATGAGGCTTAAGCGTATACTCATCACAGATGTAACAGAATGTATTGCAGCTGTTTCAGCATTGACAAGACATTTCTGCTGTAACGAATCATCATTTAGACAAGACGCTTACATGTAAATGCTGTTGTTAAGTATGCAAACTGATATCAACGTTATGCATAGTATCTGTGTATGAAAGCTGCTTTCATAGCCTGTACTGCCAGCATCCATCCTGACTAAGCATGCCCACACATTCCACCGCAGTAGTATTTCCACTGCATGTTGTGAACCTGCATTAAGTGCATACCCAGGCATGCTTGGACTAAACAAAACAGTTTACTTTCTAGTCAACATATGAGTATACTTAAAATATGCAAGGGATCATAAAAATAGGTGATTGCAAAAAAAATGGTGTGCGATAGAAAAGTTTCAAGATGATTTTCGTGATCAGCAACCCAAAATCCATACGGTACACCCAAAAGTGTTCAGGAAGCAAAATCTTCATTGCCTAGTATTTTCTTTCTATCCTTTTCACTGTCCAATTTTCACATCCATAGTATGTTATTTAAAATACCATGGCTTAGACAAGTCAAATCTTTGTATGGAAAGAGACATATCTGCTCTTGAGAATCTTGTCTAAGTCCTTCATGGCCAGTCTACCAGGAACAATGCGTCATCAGATTTCTTGACTACTTGTTATTTCTTTATTGATTATTGATCCAAGCAGTTTAAAGATGTCCACTATTTCAATTTCTTCTCCATCAATGATGAACTTATTGATTTTGTCAGTTGTCAAGGATCTTTGTCTTCTTTATGTTAAGGTGCAGGCCCATTTTAAGACTATATTCCTTGATCTTGAAAAGCAAATGTTTCAGATCATCTTCACTTTCAGCCAGTATCGTGGGTTCATCAGCATAATGAAGGATGTTGATGAGTTTTCCATCAATCTTTACACCTCAGTTGTCTTCATACAGTCCTGCTTCACTAATTTGTTCTGCATATAAATATGGGGAGGCCAATTCTGCTCAGAGGACATCTGGCCCATTCGGACATCCAAAATCTGGACGGGCCAGATTAGATCCTGATTCTGAAGTGCTGCATGTCTGGCAACCTCCCCATTGAACCCTCCTTATGCTCCTGCATTGAGCCTCGGTGCCACAGCATCCTGTCACCATGGCACTGGGATACCATGCAGGAACGCCAATGCCCCACAAACCTTACAACTGGTATTTCTCTGCCTCCTGAACCCTGAAGGGGCCTGCCAAGGACAGAATCGTGCAGCGGGGATCCACATGCATGTGCTAACCTGGCCAGGAGGTGTCCGCCGGTGCCGATCCTCAATGTCACGGGGACTTATTCCACCTCTTAATGGGAATAAGTCCCCCATCCATCCTTGCCACCCCGGACATACAAGGTCATGACCAGAATAGGCCCTGTACGTCTGGAGTTGCGGGCCCACCTCCGTCCCACCCACGCTCCTCCAGCCCACCCCTTCCGCCCCTTTCCAGAGCATCTTGCATATCTCCTCTATATGTGTGGGGAGCTTTGGGGACATTTAACCCTTATGTATTTTATACGTTCTTAGGTACAGCTGAGATTGATTACACCATTTCTTTCTGGCAATTGACCTACATCGTCTGAGCAATGCAGTTTAATTCACTCTTCTCATTTCTTTGAAGTAAGTCATAATAGCCTCCTTTTGATAGTCTTTTAATGATATTTTTACTCCATGGGTAATAAATTAAATCATTAAAAGATACCATTTACTGCTCTCTTGCATTCCTATAATAGTATAAATGCTTACATCCTTCTACAGTAGTTCCTCACATCACGAATATTATTTGACTTTCAAGTTTTTGTTTCTTTTTACATTACTATTTCTTGCCTGTTATATAATATGATTATTTATTTATTTATTATTTGTAGTTTTCTATTATGGTATATGTGCCTTCTATGCCCATATGTATTATTTATGGTATTATTTACCAAGTATTATTCATTATTTATGATTTTATCCTTTTTAACACTTTTGTATGTTTATTATGTTTCATTGATTTTAATATGTTGTTTTGGTCCAATTTGTTTTATAGTTTCAATCCCTGACAAAGACTCTACTGAAACATGGCCATGTCAGGTTCCATATACAGTAATCCTGAGTGGTTGTGACTACCCTTGTTTTTTATAGATTTTCTTGGACTACTCACTTTTGTACTGGTATCTTTTTGTTCCTGCAAGGTCCCTGTGCTTTTCTTTGTTTGGTTGATACTTCAAGGGAATGCCATCAATGTCTGGTGCTTTGTTCTTTGATAATGCTTTCAATGTCGCTTCAACCTTCTTTCATCACCAATGATTCCTGTCTATAAGGTACAGGTTAAAATGCTGTTGGCCACTTGATCTTTATGGTATAATGACTGTATATTCTTTTCACCTTTTTTTTCCAATTTCAAAACTTCTTTATTGAGAAAGAAATTAAGCATTACAATCAAGTCCACATTAAGAGGATAGCTGCACTTAACTACAGGATAACTTAATTCACTAACAATAATAAGAAAATAAGAAAAACAATACCTTAAAGCAATAACTATTCCAATAAGAATGGATACATTACAATGCCCGCAACACCTGGAGTTCCAGGTGGATACCCTCCCGGATACTTACCAGGCCCAACTCTTAAACCCCATTAACTAGGAAAGGAAGGAGAAAGAAAAATCAACCATTTTCTTTAGTTAACAAAAAAGCCTCTAGCTGCCCAACATCAAGGAAAACATACTTAACATGTTCATAAATCAAAATACACTTACAAGGATATTTCAGAAAGAAGGAAGCCCCAACTGCTAGAGTCTGAGCTTTTAATGCAATAAAAGCTTTTCTACGCTTTTGGGTTAATCTGCAAACATCAGGAAATATCTGAATTGAGCTGCCACAGAAAGCTTGATCCTTTTTAAGAAAATATAATTTCATCACTAAATTTTTATCTGAAAGTGACAAAAAGGAGGCAATCAGGGTAGCTCAATGTGGAATCACATCTAAAGATGACTCCAAAAAAGCGGAAACATCTAAGGACTCAGCAGGAGGGGACTTCCCACTATCTTTGATATTAGGAGAGGAGGTCTCCACAGAAGACATAATAGGAACATAGTATACTGAGGAAAACTTAATAGACACTACATCCTCAATTAGCAAAACTTCTTTGAAATACTTATGTAACAATATCATAGGTGAAAGATAATGAGTACAAGGAAAATTTAAAAACGCAGATTTTTTCCACGAACAGCATTTTCCAAAGATTCTAACTGGTGATGTATATTAACACTATCTCGAATAGAAGATGAGACAGCAGCCTCTACAACTGAGACCTGACCTTCTAATTTATTCAACAATTTATTACATTTATCAAGGGAGTCATCATGCTCTGAAAACTTCTGCACCACCTCCTTAGAAAACTGCTGTACTTGGGAAAGAGATGCACGGAGCGAAACCTCAATACATGCAACTAGTTCCCACACATCACTCAAAGAGACATCAATAGGGGTAACAACTTGCGGAACATCAGAAGAAAACTCTAATAAAGATGGCAACATAATTTTAATTTTTCCCGAATCACTAGGCAGACATGAGGCCACTTGTTCAATAGCCGGTTCACCCCCCAATAGCTCTTCCTTGGGGGGGGGAAACACAGCTCAACACTTCCTTACCGGGCAGGGTTAAACCCGACGCATTATAGGATAAGTCTGAGACAGTACTCACAGAGTCAGCAGCGGGATCTTTCACCAACTGTTCAACCTGGGTATTCAACAGGTGACGATCCATAGGACCGACAGTTTTAATGGACTTAGTGCCCACAGCCAGAAACACCTTTTTTCCCCTCTTCCCCATGAAAACGCACAGACAACTCCTCAAGACTCCGAAGGGGCTCCAAAGGGGCAGGACATGCCCCTTTGGTCATTTTCCTTCGGGCACGCGCCCACGGGTCGCGTTCCATGGAGGGCCGCAAGATTTATACCGGCCCAGGTAGGGGGATGGTAACGCCGACCGCTCCTCCTCCTCCGCACAGGCAATCAGGATCCAGCAGGTAGAACACAGCACTCCCGGCGCCTGACGGTGGCTGCAAGATTTATACCGGCCCAGGTGGGGGGATGGTAATGCCTACCGCTCCTCCTCCTCCGCACAGGCAATCAGGATCCAGCAGGTAGAACACAGCACTCCCCTTTCTTTTCACCTTTTGATCTTCTCAGCATCATTAAACATGGACCCATGAGCATCATGTATCATTCCATTTCAAGGCTGGATTTTCTTTTAACTCTCATAGCTTTAAGAAAGCCAATCTTCTTCTCCCTCTAATAGTTTCTGATTCTATTTCCTTGCATGCATCATTATAGTACTTCTCCTTGTCTCATCTTGCTACATGTTGAAAATCTCTGCTGAGTTCTGTGATTGCCTCTCTTTCTCCTCTGGCTTTAGCTTCTTTGCATTTCTGGGCAATTTTTAGAGCTTCTTCAATCATCCATAAGAACATAAGAAATGCCATACTGGGTCAGACCAAGGTCCATCAAGCTTGGTATTCTGTTTCCAACACTAGCCAATCCAGGTCACAAGTACCTGTCAGGTTCCCAAAAAGGTACACAGATTCCATAATGCTTATCCCGGGCTAAACAGTGGGTTTCCTAGGTCCCCTTTAATAATGGTTTATGGAATTTTCCTCCAGGAACTTGTCCAAACCTTTTTCAAACCCAGCTACACTAATAGCTTTTACTACAACCTCTGATAACAAATTCCAGAGTTGATTACTTGTTGAGTGAAAAAATATTTTCTCTTATTAGTCCTAAATGGGCTACACTGTAGCTTCGTTGAGTGTCCCCTAGTCTTTCTACTTTTTGAAGGGGTAAACAACCAATCTATGTTTACCCATTCCGCTCCATTCATTAATTTATAGACCTCTATCATATCTTCCCTCAGCCGTCTCTTTCCAAGTTGAAGAGCCCTTTTTAAGCCTCTCCTCATGGGGTATCCTTCCAACCCCTTTACCATTTTGGTGATTCTTCTCTGTATCTTTTCTAATTCTGCTATATCCCTTTTAAGCTATGGGTGACCAGAATTGCACAAGTCTTCAAATTGCGGTCACACCATGGAACGATACAGAGGCATTATAATATCCTTTGTTTTGTTCTCCATTCCTTTCTTTATTGCTAGCATTCTATTTGTTCTCTTGGCTACTGTTGCATACGGGGCAGAGGTTTTCAATGTATTATCCATGATGACGCCTAAATCCTTTTCCTGGGCGGTGGTTCCTAATGTGGAACCTTGCATTGTGGAACCATATTTTGGGTTGTTCTTTCCTAGGTGCATAACTTTGCACTTGTCCACATTAAATTTCATCTGCCATTTGAATGTCCAGTCTTCCAATTTATTAAGGTTCTTTAGCAATTTTTCACAATCCTCTTGTGTTTCAATAACTTTGAATAATTTTGTGTCATCTGCAAATTTGATCAACCTACTCGTTATTCCCATTTCCAGGTTATTTATGAAGATTTTCAAAAGCAGCGAGCCTAACACAGATCCCTGGGGTACTCCACTATTCACCTTTCTCCAGTGATAAAATTGGCAGTCTAGCCCTATTCTCTGCTTTCTATCTTTTAACCAATTCCTGATCCACAGTAGTACACAGCCTCCTATCCCATGACCTTGTCAAAGGCTTTCTAGAAATCCAGATACACTATAATTATTTCCACTTCTTATATTAAATAAAAATGGACCATTGAGATATTGAGCGGGTCATATAGAGCTAAAGGTCCAATAAAAAGTCACTATACATGTATATCAATGCAATAAGGAGTTTTTTCTAAGGTTTTCTATTTTCAAATATGTTTGGATGGGATGAGAGTTTAATTTGATGCGGCTGCCTGGGTGAGAATCTTCACAGTCTTGTCAAGTGCATATATCTATATGATTTGCAAGGTATTGTGGGCAATGTAGTTCATTCACACCAGACACAGCTGCTGACAATAATTTAGTTGTGCTCTTGGGTAAAGCCAATAAGATATTTATTTATGGGGTTATTTCTCCCAACACAGATATGCTTGGTAGCACATAAATTAGGTTACTTGCTTTCAGTGTTAACTTGGAAAAACAAAGTCAAAATCAGGAAAACAACAAATGAAAAGCCACAAAGAAAGAAACAAACTGTTCTTTTCAGGTTAACTTCTGATTACTTCCCACATAGATACAGAAGTGATTCTCTCCTAGCTCACAAGCAATTAGGTAAGGCTTAATTGCCAACAGTTACCAGCTGAAACCCCTTAGCTGGCTTGCCTTCCACTGTGTGGGTCAAATCCTGCTTCAGGAGCTTTTCTGAGTAGATTAAAGAACAAATTTGTATTTCTTTGTGATGGTTGCTGTACTTTATAACAGAAAGTTACCAACGGAGTTTAGATAGAGAGCAGTCCATATAAACAGGATCCTCATCTGCTATTATTCCCCCTTGTTCAACAAGCATGGGTTCAATATCATGGATTGGCACAGATGAATCTCTCAATGGAGCATTTTCAGGAGAATACTTGTTTCCCTGCTGTCTTTCAAGGTTATAGCTAGGGCATAGATCAGTGTTCATACCTGAGCTTCCATTGCTGCTAGAGTTCCTCTCTATATAGCCTGACCAGTATGTAGTCCAGTTCTTATGTCCAGCCTTCCAATCCAGATCCCTGGACACTGGATCTCTCTTCACATACCTTCTGGCACAGGTCTTAGGGTCCCTTCCACGTGCAGCTGTCTCCCTCACAGGTAGCCTCTGGTGATTCCTAGCTCTGCAGCACCATTCCTCTGGCTTTCCCCAGTCCAATGGTGTATGCTGGCCCTTGGAATACCTCCCAGTATACGTACTGCTTTGGACTCTTCTAGACCTCTCAAAGGCTTTTCTCTTCCTTCTTCCAAAGGGTCTCTTTCCCTCTCTGTCCGTCCGGTTTGGCTTCTGCTTCTGATGATCCTTCAGATGAAACTGATGATCAAGCTGATTCTCAGGATACTGAGGACAATTCTCTGGATATCCAAGGTGATCATGAAGATGGTCATCTGTAGAATAAACTCTACTCTTATTCTGCTTAGATGAGTGCTCCTCCCTAACACAGCGCAGCTGTGCTGAATCAGGCCTTGCCCTTTGAGATGAGTGTTCCATCCTAGCACAGCGCAGCTGTGCTGAATCAAGCCCTGCCCTTTGCAATGAGTGCTTGGGGATTACCTCATAGCCCTTTTGATTGAACACACGTTTTCTCACTTCAGCTCCTCTCATGGCTGTTGGAAACCTGGTGCATTCTGGGACTGGTAGTCTTTTATGGCAAAATTCTGTTTTCTCATTTCTACCAGCACTGACAGGTTGCTTGTTCAGAGACACTTCACCTTTTCTATAGCTCCTTCCTGAGCTATGATAAGCTTCCTTATCACAGTATATATATATATATATATATATATATATATATATATATATATATATATTGTCACCCACCTATAGGTTCCCAGAGGCTTAAAGCATGGGAGCTATAGTGGGGCCTCTTCTTAAAGGTTGGTATCAAGAAGGTATTGAAATGCCCCCTGGGAACTGTAGTCCCACAAGCTAATATAAGAATGTAGTTGTAGACGAATAGCAAGGCTTTAAAGAGAGGACTTTTTATTTTCCGTTCCCGGGTGAATTTTCAGCACATTGGAACAAGACCATACTTCTGGTATAAAAATAAAGGTAAACTACTGGAACAAAATAAATGCTTGTATCTTCAGCTTGGCAATAAACAAAAGGTAATGCAAACAGTCCTTTTTCTTAAACAAGCAAGTTTCTTCACTGCTGTTTTCCTTAAACAGAATTTCTGTAGCCACTTCAGCACAATGAAGAAATCTCATCAGAAATTATTAACGTACAATCCATGCAAGACTCAGAAGATGTTTCCTCACAGAAATCACACTGCATTTCTTCACATACCTCTGCGGAGCTATACTCCCTAGGATTGTAACTTAGGCTATTTTTAAACAGTCCCTCTTCTTGGTTAAGAGAGCTCCCCAACTCCTCTCTGCTAGAGTAAAATTGGGAGGTTACCACACACAGTAGAGTTTCCTTCCTGAGAGCCACACACTCTTGGATAAGTGTAGGTAAAACTCTTACTTTCAGCTTCCCTTATACTAGAAGGAATAAGCCTACCTTCTGGCTTAGTTCTCACGGAGCTTCTGGGTACAGGGAACTTAATGGAGCTTTGCCAAGATGAAAGCCTCTCACTGCCTTTCTCTTTCTGCTTTCGTTTGGGCACAAAAGTATCCTCAAGATAAAAACTCTTGCCCTCCTTGTACCTGTTACTAGGAAGATTCTTTCCCACAGCCTTTCTCAGCCTGGTTCCAGAAATACCTTCGTGGCAAAGTCCACTGGGCTTTTGTTCAGTTGTGCACTGCTCTCTGAAGCAAATCCCTGGTATTCTCTCCTGGGTTTCTTCCTCTAGAACTTTGTGTAAGTCTCCGTGTGAAGCTCTGGCCCCTTGTCCAGCTTTCTGATCAGCTCTCCAATCAGTTCCCCAATCGGCTCTCCAATCGGCTCCGCAATCGGCTCTCCAATCGGCTCTCTCTCTAACCTCCGGTGAGTGAATTTTAACTGCGTCACTCTTGGTGTTTCCTTGAGCCCCGCCTCCTCCCAGCTGTTCCTCATTACCTAATGGGCTGTGAGGTAACCTACTGCTTGGGTGTGCTCTCACACCTGGTAATTCAGTTTGTGTACGTTGCCTATAGCAACTCTGCTCCATGTGCTGCTCTAGCCTGTCATTATTAGAACTGTTCTGCTCAGTTTTTCCTATTTCCATAGGCTCTGGCTGATCCACCTCATGACAGATCCCCCCCCCCTTAAAATATTACGGGCTGCTGAATCTTTCGGACACCACGTAATTCTCGAAAGCGCGTCTGCGTTTCCATGTAGTTTCCCAGCCCTATGCTGTACTATGAAATTAAAAGACTGCAGCGCTAGATGCCACCGAGTTAAACGTGCATTGCTATTCCGCATCTGATTAAGCCACTTTAAAGGGGCGTGGTCGGTGACTAAGAGGAATTTCCTAACCGTCAAATAGAATCGCAATGCCTCCACGGCCCACTTTATTGCGAGGCACTCCTTTTCTATTGTGGAATAATTCCTCTCGGCTTTCGAGAGCTTCCGGCTAAGATATGTCACTGGATGTTCCACCCCCTCAAACTCCTGAGACATTACTACCCCCAACCCTGTCTCCGAAGCATCTGTTTGTACTACGAAGGGTAAGCTAAAATCTATCCCTCGTAGTACCGGGGCCTTACAAAGTTTCTCCTTAAGGGAGTTGAACGCCTCTTCAGCCTCTGGGGTCCACCTCACGTTGTTAGGTGCATTTTTCCGAAGCATCTCCGTGAATAGGATGCTCTCTTCAGCAAACCGAGGTATGAACCTACGGTAGTAGCCTATTAATCCGAGGAAGCTACGTATTTGCTTTTTTGTTACTGGTCGAGGAAAGTCCCTAACGCTTTCGATCTTACACGCTAGGGGCTTCACTACTCCCCTCCCGACCATATGGCCCAGATACTTAGCCTCCTCGCTAGCGAACAAACACTTTGCTGGGTTGAGCGTTAAACCCGCCCTGCGCAGTGCTCTAAGAACTGCCTTTACCCTAGAGAGGTGCTGAGTCCACGTTGTACTGTATATGACGACATCGTCCATGTATGCCAACCCATACTCGTGGTGGGGTCTTAGTACCTGATCCACCAGGCGTTGGCATGTGGCTGCCGCCCCATGCAGCCCAAACGGCATTCGCCGGAACTGGAACAGTCCTATTGGCGTGCTAAACGCCGTTTTGGGTTTTGAGTCTCTCGTCAACGGTACCTGCCAATACCCTTTAGTAAGGTCTAGCGTTGTTAAATACCTTGCCTGCCCCAAGCGATCCAATAAGTCGTCGATGCGGGGCATCGGGTAGGCATCAAATTGGGAAATCTCATTAACCCGGCGGAAGTCTATACAAAATCTAAGAGTCCCGTCCGGCTTTGGTACTAGTACTATTGGGCTCGACCAGGGACTCCGTGACTCTTCGATTATGCCCATAGTAACCATCTCTTTCACTTGTTCAATTATCTCCTTCTTTTTAGTCTCAGGCATACGATAGGGGCGCTGCCTAATTACTTGCCCTGGTGCAGTAATTATTTCATGGGCAACCATATGGGTTTCACCGGGTTTTGTTGTTAAGACATCTGAAAATCTGTCTAGCACCTGGGTCAATTCCTGTTGCTGTTGTTGGGAGAGCCCTGCTCCTAATCTGGGTTTTGGTTTCTCCTTCCAGTCGGCGATCTGAGGACCAAGATCTTCCTCCTTTTTCTCTTCAGCTAGAGCCGTCATGTTTTTTACCTCTTTCTGGCCTGTAGACCCGAACCCTTTTTCTCCACGAGTAGTTGGTGATAATGATGGCACCTCCTCTACCGTGGGAAAACCCACACGCTCACATATTAACTGAGCGATGCGGTCGCCTATCTGTATCTTAAAGTCTTTTTCCCCAAAGTTAAAAATTAAGACTTTTACGCAGCCCCTGTAATCAGGGTCTATAACCCCTGCCCCTACATCTAAAAAGTATTTGACCGCCAGGCCCGACCTTGGGGCTATGCGCCCATAGCGGCCTTCTGGTATCTTTACTTGTATACCAGTGTTAATCAAGGCTTTCCCCCCTTTTAAAACTATGGCCTCCTCGGCACTAAAAAGGTCATAGCCTGCAGCCGCTGCGGAAGCTCTCTGGGGGCTTTTCGCTAGCTCAGTTGCTTTACAAAACTGGAGCACAAATTTATGCTTCCCTCAGGGTACTTCAATCCTGCGTGCCTGAGATTGTGTTCTAGTCTTTTGTGTTTTCCCGAATAAGGGACTAGGGAGTCTGGCCGCTAAGGCTTCTAACCCTGTTTCTCTTGTCCCTGCCTGGGGTTGGGTGGACTTCTGGCCAGGTTTGTTAAGACCCTTTTCCATTTCCTGATTAAATGGTGGCCAATCTCGTCCCAAGACGATCTCACGAGGTAGTTTTGGAACAATAGCTACTAACATTTGTTGTTTTGTTCCTAACCCACTCACTGATAAACTGTGTAAGGAATAGTGTGAGGCCGCACCGTGCATGCACCTTATTCGCACCTGGCCTTCTGCTTAACTCGGGGCTGACTGACGGCGCTCCTCAATGGCTTCCCAGAGCTTGCATGAAACCATGCTCTGGTCAGCCCCCGAGTCAAGTAGTGCCAGTGCTTCAATACCCTCTACCTGGACTTGTAGAAGGAATCCTTCCTGGCTTGGCTCCTCGGCTCCTCGGCTCCAGACACAAGGACCGTTCGTTCAGGGCAGTTCCTCTAAAGATGTCCCGTTTTTCCACAGGCATAACACTTCCCTTTAGGTACATACAAAACATTGGCATTATCATGTTTCTCATCAACACTAGACATTTTAGCATTAAACATGTTACCCTTTGAACATTTACCTTTTTTGCTAAAACTTGCCATACCAGCTGCTTTCAACACACCTACCCCCGAGGTGTCAGCCATCTCTGCTTCAAAATATCTTTCTGCAAGATTGGCTGCCTCATCAGTGGTTCGGCAGTTCTGGAGTGTAAGAAAAGTTTTCACTTCAGAAGGGACAGCCTGCATAAACTGTTCTAAAACAATTGTATCAACTACTGACTCTAGCGTTCTCCCTTCCGGAGTTAACCACTTTTCGGCTAGACTCTTTAGCCTTTGAGACAGGGCCTTAGGGGTCTCCCGAGGCTTTATCCTAGCCTCCCTAAACATTCTTCTATAATGTACAGGAGTTAACCCTAGCCTGTCTTTGACTGCTCTTTTTACCTCTGCATAGTCAGAGGCAAGGACAGCAGGCATAGCCTTATAGGCAGATAAGGTTTCGCCCGTAAGTGACATTGCGAAGCGGGTTGCCCACTGCTCTACCGGCCACTTTAAAGCTCCCGCTATACGCTCGAAGGCGTCTATGAAATCGTCAAGATTATCATAGGGATTCACTTGTCCCAGTGTAAATGCACTGTGAGAGTTCAGTCCTACCCCCTGAACTATAGAGGGGATGGCAGCTCCTGCATCCAGCGGCTTCTTTAGGAGTGCCTCCATGGTGTCCGTGAGCAGCTTCTGCTGCTCCCTCATGGTTATTGCATTCTGCTCCTGGAGATACCGGACCACTTCGACCTGCTTGTCCCATTGTGCCTGCATCCAGCGCATGACGTCCTGCGGATCCATCCTTGGAAGTCGGCGTCCCTGTGGAGAGAGAGCAAAAGAAAAACCACAAAGTGCGGCACTGCGATTCTTTTTCCCCATCTATTTCTCTGTGTGCCCACCAGCGCCCTCTTTCTCACCTGGGTCCTCCTACACTTATGCCCTAGGTAAGCTTTACCTGAGCCTTCATGTAGATTCCAGCCTGTGAGAAAGGTTACTGCGTCAGCACCACCTGGCCGATCTGCCAGCGAAATCTCGTCTCTGACGGCTCTCCCTGTCTGAAAGCAGTCTTCTCCAGTGGCAAGTAGTTTCCTTAGTAATGTCCTTTATTCCTTAAGGCAAAAATCCGAAAAACTACGCCATTTGTTACCCACCTATAGGTTCCCAGAGGCTTAAAACATGGGAGCTATAGTGGGGCCTCTTCTTAAACAGCGGGGGTTGGTATCAAGAAGGTATTGAAATGCCCCCTGGGAACTGTAGTCCCACAAGCTAATATAAGAATGTAGTTGTAGACGAATAGCAAGGCTTTAAAGAGAGGACTTTTTATTTTCCGTTCCCGGGTGAATTTTCAGCACATTGGAACAAAAGACAAAAGACCATACTTCTGGTATAAAAATAAAGGTAAACTACTGGAACAAAATAAATGCTTGTATCTTCAGCTTGGCAATAAACAAAAGGTAATGCAAACAGTCCTTTTTCTTAAACAAGCAAGTTTCTTCACTGCTGTTTTCCTTAAACAGAATTTCTGTAGCCACTTCAGCACAATGAAGAAATCTCATCAGAAATTATTAACGTACAATCCATGCAAGACTCAGAAGATGTTTCCTCACAGAAATCACACTGCATTTCTTCACATACTTCTGCGGAGCTATACTCCCTAGGATTGTAACTTAGGCTATTTTTAAACAGTCCCTCTTCTTGGTTAAGAGAGCTCCCCAACTCCTCTCTGCTAGAGTAAAATTGGGAGGTTACCACACACAGTAGAGTTTCCTTCCTGAGAGCCACACACTCTTGGATAAGTGTAGGTAAAACTCTTACTTTCAGCTTCCCTTATACTAGAAGGAATAAGCCTACCTTCTGGCTTAGTTCTCACGGAGCTTCTGGGTACAGGGAACCTAATGGAGCTTTGCCAAGATGAAAGCCTCTCACTGCCTTTCTCTTTCTTCTTTCGTTTGGGCACAAAAGTATCCTCAAGATAAAAACTCTTGCCCTCCTTGTACCTGTTACTAGGAAGATTCTTTCCCATAGCCTTTCTCAGCCTGGTTCCAGAAATACCTTCGTGGCAAAGTCCACTGGGCTTTTGTTCAGTTGTGCACTGCTCTCTGAAGCAAATCGCTGGTATTCTCTCCTGGGTTTCTTCCTCTAGAACTTTGTGTAAGTCTCCGTGTGAAGCTCTGGCCCCTTGTCCAGCTTTCTGATCAGCTCTCCAATCAGTTCCCCAATCGGCTCTCCAATCGACTCCGCAATCGGCTCTCCAATCGGCTCTCTCTCTAACCTCCGGTGAGTGAATTTTAACTGCATCACTCTTGGTGTTTCCTTGAGCCCCACCTCCTCCCAGCTGTTCCTCATTACCTAATGGGCTGTGAGGTAACCTACTGCTTGGGCGTGCTCTCACACCTGGTAATTCAGTTTGTGTACGTTGCCTATAGCAACTCTGCTCCATGTGCTGCTCTAGCCTGTCATTATTAGAACTGTTCTGCTCAGTTTTTCCTATTTCCATAGGCTCTGGCTGATCCACCTCATGACAATATATATATATATTGTGATGAGGTAACTAGTACAGAGCCTATGTTATATGAGGAAATGGCTAGCTCAGAGCCTATGGTAATAGGAAAAGAGGAAGAGCTTACCTCACAAACACATAGGCAGCAAACATATTCAGCTTTCAAAAAGCCCAAGTATAATGGAGAAAACTTTCCATTCACCAAAGGTGATGCAGCAGAAAGCCAAAAGGCTAATCAAGCTCACCTGAGTGGAAGGACACGTACAACGTGCAGAGAACAGGAGCATAAAAACTACAGGGAAAGCCCAGTAGTGGAGCAAAGGGAGGGGCTGGAGCCAAGGCAGCAAAGGCAGGAGCAGAAGCCAAAGGGTGGAGCAGGCTGTAGCTGCAGAGGAGTCTCCCAAGCCAGAGGGGGCCTCGGTCACTGGAGAGTGAGTAACCAAGAGGAAGGAAGTCCTCTCAACCAGCAGACCTTGCTAGAACCAGGAAGTAAAGGAAGTGCCCCGGTAGCAAGAGGCAGCAGACACAGACTCTCTTCAGAAAGTGATTTCAGCTTGGACCTGGCTACAGAGACGTGGAAGTCTTGTAGAGGAGCCAGCCAAAGCCCAGAGAGAGAAGCTGATTACCCAGGGACAAAAGCTAAGTACCCTGTTGTAGCTAGAGGGAAATAGCCAGGCATTGCCAGCAGAGCAAAGCCCAGTAATTGGGAGGAAAATCCCTATTGGAGAAGGAACCTGATATAGTTCCTAGCACAGGACTCTTGAACCCTGTTGATGTAGAGCACTTACCAAATAGAATAACTAGTGTCATTCAAGGGAAGAGCTGTGAGGATTTCAGTTGTAAAGAGTGTTATGTGCCTCCAAATACAGACTATGAGCAGATGCAATGGGAAAACCAGGGGTGTGATATAGAACTGGATTCCATGGATTGCACGCTTTGTCTGTCTGATGAAATTACATCCCTATGTTAGCCAGGCAAGCAAGAGTTCTGTGATACCTTGTGCTGGCGAAGAGTTTATTTTCTATACTATGAAGAAACAGTTTTCTTTTGTGATCCTTTGTGCTGTTCATAAAGAATCCTATGTGGGACGGGGAATAAAACTCGAATTATTTCTTTTGCCTTAATTACACGGCTACTGACTATTTCTTTAATAAGGCAACCCACACCTCACGGCCCTAGGCGGGCGCCTAACAGGGCCAAAAAGGGGTGCTGGTGACAATACATATATATTGTGATAAGGAGAGCTGTGTGGATCGAATGGAATGGGAGAAAAGTGAGGAATACACCTTTAAAAGCAGAGGTAAACAAGGTTCCCATAGAAACCACAAGCTACCGAAGCATGCAGTAGCTAGAGCTAAGCCCTGCCCTAGCAGTGACGTAAGAGCTAGTTTGAGCCCTAACAGATCTCACATGTGCAGCAAGGAGGGTGTGACTGTAGAGAAGCACCATTTTAAAGCTGCTTCAGAGTTTTGTAGAGAGGAGGCCGGCAGAGACACAGGTACAGTCTCTGAGCTTACCAGAGACATAGTGGAGAGAGAAGGAGAAGTGGAGACTGCTGATTTTTATTCTCAGAGAGCACTGGAACCAAAGCTGAAGCTTCTGCCAAAGCACCCCAGAGAGGAGAAACTGGAAAGGTTTGACTCCAGGTGGGGAAACAGCTCTGATAGCAAGGGAAGCAATATACGTTGGGAAGGTACGGTTGCTTCAGTTCCTAGCAGGGGCTGTGCTGAGGACGTTGTCAGGGAGCTGAGGTTAAGCGCTGAACAGAGTGCTGGCAGAAACGCAGTGAAAGCAGCTCCAAGCAGAAGTAAAAGGAATTCAAGTAAGTCCAATGAGACAGCACTAGAGGCTGTGGAAAAGCTATTGCAAGAGAGAAAGGCTCATTCCCTAAGTAATGTGGGTGCTGACCAGAAAGAACAGTTTTTAGGAAAACTTCAGAAGCTTCTGCACAATATTAAGTTTAAACCCTGTGATAAAGGCTCCCAGGAAGACAACACCATTGAACCTTGTGAGGACATGCAAGTAGATGTTTATGAGACACCTCTTGATAATGATGTAATTGAAATGGATTGCTCGTTTTGTAAAACAAACAGCTTGAACATGTGCTAGGCTCATGCTGTGAGAAGAAGTTTGCATAGCCTGTGTGTTAAGTTGAAAGGAAAAGAACTGTTGCTGAAAACTTTAAGTTTACCTGATGTAATAACCAGCCGTAGCTGTGAAGGGCATTTATCTAGGAGGAGCCTGAGAATAGCTGCTGTGTAAAGAATACTTCTGAGTTTGATGTTTCAGCCTAATTTGTTCCTGATATCCTTTATTTTGGAGAAAGAATCCTTGTCTTGTGTTGCGCTATGAATTTGATGCGAGGGGGAAACCCAGAATAAATATCTTTGTTTGCCTTGAACACCCCGTGTGGTCAAACTACTTTGTCTGAAGAGTGATAGAAACTACAAGTCCCAGCATCCATTGCTGGAAACCAAGTCTTGGGACATTACTTAAAGGCAAATAAGGCAGCCCTTTTTGCCTACCAACCCTTGGCCTAGGCAGGGGGTCACAACAATATATGTACTGTCATGACAGCGTCCCCCGGTGGCCAATAGTGGTAAGGGGCTGCTGCACATCACACTTATTTTTTTTCAAGGAGCGTGGGGTATGTAAGGCCAAGTGCAGATTGGTCTTATGGATTTTAGCTCCTTGTGAGCACACAATAATTAAGCCACGAGTGTAGGGAAACAAGGCTTTTATTTCCCCTCCGTGCAAGGGTTCAATAAGACAAATGGAAATCAAAGAATATCCTTTTATCAAGGTTCCAGTAATAAACAGGCAAACCAACTGTTGATATCTTCACGATTAGGTGCAAAAGGTAAATGGAGGAATTCAAATCATTCCAGGGTAAAACAACTAAACAGGGCTTCTTCTTATTTACAATGTCGCTATGGATTCCAGGCTAGTAGCCATACACAAACTGCAATCCATAGCCTCTTCCTGAGGAATGGGAATAGTATCTGCACCTTCTATCTCCATAGATTCTGCTTCACTAGTTTCCCCCTCAGAGCAAACGCTGTCCCTGGATGTTACAAGTTTACATGGACTGTCTCTGGTATCTCGGCTCCAATAAGACTGTGCTCTAAAGTTTTTTGATACTTTTTTAAACAGCTCTGGTTTCTTTCCTCTTCTTACAAACTGTGGTTCAATTTTAGCAGTGCTTTTAGGAGTTAAGCTTTCTTTAACAGAAATAAAGCCACCATACCTTGAGTTCCTATAGCTTGAAGCTCTGGAGCCTTCTCTTTCAAGAACGTCTCTCTGACAACAGTTTTTCTGTCGGTAGCTTCTGGGGAGTGCTGGACTTCCTGAAAGCTTAGGAAAACCTGGCGTGGATTCACCAGCCCTGTGCCTCAGTGCAAAAGTAGCTTTGCTAGAAACTCCTTTCTTTCTGGTACCTGGTGAAACTTGTTTAGCATACTCCAATGACTGCAGGCTTTCCCCCAAGCCTAGCTCTCTGGCTTCTGTATACTGGACTCAGGAACGTTGCTTAAGCAGGGAGTGGCACACCCTCCGGCCTGACTGCTTTCCTTAGCAGACTCCCTCTGAACAGTGGCTCCTGTAGCCTGGCCCCTCTGAACTCTACCTCTGTGAATTCTGTCCTTCTGGGCTTGCTCAGGGAGGATTCCTTCCTTCAGGACTCTCCTTCCTTCTTCAGCCGTGCTTTCGGTTCCAGCTGCTGCTTCTCCCGCTGGTCCAGCTTCTCTCGTTGCTCTTCCCCCTTTGCTAGCATTAAGCATCCATTTATAAAGGGATTTTTCCTTTGAATCTCCCGGGCTCACTTCCAGGTGCAACTGATTAGCTCCCCTACCCTCATTAGCCTCTGTAGGATCACTCCTGCCCCCTCTAGCTGTGCTTTGAGGTAATTGCACATCTAGAGCTCTGTGAGAAACAGGGTTTCTTTTCAACTCTGCATCTTTATTAGCACCAGCCCATATATATATATATATATATATATATATGTGTGTGTTTGTATGTGTATGTGTGTGTATCTTTAGCAAACAAGCATAAAATAGGTGTCTTTTTAGACTTCTCACATAGGTACCCTCATGGAAAATGACCTCACACAAAGGTAATTTTAAAACTGCCTGCACTGATGAAAAGTATGTGTGCACCTTCCACTTCATGGACTTTGTAGGGTTTTCAGAGTAAAAGTTCTCGCACATGTTTACAATAGTGAAGTATCATTGTTTGAATTGAAATAGGAAATGTTGTTAGCATTTTCTAGTTCATTTTATTTCATTTCTGAAATGAAACAAAATAAAAAATAAACAAAATGTCATTCATTTTCCCTTTCATTTTGTTTGGTCATCAATTTTTTAAAATTCCAGTGACCTGCCACTCAAACCACCTCTGGCACCACTGAATTAATCTAACAAAACCCCAACCTCCTCCAGGCTCCTGGTTTACCCTGTATACAATTTTAGTGTAGAAATAATGCCCCGTTGCTCCTGCCTCCTTACTGCTACCACTGCTGTTTTCTAATATGACTAAACATTGGTTTGTTTTGTTTTGCATTGCTCTTTTTTCCTTTGGTGTTTTTTTCATTTGCTTCATTTTAAAAAAATGAATCTAACAACAAACAAAATCCAAATAAATGGATAAAAAAATGAAGAAATGTTCAGTGCATACCCCTAACATGCACCTATTAAGTTATGTGGATACGTTTTCTGAGTAAAAATTTGCACATAGTGTACTTTTGAAAATTTGAAAGTATGAGCATGCTTCCAAATGGCTTTGAAAATTATTCTCCCTATGGTTGTGGCGTGTACTAAAAAAATAATACACACCTGTAACAGATGTTCTCTGTAAACAGCAGGATTGATAAGGCATACAAGTGGGTGACATTATAAAATGGTGTCAGTATGGAACTGCTCTTTCAGATCTTAGAGTTTACTGTAAGGTTCTGAGTATGCGTGCCTCTTCCCACACACAATGGTCTCCTCAGCTCCTCAGTTAGTTGCTAAACTCAAAAATGTAGGCAACTCTCAGGGAGGCTGGAGGGACTGTGTGCCTTATCAATCTTGCTATCTATGGAAAATACTGCTGCAGGTTAGCAAATTGTTTTTTCCATCAACAAGATTGTGGTCTTGGGCAAGCCACTTAACTCCTTGTGGTCTTGGGCAAGCCACTTAACCCTCCATAGCCCATGTTCCCTGTAAAATCGTTATCTCCAAGTTATAATGCCCTGTTCAATGTAATTTCAATTTGTTCAATGTAAACACACTGATGCAGAATAGCGCGGTATATAAGAGAATGTAAATAAATAAATAAATAACAAGCAGGATTGAGTGAGGCACGCAAATGGGTGACTCCTAAGCTTGTGGCTGCTCACTCATTTCATACTGTCCCAGTCTTAAGAGCAGTTTGCATTAACAAACTGCAGGAACTGTCAGTTTAGATGGACAGACTAGCCAGTACCTCTTAACCAAAGGTATTGTTCCTTACTGAGGCTTGGACAAAATAGTAATGTACGATATAAATGGTATGAAGGGACAACCATGTACTACTTTGCAGATCACATCTAGCAAGGCAGACTTCAGGACTGTCACTGTCACCGCAGTAGCTCAGATCTGATGGGATTTAACTTTGGAGCTGAGAGGAGCATCCACTTGTTTATTACACAATTGGATACACAATGCCAGTCAATTTAACTCTAATGGAGGAAGTCTGAAGGCCTAAACAATATAAATGGTATAGACACTCCAATATAGTAGTAAGTGGACACATGACAGGCTTATGGCCATTAATGAAACATCAGATTAAAAATCTCTTCCACAATTCTCACTCAATCCTACTTGTTGATGGAAAAAACAACTTGTTAACCTGTAGCAGGTATTTTCCATAGATAGCAGAATTGATAAGGCACACAGTCCCTCCCACCTCCCTGAAAGTGTATGTGCATCTAGTACATGATTTCCTAGCTGCTATCAGAATATACTGGATAGGCTCTGGTAACTCAAGAGCAGAAACCAGCTGCTGCTGAATTACCACACTATGAAGGCTAGAGACTTCAAGTCTGGATGAAGAAAATGGCTTTCCTGTTGAATTTTTAGCATTGGGAAATAGTTGAGTTTCCATGGAGGTAGAACTGATAGCATTTTGAGAAGAGAAAAGCACTTCAGTTGAGGCCATTGCAGCACTATGAGAATCATGGTACTTTGACTTTGCTGAAACTTGTGCAGGACTCTCACTATGAGGTGAATTGGTGGATATGAGTACAAGAAGGACCAGGCCTACGGAATTCTTAGTGCCTTTGGAACTAGATGGAAGGCAAAAAGGAGAATGGAACAATAAACAGCAGGGCCATACTTAGGGTTGTGAGAGCGGTGCAGCTGTACAAGGTGCAGGTACAGAAAGGGCACCGATATCATCACTGGGCTTCCGGGAAGCTCAAAAAGAGTGAATTACTGCATGTGGCAGGGGTGGAGGGGGCCACTAGATTTGCACAGGGCACATTTCTAGCTTAGTACAGTCCTGATAAAAAGTAAGCTTTGCATTTTTGCTGCTGGTGAAAAGATAGATTTCAAATATAGACTTCAGGAGGGATGGATCCAGGGACCACTCTTGAGGTCAAAGAACTCTGCTGAGCCAGTTGGCCTATTGGTTACGCAGACCCGGGATGTAGGCAGCTTGTATCTAGATGCGAGATGAGCTCTTCAACCCAGGTTTAATGCATCTATAGTTAGGACTAAATGGTACTGCCATGGCACAAAAGAAGTGCCTGTGGAAAGGTTGGCTTATAAATCCACCATTGCTACATAATGGGAAAATGAGAGAAGCTGTGAATATTGATTCAACTGGAGTTTGAGGACTCATTGGGTGTGTACCATTTTGAAACAGGCCAAGGAGTCAACAAAGACCACTGCCGCATGTTTCCCAACATCTGCAAGTAGGCTCTGGCTGTTACCTTGGTACTGTTTGTATGGCTCAAACATGCACAGCAAGTGTCTGGATTCTTTCCTCTAGCAGAAAATCCTTGACTTGATCTTTGCCCAGTTTTACACCTATGAACAAATGGTTTTAGTTGAGTGCAATGTAGATTTTTGAAAACTGATCAGAAAACCCAGAGACTGGATTCAGGTAATCATCTTGACCATGAAAATTAAAGCCTGCACCTCTGAAGGGGCCACCCAAAGCCAGTCATCTAGGTCTGGAAAGACCAAATTACCCTGTTTGTGAAGATAAGCAATCACCACTACAAGGCATTGGTGAATACCCTTGGGGCCGATGACAGGCTGAAGGGTAAAAGCTAGTACTGGAAATGATTGGAGTGAAGAATAAATCTCTGATACTTCTTATTACATGGGTGGATAGGGATGTGTGTATAAGCATTCTTGAGATCCTGTGCCCCCTGTTTAGAAGCAGAAGAATGGATGGAAGAGTTATCATTTTGAATTTTTCCTTGTGAAGAAATCAGTTTAGGCCTCAGATCCAGGATGGGGACACACACAGCCTGTCTTCTTTGGGATGAGAACATACCTGGAGTAGAAACCTTGATTTTTGTCCTGTGGCAGCATAGACTTTATGGCATTGGATTGATCAAAAGAACTGCTTCTTCTAACAGGTGATTATGGAAAGATGGATTCATGATGAGGGCCAATCCAGGTGTCAGCTGAGGAGCTTGAGGCAATGGCCATGTCAGATTATACTGATAACTCAGGAATCCATCATGATCTTCTGCCAAAAGGGAAGAAAACAGTAAACTCAACACCCCCTTGGAAGGACGGGATGAACTTCTTAATCATGCCTCCCATCCAGTCCAGTATTTGTGGGTTATCTCCATCCACCAGCAGCTACGAAATGAGCATGTCAGATTTCTGATGTCACAGTAGAAGAGCCCCCCTCCTTAGACACCAGAAAACAGTATCCCAGTTCCTAGAAGCTAGAGTAGGAGCTTCCGCATGACTGAGCTCCACTGAATGATTGCCTTCGCATGATTGCCTTCCTTAAAAAAAAAATACAAGGAAGGAGAGACTTATGGCAGCAAGCAAGTGAAACTTCTCTAAGGAATACCTTCCTCTGGTTGGGTCACGTGCAGTTTTACTGTGGAGGAAAGCATGAGGAAGGGCCCAGGCTCTTTAGTGGGTAGGATACAGGGCAGGGTTTAAAAACCCAGTGGTCTGGGTCCCTTCCCCCCCCCCCCCCCCAGCCGGATAGCACAGTACTTTTGATTAAGTAGCTGGCTGTCTTTCTGTCTGACTGCCTTCATAGAACATTCACAGTGTGCTGACTTTTTGAGTTTTTGATGCAAAAGACTAAAACAAAAAAAAAAAGGGAAAGGCCAAATTGCAAAGTATTTCTGCTACCCTCAGTTTTACCAGCTGATGTCTCCTTAAGTGGTGAGGAAGCCATGGTTTTCCTGGGGGACGTCTCTATAAGTGGAAGAGGAAACCGGTAAGTGGGGGACAGTAGGCCGCAGACTCTGGCGAGGGGAGTAGGCCGAGCACAAGGAGAGTCTCAACTGCCGCTGCTCTCTTTGATGGGAGGGTAGTCGGACATCACAAAGTTGACTTTGAATTTTCTTGCAACTTGCAAGGCACAGCTATGGGGCTGCCGTGCTGTGGGTGGTTTGCACCACAGTGCCTCAGAGTTGCTTTACTCCCTTGTCTATTTGAACAGTACTCTTGAATCCCTAAGCTCGACATTTGGGTTTTTTAGCAAACCGCATGATTCTCTTGCCATGACTTCATTGGTATTTTAGGTTTTGTTTGTTTATGCTCCATTTGGTTTCCTCTTTTGAACTCACAAGAAATAAATGCAGCGATCCTGTCCCCGAGAGCAGGGCTCTCTCTCAAGCCAGTTTCATGTCATCAATGGTTGCTTTTTCCTCTCTCTCTTTTTGGCATGAATGCAGCCATAATTCGTGTTCTTCCTGTTGGGACGTTCAGGGAAATTGGCAGCAATGGCTTCCTCGTACAGAGAGATCCCTTTTCTGGGTTCAGGTGCTATTTTGGTAACTGATGAAGTTTAAATCGTGTCTTTGTCATTTTTTTCAGGCCCTCAAAGTCTCCCGAGGTGTTTGTTAATGTTGTTCTTTTGCTGTGGGGTGTTATCAGGATCAGGGATCCCCCTTACAGTCTCTGTTTTACTGTATTCCTTTAAACTAGTTTAATCTAATTTCTTCTAAGTGTCCCTGTTTTTCATCGGGATCATCTAAATGGGATTACTCCCAAGATCTTTTGTTTACCTGGAGTAATCTGTGTCACGCTAAGAGCATCTGTTTTCTTCAGATTTTTCTGAATTCATGTAAACTGGATTAATTTAATTATCTTGGGATGTAGGTTGCATTGTCTATATTAAGTTATTCTCAGTGCTTCGGATTTATTCTGATTAGTAGGCAGTGCTCTGTACTGTGTTCTTCGGAAGATTTCTGGTTAATTTCTTTTAACCTAGAGTTTTCTAAATGCCTCAGTTTTGGTTGATTTGTTCTGAAATAGTCTAAACATGATTTTGCTATGTGGCTCTGGTTTAGTGGGTATTAATCTAGACTGAGGTGACCTGAGTGCACCGGGATAGTCTACTTTGCCCTGCATGTGTCTGATGTACTCGGAATGATCTCAGCTAAGTTATTTTGAGGACAGCTGCGTTGATCTGAATTCATATGATCTCAGCTAGTCTTAATGGCTCTGGTTTAATCTGAATTACCCTAAGCTCAGCTGATATAAATTCATTTATGGGCTCTTAGAAACATAGAAACATGATGACAGAAAAAGACCACATGGCCTATCTAGTCTGTCCTTCCATAACAACAACTACAACAGTCCACTTTTTACCTTTAGAGATCCTCTGTGTTGGTCCCATGCTTTTTTGAATTCAGTTACTGTCCTCATCTCTACCACCTCCACTGGGAGACTATTCCACGGATCCACCACTCTTTCCATAAAGAAATATTTCCGCATATCACTCCTGAATCTATCTCCCTTCACCCTCATCCCATGTCCCCTCGTAGCAGAACTTGCTTTCAATTGAAAGAGGCTCTCTCCCTGAACATTTATGCCACGGAGGTATTTAAACATCTCAATCATATCACCTCTATCCCGCCTTTCCTCAAGGTGTACATATTAAGATCAATAAGTCTGTCCTCATATGCTTTATAATGAAGCCCACTAATCATTTTAGTAGCCACCCTCTGCACCGACTCCATCCTGTTCACATCCTTTTGAAGGTGCGGTCTCCAGAATTGCACACTATACTCCAAATGAGGTCGCACCAAAGACTTATACAGAGACATTATCACCTCCTTTTTTCTGCTAGCCATTCCTCTCCGTATGCACCCAAGCATCCTTCTAGCTTTTGCTGTCGCCTTTTCTACCTGTTTAGCTACTTTAAGATCATCAGACACAACCACGCCTAGGTCCCGCTCTTCTTTAGTGGACAAAAGTACTTCAACTCCTATACTGTATTGCTCCCTTGGATTGCTGCAGCCCAAATGCATGACCTTACATTTTTTAACATTAAATCCCAGCTGCCAAATTCTAGACCATTCTTCAAGCTTAGCTAGATCCCCCCTCATGTTATCTACACCTTCCTGGGTGTCTACTCTATTGCAGATTTTGGTATCATCTGCAAAGAGGCAAACTTTACCCGACAGCCCTTCCGCTATATCACTAACAAAGATGTTAAAAAGAATCGGACCAAGGACAGATCCCTGGGGCACACCACTGGTAACATCCTTCTCCTCGGAGAGAGCTCCATTTACTTGTACTCTCTATTGTCTCCCACCCAACCAATTTCTAACCCAAGCAGTAACTTTAGGGTCCATCCCTAGGGTGCTCAGTTTGTTTATAAGTCGCCTGTGAGGAACAGTGTCAAAGGCTTTACTGAAATCTAAATACACCACATCTAGAGCTCTCCCTCGGTCCAACTCCCTGGTCACCCAGTCAAAGAAATCAATCAGATTTGTCTGACAAGACCTGCCTCTGGTGAATCCATGCTGCCTCGGATCCTGTAATCCGCTGGACTCCAGAAACCTCACTATTTTCTCTTTCAGCAGCGTTTCCAATAATTTACTCACCACTGAAGTTAAACTAACCGGCCTGTAGTTTTCAACCACATTCTTACTTCCGCTTTTGTGTAAAGGCACCACATGAGCCTCTCTCCAGTCCTTTGGCACCACTCCCGACTCCAAAGAGGCATTGAAAAGGTCAGTCAGTGGAGTTGCTAGAACGTCCCCAAGTTCCCTCAGTATTCTAGGGTGTATCCCATCCGGTCCCATAACTTTGTCTACTTTAAGTGGAGCTAGTTTCTCACGAACACAGTCTTCTGAAAATTGTTCAAGATGTCCATCGATTCTGTTCCTATTTGTGGGTGTTTTCTGAGGTCCTGCTCCTGGTTCTTCATCTGTGAACACAGAACAAAAATATTTGTTAAGCAATTCCGCTTTATCCTTATCTGCTTCTACATATTCCCCCCCCCCCCCCCACCCTTGAGTCTGACAATACCACTTTTGCCCTTCCTCTTCTCACTAATATATCTGAAAAATGTCTTATCCCCCCATTTTATTGCATTGGCTATTTCCTCCTCCTTTTGAATCTTTGCCTTCTTGACTACTTTGCTAGCTTCTCTAAGTTTTTCTAAATACAGATGCCTGTCTTCCTCTCTCTGTGATCTCTTGTATTTCATGAAGGCCTCCCTCTTTTTCTTCACTTTTTCAGCTACTTCCTTCGAAAACCATAGCGGTCTCCTTTTCCTTTTGCCTTTATTTACCATTTTAACAAAAAGGTTGGTTGCCCTTAAAATACCCTCTTTCAGTTTTGCCCACTGTTTTTCTACATCCCCCAGCTGTTCCCATCCCACTAACGACTCCCTGAGGTATTGGCCCATCTTCGCAAAGTTAGCCTTCCTAAAGTCTAAGATCCTTATCTTGGAATGGATTCTAACAGCCCTAGTCCTAATACTGAACCACACCATCTGGTGATCACTTGATGCAAAATGATCTCCCACTACAACATCAGAAACACTTTCACCATTGGTAAGCACCAAGTCCAGTATGGCCCCTTCACGTGTGGGGTCTGTTACCAATTGCCTGAATAGTTCTCCCTGTAGAGAATCCAGGATCTCCTTACTTCTAGATGATACTGCAGCAGGAATGTGCTAATCAACATCTGGCATATTGAAATCTCCCATCAGTAGCACTTCCCCTTTCCTAGCAATGCTGTGTATGTCTTCAATTAACTCTCTGTCCACCTCTTCCTCTTGTGAGGGAGGTCTGTATATCACACCAATGCAAATAGATTTCTCTTTCCCTCTTTCTAGTTTAACCCACAATGCCTCCTCTCTCCCTTTTAAGCTCTGTAATTCCAAAGCTTTAATAGTAGTTTTTACATATAGTGCCACTCCTCCTCCCCTTCTTCCTACCCTGTCCTTTCTGAATAAAGTATAGCCAGGTATAGTTACATCCCAGTCATGGTTTTCTGTGAACCATGTTTCTGTAACTGCCACTAAATCCAAGTCAGCCACTCCCACCAAAGCTTCAACTTCTTAGATCATCATGCTCTCCTTTATACTAACAGGTTTTCCAGAGGGGGAATCCTGTCAATGAGTTAGTATGTTTTCAGTCTTGGGTTTGGTGGTTCATTTAGATCATCAGTGTTTTTTGGCTGGGTCCTGTCTCACCATTAGCTCTTAGGTCTGTGATGTAAGGAGCTATTCGTCTGTGGATACTACTCAAGGCTTCAGTCCACTACAAACAAAAAAAGTCAGGCCCGGGGTGGGCTGAGGTCAATTTTTTCTGCCCTATTTGTGGCTTCACATAAGGTGAATTTTAGGAGGATATAAGGTTTGCTTGGGCTATCCTCAATTAAGCAGGCTGCTATGGTTAAGTGGAGCTGCTTATGGCTCTTCACCGACTGCGTGTAGGCAATAGAGTGTGCATTCTCCTGGATTTCGAACATGTAAACCGAGCCCTACGAGTTCCTAATTTTTGCAGGAAGATTTTATGCTCCATTATTGTTGCAGTCAGGAAGGGGGCGTTCCTTTTGACCCTGGACCTCACGGAGGTGTAATTGCACATTCCAATCCGAATGGATCATCATCAGTTCTGGAGGTTCGTGGTGCCACAGGGTCATTTTCAGTTCAGGGCATTGTTCCATGCACCTTTACCAAGATCATAGTGGTGGCCTTGGCAGCTATATGACAGGAAGGCATTTTAGTTCAGCCCCTACCTGGATTGGTTGATCAGAGCGCAGTCGCAGGCCGAAACTGCAGATGCCACTCAGGAAGTGGTTGCCTTTCTTCAGGGCCTGAGTTGGGTAGTGAACTTGACCAACAGTTGGCTCGAGCCAGTCCAGGTCCTTGGGTACTGGGGAGCGCACTTCAACACCAGGCTGGGTCGCATATATCTTCCAATAGATAGGTCCCAGAACCTCCAATCTCAGGTGCGGAGCTTATTGGCTATGAAGGCACCCTAGGCGTAGCATTACCTGCATCTTTGGGGTTCCATGTCAGTGGCCTTTGATGTATTTCCATGGGGAATGGCTACCATGAGGCCTCTGCAGGCCGTCCTACTCTCTTGATGGTCACCGCAACACCACTTGATGTCACGACGGTTGATTTACCTACTCACCACAAGAGCACAGCTCTCTTAGTGGCTGCAACCAGACCATCTGATGGCAGGCATGCCACTGGAGCCTCCGGACTGGGTGTCAGTGACGGCTGATGCCAGCCTCATGGTGTGGGATGTACATTATGAGTCACAGGTGACACAAGGGCTGTGGTTTCCAGAGGAGAGAGCCTAGTTCATCAATCGGCTGGAAAAGAGATCGGTCTTCTGGGCGCATCCAACTTCCTGGAGACCGGCTAAACTGTGAGTCCCCATATGGACTTGCTGATTTTGGAGCAGACTATGGATTGGAACAGCAACAGTTGTTCTGGGTGCCTCTATATATCTGAGAAGGCCAAAGATGTATGTTGGTTTTACATCCTGCTACAGCAGAAAAGGAACTTCCTCAGCCATTTTCTGTACAAATTTTGGGTAAGAAATGTCCTCAGATGGAGATTTGTTCTTGCTGCTGGAGGAGAAAGATCAAATGGAATTCTTGTAGAACCTTCCTCTCTATTAATCTGGAAAGGGCAGCTATGTATCTTAAGGATCTATATGAGAAGCCACATATTGCAAAGGAAAGATGAAGGGAAGTATACAATAAAGAAACAGCAGTGTCCTGTGAATGAGTGTTGGTCGGTGCTGGCCTGTGGAATGAGAAAGCTTTTCTGAAGGTTACTGGAAATGAATGTTGAGTAATTCCTTGCAATAGCCCTCTACAAACTCAATGAACATTTTGGAAGAAAAGATTAAGGCTGATTTGGAAGCAGCAGAGAGACAGAGGATGAGGATTCATCAGCCACAGTAACCTACAGCAGAGTGAAAGAAATGGATTGCTGCACAGAGGATTGCACAGAGGTGGGTTGTTCAGTACTGAAAAGTTATTTTCCCATGTCTGAGAAGTCTGTGCAGGATGGACTCGAGCTGCACTGAGGTTGCTGCACAGGAAAAAAGTTCAAGAGCTTCCTCTTGGCCTGAGAAGATACAGAGATGGTATTTTTGTGTTTGTCCTGTGCTATGAAACGGGGCTAATGAAACCACCTTGCCTTCAGGCTATTCCAGACACTCCTGAAGCGGCTGCGCTTAAGCCTGGAAACCTCATGGGATACATACTCTGATTTAAAAGATATCTGTCAGTCCCCTTGAGCAACTGGACTCTTAAAATCATTGCACCTAGAAGTTGAAACTCGTTCCATGGAAGATTCTCAACTCGTATGTGCAGAGCTTACCGTTTCCTATGTAGAGGAGCTTCTTTTGACTTTCTTGTGAAGAAGACTTTTCTCCACCTGAGGATGATCATGGAGGTAATTTAGGCAATCTTTTTTTGTGTTCTTGGAGACAGTTGAGCACAATGCTTATTGTCTTTGTTATATAATAAAGTAAATTAGTTTACAAAGGCAATGTCAGAAAAAAACCCTGCTTTTTAGTCATTTGAAAAACCTTTTTGGGAGAGCTATGTTTCACGTCCATTCAATAGAGTGATAAAAACAAAACTGAGCTGCTGAGGATACTACTGTTTGTGGGAAGGGCTACACATGTTTAGAACTTTACATTATGCTCTGAATTGTAGGAGAGCTGTTCTGTCCCGGCACCACTGGATGACATCACCCACTTGTGTGCCTGACTTAATCCTGCTTGTCAATGAGGAAAAAAAGTTTAGCGTGCTAAAACAGAACAAAATTTATTTTTTTGCGGTTTTCTTGGGGGGGAGGGAGTTGTTATTTTGAAAATGACTTGAAGCAAAACAAGAAGTGTCATTGATGTTTCTCTTCCATTTCAATAGTCTGATTCAGCCTAGTCACAGAATAAAAGTGTGCACATTGAACAAATAAAGCTTTGTCTATGGCAGCACTCAGAGCAAAAAAAATATTTCTGATAACAGCTGCATAGATTAAACAGATCAGTTTTGAATTTTGCCACAATCAGGTGGGGGTTGGTTGTGAACATTAGAATCCAAGCATGGGATTGCCCCAAAACAGTTCTCCAGTTACCAAGGCATTATAACTGGCTCCTTATTTACAGTATTTCTTGGAGAACGCATTTGTTTTGAAACAAAATGAAAAATGCAGGGTCATGCTTACTAAAGGTTAACACACATTAATAAATTTAACATGCATTAAGTGCAACTGTGTCCATAGAAGAAAAGAGCTGTGAGTATTTAACGGATGTTAATTTTATTGCCATGCATTAAAACCTTTAATAAACATGCCCCGCACTGAAATTCATTTTTCATGTTTTATTTTTAGCTTGTGCTATTTGCAAAGTGTGCAAGCTAAAATAAAAAGAAATAGACCTAACCTGATAAATGAAGCAGTTTGCTGCATTTGTGTGTTGGTCACTCAGTCATGCTCCAAAATCCATAATAGCATTAATTTTTTGGGCCATTTACGGATTGATTTCTTTTCCTTAGGGTCTACTCTCTCAATCCCACCAAAATTGACCCTTAAGCTCAATTGAACATGAAATACAATCTAAATGATTTTCTCATAATGATGCCAATTTTCTATGGTTTCACATTGGTGACAACTTGTGTGAATACAATGGCATTTTAAACATTTGCCAGCCTCATTCTCTGTGCATATCCCTTTATCCACAGGTATGTCTATCTGCGCCATGTATCAGCTCACATACTTTCATCCACTAGGAAAAGGGATGTTCCTGGGTGACAGGGGAGTGAATAAACATGCAGCAATGTCATTTTTCCCTTTCATTTTTATAGGCCCTCATGCTAGTCCTGTTAACAAAGACCACCACTTTTTAGAACAATGGCAATATATCCATACAGGCATAAGTCCAGCATTTAGTTACCCCCAAAAAAGCAAACAAGCAAAAGCAGGCTCTGTCCTCTTTACCCCACCCCTGAACACCCCCCTCCCCCAATCCACAATAAAGACCACTTGTGCTTGATCCAGCAATAAGAACCCCACTACAGATACCTTGGCTGGCTTACTGTTGAATCAAATAGAAAACCAAAAATTACCAAAATCCCTTCATTCACGAGCAACATTTTGGGGAAATTTAGCCTGACACAGGGTCTTTGAGAATTTTACTTTGACCTGAAATGCAGTGCTGTGTCGCCGATGACCCCGCTCAAGTGTTAGTTCTCATGCTGGAATCTGTTCGTACAGATAAATACTTTGGTTCTTTAATATACAGTTAAATTGTTGTGAGTTTTACTGCCCATATGATTAAAATGGACTAGTTCTGTTGTAGTGGTTGATATCTCACACAGACGCCATCAGACACAAACCAATTTTTATGTGTGAGAATACTAAGATTTGGGATTTGGCCATTTGACGAGTTGAATCAAATAGGGCAATGAGGTTTGTATGGTCAGTGGAGGACATAATGTCACAGGTACATTCTTTGTTATGGATCAGGACTGGGGTGCTCAGAACACTGTGCAGAGTTGGCAGGCTAGTGTTCGTTTGGACTGTAAATTTAGCTCCTCATGTTGTGGTTTTAGCAACCAGCATGATAGTGATTAAATAGGTCTTCACCATGCCAATTACCTCTTTGAATGCATGACTCTGGTTATTTTTACCATACCCGCATTCATGCTAAGGAGAGTGTTTTTATCTCTTCAATAAGAGATTAGTACATTGTATAGTTTGTAATGTATGTGATAAGCACATTCATAAGACCCTGTGCACTTAATTAAAGCACTTTTACGAAAATAAAAAAAATCAGTAACTTCTGGAATTTATGACAAAACTTATGAAATGCAATATCTGTGATTATATCAAATACAAAGGGGCATGTTTACTAAAATCCGCAAAATAGCGCGCCGCAAAATAGCGCACGGAAACGCGGCACTGAAACGTGCAGAAACGCGTTTAAACGCCCCGCACACGTGCGTGTCACCCCCGCACAGGTACGCGGCTCACTAACGGGCCCCGTACAAGTGCGGGCCCGCAAATGTCCGATAGAGGCGTGGAACGGCGAAAGGAGGGCGGAGGAAGGCTCCGGAGGGGCGGAGGGACGGGGTCAATGGGTGGAGAGTGGGAGGGGAGAGGCTCCCCGCACAGTATCGGGCCCGAATTTGCATGTAAAAACTACCGCGAGTGAAACACTCGCGGTAGAAAGCATTTAAAGGGAAGAGAAACCATTTCCGTCAGCAATGTACAGGAAAACCGGGGAAACCAGCAAAACGTGAGCAGTGTGATATATGTGCACAGCACAAAAGTGAAAATAAAAATAGAAAATGACCACAACAGAACTATTAAAAATAGTAATTCAGCTGGGGAACAGTTATAGTGATGGGCAAATACAGAAATCACACCCAGCAAAGCTCCAGAAAAAAAGAAATGAATTTTGGAAGGGTCTACTGAGAGGAGACTCTTCCAAAAAACATTTCCACGTTTTGGAGCTTTCCTGGGAGTGTTTGCTATGGTTGCCCATTAATATCACTGTTGCCCAGCGTGGTGATATTTTGTCCCACATTTCCCGTGGTCATTTCCGGGGTTTATGTGCACGTTTGTCACCAGACAGGGTGCATATGCCCACATTAGAATTGCGTAGAGCAGGGTTTGTGACTCCATCCTGCCAGGCTTACTGCCTCCAGGGGCTGCACTGTCTCTGTGGCCAAAGTGTGGTACAGCGGACAGAGTCATTACCTCTAGGACCAGAGGGCAGAGGTTCAAAACCCAGCTGGGGCACCTGCCAGCCCAGTCCCTATATTTTACCCACCACTAAATAAAGATAGCGCAGACACCCCTGTATGCATGGGGAAAACACCCATATTTTACCCAACACCGCACACACACCACAACAATGGGCATTACCTACAGCCAAGTCCCCCAAATGCAGTCCCATACTGCCACATTGCAATCAGGTCAACTGCTTTTTCTGAGAGAAGTTCATGCCAGCATGTTGGCGGACAAGTACATGTGGTGCAGGGGGCAGTGGCTGCTAACCACAGAAGACAGAGGCCTAGCCATGTGCAGGCTGGCACAGTCCACTGCAACAGACAGGTCCTGCCAGATCCACAGTCATGGACAGTCCAGGGAATCCAATCAATCTGTGGCTACACAGTGGTGCAGTGCACACAGACAGTGCATACAAGAACAGAAGGTCACAGGTTCAAAGCCCAGCTGGGGCTACTGCCAATCCTGCCCACATATTTTTCCCACAACTAAACAGTGATAGTAAGGACACACCTTTCATGGCGGGGACATATGCAATGGTAAGACATCTATCTTTTACCCCACTGAGCACAGACACCATGAACAGGGGCAGTACCTAGAGCAGAATCACCCAAATGCAGTCCTGGTGGGCCACACACCAGTCAGGTTCCATGCTGACACTCATACAAATGCCTGTGCTGTATATCTATGCACCACCCCCATGGCATGTAGATGTAGCCCATGCATATTCATGAGGGATAGCAGGAAAACCCGAACAGTGTGATGCAAACCTGGACTGGAGTTGGGAATCTGTGCCGTAAAGCAGCAGCCATCAAGGGCAGACACACCCACACCCACAGGCCCCATTGGCCAATGTCTCCTGGAAAGGCAGAACATTGGACCGTGCATGCAGCACCCAAAACGAGCACTTGCATAACTTACCAATGTCACCCTACACCTGAGGTATACGGTACACAGCTCGGAGACGTTTGCTAGGAGCACAGGCAGGCAGTTATCCATACGTTACGTACATACTGCTAGTTGACCCCATCCAAACAATCTGTTAGGTGTTTGCGGGGCATGCTCCAGGCCTGGCCTCTGACGGTGCTTACCACCCTGGGGAGTGACCACCAGCTGTAATGCGTACCATATCCATGCCTTGCCGTGCTCAGGACCGGTTTGGTGGGCAAGGCTACTTACCCCCTCAATCGTAGCACCATGATGGCAGAGGTGTGGAAGTGTGTGTCTGTCTATACCAGGGGTGGGCACCTCCGGTCCTGGAGGGCCGCAGACCAGTCAGGTTTTCTGGATATCCCTAATGAACATGCATGAGATATATATGCATTAGAGATATCCTGCCAACCTGACTGGTTTGTAGCCCTCCAGGGCTGGATTTGGAGACCCCTGCCTTACACCTCTGTCATTTAAGATCATGAGTGGGCAAGGTACAGATGTCCTAGACATCGAAAGGGTATATAGAATGTGTCACATTCCTCCTCGATTCTCACCACCACCAAAAAGTTGTCTAATAGACAATTTTTTGGTGGTGGTGAGAAGTGAGGAGGACTGTGACAAATTCTATCTAACCTTTTTGATGTCTTGGACATCTGCACCTTGTCCACTCACAATCTTAAATGACAGAGGTGTAAGGCAGGGGTCTCCAGATCCAGCCCTGGAGGGCCACAAACCAGTCAGGTTGGCAGGATATCTCTAATGCATATATATCTCATGCATATTCATTAGAGATATCCCGAAAACCTGACTGGTCTGCGGCCCTCCAGGACCAGGTTTGCCCACCCCTGGTCTATACAGTGGGTGTTGGCTGCAAGCCCCTTCAACAGCCCGCACTGCCAGCACTGTTGCCAGTATTGGCCAGTCAATGTGCATAATGAGGTGCAAGGTACCATGGGTATAGCCAGGGCAGGGTGGCGTGGCCAGGATGCATCTGCACTGGGCATAGGGCCCTGGCAGGGACATTGGCTGGGATATTGTAGTGTCCGGCCACCACCTACACAGACAGGGTGGCCAAAGCATGTCCTTCTGGGGGATCACGCTCACCCTGACTGTGCAGTGACCACAGCATGGCTAGGCCCCCCCATAGTGCTGTATAGTAGTTCTCTCATGTGATAGGTATGGGTTTCTCTTTGGGGCCCAGTCACTGATCTATCTGCTTGCTGTGTGTGCAGACAGCCCAGTTCTGGGTGCATGCATCTCCATTGGGAACATGCACTATGGACTAACCAGCAGACTGTTTGTAGCTGGTAAATGTCTTGCTATAATGGCTTGCAGGGTGCAGTGGCTGTTGGCTTGCTGCAGGGGAATATCTGGTGGTGGAGTGCAGCTTACCATACCCTGGGCTTATGTCTGTCTGCTATTGTGTTATGGCTGTGTATGGAGCTGCCTGCCTGGGGGGGGGGGGGAGGGGTGGTGTTCCTCAGCAGGACTGGGGTTGATGTTGCCCTCTACTGCCACCTTTGCAGGGAGGTAGAGTGTGGATCCCTTGATGGGGACCATGTTTGCCACAGGGGGGGGGGTGGCCTGTGGCCTGATGGCGGCAGACAGGGATATCCATGGTGTTTGTGCAGAAACTAGCTATCTTACACATTAACACTGCTTTGGAACGCCCGCTTGGCCTCCATCAGCCATGGCAGGTGTTGTTGACCTGGTCCTGGCCACCTCATTGCACACTCAGGGTGAGCACAGTACCCGCACGATGTAACGGTGTGTGGCTACTCTGTGCCAGTAAAACACCCGGTCAGTGCCCCCTACTAGGCCAAGGTGCTGTGTGGGTGCACCCGGTCACTTCCCCCAACAGGGCCGAGGTGCTGTGGGGGTGCATTCCCCATCTTGTGTCCATCTGCGGACAGCTAATTTGCATGTGCAGTGCATCATGGGTACGGGTGGCCTAACCCTATCCTGTTGACACCAGCAGACTGTCTGTGAGGTGACGTGTAGGCTATCTGCAGCCAGCCAGGGGCCTGCTTACAGCTATGGAGCTGTAGCGCAATGGTTACATCACTGCCTGTGCAGCCAGAGGTCAGGGGTTCAAACCCACAGTGGGGCCCTTTGGTAGGGCTGTCCACAGCTTTATTTTTATTTACTGTACATATGTCTATGCCGGCAAGACCACCCTCAGCTTACTATACCCATTAGGTGCCTCTGAGGGTGCTTCATAGGGCGCCCTGTAGGCCACCTTATGGTTGCCATCCCTATAGGGTGCACTATACATTATCCTGTGTCGCAACATACATGCTGCCCTATAGGGGTCATTCAAGGGTGCCTTGGCGAACAGTGCACTGTAACATGTGCCTTATGGGCCGCCGTATGTTAACATGCTGGGAGAGTGCGTTTGCTAGTAGTGATAACAAAATAAAATTATACAGCCTCCTACAGCACTCCACAACATAATACATACTGCCTCAGCAGGCATTTTTCACTGGGCATTGTGAGGAGTTGAACCCCTGATCCCTGCACCATTGGTCAGTGTTTTAACCATTGTGCTGTGGCTCTGTTCCTGTGCTTATGCATCAGCGCGCCGCCTTGTGCCTATCAGCGCGCCGCCTTCTGCCGCCCAAGGGGACCAGTGCGCCGCCTTCTGCTGCCCAAAAATAACTGTGCGCCGCCTTATGCCGCCCAAAAAGCACTGTACGCCGCCTTCTGCCGCCCAAAAATAACTGTGCGCCGCCTTATGCCGTTCCAAATTAATTTGCCTCCTAAAACAATGTTAATCATTACAGTTACTGCCTCAGCTGACCTTTGTCGTTGCGCACACTGGGGGATTGAACCCATGGCCCCTGCACCATTGGTCAGTGTCTTCACCGTTGTACCACGGCTCTGTTGTTTTGTATACTCAGCAGCGTGCCACTTTGCCTTTCCACACGCTAATGTCGACCCCCGCACATTAGCGCGACGCACACACGTCCGGTTGCTTACTACCGTTTTTTTTCTATTTTCTGCCTGAACCGCCCACTCCTTATATGGCACAGGCACACTAGCACGGCCCCGCACGTTAGGAATGTTTAGTAAACATGCCCCAAAGTTTTGTACTCCTCCATGATAAAAGGACAGCATGGAAAATCAAGAAAACTACCTGCGAACTCATTCAAAGCAATACATAACTACATTCTAATTCTCTTTGCCGTATGCAGGGCTGGCCCAATGGTTTCTGCCGCCCCAGGCAAAAACCTCAGCCTTACCGCCACCCCCCCACGCGAAGCCACTCCTGCCAAGCTGCACCACCATCCCCCACTACTGACGATTCTATCTTGGGAGGGAGGCAGGCGGCAGCGGCAGCATTTTAAAAGTGGAGACTCTGTGCAGCCGCTTTGCTGCCCGCAGCAAGCCATGTGCTTCAGCCGCTTCTGACCCCCCTCCAACAGTAAGTTGCATTGAAGGGGGATCAGAAGCAGCAGGTCATGTGTGCTGAAGCACATGGCCAGTTGCAGGCAACAAAGTGGTGGCACAGAGCCGCATACCCAGGTCGGCTGCCTTAGGCAGCCGTCTAGCTCGCCTAGTGGACAGGCCAGCCCTGACCATATGGAACCACTCATCCCCTCTCCTTTCCCTTGCAGCTTCCTCACTGTATTGCCCTGATCTCCGCCAATGGTTTTCAGTACCATCTTTAGGCTGGTGACTCTCAAATTTACTTCTCTACACCAGAAATCTCTCCAGGACCCCCCACTGCCATCTAAAACTGAACTTGGCCAAGATGGAGCTTCTTATTTATATCTCTAAACCCACCTCCCCCCCTTCCTCCCTTCTCTATTTCTGTGGATAACACTGTCAGCCTCGGCTTGCAACCTTGGGGTCAACCTTGCCATACTTGGTCAGACCAATGGTCTTTCAAACCTAGTGTCCTGTTTCCAACTATGACAAATCCAGGTCACAAGTACCTGGCAGGATCCCAAAAAGTAGCAAGATTCCATGCTGCTTGCCTCTGGGGATAAGCAGTGGCTTTCCTCGAGTTTTAACTTGTCGACTGACTTTTTCTCCAGGAATTTTTCCAAACCTTTTTTAAACCCAGCTACAATAACAGCTTTTACTACATCTTCTAGCAATGAGTTCCAAAGCTTAACTGTGTTGAGTGAAAAAAATGGGCAATTTCTGCCAATCATTGGAGCTATACATTTTCTTAGCACTGCTGAATATAGGCGCATGGAAGTGTGCAAAAATATACACATACAAAGTGTGACAAAAAAGAAATGAGACTGTGGCAGCCACACCCCTGACTCAATGTCAATTGGCTAACAGCTTATGTCACTGTGTTGTGCAATATCTCGCCACTATTCTGCTATAATATTTTTCATCTCTCTCACTCAGTTTTTCTTTTTCAGGTTTTTTTTATAGCACACTGCTCCATCGCTTTGTCACGCAACTGGAGGTGGCAGAAATGTGGAGCAAAGAATCAATTTGAAATTTCTGGTTAAGTTGGAGAAGGGCCCAACTGAGTGTCTCCAACTTCTCCAAAAGGCTTATGGAGAAGATGCAATGTCAAGGCCACAAATCTTCAAGTGGCACAAACTCTTCAAGATTGGCTGTGAGGAGGTGGGGATGACCCCAGGTCAGGACGGACTTCCACGACAAAGACGGCTGAGAACATTGACGGAGAGAACCAGCTGGTGTGGAGTGATCACAGATTGACCGTGCGGATGATAGCTGAGAAGCTCAGCATGAACAGGGAGTCAGTGCAGACCATCTTGGTGCAGGAGCTGGGGATGTGGAAGGTGTGCGCCAAGATGGTGCCCAAGCTTTTATTGGACGACCAGAAGGAGCACCAGGTCAATGTTTGTTGAGACTTGCTAGAGAAGATCGGAGACGATCCAGAGTTCGTTGGCTGAGTCATCACAGGAGACGAGACTTGGGTCCTCCAGTATGACTCTGAAAGCAAGAGACAGAGCCTGCAGTGGAAGACTCGACTGTCACCCAGACCTAAGAAGGTATGCATGTCCAAATCAAGAATCAAGATCATGCTGATCATATTCTTTGACCAGAAGGGTCCATCATGAGTTTGTGCCTGATGGTCAGACAAACAACCTGCACTTCTACCAGCAGGTCCTCAATCGCCTCCATGATCGGGTTCAGCGCAGCAGATGGGTTCTGTGGAGAGACAAGTTGTGGCTGCTCCACCACGACAACGCGCCCACACAGACCGCGCTCAGTGCAAGGCAGTTCTCGGCCAACAAACAGATCACAGCTCTTGACCACCCTCCTTATTCCCCAGATCTCGCACTATGCAACTTCTGGCTCTTCCCCAGGCTGAAGACTGTGCTCAAAGGAACTCATTTTGCCTCTGTAGAAGAGATCAAGGCCACTGTAACGAGGGAGCTGAGGGACCTCAAGGAGGAGGACTTTACTGAGTGCTTCTGTACGTGGCAGAAGCGAATGCAGAAGTGCATTAACTCTGGAAGGGGGATTACTTTGAAGGGGACAATGCATAATTTCTCTGTAGATTTTGTAATAAAACATTTATGGGACAGTCTTGTTTCTTTTTTGTCACACCTCGTACTTTATACATGTGAAGGCACATTTTACAAATGATGTCCAAGCCAGACCCGTGCAAGTGCAGGCATGATTTCACAAACATGTAAGCGCCCAATGTGGACATCTATGCAGACATCTACATAAACCTCTCCAGAATAACATTTCAGAACAGGGATGTCTAATAGCCTACTGGTTAGACTAGTGGGTTAGGAGCAGCTTCGCCAAGGTTCAAAACCCAGTGTGGGTCTTTCTGTTCTTAAGCTAGCCATTTAACTCTCCATATTCTCTACACTCTTTGGATGTTTTAAGGCCAAAAGAAGCACTTTTCTGATGCCTATACCTGCCTGGAGCAGATCTAAACATGGGCATGATTACAGACATCCCTGCCATTTCTGAAAATTAAACAGGATGTCCAAGTCCATTGCATATCCCCAGACACGCCTCTGCCACACCCCCTGCCTGCACCAGTGACATCTTGAAAAGCCATTTGTAAAATGGCTCCAGGGACATCTCCGTGGTTTGTAATTACACGTAGATGTTATCTGATGTCCAAATCATGATTAAGACTTTTAAAATGGCCCCCATAGGCACCCAGTATCAGGCTGATGAGAGATCTGGTTCTAGTATTGATTTGGTAATTGAAGATTGTATTTGAATATTTTAAATATATTAATTGCTTTGGTGTAAAGTGTATATTGTACCACACCTTGTGAAACTTTGGTTAAGGTATGTTATCAAACTGAAATAAATAACTAGATAAATAGGTTATGAGTTTGTCCCAGATGTCTCAGGTTAAACTTAGTTTTTCTACATCTGAGCCAAATACGTAGTCTAGACCAGGGATTCTCAACCCAGCCTTCAGGCTTCTTCTCTCTCTTTCTCTGCACATATCCTTCAGATGGCTTCTTTCTCTATAACATAAGCAAAATATGTTCTTTCCTTATCATCCCTCCAGTCCAGTCCAGTCCAATACAATACATGGGGGTTATCTCCCTTCAACAGCAGCTGGAGACTGAGCATGTCAGAATTCTGATGTCACAGTAGAAGAGCTCCCCCCCTTAGGCTCTAGGAATCAGTATATCAGTCTCCAGCATCTGGATGAGGAGCTTTTGCATGACTGGACTCCACTGAAAGAACTTTTGGCCTAGGCCTTAATTTAAAAGCAAACAAAAAAAGATATAATAATACAGAGAGCAAGCAAGAACAGCAGGCTTTTTCTGTTAGAGCTGGGTATCATTCTTTCAGAACTATTTGCAATGAGGGCTGGCAGGTAGCAGAGTCTGTCTTTTTTCTACACCGGGACCTTTGAGCAGGTCAGATGCTGCCCAGGGGTCAAATTACCTGGTGGTCCAGGTCCCTTCCCCCCCCCCCCCCCCAAGCCGGACAGCCCAGCTTGCCTGAAAATAAGTTTTAGAATGCTTTCCTTTTGCTGTCTTAGCATACTGTGCCTTTAAAAAAAAAGAAAAAAAAGGAGAACAATTGAAGTAATTGAGTTTAATCGGCAGCTAGCAATACCGGGGTTTCTCTTACTGGCAGGGTTTATTATTCTGCGGTGTTTAGTTCTATTTTCACTTTGACGGCTTTGGGTGAGTTAAACGCTGTTTTCTCTCTCTCTCTTTGGGCAATTGGAGTGTTTTCTTACACCACGGCTCTCTCCTGGTGTAAGTCTTTTATAACACTTTAGAATATCTTCTTGGATAATAAAATGGATTGAGCCGCTTGGGAGCATTGGTTTCCTTCTATGCTTTGCTGCAGTGATATCCGACAAAAAAATTTCTTTATTATAGATAATTTTTTGGGGGTATTGTTTGGTGATTCTTTCGTTTGGATTTGTGTTTGTATCACTGAAGAGTGGATTTTGTTTGACACTCTCCTGGTGTATAGCATGTGGGGGCACTGCAGTTTGCTTTTGGAAGCGGTCTGCCGTTTGGGTGCAAGGCAGGGCATGTGCGCGGAGCTCTTTTTCATAGTCGGGGGAATGGCTTCTGATTCAGGTTCTTCAGGACAGGAGCTGTCTGATTTGGCTTTTTTTGCGGGAACCGCAGCCATTTCCTCACCGGCTGCCATTTCTTCCACAAAGAAAGAAAAGTCAAGTAAGCAGCATTTTCAGCCAATTTCAGCACCAGAGACAGCAATTTCAAATGCTTCTGATTTGCCTAATGCTGCTTTTTCACTGGATTTGATCGTGCTGTTACATAAAGCTTATTGATTAAAGCACAAACAGGGCAGTAGTTTGGAGCTGCAGTCACCTGTTAATCCTTTGGGGCATAATTTATCTGGCACCTTGCAGGAGGTCATCCCGCATACAGGGGAACTTCTGTAGCGGCAGAGCGCAGACAATACAATGATACCAGGAGTCTGTTCAGAAGGTCCAAATCATTTATTTGTGCACAAGACTCAAGCAGAATCACATTCAAAATGGCTGAGCAATGGTTTCTAGCAAAACAACAACTTTTATAGCCTTCTTCTCCATTCTGGACATAGGCAAACTTCTCATTGGTCCCAGTAACCCCTTCATCCCATCTATTGGTCCCGGTACCATTACGTAGCTATCCAATGGGGACCTTGGTCTGGGCTCAGCACCTGGTTGCCCCCCTTACAGTCCCCATTACAATGGACAGTTCTTAGACTCTTGATACATCTCTTCTCCAAGGTCACTAGCTAGCTGGAATATGTGGGAAAGCAGGGCACTGTAACCTTTCTTACAGCAAGTTAATTAATTCCATAGAAGCTTCTCACATCCTTATCAATACCAATTAGAGCTGTTTTCTGTCTTTTCTAAGTTTCGTTTCTGCTTAGCTATGTTCAGTTAAGCTGAGTTAAGTTTCAATTCTATGGAAGCAGTATTGGGGGGGGGGGGTTCACTCCTCTGGCCTAACCACAAGCTTCATTTACAGGTCAAGCTGCTTAGGCCTGTCTGTTTAGTTCAAGCAGCATGGATCATAGGCCTTCGCCTACCACACTTCCACATAAAAAGCAGCAAGTGGAGGAGGAGGCCTGGGTGACCCAGGACTTTCCTCAGTCCCCAGCCTCTGAGGATCCCTTAGAGGGACCACTGGATCTCTGGGGAGAGACAGTTGCACCAGAGCTGAAATAGGGCAAGATCCCTCAGGGGAATAATCCTAATGTGGTGCATGTTTTTCACCAAGAACTACCTGCTTTAATCAACCACTCTCTGGCAGCACTAAACATTTCCCCAGCTCCTGCTGTAGTTGAAGAACCCTTGGAGGACCCCTTGTTGCAAGGATTCAAGTGCTCTCAAGCCTGATTTCTGGTTCATAGGGTCAAAAAAATATGATAGAGGTGGACTGGGAGGTTCCTGAGGCCAGCTTGAGAAGGGATAGAGCCATGAGCTGCCTGTATCCCATTCCACAGGAAGAAAAGGACCTCCTCAAGATATCCAAGCTTGATGCCTTAGTCTCCGTGGTGACAAAAAAGACCACCATTCCCATAGAAGGCAGAGCAGCATTGAAGGATCGCAGGCTTAAGACTCTTTTAAAGCAAGCATTCAATACTGGTGCTTTGACCCTGCAGGCTTCCATCTGTGGAGCTTATGTCACCAGGGCATCCATCCACTGGATCCAAGGATTGTCCAGAATGGAATTGGACTCTCAAACTGCAGTGCCGGAAGCAGCCAAGCTAGAATCAGCCTCTGCTTATCTGGCGGATACCTTTTTTGACCTAGTAAGTGCCTCATCTAAAACCATGGGCTCTATTTATTTATCAATGCTTATATACTGCTTTTCACTGGGTCAAAGTGGTGTACATTCAGGTATGGTATATATTTCCCTCGTACCCAAAGAGCTCACTCACTACATTTTGTAACTGAGACAATGGAGGGTTAAGTGGCTTGCCCAAGGCCACAAGAAGCACCTGTGGGACTAGAAACCCCAGTCCCTCTAGCATGAGGTTGCTATCCTCCAGTGGGATTCAAACCTCCAGCCCTATGGCGTGGGGTAGCTTGCCCCAACCACTAGGCTACTCCTCCCACAATAATTGCGACCTGCTGCTTTCTTTCGTTAAGAAACTGGTCAGCAGATGCCTCTTCTAAGACTAGGTTTAGTAAGCTCCCCTTTAAGTGCAAATTGCTTTTTGGGAAAGCTCTTGACAAGCTGGTCAATGATCTAGGTGATTCTAAGGGATCCCAGTTGTTGGAAGACTATTCCAAAGTATTAAAGCGAGGGAATGCCCCCAGAGGCCAACCTAGAGACTGCAGAAGGCTTTGATCGATATGTTTTACCCCCTTCCAGCAGCGATACTATTCTCAAAGAGGTCAGCCCTTTTGAGGCTACAGAGGATCCAGTAGAACTTATTACTCCACTCCTTTGGTCCCCTCCAAAAAGCCCCAATAAGCGAGGCCAGTCCAGGCGGAAGTGGCTCCAATTGGAAATCGCTTGCAACAATTTTATTCCGTCTGGACCAGTATAACTACTGACCAATGGTTACTGGAAGTATTCCGAGAGGGGTACGCTCTGAAGTTTACTTGTCCTCTCTCCAAGGCCTTCATGCAATCGCCCTGCAAGGCACCTTCCAAAAAGCGGGTGGTTCGGGACACACTTCAGCAGTTGCTGCACCTACAAGCGGTAGCACCGGTGCCCAGTTGCCAATGTGGATTAGGCCAATACTCCATTTATTTTGTGGTTCCCAAGAAGGAAGGTTTCTCTCGCCCATATTAAATCTCAAGCATGTAAACCGAGCCTTACGAGTACCGCACTTTCACATGAAAACTTTGTATTCAGTCATTCTCATCAAGAAGAGGGTGAGTGTCTTTTAGCTCTGGATCTCACAGAGGCATATCTCCATATTCCAATCTGGCCAGATCATAAGCAGTTCCTGCAGTTTGCAGTGCCAATGGGGCATTTTCAGTTCCAAGCACTACCATTTGTCCTAGCCATCACTCCATGGACCTTTACCAAGGTCATGGTAAGTGGTAACAGCTGCCCTGAGGCAAGAGAGCATCCTGGTGTACCTAGACCACTGGTTGATCAGGGCGGTCAAGGGTGGAGAGCATTTCCTACAGCAACTAGGTCAGGTGGTCAACCTCACAAAAAGCAAGCTCAAGCCAGCTCAGAATCTAGTCTACTTGGGAGCTTGATTCAATACCAAAGTGGGATTCATCTTTCTGCCAGCCAAGCGAGTGCAGAAGATTCAGCACCAAGTATGGAGCTTCCTCGCCATGAGAGCGCCCTTGGCATGGTACAACCTCCAACTCCTGGGTGGCCTTGGAATTAGTGCCCTGGGCATGGTCACACATGAGACCTCTACAACATGCTCTGCTCTCTTGTTGGTTTCTGTAGCACCATCCTTTGTCGAAAAAGCTGGTCTGTCCATTGGACATGAGGGCACAGCTCTCCGGGTGGCTACAGCCGTAGAACCTGGCAGCAAAAATGCCACTGGAACCACCAAATTGGATTCTGGTAAAGACCAATGCCAGCCTCATGGGTGAGTTGCAAGTGACACAGAGACTCTGGACCTCAGAAGAGAGGGGTTGGTCCATCAATCAGCTGGAAATGAGGGCAGCCTTCCTGGCTCATTAGTTCTTCCAAGCTCTGATCTACCAGCGGGCAGTGAGAGTCTGTTCCCACAACACAACTATGGTAGCGTACCTCAACCGCCAGAGGGGCACCGGCAGTGCAAAATTGACGGAAGAAATTTGCCCCTTCTGCAATGGGTGGAGGAGACTCTCACAGCTCTTTCAGCAGCTCATGTGACAGGCAAAGACAATGTTCAGGTGGACTTTCTTAGTTGTCACTGGTTGGATCTGGGAGAATGGAAGTTGAATGCAGCAATGTTTCATGACATCGCCAACTATTGGGACATACTTATCATAGATCTGATGGCCTCCTGGTCCAACATCAAGGCAAACAGGTTCTTCAGCAGATGCAGAGAGTATATGTCCAAAGGGCTCGACACTCTGGCACAAAAATGGCTGACAGAAGGTCTTCGGTATGTTTCCTCCATGGACTCTCATAAGTCGTCTTCTTTAGCGCTTTGCTTTGGATTGGCCCCACAGACGGTGGTATGCCAATCTGCTAAGACTCTTGATAGCCCTGCCATGGCGCATCCCACACAGGATTAATTCTTGCTTTCATCCTGGCTCTTGAAAGGATACGGCTGAAGCATAGGGGTTATTCTTCCTCAGTGTTAGCCACTCTATTGTGAGCCCGGAAATGCTCTACCTCTTTGGCCTATGTAAGAGTCTAGCGAGTGTTTGAATATTGGTATGAGGACAATGGTTTGCGGCCTTTTTCGTCTTTGCTCCGGGATATCTTGGCCTTCCTGCAGGTGGGGCTGAACAAGGGATTAGCCCTGAACTTCCTGCGAGTCCAAGTAGTGACTCTCTCGTTACCGAGGCTGGGTGCAGGGTTACTCCTTGGCTGCTCACCCAGATGTAGCTTGTTTCCTCAGAGCGGTGAAACATGTGTGTCCTCCAGTACAAACTATAGTTCATCCTTGGGAACTCAACTTTGTGCTTTTGGCATTAATGGGAATGCCCTTTGAGCCTTTGGCTCAGATTTCACTGAAAAACCTTACACTGAAAGTGGTCTTAGTGGCTATTTGTTTGGCGAGACAGATTTCCAAACTTCACGCCCTTTCATGCAGGGAACCCTTTCTGGTCATGTCTCAGGAAAAGATAGTTTTGAGACTGGTTCCTTCCTTTCTTCCCAAGGTGGTTTCGCGTTTTAATTTGAACCAAACCATGTCTCTTCCATTTTTTCACACCCTGCGGAATCCGAGGAAGATCGTCAGCTACATTTGCTAGACTTGCACAGAGGGGTATGTTTACTAAACCGCAGTAATGTTACCCGCATTAGGTTCCGCGGTAATGGTACAGATGCCCATATAAAGGCGTGGGCGGTGCATTGTTACAGCAAGCCGTATCAGCTAACACGCGTTACAAGGCACCTTAGACTAACGCATGTTACAAGGCGCCTTATAAGGCACCTTGGTACTTTACAAGGCGCCTCGTAAGGCGCCTTGTAAGTAAGGTGCCTTATAAGGTGCCTTGTTAGGTGCCTTGTTAGGTGCCTTATAAGGTGCCTTCTTAGGTGCCTTGTAAGTAAGGTGCCTTACAAGGTACCTTGTTAGGTGCTTTGTAAGGTGCCTTATAAGTAAGGTGCCTTGTTTGGTGCCTTATAAGGTGCCTTGTTAGGTGCCTTATAAGGTGTCTTGTTAGGTGCCTTGTAAGGTGCCTCATAAGGCGCTTTGTAAGGCGCCCTATAGGGCTCCTTAGGCTAAGCGCCGTATTAGGCATCCCTGGACAAGGCACCTTAGAAGGCACCCTGGGTTACGGAACCATGGGTTAAGGTGGCCTAACAAGGTTACGGTGCCCTAGGTCTGTGTGCCCTAAGGGTTGCAAGGTGCTTCAGGATGACATGCATGACCTGTGAGGCATAGAGGCAGATGTAGTCCTAACACTAGATAGAGCACCGAGGAAAGGCAATGAACAGGTGAGTGAAGAAGGGAGAGCTGGGAGCTGCTGGACCTGCCATATCTGTGGGCATCCCATGTGGCTGCCAGTACTGTTGACAAACATGGTGGGGGTAACTGTACCACAGCACAGGGTGTTGGCAGTGTAAAGTACTGGAAAGATAGTGGGTGGCAGATGATGGGAATATGTGTCCCCCAGTGGAGGCGGAGGTGGCAGGATAGTTATAGTGATGGGTGGTGCCATGCAGATCAGGCACAGGCGAGGCAAGCACGAAGAGGCGCAATGCAGGAAAGGGTAGCAGTGCAGGACATGGGGTGGCAGCCTGCACAGGCAGACAAGACTCTACACAGCTGACAAACGCAGATAGACGGACCGAGGGAATGTTGGCAACTGTGGCGAGGGTATTATGGGCTGGCAGCACAGCTCTGCAAAAATATGACTGTTACAGGCATGCAAACTATTTGAGTAGGACAGGCATGAAAGGAGGGAATGATGAGGAATTGAACCCATGAACACTGCTAAGAACGGCATTGTACTAACCAGTAGGCTTTACCTCCATGGTACATCTCACAGCAATGGCTGGGTACAGAAGGACTGCAGGTCACCGCACAAGCTGTCTGCTCTGAGTGCCAGGATAGGGTAACCCCACCAGTACCCATGATGCAATGCACATGCTGATTAGCTGTCTACAGCTGATCACCAAATGGGGTCTGCACCTCTCTGGTACCTCAGCTTGGAAAGACTAACTGACAGTGCATGATACTGGCACAGAGTAGCTACAGATCATGCCTTTGTGCAGGTTCTGTGTTCATCCTGAGGGATAGGATGGGTGCCCAGCACTAGGTCCGCAGTACATGTGGTGCTAGAGAAAGGTCTTGCTGTACATCCCCATCGTTACCAGTGTGTGACAGGTGTTCCTTGCAGTGCATCTGTGTTCTGCATTCACATGTGGCCCTCTTGGACCAGACACCACCCAGATTAGTGTGTACTCAGTGTTAGGGTCTGGCTGACATGGGCACCTGTTATCAGGGCAGAGGGGTTTCTAGACTTGCATGAGGATTGTGTAGCAGTGCCTCTACTGGTCAAAGTGGTATATACTATGTACCTCAAAGGGCCCACAATCACCCCTTTTTGTAGGTACAGGGCAGGTGTCTGAGCCCCAGTGAACCAACCTCCATCCTGCTGGCATAAGACAGCCCTCCCGGGTTGGTGGGCCGGAGCAATACCTGTGATTCAAGCAGACAAACAGTAATGCTGGGGTTAGGCCTGGAAAACCTCAACTGCCTCACACCACAGTCTGCCAGTCATCTGCAGCACCCTACAAGGTGTTCAAACCATGCACAGACTAACTGCAGACAGCCCACTAGCCAGTCCATAGTGCATGCTCACAGAGGAACTATGTGCATCAAGCAAGTATCTCAGTGATAGGGCCCCAGCACTAGGAACACACAAATATCATTGGAGGAAAATGGCATAAAGTGCTATGTGGGAACTTAGACTTGTCATAGTCACTGCTCGGTCAGAGTGAGAGTGTCCTCCCAGCATGCTATGCTGTGGCCACCCTGTGTCCATGCAGGAGGTGGTCGGGCACTACAGTGTCCCAGCCATTGCCCCACACCCTGTGAAGATGCATCCTGGCCAATCCGCCCTGTCCATGCCATACCCACAATACCTTGTTCCTCATTATGCACATATTCAGGCTAACGCTGGTAACAGTGGGACATTGTGGGTCCAGCGAGGTGTGGGCAGCCACAGAACAATGGATAGACATACACACACATACACTCCTATTGCAGCATTGTGCAAAGATAAGGGTGGTTGGCAACCCTGCCTGCCACACTAGTCCTGATCACAGTGCCGACATTGATAAACTGTGCAGGAGGTAGTAGCAGTGCTCTGGTGATAACTGCAGCTCCGTGCTGGGGCCAACATCCTGACTCTCCATGCAGCTTTGGATTGTGGAGCCTGTGTGAGTGGGTGTTTGTACCCCTGTTCGCCGCTGCTTAGGGCTTTGCACATGTTGCTGTTGTATCTGCATTGTAGGGTAAAATATAGGGGCATGTTCTGCAGGATCCACAGCTGGGACTTGAATCTGTGATTCTCTGCTTCTGGACACACTGGCTGTGTGTACTGCACCACACTGTTGCCACACATGCCCAGTAGTCCTTGGAGCTACCTGTACTTTTCCTCAGCCACACCTTTTATGCTGCACTGCACACCACGTACTGGTACAGGGCATGGCCTAGGTCCACTGCAGGCAGGTGCCACTGCCCCCTCCAGCACGGACACACACCCCCTGCCATGCTGACATGACCATATGCTGTTGGTGCTGATAGTGTGCAGTCGCAGGCCATCCACTGTGTGGGTAGGCGTTTGCCTAGGGAGCGGGGTCTGGGGTGGGGAGGCATTCATGGGCATCCTCACATCTGCCCCATCACTGCCTGCCAATATTATGTCCGTTCCCTTGGGGGAGGGTTGGCTGGGGGTTGTCAGGTCCGTGCCCTGGCAACTATTAGCTAGGGTGGACCAGGTAGATGTAGGTGGATTGAGTTTGTCCTTTGTCAGCTGCTGTCACTACATGTCCCGCCTGCAGCCCCCTATGCCCCATTTGCACCATCACCATAGTGGCCTTTCGTACTTGGGCGCTATGCTGTTGCTGCAAATGGAGCACTACTATCACTCTTCTTTGGCTCCCTGCCTATGCTGTATATTGCTGACACTTAAATGGTTTCTCTCTCTTGCAAATGTGTGCTAACGCCAGGTTTTCAGTCGTGGTACAATTCAGCCCTTCAGTTCCCCGCGTTAGTGTGGAAGGGGCCTCTCCCCGCCCATTGACCCCTTCTCTCCGCCCTCTCTCCACCCTCTGCGGGACTTACCACGGCCGGGAACGCTAACGCTGGTTATGTTACATTAACGCGTGTTAGGTAACGTTAAAGCGCATTAACGTTACCTAACATGCGTTAACATAGCATCTGCTACGTTAACGCGGTTTAGTAAACATACCCCAGAGTTTTGCAACATTATCTTAAACAAAAGGAGTAATTTTGTAAGTCAGATAGGCACTTCATCCTGTTTGGGGGGCCGCGTAAAAGGGAGGCAGCCTCCAAAGCCTCAGTGGCCCGCTGGTTGAAAGAGGCAATTGCCTCTGCCTATTTGCTGAAGGGCAAAGTGGATCCTCAAGGTCTTCGGGCACACTCGACCAGAACCTAGACGGCTTCCTGGGTAGAACATAGTTGAGTTCCACTGGTAGACATTTGCAGGGTAGCGATGTGGTCATCTCTGCATACTTTTAAGCATCATTGTGCAAGCTTCAGTGCATCAGTGTGCAAGCATCCAGTGATGCACATTTTGGAGCCTCTGTGCTACAAGCCGGACTAGTGGGTCCCTCCTGAATTTAGGTACTGCTCTAGTATATCTGACACCTACTGGACTGAACTGGAGGGATGATAAGGAAGGTGAAATTAGACTTTAGCTGCTAATTGTCTTTCCTTGAGTCCCTCCAGTCCAGTCCAGTCCAGTCCAGGACCCTCCCTTCTCTGATGAGTACCTTTCTTTGTCTTAGATTTCAAAAGAATTGGTGTGTCCATCTGGGAGAGATCCACTAAGAAACCTACCATTTTACTGTCTGATTTCTTCCTGGACGAGAGCCAGAGTTATGGTATGACCCTGACATCGTGATTCAGTTTCACATTGTACATAGTTCTGTAACTTGTTATCCATGAAGCAGTTCATTGATAAGGTCTGTTTCTGTCTTATGACAGTGGGGTTAGTTCCCTGACTTGCTTTTGTTATGCTCTCTTGAAGTCTGCTTTGTCAATAGGATACTGATTCCTGGAGCCTAAGAGGGGAGTTCTTCTACTATGACATCAAAATTCTGACATACTCAGTCTCCAGCTGCTGGTGGAGGGAGATAACCCACACATACTGGACTGGACTGGAGGGACTCAAGGAAACACAATTAGCAGGTAAGGCCTAATTTCATCTTTCTTTCTAAACACACTACCAAGACTCATATCCATTTTCTTGTCACCTCCAATTTGGATTATTGCAACTTGATCCTCACTGATCTCCCATTGAATCATTCTCCCCTTCAATCTATTCAAAATTCAGCTGCATAGCTAATCTTCCTCCAATGTCACTACACTCACAAATTCCCTTCATTGACTCCCTATCCATTTCCACATACAGTTCAAACTTCTCCTACTGACCTACAACTGCATTCATTCTGCAATTCCTCATTACCTCACTCTATACCCCTCCTTAGGAACTCTGCTCATCGGGCAAATCCCTTCTCTCTGTGCCCTCTTCCACTGCCAACTCCAGACTGTGTTCTTCTCACCTTGCTGCACTGTATGCCTGGAACAGACTGCCGTATTCGGTGCATCAGGCTCCATCTCTGGTACTATTCAAATCCATCTAAAAACCCACCTCATTGAGGCTGCTTTTGAATCCTAACTCCCTTATAGTCCTGTTTAACACCCAGGTATTTTAATCATTTCTTTCAAAGAATTACCCTAGTCCCCTGTTTGTTCTGTTTGTCTTGAATAGATTGTAAGCTCGGTGGAGCAGCAGCTGTCACATGTATGTGTACAGTACCAAGTGCTGTAGTAGATTTGCTACTAGGGACTTGTGGGCGTTTATGCCTTTAGACCCTTGGAAATTTACAAGCCCTTGGTATGCTGCACAACTCCAGAAGATCTCAGCAGGAGCTGTCATGCTGACAGCAGAGCTGAGATTTTGGCCTGTCCCCCTTCATTTCTAATCCGCTGATTAAAATCTCCATGCAGAACTCAGCTTAGTATGCTCACCTGACAGGTAATAAAGCTCTGAATTCACCAGCGACAGCCACTGACACCACTCCTGGGGACAATCATCAGAAATTTAATTCCCTCTTTAATTACTGCAGGTCTTGCTGCCTGCCAGTCTCCTGCCTTCCTCTCACAGGGCACCATATACAAGTAGAGAGTAATTAAATGACACTAAAGGACATCCAATTATTTTATTTTATTTTATTTTCAGCTATTGCAGCCCGTAGCTCCAGCTGGAAAGCAGAAAATCAATTGTCCCTTTCTGAGGACAGCTCTACAGTCCTTTCATGCTTGGGTCCTGTCTGGGGGATATGTTTCTTATTTTTAAGCATTCACAAAAAAACTTTCCATGTTAGCTCTGTAATTACGGTGCACACCCATTAGGTAAGGTTATCATTTCCTGCTGGTCAATCTGAACAGGTTGATTCAGGCAAGTTTTATCCCACTGCAAGCAGGGAGTTGCAGTTGTGATTCCAGCTAAGAAATATAGGACTGTATCTCCCTGCATGCAGCCAGGCCTGGATCTGGGGCTGTAGTCAGACAAAATGCGTCACACCTTTTAAATGAAAACTGCACACTTATAGTGTGACAAAAAAGGTGTGTTTCTCTTTCCTCATATATGTTTGGGGGGATGGGTGTGAACGCACATGTTAAATGTGTCCAATTAATGTAGCAAAGAATCTGGGCCTCTTTGAGGCATCCTGTGCATTTGTTTCTGTTTACCTTGAGAAGTAGATGTGCCCCCCACCACTCCCGATGGAAGTGATGGGGGCAAATACAGTGACAGAATTCAAAATGTCATGGGACAGACACAGTGGATCCCTTTAAAGCAACAGGATAAAATCAAAATAAACTTAACTATCTCTTATATCTCACAAAAAAGGGGTGCCCTACACAGAGCGGTGGGTTCACCCCTAAACAGAGGCATGGGGAGGAATGACCTGCATGGAGTGGCAGGTGCACCTACTCTTGCCACCTTGCTGGGCACACTAGATGGACCATACTGGTCTTTATCTGCCGTCATCTACTGTGTTACTATGTGAGTGTTTGTGTCTGTTTAGTGGTACAGCATGATGCAAGGGTGGCATGCGCACTTGTGTGTATAATGAAAGAGTGGCAGGGGCGTGGGGTGTGTGTGTATATATTTCCAAGTCTAGGGGAGGGGAGGAAGTGAGGTGTATGATGTATTGCGAGAGTGGCATCTGTGTGGTAAGGGTGTGGCCTGTGTGGGCCGGGAGTGTGGGCTGTGCTTGTGTGTGCTCCAGGGCTGTGCGTTGGCATGCACATGTATATGATTTGGGGGTAGGGGGGGATGTGTGTGGCATTCCCATGTATTTGGAGTGAGGGTAGGGGTATGTGTGGGTGTGCACATGTATGTGGTATGGTGTTGAGGTATGTGTGTGAGGGGGACGTTTGCATCTATGTGGTATGACAGGGTGTGTGTGAGTGAGCACATGTTTGTTGTGTGTGGTAGGATGTGGGAGAGCACATGTATGTTGTGTGGGATGTGTGTGTGTGTCTCTCTCTGCTGTATATGGTGCAGGGGTGTGAGTATACCTCTTGAAACATAGACATTCTGGTCCCTTCCCCTTCATACACGTTTCCCTCCCCTCTCCCCTTGAGCGCTTTTTCCACTTCACCTCTATTTCCCTTCCCATACTCTCCCCTTTTGTCTCCTTCCCCTTGCACTCTCACCCCCTGCCCTTTCTTCCTCTCCCCCTAGGGTCACCCCTTCCATTTTATGCTTAGCCCCTTGCCATCTCTCATTAACTTTACCTATTTCCGCTCTCCTCCTCACACACTCATCTGTTCTCATCCTCCTTTAACCTTCTGTGCTCTGGATGCCTCTCTCCCTCTTCTTCTGCTGGCCAGACATGGCCTACCCATCAGTAAAGAGCTCTCATCTAGGCCGTGGTCGCTGCTCACACCTCTTCTTTCAGACAGGGGTTGGAATCCCGATTGGCGGCAGTTGTCAAGCACGTTCTGCAGCAAAAGGGAGGCATAGGTAACTATGCATGCACACGGCCAGACAAAACAATCAAAAGGAATAAATCCTCTTTAGTAGGCACTATCACTTATGCAAAACACTTCAAAAAATGTTAGACTAGAAGGAATAAAATATTCTAAGAACAAAAATACACGAATAAGACCAAAACTAAGATAAACAGAGTTGTGAAATAGGCAAGGTGACATTTTCAGGACAATAGTATTGCTGCTACTAAGGTGATAGAACTATGTTTGTAGTGCCCCTTTGGGGACATCCATTGGTCCAGGGCCAACCTGGCAGGAGTCCCTCTTGGGTGAGCTCCGTTGGTCCCTGAATATTTGACGTCTGTTACCTCCACCTGGGGAAGAACTGTAACAGGTGTGATTTCTCTCCCTTCTGCCAGGAAACCCAATCAACGTGTGACTATGAGAAATGCTGACTGGCAATAGTTACAAAGCTTTATTAGCCTCTACAACTATATGCAGTTAAACAATTCAGGTAATAATCCCCTGAAGAATAACAATCTCTTTTATATAGAGAGACGACTTGGATGTCACTGTTTTGAGCAGCAGAGACCTCCAGTGTCCATACTTAATCACTACAATGTAGCCTGGAGATGACTTGGTAATTTTTAGGGATGTACTTTCATTTAGGACGAAAGGAGCAGTACGAGCTAAACAGAAAATGATGAAATTTACGTTATTTCCTGGTTCATGTCAATAATGTGCACTACTGAGAAATAGTATGCACTATTATGCAATAACAAATAGTGAATGCTATTCACAAAAAAACAATATGAGAAAAAAATAAAAATGCAGAGAATCAGAGAAACATGACAGCAGATAAAGACCACAGAGCCTATCCAGTCTCCCTTCCATATCAGCTACTAAGCTTTACAGTCCCTTTTTCTCCTTTAGAGATCCTCTGTGTTTGTCCCATGCTTTCTTGAATTCAGATACAGTCCTTATCTCTACTACCTGCACTGGGAGACTATTCCGCACTTCTACCACTCCTTTCATAAAGAAATATTTCTGCAAATTACTCCTGAGTCTATCTCCTTTCACCTTCATCCTATGAACCCTTATTGCAGAGCTTTCTTTCAATTGAGAGAGACTCTCCTCCTGTGCTTTTATGCCATGGTGGTATTTAAATGTCTCTATCATATCTCCCCTCTCCCAATTTTCTTTAAGTCTGTCCTCATATGTCTTATGATGAAGCCCACTGACAATTTTGGTAGCCACCCTCTCCATCAACTCCATCCTGTTTATTTATTTATTTTAGTTACATTCTCTTATATACCGCGCTATTCTGCATCAGTGCGGTTTACATTGAACAAACTGAAATTACATTGAACAGGGCATTAGAACTTGGAGATAACTATTTTACAGGGAACATGTTTAAATCCTTTTGAAGGTATGGCCTCCAGAATTGCACACAATACTCTCATTTAGGTCTCATCAAAGACTTATAAAAAGGCACTATCACCTCTTTCTTCCTGCTGGCCATTACTCTCTCTATGCGCCCAAACATGGCTTTTGCCATTGCCTTTTCTACCTGTTTAATTACCTTAAGATCATCAGAAACAATCATCCCTAGGTCCCGCTATCTGTCATGGATAGAAGTACTTCACCCCCTATAATATACAGTTCCCCTGGATTTTTGCAGCCCAAATGCATGCCCTCCATTTTTTAGCATTAAATCTCAGCTGACAATTTCTCAAGCATTCTTCAAGCTTCGCTAGACCCCTCCTCATTTTATCTACGTCTTCCTGGGTGTCTACTCTATTGCATATTGTGTTATCATCCGCAAAGAGGCAAACCTTATCCAACAGTCCTTCTGCAATATCACTTACAAAAATGTTAAAAAGAATCGGGCCAAGGGCAGAGTCCTTGCACACACCACTGGTAATATCCTTCTCAGAGTGAGCTCCATTTGTCACCTCCCACTCAACCAATTTCTAACCATCAGTCACTTTAGGGTCCATACCTAAGGCACTCAATTTATTTATAAATCACCGGTGCAGAATACTGTCAAAAGCTTTACTGAAATCTAAGTACAACACATTTAGGGGCTGAAATCTAAGTACAACACATTTAGCTTTACTGAAATCTAAGTACAACACATTTAGGGGCTGAAATCAATGGGGCCGCGGCTCCGATAACGATCGCGAACCGCTACCGCGGCTTTGTAAACAAGCCCCTTAGTACTCTTCCTCAGTCCAACTCTCAGATTACAGTCAAAGAAATTACCGGTAATAAATTTTTTCTGATAAAACTTGCCTCTAATAAACCCATGCTGTCTCAGATCCTGTAATCCACTGTATTCCAGAAACTTCACTCTGTTTTAGCAGCATTTCCATTAGTTTGCTCACCGCAGAGGTCAGACTAACTGGCCTGTATTTCTCAGCATCATCCTTACTTCTGCTTTTGTGTAAAGGGACCACATGTGCCCTTCTTCACTCCTCTGGGGCCACTCCTGACTCTAAAGAAGCATTGTAAAGGTCAGACAGTGGAACCGCTAGAACTTCTCAAAGCTCCTTCAAAATTCTCAGATGTATCTGATCTGGTCCCATCGTTTTGTCTGCTTTCCGTTCAGCTAGCTCCTCGCAAACACAGTCTTCTGAAAATTATTCAAAATCTACTTCACTTCTGTTCTTATTTTTCAGTGTTTTCTGAGGTCCTTCATCTGTAAACATAGAACAGAAATACTGCATTTGTTAAGCAATTTTGCTTTATCCTCATCAGCTACAACGTATTTCTCCCCTTTACCCTTCAGTTTGAAAATACCACTTTTGCACGTCTAATCTAATCTAATCTAATGCATACTTGTATGTACTACACTCCCAGACACAGTGGTTCATTGCAATTAACAAAAAAACCCATGAGAACAAATTTCATTAAAAAAAAAAAATTATCACATGCAGTAAACAAAAACAATATTTTCAATATGGACTGAAATTAATTATTAAACAACCAGGATTTTAAACTTTTATGAACACATAACAAAGACAGGATAGATTTAGGGGTATGTTTACTAAACCGTCTTAATATCGCAGCGGTGGTATTATCGCACGATAAGTGACATTATTGCACGATATTATTGCGCGATAACTTCACTTATCGTGCGATAACGCAGCGGCGGCGTTAAGGCACACTAACGCTGTGAAATCCGGGTCTGAAGGGTGGAGTAAGGCTTCCCAGAGGGCGGAGAGAAGGGGTCAATGGGCGGAGAGTGGGAGGGGAGAGGCTCCAGGCACACTAACGCTGTGAAATATGGGTCTGAACACTAACGCCAGTGAAACCCTTGCGTTAAGGCACATTTGCAGGAAAGAGAAACCATTTCAGTCAGCAATGTGAAGCAAAGGCAGGGAAACCCAGAAAAGTGATAGTTGTGATACATGTGCAGGAACCAAAAAGGCAAATAAACATATAAAAGGACCAGAACCACATCTAAAATCACAATAACCAAGCTGGCCAATAGTGATATTAATGATAAACATAAAGCAACACTACTGACAAAGCGTATAAATTAAGATATCATGTTTGGAAGGGTCTCTGCTCTGTCCCCCTACAAAGTGAATGATCCCACATTGAAATAGCGCTGATCAGGGTTTCTGTCGTTTAGATTGGGCAGGTTTGTTATGGTGTGCACATGTACAGCAACAGCAGAGTGGGCACGTAGGAAACGGCAACTGTAGTTATGCTGAAAATGGGATACAGGGGGCTGCAGGCGGCACATGCTGTGGTCCAGCTGGGGCACAGTGTGGGCTAGGCAGATGCCTAGGTGGCACATAGGAATGCCGAAACTGTAAAGCAGCAAGACAGCAACTGACGAGGGTCCAACATGGGCATGAGTGTGTGTGTCCCACAGTGTCACAGGGGAGATTACCCGGCAGGTACCCCCAAGGGCACATAACATTGGCAGGCGGTGGGGGGGGGGGGAGGGAAGCGCACATGTCCATGTAGGCACCCCTACCCAAGAACCCACACCAAAGCCAGCTGCCTACTGGCATATTGGATGGCCTGGGACTGCGCACCACCAGCACCACCGACATAATGGCATGGCAGCATGGTGGCGGAGGGGTGTTGGTGGCGGAGGGGGCAGTGGAATCTGCCCACAGCAGACCATGGCCTAGCCCCATTTAGGTGGGTGCCATGCAAAGCAACAGACAGGGTCTGTCTGATGAACAGTCATGGTATCCCCAGAGAATGAACTGTCCCTGTGGTAACAGTGTGGTGCAGTACACACAGCCAGTGTGTTCAGGAGCAGGAGGTCACAGGTTCAAGTCCAAGCTGTGGCTTCTGCCAACCCTTTTCCTTTATTTTACCCAGTACTAAACCGTGGTAATAAAGATGGAACCTTTATTGCAGATAAAATAAACATGCCTGAAGTGCCTATATTTTACCCTACAGAGCACAGACACCATAAACATGTGCAATCCCTAGAGCAGTTTCCCAACTGAAGTCCTGGAATGCCAAACACCAATCAGGTTTCATGCTGTCCCTAATAAATATGCCTGTGATACATTTGTATGCACCACCCCCATTGTATGCAAATGTACCCATGCATATTCATTAGGGACAGCATGAAAACCTGAACAGTGTTTGGCCCACCAGGACCGGAGTTGGGAACCTCTGCCCTAGAGCAGCGGCCAACAGGGGCATAAACACCCACACCCACAGGCTCCACTATCCAAAGCCTCATGGAGAGTCAGATTGTTGGGCCCTGCGCGCAGCAGCATCTCCCAATACTAGCACTTGCATACCTTAGCAATGCCGCCCTAAACTTGGGAATACGTTACACATATATCTAAAGGTTGCTATGATTAATGGCAGATATCAATTCCTAAGTTAAGCACAATTTGCTGATAGAGCTGCATCATAGCAACCTTTCTGATATCTGTGGAGTGTGTTTAGTTTTGGTTTCTGACAGTGTTTACCACCCCGGGGAGTGACCCAACAGTATTGCGTACCATAGCCATGCCTGCACTGTGCCCAGGACTGGTGTGGTGGCCAGGGCTGCCAAAAGCCTCTATATTTGCACAATGCTGGCATAGGTGTGGGAATGTGTGTCTGTCTATCCAGTGTGTTGTGGCTGCCTACACCTTACTCAGCCCACACTGCTTGCACTGTTTCCAGTGTTAGCCTGCCAATGTGCATAATGAGGAGCAAGGTACTGTGGGTATGGCCCAGACAGGGTGGCCTGGGCAGGATGCATCTGCACAGGGCATAGGGCAATGGCTGGGACATTGTAGTGCCCGACCATCACTTGCACGGACAGGGTGGCCACAGCATGTCCTGCTGGGAGGTCACTCTTACCCTGACTGAGCAGTGACCATGGCATGGCTAGGTTCCCCCTTAGTGCTATATAGTATTTCTCTCAAGTGATTTTTATGGGTTTTCTTTTCTGGGGCCCAATTATTGACTTATCTGCTTGGTGTGTGTGCTCACATTTCCTCCAGGAACATGCATTATGGACTAGCTAGCAGACTGTTTGCAGTTAGTATGTGTATGGCTGGAACACCTTGCAGGGTGCAGCGGATGGAGAATGTCAGATAGTGGTGGGGGGCAGCTGAGCATTTGCACGCCTACTGTCTGTCTGCCATTGCCTTATGGTTGTGTAAAGATCTGTATTGACTGCCCTGTAGGGTGCCTGTTCCCCAGCAGCACTGGGGTTGATGGTCCCCTCTACTGCCACCATTGCAGGGATGTAGAATGTGGATCTGTTGGTGGGAGATCCTGTCCCCCACCCTGAGACCCAGAGGGCGGGTTGGGTGGTGCTACATAATCCGCCTGTGGGTCCAAACACCCCTTTCACTTAAATCATGTGACCATGGCACCCACACAGGATATGCACTATTCTGGGTGTATCATAGTCCACAAGGGCTAGACGTGACTGGGAAATACGGATGGACACAGGTGTATCCTAGGTGTGTCTGCAAGGACTACCAATCACACACTGGCACTGATGGCGACCTGCAGCATAGCCTATCTCAGCTAAGCTAGTTGCTGCGGACCAGGTGCTGGGTGCCTCACCTCACCCTCAGGGTGAACACAGTACCCCTACAATGTGTCGGTCTGTAGCTACTCTGTGCCAGTAACACCCCAGCTGAGGTGCTGTGGGGGTGCATACCCCATCTTGTGATCATCTGTAGACATCATGGGTACGGGTGGGTTAACCCTATCCTGGTAATCACAGTAGACAGTTTGTGTGGTGACCTGCAGTCCTTCTGTAGCCAGCCAGGGGTTTGTTAGTAGCTATAGAGATGTAGCCCACTGGTTACTTCACTGACTATGGAGGCCGAGGTCATGGGTTTGATAGGGTTGTCTGAGGCATTTCCTTTTTTAATTTAAATTAGTGCTGCCAGCAAAAACACCCTCACAGTGCTGTAACCTTAAGGTGCCTCATAAGGCGCCCTATAAACTGCCCTACAAGGCGCCCTATAAAGGGAACATTATAAGGTGCCTTGGCAGACAGTGCACTTTATAATGTGCCCTCTGGAGTGCCTTATAGGGCGCCTTATGCGACACCTTAGGTTACGGCACTGTGAGGGTGTGTTTGCTGGCAGCACACATTTAAATTAAAAATGAAAATGCCTCAGACAACACTGATTTAAAGTAAAGGGTAATGCTTCAGACAGCCTTACTCATTAAGCCCACTGGAGGATTGAACTCATGACCCCTGTTTCATCAATCATTGTATTAACCAGTGTGCTACACCTCTGCTGCTGTGTTTGCAGGTCAGCACTCCTAATTAAGCTAACACGCGTTAACATGCCACGGCTCCCTCTATCGCGCGATAACGGACTTTATCGCACGATAACCCGCAATGCTACATTAAGACCGGAACGCCCACTACCTTATATGGCATTCGTCACAGTAAGACTGCAACTGACGCTGGTAACATTAAGACGGTTTAGTAAACATACCCCTTAATCTCCAAAGGTGAGGGCCGGGAGCAGCCTTCCAAGCTCCCACAGCAGAAGGAGAGTCCCAAAGCCTCAGGGGATTGGCATCAGTCCTCAGAGGTCATCCTCCTTGAGGAGACTCCCTCGATGGAGCCAGCTTCAGGCCCAATTCCTTTGGTGCCCATGCCGGTGCCTGCAGAGCCTACTGGCCTGGAGGTCAGGATGGCTGCCTTGGAGCGCAGAATTGCTGCCCTCCTGGCACTGCAGCGGGCCCTGACAACTGGTTCTTTTGGACCACTGACCAGACCCTCCATCACGGGAGCATCGCCATGGAGGTTCAATCTGTGCTGCAGCGGTTCCAACCTGGCTCTGATTCCAGGCACTGGTCCACCTCTCCCACGAGGGCCTAGACCTCTCCACCGAGTGCCTCAGGGTCTGATCGCTGGGAGCTCAGCCCATGGTGACTCCCCCTGCTGGTCATTGCACCGATGCCCATCAGATCCTGGAGGTATCTTTCAATACTAATTCCAAGTGGGAAACTGATGACGAGTCCCCGGATACTTGTCAACACTTGGATGTTCCCTTGGACCTATCCCTGCTGTAGGAGCACTGGCGATCCCCACCCGAGGCCCTCTCCCTCCAGGAGTTCATGCGGGACATGGCTTTAGGCTTATAAGAGCTGTGCCCTTGGCCCTTGGCCTGCTGTCCCTGATCTTCATAACTGAGGCGGAGGACGAACCTCTTGCAGGGGACTTTGAGATCATCCAGTACAAGGTTCCCCCATAGAAGGTACTCACAGTGACCATTCCTCTCATCTTTGAAAGTTTGCTCTTCAAGACATGGGAGACACCAGTTATAGTGCCAATATTGAGCAAGAGGCTCAATTCCATGTATCAGGTCTGCAAGAGCCCTAGCTTCCAGAATACACAGCTATCACACAACTCCATAGTGGTGGAGTCAGCCATGCATCAGATCAAGAGCCAGAAGATGCTCCTTGGTGCCCCAAGGCAGGGAGTCCCACACCATGGATGTCTATGGTAGGAAGTGTTACCAAGTCTCGATGCTTGTGGCCTGTATCCAGGTCAACCAGCTGTACATGGACATGTACTTGAGAGACCTGGCAAAGGAGCTTGCTGGGCTCTCAGCTGGGCTGTCTGATAAGCCTCTCCAGTGGTTCTGGACCCTCGTATTGATGGTCAAAGAGTGCTCCAAATACATAACTCAGGCAGCCTATGACAGCTTTGAGTCTATGGCTAGAGTGTCTGCGGTGGGCATTAGTGCCCAGTGCCTGGCATGGCTACAGCCCTCAGACCTGTAGCAATGGGTTCAGAACAAGTTGGTAAATGTCCCATGCCAGGGAGAGAACCTCTTCAGCAAGCCCATGATAGACAAAACTTCAGAGTTGGAGTCTGAGTTCATGACCAGAACCAGGCTCTCCAGGAAGGCTGCAGACTCTTCCCAATGGAAGACTTCAGGGAAAAAGCCCTTTTACCCAAAAAAGAGGAAGACTTATGGAACATACCCCCAATTTCTGGCCTATCCAGCTCCCCAACAAGGACAGAACGCCAAAGGCCAGGGGTATAGTTCTCATAAGCCTTTAAGCTCCCAAGCCCCAGACAGCGCCTCTGCCGCAGACTAGGGGATTTTTTGACCCTTTGGGCATAGCCAGTCTTCCCTTCTGAGGTCAGAAGCCGCAGCATACAGGGGGATGTCTGGTATTTTTTGCTCACTGGTGGTCCAGGATCACCACTGATGCTTGGGCTCTGCAGGTGGTCAGGGAGGGTTACATCCTCCACTTTGAACAGACACCAACTCAGTGCTTCCCTGGGGATCTTCCTATGACTCCTTTTCACCAGGAGCTTCTGCAACAGGAGCTTGTGGGCCTGCTGGCAGACAAGTTGGTGGAGCCCATTCCCTCCACTCATAGGGGAACCGGGTTCTACTCCCGTTACTTCCTGATTCCAAAAAGAACAGAAGGGTTTCAGCTCATTTTGGATCTATGGGACCTCAATTGGTTCTTGTTGAATGAGAAGTTCAAAATGGTTTCCCTTGGAACGTTGCTGCCCTACCTCCAGCAGGTAAATTGGCTATGATCCTTGGATCTCAAAGATGCCTATATCCACATCCTGATCCATCTCTTGCACCAGCAGTATCTCCGCTTTGTCATCAGAAGACAGCACTACCAGTTCCATGTCCTACCAGGACGAGGATGCTGACATATGCCCCCGGGTGTTCACGAAGTGCTTGGTGGTGGTCACCATCTACGCCTCCAGGGATGTTCATGTTCCCTTACCTGGATGACTGGCTCAAAAGGGACGGCTCCACTGATGAGGTCAGTCAGGCGGGGTGCCGCACCATCCTCCTTCTTGGAGCACCTGGGATTTGTTATCAACTATCCCAAGTCACACCTGCAGCCTGTTCAGCATCTGGAGTTCATAGGGGCCCTCCTGGACACAGTCCAGGCCAAGGCCTTTCTTCCCATAGATCAAGCTTGGCACCTTGCAGCCCTGGCTCAGGACCTGCAGGGTCGCTCAATAGCTCTGGCTGCCTGATGCTCCATCTTCTGGGACACATGGCCTCAACCGCGCACGACACACCCCATGCGTCTGGCCCAGTGGACCCTCAGCTCCCAATGGGCCCAGGTGATGGGCCACCTCCATGACAGGATCCGTGAAACCCTGGCTCTGGTGACATCCCTCAATTGGTGGTGGGAGCCATGACACCTTCTGGCAGGAATGCCTTTTCAGTCTCCTTCCCCTCAGGTGATCCTCATGACAGATACCTCAAAATTTGGCTGGGGAACCCACTGCAGCAGTCTACAGATGCAGGGCGTCTGGTCAGTGGCAGAATGTTTTCATCAGATCAACTTTCTCAAACTCAGAGCCATTGTGTACTCTCTACAGGTTTTCCAGAACCACTTATTGAACCAGGTAGTTCTGGTTCAGATGGACAATCAAGTGGTGATATTTTATTTCAACAAGTAGGGAAGTACTGTTGTGTCGTACCTCTTATGTGAGGAGGCGATTTATCTCTGGAACTTCACCCAGGAGAGGAGTATGCTCCTTCAGGCGGTGTACCTTCTGGGACAGGAGAAAGTCCTCATGGATCGACTCAGTTGGGTTCTCCAGCCCCACGAGTAGAGGCTGAACCCTCGAATGGCATGCCGCCTGTTTCAAACGTGGGGCTCCCCTACACTCAACCTCTTAGCTAGTCCCAGCAATGCCCAGTTGCCAAATTTCTCCTCTAGGATACCGGTCTTGCATTGAGTAGCTGCCAACAAATTCCTCCTGTCTTGGAGTGAGGGGCTACTGTATGTGTAACCTCCAACCCCTCTGGTCTCCAAGACACTTCTCAAGATTCAACGGAATCAGACCTCTGTGATCCTCATTGCCCCCAGATAGGCTGGGCAGCCATGATTTCCCCTGCTGTTCCGACTCTCTCAGGTGCCGCTGATTGCCCTGGGCTGGCCCTAGATCTGATATTGCTGAAGGATGGCTCCCTCCTGCACCCCAACTTCAGGTCCCTTGCCCTGATGGCCTAGCTGATGAAAGGGTAGCCCTTGGCCATTTTCATCTGCCCCGAGATGTTGAAGATGTCCTCCTGGTGTCCCGCAAGGATTCCACGAGGCGAGCATATGCCTTCAAATGCCATCACTTCTCCGTCTGGTGCATGGATTAGCGGGGTCAATCCCTGTTCCTTGTCAGTACCAACCATGTTGCAGTACTTGCTGCATCTTTCCCAAGCTGACTTGAAATCCAACTTGGTGAGGGTACACCTCAGTATGTTGGCAGTGCACCATCATTTGGTGGATGGGCAGCTCCTGTCCTCCTATCTGCTTGTGGCCCATATCATGCAGGGTATCTTGCTCACCTGGACTCCCATTTGTCCCCCAGCGACTGCCTGGGACTCAACTATGGTTCTGGGTAAGCTTATGGCTCCGCCCTTCGAGCCGCTGGCCTCCTGTCACCTCAAGTACCTTTCTTGGAAGATGGTCTTCCTGGTGGTGCTCACCCTTGCCTGCCGGGTCACTGAGCTGCAGACATTGGTGGCACATGCTCCTTACACCAGGTTTCACAAGAATAGGGTGGTCCTGTGCAAGTATCCTAGCTTGCTACCTAAGATGGTTTCCCCCTTTCATCTGAATCAAGAGGTGGTCCTTCCTACTTTTTTTCCCTGACCTCATACGAGTCAGGTGGAGGCCGCGCTCTACACTCTCAATTGTCAGAGAGTGTTGACTTTCTATCTCAAATGAATGAAAGCCCATCACCTCTCCTTGCAGCTCTTCATTTCCTATGACCCCAACAGGCTTGGATCGTGGTCTCTAAATACACCCTGTCCATCTGGGTGGCAGACTGCATCTCTTTCGCCTATGTACAGGCTAGTCTCTCCTTGGAAAGGCATGTCACTGCTCTTAACATGCGAGCAATGGCAGCTTCTGTGGCTAACTTGCACTCCGTCTCCTTGCCGGAGATCTTTGGGGTGGGCACCTGGTCCTTGGTCCATACCTTCGCAGCACACTACTGCCTGGAGGCCGACTCCCGGCATGACAGCTCCTTTGGCCAGGCGATACTCCATCATCTGTTTGGGGAATAATGCAACTCCTACCCTCCGACCCTTCTGTGAGTCCAGGCTACCAGAGAACTGCCTCGCTGTTGACACTTGGATCATGTCAGAGGTCTCGAGGCCAATCAGCACTCTCCACTGGCATTCACAGTTCAATGTTTTGGTTGTCCGTGGCCTTTTTACAGATTCTTTTCAGTAGCCTGTAGCTTGGGAGTCCCATATGTGAGGACTGGCTTCCTGCTTATTCGTGGAGAAAATATAATTATTCACCTATAGCAGGTGTTCTCCAGCAGGAATCAGTCCTCACAACCCTTCCTCCTCCACGTGGAGTTGTTTTTTCTTTTTCTGCTTCTTTAAGCTATGTCATCATACTGAGGTTAAGATGGCATCTTTGGGCAAGAAGGTGACCATGCATGCGTGGTAGAACTCCCAAAGGCTTTCTATGAAAGCTGGGGAGTGGATACCACATGGGCTTCATCAGTGCTAACATCACCCATATGTGAGGGCTGATTCATGCTGTTCCCAGAGAACACCTGCTACAGGTGAGTAACTACACTTTCCTCTAGCAGGGAAAATACTACAGCACTCTCCTTATCCTTAAACTAATGTGACTGACTTTATTATACTCTCTGTTCCCTAAAATATATATATATATATATATATATATAGATATATATAGATATAGATATAGATATATATAGATGACTAGAAACCCTGGTCCTTCTGGCCCACGTTTGCTGTCCTCTAGTGGGATTTGAACCCCTGACTCACATTCCAATCACCATTCTATTCATTTCTCTACCACAGCTGATGTCATTCATTTCTTTTTTACTTAAAAATAAAAAAAACCTTGCTGCCCTTCTCCTCTTCCCCGCAGCTGCTCACCGCAGCCCTGGAACATTGCCAGACTCCCAGAAGAAAGAAACCTATCCAGATATCTTCTAATTTTTTATTTTCACCACTTTGTTACAATAACACTAGAAATCTGTAAATGTTTAGATTTAGATGCTAAATTGAAAACCAAAAGTGAAGACAATTGTTCAGGTACATAGTCATTGAACAATTTATAGAGAATTATGTAACATTTAAATTTAACCAGATTCAGAACCTTAAGCCGATGTAGTTCACAAAACAATGGGGTCACTGGAGTGTTTCTAGATACACCATATATAAGTCATGCTGCAGTACATTGGAAGAACTGCAGGCATTTCAGCTGCCTCTGAGAACAAGTAGTCCAAATAAGCAAAAATGGTACTTTGAACTAAGAGCTGAAAATGATCTGTAGAGAAAAAAAGTTTAATTCATGTAACTGATTCAATCTGAAAAAGGACCTCGCTATCACAGAACTAAAATGAGCCTCAAACAATAAATGATCATCTAGTAAATCTCCAAGAACATGGAGTACTGGATCAAAGCATAAACCTAACCATTTAGATGCCTCAACTAAGGAATTAGGGAGCGGTTTAGCATTATTAAAGCACAGGGCCTTCGTTTGAGATGTATTTGCTGTAAATGTAATCTCTAAATTCTCATCCACCTCTCAAGTAACTGTAGAGTATTATTCATTTTTGAGTAAAAGTCATTTGATGGTGAAGTAAATGTTAGCAATACAGAGATATCATCTGCATAATTATTTAACTTTAGATTGCTTTAAGGGAGAAACCAACCTAACGTTATCATAAGAACATTAGAAAGGGTTGGTGAAAGCAGAGAGCTCTGTGAAACACTACAACAGGCTCTCCATCCCGCCAAGCAATCCACACCAGTCTTAATCTGGTATGATCTATTCTTTAGAAAGCCCAAAAAACACTTATGCACTAAACCTGAAATCCCAAGATGATCCAAAATGGCCAACAGAATTTCATGGTTAGCCAAATCGAAGGCCGCAGTAAGATCAAACTGCAATAAAATCACTATGGGGTATGTTTACTAAACTGCGATAATGTGATTCACGTTAGGATCCACGGTAGAGGCAGAAATCCCAAATAAGGACATGGGCATCATTACCGATAACGCGCGTTACAAGGCGCCATAAATTAACGAGCGTTACATGGCACGTTACCGCGTGTTAATCTTAAGAAGGTGCGCAGACATCACAACACAGAAACAGAGCTGTATCACACTGGTTACTACACTGATTAATGATACAGGGGTCATGGGTTTGATTCCCTAGTGTGTCTAATGCATAAGGCTGGCTGAGGCATCACCCTTTGCGTTTAAGTAGTGATTGTTGAGGCATTTTATTTTTATTTTAATTAGTGCTGCCAGCAAACACACCCTCACGGTGGCGTAACCTAAGGTGCCGCATAAGGCACCCCATAAAGCACTCCATAGGGCACATTATAAAGTGAACTGTCCGCCAAAGCACCCTATAATGTCCCCTATAGGACACCTTATAAGGCACCTTATAAGGCGCTTGATAGGGCGCCTTATAAGGTGCCTTATGGGGTGAGGGGCGGGGGAGAGGGGCGGGGGACAGGGGGGGACAGGGGAGAGAGAGGGGGAGGGGAGAGGGGAGAGGGGGGGAGAGGGGGGGTATTTGGACCCATAGGCAGATTATGTACCACCACACAACCCACCTTCTGGGGCTCAGGGTGGGAAACAGGATCACCCACCAATAGATCCACATACTACCTCCCTGCAATGGCAGCAGTAGAAGGGACGATCAACCCCAGTCCAAAATTGTGTTCAGTCTTCAGTCAGGTGGCTCATTGCTGATAGATTGGCAGCCATAGCTGCTGTTATTGTATCGATCCATCTCATTGCTGGCCTTCCTCTTTTGCGTTGACCTTCTACCTTGCCAAGCATGATGTCTTTCTAACGATCTCTGTCTTCGCATGATGTATCCAAAGTATGAAAGTTGAAGTCTTGTCATCTCGATTTCTAAAGAAAACTTAGGTTTGATCTCCTCTAGTACTGACTGGTTTGTTCTTTGGGCAGTCCATGGTATACACAGTATTCAATACCAGCACCATAATTCAAAGGAACCAATTTTCTTCCTATCTTTTTCACTGTTCAGTTTTCGCATCCATATGACATTATCAAAAATACCATGGCTTGAACAAGTCGAATCTTTTTATGGAGAGAGACATCTCTGCTCTTGAGAATCTTGTCTAGGTCTTTCATAGCCATTCTGCCAAGAGCAATGCGTAATCAGATTTCTTGACTGCTTGTCGTTTCTTTATTGAAAAACCAAATGCATGCAAAAATGCAGTATAATCCTGAACATTAATATCTTGTATGTCTTCTAAATGAAGATTAATATCTCCTAGTCATAAACAATTAGGAAAGGCGGTGATCCAAGTTGATAACAAAAATCAAAGTAAAGCTCTTGTACTCTGAAACAAGAGCCTGGAGGGTGATAGACCAGAATAAAAGCACATTTTCACCTAAGTTCCAAGCAGAAACTTCACAACATAAAGCTTCCAAATCCGGCAAAATAATAGTACTGTATCTAACAATTTCAAATGAAAAAGACTTATAGAAAATCAATAATCCCCCTCCTATTTTGCCTACCTGTGGTACATTTATAGAACTAAAACCTGGAGGACAAATTTCAAATACTGCTGGATCATTCTCAGAACGTAACCAGGACTCAGAAATAAACACAAAGCCTGGGTCCTTATCCTTGAGCAAATTGTGAAAAAGAGGTACCTTATTACACACTGACTGAGCATTAACACTTAAACAAGGGATTGGGACATCCTCTAGATGGTAGTTATAAGAAGGTTTCTTGAACTAGAGATGATAAGCATCTATTTTGTGGTCTGTGACCATTATACACTCTAATCCTTCTAGGTCTAGAAAGGAGAACCTCGATTGGAAAAGCAAGACTATCTTGCAGGACATTCACTGACGATTCAATTTAGAAAAGCTATAAATCTTATCTATTGTAGTAAAAACTGGAGAAGCCTGAATATGGTTAAAATCCCCCTGTATCACTGGGAGTGGAGGAGTAGCCTAGTGATTAGAGCACTGGTTTGGTAACCAAGCAACCAGGGTTCAATTCCCACTAGCACTGTTTGTGGCCTTGGGCAAGTCACTTAACCCTCCATTGCCTTGGAAGAAAGGCCTGGCAATCTACTTTCAGTGACACTGCCACAAAAACCCAGGAGCTTCTGGGTCATCAGGAGTCAGGACTGACTCAAAGGCACACATTGCATTGCATCACTGAATTCTCAAGATAGTGTAGGAGCAGGACTGTTAAATATATCCAATACATTTTTGTCCTCTCACTAACATATCTGAAAAATGTTTTGTCCTCCCCATTTTACTGAGTTGGCTATTTTTTATTCTATTTGAATCTTTGCTTTCATGGCTACTTTCCTAGCTTCTCTTAGTTTTTCTATGTATTGATGCTTGGCTTCCTTTTTCTGTGATCTCTTGTAGTTTATAAAGGCAACCCTCTTTTTTCTCGCCTTTTCAGCTGCTTCTTTCGAGAACCATAGTAGCCTCCTTTTCCTTTTACATTTACTTGTTTTCTTAACACTAGAAGCCCCAAAGTGTGTCAATTGACGCAAATGCATCTTCAAAGTTGTATACCAGTGCCACTGCTAGAACCATGTCAGTCATGTTCCATGACTTTGTTAGCAAGGTCAAGATGTTCAAATATGTGCATCGAAAATTAATGACAGATGCACCACCTGGCGGGAAAATGAATTTATACCTAGAAGCCCCAAAGTGCATCAATTGACACACTCAATTGTTTTGGATGCGTCAATTGACGCACTTTGGGGCTTCTAGGTATAAATTCATGTTCCCACTAGGTAGCGCATCTCAATCACTGTTTACAGTTTTACTCCAACATTATAAACAATAAACACATGATGACATGTAATGACGTCACATACTGCACGTATTTAACAAATAAGTAACTTCACATTAATTCACATCTGCATTTCATGCTAAACGCAGTCATCGTGATAATGCGTCAATTGACGCACTTTGGGGTTTCTAGGTAAAATTCATTTTGGGGCTTCTAGTGTTAATATAAAAGATTTGTTGCCCTTAAAATATCCCCTTTCAGTTTTACCCACTGCTTTTCTATATCTCCCAGTTGTTCCCACCCACTAACAACTCCTTGAGGTATTGTCCCATCTCGGCAAAGTTAGTTTTCCTAACATCTAGGACCCTCACTTTTGAATGGACTATATCAGCCCTTGTCCTAAAACTGAACCACACCATCCAGTGATTACTGAGTGCAAGATGACTACCCACTGTAACATCAGAAATACTCTCCCCATTTGTAAGCATCAGGTCAGTATGGCCCCCTCACGTTTGGGTTCTGTTATCAGTTGTTGGAATAGTTTTCTCTATAAAAAATCCAGGATCTCCTTACTTCTAGATGGCACCACAGCAGGGATGTCCCAGTCAGTATCTGGCAAATTAAAATTACCCATCAGCAGCACTTCTCATTTCATAGCAATACTGCGAATGTCTTCAATTTAATCTCTCTCCACTTCTTCTGCCTATGAAGGAAGTCTATATATAATACCATTGCAAATGGATGGACCATTCCCTCTGTCCAGTTTAAACTACAGTGCCTCCCCATTCTCTCATAAACCCTGCAATTTTGCAGCTTTAATATTATTTTTTTAAATTTAGTGCCACTTCTCCTTCCTTTCTTCCTACCCTGTCTTTCCTGAATAAATTATAGCCTGGTATAATTATATCCCAGCCTTAGTTCTCCATGAACCATGTCTCTGTAACTGCCACTAAATCCAAGTCAGCCTCTTCCATTAAAACCTCAATATCCAGAATCTTATTTCCCATACTGCAGGCATTACGACACACCGCATTCCAGATGTTGCCCTTTTTATCTATGTAGAGCTATTTAATGTTTCACTTACCTGGGAACCTTTTCACCCATCCCCAACAAATCTAGTTTAAAGTCTTCTTTAATAGGTTAGCCAGTCAAGTGCAAAAGAAACTTCAACCCTTCCTGAATAGTGGACAGCATCTCTGCTCGGCAGCCCTTGGAAAATCATTCCATGTTCAGGAAACCAAAATGCTCTCGATGACACCAACCATGCAACTTCTCTGCCACGGCCCTTACCCTCAACAGGGAGGACTGAGGAGAATACCACCTGTGCATTTGTCTGCTTCACCCTCTTTCCCAAAGCCATGAAGTCTACTACTACTACTGATCATTTGTATAGCGCTACAAGGCTTATGAAGCACTGTACAGACACATGTAAGAGAGAGTTCCTGTTCATCAGAGCTTACAGTCTTGCCAAGAAAACAACACAACATTTGAGGACAGGGATACAACTAGGGGAATGGTAAGGAAACACATAGGAGACTAAGCAGATCAGGATCCAAAAGCGGCCTCAAAGAGGTGAGTTTTCAGCCTGGATTTGAAAAGGGCCAGAGATGAAGCCTGCCATACAGATTCAGGTAGTTTGTTTCAGGCATAAGGAGCAACAAAGTGAAAGGATTGAAGTCTGAAGTTGGCAATAGAAAGACACTGATAGAAGCTATTTGCCAGAAGAGCGAAGATCCCAAGGAGGGGTTTAGGGAGAGATAAGAGAGAAAAGGTAGTGAGGAGCAGCAGAATGAGTGCACTTAAAAGTCAGTAGTAGAAGTTTGAACTGGATATGGAACCAATGAAGTGACTTGAGAAGAGCAGTTATATGAGCACATAGAGGCTGGCGGAAAATTAGTCGCACAACTGAGTTTTGAACAGATTGAAGGGGATTGAGATGATTCAGAGGGAGACCAGCAAGGAGGAGGTTGCAATAGTCTAGATGGAAGATGACTGAAGAGTGGATAAGTGTCTTAATAGTCTGTTCAGAAAGGAAGGAGCAAATTTTACTGATGTTATAAAGGAAGAAGCGACAGGTTTTAGCTATCAGTTGGATGTGTGTGGAGAAGGAGAGGGAGGAGTCATAGACGACCCCAAGGTTGTGGGCCGAGGAAACAGGGAGTAATAGAGTATTATCCACAGAGATGAAGAAAGAAGAAGGGGGGAGGTTGGTTTAGGTGAAAAGTAAGAAGCTCAGTTTTGGCCATGTCCAATTTCAAACGGCGGTGAGACATCCAGGTGGCAACGTCAGAGAGGCAGGTAGAGATCTGGGCCTGGATTGTCAAAGAGATTTCAGGTGTTGAGAGGTGGATCTGAGAGTCATCAGCATAAAGGTGGCACTGAAAACCACGTGAGGAGATGAGTGCACCAAGAGATTGGGTATAGAGGGAGAAAAGGAGTGGACCCATGACAGACCCTTGGGGTACACCAACTGAGAGCGGGATAGCAGCAGAGGAGGATCCACCAACACAGACGCTGAAAGTGTGATGGGAGATATAATATGAGAACCAGGATAGGACAGAGCCCTTGAAACCAAATGAGGACAAGGTATTGAGGAGAAGGTGATGATCTAAGTCATTCTTGATATGCTCGGGGGGGATACCTAGCAGAATCATTTGTGCCAACATGGATGAGCAACATTGGATAATAGTCAGTAGTCTTGATGAGCCTCAGCAAACTCTCTGTAACATCTTGGATTTTGGCACTTGGCAGACAGCACACCTCCCGGGACGTCAAGTCTGGTCAGCAGATGGATGCTTCACTACCCTTCAGAAGAAAGTCACCAACCACCACTATCCTTCGCTTCCTGTGATGTACGTGCATATTTTATAAAATAAGTGAGCACACAAGTGGAATGCAGGCACAAATTTACACCTGCCTCAGAGCTGCTGTAAATGTCTGTGTCAGCTTTTGCATACTACTGGGACTAGATTTGAGAGCATATTTTATACAGGCACCAATGTTGTCTTGATAAAATAGATGTCTTTTTGGACTTCTCACAAAGGCATCCTGTTATAAAATTGGGCCTTATATGTCTCTTACTGTAGCAATGGATTTGTGTTTGCATCATGTCTGCACAGTAAATCATTAATGATCCATTCCATTCAGAAATAATAGACCAATATAGCATCCATTATAAATTCATTTATTTTCTCAGGGGAATGAAGAGCCCATTGACAAAGGCATAAGGTCATTAACTCTTACTGTGACCTTGAACAGATGTCTTTGATTCCTCATACCTGAGTTTACCCAGCTATACAAAAGTAGCAGTTACACTGTCAAAAGAATACAAAGAGGAAAAGCAGGAGCTAGTGAATAAATCAGAGGAGGAGCAATAGTGACTAAAGCAGGAGCTATGAAGCCCCATTTTACGCAGGGACTCAACATGGGATAGCCCGGTCAGAACGTTCATATTTCCCTAGTATTTTAAGACAGGCGCTGTCAAATGTGGAGCCTTTCGTAAAGTACATTTAAGTGATTTTGCAAAAACTATGTAGAAAGAAAGAGGCGCATCACCTGGCAGCGTCCACGCATAAGTGCTGCCACTATACATACAGGAAGTAATTCTGTGAGGAGCTGCGTAAAGTTATGCGCCATCAACATGCTGCTCAAGTCATGCATTGTCAATGACTTATGCTTGTGGATGGGCCTTTAGACACATACTTTAGCAGTTCACTATTTTGAAAGTACACATGTTGGGTCAATGATGTGTACTTTTGGTGTGGACATGCACAGGAGTAGATTACCATCTACTTCCTTAAGGCACATTTTAGATAGGAGGTGGGGATTAGAATTCAGATATCGAGGTCATCAAGTTTACAAGTGTGGCAGTATTTTAAAATCGACAGACGAAACCCAGCAACTTGCATGTGTGCGTACTGCCATGTCACGACATGCACATGCTCGTAAATGCCAGCACACGTATGTGCAGTAGAGCCATCTTGCAAACCTAAACATGCAGATGCTCTTAATTCATTCAGGGGACTGCGTCTTGACCACATTTGAATTTGGAGGGGGAAATATATATTGGAGGATTAAGGAGGATATCCCCTTTAATCCCTCCTGTTAGGGGCACATTTTTAATACCTAGGAAGCAGGTGTAAATGCAGATGTGAACAATGCTGGCCTGCACAAGAGCAGGACCCTCTTGCAAAACCAAACAGCGATACACAGGAGGCAAGAGTGGAGGATGAACACAGATGGGGATTCAATAAAGCATCTGTGTTCATCCTGCACTCTTGCCTCCTGTGTATCGCCGAACAATGTTGGCCTTCCATGGACATTTCCCATATGAAATGGGGAATACAGGTGTAGCTTTTTGTCCCACCCAGGACATGCCCTCGAGCAACTTTGATGTGGTATGGACAGCCATGTGTAAATCAGATCCTTTCTAAAATGGCCATTTGCACATGGAGGCCAGTCACGTGTATATGCCTTATACATGTGTGAATTGCGAATAAGGATTTTAAAATACCCCCCATACATTATAAAATATTAGAACTTACGCATGTTCTTTAGAGGTTTAAGCATGGGCATTTACGCCAGCCCTAGAATTGGTAGAAGTGCTTGTGCTAAGGTTTAGCATATGCCTTCGGATGCTCCTGCCCTTATTAGATAAAGAGAAGTAGGTGCGTGCTTTTCTTTATAAAATAGGCTTAAAATAGGTGCATTCTGGGTGCCTAAAACTAGGCACCCAATTATAAAATTAACTTGACTTCCATGTGTAACTCCTTGTTTATTGTAAACCGCGCTGATGCTGAATAGTGTGGTATATAAGAGACTATAAATAAATAAATGTGACCCAGTTCTACAATGTACGTGTAAGTGGCAGCAGTGGCATTAAACAGCTCCGTAATGCTTACCTTTAACCTCCAGCGCTTCAAGGCTGTTTGGCTTCTACCCCCTCTGATATCCAATGCTGCAGGTCTCAGAGAGGTGCAGCAGCAACAGCAGTGGGCTGCCCTAGACCATTGGCACTCTAGGCAGCTGCCTAGTTCACCTACTGGTCACGCCGGTCCTGCCTTAGCCTGAGCAGCAGTGTCCCATCACAGGGTTCCATGGAGAAGTAATAGGCCTACAGGGGTGAGCTGGTAGCAGTTCTTTTTCATAGTGCTCCAATTGCTGTCAGTCGCTGAGCTTTTGAAAGGTTTAAGTCTGACATAGCACTGCTTCTCAGACCGAGTGGGGTATGGGAGAAAGTGCCGCTGGAATGGAGGAAGAGGAGGAGGGGCGTGATATAGCATGGCACTCGTAGGCAGGTGCTTAGTTTACCTGATTGGAAAGTTGGGCCCATGCACTGTGCTGGAGGCTGGATTCATGTTTCCGTCATCTAAGTGTAGCAGGGAGATCACAATATGCTTCCTATTGAAGAAAGGTCTCCTTTCATACTGCAATAAATCTTTAGGCTTTATGGTTCTTTCTTGCCAGTTGTGTCATTATTTTAATGCCTCCCATCCCACTGGGGGTGCTCTTTGAAAAATAATCTCATCTGCAGGGCACAATTCTGCTGCCTTCCACTTAGCATAAGTGCTTCTGACTGTGAACAAGCGCTAAATCAATATAGAATATGTTCTGCTAGAGCACAGTGGCTTTAGAGCTGCTTTTGCGAATTCAGCTTTCCTTTCACCTCCTGAGCAGGAAAGAAGGATGCACCAGCTTATTCGGAGCTTATCACTCCATGGCTTCGATAACGAAAACTTAGGTATATGTCAATGGGACCTATGACTAACAGTAAGCTTCCAGATTATCGCTGTTTCACTTTATCACATTCTAATTTACTCTTCTACTGCACAGTGGAATTAGAATGCAAAGCTGTGGATGCATTCCATTTGGAACTGATATTATTTACACAATAGCTCTTCTTTATCTGGTGTCAACTAAATTTCTGTCTCGGAAGCTGGCTGTGAATATGTCTTCAGTTGCAAAGACCTAACACACCTATGAGGTGTGATAGAAGTGTCAGTAGGCTGTTGGATTCTGTGTAACTTGACAGCTGAGAAGGAATGAAGCTCCTGTCCCCAAGCAATCCTTTTCTGTACACATATAACAAAATGCTGACATAATGGTAACAAAAAGCACTGCACACAGTGAACATAATAACATAACAAGTTGAAAAGGGCACGCTTACAGAGCGATGGAATGGCACATTTCCCCCTTCCTCCATTCGCAAACTAAGGCATATCTGTGCGGGGCACTTGATTGAAACAGCCATAGTAAAGAGTGTCTCAGTAGGCTAGCAGGACATATGTGAGTGGGTATCTGGGTGGGTGGGGATAATGTGAGTAGTAACGGAAAGAGTGTGTGTGCATATCAATAGTATGATATGTATATCTACCATTAAGGGGAGAGTTTAGCTGTTCATCTGTGGCAATGTGAGGTTGGAATGTCAAGAACGTTGGGGGTTGTGTATTATGTGTCTATGTGTGACTGTGTGACATGGGAGTGGGGGTGTGTGTTAGGTCTGTGTGTGTTACTGTAAGCATAAAGGTTTCTCTCTACCTTGCACTTTTCCCTGTCCTACATTTACTTGTTGTCCTTCCATCTAACTATTCCCCCTTCTTCCCTGCCCCATGCTCCCTCTTGTACGCTCCCTCTGCCACCCAACTTTACATGCTTTCTCTCTTTCCTGGCATCCTTACACTTTCCCCCTTCCCCTTCTACTCTTTCCCCTCCCTGCCCTCTCCCCTCTTCCCCACAGCTTCTCTTCAGTTTGATTCCTCTTTGGTCATGCGGCTCCTTTTCCAATGCAAGAGGGGAGGTTTATTTCAATTGTGAGGCTGCATGTTTTTCAGCTGTGGTCAGCAGCTTGGCATTGTTCTGTATTTGTGTGATGAGGCCTGCTTTTCCTACCTCCCACAGCGGCTGCTCACTTCCCCCATCAGCTCATCTCCTCTTTCAGGGGAGCAGGGTCTGGTCTTCTTATCATTCATATCCACCACATCCTTCCACCACCAATTCTTCTTCATTATTCCTCCTCCACCAGCTATCGGGTGATACTACAAACAAGTGAATCACACTGTCATAGGCATGCTCAAACAGATGAACACGGATGGACAAATATGTTATGCTGGGTCAGAACAATGGTCTGTTGAGCCCAGCATCCTATTTTTGATAGTGTCTGACATGTGTCACTTGGATGTACCTAATGGGGAGATAGCAAGTCGAATGATTATGGGGTCTATTCTGAACCATGAATAGTGGGGATGGACATCCCATTGGGATATCTATCCCCGCTATTCATCTACCTTTCCTGTCCCTGCCAAGCCTCCCTGTACGAACAGGGAGTTTGGACAGAGAAGGGGCTGGGAAAGGCACGGAGGCAGAGACAGGGCGGGTAGTGGGCTGTCTGTGGCCCTGGACATTCAGGGCCGATTCTGCTGTCGGCCCTGTATGTCCCAGGCCAGCAGACTAGACAGGGAACTTATTTCACCTCTGAGGTGGAATAGGTTCCCCTAGATGGGTGGTTCCAGCAGGCCCAGGGTGCATCAAAGGGTGGGTGGGCCATAGGAGACTCCCTGCAGCCCGACCCTGGCCTTGGAAGGCCAGATCGAGGGTCAGGCTGTGGGGAAAGAAGGAAGTCGGCGGCGGTCGGGGTTCATGACTCCTGAATGGAGCCACGGTACCATGGCAACTGGATGCCATGGTACCATGGCTCTATTCAGGAGCCCTGACTGAGTTGAACAGGACCTGTATGTACAAGCCAAATGGAATAGGGTCCAGGCCTGCATGTACAGGTTTAGACAGTATTCTGATCCCACAGGGGCTGGATGTGCTCCATGGGATCAGAATCCTGTCTTCTCTGTGCTTCCGGTTCCGACCAGACACACAGAGGCCGGCACGTCTACAATAGGCCTCCACGTGACTATTTATTTGCAATAGGCCTGTTCTCCAGAAGCTTGTCCCAATCATCAGAGCCTGTTCCAGAGTTGGTTCAAAATGTTGGCATCCTAGACAAACCTTAAGCCTCATAACCCCCCTCCCCTCCCCCCAGCTGTCAGAATCTATAGCTTAGTTTTTGTTGCCCTGCTCTTTGCCACCCTCCAGAAGATGCCACCCTAGGCGACCATCTAGTTTGCCTAATGATTGGGCTGTCCCTGCAAATCATGTTGAAACTCAGTTATGTTACTGGCCTTCAGCTCATGTACCAGCAACAAATTTCACAGCTCCACTGTGCAATGACTGAAAAAAACACTTTCTTAAATTTATTTTACATTTGCTACTAGTTGCTTATATGGAGTGCCCCCTAGTCCCAATCAATGTTCTCTCTAAATTGCAACCCTTCTCCTCCCCCTCCCACCATCCTTCCAGCAGCCATGCCCCTATTTCCTCATCAAGAAAGAACATGAGGAATATATCCTTCCACACAACCCCATAGAACAGCAGCACCAAGGGTCTGACCCTCAAACCTCATTCAGTTGTCATCCATATGTTTTACAAAAATGAGACACTGGGTGCCATAAAGCTATCTATTCCTTCATCAGTTCTGCCTCATATTTAGCTAACAGGGACACTAAGGGGTATGTTTACTAAACTGCAGTAACGTTACAGACCGCGCGGTAGGTAACGTTAACGCATGGTAGGTAACATTAACGCGCGTTATTTAATGTTAACGAGCGGTAACGTAACATTAACGCACGGTAACATTACAACCCGCGCGGAAGCGTTCCGCAGTGTGGTAGACACCGCAGAGGGAGGAGAGAGGGCGGAGAGCTGGGGTCAATGGGCGGGGAGTGGGTGTGGAGAGGCTCCCTGCACACTAACGCATTGAACTGAAGGGCTGAATCCTACCGCAAATGAAAACCTGCCATTAGATGCACATTTGCAGGAGAGAGAAACCATTTAAGTGTCAGCAATGTACAGCATAGGCAGGGAGCCCAAGAAAGGTGATAGTAGTGCTCCATTGGCAGCAACAGCATAGTGCCCAGATATGAAAGGCCACTATGGTGATGGCGCAAATGGGACATGGGGGCTGCAGGCAGAACATGCAGTGGGGGCTACTGGGGCATGGGGTAGACTAGGCGGTTGCCTAGGTGGCACATAGGAATGCAGAAAATGGGCACCAGCAAGACAGCAACAGACCAAAGTCAAACATGCCCATGAGTCTGTGTCCCACAGTGTCCCATCCATGGGACATTACCCAGCAGGAACGTCAAGGGGCACATAACATTGACAGGCAGTGTTGGGGGAAGCGTGGACAGCTATGTAGGCACCCCTACCCCAGAACCCACACCTTAGGCAGCCGCCTACCTGCCCCCTGGATGGCCTAGGACTGCACACCATCGGCACCGACAGCATATGGTCATGGCGGCATGGCGGGGGGGGGTGTTTGTGCTGGTGGGAGTAGTGGCATCCACCTGCAGTGGACCTAGCTCATGCCCTGTAACAGTACGTGGTGTGCAGTGCAACAGAAGAGGTCTGGCTGGGGAACATAAGGGTAGCCCCAGGGACCACTATGCTGCTGTGGCAACAGTGTGGTGCAATACACTCAGCCAGTATGTCCAAGAGCAAAAGGTTCAAGTCCCATCTGTGGAACCTGCAGAGCATCACCCCATAGTTTTATCCCACAATGCAGCCACAACAACAAGATGTGCAAACCCCAACGCAGCAGTGCACAGGGGTACAAACACCCACTCACACGGGCCACACTATCCACAGCCTCATAGAGTGTCAGGCTGTTGGCCCCAGCACGGAGCTGCAGTTATCACCAGAGCACTACAACTACCCCCTGCACAGTTTAGCAATGTCAGCACTGTGCTCAGGACCAGTGTGGTGGGCAGGGTTGTCAACCACCTCTATCTCTGCAGAATGCTGAGATAGTTGTGGGAGTGTGCGTATGTCTATCCATTGTTTTGTGTCTGTCAACGCCTCACTGAGCCCACATTACTCACACAGTTTCCAGCGTTAGCCTGCAAATGTGCATAATGAGGAGCAAGGTATTGTGGGTATGGCCCAGACAGGGCAGATTGGCCAGGATGCACCTGCACAGGGTGGAGGGCAATGGCTGGGACACTGTAGTGCTCGACCACCACCTGCATGGGTAGGGTGGCCACGGCATGTCATGCTGGTAGGTTGCTCTCACTCTGACCGAGTAGTGGCCATGGCATGTCCATGCTCCCACTTAGTGCTGCACATTATTTGTTTCTAGTGATACCTGTGTGTTCCTGGTTCTGGGGCTCAATCATGGAGATACCTGCTTGGTGTTTGTGCTGTGCATCCCACCTCTGGGTGTATAGGGTTCCCCTATGAGCATGCACTATGGACTGGCTAGTGGGCTGTCTGCAGTTATTCAGTGCATGGTGAGACCACTCTGTAGGATGTTGCAGATGCAGTCTGATTGTGCTGGCAGATGGCAGACTGTGGCATGGAGCCTTCCCCTGCCCACCACAAGCATCACTGCTGGTATGCCACGGTCACATGTATGGTTCTGGCCCATCAGCCCTGGAGGGCTGTCATTGGCCAGCAGGAATGTGGTTGCTGGTATTATAGCCATTCCACAGGGTGCAGGCACCTGTCCCACCACACCCTCATCTACAATAGTAGTGATTGTGGGCCCCTTGGGATATATAGTTGCATACCACTTAGACCCATAGAGAAAATGCTACCTAAACCTCATGCGAGTCTAGCCCCCACCCCACTGCTGCCCTGATAACAGGTACCCATGGCAGCCAGACCTTGACACTGTGTACACACTAATCTGAGTGGTGTCCAGTCCCACAGAACCACATGTGACTGCCAAATCCAGATAGTAACAGAAGTACTTTCAGTTGCACTAGTAGGAGTACCAGTTACCCACTGGTAGTGATGGAGATGTGCAGCAGGACCTAGCTCTAGCACCACATGTACTGTGGACCTAGTGCTGGGCCCCCATCCTATCCCTCAGGGTGAACACAGAACCTGCACAATGGCATGGTCTGTAGCTACTCTGTGCCAGTATCACGCACTGTCAGTCCATCTTACCACGCTGCAGTACCAGTGAGGTGCAGACCCCATTTGGTGGTCAGCTGTAGGCCGCTGTTCTGCATGTGCAATGCATCATGGGTGCTGGTGGGGTTATCCTATCCTGGCACACAGAGCAGACAGTTTGTGCGGTGACCTGCAGTCCATCTGTACCCAGCCAGTGCTGTGCAACAAGCCATAGAGCAGGGGTGGGGAACCCTGGTCCTGGAGAGCCGCAGACCAGTCAGGTTTTCGGGATAGCCCTAATGAATATGCATGAGATATATATGCATTAGAGATATCTTGCCAACCTGACTGGTTTGTGGCCCTCCAGGGCTGGATTTGGAGACCCCTGCCTTACACCTCTGTCATTTACGATTGTGAGTGGGCAAGGTGCAGATGTCCAAGACATCAAAAAGATTAGATAGAATTTGTCACATTCCTCCTCGCTTCTCACCACCACCAAAATATTGTCGTTTAGACAACCTTATGGTGGTGGTGAGAATTGAGGAGGAATGTGACACATTCTATCTACCCTTTTGATGTCTTCAACATCTGTACCTTACCACTCACAATCATAACTGACAGAGGTGTAAGGTAGGGGTCTCCAAATCCAGCTCTGGAGTGTCACAAACCAGTCAGGTTGGCAGGATATCTCTAATGCATATATATCTCATGCAGATTCATTAGGGATATCCTGAAAACCTGCAGGGTTGTGGACCTCCAGAACTGGATTTGAGTAGCTCTGTTCTAGGCAGTGATCATGAGGTTTGATTCCTCGTTGTTCCTTCCTGTCCATGTCTGATGTTTTGCATGCCTGTGACAGTCATATCTTTGCAGATCCGTGCTGCCAGCCCATAATACCCTCACTACAGTTGCCATCACTCCCTATACGACGTTATAAGGCACCTTACTAGGCACCATACAAGGCACGTCATAAGGCACTTTACAGGGCACCTTACTAGGCACAGTACAAGGCACGTGCCTTGTACTGTGCCTACTAAGGTGCCTTATAACGTGCCTTATGACGTGCCTTGTATTGTGCCATATACCGTGTGTTAGCCTAAGGCGCCTTCTAACGCGCGTTAACTGACACAGCTTGCCATAATGATGCACCGCCCATTCCCTTATATGGGAATCCAGGGAAACTAACGCAGGGAATGTTACCGCAGTTTAGTAAACATACCCCTAAGTTCCACCAAAAAAGAACATTCAAGAGAGCTCATTGCTTCCAGTTACTTAGGATGGTCTTCAGTGCACGCATTATCCAAATAACAATCTGTTGCGAGAAGGCAAGTCCCCTTTAGCAATGGTGAATCTAATAAATACAGATGCCACAGGCTAAGGGAAATTAAATATAAAGATAGAAAATACTCATTGCCATAGCTTTTGCTAAAATTTGATCACAATGAAGCAATGAAAATACGTGCAAAAAGATCCACATTTCTGACTTGCAGAAATAACATTTATTAACCCTTGGAGTACCGATGGGGTCAAAAGTGACCCCTTTGTGAGTTTCACAACGCGTATCTCAGAAACTAGTTGTTCAAGAATGCAATCTTTTTATGATTTTTCACATGTCAATATTCTCTTTATATTGCACCATGAGAGGAATAATTTTCATCCGCTAGGTGACACTAGTGATGAATTGCAGCACAGAGTACCAGTGGGGTCATTTTTGACCCCAGTTGCTTACGTCCAGTTTGGATCGGGATACAATTTGCAGTTTTGTGAATTTTTTTATCTGACAAAGGTATTTATCATTAATTATGTATCATTTATTTTTTGTACTCTTATTTTATGAAAATTGCACATTTTCTGTAATTGATATCATATGTTCTCTCATTATTTCCGATGAAATCTAAAGGCTTTCAGCTCCTTCATCACGATTATTGTACACCTATAGTAAAACTGCTTTGCGTTTTATTCAACTTTATCTTTGTTTATTTATTTTAGGTTATTGTTTATGATGTCAAAACGAAAGTATTCAGCTGCCCAAGTAAGAGAAATATTGCAACGAGATGCTGACAGTGACGGCTCTGAGTCGTCTGATGATGCAGCATATTCAGCAAGCGAAGAAGTATATCAGCCAAGTTCGAGCGATAAATCTGATGATGGCAGTCATGATTCAGATGGCGACAGCAGTTGGTCGCCAAGTGAATGTGAGACTGATGTTAAGCCAGTAACATCGCCTGCAGCAAAGAGTCAAGTTACAGGTCGAGGCAAAGGTCGAGGCTGTGCTAGATGGGGAAGAAGGCAGGAGTCCTCGGTGTCAGTATCATCTGTGAGGAATCTTAGTTGTGGTCATAGAGGAGCTAAGAGGTCATCACCTATAAGCACAAATGTTGCCATTGAAGCCTATGTATCTAAGGATGCCACAACATGGAACAGGAAACCTATAAAGCAAGCTGCTGAAAGATACGCCAGAGCTAATGTCATGCCCTTATAACAAGGTCCTACAAGGTATGCTGTATGAAATGTTGATGGCCCTCTCGCAGCATTCCACTTGTTCATGAGGAAGAACTTATTGAATGAAATCATGATGTGGATGAGCAAACAAAGAAGACACATTTATGACGACACCTGGAAAGATTTGACAGATGGAGAATTTCAATGTTTTTTTGGACTTCTGATCCTCTCAGGCGTGTACAAGTCACAAAATGAATCCATAGTTCAGTTGTGGAACCTTGAAGATGGTCTTCTGTTTTCGGCAAAAATATGGCCCATAACCGTTTGCAGCAAATTTCTTATGCTCTCAGATTTGATGATGCAACCAACAGATGTGAACAATGAGGCGTGAATAAGCGTGCTCCAATCAGACATGTTTTTGATACCTGGGAAGCAACGCTAAGTGACGCCTTTGTTCCTGGTGAAAATGTTACCGTGGATGAGCAGCTGCTTACATTTCGTGGCCATGTTCCGTTCAGACAATATATTCCCAGCAAACCTGGGAAATAGGGCATAAAGCTATGGATGTTGTGTGACAGTGCGACGTCATATGTTCTGCATCTTCAAGTATATACAAGAAGGGAACTCGGACAAAACAGGGAACAGAATCGGGGTGAAAGGGTTGTGCTGCAACTCACTGAAGGACTGACGCGATCTGGCAGAAATGTTACTGTTGACAATTTCTTCTGCAGTTTATCCCTGTCACAGAAATTGCTAGAAAAACAAATTACACTTTTGGGGACTATTCGAAAGAACAGAAAAGATTTACCTCCAGAATTTGTAACAGCAAAGGGCCGAGAGGTATTCACTTCACTGTTTGCCTTTCACGATGATGCCACTCTGGTTTCCTATTGCCTGAAGAAAGGAAAAGTGGTTGTTCTTCTAAACAGTTTGCATGATCAAGAAGAAGTAGATAACACACGTCCAGACAAAAAATCAAAAACGCATGATCTTGGACTAAAATTCTAGTAAAGGTGGAGTAGATACGACAGATCAAATGTTGCACACGTATACCACAAAACGAATGACAAGACGCTGGCCAGTGACAATCTTCTACAACATTTTGGACATCAGTGCTTTGAACGCCTTCATTGTTTGGATGTCACTAAATCCAGAATGGCAGTCCAAGTCAAAGCACAGACGTCATCTATTCCTCTTGGAATTAGGAAAGCAGCTGCTTCAGAGTAATTGCAGCGAGACTTCTTCCAGCATTGAAGAAGCCACTGATGCTGTTTGCAATGTCGGGATCCCAAAGAAAAGGGCAAGGTGTCACTGCTGTTCCAGAGAAAAAGACAAGAAAAGCAACATAGTTTGCACCTCCTGCAAGCGCAATGTTTGCAAAGAACATTCAGAAATTGTCTATGTCTCATGCAAATGACTGTAGTACTTTACTGTGTTCATCAAGTGCATGCAAAAACTGCTTTCATGGCAATTCTTCTTCATGTAATTTTATGATAAAGCATTAAATTTTAAAATATTTAAGCTTCATATAATAAATAATTAATTCAGAATAATATTTTGACTGTTTAAAGTTTTCATGGCTAACAATTAAAATTCGTCGTGTGGTCATTTATGACCCCAACGGTATTCAGTGTGTGGAAAAATCGTGGTAATTCCAGGTTTAAAAAGAAACATTGATCCTATGCGCCTGCATAGATGTCCAAAAGGCCCATTGAATAATGAAATATCATAACTGCAGGACCGTAGCAGAAACAAGAGGATGGTTTATCCCAGAGCAAAATACTCCTTACTGACAATCGGTCAGTTCCATAGCAAGTTCGTATTTCCATAGGCGCTGTAATGGCAGATTAGCATTCCAGAAATAAGAGCAAAAACATTTAGAAAAATGGGACACTATATGCCCCCCCATTCTCATCTCCTCACAGCACAATATGATACTGGGATTCTCCTGCAGAATCCATCCCAGCCTATTCTTCATCCGCAACATATGCCTAAATTGTATATATTGAAAGCATAGAAGGAAAACTAGGATAAAATATTCTTTGAGTTGAAAGAAATAAATTGTTTCTAGATGCCTTTACAAAGAGGCCTTCTACTTAAGAGGCAAGAGATCTGCAAATTTGTTTTAAACGGGTGTTAAAGCCAAGTGAAAGACCAAATGGGCAATTTGAAAGGTTCCCTCTATCAAACCAAGGGCTGTGTGAATCACACAGGAAATTGTTAAGAGATTACCTTGGAAGCCCAGGTCTGGGACCTGTGTAGCAAGTCAACCCTGGCTCTGGCACCCCTAGGCATAATTTTAGCTTTATAGGCTCTTAAACCTATTAAATGAGGAAGGGTAATCAAAGTCACTTTCAGGTTCAGCTGGTTATCATCACCAGGAATAGGTTAAGGCCCTGAAGTTAATTAATCAAGATGAACAAAGTTCCTTAAAGGTAATTCATATAGTTATATCAGTACAAGTATCCCTTGCAACTTTGAGAAAACAACTTAAATAGCTAAACAAAACCTTAAAACTAAGATGCAGACAGCAGTTCAACAGCGAGATGGGCACTATCCAATCTTTTGCACTGAGTGTCACATCTACGATTTTCTCCCAGTTGGTGAGGTATCTTATATGTGCATTAGGTGCAAGGAGCTCTTTGCCCTCAGGAAATGAGTTTGATCTCTGGAGGCTAGATTAGCAGATGTAGAGGACATAAGGAAGACAGAGAGATACATAGACAAGACCTGAATGGACATGGTACTGAAGTCCCACTTCCAATCTGGCAGCCTCTCAGTTGCCATGAAGAGAGGTGATGTGAAAGGAGAGCATCACTTAGGTGTGGCAGGAAGTGATCCTGTAGCTAGCACCTGTCTACCAGGAGTCATAAAACTCTCTTGCACTGAGGTGGTTTTTCCAGGGCCATGTGCCCATGAGGGAAGGGTTAGGACAGCTGTTATAGTTGCTGATTCATTCATTAGGCATGTAGATAGCTGGGTGGCTGTTGAACGTGAGGACTGCCTGGTAACATGCCTGCCTGGTGCGGAAGGTAGCGGACCTCATGTGCCACCTAGACAAGCTTTTAGATTGTGCTGGAGAGGAATCTATTGTCTTGGTACATGTTGGCACCAATGATATAGGAAAGTGTGGGAGAGAGGTTCTGGAGGCCAAAATTAGGCTTTTAGGTAGGAAGATGATGTTCAGAACTTCAAGGGTAGCATTCTCTGAAATGCTTCCCATTCTACACGCAGGAACCAAAAGGCAGGCAGAGCTCCAGAGTCTCAATGCATGAATGAGATAATGATGCAAAGAAGAGGGTTTTGGATATGTTAGGAACTAGACAACATTCTGGGGAAGGAAGGGGCTCTTCCGAAAGGATGGTCTCTACCTTAACCGGGATGGAACCAGGCCGCTGGCATTAACTTTAAAAAGGAGATAGAACAGCTTTTACACTAGATATTAGGGGAAAGCCAACCGTTGCCCAAGAGTACATGGTTTGGAATGATGTATCCTTGAAGGATATTAGCAAAAGACTGAAGTTACGGAATATCAACAAAGATAAAAATATCCAAATGTCCTTCAGTACCGAGCCAAAAGATTCCAAATTATACCTTTCAACTGATAAGCAGATTAATATGACTAAAATAAAACCTCTAAAATGTCTGTATGCAAATTTTAGAAGTCTAAAAAATAAGATGGGAGAGTTAGAATATATAGCACTAAATGAAAGGTTAGATATGATTGGCATCTCAGAAACCTGGTGAAAAGAGGATAACCAATGGGACACTGTGATACTTGGGTACAACTATATCAGAATGATAGAGTAGATCAAATTGGTGGAGGGGTTGAGCTCTATGTTGCAAAGGGCATTGAGTCGCATAGGATTAAAGTTTTGCATAAAACAAAATACACTGTAGAATCTCTATGGATAGAAGTTCCATGTAAAAAGTGGAAGGTGAGGGGAGTGGGGCTGTACTGCCAACGGCCTGGCCAGAATGAACAGATGGATGATGAAATGCTAAAAGAAATTAGGGAAGCTAACAAAAGTTACAACACGATAATAATGGGTGATTTCAATTACCCCCGGTATCGACTGGGTCAATGTCACAGCAGAACATGCTAGAGAGTGAAACTTTCTAGATGAAATAAATGACTGCTTCTTGGAGCAGCTAGTTCATGAACCGACAAGAAGGGAATACAGAATCTGGTGCAAGAGATAAGAGTTTTGGGGCCACTTGGCAATAGTGATCATAGCATGATCGTATTTGATTTAATAAATGGAAGAAGGCAAGAAAATCCACAGTACTACCTTTTAACTTTCAAAAAGGAGACTATGGGGGATGTTTACTAAACTGCGGTAACGTTACAGACAGCGCATTAGGTAACGTTAACGATCATTAGGTAACGTTAACGTGCGGTATGTAACATTAACGCGCGTTAACATTACCTAACGATCGTTAATGTTCCCGGCCGTGGTAAACACCGCAGAGGGTGGAGAGAGGGCGGAGAGAAGGGGTCAATGGGCGTGAAGTGGGCGGGGAGAGGCCCCCTGCACACTAACGCGCTGAACTGAAGGGCTGAATCCTACCGCAAATGAAAACCTGCCGTTAGATGCACATTTGCAGGAGAGAGAAACCATTTCAGTGTCAGCAATGTACAGCATAGACAGGGAGCCCAAGAAACAGGATAGTAGTATGAAAGGCCACTACGGCGATGGTGCAAGTGGGGCATAGGGGCTGCATGTGGGACATGTAGCGGGGGCAGCAGGGGCACAGGGTGGACAAGGCGGGTGCCTAGGTGGCACATAGGAATATAGGAACCAGAAATCAACATGACAGCAGCTGACAACGGCCAAACACAATCCACCTACATCTACCTGGTCCACCCGAGCTAACGGTTGCAAGGGCACTGACCTAACATCCCCCCAGCCAACCCTCCCCCAAGCAGAAGGGACATACTATTGGTAGGCGGTGATGGGGGGGATGTGAGGATGCTCATGTATGCCCCCTGCCCCTGACCCAACTCCCAAGGTGACCACCTACCCACACAATAGATGGCCTGGGACTGCGCACTACCAGCACTGATAGCATATGGTCATGTCAGCATGGCAGGGGGTGTGTGCCCGTGCTAGAGGGAGCAGTGGCACTTGCCTGCAGTGGACCTAGGCCATGCCCTGTACCAGTACGTTCTGTCCAGTGCAACATAAAAGGTCTGGCTGAGGAAAAGTACAGGTAGCCCCAGGGACTACCATGCATCTGTGGCAGCAGTGTGGTACAGCACACCCAGCCAGTGTGTCCAGAAGCAGAGAGTCACAGGTTCAAGCCCCAGCTGTGGATCCTGCAGAGCATGTCCCCATATTTTATCCTACAATGCAGATACAACAGCAACATGTGCAAAGCCCAAAGCAGCGGCGAACAGGGGTACAAACACCCACTCACACAGGCTCCACAATCCAAAGATGCATGGAGAGTCAGATTGTTTGCCCCAGCATTGAGCTGCAGTTATCACCAGAGCACTACTACTACCTCCTGCATAGTTAAGCAATGTCGGCACTGTGATTAGGACCAGTGTGGCGGGCAGGGTTGCCACCACCCCTATCTTTGCACAATGCTGCAATAGGAGTGTGTGCGTGTGTGTGTGTGTGTGTGTCTATCCATTGTTCTGTGGCTGCCCACCCCTCTCTCGGCCCAAAATGTCCCACTGTTACCAGCGTTGGCCTGAATATGTGCATAATGAGGAGCAAGGTGTTGGGGGTATGGTCCGGACAGGGCGGATTGGCCAGGATGCATCTTCATAGGGTGTGGGGCAATGGCTGGGACACTGTAGTGCCCAAACACCGCCTTCATGGACAGGGTGTCCACAGCATGTCATGCTGGGAGGGCACTCACTCTAACCGAGCAGTGACCATGGCATGTCTAGCTTCCCACATAGCATTCTACCCTATCTGTCTCTGGTGATACTTTTGTGTTCTTAGTGCTAGGGCCCCCAATCACTGAGATATCTGCTTGGTGCATGTAGATTCTCTGTAAATATGCACTATGGACTGGCTGCGGTTAGACTGTGCATGGTTGGAACACCTATCATGTGCATTCTGACTGTGCTGTCGGCTGGTGACTAGCAGACAGTGTTGTGCAGCAGTTGGGGTGTTCCAGACCTAACCCCAACATTGCTGCTGGTCTGCTACTGCCCCAGGCACAGGTATGGCTCTGGCCCACCAACCCTTCAGGGCTGTCTTATACCAGCAGGATGGAGGTTACTTCACCAGGGCTGGGGTATGTAGTGTATGCCACTTTGACCTAATAAAGGCACTGCTACACACACCTCATACAGGTCTAGAAACCCCTCTGCCCTGATAACAGGTGCCAATGTCAGCCAGACCCTAACACAGGAAAGACACTAATCTGGGTGGTGTCTGGTCACAGAGAAACACATGTGACTGCAGGATACAAATGGACACCAAATTACCTTCAGCTGCACTACAAGGAACACCTATCACATAGTGATGGGGATGTACAGCAAGACCTATCCCTAGCACCACATGTACTGCGGACCTAGTGCTGGGCACCCATCCTATCCCTCAGGGTGAACACAGAACCTGCACAATGGCATGATCTGTAACTACACTGTGCCAGTATCACGCACTGTCAGTTCGTCTTTCCAAGCTGAGGTACCGGAGAGGTGCAGACCCCATTTGGTGATCAGCTGTAGACAGCTATTCAGCATGTGCATTGCATCATGGGTACTGGTGGGGTTACCCTATCCTGGCACTCAGAGCAGACAGTTTGTGCGGTGACCTGCAGTCCTTCTGTACCCAGCCATTGCTGTGACATACACCACGGAAGTATAGCCTACTGGTTAATACAATGCCATTCTCGGCAGTGTTCATGGGTTCAATTCCTCATTGTTCCCTCCTCTTATGCCTGTCTTACTCAAATAGTGTGCATGCCTGTAACAGTCATATTTTTGCAGATCTGTGCTGCCAGCCCATAATACCCTCGCCACAATTGCCAACATTCCTTCGGTCCGTCTATCTGTGTCTGTCAGCTGTGTAGAGTCCTGTCTGCCTGTGCAGGCTGCCACCCCATGTCCTGCACTGCTACCCTTTCTTGCATTGCGCCTCATCGTGCTTGCCTCACCTGTGACTGATCTGCATGGCACCACCACTCCTCTGTCCACCCATTATTGTAACTATCCTGCCACCTCCACCTCCACTGGGGGACACATATTCCCATCGTCTGCCACCAACTGTCTTTCCAGTACTTTACATTGCCAACACCCTGTGCTCTGGTACAGTTGCCCCCACCATGTTTGTCAGCAGTACTGGCAGCCACATGGGCTGCCCGCAGATATGGCAGATCCAGCGGCTCCCAGGTCTCCCTCCTTCACTCACCTGTTCATTGCCTTTCCTGAGTGCTCTATCTAGTGTTTGGGCTACATCTGTCTCTGTTCCTCATAGGTCATGCATGTCATCCTGTGGCACCTTGCAGCCCTTAGGGCACACTAACCTAGGGCACCATAACCTTGATAGGCCACCTTAACCTATGGTTCCATAGCCCAGGGTGCCTTCTAGAGTGCCTTGTCCAGGGGTGTCTACTATGGCGCTTAGCCTAAGGAGCCCTATAGGGTGCCTTATGAGGCACCTTACAAGGCACTTTACAAGGCACCTTACAGGGCACCTTATAAGGTGCCTTGTAATATGCCTTGTAAGGTGCCTTACAAGGCGCCTTGTAATGTGCCTTGTAAGGTGCCTTATGAGGCGCCTTGTAACGCACGTTAGTTTGTATGCAATATGCCTTGTAAGATGCCTTACAAGGCGCCTTGTAATGTGCCTTGTAAGGCGCCTTGTAATGTGCCTTGTAACGCACGTTAGTTTGTAACATGCGTTAGCTGATACAACTTGCTGTAACGATGTACCGCCCATGCCTTTATATGGGCATTTGTACCTTTACCATGGAACCTAACGCAAGAGACATTACCACAGTTTAGTAAAAATACCCCTATGATTAAATGAGGAAAATAGATAAGAAAAAGCTAAAAGGAGCGGCTGAAAATGTTAAAGATTTACATCAATCATGAGCGTTGTTTAAAAGTACTATCTTGGAAGATCAGACCAGATGTATGCCACACTTTAAGAAAAGTGGAAGGAAGGCCAAAAAACTGCCAGCATGGTTTAAAGATGAAGTCAGAGAGGCTGTTGTTGCCAAAAAAACATTCTCAGGAAATGGAAAAAGAAGCCTAATGACGAACATAGGAAACAACATAAGCATTGACAAGTTAGAGGCAGGCAAAAAGAGAATTTGAAAAGAGGTTTGTTGCAGAAGCTTGTTTCAATTTTTAAGAAGGGTTCAAGGGGTGATCTGGGAAACCACAGACCAGTGGATGCATAATAAAAACTTTTTCAAGTATATTCGTAGCAAAAAACTTGTGAGAGAGTCAGTTGGACCATTGGATGATAGAGGGGTAAAAGGTGAGCTAAGGGAGGACAAGCCATAGCAGAGAGACTGAATCAATTCTTTGCTTCGGTCTTTACTGAAGAAAATGTACGGAAGTTACCCATGCCTGAAATGGTATATAAAGAATTGAAAGAAATATCAATAAACCTGGAGGATGTATTACAACCTGAATGATACCCTTCCCCATCTAGACACAACCATCAATAATCTAGATGAAGCCCTAATAAACTGTAACACTACCATAGCAAAGGTTGCTCTAGCCCCCAAAATTCCACAACAAAATAAAACAGAAAGAGTCCAAAATATGGTATACCTCCCAACTAAAAAGCTTAAAACAAAAACTTAGAAAACTTGAAAACAAATGGAGACACACAAGGTCCAATTGCGACAACAAGCTATACATGAAAATACTCAAGGAATATAAAGAAGCTATAAATAATAGAAAAAAAGGAATATCACACCACACTGCTTACTAAAGCCCTTAATAGGCCAAGGGTGTTATTTAATATAGTCAAATCCCTAACAAAAACACCCAGTCCTGACACAGAACAACCTTCAACCAATCCACAAACATTAGCCAATCATTATATAGCAAAACTAAATCTTGATACAAATGATGAAACAACTTCTAAACTGGACAGTACACACTCAAATGACTCCAGTCTTCATAACAGTGAATTGTAGGCTACATTTTATACTATAGACATGAAGCACCTTAAAAATATAATCACTAATATCAATACGACCACATCCTACTCTGACCCTTGTCCGGTCAGTTGGCTTAAAGCTGCAAAAAATGAGCTCTCCCCATCCATCCTGAACATAGTAAACCCATCCTTAAAACAAGGCCATATGCCACATGAGTTAAAACAAGCCATAATCCATCCAATTCTAAAATCAAACTCAACCGATAAAAACCATCCCAGCTCTTACAGACCAATCTCTAGTCTGCCCTTCCTAGCAAAGGTCATCGAAAAAATAGCACTGCTTCAACTGCAAGATTTCATCAAGCTAAATGCACCACTTGAAGAACAACAGCACAGCTTCGACCTTATCATAGTGTAGAGACACTAATGCTTACATTAATGGACAGGTTCATACGAGGCTTGAATAACGGCAAACAAGCCTTCATTCTAATATTTCTGGATATAGCCTCAGCGTTTGACAGCATAAACCACAGCATACTCATATCTAGATTACACCAGATTGGATAACATGGTACGGTAATACAATGGTTCATTTCATACTTCATAACCAATCGGACACAACAGGTATGTATAGGCTCAGCTTTATCAATAATCTTCAAATAAGAACAAGTATTCCACAAGGTTCCTCATTCTCTGCCCTTCTATTTAACTTATATATTCAACCAATTTGCAGCATCTTTAAAAAGCACAAGATGAATTATCACCTCTATGCAGATGATATAATAATGTATCATCCCATACATGTCACAAATCTTCCTGCCCACAAGTACAGTCATGCCTAAATGAAATAATTGATTGGCTACAAAAACACAATTTAAAAATTAACTTAAAAAAAAAAGAAGTGTTAGACATATTTCGAAACCAAAACTTCACTCCCCCATCAACATTCTACATAAATGACTATGATCTGACAGTAAAAAATGAAGTTAAATATCTAGGAATCATACTAGATCGGTTTCTAAACATGGGGGTATGTTTACTAAACCGTCTTAATGTTAGCGGCGCTAGTTGCAGCGATAATGTGAAGAATGCCATATAAGGAGTGGGCGTTCCGGTCCTAAGGTAGCAAGAATCTGTATCGCACGATAGTGGGCACCGTGGCACGTTAACAAGCGTTAACCCTAAGTACATGCCAGCGCATTGTTGGAAGCTATAAAGATGTAGCCCACTGGTTATTGCAATGACAGTGGAGGCAGAGGTCATGGGTTTGATCCTGCAGTTGTGTAATCTAAAAAAGCTGTCTGAGGCATTTTCTTTTAATTTAAATCAGTGCTGCCAGCAAAAACACCCTCACAGTGCCGTAACCTAAGGTGCCTCATAAGGCGCCCTATAAGGCACCCCATAGGTCACATTATAAAGTGCCCTGTCCACCAAGGCACCCTATAATGTGCCCTATAAGGCACTTTACAGGGTGCCTTATAGGGCGCCCATGAGGCACCTTTGGCTACAGCACTGTGAGGGTGTTTCTGCTGGCAGCACTGATTGAAATGAAAAGGAAAAGCCTCAGACAGTATTCTTAAATAGCACCACTGTGGGATCAAACCCATGACCTCTGCCTCGATAGTTATTGAAGTAACCAGTGGGCTACATCTCTATAGTGTCAAGCACACTGCAGGCTGGCTACAGAAAGACTGCAGGTCACCACACAAACTGTCTGCTGTGGTTACCAGGATAGGGTAAACCCACCCGTACCCATGATGCACTGAACATGCAGATCAGCAGTCTACGTCTGATCACAAGATGGGGTATGCGCCTCTATAACACCCCGGCCTGGTAGGGGGAACTGACCGTGTGTGTTACTGGCACAGAGTAGCTACAGACCGTGACATTGTGCGGTTCCTGTGCTCACCCTGAGGGTGAAGTGGGGGGCCTAGCACCAGGTCCACAGCACATGGCATGGCTGAGATTGGCTGTGCTGTGGGTCTCCATTAGTGCTAGTGTGTGCTGGATAGTTCCTAGAGACACACCTAGAATGCACCTGTGTCCATCTGTATTTCCCAGTCATGTCTAGGCCTTGTGAACTGTAATGCACCCAGAATAGTGCACATCCTGTGCGGGTGCCATGGTCACATGTTATAAGTGAAGGGGAGTGTTCGGACCCCAAAGCAGATTATGTAGCACCACCCAACCTGCCCCTGTGGGTCAGGGTGGGGGACAGGATCTCCCACCAACAGATCCACATTCTACATCTCTGCAATGGTGACAGTAGAGGGGAATGGGCACCCTACAGCGAGGTCAATGCAGATCTGTACGCATCACATAAGGCAGTAGGCCTGGAAAAGCTCAGCTGCCCCCACCCCTATCTGGCATTCACCAGCAGAGGGCACGATCAGTCTCCACCCGCTGCACCCTGCAAGGCATTCCAACCATACACATGCTAACTGCAGACAGTTCACTAACTAGTACATAGTGTATGTTCCTAGAGGAACCATGTGCACCCAAAAATGGAATGTGAGCACACACACCAATCAGGTATATCAGTGATTGGACCCCAGAAAAAGAAACCCAGAGATATCACATGAGAGAAATACTATATAGCACTATGGGGTAACCTAGCCATGCCGTGGTCACTATTCAGTCAGGGTGAGAGTGACCTCCCAGCATGATATGCTGTGGCCACCCTGTCCGTGCAGGCGGTGGCCAGGCACTACAATGTCCCAGCCATTGCCTTATGCCCTGTGCAGATGCTACCTACCCAGGCTGCCCTGTCCGGGCCATACCCACAGTACCTTGCTCCTCATTATGCACATTGGAAGGCTACCACTGGAAACAATGCAAGCATTGTGGGCTCAGTAAGGTGTAGGCAGCCACAAAACACTGGATAGACATACACACACTCCCACACCTATTTCAGCATTGTGCAAATATGGAGGTGGTTGGCAGCCCTGGCCGCTACACCAGTCCTGGGCACAGTGCAGGCATTGCTATGGTACTCAATACTGCTCGGGTCACTCCCTGGGGGAGTTAAACACTGTCTGAAACACACTCCACAGATATCAGAAAGGTTGATATGATGAATCCCTGTCAACAAATTGTGTTCAACTTAGGATTTGTTATCTGACATTATTCATAGCAAACTTTTGATTTATTTTTTATTTCTTTTTTTATACTGCACTATTTAGAATCAGTGTGGTTTACATGTAAGAACATAAGATATGCCATACTGAGTCAGACCAAGGTCCATCAAGCCCAGTATTCTGTTTCCAACAGTGGCCAATCTAGGTCATATGTACCTAGCAGTTTCCCCAAGAGACACAAGTTTCACAATGCTTGTACTGGGTCAAGCATTGATATCTTCGGTCACTTCTTAATAATGGTTTATGGACCTTTCCTCCAGGAACTTGTCCAAACCTTTTTTAAACCCAGCTACACTAACAGCCTTTACTACATCCTCCGGTAACAAATTCCAGAGTTTGATTATACGTTGAGTGAAAAAATATTTTCTTTTATTAGTCTTAAATAGTTTACCCTGTAGCTTCATTGCATGTCCCCTACTAACTAACAGGTACTTTTTATTCCCTTGTCCCCAAAGGGCTCACAATCTAAGTGTACCTGAGGCAATGGAGAGTTAAGTGGCTTGCCCAAGGCCACAAGGAGTGGCCATAGGACTAGACACCAGTCCCTCCAGCCTGAAGTTGCTTGTCCCCATGTGGGACTTGAACCCCCAGCCTTCTGGGCTGAGGTAACCTGTCCCAACCACTGAGCCACTCCTCCCTATTGATGTATGTGAAACGTGTTTCCACATTTAAGACGGCATTGCTAAGGTATGCAGGTGGTAGTATTGGTAGATGCTGCTTCGCGGAGGGCCCAACAGCCTGACTCTCTATGAGCCGCTGCATAGTGGGGTCTGTGGGTAGTGGGTGTTTGTGCCCCTATCGGCTGCTGCTCTAGGGCAGAGGTTCCCAACTCCAGTCCTGGTGGGCCAAACACGGTTCAGGTTTTCATGCTGTCCCTAATGAATATGCATAGATACATTTGTATACAATGGGGGTGGTGCATGTAAATGCATCTCATGCATATTTATTAGGGACATCCTGACAACCTGAATGTTGTTTGGCCCTCCAGGTCTGGAGTTGGGAAACTCTGCTCTAGGGATTGCACATGTTTATGGTGTCTGTGCTCTGTAGGGTACAATATAGGCATTTATGTCGTGTTACTTTTATCTGCAATAAAGATTCCGTCTTTATTACCACGGTTTAGTAAGGGTAAAATGAGGGGACATGGTCTGCAGGAGCCACAGCTGGGATTTGAACCTGTGATCTTCTGCCCTTGAATATACTGGCTGTGTGTACTGCACCAAACTGTTGACACAGAGGCAGGTTATTCCCTGGGGATAGCATTACTGTTCATCAGACAGCCCTTGTCTGTTGCACTGCACGCCACCCACCTGAACAGGGCTTGGCCTTGGTGTGCTGTGGGCAGATGCCACTGCCCCCTCCACTACCAGTACCCCTCCGCCACCATGCTGACATGCCCTTATGCCGGTGGTGCTGGTGCTGCGCAGTCCCAGGCCATCCAGTGTGCCAGTAGGAGGCTGCCTATGGTGTGGGGTCTGGGGTAGGGGTGCCTACATTGACATCCGCGCTTTCCCCTGGCACCGCCTGTCAATGTTACGTGCCCTTTGGGGTACCTGCTGGGTGATGTCTGCTGGGACACTGTGGGTCACACACTCGTGGGCATGTTTGCCCTTGGTCAGTTGCTGGCTTGCTGTTTTTCTGTTTCTGTGTTCCTATGTGCCACCTAGGCATCTGCCTGGTCCACTCTGTGCCCCAGCTGCCCCACTGCATGTCTCGCCTTCAGCCCCCTGTGCCCCATTTGCAGCCTCACCGTTGTGTCCTCTCGTACTTGGCCACTATGCTGCTGCTGCTGCACATGTATCACTACTATCACTTTTCTTGGTTTCCCTGCCTTTGCTGTACATTGCTGACTGAAATAGTTTCTCTCTCCTGCAAATGTGCCTCTAGTGCAAGGTTTTCACTGGCGCTAATTTTCAGACCTTCATTTAAAAGCGTTAGTGTGCATGGAGCCTCTCTCTGCCCACTCTCCGCCCACTGACCCCTTCTCTCCACCCCTGGGGAGCCTTACTTCACCCTCTGCACACCTTAACGCCGCCGGCCACATTATCACGCGATACATGATGTTCTCGCACAGTAATGCACCATTATCGTGCGATAACATCACTTATTGTGCGATAGCATCGCAGCTGCACCGTTAGCTCCATTTAGTAAACATACCCCATGGTCTCTCATATAAAAGCCATAACAAAAACCATATACTTCAAACTACGAATAGTGCAACACCTCAGACCCTTACTAGACAGCTCCAATTTCAGAATGATCTTACAGGCTCTCATTATGCCCCACGTGGATTACTGCAATAGCATCCTACAAGGTCTGCCCAAGAAAACCATCCAACAACTGCAGGTAATGCAAACTCTAGAAGAGGTGCATAATTCATAAGGCACACTACTTTGACCATATCATACCTCTCCTCTACAACTTGTACTGGTTACCAATTATATCCGGAATAAAATATAAATTCATAATTACAGTGTTCAAATTAACACAACAAAATATCTCCATCATATCTTAATTCCCTCATCTGCTTACCTGAAAATATGAGAAAAAGACGAAAACATTGACAAAATACATACACTATACCTACACACATTCGGAACACCAATCATACCACCAGCACTAGAGCCTTTACATACATTGCTCCAACACTCTGGAATGAACTCCCAGAAAATTTAAGAGCATTAAAAAACTTACAAACATTCCGTAAGGAACTCAAAACCCATCTATTCATCGAATATTATGGTACCTCCTCCAACAGTCAACAATACCATATAACATAAATAACTAATCCTATCTATATCAATATGCAGACAAGTGCAACCCCTTTCCTTCCTCTCCCGCCCCAACCCCCCTTGCTCACCCAAATTATACATAGCTAATGTATTATAATTATGTTATAAACTTTGTTAGTTATGTAAGTTGATTAATGTTCAATGTAAAGTTCATTGTTATGTTATATGTAAACCGCCACTGATCTCTGGAAGTGGCGGTATATAAAAGCTTTTAAATTAAAAAAAAAAGTTGTTTGATAAACTAAAGAATAGCAAATCACCTGGACCAGATGGTATACATCCAAGGATGTTGAAGGAACTGAAATATGAGATTGCAGACCTACTATTTGTAATCTGAAAACTATCATTAAAATTATCTGCGGTACCTGAGGAATGGAGAATGGCCAATGTAATTTCAATTTTTAAGAAGGGTTCAAGGGGTGATCTGGGAAACTACAGACCAGTGAGCCTGACATCAGTGCTGGGCAAATGGCAGAAACCATTATAAAGAATAAAATTACTGAATATGTAGATAGGCTCAGTTTAATGGGAGAAAGCCAACATAGATTTAGCCAAGGAAAGTCTTGTCTTACTAATCTGTTATATTTTTTTGAAGATATGAATAGGTAGATAAAGGTGAGCCAGCTGATATAGTGCATCTGGATTTTCAGAAAGTCTTTGACAAGATCCCTCATGAGAGACTCTTGGCAAAATTAAAAAGTAATGGAATTGGAAGCAGTGTAGTATTGTGATCAGGAACTGGTTAAAGATAGAAATCAGAGAGTAGGGCTAAATACCAATTTTCTCAATGGAGAAAGTTGAATAGTAGAGTATCCCAGGAATCTGTGCTGGGTTCGCTGCTTTTTAACATATTCATAAATGACCTGGAAATAGGAATAATGAGTGAGGTGATCAAATTTGCAGATGACATAAAATTATTCAAAGTTGTTAAAATGCAAGAAGATAGTGAAAAATTGCAAGAAGACCTTGAATAAATGGAAGACTGGATGTCTAAATGGCAGATGAAAGTTATGTACCTAGGAAAGAACAACCCAAACTGCGGTTTACACAATGCAAGGTACCACCTTAGAAACTACCACCCAGGAAAAAGCTTTAGGCATCATCGCAGATAATATGTTAAAACCCTCCACCCAGTGTGCAGCAGTGGCCAAGAAAGCAAATGGAATGCTAGGAATCATAAGTAAAGGAATAGAGAATAAAACAAAGGATATTATAATGCCTCTGTATCATTCCATGGTGCAACCATACCTTGAGTATTGTATGCTATTCTGTTTGCCATATCTTAAAAAAATATAGCTGAATTTGAAAAGGTACAAAGCAGAGGGACAAAATTGGCAAAGGGAATGGGAGCATACCCCTTTGAGGAGAGGCTTAAAAGGTTGGGCTCTTAACTTGGGGAGTTAAGATAGAGGTCTATAAATTAATGAATGGATGGAACAGCTAAATGTAGATCAGTTGTTTATGTCATCAAAAAGTAGAAAGACTAGAAGACACACAATGCCTGTGTCCTGATGCTGTTGTATACTTTGCTGTGCCTGTTATCCTCTTTCTGTTTTGTTCCCAGAGCCGTTCTCTACTGCTCCTCCTGCCCGGTTCCTGTTACCATTCTGACTCCACCCACTGACCTGACGCAACCGCGCTCCCACGGTCACGCGACTGGAGAGCCGTTCTCTACTGCTCCTCCTGCCCGGTTCCTGTTACCATTCTGACTCCACCCACTGACCTGACGCAACCGCGCTCCCGCGGTCACGCGACTGGAGAGCCGTTCTCTACTGCTCCTCCTGCTCGGTTCCTGTTACCATTCTGACTCCACCCACTGACCTGACGCAACCGCGCTCCCGCGGTCACGCGACTGGACAGACGTTCTCTACTGCTCCTCCTGCCCGGTTCCTGTTACCATTCTGACTCCACCCACTGACCTGACGCAACCGCGCTCCCGCGGTCACGCGACTGGAGAGCCGTTCTCTACTGCTCCTCCTGCCCGGTTCCTGTTACCATTCTGACTCCACCCACTGACCTGACGCAACCGCGCTCCCGCGGTCACGCGTCTGGAGGTATTCAGACCGTCTCCCATAAAAGCAAAGCGCCTACAAGAAGTGGTTTACCTGCCTGTGTCCTGATGCTGTTGTATACTTTGCTGTGCCTGTTATCCTCTTTCTGTTTTGTTCCCAGAGCCGTTCTCTACTGCTCCTCCTGCCCGGTTCCTGTTACCATTCTGACTCCACCCACTGACCTGACGCAACCGCGCTCCCGCGGTCACGCGACTGGAGGTATTCAGACCGTCTCCCATAAAAGCAAAGCGCCTACGGCGCTTGTCGCCGCGGCGCGCGACATAGGCGCTCCTTGGGGCCGAGCCGGGGCGCCGGGACGCCGTCCTAAGCTGATCTCTTGTTATTGTTTTTCAGCCATTCTCCTTTCGGCTGTCACTGGACCGGGGGATCTGCTCCCTCTGCTGCCGTTTGCCTTCTCCACCCCTCTTGGATCCTCTGAGGTATTAACTCCACCTGTCTCTCTGCCTCCTATTACTAGACTATCCGCTTGCGCTATGTCATATATTCCTGGTTTTTGGGGGCGTCGCCCTCTTTCTGGCTCTTGCACACGCTTTCGTTGTTCTCATAATCTTCTTCCCTGTTCTTCCTCACGCTGTTCTCTTTCCTCTCCTTCTTTCGCTTCCACTTCCTCTCCCCCCACCTTCAAAATTGGACTTCTTAACTGTCGCTCCCTTAGATCTAAGTCCCTGCTTATTCATGATCTTATCTCTCAATCTTCCTTTGACCTTACCCTTCTTACCGAGACGTGGCTGAAGGAGGGAGAGGACACCCTCCTCAACCGCTGTCTCCCTCCTGGGTTCTCAGCAGCCTCTGTCCCCCGCATTGGCCGTGCTGGTGGTGGTGTCGCTGCTATTCTTTCACCCTCTCTTTCTTTCACCCAACTCTTTTCACCGTCCCTCTCCTACCCGGAAGCTCTCCTCCTCCATCTCCACACTTCTCCTCCCATTCATATCCTGCTTGTCTACTCACCTCCTGCTCTCCGTCCCGACCTTTGGGACTCTCTTCTTCGCTCTCTTTCTGACCTCTCTCTGCTCTACCCTCACCTCCTCATCGCCGGGGACTTCAATCTACATCTTGATTGTCCCTCTACTCCCCGTGACCATGCCTTCCTTACCCTTCTTCACGATCTTTCTCTTCTTCAACACATTTCTATCCCTACCCATACCGCCGGCCATACTCTTGACCTCCTTCTGACCCCTTCATCTTCCACCCTTACGCTTACCAACCTCTCCTCTCACTCTCTTCCTTGGACCGACCACCTTTGTCTCTCTGTCCATTGCCATCATTCTGGAGTCCCAGGGACCCTTGCCAAGCCACCTTCTCCCCCCCATCTCTCCCGTCGCCTCACTCTTTCCTTGACTGAGCACTTCCCTCCCGCTTCTGAATTGCTTCCTGCTGACTTCTCTGCTCTCTCACCTACCTCTCAAGCTTCAACCTGGTTTTCCTCTCTTTCCACCGCCCTTGATCACATTGCCCCCCTCCGACCCTGCCAATCTACCCGTCGACCCTCACATCCTTGGTACCACTCTGGTCTTCATCTACTTCGTTCCCAACTTCGAAAAGCCGAAAGACTGTGGCGCAAATCCCCCTCTCCTGCCTCTCTCTCTTTCTTTAAATCTCAACATTCCTTTTATCGTTCCCAAGTGCATCTCGCTAAAGCCACCTTTTTTTCTGCCGCGATTGCTTCTGCACCCAACCAGACTCGCCACCTTTATTCCACACTTAACTTTCTAACCTCCCTTCATCCCTCCACTCCTGCTCAGCCCCCACCCCCTCCCTGCACCTTCTCTCTTGGCTTCAGCCTTCTCCAATAAAATTACTACCCTGAGGGACTCCTTACCCTCCCACCCCCCACCACTTCCCCTCCCCCCTCTACTGTTCCTCCTCCCCCCTCCACTCCACTCTCCCACACCTGGTCTTCCTTTTCACCAGTCTCCACTGCAGAGCTTCATCATCTCATTACTTCTTCAAACAAAACTTTCTGCTCTCTTGACCCCATCCCTTCTTCCTGGTTACTTGCCCCCTCCTTATCTTTTCTTCCCTACCTTCAAACTATGTTGAACTCCAGCCTCTCCACCGGATCTTTTCCCACCCCCTGGAAACACGCCCTCATCCGCCCACTACTTAAAAAATCCACACTTGACCCTCTCGACCCCAACAGCTATCGTCCTGTTTCCAACCTTCCTTTCCTTTCTAAACTGCTTGAGAAAATCGTCTTTGCCCAACTTACCCATCACCTCGACTCCATTAATCTTCTTCACCCACGTCAATCCGGCTTTCGCACTGGGCATAGTGTCGAGACTGTCCTTTTAGCCTTTACTAATTCTCTTCACTCTGCTCATGATCATGGTGACTTTTCGGTGGCGGTTGCACTCGACCTTTCGGCTGCCTTCGATCTCGTTGATCACTCCCTTCTTCTGTCCCGCTTACAAGATGCCGGTCTTCATAGTACGGTATTACACTGGTTTCACTCTTTCCTCTTCTCCCGCTCTGCTGCTGTCTTATCATCATCCTCATCACGCCCCCCTTCTGACCCATTTCCTCTTGTTTGTGGCGTCCCTCAAGGTTCTGTTCTGGCCCCCCTCCTCTTTAATCTTTTTCTCACTCCCCTCACTTTACTTATTCAGCAATTTGGACTCACCGCTTTTTTCTACGCCGATGATATACTCCTTCTCCATCACACCTCTTCTATCTCCCCCGACTTGACTCCCCTGAACGCCTGCCTAGCTGCCGTTTCAGATTGGCTCACTCAGAATTGTTTACACCTCAACCTATCTAAGACTATAGCTATATGGTTTTCCTATGGCCATTCACTCCCTTCCCTGGCACCGTCCTTCCCTAACGCACCCATCTCTCTAGTTTCGACTTTTCGGTACCTTGGGGTTCTTTTTGATTCTGATCTCTCCTTCTCATCGCACATTTCTCACGTCTCCAAACTTTCCTTCTTTCACCTCCGTCAAATTCGCGCCATTCGTCCCTTCCTTTCTCCCTCTGCCATCACTACGCTGTTACTGACCCTAGTCATCTCTCGCCTTGATTTCTCTAATTCCCTCCTATCAGGTATTTCTAAACTTCAACTCTCACGTCTCCAACGCATCCAAAACACTGCTGCCCATCTCATCACGCACTCTTCCTCTCGGGCTCATATCACTCCACTTCTTCTCCAACTTCACTGGCTCCCTATCACCTTCCGCATTAAATTTAAGCTTCTTACACTGGTTCATAAAGCACTCCACACCTCTACCCCCCAATACCTATCTGATCTCCTCCGCTTTCATACCCCTCGTCATACCCCTCGCTCCTTCCACCTCAACCGCCTAGTACTACCATCTCCTTCCAGTGCCCATCTGCAATCCACACGCTCCTCTGCTTTTTTCTTTATCGGCCCTGCTCTATGGAACTCTCTTCCCCCACCCCTCCGCCTTGAATCTCACTACCTCGCATTCAAGCGTTCCCTTAAAACTCATTTTTTCTCCCTTGCTTTTGACCTCTACCCCCCCCCCCGACCCTTAACCCTCTCTCCCCCCCTTCCTCCTTCTATTTCTTCTCTCGCTCCTCTTTTCTGTGCAATATGTAACTTCCTTTCCGTTTCCTGGCCTCGTGCCCCTCTGTGATTTTATTGTAAACCGCTCTGCCTACCCATGAAGGGCGGTATATCAAATAAATGAATATGAATGCAACTCATTTAAGACATTTTTTTTTTTTAGTGCCATCAAGTCAGTGTTGACTCATGGTGAGCCAGCTACCTCTGGGTTTCTTGGCAATGTATCACTGAAGTAGATTGCCAGCCTTTTCTTCCAAGGTAATGGAGGGTAAGGTGACTTGCCCAAGGTCACAAGGAGTGCCAGTGAGAATTGAACCCTTGATTTTCTGGGTACCAGGCAGTTGCTTTAACCACTAGGCTACTCCTCCACTCCCTTAAATGTGCTAGGAGTAAATATTTTTTTACTCAATGTGTAATCAAATTCTGGAATGCGGCACTGGAGGATGTAGGAAAAGTTGTTAGTGTAGTTGGGTTTAAAAATGTTTTGGACAAGTTCCTGGAGAAAAGGTCCATAAACCATTATTAAAGAGGACCCAGGAAATAAACTGTTTGCCCTGGGACAAGCATTGTGGAACCTGTGTGCCTTTTTTTGGACCCTGCCAGGTACTTGTGGCCTGAATTGGCTACTGTTGGAAACAGGATACTGGGCTTGATGGACCTTGGTCTGACCCAGTAATGCAGTTCTTATGTTCTTATGCTAAAGGTGGCTTAGGAGTGAGGTTCATGATTGTCATGGTATGTGCAGAACTAACCCATCTGGAGAAATTTCCTCAAAAAGAACCTAATTATTATGCCTGACATCCTGGATTGTTTCAATGCCAGCACATCTCCCTATCCCAACATGCCCTATTTTCAAACAGGAGTTGAACCACAATGGTGCCCATGTGGATTGGGTCTAAGACAGAGGCAGGAGCATCTTCAGCTTTTTGCAACACTGCTGAAATCCCAGAATAGTTTGGGACTTAGTTGCAAAATATAACATAGCAGACACTCATTGCTACCAAAATGGTTCAACCAGACCACGTTCCATCTGCAAACATACAAGAGGAATGTCTTTCTCTCTTCCACATAGCACCAGCTGGCTTGACAATATAAAAGCTTGATGATATGTGTGTAAATCCGGAAACCCTTTTCCCCTTTTCTCTAGCTAGGTTTTGTATCCTACAAGTATTGTAACTTTACCTGATCAACCGGGTAAACTTAGTGGGATCATATTCAAAATGGGTCTTAGGGGCTTATCATCATCTTAATTGTACCAAGCCTTCCCGACCAGGATAGGGTGAGTAGTGTCCCTTTGGTATACAGTACAAGGTTCAGAACTTACTGTATGCAGGGTCATCTCTATATTAGCTTGGATTGTCTGATCTAATGTGGAATGAAATTCTATACCCAAATATTTAAGCCTCTTATTACTGCATTTCAACCCCACATCCATCTGAGCTGTATGACACCCAGCATTCAGAGGCATCAAGTCTGCTTGTGTTTTAAGTACTTTAAAAATGTTGTGTCAACTGCAGATCTGATCACCTTATTCATTGCTCCATGTTCCATATCATTTATAAGTATTTTAAACATCCCTGATCCAAGTACTTATCTGCAGAGCACTCCAGCATTTACTTTTCTCCCCTTGGAAAACTGTTTTACTCTGTTTCCTATCATTTAATCAGTTACAACCCCACATTAGGACATGTTCTCACAAGTCCTGCAGTAAGCTGTTAGTGCAAGGAAGCCTCAAATGTCAGAGTTGAAACACTTCTCTATGAGCCAAAATTCCTTAAAAGCAAAGTGAGAGACTGATCAATAGTTACAGGAAGCATTTAGTTGAAGTGATTGCTATTTGAGGAGATGTCATCAGTGACTGAAAAAGGGTTCAGAAATGTTTCCCTAATGTTGTAGCTTCTGAAAATCCAGATACATGGCCAAGGCAAATTTCAAAATCTTTTACATAAGCAAAAACACGCTAATCTGTTAACCTGCATAAAATTTCCTTTTTGAGAACTGGTTGCCCATGTCTGCAGCTAAAGTAGGTGTACTGTAGAAGGCACACTTCATTTCAGCCATAAAAGAAGCAGGGATATGGGGTGAAAGTAAAGTGTGCATGCACGTTGCCACGGGCACTATACACTTGCAACATATATAGGTATAAGAATACCCACATTTCTCACCACCCCCCATACTTTTCAAAGTATTACACTGGTCAACATTGAAATCGTTACTGACTTTAAAAGGCCCTAATCTGTAGTATCTTGGTGAGCTGAACACAAATATAATATTTAAAAAAAATCATTTGCTCTCGTTTTGAAGATATTGCATGTAGTTCATTTTTGATGTTTCACTGTGTAAATTTATCCAGTAGGACATCAACAACATCCCAAATAAGCCTTGAATGATGTAATATTGCATCACAGTGCATAATACCAGCATGCATACATCATCCAAAGTTGATTGCATCATTTTCTGATGCAATGCAATACTACTGCCAGATGGCTGCTGAAGCCATCTGACGTCAGCAGTGTACTATACGCAGTCGGAAAAGTTGAGCATTTAAAATATTTCAGACTGTGTGCGAGACAGTTTAAGCTACTGTTACATGTAACTTTTATTAATCATATAATTGTAGCCATTTAGGTACAATACAGAACAGTAATGCCGCGAAAGTGCGTTAATGCCATTGACAATTTCTGCTACATTTGTGGGGAAGTGACATTTGCCAACCAGAAGAAAAGTATCACTTCTCATGAAGAAGACATATCATCTCTATTTCAGATGCAAGATTGGTGACCAAGACAAGCCTTGGGCCCGCATATATGCTGCGTTACATGTACAACACAGCTTTCACAGTGGTTGAATTGCAAAAGACCATCAATGCCGTTTGCAGTCCCCATGGTGTGGAGAGAGCCAAGCAACCACATAAATGACTGTTACTTCTGCTTGGTTCCTCCTCTTTCCTGCGGAATAACGAAGCAAAAGAAGTCAAGCATAGTCTACCCAAACATTCCGTCTGCATTGAGACCAGTTACACATGGTGAGGGACTTCCTATTCCAGAACCTCCATCAGAATATTCTCTTGATTCATCTGATGAGGACAAGGGTGAGCCGACCTGTTCTTCTCCTGGTCCGTCAGCATGCAGTGACCCAGATTTTCACTGGAATGCATATCAACTCCACACAGAATAAAACAGGAAGAACTAAATGACCTGAGTCCTGATTTGGACTTATCCAAGAACAAGGCAGAATTGCTAGAATCAAGACTCCAACAATGGAATCTTCTAGAAGAAGATGTCAACATTACTTCATATCGAAAGCACCACCAGCAGTTGGAGCCTTTCTTCAGAAAGGAAAGTAATCTGGTATTCTGTTCTGATATTGAAAGCCTCATGAATGCCTTAAAATCACTCTTGACCCACAAGACTGGAGACTATTTATAGACTCTTCGAAACTGAGTCTGAAGGCTGTGCTTTTGAACAATGGAAACCGTTTTCCATCTATTCCAGTAGTGCATGCCGTCCACATGAAAGAGACATACGATAACTTAAAGCATCTACTGACTTCCATTAACTATAACAAGTACAACTGGCACCTCTGTGGTGACTTGAAGGTAGTTGCCCTTTTAATGGGACTGCAGCAGGGATATATAAAATACACATGTTTCTTATGTGAGTGGGATAGCCGAGCAAGGGATTGGCACTACTTGCGGAAGGAATGGAATCACAGACAAAATGTAACAGTTGGAGAGAAGAATATCCAGCACCCAGCTCTGGTTGAGGCTCACAAAATCCTGCTACCACCCCTTCACATCAAACTAGGTTTGATGAAAAACTTTGTGAAAGCCATGGACCGCACTTCACCAGCTTTCCGATACCTGCATGAAAAATTCCCTCTTCAAAGGTGACCGGTTCAACAACTTGCTGCAGGGTGATGCGAAACAAGCATGGAATGCTTTTCGCCTAGTGTCAACAAACTTTCTCGGGAATGTTAGGGCAGAAAACTACAAGGAACTAATAGAAGACATGCTGATGCAGTATCAGAAACCTGGCTGCAATATGTCTCTAAAGATCCATTTCCTTGATTCCCATCTCGATTTCTTTCCTGACAACTGTGATATGGTTAGTGATGAACAGGGCTAAAGTTTTCACCAGGATATCGCAATAATGGAGCAAAGATACCAGGGAAAATGGTCCACTACAATGCTGGCTGATTACTGCTGGACACTCCCCAGAGAAGTTCCCGAACAGCTGTACAAGAGACAGGCGAAAAAATCTAAGAAGTAGTCTATGACTTGGTTTTTTACAGTTATTAACCGAAGACCTATTATATTTACTATTGACATACATTTCATGATGTAAACTTTAATTCTTGTAGATTACAAAAAAACTAGAGCCAACTTTGCAGTGTTATCAGCTCAGCCTTATTCACATTGCTTATTTATATCTTCAAAGAATTCTAACAAAGTATTTTAGGTGTTTCTTTATTCATTTGTTGTTGAGTGTCTTTTGAGTCAATGCTGATTCCTGGTGAACCTGTGGCTAGTTGTCCATATCCCTTGGGATTCTTGGCAAGGTGCAACTAGAAGTAGATTGCCCGGCCTTTCTTCCACACAGCAAGTCTACAGTACCTGGTATTCCAAGGTGGTCTCCCATGCAAGTACTAACCAGGCCCACTGCCCAGCCCAGATCAGACAAGATTGAGCTCCCCCAAGGTAGCAATTCTGCCAACCTAAGAGAATTACAATGAAAAACATATAACATAAAAACAATTAAAAGGTACACAATATCAACATACAAACAAATGATATAATAAAATACATACAGCATATCCTTAATAAAACCTCAATGCTAAAATAAAAATAAAAATAAAAATTCACTCAGTATATAATCAATTTTAAAAAATTTAACAAAACCATATCTTCTCAGCCATCAGCCCTGCATGCCTCATCAATAACAAGGCCTTAACTCTTTTACCAGACTCTTCCCTTAAAACCTTAAGTAGGGCATTCTACTAAATTGGGCCAGCCACCAAAAACATTTTGACCCATGAAGACTAATATAACTTCAATAAATTAAAATGAGGAATCATAAGCAGATGCTAATCAGCAGAACTCAGTGAATAGTGAATGACTAGAAATATACAACTTCAGCTAGAAGGGAGCATCAGCTATAGGATCCAGAAAAGGAGAAAAAAATCTTATACTGTACCCCCCTCCCTCCCCAGCAGCCCATATAAAGCTGTAAGATATGGAGTTGTATTCACAAAATACTAACAACCGGTAAGCAAAAGTGCTGTTGAATTTTGCTGCTACCACCAAACCTAATTAGATGATATTACATTAGTCAAGTCCTAACAGAACAAGGGCATGAACCACTGTATGGTCCAACATATTTTCTTTCGACCAAGCTCTATAGTCTCTGTACAAAATTAAGAGATGTTGCAGTCTCCTCCTATGTACTCAAAGCAGAAATGATCAGCTGAATATTATTTGAATAGATGCTAGCCAAGATACCTTTCTCAAAAAGTAAAAGCCCTAGAGATTGCATTTAGATTCTAAACAGTATAGGTGAGAGAGCGGAGCCTTGAGGTCTACCAGATGTTAAAACAGTCCAGTTAGAGAATAAGTCATCCCATCTCACCTGTTGCCAACAGTTGCCTAAAACTGAGAAAGCCAGCCTAAAACAGTTTCTACCATTCCAAATTCTCTCAGTTGCCCAAGCAAAATATCATGTCTGATGATATTAAATGCTGATGAGACATCTGATGAAACCACCAAAAATTCATGTCTTCCATCTAACCCTTGATACAACTTATCTTTGTACTATATCCTCTCTTAAATCTGATTCATATGGATTCAAAAGTTGGAAAGAAGCTGAATAATCTTGCAATGGAGACAAGCAACCACCTCCAAAATTTTACTTGAAAAGGAAAGGTTGAAAACTGGATGACATGAAGCTGGCTGATTCACATTCAACACAGACTGTTTGAACACAGGAGGAACCACTGAGCATTTTAAACAACTGGAACCAGACCTTGCTCCAAAGATGAATTGATCAATTTACAAATACTTTTCACAAAAATTAACTTACGCATTTTAAGCAAGCTATCTGGACAAGGATCAAGAATGCCTATCATAAGTCTCAACCTTATTATTACTTCCACACTTTCCGTTATAGTGACTGCCCTAAATGAGGACCATACTACAGACATGTCCACCATAATTTGCTAAATCCATAGATGCTCTTCTCCTTTAAGCCATGTTTATCTATGCAATCAGTAATTTTGTTCTTAATCGTAGCTTCCACCATTTTGCTGGGCACCAATGTCAGACTTGCAGGTCTGTAAGTTCCTGAGTCACTTCAGAGCTCTTTTTCAGCATTACATTTGGTACTTTAGAATTCTTAGGGGTAAGTTTACTAAAGAGCGCTAACGTCGCATCAGCGACTTTATCGCGTGATAAGTGAGATTATCGCGTGATAATGTAACATTACCGGGCAATAACATCACTTATTGCACGATAACGTCTCCGGTGGCATTAAGGCGCACAGAGGGTAGAGTAAATCGTTTCAGAGGACGGAGAGAAGGGGTCAATGGGTGGAGAGTGGGCGGGGAGAGGCTCCAGGCACACTAATGCTGTGAAATCAGGGTCTGAAAATTAACGCCAGTGAAAACCTCGCGTTAGAGGCACATTTGCAGGAGGGAGAAACCATTTCAATCAGCAATGTACAGCAAAGGCAGGTAGACCAAGAAAAGTGACAGTAGTGATACATGTGCAGCAACAGCATAGTGCCCAAGTACGAAAGGGCAATATGGTGAGGCTGCAAATGGGGCACAGGGGGCTGCAGGTGGGACATGCAGTGGGGCAGGTGGGGCACAGGGTGGACTAGGCAGATGCCTAGGTGACACATAGGAATGTAAAAACGGAAAACCAGCAAGACAGCAACTGACCAAGGGCAAACATGTCCACGAGTGTGTGTCCTACAGTGTCCCAGGGGACAGTACCCAGCAAGTACCCTAAAGAGCACATAGCATTGGCAGGCGGTGCCAGGGGGAAGCGTGGATGTCTATGCAGGCACCCCTACCCCATATCACGCACCATAGGCAGCCGCCTACCGGCACACTGGATGGCCTGGGACTGAGCACCACCAGCAACATCGGCACAAGGGCATATCAGCATGGTGGCAGAGGGGTGCTGGTGGTGGAGGGGGCAGTGGCATCTGCCTACAGCAGACCAAGGCCAAGCCCTGTTTAGGTGGGTGCCGTGCACTGCAACAGACAAGGTCTGTCTGACGAACAGTCATGGTATCCCCAGGGAATGATCTGCCTCTGTTTGGTGCAGTACACACAGCCAGTATATATTTTTTACCCAGTACTAAACCGTGGTAATAAAGACGGTTTTATTATATTGCTGATAAAATAAACACGCCATAAACGCCTATATTTTACCCTACAGAGCACAGACACCATAAACATGTGCAATCCCTAGAGCAGAGTTTCCCAACTGCAGTCCTGGAATGCCAAACACCAATCAGGTTTCATGCTGTCCCTAATAAATATGCCTGTGATACATTTGTATGCACCACCCCCATTGTATGCAAATGTACCCATGAATATTCATTAGGGACAGCATGAAAACCTGAACCGTGTTTGGCCCACCAGGACTGGAGTTGGGAACCTCTGCCCTAGGACAGCAGCCAACAGGGGCACAAACACCCACACCCACAGGCTCCACTATTCAATGGCTCATGGAGAGTTACGCTGTTGGACCCTGCGCAAAGCAGCATCTACCAATACTAGCACATGCATACCTCAGCAATGCCGCCCTAAACTTGGGAATATGTTACACATATATCAAAAGGTTGCTATGATTAATGGCAGATATAAATTATAAGTTAAACACAATTTGTTGACAGAGATTCATCATAGCAACCTTTCTGATATCTGTGGAGTGTGTTTCATTTTTTGTTTCTGACAGTGTTTACCACCCTGGGGAGTGACCCTAACAGTATTGAGTACCATAGCAATGCCTGCACTGTGCCCAGGACTGGTGTGGCAGCCAGGGCTGCCACAAACATCTATATTTGCACAATGCTGAAATAGGTGTGGGAGTGTGTGTATGTCTATCCAGTGCTCTGTGGCTACCTTACTGAACCCACAATGCTTGCACTGTTTCCAGTGTTAGCCTGAGTGACCCCAACAGTATTGCGTACCATAGCAATACTCGCACTGTACCCAGGACTGGTGTGGCGGCCAGGGCTGCCACAAACTTCTATATTTGCACAATGCTGGCATAGGTTTGGGAGTGTGTGCATGTCTATCCAGTGTGTTGTGGCTGCCTACACCTTACTGAGCCCACACTGCTTGCACTATTTCCAGTGTTAGCCTGCCAATGTGCATAATGAGGAGCAAGGTACTCTGGGTATGGCCCGGACAGAGTGGCCTGGGCAGGATGTATCTGCACAGGGAATAGGTCAATGGCTGGGACATTGTAGTGCCTGACCACCACCTGCATAGACAGGGTGGCTACAGCATGCCATGCTAAGGGGGAGGGGGGGGAGGTCACTCTCACCCTGACTGAGCAGTGACCATGGCATGGTTAGGTTCCCCCATAGTGCTATCTATGAGTTCCCTTTTCTGGGGTCCAATCACTGACATACTTGCTTGGTGTGTGTGCTCACATCCCATTTTTGGGTGCACACAGTTCTTCCAGGAACATGCACTATGTACTAGCTTGCAGACTGTCTGCAGTTAACATGTGTATGGCTGGAACACCTTGCAGGGTGCAGCAGGTGGAGACTGACTGTGCTCTCTGCTGGTGAATGTTAGACAGTGGTGGGGGGGCAGCTGAGCTTTTCCAGGCCTGTCTGCCAGTGCCCTATGTGATGCATACAGGTCTGCATTGACTGTCCTGTAGGGTGCCTATTCCCTAGCAGGACTGGGGTGGATGGTCCCCTCTACTGCCACCCTTGCAGAGATGTAGAATGTGGATCTGTTGGTGGGAGATCCTGTCCCCCACCCTTACCCACAGAGGGTGGTGCTATATAATCTGCTTTTGGGTCCAAACACCACTTTTCTCTTATAACATGTGACCACGGCAACCACACAGGATATGGGCTAGATGTGACTGGGAAATACAGATGGACACAGGTGTATCCTAGGTGTGTCTACAAGGACTACCTATCACACACTGGCACTGATAGGGATCTACAGCACAAGCTATCTCAGCCAAGCCTGGCGCTGCAGACCTGGTGCTGGGTGCCCCACCTCACCCTCAGGGTGAGCACAGGAACCACACAATGTCACAGTCTGTAGCTACTCTGTGCCAGTAACACACATGGTCAGTTCCCCCTACCAGGCCAGGGTGCTATAGAGGCGCATACCCCATCTTATGATCAGATGTAGGCTGCTGATCTGCATGTGCAGTGCATCATGGGTACGGGTGTGTTTACCCTATCCTGGTAACCATAGCAGACAGTTTGTGTGGTGACCTGCAGTCTTTCTGTAGCCATGGAGGTATTTAAACATTTCAAGGGAATGGGTGGTGCAGCATTATGGCAAGCCGTGTCAGGTAACACGCGTTACAAGGCACCTTAGGCTAATGCGCGTTATAAGGCGCCTCATAAGGCATGTTACAAGGCACCTTATTAGGCAACTGTGGTGAGGTATTATGGGCTGGCAGCACGGATCTGCAAAGATATGACTGTCACAGGCATGCAAAATATCAGACATGAACAGGAGAAAACAACAAGGAATCAAACCCATGCACACTGCTTAGAATGTCTAACCAATAGGCTATACCTCTATGGCTTGCTGCAGAGCAATGGCTGGGTACAGAAGGACTGCAGGTCACTGCACAAACATTCTTCTCTTTGTGCCAGGATAGGGTAACACCACCAGCACCCATTATGCATTGCACATGCAGAAGAGCGGCCTACAGCTGATCACCAAATGGGGTCTGCACCTCTCCGGTACTGCAGAGTGGTAAGATGGACTGACAGTGCGTGATACTGGCACAGAGTAGCTACAGACCATGCCATTGTGCAGGTTCCGTGTTCACCCTGAGGGATAGGATGGGTGACCAGCACTAGGTCCACAGTACATGTGGTGCTGGAAATAGGTTCTATTGCACATTCCTGTCATTATCAGTGTGTGATAGGTGTTCCCATCTGTGTTCTGCAGTCATATATGACCCTGTGGGACTGGACACCACCCAGATTAGTGTGTATGTGGTGATAAGGTCTGGCTGCCATGGGTACCTGTTATCAGGGCAGCAGGGTGTCCAGGCTTGCATGAGGTTTAGGTAGTACTGTCTCTTATGGCTCTAGGTGGTATGCACTATATACCCCAAGGGGCCCCCAATCACCCCTTTTGTAGATGAGAGTGGGGTGGTACAGGTGCTTGTGCCCTACAGAATGGCTGTAGCATCAGCAACCACAGTCCTGATGGCAGATGACAACCCTGCAGGGTTGATGGGCTAGAGCCATACCTGCAACCGTGGCAGACCAGCAGTGATGCTTGTGGTGAGCAGGGGAAAGCTCAACTGCCCCAAACCACAGTCTGCCATCCACCAGCACACAGCACAATTAGACTGCACCTACAGCATGGTCCCACCATGCACAGACTAACTGCAGGCAGCCCACTAGCCAGTCCATAGTGCATGCTCACAGGGGAACTCGGTGCACCCAGAAGTGGGATGCACAGCACAGACACCAAGCAGGTATCTCCATGATTGAGCCCCAGAACCATGAACACACAGGTATCATTAGAGACAATGTGTGGCACTATGTGGGAACATGGACATGCCATGGTCACTGCTCGGTCGGAGTGAGAGTGACCTCCCAGCGTGACATGCTGCCATCCTGTCTATGCAGGTGGTGGTCGAGCACTAAAGTGTCCCAGCCATTGCCCTCCACCCTGTACAGATGCATCCTGGCCAATGCGCCCTGTCTGGGCCATACCCACAATACCTTGCTCCTCACTGTGCACATTTGCAGGCTAACACTGGGCTCAGTGAGGTGTTGGCAGACACAAAACAATGGATAGACATATGCACACTCCCACACCTATCTCAGCATCATGCAGAGATATAGGTGGGTGACACCCCTGCCCGCCACACTGGTCCTGATCACAGTGCTGACATTGCTAAACTGTGCAGGGGGTAGTAGTAGTGCTCTGGTGATAACCGCAGCTCCATGCTGGGGCCACCAGCCTGACACTCCATGAGGCTGTGGATAGTGGAGCCTGTCTGAGTGGGTGTTTGTATCTCTGTGCACCACTGCATTGGGGGTTTGCACATGTTGTTGTTGTGGCTGCATTGTGGGATAAAGCTATGGGGTGATGCTCTGCAGGATCCACAGATGGGACTTGAACCTCTGACCCTTTTCTCTTAGACACACTGGCTGAGTATACTGCATCACACTGTTGCCACAGCATCATAGTGGTCCCTGGGGCTACCCTTACTCTCCCCAGCCTGACCTCTTCTGTTGCACTGTACACCACGTACTGGTACAGGGCATGGCCTAGGTCTACTACAGGCGGGTGCCACTGCTCCCTCCAGCTCAAATGCCCCCCCTGCCATGCTGCCATGACCATGTGCTGTCGGTGCACAGTACCAGGCCATCCAGGGGGCAGGTAGGCAGCTGCCTAAGGTGTGAGTTCTGGGGTAGGAGTGCCTAAATAGCTGTCCATGCTTCCCCCGGCACCGCCTGTCAATTTGATGTGCCCCTTGGGGTACCTGCTGGGTAATGTCCCCTGGCTGGGACACTGTGAGACACAGACTCATGGGCATTTTGACCGTGGTCAGTTGCTGTCTTGCTGGTTTCCATTTTCCATGTTCCTATGTGCCACCTAGGCAACCGCCTAGTCCACCCTGTGCCCCATTTTCCCCCACTGCATGTCCCGCCTGCAGCCCCCATGCCCCATTTGCACCATCACCATAGTGGCCTTTCATACCTAGGCACTATGCTGTTACTGAAAATGGAGCACTACTATCACCTTTCTTGGGCTCCCTGCCTATCCTGTACATTGCTGACACTGAAATGGTTTCCTTCTCCTGCAAATGTGCCTCAAACACCAGGTTTTCATTTGCCTTTGTTTTCAGCCCTTCAGTTCCCCATTTTGGTGTCACGGGAGCCTCTCCCCGCCCACTCCCCGCCCATTGACCCCCTTCTCTTCGCCCTCTCTTCACCCTTTTCTGGACGTACCGCAGCCAGGAATGCTAGCGCACGTTAGTTACCGCTAACACACGTTAACGTTATCTAACGTGCCTTAACATAACGTTAACGTGTGTTAACATAACGTTAACACGCGTTAACGTTACCTAGCATGCGTTAACATTACCGTGGTCACCTTACCACAGTTTAGTAAACATACCCCTGTGTTTCCAGTAAATTGTTCCTAAATAAGGGAAAAAAAATAAAAGAAATGTCAATTCCCCTAACTACTGAGACCTTTGATTTGCCGTTTTTTTTAATTTATTTATTTATTGTTACTTTTATACTGCTCCTTCCCAAGATCAGGGGCGGTTTACAAAGTAACAACATTTCTTACATTGAACATAGTTTAACAGGTTTAACTATGTACAAAGTAGGATTGTTACTTAAGGGAATCGTTTTACAAAACTATGTACAATTGTAGTAATCATTTTACAATACAGAGATCATCTTACAGAACTATGTACAATTACAGCGGTCTGTATTGTTTACAGTTGGTGTGGTAAGGGTGTCATTGAACGGGTGGTGTTTGTGTTAGTTCGTGGATCAAGCCAGCGTCTTCTTTATGTTCACCAAAATGTTGGGTGAATAGTAAGGTTTTTAGTTCTTTTCTGAACATTTTGATGTCTTTGGTTGCATGTAAATATGTTGGGAAGTTATTCCATAACCTGGGTGCAGTTAGTGAAAATGCTCTGTTACTTGTAACTTGCTTGGTTTTGTGGTAGATGGGTGGGAACACTAAGGTGTTCTGGGAGTGTGTTCTTGTTGCTCTAGTGCTGGTTGACTGGGTTATTAGTGTTGACAGGTATGATGGTGCTATATTGTTGATCACCTTGAATATAAACATTAATGTTTTATATTGGATTCTGCTACTTACTGGTAGCCAGTGAAGGGTGTATAGTAGAGGTGTTATGTGGTCTGATAAGCGGGCTTGGCATACAATTCTTGCGGTTACATTTTGTGCTGCTTGTAATTGTTTGAGATATTTTTTTGAGATACCGTTTAGGAGGCTGTTGCAAAAGTCAAAGTGGGGTGTTATCAGTGCGTGAACTACTGATCTGAAATCGTGGGTGTCTAGGAGGGGTCTGAGGTGTTGTAATGTTCATAGCTTGAAATAGACTGACTTGGTTATTTGTTTTATATGGGCAGATAACGTTAGGGATTGATCTAATATGACGTCTAGATATCTTGTTTTGTTCAACAATCAGCACGCACTCTGTCCCAAGCAAAACATGACCTTTCCACTTCTTAATTAGAAAGTTAGGAAGGGAATAACTCAAATCACTAGTCAATACTGAGGTTTCCCTGTATACAAACTCTGTAACAGGGAGGGAGGAGTAGCCTAGTGGTTGGGGCAAGGTACTTCAGGTCGGAAGGTCGGGGGTTCAAATCCCACTAGAGGACAGCAACCTTGGGCCGGAAGGACTGGGGTTTCTAGTCCCACAGATGCTCCTTGTGGTCTTGGGCAAGCCACTTAACCCTCCATTGCCCATGTTCCCTGTAAGTATTAGTGTATGTGTCTCATATCCCCACGTGTTAAATGTATCCCCCAATTGTGTTGTGACCGCTTTGATTGAAGGATAAGGCGGTATACAAAACTGTCTAAATAAATAAATAAATAAATAAAAATAATTCAGGCTTTGGCCAATCCTTACCACCATTGTGATGAGGTTGCTTTGCAGGACTTCCCTGTAGGCAGGACCAGCCCATCTACTAGGTAAGCTAGGCGGCCACCTGAAAACCTGAATGGTGTGGTGCCCTAATAATAAAACCATTAAATACTTTCCCAAAGTGGTCTTTATACCCTTTCAAAACTCCCATTACCTTCTGTTGTACAACATGTACTTTTTAAAATGCAGTTAATTTATTTATATTTATTTAGTATACCTTTGTATACCGCTACTTCCAGCGATCAGCAGCGGTTTGATTACAGATTGGAAATTGTCAAATCATGACAGGAAATTTTTGAGGTATAAACACATTGATTAGACAGGAAAACACAGCACACAGAGAACTAAGGCTCCATAATCATTTTTCCTATATATGTTTATTTAAAAACGTATTATGCTGCCCATAACGAACACTTCTGGGCGGTTTACAATCACAAATTAAAAGCTGCAGAAAATAGAAAAGAACGCCATTTAAAATTTAGAGTAGGACAGAAAAGATAAAAGCTAGAGAAAACAGGTAACTTGTGCATCAGCGAGGAGGAGGGGAAAGGGGTGAAGAGGGAGGGGGAAGGTATTTATATTTTTTTTTCATCTCTAACTACCCTCACTATGTTTTATCCCTCACTGATTATCCCTAATAAGGCCCTCTCGGGTCCATGGCAGTCATTTTTACAACTTTTTACTGCGCTATAGTACTTCTGCCAAAATGGGATACTGCCCCTTTAAAGTTTTGGTATTAAACCCCCAGGTTGACTCTCTTTCTGTGCCTGCCTATCCGACATTGCTGCCTGGAATATCTCACTGCCATCTGAAAATGAACATTGCCAAAACTGAGCTCCTTCTCTTTCCCCATAAACTCACCTCCCCCCTTCCTCCCTTCTCTATTTCTGTGGATAATACTACACTCATCCCTTTTCCTCAGTTCACAAACTTGGGGTCATTTTTTACTCTATTCTCTCTTTCTCTGCACACATCCAACAGATAGCTAAAAGCTGTCGCTTATTTCTCTATAACATTGGCAAAGTTCATTCCTTCCTTTCTAAACACACTACTAAGACCCTCATCCACTCACTAATCACCTCCTATCTTGACTATTGTAACCTGCTCCTCACTGGTCTCCCTCTGAATCATCTTTTTCCCATTCAAGCTGTTCAGAGCTCAGGTGCATGGCTTATCTTCTGCCAGTGTTGCTATGCTCATGTAACCCCTCTTCTCAAGTCACTTCACTGCCTCCCTATCAGAGCCAGCCCAAGGGTTTCTGCTGCCCTAGGCAGAAACCCTGACCTCGTCCCCTCTCCCCCACTGATGCAGCTCCCCAGCTGCCACCGCCGCCACCACTACCCCCCCCCCCCCCCCCCGGGCTGCCGCTTCTTTTGGAAATACTGCTGCTGCCCCACCTCCCCCACCAAACAGAATCGGCAGCAGCAGGGGGGGAAGGCGGCGCCATGCCCATGTGTGCCGCTGCCGCTGCCACCACCCATCCGGATCGGCTCCCCTAGGTGGCCGCCTAGTGGATGGGACAGGGCTGTTCCTCTGACTTCATTTTCAGGTCAACGACACTCTGCTTCAGCCCAACCTGTCATCCCTAGCGTTAATGGCTTGGCTGCTGAGTGGCTACTACTCACAGAGCTCCACTTACCGCAGGACATGGAGAACATCCTTCTCGCCTCACACAAGGACTTGATGAGACGTGCTTCAACGGCACAGGTTCTCCATATGGTGTGAGAACAAGTCTCTGGACCCCTTCTCCTGCTCACAGAGTCAGTTTTGTCTTATCTTCTGCACCGGTCACTCTGGTCTAAAGTCCAACTCGGTCAGAGTGCTCCTCAATGCTGTAGCCACTTATCATCAGCCCATAGCTGATCAACCGATCTAGGTTCACTCCTTGCTGGGTTGCTTTATGCAGGGCCTCCTAATATCTCTCACCCTCCCCCATTAAACCTCCCCTGGTGGTTTGGGGCCTTAATGTGGTGCTCAGACAGCTCCTTGCACCCCCCTTTGATCTGCTTAGTTCAAACCCACTCAAATTCCTTACCTAAGGTCATTTTTCTGGTGGCACTTATGTCTGCGCGCAAAGTCAGTGAATTGCAAGCACTGGTGGTGCATCCACCAGACACCAGGTCTCATAAGAACAGGGTAGTTCTCCGAACTCACCCGAAATTCCTACCTAAGATAGTTTCTGCTTTTCATCTCAATCAATCAGTGGTGTTACCCACCTTCTTTCCAAGATCTCATGCCAACAAAGCTGAGGCCTCATTGCACAGCTTGGACTGTAAAAGAGCACTGACTCTACCTGGAGAGGAGAAAAGCCTATCGCAGTTCCTCCCAGCTCCTTGTCTCCTTTGTCCCCATTAAGCTGGGGGTGGCAGTGTTGAAGTGCACCCTGTCCGTTTGGGTGGCGGACTGCATCTCTTTCTCTTACACTCAAGCTGGGCTGATGGAATGTCATGTCACGGCTCGCAAAGTCTGTGTTGTGGGTGCTTTGGTAGCCAACCTGTGTTCCGTCTCCACAGAGGAGATCTGTAGGGCAGCTATGTGGTCTTCAGTTCACATCTTCACAGCCCATTACTGTCTGGATGGAGAGTCCCGGCGTGACAGCAACTTCAGCCAGGCTGTACTCTGGCATCTCATTGGGAATTGAAGCAACTCCTTCCCACTAGCCCTTTTGTCTACCTGGGCTACCGTAGAGTCAGTCTGATCTTGATATCCCTGCTGGAGTGACTCTCGGAACCTCTCAGCAATTGCTCTTGCTGCTTGTTCTTGGTTTGTTTGTTTTTCTGGTTGTCCCATTGGGCCTTTTACAGGTTTTTCGGTAGCCTGTAGCTAGGGAGTCCCATATCTGAGGACTGACTTTCTGCTTGGTCCCGGAGAAAGCATAGTTACTCACCTGTAGCAGGCATTCTCCAAGATCAGCAAGAATTAGTCCTCACTACCCTCCCTCCTCCCCATGGAATTGTTTTCTTTTTTGGTTTAATTAAGCTATGTCATCATACTGAGGTAAGATGTCTCCTTCGGGTGTGAAGACCGGCACGCATGCATGGAGCACCTTCGAAAAGCTTCCTTTGGAAATTGGGAAACATTCCCGTGCGAGCTCTGTCAGTGACATCATCCATATGTGAGGACTGATTCCTGCTGATCCCGGAGAACACTTTCTAGAGGTGAGTAATTACACTTTATTTTTTTTAACACTATTCTAGGGCTTTTATGTTCATGACTTCCCTACACACACTGATTCTGCAGTAAGATGCTATGTCACCCAGTGTTCTAGATTCACTTTCTTTTGTTGTAGATGCCTCTAGTGGCTCTACTTGGTAAATGAGTTGTCAGAACTTAATAACTTTCCAAGCTAGGAAAGGTTCACTACTCATAAGGTATGTGTAAGAAGAGTCCCTAACTAAAAGGAAGGGAAATCTTGACTTATAAATTGTGCAGTCCAAGGGCATAATCTTGTCTTTGGCTGGCTAAGCCACTACACCACATGACCTGGATGTCTTCGGCTGACTAGACCATTGTATCACAGAGTATTTAGCCATGAGTTTAGGAATGCAGCAAACCTCTGGAATACTCTTAGATAAAAGAGGAGCTCTTCAGATTTGCTGATAAGAGTGCAAGAAACAAGAGCATGGAGGCCAAGGATCCCAGAGTCCAAAGGATATCAGCCACACTAGATGAACTATACTGGTCTTTAACTGCCGTCATATACTATGCTAATATTTTCTTGCCCCTGCCCTCTGGAATGCCCTCCCCCCTGCTCTGCAACTGGAACCTTCATACCCTGTTAAAAGCCCTCCTGAAAACGTATCTCTTTACCATAGCCCATGACCTCCTGCCCTCATAATTACTGCTCTCTTCTTCCCCCACCCCACTGTATTCTTCCCTGACCTTACCTGCTTCTTCCCCTTTGTATGATTGTTTTAACTCTTTCCTCTATATATTGACATTCTTTTTTGCCTTTGTTTTTAATTTATGACTTTAGTTTACACACTGCTGTGTTGTTTTATGAAGGGCAGTCAATCAAATTTTAATAAACATACTGTATTTAAGCCAGGTTTTGAGACTTATCTCACTGTGAAGTAACTGTGCACTTTGGTGTCTCTGAGAAGAGACCAAGTGTGGGAGAACCCTTAGGAAGACCAAAGCCTCACTGGAATAAAGAATGGAGTTGAAACTTGGTCTACAATGTCTGCCTCAACAATGAAAGAACTATGCTAATTGTAATTCCTAATATTTTAAAATGTGCATTTTTTAATTAATTTTACAGCCCATTCCAATATTTAAAGACTTTTAATAAACTTCTAATAGTTCAGAACAAATATCCAGGCTATACTGTGCATTTTGTGGAGAGGAGAGTAAGAAGAACGAGTGATCCCTTTGCCAAAGACTTCCCAATTCTTGCTGGTCCCATCCCAAGAACCCGGATACCAGTGGCAGTGTGCTCAAGTTTTTCAGTGAACTGCAACTTTTGAAGCATGTATACCCACTCACCTTCGAGCATGAGCATAATTTGACTGTTTCATTGGCGGGAGGGGAACAGGGTCACATTTGCATATGCATTGTAGTCCTCCAAAAAAAAAAACCACCGTCTTCCTCCCAGAACAGCATAAAGCGGTTTGGTGACTCCACAATCCTGAGCTTCCCTCTCCCCAGACATAAAAATGGCTTGATGACCCCTTCTTAGCATCCCCCCTCATTCATACACCCAAAAACACAAAGTATCCCTTCCTAATACTCTCTTCCCCTTGAAGATTTGCACGATAGCCTCCCCATTCTCTTGCTTCCCATCCCCTTCACCCTGCACTCCCCACTCTGCCTGTACACTTTACCCCAACCCTGCTCTACAATTCTCAGCATGGGAATGGGTCAGCAACAGAGAGAGGAAAGTGCAAGGTGAAGGGGTTGGGGGAGGAGGGAGCGGACCTGCATCGCAATACTTTCAGTGCAAGTGTGTGAAAGGAAACCCTATGCTCTTCTTGGTTTGATTGGGACAGCAACTGAATCTGTCTGCAGCCCTGATCAAACCAAGAGCACAGGGCTTGCTGTCACACACTTGCACTGAAAGTACTGCAAATCAAGTCTGCCCTCCCCCCCCCACCCCCCTCAGATGCATGAAGCCTACATCATGGCGCGCTTTCAGTAAGAGTGTGTGTAAGCAAGCCCGGAGCTCTTTGTTGTTTGATTGGGACAGCATCTCAAACCTGTCTGCTGCTCTAATCAAAATAATAGTGGTCTGCAGGACTACTGAGAAAAGCTGCTCTTGCTGGGAGGGATTCGGCAATAGTATTTATGTGCTGATAATTTCTCAGACACTTGGGTTAAAGGAAACTCTTTGGGTTTAAACTGATAAAATCTCTGTCTATTTTAAAGTTCTGTGTTTTTTAGTCACACAGGGCACTGGATATCAAAATGCCTCTGTATTGTTCCATAGTGTGACCGCACCTTGAATATTGTGTGCAGTTCTGGTGCCATATCTTAAAAAGAATATAGCGGAATTAGAAAAGGTACAAAGAAGAGCCACCAAAATGGTAAAGGGGATGGAAGGATACCCTTATAAGGAAAGGCTTAAAAGTTTAGAGCTCTTCAACTTGGAAAGGACATGGCTGAGGGGAGGTATGATTGAGGTCTATAAAGTAATGAATTGAGTAGAACAAATAAACGTAGATCGGTTGTTTATGCCATCAAAATGTAGAAAGACTAGGGGACATGCAATGAAGCTACAATGTAACCCATTTAAGACTAATAAGAGAAAATATTTTTTCACTCAACGCGTGATCAAATGCTGGAATTCGTTATCGGAGGATGTCATAAAAGCTTTTAGCGTAGCTGGGTTTAAAAATGTTTGGACAAGTTCCTGGAAGAAAGATTCATAAACTATTATTAAAGAGGACTCGGGAAATCCACTGCTTACCCCAGGACAAGCATTGTGGAACCTGTGTACCTTTTTGAAAACCTTCCAGTTACTTGTTACCAGAATTGGCCACTGTTCGAAACAGGATACTTGGCTTGATGGACCTTGTTCTGACCCAGTATGACATTTCTTATGTTCTTATGTACTGTTTTATCAAGCCAGTTTCTATTAAGCGTTTCTTTCCTTCCCACCCACACCAACTCCCACCCCCCTCCCAGACATAATCTTAGATTTGTAGGCTCTTACAGGGACAGAGGTAGTCCAATTTACTTTCAAGTACAGCTGGGTGTCCTCATTAGGTATAGCTTAATTAATTAAGGCCCTGAAACTAATCCTGACGAGAACAAAGCCCCTTAAACCTATTAAGTATACTTGTGTTTGTACAACTATCTCTAGAAACCCTAAGTAAACAACTTAAATATCTTAACAAAATCTTAAAACTAAGATGCAGACAGCAGTCCAGCAGTGAGATGGGGGCTATCCAGTCTTTTGCATTGAGTGTCACATGTACAATTTTCTCCGAGTTGATGAGGCATCTTACATGTGCACTAGGTGCAAGAAGCTCTTTGCTTTCAGGGAATGAAGCCGATTGCTGGAGGCTAGAGTGACAGACTTGGAGGATCTAAGGAAGACAGAGAGCTACATAGATAAGAGCTATAGGGACATGGTATTGAAGTCCCACTTCCAGTCTGGCAGCCTCTCTGTTGCCATGGTGGAAAGTCTCCCGGAGGGTGGAGGAAGGCTCCCCAGGGGCGGAGAGAAGGGGTCAATGGGTGGAGAGTGGGAGGGGAGAGGCTCCCCGCACACTAACGCTGTGAAATCCAAGGCTCAAAACTAATGCCAGTGAAACCCTGGCGTTAGAGCTGATTTAAAGGAAAGAGAAACCATTTACGTCAGCAATGTACAGCAGAATAAGGGAAACCTACAAAAAGTGATAAGTGTGATACATGTGCACGGAACAAAAGGGCAAATAAACTTTGAAAATGTACAGAAGAAAATGTAAAAATAAAATAACCAAGCTGGCCAATAGTGATATCAATGGGAAACATCAAAAAATACTCCCAAGAAAGCTCCAAAAAAAAAAGATATGAATTTTGGAAGGGTCTATGCTCCGTCCCCATACAAGGTGAATGAGCCCACAGTGTAATTGCGCTGAGCAGGGTTTCCGACTCCATTGGCCAGGTTTGCCAACCCAGTACCCATATTTGACCTACTACTAAAACGTGCTAATACAGACAGAATCTTTATTGCAGATGACGTAAATATGCACAAAACACCTACATTGTACCCTACAGAGCACAGACACCATAAACATGCACATTACTTAGAGCAGAGTCTCCCAAATGCAGTCCTGGAGGGCCAAACACCATTCAGGTTCCATGCTGTCTCTAATAAAGATGCCTGTGCTGCATTTCTATGCACCGCCCCCATGGTATGCAGATGTATCTCATGCATATTCATGAGGGACAGCATGAAAACCCGAACAGTGTCTGGCCCACCAGGAATGGAGTCGGGAACCTCTGCCCTAAAGCAGCGGCCAACAGGGGCAGACACACCTGCACCCACAGGCTCCATTATCCAATGCCTCCTGGAGAGACAGGATGTTGGGCCCTGCATGCATCTCCCCATACTAGCACTTCCATACCTTAGCAATGCCACCCTAAACCTGGGAATACGGTACACAGCTATCAAAAGGCTGCTATGATTACTGGCAGATAGCAATTCCGAGGTTAAGTACAATTTTCTGAGTGAGCTGCATCATAGCAACCTTTTTGATGTCTGTGGAGTGTGCAACAGGTCTGGTGTCTGACAGTGTTTACCACCCTGGGGAGTGACCCCAACAGTATTGCGTACCATTGCCATGCCTGCACTGTGCCCAGGAATGGTGCGGTGGCCAGGGCTGCCAAACACCTCTATAGTTGCACAATGCTGGCATAGGTGTGGGGAGTGTGTATCTGTCTATCCAGTGTGTGGTGGCTGCAAACACCCTCCACAGCCCACACTGCTAGCACTGTTGCCAGTATTGGCCTGCCAATGTGCATAATGAGGAGCAAGGTACTGTGGGAATAGCCAGGATAGAGTGGCCTGGCCTGGATTCATCTGTACATAGCATAGGGCAATGGCTCAGACATTGTAGTGGCCAGCCACCACCTGCACGGACAGGGTGGCCACAGCATGTCCTGCTGGGAGGTCACTCTCACCTTGACTGAGCAGTGACCACGGCATGGCTAGATTCCCCCATAGTGCTATAGAGTAGTTCTCTCATATGATATTGATGGGTTCTCTTTTGGGGCCCAATCACTGACTTATCTGCTTGGTGTGTATGCTGACATCCCAGTTCTGGTTACATGCATTTCTTCCAGGAACATGGACTAGCTAGCAGACTGTCTGCAGCTAGTATATGTCTTGCTAGAACACCTTGCAGGGTGCAGTGGCTGGAGAATGTCAGATAGTGGTGGGGAGCAGCTGTGCATTTCCAGGCCTACTGTCTGTCTGCTATTGCTTTATGGATGTGTACAGCTCTGTATTGCCTGCCCTGTAGGGTGTCTGTTCCCCAGCAGGACTGAGGTTGATGGTCCCCTCTACTGCCACCATTGCAGGTAGGTAGAATGTGGAGCTGTTGGTGGGTGATCCTGTTTCCCCCCCTGAGCCCTAGAGGGTGGGTTGTGTGGTGGTACATAATCTGCCTATGGGCCCAAACACCCCCCCTTCACCTACATCATGTAACCATGGCACCAACATAGGATATGCACTATTCTGGGTGCATCATTATTTAGAATGGCTATATCACTGTTAAAGGATAATGTCAAACTTAAACCTGATCCCTCCTTGAAAGCCCGACATTTTGCTGATTTTTTGCAACAAATAAATCAGTAATTTATGCACTAACTTGCTCACAAATGATGTGCAATTAGAGGATTTTCTGACATCAGTCCCACAAGTAATTCTCCACCAACGCCGAAGGAAGTAGGTAACCTTTTTAAAAAGGTACTCTAAGAACTACTCACCAGAGCCCCCTTGTCTAAATAATTTCTATCAGGCTGCACCTCTTGACTTTCACGCCTGGTTTTACTGTGTTAGCACAGAACTAGTGTTACCTCGGGAACTGGGGGATATTATTCTTACCCCAGTCCCCAAAGATACAAATGCCAGTTTAGCAGATGCAGCCAACTTTGGCCCTATTGAGAATATCCTTGTGTTGCTTAAAGTATTAGAAGCCATAATAGCTGGACAGTGGGATCAAGATCTAGACAAATTTGAGTGTCCGGATAACTCACAATTCTGTTTCAGGAAGGCACAAAATACTGAGTTGCTCTTAGAGACCCTTACCTCAGACATAAACACCATCCTATCTAAAGGACACATAGGGGAATGTTTACTAAACTGTGGTAATGTTACATAACGCGCGTTATGTAACGTTAACGATCGTTAAGTAATGCTAACGTGTGTTATGATGCGTTAACGATCGTTAACATCTCATAACGCGCGTTAACATCTCATAACGCGCGTTAACGTTACTTAACGATCGTAGACGTTCCAGGGCGCAGTAAAACACCGCAGAAGGTGGAGAGAGAGCGGAGAGAAGGGGTCAATGGGCGGAGTGTGGGCAGGGAGAGGCTCCATTCACACTAACGTGCTGATCTGAAGAGCTGCATCCTAACGCGATTGAAAACCTTCCGTTAGATGCACATTTGCAGGGGAGAGAAACCATTTAAGTGTCAGCAATGTACAGCATAGGCAGGGAAACCTAAAAAAAGTGATACGTGTGATACATGTGAACAGAACAAAAGGGCACATAAACATTGAAAATGACCTCAATAAACTGGAAAAAAAACATAACCAAGCTGGCCAATAGTGATATTAATGGGAAACATCAACCCCCCCCCCCCACCCCAGAGAAAGCTCCAAAAAAAAGATATTAATCGTGGAAGGGTCTATGCTCCGTCCCCATACATGGTGAATGAGCCCACAGTGAAATAGCGCTGAGCAGGGCTTTCCCTTGTTATTAGACAGGTGTCCTATGGCGTGCACATGTTCCACAACAGCAGGGCGGGCATGTGGGAACGGGCAACAGGACAGATGCTGGAAAAGGGGACACAGAGGGATGCAGGCGGCACATGCTGCGGTGCAGCTGGGCCACAGTGCGGACTACGGTGATGACTAGGTGGCCCATACGAATGCTGAAACAGTAGAGCAGCCAGACAGCAACTGCTGAGGGCCCAACATGGGCACGAGTTTGCTTCCCACAGTGTCACAGGGGATAGTACCCAGCAGGTACCCCAAAGGGCACAGAACATTGGCAGGCGGTGCTGGGGGGAAGCGTGGACAGCTATGCAGGCACCCCTACCCCAGAACACGCACCATAGGCAGCCGCCTACCCGCACACTGGATGGCCTGAGACTGCGCTCCACCAGCACCACCAGCAGAAGGGCATGTCAGCATGGTGGCAGAGGGATACTGGTGGTGGAGGGGGCTGTGGCAGCTACCCACAGCAGACCGTGGCCTAGCCCTGTGCAGGTGGGTGCCATGCACTGCAACAGACAGGCCCTGTCTGACGAACAGTCATGGTATCACCAGGGAATACACTGATTCTGTGACAACATGGTGGTGCAGTGCACAAAACTAGTGTGTTCAGAAGCAGAAGATCACAGGTTCAAGTCCCAGCTGTGGTTCCTGCCAACCCAGTCCCCATATTTTACCCACTACTAAAACGTGCTAATAGAGACAGAACCTTTATTGCAGATGACGTAAACATGCCCAAAACACCTACATTTTACCCAACAGAGCACAGACGCCATAAACATGCGCATTACCTAGAGCAGAGTCTCCCAAATGCAGTCCTGGAGGGCCAAACACCATCCAAGTTCCATGCTGCCTCTAATAAAGATGCCTGTGCTGCATTTCTATGTGCCGCCCCCATGGTATGCAGATGTATCTCATTCATATTCATTAGGGACAGCATGAAAATCCGAACAGCGTTTGGCCCACCAGGACTAGAATTGGGAACCTCTGCCCTAAAGCAGTGGCCAACAGGGGCAGACACACCTGCACCCACAGGCTCCATTATCCAATGCCTCCTGGAGCGGCAGGATGTTGGGCCCTGCGTGCATCTCCCAATACTAGCACTTGCATACCTTGGCAATGCCACCCTAAACCTGGGCATACGGTAAACATCTATCAAACGGTTGCTATGATTACTGGCAAATAGCAATTCCAAAGTTAAGCACAATTTGCTGATTGAGCTGCATCATAGCAACCTTTCTGATGTCTGTGGAGTGTGCTACAGGTCTGGTGTCTGACAGTGTTTACCACCCTGGGGAGTGACCCCAACAGTATTGCTTACCATAGCCATGCCTGCACTCTGCCCAGGAATGGTGTGGTGGCCAGGGCTGCCAAACACCTCTATAGTTGCACAATGCTGGCATAGGTGTGGGGAGTGTATGTCTGTCTATCCAGTGTGTGGTGGCTGCAAACACCCTCCACAGCCCACACTGCTAGCACTGTTGCCAGTATTGGCCTGCCAATCTCCATAATGAGGAGCAAGGTACTGTGGGAATAGCCAGGATAGGATGGCCTGGCCTGGATCCATCTGTACATAGCATAGGGCAATGGCTCGGACATTGTAGTGCCCGGCCACGACCTGCATGGACATGGTGGCCACAGCATGTCCTGCTGGGAGGTCACTCTCACCCTGACTGAGCAGTGACCATGGCATGGCTAGGTTCCCCCATAGTGCTATATAGTATTTCTCTCATTTGATATTTATGGGTCCCTTTTGGAGCCCAATCACTGACTTTTCTGCTTGGTGTATATGATGACATCCCAGTTCTGGGTACATGCATCTCCTCCTGGACCATGCACTATGGACTAGCTAGCAGACTGTCTGCAGCTAGTATGTGTCTTGCTGGAGCACCTTGCAGGGTGCAGCGGCTGGAGGCTTGCTGCTGGAGAATGTCAGGCAGTGGTGGGGGGCAGCTGGCAATTTCCAGGCCTATCGTCTGTCTGCTATTGCTTTATGGATGGGTACAGATCTGCATTGCCTGCCCTGTAGGGTGTCTGTTCCCCAGCAGGACTGGGGTTGATGGTCCCTTCTACTGCTGCCATTGCAGGGAGGTAGAATGTGGATCTATTGGTGGGTGATCCTGTTTCCCACCCTGAGCCCCAGAGAGTGGGTTGTGTGGTGGTGGTACATAATCTGTCTATCGGTCCAAACACCCCTCCCCTCCCCTCCCCTCCACTCCCCTCCACTCCACTCCCCTCCCCTCCCCTCCATCATGTAACCATGGCACCAACACAGGATCTGCACTATTCTGGGTGCATCATAGCCCATAAGGGCTAGACATGACTGAGAAATACAGAAGGACACAGATGTATCCTAGGGGTGTCTGCAGAAACTACCTATCACACACAGTAGCACTGATGGGGACCTGCAGGATGGTGCAGTTCAGCCATGAAAGGTGCTGTGGACCTGGTGCTGGGCGCTCCACCTCACCATCAGGGTGAGCACAGTACCCGCACAATGTGACGGTCTGTAGCTACTCTGTGCCAGTACCACACACGGTCGGTTCCCCCTACCAGGCCGAGGTGCTGTGGGGGTGCATACCCTATCTTGTGCCCATCTGCAGACTGCTGATTTGCATGTGCAGTGCATCATGGGTATGGGTGGGTTAACCCTCTCCTGGTAACCACAGCAGACAGTTTGTGTGGTGACATGCAGTCCTTCTGCAGCCAGCCAGGGCTTGCTAGCAGCTATTGCCCACTGGTTACTTCACTGCCTGTGGGGCTAGAGGTCATGGGTTCCAACCCATGGTGGGGTTATTTGATAAGACTGTCCAAGGCATTGTCTATTTTTAATGTACATTAGTGCTGCCAGCAGAAACACCCTCAGTGTACTGTAACCATAAGGCGCCTTATAGGGCGCCCTATAATGCGCATTATAAGGCGCCTTATAGGGCGCCCTATAAAGCGCCTTATAAGGTGCCTTATCAGGTGTCCTCTAAAGCGCCTTATAGGGTGCCCTATAGGGGACATTATAGGGTGCCTTGGCGGACAGTGCACTTTATAATGTGCCCTATGGAGTGCCTTATAGGGTGCCTTATGCGGCACCTTAGGTTACGGCACGTGAGGGTGTGTTTGCTGGCAGCACTAATTAAACTACAAATAAAATGCCTCAAAAATCAATACTTACACGTAAAAGCTACTGCCTCAGCCAGCCTTATTGATTAGGCACACTGGGGGATCAAACTCATGACCCCATACCATCAGTCAGTGTATTAACCATTGTGCTACACCTCTGTTTCTGTGTTTGTATCTCTACTTGCCTACTTAAGATTACCGTGCGTTAACGTGCTTAGTGGCGTCTCGCCAGATAATGTGCACAGCGCACATTAGTGCGCGATAATCCCGTTTTGCTACTTTAAGACCGACACACCCACTCCTTTTATGGCAGCCTGCACACTATCGCCGGGCGCACGTTAAGACGGTTTAGTAAACATACCCCATGATGTCTTATCCAGTATGTATTCAAGTTTTTATTATTTTCTCTTCAAGATCTACCCACCCCAATTAGACTAATCACTGACCTATCCACATTTCGAAAAACGATAGACACACCTCTTCCAGTTATATTTTGAACTTATAACATAGCTCACTAGAATGATCTCACCCAAACTTACCCAATACGAATAGTTTGTACATAGTTGATATTCTGTAATATTTGATGTTAATATAGTGTTATTTCAAGTTCAAATGTTCCATATCTACATGTTTTATATAACAAGTTCAATTGTCCTATTTATACTGTTTTATGTACTAGTTGTTACAATCTAAAACTGACTGATTTAAAATAGTGCGGTATATAAAACCAAATAAATAAATAAATGTGGTCTGTATGGTTGTATAACGGGGTTCTAATCACACACTTCTTTGTCACTTTGAGTATAATATACTTCCTCCCTTTCTTTTTCCTTCTCCTCCCCCCCCCCCCTTTTTTTAGTTTTACACATTTTATATGTAGGATTTTTATTTGGAATCTTAGGGTTAAATCCATTAGTCCGTTTTTATGATCATTTCTTATATTTTCATTCTTCAAATGGTTTTAAGCAAAATTGTTTTACAGAATTTTAAGGTAGTTTTAATGATTTTATCATATATGTTCCATCATATTTTTCTTTTTGTTTTTATGCCCCCTCATGATTCATGAAGAGCGTGATTCTGGTCAAGTGAAATTTACACAACTAATCCTAACAATAACTTCCACATTTTTATAAACAGATTGATTTTAGATACATATCCCTGGAGGCTCCTCCTTTAGCTCAAGCTCTCTATGAATTGCTATTACATTTATAATCCAATATCGGTTTTCTCTCATTACAAATTTTATTTAGAGCATTTATTGAGATTAATAGCTAGTCTTGAATATTTCTTCCTTATGATTCTGTTTTCATTTCTGGTTGGAACGCCTTTCCTTTTACTTTGTTTACGTCGGTACCTTGGCTCCTTAGCAAGTTCACGCAACATTTCTATTTAAAATGCCAGTAGCAGTGCTTACTTGCTCTTCTTGATTTGGGCAGTAAGGTTTTTTTCACTGAACCCAGAGAAGGTACGACTTTTGCAACTTTTTATTTGGCACACTGCTTTTTCTCCCTAATCGGCTCCCAAATTATGTTTGCTGTATATGGCGAAAAGATTATATTCAAGGCTAAACTATCTACTGTATGATGCCCCGATGCTTTATTCCGTATGATCAATTACAGTACTAACGATTTCTCCAGGACCAAGCAGGAAGTCAGTCCTCACATATGGGTGACGTCGGCGCCGACGGAGCCCTCGTGCAGAGCATTTCCCCAGCTTTCAAAGAAAGCCTTTGGGAATTGCAGCGCGCATGCGCGGTCCCCTTCCCGCCCAAGGGTGCCATCTTGCTCAGTCTTCTTTTTTCCGCGGAGCCCGACGGACGTAGTTCGTTTTTCCCCGAGGAAAAAGTTGATTTTCCCTATTTTTCTCTTTTTTCTCCGGTTCGACGCCGGGTCCTTTTCCCGCTCGGACCAATACGCCGGTATCGAGTCCTTTTCTCTCTTTTTCGGTTTTTGTCCTTTGTGACTGGCGTTCGCGCCTTTTTTTCTTTTTTCCCTGGCAGCCCGGTCTTTTGACCTAGCAGGGGCCCTTTTTCCCCCGATGGCTACCATCAGGGGCCCTTTTTCCCCCAATGGGTTTAAGAAGTGTGATCGGTGTAAGAAACTTATGTCTCTTACTGACACACACGACTGCTGCCTCCGTTGCCTCGGACCCGATCATGACCCGATGATCTGTGGTCCATGTGGCAAAATGTCCTCAAAGGCGTTGAGGAGTCAGCAGCACCAGAAGGATCAAATTTTTTCTGACTCCGCGTCCGGCCGGGCCCGGACCTCGGCAGAGGCCTCGACGTCTCGGGACTCCGGCCCCGAGCAGCGTCGGGGTTCCTCTGAGCGGGGGTCTCCTTCGCGGGAACATTGCAGGAAGAAGAAACCCGCGAGGGCGGCGTCGGTGGACGCTCCTGGTTCCTCGAGGGCCAGGTCGCATAGCCCCGATAACCGCCCCGGGTCTTCGGAGTCGGAGAGGCCTGCCAAGCATCCTCGTGTCGAGATGGAGTCTCCTGGACACGTAAGTGCTGTTGTCCTCGTGGACTCTCCTCCGAAGGAGCCAACATCGGGCCCGACGCCGTCAGAGCCCGAGTCGGGGGCTGCTGGGTCTCCTGAGCTCGGACTCAGGTTGACGGCCTTGGAGAGCAGCTTCGCTGCCTTCATGGAACAGCAGCGGGCATTGATCGCCGGTCTCACCGGTGCATCTGCCCCGACCACCGGGACCTCGACGTCTAAGTCGACCCCGGAGGCCAAGCCGATCCTCGAGTCCATGCGGGCTCGAGTCGATCCTCGGCCACGGTCTCCCTCGACCTCCCGTTCGGGGCCGAGGTCGTCGACGCCGATACCCTCGGCGTCGGGGCGGAGGGCATCGGTGCCCGCCCGACCGGAGCCGCTCGATTCCTCCTCCGAGGAGTCGGGCTGGGAGACGGAGGACGAAGGGCCACCCGACACCCATCGGACTCGGTGTGTCCCATCGGACTCGCCTGAGTCCGAACCTCGGAGACGATCCCCACCGGAGGATACCCGGTTCTCGGACTTCGTGCGGGATATGGCCAAGGCCTTGGCCTTCCCCGCGGATCCCGAGGAGGAGCTTCGAGCTGAGGAGCTCGAGGCCCTCCAGTATGACTCTCCCCCGAAGGAGGCCTTTACTGTTCCGATTCCTCCGATGCTGGAGCAGCTGCTCTTCCGCATGTGGGAGACCCCGGCCTCGACGCCGGTGTTAAGCAAGCGGGTCGATTCCATTTATCGAGTCCGCAAGAGCCCTGGGTTCCAAAAGGCACAATTACCGCACCACTCCATGGTTGTGGAATCGGCCATGCATCGACTGAAAAGTCAGAAGGTGCACTCCTTGGTGCCTCCCGGCCAGGAGGCCTGGAACCTGGATGCCCTCAGTAAGAAGTGCTTCCAGGGCTCTATGCTTGCTTGCCGTGTCCAGACTTACCAGCTCTACATGGGCATGTACCTCCGAGACCTGGCAAAGGAGATTGCCGGGTTCTCTCCTGGTCTCTCCGAGGAACCTTTGCAGAGGTTCCTAGCCTTGTCCACCGGTATTCGAGAGTGCTCGAAGTTTTTCTCTCGAGCAGCCTACGATGGCTTCGAGGCTTCGGCCCGAGTAGCCGGGGCCGGCATCAGTGCCCGCCGACAGGCTTGGCTACAATCATCCGACCTCGAGCCATGGGTCCAGGACAAGTTGGTCGATGTCCCCTGCCGAGGTGAAAACCTCTTTGGCAAGCCCATGGCTGAAAAGGCTGCAGAACTCGAGACCGAGACTCTGACCAGGACTAGGCTTTCCAGGAAAACCTCTTCCCTTCTCAGAAGAAGAAGGGCTCGGGAAAAAAGTCCTTTTACCCGAGGAAGTCATCTGCCTATAAACAATACCCTCATTATCAGGCCTCTGCAGCTCCCCAACAGGGTCAGCAGGCCAAGGGGCAGGGTCAAGGGCCCCGTAGGCAGAAGGCCCCCAAGCCACCCACACCGGCCCCTGCTCAGCAGGGTGGGGGTTTTTGACTCAAACAGCATAGCCTCTTCTCCTCAGCTGGCTTCTCTCAGCACAGGAGGCCGGCTGGCCCACTTTGCCCACAGGTGGTCAGCTGTCACATCAGATACCTGGGTTCTTCATATAGTCCAAAAGGGCTATCTTCTCCATTTTCACCAGGTACCTCCCTCCTATTTTCCAGGGGAGCCTCCAAGACCCCCTCTGCACAGGGACCTACTCCTTCAGGAGTTAGCAAGTCTGCTAAAGGATCAGGCTGTGAAACCGGTGCCCCACCACTTGAGAGGTCAAGGCTTTTATTCCAGGTACTTTCTGGTACCAAAAAGAACAGGAGGCCTCAGACCCATCCTAGACTTGCGAAACCTCAACAAGTTCCTGGAGAGGGAAAAGTTCAAGATGCTTACCCTTGGAATCCTGCTGCCCTACCTCCAGCAGGGAGACTGGCTATGCTCCTTAGATCTAAAGGATGCCTATACTCACATAATTATTCATCCAGACCACAGACAATATCTCAGGTTTGTTGTGGGAGGAAACCACTATCAGTACAGAGTACTGTCCTTTGGCCTGTCCTCCGCTCCCAGGGTGTTCACCAAGTGCCTGGCAGTGGTGGCGGCCTACCTGAGGTTTCAGGGTCTCTTTGTGTTTCCGTACCTGGACGACTGGCTCATAAGGGGCCAATCTTCCCAAGAGGCCAACCAGGCCACCCTTCGCACTGTGGCTCTGCTTCAGCACTTGGGGTTTGTCATAAATTTCGCAAAGTCCACTTTGCTCCCGTCCCAGAACTTAGAGTTCATAGGGGCCAGACTAGACACTCTTCAAGCAAAGGCTTTTCTGCCTCTGGACAGGGCCCACAGGCTAATGGATCTGGCCATCCAGTTTTGCAGCAATTCCCTGGTCTCTGCCAGGCAATTCCTGAGACTACTCGGCCATATGGCTTCCATGGTTCATGTCACCCCCAATGCCCGCCTGCACATGCGACCTGCTCAGTGGAGCCTTCGCACTCAGTGACATCAAGCCACAGGGGGCCTAGCGGACTCAGTGAGGATCTCCGACCTCCTGGTCTCCTCTCTGCAATGGTGGCTTCATCTTCCGAATCTGGTGTTCGGAGTGGTTTTTCAATCCCCTCCGCATACTCAGGTGCTGACAACCGATGCCTCTCTTCTCGGTTGGGGAGCACATTGCCAAGGGACATGTACTCAGGGTCTCTGGACCCCTTGGGAGGCTACTCAACAGATAAACTTCCTGGAGCTACGGGCGATACGCCTAGCTCTGAGAGCCTTCTCCCACCTCGCCTCTCACCAGTCTGTACTGGTCCAGACGGACAATCAAGTTGCCATGTTCTATGTGAACAAACAAGGAGGCACAGGCTCCTTCCTTCTTTGTCAGGAGGCACAACGACTGTGCTCTGGGGCTGTCAATCACGGAATCCTTCTCAAGGCTGTCTACCTCCCAGGTCAGGAAAATTGCCTGGCAGACAGACTGAGCCGGCTCCTGCAACCACACGAATGGAGATTGAACCCATTGGTGGTTCAGCAGGTCTTTCTCAAGTGGGGGCTCCCCACCATGGACCTTTTCACCAGTCCTCTGAACCGGCAACTCCCGAGATTTTGCTCCAGACAACCGCATCCTCTCAGAGTAGCAGCGGATGCGTTTCTGATCTCGTGGTCCACAGGCCTACTGTATGCGTTTCCTCCCACACCACTAGTGTCCAGAACGCTGTTCAAAGTCCTCATGGACGGGGCTTCATTGATTCTCATAGCCCCCAGGTGGCCAAGGCAACCGTGGTTCCCGCTTCTGCTACAACTGGCGGTGGACACACCTCTTCCTCTGGGGTTTCAACACGATCTCCTGTCTCAGGATCAGGGAACTCTCTTGCACCCCAACCTCCAGTCCCTTCATCTGATGGCCTGGCTGCTGAAAGGGTAGTCCTAGCTCCCCTATTACTACCTCGAGAGGTGGAAGATGTAGTCTTGGCCTCTCGGCGTCAATCCACCAGGAAATCCTACGCTCTTAAGTGGCGTAGATTCTCCCCATGGTGTGCTCAGCACAGTGAGAATCCCTTCTCATGTTTGGTAGCGGTAGTGTTGCAATATTTGCTCTACCTCTTCAATCTGGGCCTTAAGTCTAACTCTGTCCGAGTTCACCTTAGTGCTCTCTCAGCACACCACTCGCCGGTGGACGGCAGGCCTCTTTCCAACCACCTTTGGTGGCTCGTTTCCTCAGAGGCCTTCTTCTGCTTAAGCCTCCTTTGCGTCCACCGGCCCCTGAGTGGGATCTGAATGTGGTCTTACAGCAGCTTACTTGTCCGCCTTTTGAACCTATGGCTACCTGCCCTCTCCATTTTCTCTCCTGGAAAACTTTATTTCTGGTAGCTCTCACCTCTGCTAGGCGAGTGAGTGAACTGCAGGCACTAATGTCTGATCCTCCTTACACTAGGTTCTACAGGAATAGGGTAGTCCTACGGACTCACCCTAAGTTTCTTCCTAAAGTTGTCTCACCTTTTCACCTCAATCAGGAGGTGGTTCTTCCGACCTTCTTTCCCAGACCGCATGCCAACCGGGCTGAGCTGGTCTTGCATACCCTGGACTGTAGGAGGGCGTTATCCTTCTACCTTGACCGTACGCGGGAGCATCGAAAGGCTGTTCAGCTTTTCATTTCTTTTGACCCCAATAAGTTGGGGCTCCCTGTCTCCAAGCGTACGTTGTCCATATGGGTTGCTGACTGTATCGCCTGGGCTTATGGGGCAGCCGGCCTCTCGTTGGAGGGTCGAGTCACGGCTCATCGTGTCAGGGCGAAGGCTGCGTCAGTGGCTCATCTCTGCTCTGTTCCGTTGGCAGACATCTGCCGGGCCGCTACTTGGTCTTCAAGCCAGACTTTTGCAGCCCATTACTGCCTTGAGAGGGAGTCCCGCAGGGACAGTGCTTTCGGACAGGCAGTACTCCATAATCTCTTTGGGGTTTAGGCAACTCCTACCCTCCGGCCCTGATGTTGGGCTACCGGTCGGGGGCGTTCTCAGAGAAGATTCCTTCCTTCTGTGCTGACGAGCTCGAGGGAGTTCATTTCTCCGCTTGGGGTCTCCGGTAGCCTTAAGCTGGGGAGTCCCATATGTGAGGACTGACTTCCTGCTTGGTCCTGGAGAAAGAGTAGTTACTCACCTGTAACAGGTGTTCTCCAGGAGCAGCAGGAATCAGTCCTCACAACCCTCCCTCCTCCCCTTGGAGTTGCAGTCATATGATTTATTTTTGCTAATTTTTTTGCTGTCTTTTAGCTATGTCATCAGACTGAGCAAGATGGCACCCTTGGGCGGGAAGGGGATCGCGCATGCGCGCTGCAATTCCCAAAGGCTTTCTTTGAAAGCTGGGGAAATGCTCCACACGAGGGCTCCATCGGCGCCGACGTCACCCATATGTGAGGACTGATTCCTGCTGCTCCTGGAGAACACCTGTTACAGGTGAGTAACTACTCTGACTGAGTCACCTATCTTATGGTCAGGCAAATCATAGTTTTTCAATTTTACACAATTCTTAGTAATTTCATCATGTTTCACACATGTGCGATAGTTCCGTTTTTACAGCAGGGTCTGTTTGAAATTGGACATACAGTATGTCTGATGTATAATGCTCTCCTACTTTCTCTCCTCATATTTACAAATTGCACTTGCTCCTTTTCTTATTCATAGTTCAGTGGAATATGGCATTGGAATCTGCGTGTTATACTTGCACCTGCAGATACATTGTGCTGTGAATAATTATCAGTTACTGTTTTACTGTTCTTTTCACATTACATGTGCTTCCTTTCTTCTGTACCCTGTCTCTTATAAGTTATCAATGTCAGAAAATGTCATGATTCTCCACTTATACAATATTTTACACGAGCCCCTGTGGCTTGCTTGCATTTTTACATATACTGACACATACATTATCTATTACTCTTGCTTGTTTTTTATCTTTCTAGTGTTTATTTTGATTTTGTGTATTAACATTTTATAGTATTGATGTTTTACTTCTCTTTTTATGCCTCTTTTTAGGATATCTGTTTGATTTTTATATCACTTTTATGTTGTATGGTTTTTTAATTTATTTGATACATATGATTTCCTAATCTCATGTTTTAGGTTGATATGATTTTTATGGATTTAGATTTTACCTATTATGGCATTATAGGGGTATGTTTACTAAATGGCGGTAGCGGCTTCCATGTGATATTGGAGCCACGATCCCGTTGAAATCAATGGGGCTGTGGCTCCGATTTCGCATGGAAGCCGCTACCGCCATTTAGTAAACATACCCCATAGATTTATAGTCTCAATGTTTACGATGCTCTCCTTGCATAACCTATTTATAGCTTTCTATGCATTTTGAGCTTTTAACTTTTTATTGTTCTTAGTAATCACTAGTGATAATTTTATTTTTTTATTTCTTTATTGTTTATATGTATAGAGGCCCATACCACTGACTAAGGTAGTGCCGAAACACAGCCTTTTCGGGTCCTGAGGCTCTCTAAGCAATTCCCCTCAAAATATTTGACCTTTGGTCTACACCTCACCCTTGACTGTTCTCTTGCTGTTCTTTGTGAGTGTGCTTTGCTCTCTGGTTGGCCCTCTGTGGCAGCTTCTACATAGACATCCCCAGAATAGCATTTCAGAGTATGAATTCTAGGAATAGCTTAGTGGTTAGAGTAGTGGGCTAGGACCAGGGTTCAAATCCCACTTCTGTTACCAGTGTGATTGTGCAGAATACTGGGGATGGTGGGTGCCATCTTCTCTACACCCTTTGGATGTTTTACAACCAAAACAAGCACTTTCCTGATGCCTATTTGTGCCTGGAGCAGGTCTAAACTTGCACATGGTCACAGACATCCCTGACATTTCTGAAAATCAAGCTGGGATGTCTAAGTCCACTGCAGCACCCCAGACGTCCCTCTGCCATACCCCCTACCTATTTGGGCATCCCTGCACCAGAAATGTCTTTATAAGCTGTTTGTAGAATGACTCCAGGGATGTCTGCATGCACATTTACAGACATTCAAATTGTGACTAAGGCTTTTAAAATGACCTCCAAATGTCTATGGTCTCAGACACTCAAATACCTACTCCATCTGCACACTATGGAGAATATCACATTTTTTGAAAATGCTCCAGAATTGTGACTGCTCTATTCTCTCAAATCAACCTCCTTGCTTGGGGGACATCTGCTTAGAAGTGTAACTTATTAGACATCTCAAAGAGAGCATCCAAATGACTCCTTTTAAGATGACCAGACGAGTACTGGGGGGGGGGGGGATTGTTAATTTTTCAATATCTGAGCTCACCAATAAACTATATTTCATTTCAAGGAATATCTGGCATTGCCTGCCCGGAACAGTCATTGTTTAATATAATAAAATTGAAAAACCAAGCTATAATGAAGCACCCAAATAAACAAGGACATACTTGGATAGGTTAAATCAAGGAGAGAAGAAAATCAATCATGTTGCATTTCTGAAAATACATTTTCCATTGAATGCTTATTACATAAGCCTGAGATCCTCTAGAGAGAAAAAAACAAATGAGGCAAGGCACTTTTCACACAAAACTGAAATTTTAGGATTTGAAATGTGTTAACATAACTGAAAGCACCCAGACTCTTCTCCAATAAAAAAGGGATGCTTTCAGTTTCCAAAATGCTGAAGTGGGAAAAGTTCCAGTCTGCTTAGTCATCTCTTACTCTTTTTCACACTCTCATTTCCTGCCAAGCTCCAAAATGGCCAAACTAACCTGTCAACCTGCCACATTCTCTGGGCCAAGGGCAAGAACAAGAGCAACAAGAACCCAAAGAAGACGTTCCATATTTTCAAAGACGTTTTTTGAAAAGTTATAAAACTAATTGATCTCTTGAATTTACAGAAAGAAAATTAAAAGCAAATACAACTGAATGAAAAGGAGAATGTGTTCCAAAAGAAAGGTCAAATCTAGTGCACTGATTTGTTGACTTTTACATTGATGAACTGGCTGGTAGACAGACTAGTAAGCAGAATTCTAGGCTACTGGATTATTCTGGTTGTTTGGTTAGTTAGCCATTTGGCCTGTTGATGGTAGATAGTTAATGGTTGATTGATAAGTTGGTTGGCTCTAAGTTTGGTTGGACGATTGATTGGCCGATGCACTGTTTGGCAGATAGCATAATGGATTGGCAGGTTCAGATTTATTTGACCTGGTTGATTGGTGGGTGCCCTTCGATAAGCAGTTAATCTACCCAGAAGGTAACAATTTAAGATAAAGATTTGAACCTATTGGTTACTGGCATAGTTCTGAATAAGGACAGAAGCCAAGAACTAGACAGAACACTTTGGGAAGTCACCCAAGCTGAAACATCTACGTTGTCCATTACAGGCAAAGAAAGCAGATGAGAGTATAAATTTGTAAGTCGGCATCTGAAATGTTCCTTTTTTATAAAAATGTTTCTTTATTTCAGCTTTTGTTCAAAATCTGTAGAACCTTCTTCCAGTTCATCATCCCCTTCATCCTCGGCATCAAAGATTCCAACACGATGGGTCTGAACATACACAGCTAAAGGAGAATCTGTGAAGAAAGACAAATTGGCAGCTATGAAAGGCTAGCCACCAACATTTATTCACCTTTCTGCAAACCTTTAGTATTACTGGTATCTCCTACTTATTAGAACATAAAGCGGTGAATAACATTTCCTGTTCTAAACCTCCCCATTTTTATGAACCCTGATCATTACTTAACCTTCCTCTGCTAAACCATTCTCTTTCTCAGGACTTAATATTTTTTGCTCGGTCTGTAATTGCTTTAAAGTACAGATGTTTAAATTTCACATGTTATACAGTTCTACAGCCCTATGAACATTATAAATTGTCATTGATTTGTGGCTACACATCAATACAGTACACCAGTACTTTGTAAAAAATAAAAACTACTCTGCATCAGTGCAAACGTGGTGACCTTACTTTATAATAATAATCCCAATGTGAGGACATTTTGTAAAGAGCAGTCCTTGCTGACTGCATATTGCCTACCTTAGACATAGATACATAAAGAACAGTGACAGCACATAAATTTAACAAGATGCCAAAATGTCCTGCCTTGGATTACCTGCAGCACTCCGGCCCGCCAGCAGCTCTCCCGGCCGGGATCGAGCAGGCCGGAGCACCGCGAGGAAGACCATCCCCTCCTGCCTCCCTGCCCAATCCGGGCAGCCTGCGGCCAACTTTAAAGGAGCGCCGATCGGGCGCGTGCTCCCCTTGCCTGCAGCACTCCGGCCCGCCAGCAGCTCTCCCGGCCGGGATCGAGCAGGCCGGAGCACCGCGAGGAAGACCATCCCCTCCTGCCTCCCTGCCCAATCCGGGCAGCCTGCGGCCAACTTTAAAGGAGCGCCGATCGGGCGCGTGCTCCCCTTGCCTGCAGCACTCCGGCCCGCCAGCAGCTCTCCCGGCCGGGATCGAGCAGGCCGGAGCACCGCGAGGAAGACCATCCCCTCCTGCCTCCCTGCCCAATCCGGGCAGCCTGCGGCCAACTTTAAAGGAGCGCCGATCAGGCGCGCCCGCGCCTGGTGGGCCCGCGCCTGGCGGGCCCGCGCCTGAGGGCCTCGCCAGAGGGCCCTTTGGCGTGGCCCTTAGGCGGTGGTCCGCAGCCACGGTAACGGACATCTTCACTACCTCGTCCCCAGCGAGAAGAGAAGCTCATCAGTTCCCTATGGATAAAAGAAGAGCACAACCGACTCCAGCTTAGTTATTCTGCCTCTCTTGAGTTCCAGAGTCCATTGAATTGTTCCAGCAACCAAGTTTGTAACATAATATCTAAGTATATTAATACCACATTGTGTATACTACTCAAGCATTACCTAATCCAAATTGCTGTCATACTGCTAGCTTTAGCGCTCATAGTCTACATTATTTTGAGCCTTTCTGATTTACTGTTTGCCTTACAATACAATAGCCTTTCTGTTATCCTGTGCTTACCTCTCAGTTATCAATTAATTGTGATACCTCTTCTGTGGTCTACTATTTATATTTCCCACAATGTTATCACACTGGGTACCTTCATACCCCTTGACCCTTGCCATTTGCTATATTCTAATAGCTCTGACCTTTGACACCTTAGCTCTTACCTCACCTCATAACTCTATACCTGTCCTTCGAAGATCTTGGAGGAGATTCCCTGACTTCACTAAACATCAAACCGAAACACCACGGAGCCTACCAGGCCCACATGTTATCTATGTAGACCTACAGCAACACAACCTATCCCGACGTGTGCAGCACCACCTTCCCCCTGAGCTTAAATGTGCACTAATAAATGCACGATCAATAAGAAAGAAATGGCCAGCTTTAACTGATATGCTCTCAACTTATAATCTTGATATCCTATGTATCACAGAGACATGGTTATCTGCATCTGACTCCGTGATCCTTCACCAGAGTGTCCCCCCCAACTTCTCAGTCCACTCATGCCACAGAGCTGACCAGCGTGGTGGTGGAGTACTCATCCTAACAAAAGCCGATCTCAACTTTCAGCTTGCTGCCTCAAGTAGCACCTCGACCCTAGACTCCATCACCATTACAAATAAACAAGTCACCATCAACTTGATATATAGAACACCTTCATCATCTCCAGATGACTTAGCCACAATAATTGATCTTGCTTGCAATACCACAAATCCGAATACTTTGAACTGGGTATTAGGCGACTTTAACCTCCCATCCATTCAAGACAGTCACACCAATGCCTTTAATGATGCTCTCAGTGAGCTAGGCTACGTTCAACTGGTTGATACCCCTACCCATATAAAAGGTAACATACTTGATCTGATCTTTGCACCACAGCCAGCCCTCCTTCACGGGTATAAATCTCAACTAAATGTAAGCCCAGTTCCTTGGTCAGATCATCTTCTGATACGTTTCCAGATTCCGACTGGCACCATCTCTGCCAAAACCAATCCTGATGTTAAACCCACCTCAGAACACTTAAAGCGCTTCCATCCTTTCAACAGAGAAGATTTGTTAAAGAGGACACAGAACCTACTTGACCTTCACGATCAAGGCCTCGATGACATGGTCGCCTCCTGGAACTCAAACCTAGATGCTGTTATCCACGCACCTGCTACAAACGAAGCACCACATAAGAAAAAGAATGCTCCATGGTACTCCCAAGAGCTACGCGAATCGCTCCTTCAACTCAGACGTCTTGAGAGGCACTGGAGACGATCAAGAACAACTGAAAGCCACAAAGCATATACATCACAATTAGGAAAACATCGTTTATCCGTGGCATCAAGCATGAAACAATATCATGCAAACAGACTACAACGCTCCCTAAACAAACCTCACGAGCTCTTCCAAATTGTAAAATCCCTAACAAAAGAACCATCTCAAGGGAACTCGACTCACCCAGACCCCCAGGAATACGCTTACTACTTGCGAAACAAAAGTAACCAGCTTATTCAACCTACTAAGCCCCTCTTCTCAACTAGTCCACCCTTATCTGCTCCTCAACCCCCACTTGATCATTCCTTAAGTGTGACCCAACACACCATCACATCCTTCTCTACCCCACCCAACAGAGTCATTCAAGACACTATATCAAGTATAAACACCATTACATCACCCTCTGATCCGTGTCCAGCTCCCTGGATAAAATCCCTACGTGCTGAGCTCAGCCCTTTCCTATCCAAGCTTATAGATGTATCATTCTCTACTGGAACATTCCCTCGAAGCCTGAAACAGACCGCCATCAGACCTCTCCTAAAAAACAATAAGTTGGACCCCTCAATGATGGAATCCTACAGACCTATCTCCAGCATACCCCTCCTATCGAAAATCATTGAAAAGATCACTCAACGTCAATTACAGGATCACATAGATACCAACGCGCCACTGCACCCCTGCCAGCACGGATTTCGTGAAGCGCATGGTGTTGAAACGCTATTGACAACCCTATTCAACACTCTATCCACAGGCCTGGATAACATCAGACAAGGCTTTGTTCTAATCTTTATGGACATTGCCGCTGCCTTCGATACGGTAGACCATGAAGTCCTTCTTCGACGCCTCCGAGAGAAGGGAGTCCACGGTTCGGCGCTATCATGGTGCACGTCATACCTCTCGGATCGTTGGCAGTACGTCCGTTCTGGCCCCTCCACATCCGACCCCTTCCTCCAAACGAAAGGGGTTCCACAAGGCTCCTCCCTATCTGCCTTGCTGTTTAACATTTACATGCAGCCCATCTGTGACCTTATCCACTCATTTAACATCAACTGCCTTGTCTATGCCGATGACGTCTTGATGTACATGCCAATCTCGACTGAACATCTTGACCTCTCCCCTCTAATCAAATGCTTTGACGCAGTCACAGACTGGATAAATGCGCAAAGGCTTAAGTTAAACTTCAAAAAGACAGAAGCCCTCTTTGTCACCAGGAATCCGGCATTTATTCCACCCATATCCATCAAAGTTCGTGACGCAGAGCTCATATGCAAGGCTTCAGTAAGATACCTGGGAGTTACACTTGATCAGCAGCTCAACATGAAGGCTCATATCAACAACATAACAAAATTGGTATATCATAAAATTCGGACCCTTCGCCATCTTCGTCAGCTGTTAGAACCTGAAGACTTTCGAACTGTTTTTCAGGCCCTAATAATGCCCCACCTTGATTACGCCAATGCGATATTACATGGCCTTCCAAAGAGTACGACCAACCCCTTACAACTTGCAATGAACTCAGCCGCAAGATTCCTCCACGGAGCCTCCAGAAGATCCCACATTACTCCAATACTAAAACAGTTGCATTGGCTCCCCATACAAGCCAGGATCTCTTTTAAGATTCTAACTATGACCCACAAGGCCATCAAGAAATACCCAGCCACTGCCATTTCTGAGCTAGTATCAATTACACCTCCTAATCGGGTAAGAAGATCCAATGCCTCAAATACCCTCATTCTCCCTAAGGCAAGCACTAAGTGCTCCCAAGTTACCAGTTCTAGAGCCTTTGCCTTCTTTGCACCATCCTGCTGGAACGCTCTACCCGCAACTATCAGAACTATCAGTGATCTCTGTCAATTCAAGAAGGCACTGAAACATCACCTTTTTCTTCTTCACTATGATGCCTCAGTCTCCACCTCACATCCACCCACTTCCACACCTCAACGCAGCTCCCCAAGCACACGCATCTCACACTCTTGACTGAATACTCGCAATCACACATTTAACCTTCCCCCACTATGAGATGCTTGTACAGTTCATTTAACCCTTTATATAGCTACATAAAGTGGTTTGTATATATTTATCATGTTTTTCCCTGTTAAAATTGTTTTAATGTATACCCAAGTTATGATACCTGTTTTTTGTAAACACAAATCAGCAATCTGAGATGTGTAGTTTAATGTTCACTGTAAACCGCGCTGATGTCAATAGCGCGGTATAAAAGAGACTTTAAATAAAATAAATAAATAAATAAATAAAAATTACACGGATGGAACATTCTGGGTCCCTGCTCCTGTATAGGGTCACTCAAAAGTAATGAGGGATGGGCTAGCCAGAGAGACCCTGGCAGTAGGTGTTTCTCAGATTTGGAGGGAATGCTAGAGGGAGTGTTGGGAGTAGCAAATTGCCTTTCTTCACAGGAAACTAGGATGACCAACTGGTGAGGTGGCCCAGTAGAGTAGGGCCAAAGAGACCGAGAACTTGTGCTGCCAAACAGCTTAATTAAAAGGCCTCCGGAATAGAAGAAGTTTGATAGGGTTCTGAGAGGAAGATTCCTGACAGCTGTGGAGAATGAGAGTCCAGTGGATGACCCAGTGTGAAGAAAGAGGTGGGACCCAAGCCTTGGGTGCAGCCTGCCAGCCTTGTAGCCTTACTCAAGAGGGGTATCTGCAGGGCCGGCCCGTCCATTGAGCAAGAATGTTTTTTGCACAGGGCCCCGCGTTTCAGGGGGCCCCGCGCAAAGAACATTCTGCTTTTTTTTTAAATGACTTTAAAAAAAAAAAACCTGGCTCTGGCTGCTACCGCTGCCGCTACCACCGCGGCAGCGGCAGAATGGAGTGTCCCGCGGGGCCTCCTCTTCTCCTTCAGCCCCTCTGCAAAGGCTTTGAGATTCGCGAAGGGAGAGCGTCTCCCTCGCGTCTCTGTGAAGCCTTCAGCCCCTCTGCAAAGGCTTTGAGATTCGCGAAGGGAGAGCGTCTCCCTCGCGTCTCTGTGAAGCCCGCAGGGGCTAATGGGAAATTTCCCATCTGCCCCTTCAGACGCGAGGGGCTGATGGGAAATTTCCCATTAGCCCCTGCGGGCTTCACAGAGACGCGAGGGAGACGCTCTCCCTTCGCGAATCTCAAAGCCTTTGCAGAGGGGCTGAAGGAGAAGAGGAGGCCCCGCGGGACACTCCATTGTGCCGCTGCCGCGGTGGTAGCAGCAGCAGCCAGAGCCAGTTTGTTTTTTTAATTGTGCCATAAGCCCGGGGGGGGGGGGTTAAGACTGGCAAGGGGGGGGGGGTTAAGTCTGGCAAGGGGGGGGGTTAAGTATGGCAAAGGGGGGGGGGTTAAGACTGGCAAGGGGGGGGGTTAAGATTGGCAAGGGGGGGGTTAAGATTGGCAAAGGGGGGGGTTAAGATTGGCAAAGGGGGGGTTAAGACTGGCAAAGGGGGTGGTGTTAAGATTGGCAAGGGGGGGTTAAGACTGGCAAAGGGAGGGTTTTAAGATTGTCAAGGGGGGGTTAAGATTGGCAAAGGGGGGGTTAAGACTGGCAAAGGGGGTGGTGTTAAGATTGGCAAGGGGGGGTTAAGACTGGCAAAGGGGGGGTGTTAAAATTGGCAAGGGGGGGTTAAGACTGGCAAAGGGGGGGTGTTAAGATTGGCAAGGGGGGGTTAAGACTGGCAAGGGGGGGTTAAGCGGCAAGAACTGGCATGGGGGGGTTAAGACTGGCAAGGGGCTGGGGGCTGTCTGGAAATGGGGCGATGGGGGGGTTAGGACTGGTAATGGGCTATGGGGGGGTTAGGACTGATAATGGGCTATGGGGGGGCTAGGACTGGTAATGGGCTGTGGGCTGTTGGGGGGTTAGGACTGGTAATGGGCTATGGGGGGTGTTAAGACTGGTAATGGGCTGTGGGCTGATGGGGGCTGTCGGGAAATGAGGTGATGGGGTTAGGACTGCTAATGGGCTATGGGGGGGGTTAAGACTGGTAATGGGCTGTGGGCTGATGGGGGCTGTCTGGAAATGAGGTGATGGGGGTTAGGACTGCTAATGGGCTATGGGGGGGTTAGGACTGATAATGGGCTACGGGGGGCTAGGACAGGAAATGGGCTGATGGGGAGGGGTTAGGACTTGAGGTGGGCTGATGTGGTTAGGACTGGTAATGGGCTGTGGGCTGATGGGGGGGTTAGGACTGGCAATGAGCTATGGGGGGCTGACTGGAAATGGGCTGATGGGGTTAAGACTGGAAGTGGGCTGATGGGGGGTTAGGACTGGTAATGGGTTATTGGGGGGCTTAAACTGAAAATGGGGTGATGGGGGTTAGGACTGAAAGTGGGTTGATGGGGGGCTAGGACTGGTAATGGGTTGGGGGGTTGCTATGACTGGAAATGGGCTGAGTGGAAGGGGAGGCTTGAACTGCAAATAGCTGATGGGGAGGGAGCTTGGAATGGAAATGGGCTGTGAGGGAAGGGAGCTAGGACTGAAAATGGGCGGACGGAGCAGCTAGGATAGGACTGGAAATGGGCTGTTGGGGGGAGCTAAGATTGGAAATGGGCTGTGGTGGGGGTTTGAATTGAAATGGACTCATGGAGGGGCTAGAACTGGAAGTAGGCTCATGGGGGGCTTGGACTGGAATTGGGCTGAGTGGAGGGGAGCTAGGATTTGACATGGGCTGATGGTGGGGCTAGGAAATGACTAGAAATGGGCTGATGGGGGCTAGGATTGTAAATGAGCTGATGGAGGGACTCAGACTGAAAATGGATGGGGGAGCTAGGACTGGAAATGGGTTGATGGGGGGCTAGGACTGGAAATGGGCTGATGCAGGGACTAGAAGGGAATGGATGCTGGGTGAGACTGGAACTAGAAGGGAGCTGATGTTGGGGGAGGATTAGAATGGGATGGGGTTGGGAGAGTAAAATGGAGAGGGGAAAAATATATTTTGTGTGGGAGGGATGAAAAATCTACAATTGGCCGGGTATTGGGAGAGTAAGTGGTGATTGAGGATGGAGAGGTAAAATTTGTGTGGATGAAATAGGAATGAGGAAAGAGCAAAAGGAGAAAGATTAGTATGTTAAAGCAGATGTAGAGAGAGAGAATGGAAAAAAAAACTAGAAGAGAGAAGAAAGAACAAATGGACAGCAGACGATGGACAGTTAGCAGAAAACATGAAGAAACCAGAAGAAAGTGGCTGGAGCAATTGCAACTGAAGAAAATGCACAAAAGGTAGAAAGATATCTCTTTATTTTGAATTTATTAACTGGAATATGAAAGCTCTGGGAAATGTGCATCATTAACGTCTGCGCTTTGTTTGGTACAAGAGGAAATTAATTTATAGTTTTATTTCTACAGTGGTGTTGTACATTCCAAGTTTGGCTTTTGGGGTTCCCAGTTTAATTATTGCCTTCCTGTTTCTAAATTGTGATTCCTTGTTTGGTGATGGTCTATGTTCTGCATGTGTAACTGAGCTGAGGTATTCTATTTATGTAATTCCTATTTGACATTGCCACTTGTTCTCTTTCCCCAGTATTCTCTGAAATGTATTGGTTTAATATTTGCAGTGTTGCCTTTTGATAGGTAGGGTATGGTGCTTTGTGAGTCCCGGTAATGCTGTCAGGGTACGGCGGGTTTGCTATGGGTTCTAAATGGGCAGCGTTTGTAGTAGTTCCTAATGTGCCTGGCGGTTGGATTATAGTAATGTAGAAATCTTTTAGTCTTTCTTTATCCATACACTCATTAAGAGACATATTTACTAAAAGTTAGTGTCTGGTAACATTATGCAAATATTTATGCAAATAAGACCACTTATGCAAATGAGGCCCCGCACCGAGTCTCCGCACATGGCCCCGCACCCCCCTTGGGCCGCCCCTGGGTATCTGTGACTTGGATTGTGGAATGAGTGTATCCCTAGCAAATGGAGAGGGAATGTTCACTTTGGATGTTTAACTGCACTGAGATGGAGAGGTGACAGGGGCCAATTCCAGGTCCCTAAGAGCCAATTTCTTAATAGGAGAAGAATTACCTTGCCTGGCTCACTGCTATAGATCAGGAGAGGAGATGTGTGGAGGAGGGTACAACACCCGTCCCACCAAAGGGCACCGTTTGAGGAGAAACGCCAGAGAGAACCAAAGAACTGTGAATAAGCTTGAACTGTTTTTCCATTACTTTTCCCTTTTTTTCTGGACTATATGTCTTGTTATTTTTACTGCTTTTAGATATTTTTGTTTGACTGGTGAGTGCCCAGTAAATCTGCATCTCCATCTCTCCTGCCCTGTGTTTCTTTCCTGTCCTACTTTACTTGTTTTTCCTCCCCTTCTCTTTTACTTTCCTGTCTATTAATGGTGTTCCTTTCTTCTCTTTGTTTTCTGTGGCCAATTTGTATTCCTGTACTGTACACCGCCCTGACGCCTCTGGTAAGGGCGGTATATCCAGTTTCACAAATAAAGATAAAGATATTTGTACATAGACAGTTCCTGTACTCCCATGTTCTGCCTGCCTGCTTGGGTAGCATGTTGTTGCCTTGCAGGTAGAGAGAGCACAGTTACTTACCTGTAACAGGTGATCTCTGGGAACAGCAGGAATTAGTCTTCACATATGGGTACGTCGGTACCGACGGAGCCTGCACGGGAATGCTCCCCAGCATCCAATCAGAAAGCTTTTGGGAGCATCCCTCGCGCCTGCGCGCTGACTTCCCGCCTTTCCCACTGCCTCTCCTCAGTTGAGTTTCATAGCTGAGACAGAAGGAGAGAAAGAGGAAAGGAGATAGATAGATACAACTCCTAGGGAAGGTGGGTGGGTTGTGAAGACTAATTCCTGCTGTTCCCAGAGATCACCTGTTACAGGTAAGTAACTGTGCTATCTCCAGGAACAAGCAGGAATGAGTCTTCACATATGGGGACTCCCTAGCTGTGGGTGCCAGGGGAGATCCCATAAAATGCGTATCCCTGGAACAGGACGGCATTTTGCAAACCTGGATCCCCGGCATCCCCTGAGGGATGGGGGGTAGGAGTTGAATAGAGAAGAGCTGTAGAAGAACAGCAAATCTAAAGACTACAGAAAAAATGAGTCTTTAGAATGTATGTCAAGTATCATTAAAATATTTAATGAACTAGTACAATATAGAGCTTACCTACTGGATTGTAGGAAGTAGAACTGTGATGGAGAGTACTGTAGATGCAGTAGCGGAATCTTCAAGGTAACTTCACAGCAGTGAGGATGAAGTTCCAAGCCTGGAATGGGCAGGTGACCCAGGTGTCAACTGGGGTAGGAGAACAATGGCAGGTCTTCAATGGAAAGCTTTATGGAAAAAAGCTGAAAACTCTTTTAGGTACAGAGTTATTAACATTGAGGACTAAAAGAAGAAGACTGACCGATCTGGAGAATTAGCCCAGTCCGGAAAGGAAGAGGGGGTATGGAAAAAAGCCCCTATTCCCAAGGAGAACAGAAGTGTACTCAGAAATACTGAAGATGTACACTGTCTTTCCTAGCTGGTAAGAGATAGGAAGACATTGAAGTTTGAAACTTCATAGACAGGGAGATGTATAACAAAAATAGAAGCTGTTGACGTCACAGCAGTAATTATATGTATAACCGCTCCCACTTACTGAGCCATATGAAAATAGGCAAGTTGACTGTCTGGACCCTGTGCAATAACACGTACCACGCAAAAGATGAAATCAAATATCTAGGAGTCACACTCGACTGCAACCTAAAAATGGAGACACACCTGCGTAAAACAAACAAAGCCATCTTCCATAAACTTAGGGTGATACAACCTCTAAGGAAAATAATAGCACCATGCGACTTCCGGTCAGTGGCTCAAGCACTCATTATGCCACACCTAGACTACTGTAATGCCATCTTACAAGGTCTGCCCAAAAAATCTCTAAATATCCTTCAGATGGCCCAAAATGTGACAGCCAGGATCATAATGGGAACAAGAATGTCTGAACACATCACCCCCATATTAATCGACCTACATTGGCTTCCGATCGCAGCTAGGATACATTACAAGATGCTAGTAACCACATTCAAACTTATCAACAACATAGCCCCCTCATTCCTGTCCTCACTTATCAGCACACAACCTGCAAATAGGAACAGAAGAACTACCAACTTGGGCACCCTGCAGGTCCCCACCACCATCAGAACTATGAAAACAAGTACATGTCGCAGAGCTTTCTCATTCTCTGCGCCTACTATATGGAATCAACTCCCTTTTGAACTGCGTTTAATCCAGGACATTAAAAGCTTCAGGAAAGAGATAAAAACCCACCTATTTAAATGCTACTACAACCAGCCATGAATCTCAAGATCCAGGGAATCGTAGCAAAGCAAACAGATAATTATATGCTTTTGAATCCACCTTATGTATAAATATGTAAAATCCAAAAATGTGTAAATATGTATGTATAAATGTAAATATGTATAATTCCATCCCCCAAAACAATAACCATGTGTGCTGTGACCTCCCCTCAGAGCTATGTATTTACTGTCCCCTCCCAGTCCTGATTGACATCCCCCAAAAGAAGAATCGAACCGCTGCTGATCGCTGGAAGCAGCGGTATATAAATGTGTACTAAATAAATAAATAAATAATTAAGAAGGTAAAAACTTTATAGCACAGACAGTTAGGGAGAAAGTAGGTAATACCTAGGGTCCGATGGAAATCTCCCAATGGGCACATACATTTATATATATATATATATATATATATATATATAAATATATGGAAATACATACATATCTATACATATGTGTATATATGTCTAGATATGTGTGATATATATATATATATATATATTGTCATGGCGCAAGGCAGATAGCGCCTGTAAAAGTAGATGAAAACACACAGGGCAGTTTTAAAATCAGCAGTGCAGAGCACATGGCTAGGGGTTGTCAGGAGCAACCAAGCAAAACAAGAGCACAGGCTGTAGATATACGCCCAGAAATACCATTACGTCATAGCTCATCAGGGAAGCAGAGACAGCTGCAGGGAGTTGAGCTAACTCGAGTCTCAAAGAATGACGCAGATAAAAAAAGGTCAGTCTTGAGCAAAGCAGATTCACGCACAGATTCACGAGCAGAGACTCGTAGAGAGACACGTACAGACACGCGTGGAGAGAGAAGGAAACATAGAGACGCAAGCCAGGAGTCAGACTCAGTCTCTGAGGCAGAGAGAGAAAGAGACATTGAGAGGACTCAAGGGAAAGGAAAGTACAGAGCTCAGAAAAGCCAGGAGCCGTACCTGGAAGGTTCAGACGTGGAATCAATCTGCACCTCAGAGGGGTTTATCCAGGAGGAGTTCACAAAGGTTAGTGCTGGGAAGTTAGGCTGCACTAAGCCAAGGTTCGTGTGGGGCCAGAGAGAGACTCCAAGCTGTAAACCACGAGGAGCAGGGAGAAGGGATAACCACGGGAGCAGGTACCTGAGGAGCCAGAACACTTGTCCAAGAGAGAGTTCCCACATATCTGAAAGACGTCCTGTGAAGGGAAGAGAGGGGAAGAAAAGTTTCCACTTCCCGTTTACACACCAGACAGGCAGAGCTCAGCCTGAAGAAAGGCAAAGTACCTGGAGTAGAGGAGCACTGAATTTTACCCCCAGTGGTCAGGAAGTGTGTAGCCCTCTAAGGGGAGAATCCATAGCGTGTGGTAAAGAACCTTTCTGCAGGGATAGAGGGGAGTGGTGCTCTGGCCAAGACGAGAGGAGAGAAACAAACACTAATTCACATTACAGCCCTGCAAATTATAATTACCAAGAAGGACACGAAGATATGGATTGTGACTTTGGTGATGATAGCTCTGATATGTGCAAAATGGACTGTACACTTGTTTTCTCCGATAGCATAACCTCTTTTTGTTGAGGGCCTAAGAAAAGCCTGCCTCAGTGAAATCTGTGGGAGAACACAGATTTCACAGTTCAACGTGTGTGATTGAAAAACCTGTTTTTCCCCTTTTTGTTTAGTTAAAGCTGACAAAAAGCATTTTTGTTCTATTTTGTAGTCCCTCACTTGTGTTGTACCAGCTGTATGGTTTATTTGCTTTTGACCCTTGTTGCAAGAATTCTCCCGGGACGGGAAAATAAAACCTCTTTAAGCATAGCTACTCGACCACAACTACCTCCTTATTTTGATTAGCTATTGGGACTCAAAATCCCAGAGGGCAATACCAAGTCCTTGCTGTTATAAGAGGAGCCGCACCGAAGCCCCAGGCTCCCGCCTCGGGGGCAAGTAGGTGCGTTGACAATATATATATATATATATATATATATGGGCATGACTTATGCCCACACAGACTACAGAAATATGTATGTATAGGACATATACATACATGAATATACGTCTGAGGATACATGCCTGCAACTGAGCCCCACAAAAACATTCACATGGGGAATGTGATGGGAAAAGATTCATCTAATAATGAGGGGTAAAAACCACCTGAAGATATATAGAGAATCTATTTCTGCGGTGCAGGAATGTAGTTTAGTGGAATAACCAGTATGGTTGCGTGAAAAAACAGAGGATAATAGCAGTCTGGCAAGAGCACGTCAGGAGTACTTTAGGACTCTGACATGTCCAAAGGACAAAAAAAAACCGCATAGACTAAGACACCAGGATGACCCAGCCAAGGGACTTAGGGGTATCATGTACACCAAAAGAGTATGCGTTGTCCAAGTGGAGCAAAAAAGCATAATGCCAAGCTGTAAGGAAAAAAGGGGTAGATTCCTGCAAGATTGGGAACTCCTTGGACATTCACGCCATGGAATGATTATATAAGCTTTTTCTACTATATGGAAAAAACCCTCAGAGACAAAGTTCAATGCTCTGTAGCAAGGGCCCATAGTAGAAAGCTTCTCTGAAGATTGCAGAGAGCATTGTGCAGGAGAATTATAAGAGAATACTGACAGAAGGCAGGTGTGTTGCCACATCCTAGGAAAGGATATGGCTAGAAGAAGATAACCTGCAGTGAGTAGTACTATGCAAGATAGTTGAAAGTAGCTTGCAATGAGTATTAAAGTAATCACTGGAACTCCTGCATACACAGAAGCTGAACAAAACAGCAGAGGGGATTCTCCTGTATAAAACAGAGAGAAAACAGGTAAAGGGAGCGGAGATATTTACGTCCCTGTCTGATGAGTTGTTCAGAGCATGCATTGAAGGATAACAAAAAAAAATTTACACTGGAAGAAAGAGAAGTGTTTCAGTATGGTACCAACCCAAGCAGGGGAAACCCTGGAAGAAAGGGGGTTGGAAAGTGACTTACCATATGGCAAGTCAGCTGAAGGAAAAGATGTCCATGTGGGGACAGAAACTATCATGGGATAGTTGTAACCTCCCTTCGTAGTAGTAAGAAGGGGAGAATTCTGTAACCCATGGACAAAAGTATCCTAACAGCTTAGCATACTGAAAGGGAAAAAACCAGTGTAGGGTTTGAGAATAAACTTCTGCTAAGAAGAAGTTAGCTGTAGATTGCAACATACAGGAAGCTATGGTTGCTGGTTATGATTAGCCTGGTTAGAGTTTGGAGACTTCAGACTAGGATGAGATGTCCCTTGCTTGGGTACATCTGGAGGATGGGCAGGAGAAGGGTGAAACCTTCTTTTCTTAGGGAAAGAAGGTTTGGCAGGACAATTTCTACATCCTGGGTTAAAAGAAGGCTTAGGATGGTTTCCAGAACCAGGGAAGTCAGTGGAGCAATGAGCAACCTGACGTAAAGCCTCTTTATTGAAGAGATTTTCTCCAGTACAGGGAGAATTACCCAGTGTATGTTGTGCCCATCTGCTCAAGTCTGAAGCTTGCAGCCAGGCTGTACGACGTGCTCCAATGGCAATAGCAGAGGATCTGCTAACAGACTCAAAAGAGTCTAGAGAAGCACGAGAAAGAAACCAAGAGATATTCCTGCTATGATTAAGAAGCAAGGAATAGTCAGTGGCCTTAGGTTCTGACAAAAAAGGGGACAAAAGAGATAATTTCTCTGTGACCTCCTGAAGTGTCAGACTCATATAAAAAATATATGAAATAATTCTTGAAGCCAGCATAGAAGTTTGGAAGGTTTGACGTCCAAAGGCATCAAGTGCTTTAGATGCACGACCTGGCGGATAAGAAGAATGCTTCTTCTTGCTTCTTACCTTCCTCATTGCTGATTCCACTACAATGGAATGATGTGGAAGTTGGTTCTTTTGAAACCCTGGAGAGGGAGGCACCTGATACAGAACATTAATGGCTGTAGAAGGCAAAGGAACCTTTAAGGGTGATTCCCACATCCTCAGAAGAAGATCCTGCAAAGAATGATGTAAAGGAAGCATTATATTTTCCTTTTCTACAGGATCTTGGTCAAGAGTAAATCCAGGAATAGGAATGGCAAGAAAGGTTGCCATGTCAAGGAGAAATTTCTGAAAAGAAGGATCTCCAATAGGAACTATTCCTGGGTAAGCTGAGGTTGAAGGAGCAGCTTGAGCACCAGAAGACATACTGGACTGGTGCAGAAAAAGAATCCTGCTAGATGGACAGTGATACTGACAGTTCTGATTTGAGGCAGTTAGTACCGCATTGTCAGTGCCCGGTATCGATTCCAAACTAGGCATAGAAAGGATCGATGGCACCGATGGAACTGCCGGAATCGAGATCGATACCGGTACCGGTATCGGAGACGATAATGTCATCGAAGCAGTAATCGGGGGCTGCTGAAACGGTGCCGAGGTAACCAGAGAGCCTTGGTAAATATCCTCGGTACTGCGTAGTCGGAAACGAAATGGATCGGTTCCGAAACGCGTCGGTACCAAGTCATCGAGACTGGATATCGATTCTAGACTGTCTAGAAGGTACCGACATTGGTGGTGGTATCGGCGATGCCGATACAGGAAAGTCAATCGGAGTCGCATCGATCGGTTCCGAAGGCACCGAGGACGTCCGGTGAAGAGCGGAACACTCGACACCGGCGCCGATGTCGGGGTATCGGTACCGCTCGAAGCCGGTACCAACCCCGAGCATGGCTGGGATACAGGAAAGCCAATCTGGGTCGTATCGATCGGCCCCGAAGGTACCGAGGACACCAGATGACGATCCCTGGTGGAGTGGAACACTCGACACCGGTGCCGATGCCGGGGAATCTGTACCACTCGATGCGGATACCACTGCCGAGCATGGCTCAGGTATGTTCTGTGAGGGGTGAGCCCCAGGAACAACCTGAAACCCCGTAAATGCTTTGGAGCCCGAAGACTCCCGCCGGGATTTTATTGCCAATGGGGTCTTGAGGGCAAGGCCGGAGCCGTCATCATGCTGGGCATGAGACTTACCCTTCAAGAATTGGCTAGTCTTAACAGACTGTTTGTGGGTTACCTGATCCTGGAGAGAAGAATAAACCAGTGTCCTCACCTCAGGAGGAAAAACGGCATCGAGGGAAACTCGAAAAAGGGAAGGTCTTCTCCCAATAATATAGCCTGAGGTATCAGGGGAAAAAGGGTCAGGACCCAAACAGGTTAGACACCAAGCATTGGAGTCTAAAAAGAAAACTAAGGGGGATGTTTACTAAAGTGCGTTAAACGTGACTAACGCGCGTTATACGACGTTAACGACCGTAAGTGCCGTATAACGCGCGTACCGACGCGCTAACGACCGTTAACGTCATACTACGCGCGTTAACCGTAGTTAACGATCGTAAACCTCCGCGGCGCGTTAAAACAGCGCAGAAGGTGGAGAGAGGGCGGAGAGAAGGGGTCAATGGGCGGAGAGTGGGTGGGGAGAGGCTCCCCTCATACTAATGCGCTGTATTTCAGAGCTCAATTCCAACGCGAATGAAAACCTGTCGTTAAAGGCATTTAAAGGGAAGAGAAACCATTTCCGTCAGCAATGTACAGAAAAACTGGGGAAACCCACAAAACGTGAGCAGTGTGATACATGTGCACAGAACAAAATTTCACATAAAACGTTAAAAATGACCACAAGAAACATTTTACAAAGCAGAATTCAGCTGGGCAACAGTAATAGCAATGGGCAACAAGGAACAACACTCCCTGGAAAGCACCAAAATAAAAGGAAATGATGTGTGGAAGGGTCTACGCTCCGCAGACCCTTTCAAAGAGCATTACATTGTAATGGAGCTGTCCTGGGCGTGTGGTGTAATGTTTCCCAATGATATCATTGTTGCCCAGCTTGGTTATGGGTGTGTGCCCCTTTTGTGAGGTCTTTTCTGAGGTTTATGTGCACCTTTGTCTGCATACAAGGTAAATGAGGCCACAGTAAACCTGTTGCAGAGCAGGGTTTCTGACTCGTCAGGCCGGTTTAACTAACTCCAGGGACTGCACTGTCACTGTGGCCACAGTGTGGTGCAACAGACACAGCCAGTGCCTATAAGACCAAAGGGTCACAAGTTCAAATCCCAGCTGGGGCTCCTGCCAACCCAGTCCCCATAGTTTTACCCACCACTAAACAGTGATAGTAAAGACACTCCTTTAGTGCAGAGAACATACGCAAGGCCTATATTTTACCACACCAAACACAGACACCAGAAACAGGCACATTACCTAAAGCAGAGTCCCGCAAATGCAGTCCTGGAGGGCCCCACACCATTCCGGTGTCATGCTGCCTCTAATAAAGATGCCTGTGCTGCATAGCTATGCACCACCCCCATGGTATGCAGATGTAGCTCATGCATATTTATGAGGGACAGCATGAAAACCCAAAGAGTGTTTGGAACACCAGGACTGGAGTTGGGGAACTCTGCCGTAAAGCAGCAGCCAACAGGGCCACACACACACCCACAGGCCCCATTGGCCAATGCCAGCTGGAGAGGCAAGACATTGGGCCCTGCCTGTATCTGCCAATACTAGCAGTTGCATACCTTAGCAATGCCACCCTACATCTGGGTATATGGTACACAGCTATCAAACGTTTCCTCTGATAACTGGCAGATATCAATTCCTACGTTAAGCACATTTTGCTCATTGAGCTCCACCATAACAATCATTCTGATGTCTGCGGTGTGTGCTGCAGGGCTGGTCTCTGACAGTGTTCACCACCCTGGGGAGTGACCCCCCAACAGTCTTGTGTACCATATCCATGCCTGTACTATGCACAGGACTGGTGTGGTGGGTATGGCTGCTGACCACCTTTATAGTAGCACAATGCTGGCATAGGTGTGGGGGTGGCTGTCTGTCTATCCAGTGTGTGGTGGCTGCAAACACCTTCAACAGCCCACACTGCCAGCACTGTTGCCAGTATTGGGCTGCCAATGTGCATAATGAGGAGCAAGGTACCATGGGTATAGGCCGGACAGGGTGCATCTGCACAGGGCATAGGGGAGTGACAGGCACATTGTAGTGCCCGGCCACCACCGACACAGACAGGGTGACCTCAGTATATCCTGCTGAGAGATCACTCTCACCCTGACTGTGCAGTGACCACAGCATGGCTAGACACTCCCATAGTGCTATCTAGTATTTCTCTCATATGATAAATATGGGTTTCTTTTTGGGGCCCAGTCACTGATGTATCTGCTTGCTGTGTATGCTGACATCCCAGTTCTGGGTGCAGGCATCTCCACTGGGCACTAGTAGACTGTTTGCAGCTGGTAGGTGTTGTGATGGAGTGGTTTGCAGGGTGCAGTGGCTGATGGCTTGCACCAGGGGAATATCAGATAGTGGTGGGGTGCAGTATACCATATCCAGGCCTAATGTCTGTCTGCTATTGTGTTATGGCTGTGTACAGAGCTGCATTGGCTGCCCTGTGGGGTGTCTGTTCCCCAGCAGGACTAGGGTTCATGTTCCCCTCTACTACCACCATTGCAGGGAGGTAGACTGTGGATCTTTTGATAGGGGACCCTGTTTGCCACCCTCAGCCCTGGGGGAGGGGTGTGGTGGTGCATGGGGGCTACACCTGACTGAAACAGAGATGTCCAAGATGTTCCTGCAGAAACTACTTATCTCACACAATAACACTGCTTTGGACCTGCGCCATGGTCTCTTTCAGCCATGGACGGTGCTGTGGACCTAGTGCTGGGCGCCTCACTGCACCCTCAGGGTGAGCACAGTACCCGCACAATGTGATGGTGTGTAGCTACTCTGTGCCAGTACAACACACGGTCGGTACCCCCTATCAGGCCGAGGTGCTGTGGGGGTGCACATGGTCAGTTCCCCCTACCAGGCCGAGATGCTGTGGGGGTGCATTCCCGATGGTGTGTATCTGTAGACAGCTGATTTGCATGTGCAGTGCATCATGGGTGTGACTGGCCCAATCCACCCCTGTGAAACACCAGCATCTGCTCACAGGCTCTGCTAAACCATAGGCCATACCACGTACATCTGTTAGCATAATGCATAGGTGCAGGACACCCTACAAAGTCTGTAATATAAGCTGCCCACACTGGTAAAAACACACGTACCCACGCACGTAAACAAACACATACCCACGCACGAATGTACGCGCGCACCAATGTACGTGGCTAGGCACACTCCGAGGGTGTTTTTCTGACACCAATACTCAGCGTAACGAAAAACATGCCTCCTCTTTCCTTCTGTAATGTACAGGATGATGCCTGAGACAGCCTTTTGCGTTAAGCATACTGGGGCTCGAACCCATGCTGCCTGTAACAGCGGTCAGTACTGTAACCATTGTGCTACAGCTCTGGTTCAGTGCTTTGTGTCTGTACGTCTTCTTATGATTAACGCACAGTAACGCGGCACGGCGCCCTGTAACGCTCGTTAATTTTTCTAACGCGCGGTAATGGTAACGATGTACCGCCCATGTCCTTATTTGGGGTTTCTTTCACTACCGCGGCTCCTAACGCGAATTGCACTAACGCAGTTTAGTAAACATACCCCTAAGTTTCCACAGTGAAGGCACCTCTTAGGGGAAGAAGGCTCCATGTTGGAAAAGGCCTGGTAGGCCCCAAAAAGTTAAAACAAAAACTGAGGAGAAAATATTTCTCTAAGTTTGAAAAAGAAAAGAATAAAGCACCGGCGGTACCGGTATCGGCGGGAAAGACAGCCGCGACCACAAGAAAACAAGAAAATAAGGATTTTAAAGAAAAAGGTTTCTGCGGTGACAAGAGGACGTCCTGTTGGCTCCGCGGAAAAACGAAAACTGAGGAGAGGCAGTGGGAAAGGCGGGAAGTCAGCGCGCAGGCGCGAGGGATGCTCCCAAAAGCTTTCTGATTGGATGCTGGGGAGCATTCCCGTGCAGGCTCCGTCGGTACCGACGTACCCATATGTGAAGACTCATTCCTGCTTGTTCCTGGAGATAGCTTCTTTGTGCCACCTGGGACCCTGTATCTGTGTGCTGGGGAGGAAAGTGGTGGAGAACAGTGTGATTTTAGCCACAGACACTATCAAAAAAATCTTGTTTGTGTGGTCTTAGGGGTCATCCTCATCCTCTCCAAGCAGAGGACCAGTAACATTATTTATAAGGGATATAAAGTTTTCCCATCTCTCCCTGCTACTGACAGCACGTGTGCACCTGTAGGAGATGCACCTGCAATTGTTATTTCTTTCCACCCCAAAAATTACTGTACGTTTAGGAGACAATTTTTAAAAAAGCCCACATATATGAAGCTTTTACTACAGGCTTTTTGCCAGTTCCCAAAAGGAAAGTAAGAGCACAGTGTCCCGCCGACACCCAGTGCAGAAGTCTGCCCCTGCTTCTTCTGTAAGGGTTTCATTGTTTGAAAATAATGCATGCAAATTTGAAAATGTAATCTAGGTACACTATTTCCAAGTTTAAGTTACAACGTAAACAGCTTTGATTGAAATGATAAAGCGGTATAAAAACCCTGTTAAATAAATAAATAAAATAAATATTTCCTCCCATAACCTAAATGTATCCCTGCCCCTGAGTCGGCTACTTTATACCCAGCTAAAAATTCATGTGTCATTGATCCCCACATGGGCAGGGTAGTTTCCATTATCCAATTTATATGGGTAAATCAGCATTTACCTGGGTATATGGCTTCTGAAAATTGTCCTTTTTAGGCTTGTGAAACGTCAACAAATACTGCTTATTTTATTCCTATTTTATAAAGGCAACATAGGCACCCAGATCCAGCCCAAGTAGGGCACAAATGTGGACACACATTTACACCTGCTCTGAAGTACATCTAAATGTGTTTATTCTCTCTATGAATATACACCTTTCTTTTATAAAATACAAATGTACATCTCAACGCTACCCCAAATATGCCGCCCTGAACACCTAATCCAATAAGTTACACCCACGGAAATCAACTCTCATAAACACCAAAACAAATTCTTGATTCCACTACAGCATTTCTTGGAACTTCTTCGTAAATACTGAATTGGAGAAAGTGCTCCCATATACCCCCAACCAATGTCTCTTGTAGTAATATTATTTTTTGTCGGATCGCTCACCTTGAAAAGGAATTATCCTGTTCTCATAGTGAGCCCTCCATTTTAATCAATTAAATACAGCCTCCCTTAGGCTATTAAAACCTGACCAAGCAACACAGGTCGCCGTCAGCTCACCGCTACTGAAATCTCTAATAGGAGCTTGGAAGCTCTTTTATAATCGAATGAAGATCACTAGTACTCAGTCCAATTCTCTATGATGAATGAAACAATCCAGAGAACAAGTACTTAACTTCTTCGATGAACTGGAAGGAAAAAACTCTTCGGCTGGAACTAAGCAACCACTCGGCTGTGCTCCCAAACAAATGGGTCCAACTCCATCGCCGAAGCTGGCATTCCTTCGTGATGCCCATCCTCGTAGGGTCCCCGCGACACTAGTGTCGCGGGGACCCTACGAGGATGGGCATCACGAAGGAATGCCAGTTTCGGCGATGGAGCACAGCAGAGTGGTTGCTTAGTTCCAGCCGAAGAGTTTTTTCCTTCCAGTTCATCGAAGAAGTTAAGTACTTGTTCTCTGGATTGTTTCATTCATCATAGAGAATTGGACTGAGTACTAGTGATCTTCATTCGATTATGAAAGAGATTCCAAACTCCTATTAGAGATTTCAGTATCGGTGAGCTGACGGCAACCTGTGTTGCTTGGTCAGGTTTTAATAGCCTAAGGGAGGCTGTATTTAATTGATTAAAATGGAGGGCTCACTACGAGAACAGGATAATTCCTTTTCAAGGTGAGCGATCCGACAAAAAATAATATTACTACAAGAGACATTGGTTGGGGGTATATGGGAGCACTTTCTCCAATTCAGTATTTACGAAGAAGTTCCAAGAAATGCTGTAGTGGAATCAAGAATTTGTTTTGGTGCCCTGAACACCTAAGCACAGTCCATGTGCCTACTTTTTTACACATGTATACCTGTGTGCAATTTACACCATTTATGTAGCATTGTTAAATATCCATTTTGGCTGCCAAGAGTTTCACTATTCAGGATTTCTGAAGGTGTTCGTGAATGGATCCACAATTTTCACCAGTACAAAGTCAGGCAGATGAAAGATGCAGCAGTTTTACAAGGCCTTCCTTTTGGTGCCCCCTAGTGTTGAAAAATAATTAAGCTACAAGAAACTGAAGGCACAATTTGAAAGAAAATGTGTTACTCCTCTTACATATCCTAGTTTTTCAGGATATTATATATTTTAATAAATGAAATGAAAATGATATAGTCAAAGCTAAACTGTAAAGTGCTTCCATGGAGTGACTCAACAATGGAAACAATGTGCAGTGCATAACTGTTAATAATAATAATAATAATAATAATACTATCATTATGAAATGAGCCCTCACCTGGAGAGACAACCCAGAGCCGTGCAGAGGCTGAGGCCTGTCCAAATTCATTACGGGAATAACAGGTGTATAGGCCTTCGTCCTGCTTCTGAATCTCCTGGATTTGGAGCCAGCCAGTGATTGCATAACGCTGTGGTCCCCCACGAGCCTGGCAGAAAGAAAAAATAAACAGTTCTCCAGAAGAGAGAAAAAAGGAAATAAATGGAAGACATAAAAGCAGAGTCTGCACAAACTAACCAAGATCTAGGCATAAAATAAAATCTCTCTAAAGTACTAGAGAAAATAGTCCATTTCCAACTTTCCTCTTACCTTGAAAAAAATAATGCTTTACATTCATATCAATCAGGTTTCCATCTGAGCTACTCCACTGAAACTCTTTTACTTCATCTTCTTAATAACCTAAGATACAGGATCGATAACAACCAAATAGCCTTTATCATCTCATTAGATCTCACCGCTGCATTTGACTGTCCTCCAGCAGATGGCAGATATAGGTATTAAAGACACAGGGGGCATGTTCAGCGGCAGAAGTCAGCACGAGTAAAGCGGCTGGTCATCGCAGCTTTAAATTGAAATTGGATATTCAATATCAGCGACATATCCAGCCACTGGCATTGAATAATTAGCTAATCTGGTCAGTGGCGATATTCAGCCGCTGACCAGATAGCTACACCCGCTAAAGTTAGGCCAGCTTTTTTGGGCTAATTTTAGCCAATAAGGGTTAACCGCCAGTGGCTCACTATTGCTGCTGAGCAGCTAACCCTCTGTGCTGCCTCCGGTCCACCTCCCAGAACGTCCCGATGCTAAGCAGTTAGCGTAGGGGCATTAAAACCGGATACGAAGGGATATTCAGCTGCACTAAACTATATCCTTCTGAGCATTGTTTCACCAGTCTGCTAACCAGCTCAACCATTTTGAATATGCCTCCTACAGTTCTAAGCTGGTTCATGTCCTATCTTCCAGACCACTCCTTTTCCTCAATAGTTACTTCTCTCCCTTGCAGAGTTTCTCAAGGCAGCATTCTCTCCCCCATTTTCTTTAATCTTTTCCTTGCCCCTCTTGCTATTCTTATTCAAAGTTTTGGCATTCAGATGACATTCCAATAGTCTGTTTCAAAGACCAATCCTCTCCCGATATCATTATACCAAAGTCTGGACTAGACAAACTATGAGTAGTACAGTGGCTTGATGAGCATGGTATGAAGTTTAACCCTTCAAAATCTAAGGCCCTAAGGGTAGTCTGTCACCCCCCACTACCTTCCATCTCCCTTCACATAAATCAACAGCCCATCCCCCTCTGTGATTTCATCACAATATGGGGATGCAAAATTGACTCTTTTCTGAATATCATATTCAAGTCTCAGCAGTCACTAAATCTTCTTTCTTCATTCTTATGAATATCCATGCAGTAAAAAAATGTAAATGCTTGCTTTCTCTCTCTCATACTAGGTCACATGGATTACTGCAACTCTTTGGGGTATGTTTACTAAACCGCGCAATTGTGCGGGGCGCACTTGAGCGTGCGCTAAGGTACCTTAGTGCACGCTAACAGTGCATTTTTAGTGCCCCGCACACGTGCGCGCCGCCCGCACAAGTGCGCGGCGCACTGATGTGCGATAGAGGCGTGGAAAGGCATTCCGAGGGCGGAGGAAGGCTCCCAAGGGGCGGGGGGACGGGGTCAATGGGTGGAGAGTGGGAGGGGAGAGGCTCCCCGCACAGGAGCGGGGCTGAATTTCGGTCCAAAAAATACCGCGAGTGAAAACCGATTTAAAGGGAAGAGAAACCATTTCCGTCAGCAATGTACAGCAAAACCGGGGAAACCTAAAAAACGTGAGCAGTGTGATACATGTGCACAGAACAAAATTGCAAATAAAACATGAAAATGACCATAAGAAAAATGTAGAAAATTATAATTCAGCTGGGCAACAGTGATAGCAATGGGCAACAATAAAAAACACTCCCAGGCAAGCTCCAAAAAAAAGAAATGATTTTTGGAAGGGTCTACGCTCCGTAGACTCTTTCAAAAATCATTTCATTTTTTTGGAGCTTTCCTGGGAGTGTTTTTTATGTTGCCCATTGCTATCACTGTTGCCCAGCTTGGTTTTGGGTTTTTTCCCCTTTTTTCGAGGTCATTTTTGAGGTTTATTTGCACTTTTGTCCCCATACAAGGTAAATGAGCCCACAGTAAAAATGTGCAGAGCAGGGTTTCTGACTCGTCCGGCCAGGTTTCCTATCTCCAGGGACTGCACTGTCTCTGTGGCTGCAGTGTGGTGCAGCGGACACAGCCAGTGCCTGTAGGATCACAGGTTCAAATCCCACCTGGGGCTCCTGTCAACCCAGTCCCCATAGTTTTACCCACCACTAAACAGTGATAGTAAAGACACCCCTTTATTGCAGAGAACATAAGCATGGTTCAAACACCCATATTTTACCCTACACCGCACACAAACCATAACAATGGGCAGTACCTACAGCCGAGTCCCCCAAATTCAGTCCTGGAGTGCCACAACTCAATCAGGTCATATGCCTTTTCCCAGATTATGACATGTCTGCATGTTGACGGAAGGGTACAGGTGGTGGAGGGGGCAGTGGCTGCAAGCCACAGCAGACAGTGGCCTAGGCCTGTGCAGGCTGGCACCGTCCACCGCAACAGACAGGATCTGTTGGATGTACAGTCATGGACTCCCCAGGGAATACAGCATATCTGTGGCAACATGGTGGTGCAGTGCACACAGACAGTATGTGCAAGAACAGAAGGTCACAGGTTCAAAGGCCAGCTGGGGCTACTGCCAATCCTGTCCACATATTTTTCCCACAACTAAACCATGATAGTAAGGACAAACCTTTACTGCTGAGAACATACGCATGGTTAATATGCCTATATTTTACCACACCAAACACAGACACCATAAACAGGCGCATTACCTAGAGCAGAGTCTCCCAAATGCAGTCCTGGAGGGCCCCACACCATTCAGGTTCCATGCTGCCTCTAATAAAGATGCCTGTGCTGCATATCTATGCACCACCCCCATGGTATGCAGGTGTAGTTCATGCATATTTATGAGGGACAGCATGAAAACCCGAACAGTGTTTAGAACACCAGGACTGGAGTCGGGAAACTCTGCCGTAAAGCAGCAGCCAACAGGCCCAGACACACCCACACACCCACCCACAGGCCCCATTGGCCAATGCCTCCTGGAGAGGCAGGACATTGGGCCATGCCTGTATCTCCCAATACTAGCAGTTGCATACCTTAGCAATGCCACCCTACACCTGGGTATATATTACACAGCTATCAAACATTTCCTATGCTAACTGGCAGATATCAATTCCTACCTTAAGCACATTTTGCTCATTGAGCTCCACCATAACAATCATTCTGATGTTTGCGGTGTGTGCTGCAGGTCTGGTCTCTGATAGTGTTTACCACCCTGGGGAGTGACCCCCAACAGTACCGGGTACCATATCCATGCCTGTACTGTGCCCAGGACTGGTGTGGATGGGTATGGCTGCTGAACACCTCTATAGTAGCACAATGATGGCATAGGTGTGGGGGTGGCTGGCTGTCTATCCAGTGTGTGGTGGCTGCAAACACCTTCCACAGCCCACACTGCCAGCAATGTTGCCAGTTTTGGGCTGCCAATGTGCATAATGAGGAGCAAGGTACCATGGGTATAGGCCGGATAGGGTGGCCTGGCCAGGGTGCATCTGCACAGGGCATAGGGCACTGACCGGGACATGTTAGTGCCCGGCCACCACCTACACAGACAGGGTGACCTCTGTATGTCCTGCTGAGAGATCACTCTCACCCTGACTGTGCAGTGACCACAGCATTGGCTAGGCACCCCCATAGTGCTATATAGTATTTTTCTCATGTGATAGATATGGGTTTCCTTTTGGGGCCCAGTCACTGATTTATCTGTTTGCTGACATCCCAGTTCTGGGTGCATGCATCTCCACTGGGCACATGCACTATGGACTAACTAGCAGACTGTTTGTAGCTGGTATGTGTCTTGATGGAGCGGCTTGCAGGGTGCAGTGGCTGACGGCTTGCAGCAGGAGAATATCAGATAGTGGTGGGGTGCAGCTCACCATATCCAGGCCTAATGTCTGTCTGCTATTGTGTTATGGATGTGTATAGAGCTGCATTGACTGCCCTATGGGGGTGTCTGTTCCTCAGCAGGACTGGGGTTGCTATTCTCCTCTACTGCTACCTTTGCAGGGAGGTAGAATGTGGATCTATTGATAGGAGACCCTGTTTGCTGCCCTGGGGGAGAGAGATGGTGGTACATGGCCCACCTGGGGGTCCAGGGGGGCTACACCTGACTGACACAGACAGAGATATCCAAGGTGTTTGTGCAGAAACTACCTATCTCACACATTAACACTGCTTCGGACCTCCGCCATGGACGGTGATGTGGACCTGGTGCTGGGCGCCTCACTGCACCCCCAGGGTGAGCACAGTACCCGCACAATGTGACGGTGTGTAGTACTCTGTGCCAGTAAAACATACGGTCAGTACCCCCTACCAGGCCGAGGTGCTGTGGGGGTGCACATGGTCACTTCCCCCTACCAGGCCGAGATGCTGTGGGGGTGCATTGCCCATCTTGTGTTTCTCTGTGGACAGCTGATTTGCATGTGCAGTGCATCATGGGTATGGGTGGGCTAACCCTATCCTGGTGACCACAGCAGACTGTCTGTGTGGTGACATGCAGGCTCTCTGCAGCCAGCCAGGGGCTTGCAAGCAGCTATAGAGCTGTAGCCCAATGGTTATTTCACTGCTTGTGAAGCTAAAGGTCATGGGTTCACACCCACAGTGGGGTTATTTGATAGGGTTGTCCAATGCATTATCTTTTTTTAATGTACATATTTTGATGCCAGCAAAAACACCCTCAGCGTACTGTACCCATAAGGTGCCTCTGAGGGTGCTTTATATGGCACCCTATAGGGCACCTTATGGTTCCCGTCCATATAAGGTGCACTATACATTATCCTGTGACGCAACTTATAGGGTGCCCTATAGGGGACATTTTAGGGTGCTGTGGCGGACAGTGCACCTTATAATGTGCCCTATGGAGTGCCTTATAGGGTGCCTTATACGGCACCTTCACTTATGGCACGTGAGGGCGTGTTTGCTGGCAGCAATTAATAACATAAAAATAAAGTGCTGCAGGACAAAATATGTACATTGCAAAGCTGATGCCACAGCCAGCCTTACATATTAGGCACACTGGGGAGCAAACCCATGGCCATGACCCCTGTATCAGCAGTCAGTGCCTTAACCATTGTGCTCCACTGCTGCTCCTCCTTGCCTGTCAGCGCACCTACTTATGCTTTTAATTCCTTAAACTGCACAGTGCTGCCATAAAAACTCTGACCTTGCGGTACCTCATACTGCACCCTCTAAAGTGCCCTATAAGCAACATTCTAGGGTGCCTTGGCGGACAGTGCACTCTAAAATGTGCCTTATAGGGCGCCTTATGTTAACACGCTTTGAGAGTGCGTTTGCTAGTAGTGATAATTAAACATAAAATGTCTCCAAAAGCAATCTTCCCCATAATATGTAATGCCTCATCCAGCCTTGTTCATTGGGCACTCTGGGGGATTGAACCCTTGATCCCTGCACCATTGGTCAGTGTCTTACCCATTGTGCTGTGATTCTGTTCCTGTGCTTGCACATTAGCGCGCCGCCTTATGCTACAAAATATTAAACAGCCTCCTAAATCAATAGCATGCTGCCTAATGCCCATCAGCATGCCGCCTTATGCTGCACAATATTAGACAAGCTCCTAAAGTAACACCTCAGCCAGCTGTCTACATTGAGCAATGTGGGGGATTGAACCCCTGATCCCTGCACCATTGGTCAGTGTTTTAACCAGTGTGCTGTGGCTTGGCTTTTCTATGTGCACATCAGCGCACTGCTTATGCTGCCCAGTATTAAAATGCCTCTAATAACATTAGCGTGCTGCCTTATGCCACCCAGTATTAAAACGCCTCATATATTAACACCTCAGCCAGCTGTCTTCATTGAGCACTGTGGGGGATTGAACCCCTGATCCCTGCATCATTGGTCAGTGCCTTAACCATTATGCTGTGGCTCTACTCTTCTGCTTGCACATCAGCGCTCCACTTATGCCTCCCGCGCAGCTATCTCATGCGCTAATGTGCGGGGCGCGCTCACCTGCAGTCCACCCGTTCTTCTGCTTTCTTTTTTGCTGGTCCTGCCGCCTGGAATGCTCTTCCCCCCTCCCTCCGTTTAGAACCACAACACGCAGTATTCAAACGCAATCTAAAGACCCACCTATTCTCCCAAGCATTCAATGTTCCCTCTCCCTTTGTGTGATTTCCCCCTCTCTCTGCCCCTCCTTTTGTGATGTCCCCCTGTTTATGTTCTGTCCTGTCTTCCTCCTTCTCTCTCACTGTCCTTTTAAAAGATTGTACATTTCCTTTCCTTTTCCATGGGCCTTGGCCTCCTTTTATTGCTTTGTTTTTACTTGTACACCGCCTTGGTTCTCGGAAAGGCGGTTTTTATCAAATACAATAAAACATAAACATAGCGCATATGCAAATTCCGGATTTTCTTTTTCAGCACGAAACGCCCACTCCTTATATGGCATCCGCACACTACCGCGGCCCGCACTTTACCGTGGTTTTAGTAAACATGTCCCTTTGTTATGGATGAATCAAACCACTATTAACCATCTTCAGCTCCTTCAGAACTCTGCCGCAAGACTGCTAACAAATATTAGAAAATTCAATCGTATTACCCTTGCCCTGAAAAGCTTTCACTGTCTCCCATATAGCATACAGAATTCAGTTAAGTCTGCTTGATCAAACATAAAGCCTCATATACAGGAATTCCTCTTTATTTATCAGATATCTTAATCCCTTATAATGTAGCTCATCCAACACATTCTCATTGGATCAACCAACTAATCCTTCCAACTATTTATTTAATTTATTTATTTAAACTTATTTTTATATCGCCTTTCTACTACTACATCGAAAGGGTGCATCGGCATCACAGCCCTTCCCAGCGCAATGCAGACAGCGAGGGCCGGGAGCAGCCCATCAAGCTTCCCTGATGGGAGGAATCGACTTCCAGATGGGAGGAATCAACCCCCACAGCCCTGGAGGGCAAGTGGATGTTTCCTGATGAGTTTGTCATCATGGAGTCCCTGCTGGAAGTATCAGCATCGGTAGCCAAAGTTGCAATTCCAGCCCTGGTCCCCTCTGAGGCAGTGGTGCTGGAGAAATGCTTGAGGGACCCCAAGGCTCATCCGGAACGGTCTTAGCCTTGCAGCATGCAGGCTCTGTGAAGGCATTGGTGGCACCACTGCACTTCATCCAGCCCATCCTGGAGACCCATGCACTGCCGGTGGAGGCAGGCGCATCAGGCAGGAGATAGAAATTGATGCCAGTTCCCATGGCAATCTCCCTGTTGAGCGTATCAGGTTCCAATGTCCCAGGACACACACATTCTTGCTGGGGGCACCATGGGTCCCACCACTGTCCACCCTCTCCGCATGACCAGAGTAGGCGGTGAGAGGACATGTCTAAGCCAGTAAGTGACTTTAAGAAATGCACAAAATGTGGACTGGGACTCTGTGAGTCTGAGGACTGGGAAACAGAGGAGGGCTCTGCCATCTCGGACAAGAAATCTCCTGACCATCCCTCTGATTTGTCCCCTCTGTATGAGGGGCATAAATCCGCCCTTGGAGGACATGTCCTTCTAGGACTTTGTGTGGAATATAGTCAAGGCCATAGACTTCTCCCTTGAGGCAGAGTACGAGCAGAGGGTGGAAGAATTTGAACTTCTACAGTATCAGTCATCGCCTGAGGAGGCAGTGATGCATGTCCTGCAGAGACTTTTGCTGTGACTGTGGGAAAATCCCCTCACAGTTCTCGCCTTCAGCTGGTGGCTAGTTTTGATGTACCGGATCCAAAAGGCACCGGGCTTTGAGAAGCCTGAGCTACCATACAACTCCATTGTGGTTGAGTCGGCCTTGAAGCATGTGAAGAGCACATAGACTCACTCCTCGGTGCCCCTGAGGTGGGAAGTCAGGACCCTGGACACCTTTGGGAGGAGATGCTACCAGGGCTCCATGCTGGTGGCCTGAATCCTTTCATACCAACTGTATATGGGTATGTTCCTGAAGGACATTATGTTGGACCTGGAGATGTTTGCCGCCTATGTCCCTCCTGACCACCTCAACTCCTTCTGCGCCCTGGTAGGCCATGGCAAGGATTGTTCTAAATATGCCATGTGAGCCATGTATGATGCCTTTGAGTCTTCCTGCAGAGTGGCAGCGGTGGGCATCAGCACCTGGCGACTGACCTGGCTCCAGTCCTCCAACCTGGATAAATGGGTCCAGGATAAGCTGGCCAATGTTCCCTGCAGCAGGGAGAACCATTTCAGGAAGCCGGTCGAGGAGAAAGCGGGCAAGCTCAAGGAGCACGTGACACTCTCTAGGCTCTCGAGGAAAACTGCAGATTCTTCATGAAAGAAGTCCCAGGATGGGGGTCACGTGGTGACGGAGAGGTGAGCGGATGTGTTTTCACCTCACTCCCAGCCCCAGCCAACTCATAGTGCTGATTTTTCAGTATTTTTCCTCAGAGAAAGTGTTTCAGATAGGCAGTATCTATGGATGGCATCTAAAGCAGAATCTCGTAAGGCAGTGAAATCGTCCACAACAGCAGGGAAAGCATAAAATAATTCATGACAGCCGACAATGGTGGAATGCTTGGTTGGGCAAGATGGCATTGGTGCAGCCTGCTTGGAGGTGGCCCAGACTGAAGTGATACAGTCATCTGCTCTGTCAATGTCTCTGGGATTACATTGCACTGCTCAAGTGTGCAGACCAGTGCCATTTTGGTGGCAATTAAAGTTAGCAATCTTGAAATCTCTGCTAATCTGGGGGCGATTTGGTTGGACCTCCGCAAAATGCAGGCTGAAATTCAAGCTGTGGTGACTCAAATTGACCAAGTGGAGATGAGGATTGCAGGAACAGAGGAGGATCTCCTTGTCTTAAAAAAGGATTTGTCAGAGCACTTATCTCTCGTTACTAAGCTGCTTGCCAAGTTCGATGATCTTGAGAACAAATCACGTCGATCAAATCTCAGGATCATAGGTGTTCCAGAGGTAGGAGATCAGAAAACTATGGATTGCTTGCTCCAGGAGTTATGTCAGGACCCATCTCTACCAGCGGACTTCGTGGTGGAACGTGCCGTGAGTACAGGGTGGGCAGAGAGTGAATGCAGATCGGCCCTGCCTAGTATTGGCCAAAATACTGAATTTCAGGCAAAGAGAATTGATCTTACGTCAGGCCAGGAAGGCAGATGCCTTTTTGTTTAATGCAAATAAAATCTGGATTTTTCCGGACTTTAGCATCAATTTGGATAGGCGGAGGCAAGCCTTCAGAGAAGTCAAGAGGAGACTGAACTTGCATGATATACAGTACCACAGGCACTCTTGTATCCGGCTAAACTGCAGGTAACATGGCAGGGAGAGACATTATATTTCACAGACCCCAAGGAGGTGCAGCGGTTTCTCCAGCTGCACTTCCTTGGTGACCCTCTGCTGACTTCTCCAGTTCCCCAATGGACCCGCAAGAACTCAGGTTCGCTCAGAGATTCTGGTCTGCATGCGGCGGCATAGCAGGCCCATCAGTGGGTGGTGGAGGAGTTTGCGCACAGCGACGACGACCAATGTTTGCTGGCAGAGCAAGGCTGATGTGGTCTGAATGTGACATTGATCTTTCTATGGATCTGGTGAATGATTTTATACAATTTTGGGGGGTTTTCTGGACTCCAATGGTACTTTTATATTTGCAAAGAGGGCTGGCTGGGGGTGGAGGAGAAGGGGAGTTGGGCTTTCCTTGATATTTTGTGGATGGGATACAGGGTCTCTGGGATTGTGTTACTAGGGGCTTGGGGGGAGGAGGTGACATCATGTGGCCATCAGCTGGAGGGTGAGAGAGTGTTGGTTTGCTTCTCTCTTGGAAGTCTCCCTGATATGACCAGGGTTGTCGTCCTGGTACGACCCAAGAGGTCTCCTCCTGGAGGGTCTTTTGTGCCCCATCAGTTTCAGTTTGTATGGATGTTATAGTTTGTTGTTGAATGGTTTGATGTGGATGTGTGCATGTCTTGGGGGGGGGGGGGCAGGGGGATGGGGAGGGTGGGGGTGGGTGAGAAGAATTAGGATAGCTGTAATTTAAGGTATGAGTGATTTGAATGTATCGTTGCAGGTCACCTCTATTAATGTAAGGGATCTTCAAACACCCAGAAGGAGAAATTTTTTTTTTTCAGGAATTGGGGAGATTCCATTCTGATATATTTCTCCTCCAGGAAACCCACTTTGGTTCTCGGGATGTATGGTGGACAGGGGTGGGGTGGGGTGGGTGGCTGAGAATTGGCAATCCCCAGAGTGCAGGGGTAGCAATCCTATAGTGACAGGGGGCTCCCTGTCAGGTTCTCTGAAAATGGCGACTGCCTGGAGGTCAAGCAGTAGCTATGGAGCTAAAATGTCCAGGATTAATTTTTTGTTTGGTGAATCTTTATGTCCCCAATACAGGTCAGGTTACTTTCTTGAGCGATTTTATTCAGTAGAATTGCGGGGTGAACTGCTCTGCCCATTGTGTATGGGGGTGATTTTAATAAGGTTATGCAGAGTGGATTGGACAGATCGGGGTGGGTGGTGGGGGGGAAGGGTTTTCTGAGATCGCTTGCTCAGAGATTTTGTTTGGTAGATATCTGGTGGGTGCACAACCCATGGGTGCGACAATATTCATGTTTCTCCTTAGTGCACGGTTCTTATTCACGTCTCAATTTTTTCCTGCTTATGCCATCTCTATGCCCTTTAGTTATGTGCTGTCAGCTGGGTAATATTGTTTGGTCTGATCATGCCCCAGGTCATCTAGTTCTGGGGGGGAGGAGGAGCGGGCGGGATGTGAAACCCTGGAGATTAAATACTTTGTTGTTATTAGATAGGGGGTGGTGAGAGAGGTGAAACATACCTTGGATAACTATCTTCTGTGGAATGATACTGGGGAAGTCTCTTTGTTAGTGGCCTGGGATGCTTTAAAGGCACTTATTTGGGGCTGCCTTATCTAGCTGGGGTTGTGTAGGAAAAAGGAAAGGACAAGACTGCATAGGTCCTTGAAAGGGAGCTGGCAGTGCTGGAGGCAGCTCATATGGTTCAGCCTTCACCAAATTTGACTTGTCAGGTTTTGCTGAAATGTGGGGAGCTAAATGCCCTCATAAGAGAATGAAATGGAGTTTTTTCTGAAGAAAACCACCCAAAAATATTGCCTTAGGGGGAGGGGGGAGATTTATTTTCATTTGTTAGTGTCATTTTTAAACAAACGGCAAGCACAAACAATGATTCTGCAGATGCGGAATGGTTCGGGAGAGCTTTGGCATGATCGAGAAGGCATTAAACGGGTGTTTCTTCAATATTATTCCCATTTGTATTCATCTGAATGTACCCACGATGCCCGCCAGATCCAATATTATTTAGCAGATAAGGTGCACAGGTGCTTGACTAATGAGCAACAGAGGTGGCTAGATGGGCCTGTTACTGGTCTGGAGGTTCAGAGGGCGATTCGGCGGCTCTCCCCAGGCAAGGCAGCAGGTCCGGATGGTTTTTCATCTGAGTTTTATAAGATGTTTTTGTAAAGTGTTGGCCCCTTTTTTGGCACGGGTGTTTAATCATATCAGAGATTCAGGGGATGTGCCAGCTTCCTTCTTGGAGGCACACATCATAGTTTTACATAAGAAGGATAAGAACTCGGCAGCTGCGGGTTTTTACTGTCCCATTTCCCTGCTGAACTCAGATGCTAAGCTGCTGGCGCACATCTTTGCAAAATGGCTTAATCAATTTATGCCGGATGTGATTCACTATGATCAGATGGGGTTTATCAGGAGCCGAAACGCCATGGATAACATGCACTGGATGCTTGGCCTGGTTCAGCAGTGTGAAAGAGAAGTGGACTATCCAGTGGTCTTTCGCGCATTAGATGCAGAGAAAGGGCCAGTCCACCCAATCAAAGGCTCTCTTATGCACATCTTGGAGTCCTTCAATTTCGGCCTGGCCTTCCGGTGGGTGGTTGGGGTGTTATATAGTCAACTCATGGCCTGGTTGCAGATCAATGGGGGGTTGTCTCCAGCTTTCTCACTCAAGAGAGGCAACCGGCAGGGATGCCCACTTTTCTCTCTGCAGTTCGCATTGTTGCTGGAGCCGTTTGCGCAAGCCCTTCAACAGAATGGAGAGGTCAAAGGAATCTGTGTAGGAGCAATGGAACAAAACTAGCACTATACGCAGATGATACGTTACCCTTACTTACCTATCCGAAACGTTCCTTGAGGGCATTCGAGGGGGAATGTTCTTTTATTTTTTAGTGCAGTTTCCAGATACAAACTTAATACTACTAAGTCAGTGATCCTTCCCTTTAATGTACCGGCTGCTTTGGTAGGGGAGCTATGGCATCGTTTTCCCTTTCAGTGAGGGTGGGATTCCTTGACATATCTGGGGGTCCATATTCCACGGTCGGTGGATTGGCTTTATGAGCTGCATTTCCCTCCACTACTTAAGAGAATAAAGAAAGATCTACTGGGCTGGTCTTTTTTTTTACCAGCATCATTGTTGACACGCATTAATGTTATAAAAATGAATGTGCTTCCCCGTTTATTTCTTTTTCATGCTGCCATGTTTGGCTCCTGATACGTTCTTCAGTGAGCTTCATGGGGCTATTGTTCAATTCCTTTGCGTGGAAAGGCGTGCTACAGTTTCGCTTTGCAGTTTGATGTCACCCCGATCCCAGGGGAGCTTGTCTCTCCCTAATTTTAAGTTATATTATTGGGGGGCACAGATCAGGGTGGTTTATTATTGGTGGTTGGACAACCCGATGCAATACTGGGTGGCGTTAGAATCGATGCAAATGGGGTATTAGTAATATAAACAATTCCTTTCTTGCCCATTATGCCGCTGAGTCAGGTCTCCATGCAGCAACCCAAGGTTCATGCCACCTTAACTGTTTGGAAACGGGAAGTGCAGTGGCTTTGGTTTAACCCACCTGAGTCCTGCTTGGCCTTCTTGACTGATGGCCAGCTGTTCCCTCCAGTGGATTTGGATTCAAGCCGCTTTCAGTAGCTCAGGCTTAACAAACTGGAAAGGCTGTTGGATTTTATGGAGGAGGACCAGTTCTTGAGTAGGGGGGGGGGGGGGGGAGATACTACAACGGTGTATAGCTGTACCTCCTAAGGTGTTTGCTGTGCTTCAAGTTGAGCATTTCTTAACCACAAATATGTCCTGTTATCTATGGCCTGCTTTTCCTCTGGAACTCTTTTTTTTTCAGAATCCTAAGAAGGGAGTTGGCTTATTGCCACAGATTTATCAGGTTCTCATAGGGATCTGAAAGGTACCAGATCCAATGGGAGAGAGATTTAAGATGGGAATGGTCAGAGGATATTTGGGGATCCATATAGGATAATACTTACAAGACATTCCTCTGTCAGTCGCATTTGGACTCTCAGTATAAATTATTGTTTTATATCTATCTTACCCCTTCTTGACTGCATGCCATGCATCCCACTCATTTGGAGGTCTGCTGGAAGAGCTGTGGGCGTCGGGCTATTTTGTTTCATGTAACGTGGGGATGACTCATGATCAGACCATTTTGGGTGCAGGTTGGCCAGTTATGCTCCTGGATTACTGGGCAGGATAACAGGATGATGCTGCTCTGCTGTTGCTGGGAGTGACTGAGGGGCCCCCAGTGTTCTGTCTCAATAGGAATGACGTGGCCAATTTTATGTTCTTGGCAGTATGGCTCACTATTGCCACAGTTTGGAATAATCCTCACCCACCATCCTTTGTAGACTGGACCAAGAAGTTAGCACGCATCATAGAGTTGGAGTTGGGGGTAGCGAGGGAGAGGGGGACACTGGATAAGGTTACTCGGATCTGTGCCCCGGTGATACGTCCTTTTGAGGAGGGATGTGATAGGGAGGGGGTGGGTTGAGGGTTTCGGTGGTGTTGAGAAGGTGGGGGGATTATTGGGGAGGGGTGAAGGGGGAGTTGTTCCTGAAAGAAGGGTGGGTGGCTGGAGGTAGGAGGAGGAGCCCTCTGGGGCAGTTATCTTGTAATCTGGTCAAGAGCATGTAGCAGTGATGGGAGAAGGGGCAGCCCCACATCTCTCCGCGTTTTCCTATCTTCATCCCCCTCTGGCTTGGTTGACTGCATGTCTTCCTTCCCTCCTCCCCCCACCCAGTGGTGTATATTCCTTTTTCTTTGTTTTAGGACCAGCACTACCAGTACCGGGTGCTCCCCTTTGGGCTCTGTCTGCACCTTGGGTCTTCACCAAGTCCCTCGTGGTAGGGCCGCCTATCTTCGAACCAAGGGAGTCTTCGTCTTCCCCTATCTGGACAACTGGCTCATCAAAGGTCCCACTCCAGATGCTGTCCTCTTTTTTTTTCTCTCCCTCCTCCTCGTTTTATTTTTTCATCTCTTGTTTTGTGTTCTGTTCCTGATCCTCCTCGGCTCTCATTTCTGCCTCTCCCTGCCCCCCGCCTCCCTGTTTCCCCTGGCTGCCACCCTTACCGGCGGTTGTTTAGGTAGATGTTTTTTTAACCCTATACAAATGTTTGTGGGATCTCTGGGGATACACTCGCATAGGGTTGTTTAGTTGGGTTTTGTTTTTATTATCATGTTTGGCTTTATTGTACTAGGTGTGGGATCAGTACCAGTCTGATGGATATGGGAAATGGGGGGCTGCTTTAGGAACTCATTACTGTGTTTGGAGCTTCTGGCCTTGCAGCGGTCTCATGATGCATGGCACTTCTGTTTAATTGTGTGAATTGTAATCTGGAAAATTTGAAAAAAAAAAGAAGTACCAGGGTAAGAGGGCCTTCTACCTGCACCCACGCTGATATTATCCAGCGCCCCAGAGTGCCCAACCGAAGGCACAAGCCACAGGCTCCCAGTCAGCAGTGTCAGGAGAAGCCTCAGAAGGCCCAGTCTGCCCCACAGCCCAAACCGGGGGCAGGCTTTTGACTGGTTCCTCAGGAGCAGAGCAAACTGTCCTTCACCTGTCGGAATTCCCCCCTCAGGTAGGGGGGCAGCTCGTCCATTTCACCCACAAGTGGCCCCTTATCTCGGATGCCTGGGTGCTGCAGCTTTTCCAGCAGGGCTACCAGCTGTACTTCACCCAGCTGTAGCCTCCCTTCATCCAAGGGAAGTACCCCATGGACCCACTGCATTGAAGCCTGTTGCAGGATGAGGTCTCTACTCTGCTGACTGACCGCGCCATTGAGCCAGTTCTGCCAGTGCAGGTAGGAAAGGGGTTTTATTCCAGGCACTTCCTGGTTGCCAAAAAGACATGGGGGTTTCGACTCATTCTGAACCTCTGGAACCTCAACTGGTTTCTCGTGCACGAGAAGTTAGTAACACTGGAGATGCTGGTCCCTTATCTTCTAAAGGACAACTGGCTATGCTCCTTGGAGCTCAAGGATGCATATACACACATCCCAATCCACCCAAGTCACAGAATATACCTCAGGTTCACGCTGGGAGACCAGTATTATCAGTACTGGGTGCTCCCCTTCGGGCTCTGTTAGCAACTCGGGTCTTCACCAAGTACCTTGCGGTAGTGGCCGCCTACCTTCGAACCATGGGAGTCTTCGTCTTCCCCTCTCTGGATGATTGGCTCATCAAAGGTCCCACTAAGGATGCTGTCCTGGAGTCTGCTCATCTCACCATACAGTTCCTCGAGTGGCAGGGGTTCGTCATCAACTACCCCAAGTTCCACCTCCAACCCACACAGTGGCTGGAGTTCATCAGGGCCCTCCTCCTTTCTGTCACTGGACTGCATGCAGCAGCTGACAGATGTGGTCGACAGCGTGTGGTGTCAGTGCCATACCATGGCCTGGGAGATGCTGAAAGTGCTCGGCCACATAGCCTCCAAAGTACACGTTATCCCCTTGGCCGACCTCTCCATGCGGCAAGTGCACTGGATCCTTTGCACACAATCAGAGCAGGCCATGGGCTGCTGAAGGGTCAGGGTGATGGTCACCACTCCCCTGGTGCAGTCCCTCAGCTAGTGGCTGGAACCACTGAACCTGCTTCAGGGCCTCCCATTCCAAGTGGAGCCTCTCTGCAGGATGCTACAACCAACACATCCAAACTCAGATTGGGGGGGGGGTCATCTGGTTGGCCTGCAGACCAAGAACCTCCGGTCCGAGCAGGAGAGCCTGCACAAGATAAACTTCCTCCAGGTGCGGGCCATAGTGAATGACCTCCGAGCCTTCCAGGCACACCTGGTGAATCAGGTGGACCTGATCCAGATGGTCAACTAGGTGGTGATGTTCTATGTGAACAAATAGGGAGGCATGGGCTCATACCTCTTCTGTTGGGAAGTGGTCTAATTGTGGTGGTTTGCCTTGGAGCTCAGGGTGACCTACCTGCCTGGCGAGCTCAACGTCCTGGTGGATCAGCTAAGCAGAGACCTCCAGCCGCATGAGTGGACCCTCGACAGAGGGGTGCTGGTGCAGATCTTCCAAGAATGGGGTACTCCCATGATCGACTTCTTTGCCATATCGCAGAATGCCCAGGTGGGCCGGTTCTGGTCCAGAAGGCTGTCCAGCGAACAGCTGGCCTTGGATACTTCTCCTCCACTGCGGGAAGGGTCTGCTTTATGCCTTTCCCCTGATCTTACTTGTAGTGAAAACTCTGCTGAAACTTCAGGCTGACAAAGACACCATGATCCTCATTGCCCACACTGGCCACAGCAGCCATGTTTCTCCCTGCTGCTTCAGCTCTCTCGGACGAAGCCTCTATCTGGGCTCTGCACTGGATCTCACCTCCTAGGATGAGAGGACCCTGCTGCACCCCAACATCTGCTCCTTGGCTCTCATGGCCTGAATGCTGAGCAGATCGTCCTTTCAGAACTCAATTTACCAAACGTCACAGATGTCCTTCTGGCATCGTGCAAGGACTCGGCATGTTGGGCTTATGTATTTAAGTGGTGAAGGTTTGACGCTTGGTGCACAGGTAGGGCACTGGATCCCTTCTCTTGCATGGTGGATCGGTTGCTGGAATAGCTCCTGCACTTCTCGGACTCAGAACTGAAATCCAGTTCCATCGAGATTCAGCTCAGAGTGATCGGCGCCTACCATTGTGGCTCAGGGCCCGGCCCATCTCAGCTCATCCGCTGGTGGCTCACTTCATGCAGGGCTTGCTTCTCTCAAAGCCTCCCATCAAGCCCACTATGGTGGCTTGGGATCTCAACATGGTCCTTATGCAGCTCATGCAGGCTCCTTTTGAGCCGCTCGATGCTTGCCCTCTCAAATACTTGATCTGGAAGGACCTGTTCTTGGTGGCAGTCATGTTGGCCTACCATGTCAGTGAACTCCAGGCTTTGGTGGCACAGCCACCTTACATCAGATTCCACTAGAATCGGGTGGTCTTGCGGATGCACCTGCAATTTCTGCTGAAAGTGGTCTTTGAGTTCCACCTTAACCAGTCGATTGGCCTGCTGACTACACCAACTGAGGGGAAGCAATGTTGCATATGCTGGACTATAAGCAAGCCTTGGCCTTCTATACTGAGCTTACCAAGGCCCACCAGTGTTCCACCTAGTTGTTCGACTCTTTTTGATCCTAATAGGCTAGGGAAGACTGTTTCTAAGCACATGCTGTCCTTGTGGCTGGCGGACTGCATCACCTTGGCATATTCCCAAGCTGGCCTGAACCTGGTGGGTCATGTCACAGCTCATAACATTCAGACCATGGCCATTTCCATTGCTAACCTGCGCTCGGCATCCACGGAGGAAATCTGCAAGGCTGAGATGTGGTCTTAGATCCACATGTTCACAGTCCACTACTGTCTGGATGGGGATTCCTCACGGGAGAGTAACTTAGGTCAGGCCATGCTCTGGCACCTTTTCAGGTATTATGTCCAACTCTTGCAAATGTTGACTAACCTGGGTGCTCCTGTATGCTGAATCAGAGGAGTTCCTAGAGGGACTACCTTTGTGTTCTTCCCATTTTTGCTGCCCCTGTTGGGCTTTTGCCTCCTCGGTTTTCAATAGCCTGTAGCTTGGGAGTTCTATGCATGAGGGCTTACTACCTGCTTGTCCACGGAGAAAGAGTAATTACTCACCTGTAGCAGGTGTTCTCCGTGGACAGCAGGAAGAAGTCCTCACAACCCGCCCACCTCCCGGAGGAGTTGCTTCTCTGGCTACTGTTTTGATATTTCACAGGAGAAGATGGTGCTGCGGCAGGCGGGAAGGCAGGAACCCATGCGTGGGTCAGCTCCCAAACGCTTCCAATGGAAGCTGGGGAGCATTCCGCATGGGCTTGTCAGTGACACCATCCATATGTAAAGACTTATTCCTGCTGTCCACGGAGAACACCTGCTACATGTGAGTAACTATGCTTAACTACATATAGAAGTCAAAGTGGAGAAATGAGATGCTCACATAAAGTATCTTGGTGGGAAAGCCAAGATTCTGAGTTTAAAGGGATTATAGCCAACTTCTGGGATGCCAAATTACCAAGAGGGATATGTGAGATTTTGATGGAAGAAGAATTTAAGGGACTTCTTACCAGTTTCCTGTTGTGGTTAGGAGAGGCTAAAGGAGTGGATGTATCTGCATATTTCAGAAGTGAGAAGTATTGGAGTGGAGAAACTGTAGAAAAGTGCTTTCCAAACTATATGTGGGCATGTCTCCACTTTAGTGGGGCAAACAAACATGCAACCCCCCAGCCCTACCTTGCAGTCCTACCTTGCAGGCAAATCTGGGACACTTATCCAAGGTATGTGGGGGGGGGGGGTTCATCTCAATTCCAGGTTTGAGTAATAAGGCACAGAGGAGGGAAGACAAGTCATTATCTTGCCTCCCACCATCTATCCCATGACAGCAATAATATCACTTCTAAACAAATAAATCAACACAGAAACAGAAACAGTGATGCATTTCTCCCCTCCCCATATTACTATGCAAAATGTAAAGATAATTGCTGTAAATTCTAAAAACCAACATATTCCAAACACTAAATTGAAAATAAAATGTTGCTATACACCTTCTGTCTCCATTGTTGGAATAAGGGGCAGAAGTCTGCCAAACAGGTGGGTATCAGGGACAGAACTCTAAAATTGGGGACAATCCATGAAAATCAGGAACATCTGGTAACCTTATGCCTGTGTCACTTCTCCAGGCCCTTGTGTAACTTCAGCTGAAAGGTTGCTGTACTCCCTTAGCTCCTTGCAAGCCCATGCAGGCTTCATTACAGGTAGCATGGGCCCCCTACGCTAGTAACATGGCCCAGACATGCATTACTAGTGCAGGCTTTAGTAATCATGCCCCACGCCAACAGACATTAGCATGCGCTATCTGCCATTACGCCCATATGAATATAATAGGCTGTGGCAGCAGATATCAAGTGCTTACCCCATTAGCACATGCTAAACGTTAGCAAACAGGTCCCTTAATCTCATGAAGTTTAAATTGTTTCCTGGTAAGAAGCCAGCCAATATCCAATCATAAATGAGCATATACTATACCCTGCTAATTAATGCAGTCAGGAGCGAGATAACACAGACATGATCATCATCCAGTCCTGAGAGAAATAATACAGACCAAGGTTCTTATTCAGTCAGGAGAGAGATAGCACAGCAGTGGGCATCGTCCATTCAGGAGAGGCAGAACTGGGCCATGTTTGAGAGTGAAGAAAAAGGGAAGATAAAATCCCCAGGAGGAAAGGGGAGTGTGTAGGAGCAGAGGAATTGGTGAAACAGTACCTGTATCTTGAGTTGCTTTAGGAAAGAGGATTCTTCAGATGGCTGGATTTAGTTTGAACTGTCGGTTAAGTGATTATTTTACGCCCACCAGAAGCACCTTAACCTTGGAGTTTAGCACTGCATCAAGTGCTTGGTGTTTCTAAGATCTTGGACTAACAGATAATCAGCCTATTTTCCAGGAGGTGATCATATACGTACTTCTGCATATATGTATGAAAAAAACTGTCAAGATCTCCTTGAATTCCATAGCATGTACTACAGATCAAGCCTTGTGTTTTGTGTCCTGTCTGTACCAGATTTTATAATAGGATGCCTTTGTAAGTCCAGAAAGGTGCTTGTTTCACAAAGATAACATAGGTGCCTGTGCTTTATTTAAAAATTAGCTCCAAATTCAGTCCAAATACTGCACAGATGCCGGCAAACAGATTTACGCCTGTTCTAACGCAAATATAAATATACGCATGTACTCCTCACCATGTTATAAAATATGCACGTATAAGTATTACAAATTAAAGATTTATTTGAATCAGCAAGGAATATTGAAATTTTGAACCATCCCGTATGTGAGGAATCATGCTGAGCCAGTTGTTTACTAGCCCAGAGACCAAAGGTGTAGGGAATGACTGACCAGAAATATTTATTAACTCGGAGAAGAAAGAAAGCTGGAGAAGGACTGGTAAGAAATTACTGTTTAGCAAAGATGTATGGGGTGGAGAATATCTGTAGGGAAAACCTCACGTGAGGAGTCATGCGGTCCAGCTGTGACACATTTGTTACAGGCTATAAAAAGAGCTAGAAAATCCAGAACAGGTAGAGACTTGATGTCTGCATGGCCAGCACGTGCCAGCGCGTGAGGAATCCCAGACTTTTCTCCAGCCTTCGCTGTGGCTCTCCCAGCTGATGATAAAAAGGGGCTGTGATGATGTCAGAAGTTTGGTGATGCATTGTTCTATGTGTTGTCCTTGCAATATTGTTATATTGTCTAGCTAATTGTCATATTAAATAGCTTATTAAATACCATGCACGTGTGGCTGTTTGATCTTGAATTTAATATCACAGCGGGGCAATACAGTATATCACACCTCTGCCTAAACTATGTCTCCAGGAATGCTTACATGCAGATTGTGTAAAATTAGGCACAAACTTTCTATGCATGTATTTTTTGCACACCTTTTTGCCCAGTCTTATAAAAGCTCTTTTCCACATGTAAAACCAATTTTACATGCATAAAGAGGGCAATAGTCAGCATAAAACCATAAAGATGATTTTTAGCAGAGCGATGTATTCAACTCTGAACACTGACAATGCCAGCATAACATCATGTGGATAACTTATCCATATAAATTTATTGCAGCTGTTTCTCCATTCAGACTTCAACACAGTTATACAGAGAGCGAATGAATATCATCATGATCCATATAACTTCTGGCCCTATCCCCAGACCACCTGGGACTTGGACTGGATGACAACCTGGCTGGTCCCACAGCAGGCTGCATACATAATCAATTGCAATACAATTGAGGATTGTTGTAAACCAATGGCATAAAAAAAATAACCTGTACTGCATGGCAGGTGTAATTCTCCTACCCCCCTCCCCACTTATTGCTAGGGGGCAGCACTGTGAGACTGGAGTCATATATGTAAAGCACCGAAGGTGCATGGAGGGGGCACCAATTACGCACCCCCCCCCCCCCACCGACATACTTTCTACAGCAGGGGTGGACAACTCTGGGTCCTAGTGCACCACGATCCAGCCTGGTTTTCAGGATGTCCCTAATGATTATTCATGAGGTATATTTGCATCCACTGCTTCCCACTGTATGCAAATATTTCTTATGAATATTCATTAGGGATATCCTGAAAACCAGGATGGATCGTGGTGCACTAGGACTGGAGTTGGCCATCCCTGCTCTACAGGGTTTGGGAGCTGTCCGGGGGATATGTGCTGAAGAGGGGGAGGATGGCATGGCAATGTTAACATCTTTGGGGTGCCCCAGCAGTGCTGAGGGGATCATGTCTGTCTGTGGCGACTGTTGCTGATGGGCAGTGGCCAGAATGCAGATAACATAGACATGATCATCATCCTGTCCTGAGAGGTGGGGTTATCTGCAGGTGCGAGTCTTGCCAAAACTGGCCCAATCACATGACAACTGTTTGTGCGGTGGCCCCCTAACATTGGCACCCCTTCTCTGCACCCTGATCCCGCCTCCCCCAACTCCACCATGTGAAATGCAGATATCGCAGAAAACTGCGGTATTTGCATTTCAACTACATTAGCTGTCACTGTGGCAGTGACTTTCCCACATTAGCTGTCACTATGATAGCTAACACACACCTTAGTAAACACCACAGAATTACACTTGCCTTGAAGAAAGTATAAATTTGTGTGTGTACCCTATGTGTGTACAGGTGTATTTTATAAAATATGTATGTACATTAAACGCTACCCCAGCTCCCCCAGGAATGCCTACACATAGATAGCGTAGTTACTCAACTGTAAGAGGTGTTCTCCAGGGACAGCAGGAATCAGTCCTCACATATGGGTACGTCAGCGCAGATGGAGCTCGTGCAGAGCATTTCTCCAGCTTTCAAAGAAAACCTTTGGGAAATGCTACCACGCATGAGTGGTCCCCTTCCCGCCCAAGGGTGCCATCTTGCTCAGTCAGATGACATAGCTAGGACGACAGTAAAAATAAACAATGTAGGGATGGGAGGAGTGGTCTAGTGGTTAGGACAAGATACTTCAGGCCGGAGGGCCGGGGGTTCAAGTCCCACCTGGGGACAGCAATCTCAGGCCGGAGGGACTGGGATTTCTAGTCCTATAGGCACTCCTTGTGGTCTTGGGCAAGCCACTTAACCCTCCATTGCCCATGTTCCCTTTAAGTATTAGTGTATGTCTCATATCCCCTCGTGTTAAATGTATCCCCCAATTGACCGCTTTGACCCGGTGAAAAGCGGGATATAAATACAGCTAAATAAATAAATAAATAGGGAGGAAACTCCCAGGGGAGGAGGGAGGGTTGTGAGGACTGATTCCTGCTGTTCCTGGAGAACACCTGTTACAGGTGAGTAACTATGCTTTCTCCAGGAGCAAGAAGGAACTCAGTCCTCACATATGGGACTCCCTAGCTCCAGGCTGCCCAGGACCGAACCATGACAGCACCAACGGCAACCAATTGGGTAGCCATGAGTTGGAGAGTGTGAGTCCCAACTGAGAGTCTCTGCAAGACCCTAGTGTCCAGCAACACTATCATGCCAGTAGTTTGAACACAGAAGGGTCAGAGGGTAGGAGTTGCCTATACTCCAAGAATATTATGGAGTTCTACCTGGCCAAAGGCACTGTCCCTCCGGGACTCGCTCTCCAGGCAGTAGTGAGCTGTGAACGTTTAAATTGAAGACCATGTGTCAGCCTTGCAGATTTCTGTCACCGGCACTGAGAGGTGGTTGCCACCGACACAACCATCGCCCTCACCCGATGCACTGTGATCCAGTGCTCGAGGGAAAGGCCAGCTCGCTTATAGGTGAGGGCAATACAGTCCGCCACCCAAATGGACAGAGTTTGCTTAGTCATGGGGAGTCCCAGTATGCTGGGTTCATAAGACACGAAAAGCTGAGGAGCTGTTCGATGGGCCTGAGTCCGCTGTAAATAGGACAGGGCTTGTTTGCAATCTAGTGTATGAAGTACTAGTCCCTCCTTGCCAATGTGAGGCCGCGGGAAGAAGATGGGGAGGACCAGCTCTTGATTGAGGTGGAAAGGAGACACCACGTTCAGGAGGAGTTGGAGTGTGTGCAGAGCCTGAAGTTCACACACTCTTCGCGTGGATGTGAGGGTCATCAGAAAAGCTACTTTCCATGACAGGTACCGCAGGTGGCAAGTGGCCAGGGGCTTGAACAGTGGTTTGATGAGCTGAGAGAACACCACATTGAGGTCCCATTCTGCTGCTGAAGGGCAGAGAGGAGGTTTGGATAACAGGAGGCCACGGAGGAACCTGGAGACCAGGGGCTGGCTGTGAGGGGTTTACCCTTGACAGGGTGGTGGTGAGTGGCTATGGCACTCAGATGGACCCTCACCGAGTTAGATTTCAGCACGGTGTGTGACAGGTGCAGTAGGTACGGCAGTACTAGTTACACCTTGCAGAAGGGATTCTCCTCCTTTTCTGTGCACCAGGCGGAGAACCTTCTCCACTTAAAGGCATAAGCCTGTTGTATGGAGGGTTTTCGGGAGACCAGTAGAATCTCCTCAATTTCTCCTGAAGAATTGAAAGGGGCCAATGCTATCCTTTCAGCAGCCACCCTGCTATCATTAGCAACCCCAGATTGGGGTGCAGGAGAGAGCCATCCATCTGGGAAAGGAGGTCTGGGGCTCAGCCTAGAGGGACTGGGAGTGCCACCAACATGAAAAGCAGCAGAGGGGTAAAAGGGGCACTAAGAGGGGACAATGCCATAACAGAGAGACTGAATGAATTCTTTTCTTCGGTCTTTACTGAGGAAGATGTAGGGATGTTACCCATGACTGAAATGGTATTTACAGAAGATGCCGCAGAAGAATTGAAAGAAATATCGATACACCGGGAAGATGTATTACAACTATTTGATAAACTGAACAGTAGCATATCACCTGGACCGGATGGTATACATCCAAGGGTGTTGAAAAAAACTGAAATATGAGATTGCAGACCTACTATTAATAATCTGTGAACTATCATTAAAATCATCTGTAATATCTGAAGATTGGAGAATGGCCAATGTAACACCAATTTTTAAAAAGGGTTCCAGGGGTGATATGGGAAATTACAGACTGGTGAGTCTGACGTCAGTACCGGGAAAAATGGTAGAAACCATTATAAAGAACAAAATTACTGAACATGAGTCCTGAAGGACTACAAAAGGGGACTGCTATTTCTGGAGAGAGATCTGCAATTGTATTTACTTCTGGGAATTTTTCTAAATCTTGGGGAAAAAGGAATTCTTTAGATTAAAGCTGATTAATCTGTGAACCCAGTGTATTTGTTAAATCAGTCAGGGCCTAGTAGCAGCAAAGAGTTTCAGTTTAAATTTAAAACACAGAAGAGAGCTTTCTGGTTAAATTTAGAACCCAAGACTCCCTCTATCTATCCAAGCAATGGCTGTGGGACTCGCCCTGGAGATTCGTTACAGATTACCTTAGAAGCACAGGACAGGGTACTGTGTAGCAGCCAGCTTTTAATAAGTCTTCTTTCCCTCCCTCCCTCTCCAACACCCACCCACCTCTGAGATAATTTTAGCTTTATAGGTACTTAAATCTTTTAAAGGAAAGGAGGTGCCAAATTCACTCTCAGGTACAGCTGTTTATTCTCATCAGCATACATTAATTAAACTTCAGGTGAACAAAGTACATTAAACGTATTAGGTATAGTTTTATTAATATGGGTATTCCCAGCAATTCTTAGCAAGTAAAGAACTTAAATATCTAAACACAACCTTAAAACGAAGATTCAAACAGCAGTCCAGCAGTGAGATGGGGGTTTTCCAGTTTTTTGCATTGAGTGTCACATGTATGATTTTCTCCAGGTTGCTGAGGAGTCTTATATGTGCACAAAGTGCAAGGAGCTCTTTGCTCTCAGGAAACGAGTCCGATCTCTGGAGGCTAGAGTAGCAGACTTGGAAGGCATAAGGAAGACAGAGAGGTACATAGACGACACCTACAGGGATATAGTCCTGAAGTCCCACCTCCAGTCTGGCAGTATCCCTGTTGCCATGGAGGAGAGAGGTCACGTGACAGGAAAGCATCACCCTGGTGTGGCAGGAAGGCCATGTGCCCATGAGGGAAGGGTTAGCACAGCCGTTATAGTTGGTGATTCGATCATTAGGCATGTAGTTAGCTGGGTGGCTGGTGGATGTTAGGATCGCCTGGTAACATGCCTGCCTGTTGCGAAGGTAGAGGACCTCACGCGCCACCTAGACAAGGTCTTAGATAGTGCTGGGGAGGAGTCTGCTGTCTTGGTACATGTCGGTACCAATGACATAGGAAAATGTGGTAGGGAATATCTGGAGGCTAAATATAGGCTTTTAGGTAGGAAGTTGAAATCCAGAACTTCCAGGGTAGCATTCTCTGAATTGCTTCCCGTTCCACGCACAGGACCCAAAAGACAGGCAGAGCTCCGGAGTCTCAATGCATGGATGAAACAATGGTGCAAGGATGAGGGTTTTGGATTTGTTAGGAACTGGGGAACATTCTGGGGAAAGGAGGGGCTCTTCTGAAGGGATGGGCTTCACCTTAACCGGGATGGAACCAGGCTGCTAGCATTAACCTTTAAAAAGGAGATAGAGCAGCTTTTAAACTAGATAAGAGGGGAGAGCCAACAGTCGCCCAAGAGCGCATGGTTCAGAACAATGTATCCTTGAAGGATACTACCAAAAATATGAAGTTAGGGCACATCAGCAGAGAGGTTTCAGTAAAGACAAAGGTAGCCTAAATGCCCTTGAATGCAGAGCAGACAGAACTTAAAGATTCCAAATTACCCTTGCCTACCGATAAACAGATTAATATGAATAAAAAACAGTCTCTAAAATGCTTGTATGCAAATGCTAGAAGCCTAAAAAATAGCACTAAATGTGAAGTTAGATATGATTGGTATCTCAGAGACATGGTGGAAGGAGGACAACCAGTGGGATACTGTGATACCTGGGTACAAACTATATTGTAATGATAGAACTGATCAAATTGGTGGAGGGCGCTCTATGTTAGGAAGGGCATTGAGTCACAAAGGATTAAAGTTTTGCAGGAAACTAAACCTGCTGTAGAATCTCTATCGATTGAAATTCCATGTAAAAAGGGAAAGGCGATGGCAGTAGAAGTGTACTATCGACTGCCTGGCCAGAATGAACAAATGGATGATGAAATGCTCAAAGAAATCAGGGAAGCTAACAAAAGTTACAGAACAGTAATAATAAGTGATTTCAATTACCCTGATATTGACTGGGTCAGTGTCACAGCAGAACATGCTAGGGAGATAAAGTTTCTAGATGAAATAAATCACTGCTTCTTGGAGCACCTGGTTCATGAACCAACCAGAGGGGAAGCCATTTTGGACTTAGTCCTTAGTGGAACACCAGATCTGGTGCAAGAGATAAGGGTGTTGGGGCCACTTGGCAATAGTGATCATAGCATGATCTTGTTTGATTTAATTAATGGAGGAGGGATGGTAAGGAAATTTCACAGTACAACCTTTTAACTTTCAAAAGTGAAACTATGATAAAATGAGGAAAATAGTTAAGAAAAAACTAAAAGGAGCAGTTGCAAAGGTTAAAGACTTACATCAAGCTTGGGTGTTGTTTAAAAATACTATCTTGGAAGCCCAGACAAGCTGTATTCCACGCTTTAAGAAAAGTGTAAGGAAGTCCAAAAAACTTGTGCCAGGAATGTTTACATGGGGCACATTCAACACACCATCCAAAGAGCAGCTCTCGCACATCATCACCACACTCAATACAAGCACAGCTTCAACAGACCCATGCCCAGTGAAATGGATCAAAGCCACCAAGTCAAACTTCATCCACACCATACACAACATGGTGCAAAGATCACTGACACAAGGATTCATGCCGAATCAATTAAAGCTCGCCACGATAAGACCTATCCCAAAGAAATCCACACTCGAGAAGAGCAACCCAGCAGCATACAGGCCGATATCAAGCATACCCCTACTAGCAAAAATAATCGAGAAGACAGTGCAACATCAGCTACAGGAGCATATTGACAACCACGCACCGCTTGACATCCACCAACACGGTTTCCGCCCCAACCACCACCAGCAGCCCCCACCACCACCAGCCCCCACCACCACCAGCCCCCAACCACCACCACCAGCCCCCACCACCACCAGCTCCCACCACCACCAGCAGCTCTCCCCTTCCCGGGGATCGAGCCACCGGCAGCAGGAGGGACCTGCTGACACCCGACGCCCAATCCGGGCCCAGCAAGGAACATTTAAAGTTTGCGCCTTCAGGCGCCGACCTCCAGGAGCCCCCACCACCACCAGCAGCTCTCCCCTTCCCGGGGATCGAGCCACCGGCAGCAGGAGGGACCTGCTGACACCCGACGCCCAATCCGGGCCCAGCAAGGAACATTTAAAGTTCGCGCCTTCAGGCGCCGACCTCCAGAAGCCCCCACCACCACCAGCAGCTCTCCCCTTCCCGGGGATCGAGCCACCGGCAGCAGGAGGGACCTGCTGACACCGACACCCAATCCGGGCCCAGCAAGGAACATTTAAAGTTCGTGCCTTCAGGCGCCGACCTCCAGGAGCCCCCACCACCACCAGCAGCTCTCCCTTCCCGGGGATCGAGCCACCGGCAGCAGGAGGGACCTGCTGACACCCGACGCCCAATCCGGGCCCAGCAAGGAACATTTAAAGTTCGCGCCTTCAGGCGCCGACCTCCAGGAGCCCCCACCACCACCAGCAGCTCTCCCCTTCCCGGGGATCGAGCCACCGGCAGCAGGAGGGACCTGCTGACACCACCCGACGCCCAATCCGGGCCCAGCAAGGAACATTTAAAGTTCGCGCCTTCAGGCGCCGACCTCCAGGAGCCCCCACCACCACCAGCAGCTCTCCCCTTCCCGGGGATCGAGCCACCGGCAGCAGGAGGGACCTGCTGACACCCGACGCCCGATCCGGGCCAGCAAGGAACATTTAAAGTTCACGCCTTCAGGCGCCGACCTCCAGGAGCCCCCACCACCACCAGCAGCTCTCCCCTTCCCGGGGATCGAGCCACCGGCAGCAGGAGGGGACCTGCTGACATCCGACGCCCAATCCGGGCCCAGCAAGGAACATTTAAAGTTCGCGCCTTCAGGCGCCGACCTCCAGGAGCCCCCACCACCACCAGCAGCTCTCCCCTTCCCGGGGATCGAGCCACCGGCAGCAGGAGGGACCTGCTGACACCCGACGCCCAATCCGGGCCCAGCAAGGAACATTTAAAGTTCGCGCCTTCAGGCGCCGACCTCCAGGAGCCCCCACCACCACCAGCAGCTCTCTCTCCCCTTCCCGGGGATCGAGCCACCGGCAGCAGGAGGGACCTGCTGACACCCGACGCCCAATCCGGGCCCAGCAAGGAACATTTAAAGTTCGCGCCTTCAGGCGCCGACCTCCAGGAGCCCCCACCACCACCAGCAGCTCTCCCCTTCCCGGGGATCGAGCCACCGGCAGCAGGAGGGACCTGCTGACACCCGACGCCCAATCCGGGCCCAGCAAGGAACATTTAAAGTTCGCGCCTTCAGGCGCGCCCGCGACTGGCGGGCCCGCGCCTGAGGGCCTCGCCAGAGGGCCCTTTGGCGTGGCCCTTAGGCGGTGGCACTTCGAAAAACCCCAAGAATCAACAAGAACTACTTCTAATTGGGACACATTTCCACGCTGGCTCTGATCCCTTTCCCGAACCGCAAGTATTACGAAATGCTATAAGACAGCGATGGCGAACCTATGGCACGCGTGCCAGCTGTGGCACGCGAAGGCCTTGCAGCTGGCACGCGGGAAGGTCCGCAATCAAAATATGCGGCATTAAAAAAAAAATAAATAAAAAGCTGCCGCTGCCGGGGCCGGGGCCGCCGCGGCAGAATCGAGTGTGCCGCGGGGCCCCCCCGCCCAGCAGAGCCTGCCCTCCGTCCCCGGTATCACCTTCTCTCAGCTGCCTCTAGTCAAACGCGCCTGCTTTCAGAGCGCGAGTGGAGTTTCTTCCTCGCTGCTCTGTTATGCCCGCGGGGGCTGATTGGAAGTTCCCATCAGCCCCCGCGGGCTTAACAGAGCAGCGAGGGAGAAACTTCCCTCGCGCTCTGAAAGCCGGCGCGTGTGACTGGAGGCAGCTGAGAGAGGTGATACCGGGGACGGAGGGCAGGCTCTGCTGGGCGGGGGGGCCCCGCGGCACACTCGATTCTGCCGCGGCGGCCCCGGCCCCGGCAGCGACAGCTTTCTTTGTAAAAAAAATTTCGCTGGGGGGGGGGGTTAGGAGTGGTAATGGCTGGGGGGGGGTTAGGACTGGTGATGGGCTGGGGGGGGGTTAGGAGTGGTAATGGCTGTGGGCTGTTGGGGGGTTAGGACTGGTGATGGGCTGGGGGGGGCTAGGACAGGAAATGGGCTGATGGGTGTGGTGTGGGGATGGGCTGGGGGGGTTCGGAGTGGTAAGGGCTGGGGGGGGGTTAGGAGTGGTAATGCCTGTGGGCTGTTGGGGGGTTAGGACTGGTGATGGGCTGGGGGGGTTAGGAGTGGTAATGGCTGTGGGCTGTTGGGGGGGGCTAGGACTGGTACTGGGCTATGGGGGGCTAGGACAGGAAATGGGCTGATGGGGGGGTTAGGAGTGGTGATGGGCTTGTGGAGGTTAGGAGTGGTGATGGGATATGGTGGGATATGGGCTATGGGGGAGCTAAGTCTATATGGGCTGATGGGATTAGTTCTGGAAGTGGGTTGATGGAGGCTTAGGACTGGTAATGGGCTATGGGGGGCTAGGACAGGAAATGGGCTGATGGGGAGGGGTTAGGACTTGAGGTGGGCTGTTGGGTGGGGTTAGGACGTAATGGGCTATGGGGGGCTAGGACAGGAAATGGGCGGATGGGGAGGGGTTAGGACTTGAGGTGGGCTGTTGGGTGGGGTTAGGACTGGTAATGGGCTATGGGGGGCTAGGACAGGAAATGGGCTGATGGGGAGGGGTTAGGACTTGAGGTGGGCTTTTGGGTGGGGTTAGGACTGGAAATGGGCTGATGGGGGGTTAACACTGGAGGTGGTCTGATGGGGTTAGGACTGGTAATGGGCTATGGGGGGGTTTAGGACTGATAATGGGCTATGGGGGGGCTGGGACAAGAAATGGGCTGATGGGGAGGGGTTAGGACTTGAGGTGGGCTGATGGGGTTAGGACTGGTCATGGGCTGTGGGCTGATGGGGGGGCTAGGACTGACAATGGGCTATGGGGGGTTAAGACTGGTAATGGGCTGTTGGCTGATGGGGGCTGTCTGGTAATGGGCTATGGGGGGTTAGGACTGATAATGGACTATGGGGGGCTAGGACAGGAAATGGGCTGATGGGGAGGGGTTAGGACTTGAGGTGGGCTGATGGGGTTAGGACTGGTAATGGACTGTGGGCTGATGGGGGGGTTAGGACGGGCTATGGGGGGCTGACTGGAAATGGGTTGATGGGGGTTAGGACTGGAAGTGGGCTGATGGGGGGGTTAGGACTGGAAGTGGGCTGATGGGGGTTAGGACTGGTAATGGGTTATAGGGGGGGCTTAAACTGAAAATGGGGTGATGGGGGGTTAGGACTGGAAGTGGGTTGACGAGGGGGGCTAGGACTGGTATTGGGTTGGGGGGTTTCTAGGACTGGAAATGGGTTGGGGGGCTGCTAGGACTGGAAATGGGCTGATGCAGGGACTAGAAGGGAATGGATGCTGGGTGAGGCTGGAACTAGAAGGGAGCTGGTGTTGGGGGAGGATTAGAATGGGATGGGGCTGGGAGAGTAAAATGGAGAGGGGAAAAATATTTTGTGTGGGAGGGATAAAAAATCTACAATTGGCCGGGTATTGGGAGAATAAGTGGGGATTGAGGATGGAGGGGTAAATTTTGAGTAGATGAAATAGGAATGAGGAAAGAGCAAAAGGAGAAAGATTAGTATGTTAAAGCAGATGTAGAGAGAGAATGGAAAAAAAAAAAACAAGAAGACAGAAGAAAGGACAAATGGACAGCAGATGGAGAGTTAGCAGAAGACACGAAGAAACCAGAAGAAAGTGGCTGGAACAATTGCAACTGAAAAAAAATGCACAAAAGGTAGAAAAATATCTCTTTATTTTGAATTTATTAACTGTAATATGTCAGCTCTGGGAAATGTGCATCATTAATTTTTGCGCTTTGTTTAGTACAAGAGGAAATTAATTTATAGTTGTATTTCTACAGTGTTGTTGTATATTCCAAGTTTGGCTTTTGGGGTTCCCAGTTTAATTATTGTCTTCCTGTTTCTAAATTGTGATTCCTTGTTTGGTGATGGTCTGTTCTGCATGTGTAACTGAGCTGAGGTATTCTGTTTATATAATTCCTATTTGACATTGCCACTTGTTCTTTCCCCAGTAGGTCATGTATTGTTGTTCTCTGAAATGTATTGGTTTAATATTTGCAGTGTTGCCTTTTGATAGTTAGGGTATGGTGCTTTGTGAGTCCTGGTAGTGCTGTTAGGATACGGCGGGTTTGCTATGGGTTCTAAATGGGCAGCGTTTGTAGTAGTTCCTAATGTGCCTGGCGGTTGGTACTGGATTATAGTAATGTAGAAACCTTTTAGTCTTTCTTTATCCATATACTCATTAAGAGGCATGTTTACTAAAAGTTAGTGTATGGTAACATTATGCAAATATTTATGCAAATGAGGCACCTTATGCAAATGAGGCTTTAATTGACGTGCTGGCACTTTGAGGAAATTCTTTGGTTTTGTGCGGCAGTTTGGGCACTCGGGCTCAAAAAGGTTAGCCATCACTGCTATAAGATGTGTAATATTTACCCAGTACATTCGCATGTATCAGTGCTAATCTTACTACTGTAGCCAGTAGCACTTGACTGTCAGATTTTACATTATATGTATCAGTGCTAATTTCATACTATTGCTAGTATCACTCAACTGCTATTTTATTGCCAAAAACCCACTGTCATGCATCAGTGCTAATCCTACTACTGACAACTGTGCCATACCTCATTACTGTTGCCAGTAATCCACCCTTACCCAAAAAGTGTGAACGTATTATTACTGTTGGCAGTGTATTACTCTGTTTTGTCTTTGCTGAGTGTCACATTGTCTCATTATCCGCTGACGGACACAGTGCTTCATTGCTTGCTTGATGCTGTACTATTCCTGTCTTATATGCTGCCACATTGTTCCAAATACCTACTCATAGCCAGACAGTAAGTTTATACACTGCGGATAGATAGCACAATAGTCAATACCAGTCCCACTAATTACCCAGCAACTAACAGCTCACATACTAGTTCACAAAAACATCACAAAATGCACCCATTTCTAGCCTTGGCATGTCTACACCTAGCCTCCTGGCTCCCCCTTACAGCCCAAGCTTTTCACACAAACACTAACCACATCCCAATACTCCACAGTGACGGGAAAAGATGGACAGAGAATCACCAACACCTCCCAAGAGAACCCAATGACACGCCTTACTCACATTTATTACACATCCCACTTCAACATCTCAAGAAGTCACATTTGGACCGTCAGCAACACCATCAAGCCCTGAAGTGTGCACTCATCAACGCAAGGTCAATACGTACAAAATGGCCAATAATTACCGATCTGGTCACAACCCATAATCTTGATATCATCATGATCACAGAAACATGGCTATCAGAATGTGACAACGCAATCATCAACCAGATGTTACCCACAGGTTTTTCAGTCCACACATGCCATAGAACCAATCAGAGAGGAGGAGGAACACTCATCCTTGTCAAAACTTGCCTAGGCTTCCAGATGTGCAACTCAACCAGCACAGCCCACCTGGACTCCCTCACCATAACAAATGACAACCTGCACGATCAACCTACTGTACCGAGCACCAACACCATCCTCAGAGGATCTTGCAACGATAATGGGCCTCGCCTGCAACTCAAACAGACCACGATCCCAGAACTGGATCCTAGGTGATTTCAACCTGCCTACGCTACATGAATCTCAAGCCTCTGCTTTCCTAGAAGCGTTACAAGATCTAGGATACGATCAGCTAGTCATTAATCCCACCCACGTCAAGGGAAACAAACTTGACCTGATCTTCGCCCCACAGACGGATAAGGATACCACCCCACTAATACCACCAACCATAACTCCTGTGCCATGGTCCGACCACAGCCTGATCCAATTCCAGATACCTATTAACACACACAATAAAAACTCCAACAAAACCAACACTGCCCACGAACCCTTTTTGAAGCGCTTCCGCCCCTTTAATAAAGAAGAGCTTCGAGAAAAGATCCTCCCACTCCTCAACAACATACCACATGACCTAGATGCATTGGTGTCCACCTGGGACGAGAGCCTCAAGACCTTTGCATGCATACCAGCCACAAATAAAACAACAAAGAAACGAGAGCACGCACCATGGTATACCAAAGACCTCCGAGACTCACTCAAGTGCCTGCGCAGGCTCGAGAGAAGATGGCGTCGGTCTCACTCTACGGAAGCACAAGGTACTTACATCGCTCACCTAAGAGTACACCGTGATGAATTAACAAAAAAGCGGAAACAATATCATTCCGACATCTTGAAGCGGTCACTAAACAAGCCCCACGACCTCTTCAATATAGTGAAATCTCTCATAAGAGAACCTCCTGCAGACCAGTCACAGATGCCACACCCCCAGGCATACTCCAACTACTTACAGTCAAAAATGGTCCAGACTACTACATCTGCAACCAACTACCTACAACCTGAAGTGACCCAGGCTGGTGCAACCTCGAACTCCGCGGAAAACAGCTCTCAGCATATCTTGCCCCAACCATCACCACTATACAAATTTGAAAAAATATCACGCAGAGAGATTGAAGACACTATCGCTGCAATCAACCCTACTACCGCACCCAATGACCCATGCCCTGCATTATGGATAAAGGAGTTTACGAGGCGACTTAAGCCAATATCTGAGCGAATTAATAAACCAATCTCTTACAACCGGATCGTTTCCACAAAGTCTGAAACAAACATCTATCAGACCACTGCTAAAAAATAACAAGCTGGACCCATCGAAAGTGGAATCATACAGACCAATTTCAAGTATCCCCATGCTTGCCAAAGTAATCGAAAAGTTAGTACAGCGCCAAATCCAACAGCATATTGATAATGAAGCCCCACTGGATCCTTCCCAGCATGGGTTCAGAGAAGCACATGGGTTTGAAACCCTCCTCACCAACCTATTTGACCATCTAGTCTCTGGAACCGACAAAATTCATCAAGGATTTGCCCTCATATTTCTCGACATTGCGGCGGCCTTCGACTCAGTGAGTCACGAGATACTCATACAACGCCTCAGCGAGAAAGGAATTCAGGGAACAGCCCTAAAGTGGTGCAAGTCATACCTGACTAATAGATGGCAACATGTAAGGTCAGGCTCCACAACCTCCGAACCATTTTTACAAAACCAGGGTGTACCACAGGGCTCGTCACTATCTGCATTGATGTTTAACATCTACATGCAGCCCATATGTGCCCTAGCACGTTCATTCAAGGTCAACTGTTTAGCCTACGCAGATGACATCCTCCTATACATCCCATTCAGGACCAACCAACCAGACCTCTCCCCTCTAACAAGATGTTTTGAGGCAGTAGCAGAATGGTTTAGCACACAAAACATGAGAATCAACTACAGTAAAACAGATGTCCTTTTCATCTCAAGGAACCAGGACTTCACCCCTCCACTCTCTTTAAAAATCGGCAACACAGAACTGAAAACCAAACCCACAATCCGCTACCTTGGCGTTACACTGGATCAACATCTGGATCTGAAAACCCACATAAAAAACACAGTAAAAACAGTATACATGAAAATAAAGACCTTAAAACATCTCCGACCGCTACTCGACTTCAGCGACTACCGATCGATCTATCAGGGATTAATATTACCTCATTTCGACTATGCCAACGTAATTCTACACGGTCTCCCTCAAGCAACGCTAGCTCCTCTCCAGCTTGCAATGAACACTGCTGCAAGAGTACTAACAGGGGCCTCACGGAGAGAGCACATAACGCCAGTACTGATGAACCTCCATTGGTTACCGGTTCAAGCAAGAACCCTCCACAAAGTTCTAACCTTAACTTTCAAAGCCGCAAACACTCTGACCCCCACAGCCCTCAGCAAGATGATACATAAAGTACCACAGAACAGAAATAGAAGACCCATGATGCAAAACACCCTAGAGGTCCCAAAAGTAATAACAAAATGCACAAGAGCAACAACAAATAGGGCCTTTACGATCTACGCTCCCAGAGCATGGAATGCTCCCCACCTCTATTCGAAACATCACTTACCTAACCCACTTCAGGAAGGCAATAAAGCAGCACCTGTTCACTACATACTTCCCTGAATCTAGCCTTAGTAACCATACATATGGCCCCTCAGACAATCACTCATTACAATTAAACAATCAGACTCAGCATGAAAAAGGATAATCAACTGATCGCTCAGAATGTACCCACTGAAATAGAATTAAGACCCCAGTGTAAATAAGATGTAGATATGTTCTGCCTGAATTCAGGTACCAGTGTAATACAATGTATAGAGTTATAGAATGTACATAGTTTCCCCCAGTTACTTCCAAGTTGATCTCCCTGTTTATTGTAAATACAACTCAAAGTTCCCTGTGTTGTATAGTTGATGTTAAATGTAAACCGCTCTGATCTAAAATAGAGCGGTATAGAAGAACTGTTAAATAAATAAATAAATAAAACCACGGAGTCGAAACCCTCCTACTATACCTCTTCAATGACATACTCCGCCTCATTGACAACTATAAGAACGGGATACTCATGATCTTCATAGACATTTCCTCTGCATTTGACACAGTAGACCACATAACTCTGCTGGACAGACTACAGGACATTGGATTATATGGATCCACACTGAAATGGTTCCAATCATACCTAACCAACAGACACATACAGGTCAAGATCGTCCCCAACAAATCTCTGCCCATAAAAGTCAAGCAGGGAGTACCACAAGGCTTTGCCTTATCTGCACTATTATTTAACATCTACATTCAACCAATATGCAACATCATGAAAGAAAATAACATACAGTATACAATCTATGCCGATGACATAATGATTTACACACCCATCTCTATCGACAACCCGGACTACTCCAAAATAACATACTGTCTCATGCAAATGAACGACTGGTTCCAGACCAACAACCTATCCATAAACTGCAGCAAGACCGAGGCACTAATCATCACCCGAAACACCGACTTCATCTCCCCACCTAACATCATGATGAAGAACACAAGCATACCCATAAAAACCGAAGTAAAATACCTGGGAGTAACCCTGGACAGCGAACTGAATCTACAATCTCACATAAGCAAGACCACCAAGAATGCATACCACAGGATGAGCTTAATCCGACGTCTCAAACCCCTCCTCGCCCCAGAACACTTCCGCACTGTCACCAGGCCCTAATAACACCACTCCTAGACTTCTGCAACCCGATCTATCTTGGCCTCCCAAAACAGACCCTCAGACCACTACAACTGGCACAGAACACAGCAGCACGAATAATAGCCGGCACTTCAAGACAAGACCACATCACACCTATCCTGAAAGACCTACACTGGCTTCCAATCACCTCACGCATCAAATATAAGACAATCATAAACATATTCAAAATTAAACAACAATCATCAGCCTTTACTTACAGACACTCATACAACCTGACAACAGCACTCTACCAAGGAGAAAGGGCACATCCAACCGCGTCAACACACCAAAGGAGATAACCAAGGTACGGAAGGATACCTCAGAACGAGCCCTTTCCCTGGCTGCATCAACAATTTGGAATAAGCTACCAGACGAACTTCGACTAAATACAGACATCAAAGACTTCCGGAAGCAACTAAAGACAACACTATTCATTGAACACTATGGGGACGTTACATTATTCAAATCTACACAGATGACCAATCCCCCGCCCCCACTACTTGTATAATAGTGCATAATGTAAATAATGCATCACAAATCTAATATACCCTAACACACTCGCACACATGGAACACTGCATGACCCCCCCCCCCCAAAAAAAACACATTTGTGATTGTTTGCTGTGAAAACCGCCTTGATTCAATGAAAAGGCGGTATAGAAATCCTTTTAAATAAATAAATAAAAAACTGCCAGCATGGTTTGAAGGTGAAGTCAGAGAGGCTGTTGTTGCCAAAAAAGCATCTTTCAGGAAATGGAAAAAAGAGCCGAATGACAAAAACTGGAAACAGCACAAGCACTGGCAAGTTAAATGCAAGGCATTGATAAGGCAGGCAATGACAGAATTTGAGAAGAAACTTGCTGTGGAAGCAAAAATGCGTAATAAAGACTTTTTCAAGTACATTTATAGCAAAAAAACTGTGAGAGAGTCAGTTAGACCATTAGATGATAGAGGGATAAAAGGGGCAGTAAGAGGGGACAAGGCTATAGCGGAGAGACTGAATGAATTCTTTGCTTCGGTCTTTACTGAGGAAGATGTAGGGATGTTATCCATGACTGAAGTGGTATTTAAAGGTGATACTTTGGAAGAATTGAAAGAAATATCGATACATCGGGAAGATGTATTACAACTATTTGAGAAACTGAAGAGTAGCAAATCACCTGGACCGGATGGTATACATCCAAGGGTGTTGAAAGAACTGAAATATGAGATTGCAGACGTGCTATTAGTAATCTATGAACTATAATTAAAATCATCTGTAATACCCGAAGATTGGAGGATGGGCGCAAGACCCTCGCCGCTGCAGACACCATCCCGCCTGCAACTCTCCCAAACCAGGAGGGATCAAGCTGCCGGGACCAACACTCCACCCCTCCTCCTGAGCCGAGCTGCCCAATCTGGGCAGTCGGCCAACATTTAAAAGAAAGTGCCATCAGGCGCAGGACCCTCGCCACCGCAGACACCGTCCCGCGTGTAGCTCTCCCAGGCCAAGAGGGATCGAGCTGCCGGAACCAATGCCCCACCCCTCCTCCTGAGCCGAGCTGCCCAATCGGGGCAGTCGGCCAACATTTAAAAGAAAACGCCATCGGGCACACCCGTGCCTAGCGGGCCCGCGCCTGAGGGCCTCACCAAAGGGCCCTCTGGCGTGGCCCTTAGGCGGGAGCCCGATCCTCGAGGACGATCACCCGGTGTGCACCATTGTACAGACAGCAAGCCTACCAACGACAGGATACAGATCCACAGCCAAAGTGAGTAGCAGTCCCCATTAAGCATAGGGCTACCCAACACGGAAACCTGCCCAAGAGGCGGAATAACCCCGGCATACCATATTGGCCGCTCTCAAATATCTCAAGGAAGCAGTAGGCAAGAACGCAACTACTAGGCTAACAGCGGACCGCTAACTGATGCACCCAGACCTCACCCAATCCACCGGAGACCACCTGCAAACTAGTAACTGGAATTTTTGACTCGGTTGCTACAAGTTAACTAACCTAGAATTAACTACAAGGATAGCGCTCCACCGAACCGCCTGTAGATTGATTTGCCAGGGCTGATATTCTGTCTTTGCCAGACTGCCAGGAATATTAACTGGTTGCTACCTAGATTACCAGGAATGTTACCTTGTTCCCATCTAGAGTGCCAGGAATGTTAATTTTTTGCTACCTAGATTACCAGGAATGTTACCTTGTTCCCACCTGGAGTGCCAGGAATGTTGAATCGATCGCTGCCTAGATTAACAGGAAGCTTACTCTGTGTCTACCTAGGTGGCCAGGAGCGCTACTCTGTCCCTGTCTAGATTGCCTGCAAGTCTGTCTAGACTCCTGAAAGGCTACTTTGTGTTACCTGTGTCTTTATTGATTGTCAGCTAGAGGTTGTAGTTCTGACGTCTTGCTATCTCGAGCTATCTTCCAGAAGGCCTTGAAGTGATTCTTATAGTAGTCTCATCTAGAAGTACTACACTGTAAGTTCCAGAAGCGGCTGCACAGTCTCACCCAGGAGACCTGCAGTCACGACTCACTGAGGGCACAAGGTAACCCATTCCCCCAACATGGCACCCTCCCCCATAGTCCTAGCCAGCTGTTACCTCCTTGCCAGCATACTCCCCTGCGCCCTGCGCCCTTTCCCTTAGCACCACCCACAACCAAATACCAGTCCTACAGAGTTTCAGGAGAAGATGGTCAGGCACTTCCCGTCAAGAAGCAGCAGAAACCAAAGACCCCCTGCACCCTCATTTACTCTACGTCTCACTCCAACACACCAAAAGAATCCAACAGGAGGGAGGTCCTCAGAATAGCAACCTGAAGTGTGCCCTCATAAACGCCCATTCAGTGCGACCTGATAACCTACCACAACCTCGACATCCTACTAGTCATGGAGACATGGCTGACCAACGCCAATACGGTCATCATGAATCAACTTATCCCACACAATTTCTAGATCCACACTTGCCACAGAATGGACCGAAGAGGGGGAGGTGCCTTCGCCCTCACTAGATCAGAGCTTAAATTTCAGCAAACCTCCTCCAGCAGCACCACACACCTTGACACCATCTACATAGCCAATAGGCACAACTCCATCAACCTAGTCTACAGATCCCCATCCACCTCCCCAGATGACCTCTCAACAATAATAGACCTAGCCTGCAAAACCTCGAACCAGCATACCCCAAACTGGATCATGGGAGATTTCAATCTTCCTGCCCTCGCTGAGACCCACTCCAGTGCGTTCCTCAATGCACTTGATGAGCTGGGTTACGATCAAGTAGTCAACGCACCCACCCACTAAAAGGGCAATAAACTGGACCTCATTTTTGCACCGCGGACGGCCACCGGCCCAAACTCCACGATTGACCTATTCATCATGCCAGTGCCATGGTCTTACCACAGCCTGCTGAGTTTCCAGCTTCCCATACAGCCAGATCACACCAGCAGCCATGCTACAGTCGATGCAGGTGCAACGCCACGAGCACTCTTCCGGCCCTTCGACAAGGAAGAGATACTTAGCAAAACCCAGACACTGTTCCACCTCACAGACCCCAACCTCGAGGATATGCTCTCCACCTGGAATGAAAGCCTTAGCTCCATCGCCCGCTAACCAGTAGCAGACAGCCCGCCAAGGAAAAGGAAAGCTGCACCATGGTACACCCCTGAATTATGAACATCACTCCGCCATGTCCGGTCACTCGAGAGACGATGGCGACGCTCACGCTCCACTGTTGTTGTTGTTAAGTGCCGTCGAGTCGGAGTCGACTCATGGCGACCCTCTGGACAGCTATCCTAAATTGTGTTCGGTCTTCAGTCAGGCGGCTTATTGGTGACAGACTGGTACCCGTAGCTGCTGTTATTGTATCGATCCATCTCATTGCTGGCCTTCCTCTTTTGTGTTGACCTTCTATCTTGCCAAGCATGATGTCTTTCTCTAATGATCTCGCTCTCCGCATGATGTGTCCAAAGTATGAAAGTCGAAGTCTTGTCATCTGAGCTTCTAAAGAAAGCTTAGGTTTGATCTCCTCTAGTACAGACTGGTTTGTTCTTCGGGCAGTCCATGGTATACACAGTATTCGCCGCCAGCACCATAATTCAAAGGCATCAATTTTCTTCTTGTCTATCTTTTTCACTGTCCAGCTTTCACATCCATATGATGTTATTGAAAATACCATGGCTTGAACAAGTCGAATCTTTGTATGGAGAGAGACATCTCTGCTCTTGAGAATCTTATCTAGGTCTTTCATAGCCATTCTGCCAAGAGCAATGCGTCGTCTGATTTCTTGACTGCTTGTTGCTTCTTTATTGATAGTTGATCCAAGTAGGTTAAAGTTATTCACGATTTCAATTTCTTCTCCTTCGACGATGAACCTGTTGATTATGCCAGTTGTCATGATCTTTGTCTTCTTTACATTAAGGTGCAGGCCCATTTTGAGACTATGTTCTTTGATTGTGAGAAGCAAATGTTTCAGATCATCTTCACTTTCCGCCAGTAATGTGGTATCATCAGCATAGCGAAGGTTGTTGATGAGTCTTCCACCAATCTTCACATCTCTGTTGTCTTCATACAATCCTGCTTCTCTGATGATTTGTTCTGCATATAAATTAAACAGGTAGGGGGAAAGTATGCAGCCTTGTCTTACACCTTTGCTTATTTTAAACCATTCTGTTTCTCCTTGTTCTGTTCGAACTGTTGCTTCTTGATCAATGTACAGATTGTGCAAGAGAACGATCAGGTGTTCTGGTATACCCATGCTTCTTAATGTGGCCCAGAGTTTCTCATGGTTTACATAGTCAAAAGCTTTGCTATAGTCGATAAAGCACAAATAGATATCCTTTTGGTATTCTTTAGTCTTTTCAAGGATCCATCTCACATCCGCAATGATGTCTCTCGTTCCTCGCCCTTTTCTGAACCCTGCTTGCACTTCAGGTAGTTCTTGTTCCAGGTATGATTGTAGTCTCTTTTGAATAATCTTCAGTAGAATCTTGCTGTCATGTGGGATCAGAGCGATTGTACGATAATTTCCACTACCGCCCTGGAAACCTACACCCTTCACCTGGAAAAACACCGTCTGGCAATCTCGGAGAGAATGAAGCAGTACCACGCTGAATGCCTGCAGCGCTCTTTGAACAAACCCCAGGAACTATTCAACCTAGTGAGATCCCTCACAAAAGAACCATCCCCCAACCAACCAAGCATGCCGCAACCACAAGAATTTGCAGACTACCTTCAATCAAAAACAATACAGACCGACAAGACTGCACTACCTACACCCTGGTGCAGACTATACCACCCAACACCCCTAGCCACCTTCTCAACACCATCATTGAGGGACATCGAGGACACCATTGCTACTATCAACACCACCACAGCCCCAAACGATCCTTGTCCAGCGTTCTGGATATAAACACTACGCAAGGAGTTCAGCCCCTTTCTGGCCAGACTCATAGACCTATCCTTCTCGACGGGCTGTTTCCCAGGAAGTTTGAATCAAACCTCCATTAGACTGCTTCTAAAAAACAGCAAACTCGACCCTCAGAAGGTTAATTCTTATAGACCAATTTTGAGCATTCCTCTAATGGCCAAAATAATCGAAAAACTTGTCTAACATCAAATCCAACATCATATTGAAACTACCGCCCCCCCTCGACCTAAGCCAGCATGGATTCAGGGAGCAGCACGGAGTCAAGACGCTCCTAACCAGTCTCTTCAGCACACAAATATCAGGACTGAACAACATAAGACTGGGATATGCCCTGATTTTCCTGGACATTGCCGCAGCTTTCGACTCTGTGGACCATGAACTGCTATTAAGGCGGTTCGCAGAGAAGGGGATTCAAGATATGGCATTAAGTTGGTGCAGATCATACCTCACTGACAGATGGCAACACGTATGCGCAGGCTCCAAGACCTCCAATCCATTCCAGCAAGAACAAGGTGTACCGCAGAGATCTTTGCTCTCGGCACTGTTCTTCAATATATATATGCAGTCCATCTGTGCACTCACCCATGCATTTAACGTCTCATACCTCGTATATGCCAGTGACGTGCTACTCTACATGCCATTTTCAACTGACCATCCGGATTTCTCGCCCCTAACCAACTACTTTGATGCTGTGAATGAGTGGCTCCACATGCAAAACCTCAGAATAAACTTCAAGAAACCTGAGGCGCTATTCATATCCAGGAACTCAGCATTTACCCCCTCCCCCCCCCACATCACTAAAGGTGGGAGCCGTGGAGCTCCAAAGCAAACCCACAACCTGCTACCTAGGAGTCATCTTAGACCAACAGTTGGACATGAAAGCCCACGTAAACAACACTGTCAAAGCAATATACCATAAAATAAGAATGGTCCAGCATCTTAGACCCTTTCTGGAGCTGAAGGATTTCCGAACAGTCTACCAGGCCTTAGTAATCCCCCATTTCGATTACGCCAACTTGATTCTACATGGACTCCCAAAAAGTACACTGAATCCATTGCAGCTCGCAATGAATGCAGCTGCCGGAATATTACACGGAGCTGCCAGGAGTGACCATATAACTCCCATCCTGAAACACCTACATTGGCTGCCAGTCCACTGCAGGCTTACATTCAAAACCCTATTAATGATGTTCAAGGCTATCAATGAGCTCACCTCCACTGCTATCATGGACCTCATCCTCACCACCCCCCCAAACAGAGACAGGAGGTCAACCGCCGCCAACATTCTGAACATCCCGAGCAAGATTACAAAGTGCTCGCAAGCAACACGAAACAGGGCCTTCGCATTCTATGCACCCACATGCTGGAATGCCCTCCCGCCCAACCTCTGAGCCATAACTGACCTCGCCCAATTCAGAAAGGCTCTGAAACACCACCTCTTCCTACAGCACTACTCCCACAACGGAGAAACACAACATACATCCTCAAGCAGCTGCAATTACAGCACCCTTGACCCAACAGCTACAAGCAGTCCTAGCCCTGCCCATTGACGATCCCAGACACCTGTTATGCAACCGTATATAGACACAATCTTGAAGACAGTCCATATTCGAGAAGTGCAACTGTATATAGCACACAAACTTGTAGATAACCCAGAATCTTGTATATAGCACACAATTTGTTGTAAATAGCCATCACGCAGTCATGGTGCAGCCCGCGCCAGCTGGCCCGACGGTAGCAAACATATATAGTTACCTAACTGAGTAATGTGTTACTGAGTAGCCTGTACATAGTTTCCCCAGCTAGCCAAGTTGTAATCCCTGTTCTTTGTTAATACAGTGTGGACGCCGCCTGCACTGTACAAATTTGTTTTACTGTAAACCGAGCTGATTTTAAAGAGCGCGGTATAAATAAATAATTAATAAATAAATAAATAATTAATAAATGTAACGCCAATTTTTGAAAAGGGATCCAGGGGTGATCCGGGAAACTACAGACCAGTGAGCCTGACGTCAGTACCGGGAAAATTGTAGAAACCATCATAAAGAACAAAATTACTGAAAATGTAGATAGTCATGGCTTAATTGGAGACAGCCAACATGGCTTTAGACAAGGAATATCTTGTCTTACTAATCTGTTTTTTTGAAGGTGTGAATAAACAGGTAGACAAAGGTGAGTCGGTTGATATAGTATATCTGGACTTTCAGAAAGCCTTTGACAAGGTCCCTCATCAGAGACTTTTGGCAAAACGAAAAAGCCATGGGATAGGAGGCAGCGCACTATTGTTGGATCAGGAACTGGTTAAAAGATAGAAAGCAGAGGGTTGGGCTAAATGCCCAATTTTCCCAATGGAAAAAGGTGAATAGTGGAGTACCGCAGGGATCTGTGCTGGGTCCGCTGCTTTTTGACATATTCATAAATGACCTGGAAAAGGGAATAACGAGTGAGCTTATCAAATTTGCAGATGACACACAATTATTTAAAGTTGTTAAAACCCAAGAGGATTGTAGAAAACTGCAAGAGGATCTTGATAAATTGGAAGACTGGGCATCCAAATGGCAGATGAAATTTAATGTGGACAAGTGCAAAGTTATGCACCTAGGGAAGATCAACCCAAACTATGGTTACATGATGGAAGGTTCCACATTGGGAATCACCACCCAGGAAAAAGATTTAGGTGTCATCATGGATAACATGCTAAAACCCTCCACGCAGTGTTCAGCGGCGGCCAAGAGAGCAAATAGAATGCTAGATGTCATAAGGAAAGGAATGGAAAATAAAACAAAGGATATTATAATGCCTCTGTATCGTTCCATGGTGCGAATGCACCTTGAATATTGTGTGCAATTCTGGTCGCCGTATCTTAAAAAGGATATAGCGTTATTAGAAATGGTACAGAGAAGAGCCACTAAAATGGTAAAGGGATGGAAGGATACTCCTATGAAGAGAAGCTAAAAGGTTTAGGGCTCTTCAAGCTGGAAAAGAGACGGCTGAGGGGAAATATGATAGAGGTCTATAAATTAACGAATGGAGTGGAACGGGTAAACGTAGATCGATTGTTTACGTCATCAGAATAAAAAAAGATTTGGGGACATGCAATGAAGCTACAGGGTGATCTATTTAAGACTAATAAGAGAAAATATTTTTTCACCCAATGTGTAATCAAACTCTGGAATTTGTTGCCAGAGGATGTAGTAAAAGCTGTTAGTGTAGCTGGGTTTAAAAAAGGTCTGGACAATTTCCTGGAGGAAAGATCCATAAACCATTATTAAAAGGGATCCAGGATATCACTGCTTGATCCAATACAAGTATTGAGGAACCTCTGTCCTTTGGGGGGACTACTAGGTACTTATGACCTAGATTGGCCACTGTTGGAAACAGGATACTGAGCTTGATGGACCTTGGTCTGACCCAGTATGGCATATCTTATGTTCTTATGTATTAGTCATGGCTTAATGGGAGACAGCCAATGTGGCTTTAGCCAAGGGAAGTCTTGCCTTACTAATCTGTTATGCTTTTTTGAAGATGTGAATAAATAGGTAGACAAAGGTGAGTCAGTTGATATAGTGTATCTAGATTTTCAGAAAGCCTTTGACAAGGTCCCTCATGAGAGACTTTTGGTGAAACTGAAAAGTCATGGGATAGGAGGAAATGTACTATTGTGGATCAGGAACTGGTTAAAGATAGAAAGCAGAGGGTAGGGCTAAACGGCCAATTTTCCCAATGGAGAAGGTTGAATACACCAGGGATCTGTTCTGGGTCCGCTGCTTTTTAACAAATTCATAAATGACCTGGAAATGGGAATAACGAATGAGGTTATCAAATTTGCAGATGACACAAAACTATTTAAAGTTGTTAAAACCCATGAGGATTCTGAAAAATTGCAAGAGGACCTTGATAAATTGGAAGACTAGGCATCCAATTGGCAGATGAAATTTAATGTGGACAAGTGCAAAGTTATGCACCTAGGAAAGAATAACCCAAACTGTGGTTACACGTTGCAAGGTACCACCTTAGAAATCACACCCAGGAAAAAGATTTAGGCCTCATCGTGGATAATACTTTGAAACCTCTGCCCAGTGTGCAGCGGTAGCCAAGAGAGCAAATAGAATGCTAGGTATCATAAGGAAAGGAATGGAGAATAAAACAAAGGATATTATGATGCCTCTGTATTGTTCCATGGCATAAATGCCCAAGAGGAGAGCTTCTTTCAATTGAAAAAAAGTTCTGGAACAAGAGGGGATAGGATGAAGGTGAACATGGATAGAATCAGAAGAAATCTGAGGAAATATTTCTTTATGGAAAGTGTAGTTACTGTGTGGAATAGCCTCCCAGTGGAGGTGGTAGATAAGGACTATGAATTCAAGAAAGCATGTGACAAGCATAGAGGATCTCTAAGGGAAAGAAAGGGATTGTAGATCTTAGTAGTTGTTATTTATGGACAGGCTGAATAGGCCATATGGCCTTTATCTCCCATCATTTTTCTCTGTTTCTATATTTTTGGACTGAGATTCTACAAGCCAAGAGACACTGGAGGCATCAGTCATGTTTTGTGCCGGATGAAGTGAACTGAAATCCCCCTGACACCAACACAGTGGGAGCTGGAAAGTGATGCAACAAGGTACCTGGCTAGCCTCAGATTCCTAGAAGGAGCAGGCTCTTTGCCTTGACTTGTTATGTAGAAGTTCACAGGACTAAAACAGAATGCTGAGCTTGTAGCAAGCTCAAAGACATTCTGAAAATTTTCCAGTCTTGAGTCATCTTCTTTGATTTATCAAACTATAATCCATGTACTCATGCAGCAAAACCTATTATAGATGAGGTGTTCTGTACAGGGAAGCAGTGATGGAAGAGAGGAGATGGCAGTGAAAGGGGCAATTATTGAGAAATAGGGTAGGAAGAACTAGAAGTAGATGGGGTGAGAAGAAAGAGAGGAGGATAGAATTTGTGACTGTGTCACCAAGGGACTGATTAGACCTCCATACAGTTATGCAGGCAATGACACTACCTCACTTAGACTACTGCAATACAATATACCGAGGACTCACCACCGCCATCATCAATCCACTACGGACTGCCCTTAACACCACAGCACGGATAATACAAAGGACAAAGAAACACGAGCACATAACTCCTGTCCTTAGAGATCTGCACATCCTTCCACTAGAAGCACGCATTAAATATAAAGCACTGACCCTCATACATAAAGCAATCCACCAATAGCCATCATCTCACCTGCAAACCATGCTATCCGGGATGAACTCTGGAAGGACTACTCAGCAGACCGCAAACAATACTCTCGTTGTTTCTCACGACAGAACAAAATTTAATACTCAAACCTGTAACCGTGCATTCGACCTTTATGCACCCTCACTATGGAACGCCCTACCAAACATAATACGCAACAACAAGGATCTCCCTGCATTTAGAAAGCAGATAAAACTCTCCTCTTCAGGGAGCATTTTGGGACATCACAGAACAAAACTACACAGAACAGGCTGAGATAACGGAGAGAACCGGAAATGTAAATAGTACTAAAATGCAAATTTGACTGAAGAGAACAACACTAATGTAAATGAATGTAAATAATATAATATCATTGTAAATATGCTATACCCCCCCCCCCTCAGGTGAAGGTATCCCCCCTCACTTGTATCTGTTCAATGTACTCTCACCGTGGGTGTTGTAACCACTTTGACCCGCCGAAAGGCGGTATATAAATATGGCTAAATAAAGAAATAAATAAATAAAATAAATCAAACAGTTCTGAAGCCTCTTTGCAGTCATTGTCATGCCACAGTACTCCCTCCTTGTTATTATAGATTCAGGCTTCAGGAAAAGGTATTATGCCACTTGGGCAGTTGTGCTAGGTAGATGTGGGAGAGTAATATAGATCATTATTTTGTACCTGAGTGGCAATGTGGGAATCATCTCCTGGCAAGAATCCACTGTCTCCTTCTTTCCTCCATTTCAGAAATGCTACTGGATATGAGGAAACTTCACAACCAAAAATGATGTCGTGCCCTTCCAGAGTTATGATATCCTGAGGTGGGGAAACAATGACAGGCGCTGCAAAATAGAAAAGAATATGACAACAGCATCTTCTGCCAGAGAGTTACCCTTCCTCCCAACCCCAGTCTCTTGCATGCATTCAATCCAGTCCTTTCCTCCCCATCACCACAGAGAAGAAGAAGGACAGCAAGTGACTGCTGTATAATAGCAGGGCTGCTTTGGGGGGAGATCACCAGTGCATGATACATCCTGATTCACGACAGCCAGTAATTAGAATCATAGGTAGCATACTGACACAAGACGCTGGTGCCATGGCCCGACCAACTTTTTGAATCACATGCCATCAGTGCCTAGGGAGTTTGGGGAAGGGCAGCTGGGGTTGGTGGTTGGATTGTATATTCCCTTCAATAAAAATTGGTATTCTTTGATTTTAATAAGCTTTAAATTATTATCGTTACATTCCTGGTTGCAGTGGGAGGGGTTTTTAATTTTATGAGAGTGAAAAAAGGAGAAGACAAAGGGTGGAAAGTACAAAAGAATAAAATGAGAAAAGAAGGCCTCATAATGTAATTTATAATGTAATGCAATTTATTCATTTAATATACCACTGTTTACCAAGCACTATGTGGTTTCCACTTAAAAAAGATATAGCAAAGAAAGGTAGAGTGCCTGGAAGAAAAAATAATTAATCTTTATTGTTTGTGTCCTTGTCTGATACGTATGTTAAAAGAACATGGATGTCAGAACCCAAAGGTTTCATCTCCAGGAATTGCTTGCAGGAAGGAATATGCACAAAGGCCATCATATAGGCACAGTCCATTCAGAGGGCATTTGTCCAAAATGCTATACCAATTCAGTAGCTAGTGACCTCATAAACCCTAGGAATGTTTTTTTTGCAGTGCAGTTATATTGTTTCCTCAACCAGGAGGGTCCCTTTGGGCTTTTGGGTAAGGTTACCAGACATCCCTGATTTTCGGAAATTGTCCCCAATTTTACAGCTGTATCTCCGACTTCCACCTGTTTGGCAGCCTTTTGTCTATGATTCCAGCAATGAGGACAGAGGGCAGAAAAAGCATTTTATTTTCAATATAGTAATTGGAATATGTCAGATTTTAGAATTTAAATCCATTATCTTTACATTTTGTACTGTACAGGGGAAATGCATCACTGTTTCGATTTCTCTGTTGATTTGTCTAATGGCTGGAGGGAAGCAGGTTAATGATTCCCCTTCCCTCCTCCAGGCCTTGTTGCTCAACGCTGGAACTAAAAGCATTCCTTCCTCTCTGTAAAATAGAGCTCACTAACAAATTTTCTTCATTCATTATATCTGTGAAGGAGTTTTGGACCCTTTTGCTAAGGACTATGCTCCTCCCAGCAGAGGACATACTGAGGTTATCAGAATATAGTGGATAGAACCATTTTGCTATGGTAATCCTTTTCAGGAATGATCCCAATGGTATAATCCAGGCCCTTAGTCAGTGAATTCCCAGAAGATTCTAGTCAGTGTGTTGGAGTTGGTGGAAAGGAGAGGCAGTGTAATCAGCAGAAGATAGGGGGGAGGTGTTAAAGACAGTGGATGTCTCCCTCTTGTCTTTGCTGTCTTATAGTGACTACAGTGAAGTCCCTGTGGTGGTGTTTCTCATACCACACTGTAAGCAGAGTGTCTCCACTCAGAGAATAAATATCTCTTTCCCAGTCAGTTTGTAGGAGAGGAGAAGACCATTAAGTCATCTGCTATATTGTTAGATGAAGTTGCACTTTCATGTTTTCATAAAACCAGTCAAATAGCACCTTTATTACAGGGCCGGTGCAAGAGTACTTAATTTAATTTAATTTAATTTAATTTAATTAGCGAGTTTTTATATACCACACCTTCCATTGATCAGTTGCGGTTAACATGGAACAACAGTAAACAGGCAATGCTGCTTTTACAGATAACAATGTGAAACTACAAAGAAATTCAATTTTACAATTAACAGTTGTAAACTATATACAAAGAACCAGATTTTAATTATGTACAGGTATGTATGTTTTCGAAATCGTCGGTTTGGGGTTTTCTCATTTATTCCAGTTCAAAGATGGGATATGTCAGCTGGTGAAGCTATCCTTTTTCTTGTTGAAGAGGTGAGTTCAACAAGGATCCGTAGTATGTTGAGAATAAATGAGTTTTGATTTTTTTCCTGAACTCCATGATTTGAGGTAAGGATCTTAATTCCGATGGAGTGTTGTTCCAAGTTATAGGGGCAGCATGGGAGAATGCTTTCTTATTTGTTGATTTTTTGGCCTTTATAAATTCCTTTGGTGTTATTAGTTTGTTTAGTTGGTCTCGCCTTTGGAGATTATGATTGGGTTCTTTATTAATAAGGTTGTTTAGAGTGAGAGGTGCTGTGTTGTTCAAGACTTTGTAAGTAGTTAAAAGAGTTTTATAATGTATCCGGCACTGAATCGGAAGCCAGTGTAGATTCTCTAAAATAGATGTTATTATATGTTGGAATGGTGGGGCATTCATGATAGTCCTTGCTGCTGCATTTTGTGCTAGTTGGAGTTTTTTTAGATTTTGTTTTGTTATGCCTAGTAGGGTTAAATTCGCAAAATCGAAATGGGGAGTTATTATAGCTTGTATTATACGTTGAAAATCCTGTAGATGCATTAGAGGGCGGAGTTGTTTTAAAACTTTTAGTTTAAAATAAACTTTTTTTGTTATATTTCTTATATGTGTGTCCATACTGAGGTGTTTGTCTAGTATTACACCTAGGTAGCGTATTTCAGTTTTTATATTGATATCATTATTTTGCAGTGTGATGTGTGATGGGGGAATGAATGTTGTGTTTTTAGTTACTATTAGGGCTTCGGTTTTTGCATGGTTATTATTATTATTATTTATTTATTTAACATTTATATACCGCATCTTCCAAAGTTCAGTTGCGGTGTACAATTAACAACAATTAACAAAGCGCAGTTTGTTTTACATAGAACGTCATAACTTTTACATAGAACATCATAAATTAAACAAAGCATAGTTTAATAAACAAACAGTATATTTAAGCTAGAACCGTGAGTATCAAGTTAACTAACGTAGTGTAGTGTCAAACAGCGTAAAAAAGAACATAACATATGCAACTATATACATGTGGAGGTATTTGGGCATAAGAGCTTGGATCGTCATTTCGTTTAATTTAATTTAATTTGGTTAATGAATAAGTTGTTTTCATTTAGCCAATTGTTTATTTCATTGAGGCAGGTATTAATAAGTAGTGTAGGAATATTAGGTATTGTGAATGGGACATACATCATTATGTCGTCCGCGTAAAGGTGATAGTGCACCTTGAATTTTTTAAATATTTGACAGATGTGTTTTAAGTAAATATTAAATAGTAGCGCTGACAGTGCAGAGCCCTGGGGGAGGCCTAGTTCCTGATTGTAAGTTTTTGAGGTGAGGTTGCCAATTCGTACCGTTTGAGTTCGGTCACTTAGGTATGAAGAAAACCAGTTAAGAACCGTGGATTTTATACCTATTTGTCTTAGTTTACTAATCATTGTTGAGTGGTGAACACTGTCAAAGGCGGCAGAGATATCATTGAATATGAGTAGGAATGCCTGTTTTGAATTATCGATACCTCTTACAAGGGTATCAATAAGAACTGTTAGTAGTGACTCCACCCCGTGGTGAGGGCGAAACCCATACTGTTGATCATCCAGGGGGGCCGAGTTATCAATGTATTCTTGGGTCTGGATTTGTACTGCTTTTTCGATTAATTTAGCCAAAAACGGGATGCTTGATATGGGTCTGTAGGATTTGGGAGATGTTTTGTCAAGGGTGGAGTTTTTTAAGATTGGGCGAATCTGTGCATGTTTTAGTGCTGGGGGTAAGTACCCAGTTTTTAGCGAAAGATTTTATTATAGGGAGTATGAATTGTGAGAGGATAGGTAGAGAGTTCTTTATTCATGTTACTGGACAAGGGTCAAGGAGTGAGGTTGTTGTGTTAATGTTTGTTATGATGTTCTTGAGTGCAATGTTAGATAGAGGTTGGAAGTCAGTCCATTCATCTGCATAATGGGTTTGAGCGAGGTATTTAGATTTTGGTAAGTGGGGGTGGGACGTGATTTTGTTCATGTAGTAGTTTGCCAGGTCCTGTGGGGAGATTTCTGTAATTTCATTGCTGGAGTTGTGGGTGTTATTCGTTAGCTTTTGAGCTATTGCGAATAGTTCTCTGGGTCTATTTATTGCATTGTTTAGTATTGAGGCATGGTAATTTTTCTTGGCATTGTTAATTGCGTCTTTATATGAGTTAAGGAGAGTGATATATGAATCTTTATTAATGGGGTTTTTATTTTTTGGCATGGCATGCCCTTCAGCCATGCCATGCCCCCCTCCCCAAACAAAAATATTACTACAGAGCCTATAAATAATCCACCTTCTATTGAGAAAACAGAACACTACATGCTAATGGTATCCCTCAGCTCAGTCACACACAGAACACAGACATACCCTCCCCAGTAGAGAATAAGTGACCATAAGTTTGAAATAGCAACATGCAGACAAAATATAAAAAAGGGAACCGTCAGTGCAACAATGGAAAACCAGAAAAATCACTTTTCACCCCAGAAACAAACAAATTCATCATAATACAATATACATAGGTCATGAAATATCAAACAATAAGGCCAAAAAACAAAGTATTATAAGAGTTAAACCATACTAAAAATAGTTACAGTTGAAGAGCCACCTATTGAAAATTCATAAAAGTTTCAAAATGCTAAAGATAACATATTTTAAATTAATAAACACATCAAATGACATTCAATAATTTAAATTAGTACCCAGCAGCATCTTCTCTTTCTTCCTCTCCACCCCAGCCTCAGAACTATTTCTCCCTCTTCTTCCCAAGCCCCCATCTAGCACTAGGAGTACTTCCATCTTTCTGTTCCCCCCTTCCAGTCCCAATAGTTTCCAAATATCCTCTCTCTGAGTCCTTCCCACCCTGCAGCACCACAGCCGCCACCACCATGACCTTGGAGAACGTCCTTGGGGCAGTGAATAGCCTGAAAGGGAGGGCGGTGAACTGAAAGTGAGAACCAAGCATGGCAAAACCAAGATATCTTTGCTGATCTGCCTGGATCGGGATATGAAAATATACCTAGGCCAGATCCAGAGAAGTCAAGAACTCCCCTCGGCGCACTGTTTGAATCACGGAGCACAAGGTTTCCCTCTGGAGGTGCAGGATGTGCAAGTCCTCGTTGACCTCCTTGAGGTCCAGAATGGGCCAGAAGGAACTGTGCTTTTTGGGCACCACAAAATAAATGGAGTATCTGCCCTTGCCCTGCTCGGCGGGGGGATGGGTACCATTGCCTTCAGGTGCAGCAACTTGTCCAAAGGTAGTCTGCACAGTGTTTCCCATCTGCGCCAATGGGCTTAAGAGAGCCGCGAGAAAGAGAAACTCTCCCTTCATGGCTCTGAAAAGTCCGTGCTGAGGGAACTGATTCAGGGAGGGCTTTACCGGGCAGGCAGGGGGGCCGCGGTCACGAGACCCTTGATTTTGCCATTGCCACGACGGCAGTGGCAGCGGCAGCAGGTAGGTTTGTTATTTTTTTTTAATTTCCCTGGGCTGATGGGGGGAGGGGGTTAGGACTGGAGATGGGCTGATGGGGAGGTTAGGACTGGAGGTGGGCTGATGAGGGGGGTTAGGACTGGTAATGGGCTGATGGGGGTTAGGACTGGAGGTGGGCTGATGGGGGGGTTAGGACTGGTAATGGGCTATGGGTGGCTAAGACTGAAAATGGGGTGACAGGGGGTTAGGACTGGAAGTGGGCTGATGGGGGTGATAGGACTGGAGGTGGGCTGATGGGGGGTTAGAACTGGTAATGGGCTATGGGGGGTTAAGACTGAAAATGGAGGGATGGGGGTTAAGACTGGAAGTGGGCTGATGGGGGGTTAGGATTGGTAATGGGCTATGGGGGGGCTAGGACTGGAAATGGGCTGATGGGGGGGTTAGGACTGGAGGTGGGCTGATGGGGGGGTTAGGACTGGTAATGGGCTATGGGGGGGCTAAGACTGGAAATGGGCTGATGGGGGGTTAGGACTGAAAGTGGGCTGATGGGGGGTTAGGAATGGTAATGGCCTATGGGAGGGCTGGGACTGGAAATAGGCTGGGGGGTTGCTAGGACTGGAAATGGGCTGAGTGGAAGGGGGGCTTGAACTGAAAATAGCTGAGGGGGAGGGGGGTTTGGAATGGAAATGGGCTGTGAGGGGAGGGAGCTAGGACTGGAAATGGGCTGAGTGTGGGGGGGGGAGCTAGGACAGGAAATGGGCTGATGGAGGGGCTAGGATAGGACTGGAAATGGGCCACTGGGGTGCTAAGATTGGAAATGGGCTGTGGTGGGGGCTTGGATTGAAATGGACTCATTGAAGGGCTAGAACTGGAAGTAGGCTCATGGGGGGGGGCTTGGATTGGAAATGGGTTGAGTGGAGGGGAGCTAGGATTTGACATGGGCTGATGGTGGGGCTAGGAAAGGACTAGAAATGGGCTGATGGGGGCTGGGATTGGAAATGAGCTGAAGGAGGAACTCGGATAGGACTGGAAATGGATGGGGGAGCTAGGACTGGAAATGGGCTGATGGTGGAGCTAGGATAGGATTGGAAATGGGCTGATGGGGGGCTAGGACTAGAAATGGGCTGATAGGGGGCTAGGACTGGAAATGGGCTAATACGGGGACTAGAGGGGAGCGGATGCTGGGTGGGGCTGGAACTAGAAGGGAGCTGATGTTGGGGGAGGATTAGAATTGGATGGGGCTGGGAGAGTGAAATGGAGAGGGAAAAAATATTTTGTGTGGGAGGGAAGAAAAATCTACAATTGGCCGGGTATTGGGAGAGTAAGTGGGGATTGAGGATGGAGGGGTAAAATTTGAGTGGATGAAAAAGGAATGAGGAAAGAGCAAAAGGAGAAAGATTAGTATGTTAAAGCAGATGTAGAGAGAGAATGAAAAAAAACTAGAAGAGAGAAGAAAGGACAAATGGACAGCAGACGATGGAGAGTTAGCAGAAGACACAAAGAAACCAGAAGAAAGTGGCTGGAGCAATTGCAACTGAAAAAAAAATGCACAAAAGGTAGAAAAATATCTCTTTATTTTGAATTTATTAACTGGAATATGTCAGCTCTGGGAAATGTGCATCATTAATGTCTGCGCTTTGTTTAGTACAAGAGGAAATTAATTTATAGTTTTATTTCGACAGTGTTGTTGTACATTCCAAGTTTGGCTTTTGGGGTTCCCAGTTTAATTATTGTCTTCCTGTTTCTAAATTGAGATTCCTTGTTTGGTGATGGTCTATGTTCTGCATGTGTAACTGAGCTGAGGTATTCTGTTTATGTAATTCCTATTTGACATTGCCCCTTGTTGTCTTTCCCCAGTAGGTCATGTATTGTTATTCTCTGGAATGTATTGGTTTAATATTTGCAGTGTTGCCTTTTGATAGGTAGGGTCTGGTGCTTTGTGAGTCCTGGTAGTGCTGTTATGATACGGCGGGTTTGCTATGGGTTCTAAATGGGCAGTGTTTGTAGTAGTTCCTAATGTGTCTGGCGGTTGGCACTGGATTATAGTAATGTAGAAATCTTTTAGTCTTTCTTTATTCATACACTCATTAAGAGGCATGTTTACTAAAAGTTAGTGTATGGTAACATTATGCAAATATTTATGCAAATGAGGTCCCTTATGCAAATGAGGCCCCACACCAAGTCTCCGCACATGGCCTCGCACCACCCTAGGTGATCTCTGGGAACAGCAGGAATCAGTCTTAACATATGGGTGACATCAGCACCGACAGAGCCCGGCACGAGAACTCTCCCCAGCATCCAATAGGAATGCTTTTGGGAGCATTCCTTCACGCATGGGGGATTACCTTCCCACTTTCCTTCCTGGTCTCCTCAGTCAGGTGTGTAATTGTTAAGTGCCGTCGAGTCGGTGTCAACTCATGGTGACTCTCTGGATAGTTGTTTTATATCGTGTTCGGTCTTCAGTCAGGCGGCTCATTGTTGACAGACTGGCAGCCGTAGCTGCTGTTATTGTATTGATCCATCTCATTGCAAGCCTTCCACTTTTGTGTTGACCTTCTACTTTGCCAAGCATAATGTCTTTCTCTAATGATCTCTCTCTTCGCATGATTTTTATTTATTTATTATTTATTTAGCTGTATTTATATCCCGCTTTTCACCGGGTCAAAGCGGTCAATTGGGAGATACATTTAACACGAGGGGATATGACACACATACGCTAATACTTACAGGGAACATGGGCAATGGAGGGTTAAGTGGCTTGCCCAAGACCACAAGGAGTACCTATAGGACTAGAAATCCCAGTCCCTCCGGCCTGAGATTGCTGTCCCCAGGTGGGACTTGAACCCCCGGCCCTCCGGCCTGAAGTACCTTGTCCTAACCACTAGGCCACTCCTCCCAAAGTTCAGGTGTGTAGCGAAGAGTTAAAAAAAAAAAATATATATATATACACACACAAGGAAGGGAAACAATTAGGGACAACTTGATGGGGAGGTGGGCAGGTTGTGAAGACTGATTCCTGTTGTTCCCAGAGATCACCTGTTACAGGTGAATAGCTACGCTATCTCCAGGAACAAGCAGGAAGTTAGTCTTCACATAGCCCCAGACAATCGAGCGAGGGAAGATACCCAGGAAGCCAGAGGTTGCAGCCAGAATCCAACAGACTCAGCTCGTTCAGAGCACTCCTTGTGGGGTAGTTGTATGGATGGTGAGCAAGCTGTCTAAATTTGGAAGAGATTATGCAAAACTGCCTGTCCAAATTGAGCATCTGCTCTGGAGTGCTTATCCAAGCAATAGTGCGCTGCAAAAGTATGCAAAGAAGATCATGTTGCCGCTTGGCAGATATCCAAGATAGGAAATGAGTGAAGGTTAGCTATGGTAGCTGCCATGGCTCTGACATTATGAGCTGTAACACGGTGTGTTATGGATAGTCTAGCTTGTGCATAAGTGAAGGATATGCAATCTGCTAACCAATTAGACAGTGTTCTTTTAGACACTGTTATACCCAAATAGTTTTGGTCAAAAGAGACAAACAAGTGAGAGGATTGACAAAGGTCCTTGGTATGTTTTAAATAGAACACCAGCGCTCTCTTGAAGTCGAGTGTATGAAGCCTGGCTTCAGCCAGAGACGCGTGGGGATATGGAAAGAAGATCAGTAGTGAGACCTATTGATTCAAGTGAAAAGAGGCAAGGACCTTCGGCAAGAACTTAGGATGTGTTCGAAGGACCACTTTGTCGGGATGAAAAGTGGTATAAGGCTCAAAGGTTACTAAAGGTTAAAGGTTACTCTGTCTTGAAGGACTAGAAAAAGGGACTGTTACTTCTGGAGAGAGATCTGCAACTGTGAGTATATACTTCTGGTAATTTTCTAAAATGAATTCTTTGTATTAAAGCTAATTAATCTGTGAACCCACTATTTTTGTTAAATCAGTCAGGGCCTAGTAGCAGCAGTTTAAGTTTAAATTTAAAACAGAGGAGAACTTTCTGGTTACATTTCATACCCAGCAGAGAGCTTGTAGTTTAAATTTAATAGTCACTCAGGGCCTAGCATCAGCAAAGTACTTTTAGCTTAAATTTAAAACACAGAAGAGAGCTTTCTGGTTAAATTTAGAACCCAGCAGAGAGCTTGTAGTTTAAATTTCATAAGAAGTTAGAGCCTAGCAGCAGCTAAGAGCTATAATTTAAATCAAATCAGAATATAGCTTACCTCAGCAGCACAAGACAGGGTACTGTGTAGCAGCCCTCTTTTAATAAGTGTTATTTCCCTCCCCACACCCACCCACCCCTGGGATAACCGTAGCTTTATAGGTACTTACACATCTTAAAAGACAGGAGGTGCTCTCAGGTGAAGCTCATTACCCAAATCAGTCATACACTAAGGACCTGAGATTAGTTAAGCTTCAGGTAAACAAGGTATATTACACGTATTAGGTACAGTTTTTTATTAGTATAAATATCCATAGCCACCCTTACTAAGTAAAGAACTTAGATCTAAACACAAACTTAAAACTAACATGCGGACAGCAGTCCAGCAGCGGGATGGGGGCTTTCCAGTCTTTTGCATTGAGTGTCACATGTATGATTTTCTCCCAGTTGGTGAGAGGTCTTACGTGTGCACTAGGTGCAAGGAGGTCTTTGCTCTCAGGGAACGAGTCCGTTCTCTAGAGGCTAAAGTAGCAGACTTGGAAAGCATAAGACAGACAGAGAGGTACATAGACGAGACCTACAGGGATATAGTCCTGAAGTCCCACCTCCAGTCTGGCAGCATCCCTGTTGCCATGGAGGAGAGAGGTCACGTGACAGGAGAGCATCACCCTGGTGTGGCAGGAAGTGATCCTGTAACTAGGACCTGTCCTCCAGGTGATGTAAAACCCTCTCGCACCGAGGAGGTTTCTCCAGTGCCATGTGCCCATGAGAGAAGGGTTAGGACAGCCGTTATAGTTGGTGATTCGATCATTAGGTATATAGATAGCTGGGTGGCTGGTGGACGTGAGGATCGCCTGGTAACATGCCTGCCTGGTGCGAAGGTAGCGGACCTCACGCGCTACCTAGATAAGGTCTTAGATAGTGCTGGGGAGGAGTCTGCTGTCTTGGTACATGTCGGTACCAATAACATAGGAAAATGTGGTAGAGAGGTTCTGGAGGCTAAATTTAGGCTTTTAGGTAGGAAGTTGAAATCCAGAACTTCCAGGGTAGCATTCTCCGAAATGCTTCCTGTTCCACGCGCAGGACCCAAAAGGCAGGCAGAGCTCCAGAGTCTCAATGCGTGCATGAGACAATGGTGCAGAGATGAGGGTTTTGGATTTGTTAGGAACTGGGGAACATTCTGGGGAAAAGCGGGGCTCTTCCGAAGGGATGGGCTTCACCTTAACCGGGATGGAACCAGGCTGCTGGCATTAACCTTTAAAAAGGAGATAGAGCAGCTTTTAAACTAGATATTAGGGGAAAGCTGACAGTCGCCCAAGAGCGGATGGTTCGGAAGAATGTATCTTTGAAGGATACTACCAAAAGCAGAGAGGTTCCACAAAAGAGTAAAGTAGCCCAAATGCCCTCAAGTATGGAGCAGACAGATCTTAAAGATCCCAAATTACCCATGTATAACAATAGCCAAATTAATATGAATAAAATACATTCTCTAAAATGCTTGTATGCAAATGCTAGAAGTCTAAAAAATAAGATGGGAGAGTTAGAATATATAGCACTAAATGAAAGGTTAGATATGATTGGAATATCTTAGACATGGTGGAAGGAGGACAACCAGTGGGACACTGTGATACCTGGGTACAAACTATATCATAATGATAGAGCTGATCAAATTGGTGGAGGGGTTGCTCTCTATGTTAAAGAGGGCATTGAGTTAGAAAGGATTAAAGTTTTGCAGGAAACAAAATCTGCTGTAGAATCTATATGGATTGAAATTCCATGTAAAAGGGGGAAGGCAATGGCAGTGGGGGTGTACTATCGAGCGCCTGGCCAGAATGACCAAATGGATGATGAAATGCTCAAAGAAATCAAGGAAGCTAACAAAAGTTACGGCACAGTAATAATAATGGGTGATTTCAACTACCCCGGTATCGACTGGGTCAGTGTCATGTCAGGACATGCTAGGGAGATAAAGTTCCTAGATGAAATAAATGACTGCTTCTTGGAGCAGCTGGTTCATGAACCGACCAGAGGGGAAGCCATATTAGACCTAATCCTTAGTGGAACACCAGATCTAGTGCAAGAGATAAGGTTGTTGGGGCCACTTGGCAATAGTGATCATAGCATGATCGCCTTTGATTTAATTAGTGGAGGAGGGATAGTAAGGAAATCCACAGTACTACCTTTTAACTTTCGAAAGGGAGACTATGATACAATGAGGAAAACAGTTAAGAAAAAACTAAAAGGAGCAGTTGCAAAGGTTAAAGACGTACATCAGGCTTGGCTGTTGTTGAAAAATACTATCTTGGAAACTCAGACCAGCTGTATTCCACGCTTTAAGAAAAGTGGAAGGAAGTCCAAAAAACTGCCAGCATGGTTTAAAGGTGAGGTCAGATAGGCTGTTGTTGCCAAAAAAGCATCTTTCAGGAAATGGAAAAAAGAGCCAAACGACGAAACCTGGAAACAGCACAAGCACTGGCAAGTCAAATGCAAGGCAATGATAAGGCAGGCAAAGGGAGAATTTGAGAAGAAGCTTGCTGCGGAAGCAAAAACGCGAAGTAAAGATCTTTTCAAGTACATTCGTAGCAAAAAAACTGTGAGAGAGTCAGTTGGTCCATTAGATGATAAAGGGGTTAAAGGAGCACTAAGAGGCGACAAGGCGATAGCGGAGAGACTGAATGAATTCTTTGCTTCAGTCTTTACTGAGGAAGATGTAGGGATGTTACCCATGACTGAAGTGGTATTTAAAGGTGTGGAAGAATTGAAGGAAATATCGATACATCGGGAAGATGTATTACAACTATTAGATAAACTGAAGAGTAGCAAATCACCTGGGCCGGATGGTATACATCCAAGGGTGTTGAAAGAACTGAAATACGAGATTGCAGACCTGCTATTAGTAATCTGTGAACTATCATTAAAATCATCTCTAATACCTGAAGATTGGAGGATTGCCAATGTAACACCAATTTTTAAAAAGGGTTCCAGTGGTGATCCAGGAAACTACAGACCAGTGAGCCTGACGTCAGTACCGGGAAAAATTGTAGAAACCATCATAAAGAACAAAATTACTGAAAATGTAGATAGTCATGGCTTAATTGGAGACAGCCAATATGGCTTTAGACAAGGAAGATCTTGTCTTACTAATCTGTTATGGTTTTTTTGAAAGTGTGAATAAACAGGTGGACAAAGGTGAGTCGGTTGATATAGTGTATCTGGACTTTCAGAAAGCCTTTGACAAGGTCCCTCATCAGAGACTTTTGGCAAAACTAAAGAGTCATGGGATAGGAGGCAGTGTACTACTGTGGATCAGGAACTGGTTAAAAGATAGAAAGCAGAGGGTTGGGCTAAATGGCCAATTTTCCCAATGGAGAAAGATGAATAGTGGTGTACCCCAGGGATCTGTGCTGGGTCCGCTGCTTTTTGACATATTCATAAATGACCTGGAAAGAGGAATAACGAGTGAAGTTATCAAATTTGCAGATGACACAAAACTATTTAAAGTTGTTAAAACCCAAGAGGATTGTGGAAAATTGCAAGAGGATCTTGATAAATTGGAAGACTGGGCATCAAAATGGCAGATGAAATTTAATGTGGACAAGTGAAAGGTTATGCACCTAGGGAAGAACAACCCAAACTATGGTTACACGATGCAAGGTTCCACATTAGGAACCACCACCCAGGAAAAAGATTTAGGCGTCATTGTGGATACCATGTTAAAACCCTCGGCCCAGTGTGCAGCAGCGGCCAAGAGAGCAAATAGAATGCTAGGTATGATAAGGAAAGGAATGGAAAATAAAACAAAAGATATTATAATGCCTCTATATCGTTCCATGGTGAGACCGCACCTTGAATATTGTGTGCAATTCTGGTCGCCGTATCTTAAAAAGGATATAGCGATTTTAGAAAAGGTTCAGAGAAGAGCCACCAAAATGGTAAAAGGGAGGGAAGGATACTCCTATGAAGAAAGGCTAAAAAGGTTAGGGCTCTTTAACCTGGAAAAGAGACGGCTGAGGGGAGATATGATAGAAGTCTATAAATTAATGAACGGAGTGGAACGGGTAAACATAGATCGATTGTTTACCTTATCAGAATATAGAAAGATTAGGGGACATGCAATGAAGCTACAGGGTAAACTATTTAAGACTAATAAAAGAAAATATTTTTTCACTCAACGTGTAATTAAACTCTGGAATTTGTTACCGGAGGATGTAGTAAAGGCTGTGAGTGTAGCTGGGTTTAAAAAAGGTTTGGACAAGTTCCTGGAGGAAAGGTCCATATACCATTATTAAGAAGGGACCCAGGATATCAATGCTTGAACCAATACAAGCATTGTGGAACCTGTGTCCCTTGGGGAAACTGCTAGGTACATATGGCCTAGATTGGCTACTGTTGGAAACAGAATACTGGGCTTGATGGACCTTGGTCTGACCCAGTATGGCATATCTTATGTTCTTATGTTAAAGCTTGGAGTTTGCTGACTCTGCAAGCTGAGGTAACTGCTTTGAGGAAGAGAAGCTTCCAAGTGAGGAACTTCAAGGGACCTGTGCCCATCGGTTCGAAGGGATTGTGCATGAGTTGTGCCAGGACTATACTAAGAGCCTAAGGGGTGGGAGGTGGATGGAAAGGTGGCTTGGTCAAGAGGAGACCCGCGTAAATCTGGCCACTAAGGGGTGTGCTGAGATAGAACAGCTGTCTAGAGCCGCGGTGGGCAATTACGGTCCTGGAGGGCCGCAGACCAATCAGGTTTTCATGATGTCCCTAATGAATATTCATTAGATCTATTTGCATCCACTGCCTTCCATTGTATGGAAATAGGTCCATGAATATTCATTAGGGACATCATGAAAACCTGACTGGTCTGCGGCCCTCCAGGACCGGAATTGCCCACCCCTGGTCTAGAGTATGGTGGGAGGCCGTGATAGTGGCTAGATATACTTTCACTGAACTGGTCTTGAGACCAGAAGTAGACAAATGTAATAGGTACTATAGCACATCCAGAATGGGACATGTGAAAGAATCCAGTGTTTTAAGAGCACACCATATGGAGAAGCTGTGCCATTTGAAGGCATAAGAGCATCTGGTTGAATCCTTTCTTGAAGATAAAAGGATATGCAGAACATCTTCCCTGAGATTTAAATGTGAAAGGACAAGGCATTCAGCTCCCAAGCCATCAACTGAAGTGGTTTGAGGTTGGAATGCAACAGGATGCCCTGCTCCTGGGAGATAAGCATCGGTGAGTGAGCCAGAGTGGAGGTGCTTGAGCAAGCTGAAGAAGAAGAAACCTCGGTTGTTTGGGCCAGCACGGGGCAATTAGGATCATTTGTACTCATTCGGCCTGGAGTTTGAAAAGCATCTTTGCTATGAGTGGAAGTGGAAGGAAAGCATAAAGAAGCTCTTGACATTAGTGAATGAGGAAGGCATCTGATGATTTCCTATGGGGAGAGGGAATTCTCTAACAGAGCCGGGGTAGTTGGGTATTGAGGGGAGACGCAATAAGGTATATTAGTGGAACCCCCAGAGTTGAAAAAAGTGTTGGGATACTTGAGGATCCACCCTCCACTCATGTGGGAGTAGAATCTGGCTTAGTCTGTCGGCCAGTTGATTCTGTTCTCCTGGGAGATAGGCTGCATGTAAGTGAATATCCTGGGAAATTGCCCAGTTTCACAGGCAAGAGGCCTTTTTGCACAGGGCTTGAGAGTCTGTCCCTCCTTGTTTGTTTATATAAAACATCGCCACCTAGTTGTCGGTCTGCACCAGAAGAGAATGCTGCTTGAGTTGGGGAGAGAAGATTCTGATGGCATTGGATACTGCTCTGAGTACCAGAAGATTGATCTGGCTCTCTCTTGAGCAGACCAAAGGCCCTGCGTCCTGAACCCATTGAGATGGGCTCCCCAGCCTAGTTTTGATGCATTAGTGGCTAGGACAAACTGGGGTGCAGACCTCTGAAAAGGTGACCCTTCAATTAGATTCTATGGCGTGATCCACCACTGTAGATCTGCCTTCATCTGCAAGGTGATGTTCATCAGATCTGAGAGATGACCTGTGGACTGCTTCCACTGGCTTGAGAGAGCCCACTGTGAGATTCTCATGTGGAGATGAGCATAGGGTACAACCGTGGAAGACATGTGTCCTAAAAGGCACAGAAATATTCTGGCAGGAACTGATGGTTGTTGCTGCACTTTAGTGGCTAAAGTAATCAGACGGTGCCGTCTGTCCTCTTGGAGGAACGCTCTACTCCTTGCTGTGTTCAGTCGAGCACCTATGAACTCGAGGTTCTGGATTGTGTTGAGATGTGACTTTGGATAGTTTATCACAAACCCCAGTTCCTAAAAAACATATATGGTTTGATTTAGGGCAGAAGCGACTGCTGAAGCAGAGTCTGTCTTTAGTAGCCAGTCATCTAAGTAGGGGAACAGAAAGATTCCCCAGGTTCATAGGTAGGTCACCACCACAGCTAAGCACTTTGTGAATACTCTGGGTGCTGAGGCGAGTCCCAAACAGAGGACTCTGTATTGATAGTGGTTTTCCTGGAAGCCAAACCTGAGGAATCTCCTGTAGTCTGGGTGGATGAGAATGTGTGTATATGCATCCTTTAGATCCAAAGAGCATTGCCAATCATTTTGTTTGAGGTATGGCAAGAAGGTGCATAGAGAATCATTTTGAATTTCTCTTTGATGAGAAATTTGTTGAGATTTCGGAGATCTAGTATAGGCCTGTAACCTCCTGTCTTTTTTGTAATCAGGAAATATCTAAAGTAGAAACCCCAGCCCTGCAGCGCGGCGGGGACCTCCTCGATAGCTCCTTGTTCTAGCAGGAAGAGGATCTCCTGATGGAGCAAGAAGGAGTGAAGGGGATCTAGAGTGAGTTGTCCCACAAAATGATTCAGAGGATAAGTTTGGAACTTTAGCTTTTGGCCCTGAGTGACTTGATGTAGGGTCCAGGGCTCGGAGGTGATACTTATCCAACGATGTGCGAATTGCATCAGCCTCCCTGGAATCCTGGAAGGAGGAGGGAGAACGATGGGGAAATTGGCCATGCTCCTTTTGAAAGAGTCAAAAACTCTGAGGTTGCTGAGTAGATGGGGCAGGTTGAGGTTTGGAGATCTTAGGTTTCCTGATCTGCTTTTGACACAATTGTCTCTGCTGCTGCTGTGGACCAGCATAGGTAGCATTGGACTGATATGGAGGGAAAAATGTATTCTTTTTAGGGAAGAATGGCTTTTGGTGGTAGCCTTCTTTTTGGAAGGGTCTGCCATTCTTCTTGACAGCCTCTTCCTAGTGAGGTCATCTGTTTCAATCTCTCCGGCCTTCTCCCTCCGCCTCTGACCAAAGAGGTTTTCACCATTATAGGGTATGTTTATCAATTTATCCTGGACCCAGGCGTAACAATTGCTAAGAGTTTAGCGATGCTATGCTCAATAGCGATGACACAGTCATCCAGTGATGGTACTGGGGGAGGAAAAGCTCCAGACACAAATGTGTGGGCCACAACTCCCGATGCCAGTATCAGGGGCTCTACCGAGGATTGAACTTAGGGGACATCCCCAAACCCCTGAATGGCTTTGGAGGGTGATACCTCCTGCTGGGGTTGTTTGGTTGGACGGTCTGCATCAGAATGCGAAGAATGGTGATGCCAATGCTTACGCTCTGTGTCAGAAGTAGATGCTGACCTGGAAGTCTATAACCTGCCAGATGTTTCTGAAATAAGGTGGGAACATCCAGGTTCCTGGGAATGCCCTAGTCACGTCCCCATTCAGACTTGGAAGTCCTCATGCTGGGGGCATCCCCAAAGCCAGCTTCTAAAATGGCTCTACTACTACTACTAATTATTTTATTTCTTTATTTATTTAAACTTTTTTATATACCGTCTTTCTACAGTTCATGACAGTTTACATGGAACGCAACATGTAACAGTATGGAAACAGCTGTTGTACATGTAACAATAACTTGGAGTAAAGAACATTAACAATCAACATTTTACAGTTAACAATTATGGTATAACGCTGGATAGGACAACTATGTACAAAAAGAGGGGGATGGGGAGGAGGGAAGAGAAGAGAGGGGAGGGCAGAGGTCAATTAAGGAGATGTCTTCAGATGGGGTGCTATGGGATGGAACCTATGTTGGGTAAGAGCGTTAGGAGGACTAAGCTACACTGGATCAATTGTGGCTTGGAGGGGTAGTTGTCTATCACAGGTTGCCCCCAGAACCGGAAAAGTCGACTGGCTATCCTGAGGTCCAGTTGCCATTCATGCGGCTGGAGAACCCTGCTGAGTCTGTCGGCCAGCAGGTTGTCCTGGCCTGGCAGGTACACTGTCCTCAGGAGGATACCCTGTTGGATTGCATACAAACAGAGACCCAGTGCCTCCTGGCAAAGGACACGGGACCCCGTGCCCCCTTCTTTGTTCACATAGAACATTGCCACCTGGTTGTCCGTCTGAACTAGGACCGGCTGGTGGCACAGGTGGTGACAGAAAACTCTCAGAGTGAGGTGTATTGCTCGGAGCTCCAGGAGGTTGATCTGTTGGGCGCTCTCGTCTGGCGACCAGGTGCCCTGTGTGTAAAGGGTTCTGCAGTGGGCTCCCCAGCCGAACAGAGAGGCGTCCGTGGTGAGGACCCTCGAGTGGCTGGGAGTCTGGAAGGGCATGCCCGCTTCTAGGTGTTGGGGCGACTGCCACCAGACTAGGGAATCTGCCAACTGGCAGGTCACCGCAACCCTGTCCCGGAGGCGGCCTGTGGCCTGAGACCACTGGTCCTGGAGACACCACTGTTCCGCCCTCATATGGAGGCGAGCATCTGGGGTGATGTGGATTGTGGAAGCCATGTGTCCGAGGAGTCGCAGAAGGTGCCGGGCAGGCACCGAGAGATAGTGTTGTATGTCTTGAGCCAGAGACGATCTGCCCAGTCGTTCGGCAGGAAGGCCTTGGCCTGGAGGGTGTCGAGCTTTGCCCCAATGAACTCCAGGCATTGTGCCAGGAGGAAGTGAGACTTGGGGTAATTTATGACGAAGCCCAAGTGTTGCAGAACCTGGATGGTGCATGCAGTGGGCTGCTGCACCTCAGAGGCTGTGCCTCTCCTTATCAGCCAGTCATCCAGGTAGGGAAACACGAAGACCCCTTGGAGCCTGAGGAAGATGGCCATGACTGCCAGGCATTTCGTGAAGACCCTCGGGGCAGAGGCTAGGCCGAAGGGAAGCACCCAGTATTGAAAGTGTTTGCCCCCTACCACAAACCACAGGTACTGCCTGTGGTTGGGGTGGATAAGGATGTGGGTATAAGCATCCTTGAGGTCTAAGGAGCATAGCCAATCTCCCTGCTTAAGGTGTGGCAGCAATGTTCCAAGGGAGAACATCTTGAACTTCTCCCTCGCCAGGAATTTGTTGAGGTTGCGCAGGTCGAAGATGGGCCTTAGGCCCCCTGTCCTCTTTGGGATAAAGAAGTATCTGGAGTAGAACCCTCTGCCCTTGAGGTGGTGGGGCACCAGTTCCACTGCTTTGTCCTCGAAAAGACAACTCCTTCAGGAGAAGGTCACGGTGGAGGGGAGACCTGAGAGACTCTCCCAGGAAATAAGGGGGAGGTGTCTGAGTCAGATGGAGGAGGTAACCCTCCTCGACTATCCTCAGAGCCCAGGAATCAGTGGTGATGGACACCCACCTCAGGGCATAGAGGGCCAGATGTCCCCCTGTGGGTTGCTGATCTCCTTGGGGTATAGAGGCTATGCTGAAGGAGTCAAAAGCTCCCCCCTGACTGGGCAAGAGCCAGTGCCTGGGGTTTTGGAGCCTTCTGCTTACGCGGGCCATGCCCATGTCCCTTGGCCTGCTGACCCTGTTGGGGAGCCGGGAAGGCCTGATAGGGTGGATAGTTTTGGTAAGCAGCTCCCTTCCTCAAGTAAAAGGGCTTTTTACCCGAGCCCTTCCATGGGGGAGGGGCAGTGGTCTTTTTGGAGAGCCTGGTCCTCGTCATAGTCTCCAGCTTGGCAGCCTTGTCGGTCATGGGTTTGCCGAAGAGGTTCTCCCCTTAGCATGGGACATCGACCAATTTGTCCTGAACCCACTGCTCGAGGTCAGATGACTGAAGCCAAGCCTGGCAGCGTGCACCGATGCCCACCGCGGCTACCTGGGCCACCGACTTCAACCCGTCATAGGCTGCTCGAGACATAAATTTGGAGCACTCATGGACAGCCTTGGACAGGCTCCTGAACTGCTGCAAAAGTTCCTCGGAGAGACCAGGGGAGTTCCTTCACCAAGTCTCTCAAGTACATGCCCATGTACAGCTGGTAGGCCTGGACCCAGCAGATGAGCATCGAGCCCTGGTAGCACTTCCTGTCGAAAGCATCCAAGGTGAGGGCCTCCCTGTCAGGGGGCACCGAGGAGTGCGTCTTCTGGCTTTTCAGCCGATGCATGGCCGACTCTACCACCATAGAATTGTGCAGCAGTTGTGACTTCTGGAAGCCCATGCTCCTGCGGACCCGATACATCGAGTCGAGCCATTTGCTCACCACCAGCACAGACGCCGGTGTCTCCCACATGTGGAGCATGAGCCATTCCAGGATGGGAGGAATGGGCATTGTGAGCGATTCCCGAGGAGGGGCCTCATACTGGAGGATCTCCAGCTTCTCCGTCCGAGGATCCTCCTCCTACTTGGTCAGGAATGCCAGGGCCTTGGACATGTCCTTGACAAAGTCCAAGAAGCCCATGTCCTCTGGCGGGAACTGCCTCAGAGGTTCTGAGACTGGGGAATCAGAAGGGACATCACGGGTATCAGGAGACTCCTCATCCTCTGTCTCCCATTCGGAGTACTCTGAGGATGACTCGTAGGCAAGCTGCTCCATGGGCTTTGAGGCCCCCGAAGCCCTGCGGTCGACACCTGGTAGACTGGCCGGGGATGACTGAGTTCCTGTCAAACGGGATGCCGAGTGTGACCTCGGCCGAGGATCGGCTTGGCCTCCGGGGACGTCTTGGACGTCGAATGCCCTGTGGTCAGGGTGGATGAACCGGACGTGCCAGACAACAGCGCCCGCTGCTGGCCCATGAAGGCAAACTGTGCTCCAGGGCTGCCATTCTGGACTCCAGGCCAAAAGGTTCTGCAGCCTTCGGCGCAGGCCCCAAGGAACTCAGACCCGATGCCGGCTCCCCCAAAGGAGAATCCTCAATGAGGATAGTGTCTAAAGACCGAGGCTGGTCCAAGACCGGGTCCTTCTGGGGGACCTTGGCAGGTCTCTCCTTTTCCGACGCCTCAGACGAGCGCCTCAGACTGCGGGACCGGGCTTGAAAGGCCATCCAAGGATGCCGCCTTCAAGGGTTTCTTCTTCTTTCTGTGTTCCCTCAAGGGGTACCCCTTTCTGAGGACCCACGACGATTCTCGGATTCAGAAAGCTCTTCCCGAGATGTCAGGGCCTCAGATGAGGCCCTGGCCTTTGGAGGCATCAGGGATTCAGGGAAGAACTTTTCATACTTCTGCTGGCAGCTCTTCAGGGCCTTGCTGGACATCCATTTGCAGAGACCGCAGGCCGCCGGGTTGTGGTCCGGCCCGAAGCAACGGAGGCAACAGTCATGTGTGTCGGTTAAGGACATTTTTTTAGAGCACCGATCATACTTTTTAAAAGCACTGGTAGCCATGGGGGAAAAAAGTACCCCTGCGAGGTCGAAGACTCTCTGGGCTGCCAGTGGGGAAAAACGGCATGAAAATGCCAGAAAATAAAAAGAATGAAGACTATAAAAATGTACCAAACTCGATGCCAAGGCACCGAGGATGGTAGTGGGAAGAGTACCGGTGCAAGACCAGAGTCAAGTTGGAAACTCAGGTACAAAAAAAAAATATCAACTTTTTCCAGGGGAAAGTCAGACAGCGTCTGAAGGGCTCCACGGAAAAAAGGAGACTGAGCAAGATGGCACCCTTGGGCGGGAAGGGGACCGTGCATGCACAGGTGGCCTGCACGGAGTGGCAGGTGCATCTACTCATGCCGCCTTGCTGGTCTTTATCTGCCGTCATATACTATCTTACTATGTTACTAGATTGCTACTCTTATTTTTGCCCAGCCCATAGAGACCCCAAACTGAGTGTTAACGCTTCTATAATGAAGAATATTTTCCTTTATCTGGACATGCCGGCCCCCAAGGGTGCAAAAAACTGGTTATGTACAGAAGAAAATGGGATGGGGGGCTAGCAGTTCCCAAGCTGGCAAGATACTATCAGGCGGCGCAGTTGCGGGCAGTGTTAGGGTGGAGGATGGAGGTGAAGGGACCCCAATGGAGTAGGATTGAGCAGATGAAGGTTGAGCCTAACCATCTTACAGATCTTATGTGGAGATAGGGGGGGGGGGGGAATAATGAGAGGAGATGCCATGAGAGTAATCCGTAAATAGCATGTATTCTCCACACATGGCACAGGAAGCACAAGTTGTTGGTGAGACCAGAGAGGACCTAAGAATGCAACGAATTATACAGTGCGAAGGCTTCCGGGGGTTATAATATATATGTCAATTGCTAACAGAAGATGGTGAACAAAGACCTTTTTCAGAACTCAAGCAAGAGTTTCAGCTTAGCGCAGGAGATTGGTATGGCTATTTTCAGATAGCGCACTTTTTGAATGGCAAAAATGTTATGGCAAACTTAGGAAGCAAGGAGACCCAATTTGAGAAATTATATAGGATCTGTGATACTTCTAGGAGTTTAGTCTCACAATTGTATAAAGCATTGAGCGGCCCACTAGAACAGGGCACACACATGACAGCTTGGGAGAGGGACCTAGAAGGGCATTGGGATCACTCAAGGTGAGAGAAAATATATGAGGGGATTAAAATCCCCCTGGTCTCCACATTGGTTCAAGAACATAGTTATAAAATGTTATTTATTTACATTCTCTTATACACCGTGCTATTCTGCATCAGTGCAGTTTACATTGAACAGGGCATTATAACTTGGAGATAACTATTTTGTAGGGAACATGGGCTATAGAGGGTTAAGTGGCTTGCCCAAAACCACAAGGAGCACCTGTGGGACTAGAAACCCCAGTCCTTCCGGCTGAAGGTTGCTGTCCTCTAGTGGGATTTGAACCCCTGACTTTCCAGCATGGAATACCTTGCTCCAACCACTAGGCCACTCCTTCATTGTACTGAACATACTTAACACCTATACATTTAAGTAAAATAGGGGGAAAGGCTAATCCTCAGTGCTGGAGAGGTTGTGGGGGCATAGGGGATTACCTGCATAATGTGGTAGGCATGTTCAGTCCTACAAGGCATATGGCAGTGGCTGTGAGACATGGCTTGAGACATGATGGGTTGGCCAGGCCCCATCTCCCTTACCGAAGACTTGTTGAATGAATGGGGAGAAGATATGGTAATGATCTGAGTTATCTGTTGAGAATGCTGGCAATTGGGATCCGAATTGAAATTGCAAGGGTTTGGAAGTCTGTGCGAGGTCCTGACCCCGAGAGAATATTAAACCGTCTTGCATACATATACAGAATGAGTGAAATTAAAGCATGTAAAACACAAGGTATTTGGAAGAGGGTAGCAGCCATATAAGGACTGGTTGCAAAGGACAAAACAGGGGACTGTTTAGTTAGCCAGCAATTGTTAGAAAGAATAAATATCTAGCTGGTTTAAAAAATAGATGTCATGTAGGAATACTACTTGTGCAATATTATATAAATATACAGGCTCTCTGAAGGGGGAGGGGGTGAACGGGATATGCATATTTTCTTTATTTCTTTATTCATTTTTTCTTTATTTTTCTTTATGTTAACTCAGCTTTAAATTAACTTAGATAACAGAAGCCCAAATAACATATTAGATGTGGAATACCGGCTCAATACCAAGCATTCACTATTAAATAGAGGAACCATCAAAAGGCATATGTAAACAGGGGAAACAAAGTTTAATGAAAAACACTTGTCTGTTCCAAAAGCAAAATTTGAGGTGTCTTGTACAATGCTGCTTTTGCAAAATAAGAAGTATTAAATAAACTTTAAGTTAAAAAAAAAGAAATAAAGGGCAGGAGAGAGATGGATCGATAATAGAGGGACGGGTAGGGTCAAGTGAGGGATTCTTGAGGAGAGGTGTAACTCCAGCATGCTTGAAGGCTGAAGGAACAGTTGCAGTGGAAAGCGATGGGTTGAGGATATGGCAGATGGAAGGGATAACAGTGGAGGAGATAGAGCTTAGTAGACAGGTGCAGAGGGAGTCAGAGGGGCAAATAATAAGTTTTTGAGGAGGAGAGATGTGTGGTTTCTTCCTCAGTGATCTTAGAAAAGGAAGAAAGGATAACAGAGGTGGCGGAAGGATTTGGGAGTGAATAGGGGGAATGGAAATGATCCTGGGGGGGGGGGGGACTCAGGAGTAATCTTATGGACTTTGTTATTGAAATAGCTGAAGTCTGAGTAGAAAGGGAAGGGAAAAGATGTCTCTGTACTTTGGACGTCTCTATGCCCTCTCTAAGATGTTCAAAGCCCAAATAGGGCTTTTAAAATGTCCTCCTAGTGTTTTGTCTTGGAGAGAGATAATGGAGAGATGAAAAAAAGAGTGAAGAGGAGAGATTCAAGCATTTGTGGTAAAGGGAGCCAAAAGGAACGGTAAGAAGCCCTGTACAAGTCCTAAGGGAATCTGAAGTCCAAAGAAGGGGAAGGTAGGTGCAGAAGCAGCCTAAAGGGGGTGTGGGGCCATGTGCGGAGATTCATTGCGGGGCCTCATTTGCATAAGGAACCTCATTTGCATAAATATTTGCATACTGTTAACATGCGCTATTAGTAAACATGCCTCTTAATGAGTGTCTGGATAAAGAAAGACTACCAGATTTCTACATTACTATATTCCAGTGCCAACCTCCAGGCACATTAAGAAGTACTATAAACACTGCCCATTTAGAACCCATAGCAAACCCGCCATATCATAACATCACTACCAGGACTCATAAAGCACCATACCCTACCTATCAAAAAGGCAACACTGCAAATATTAAACCAATACATCTCAGATAACACCAATACATCTCACTGGGGGAAAGAGAACACGTAGCACTGTCAAATAGAAACTACATGAACAGAATACCTCAGCTCGGTTACACATGCAGAACATAGACTGTCACCACACAAAGAACAAGGGATCACAATTTAGAAATAGGAAAATAATAATTAAATTGGGAACCCCAAAAGCCATGAAGTTTACAACAACACTGGAGAACTAAAACTATAAAATAATTTCCTCTTGCCCTAAACAAAAACGCAAAGATGTTAGTGATACACATTTCCCAGACCTGACATATTCCAGTTAATAAATTCAAAATAAAAAGTATTTTTCTACCTTCTTGTTTGGACATTTTATTTTTTAGTTGCAATTGCTCCAGTCACTTTCTTCTGGTTTCTTCATTTCTTCTGCAAGCTGTCCATTTATCCTTTCTTCTCTCTTCTAGATTTTTTCCATTCTCTCTCTATATCTGCTTTAACCTACGGATCTTTCCCCTTTTGCTCTTTCCTCCATTTCTTTCTTTATTCTTTTATCATCAACTCAAATTCCACCCTTCTATTCTCAATCCCCACTTACTCTCCCAATACCCAGCCAATCGTAGGTTTTTCTTCCCTCCCACACAAAATATATTTTCCTCTCTCTATCCTCATTCCCATCCCCATCCCCTTCTAGTCCTCCCCCAAAATTAGCTCCCTTCTAGGTCTAGACCCACCCAGCATCCGCTCTCTTCTATTCCCATTTCCCCATGCCCCCACATCAGCCCATTTCCAGTCCTAGCCCCCATATACTCCTTTCCAGTCCAATTCCAAACCCCCATCAGCCCATTTCCAGTCCAAGCTCCCCCTATCAGACCATATTCAGCCCTATTCCAGCTCCCATCAGCCCATTTCCAATCCAAGCTCCTGCCCTGATCAACCCATTTCCAGTCCTATTCCCCCATCAGCCATTTACAGTCCTATTCCAGCCCATCAGCCCACTTCCAGTCCAAGCTCCCCCCATCAGCCAATTTCCAATCCTAGCCCCCCCCATTAGCCCATTTCCAGTCCTATTCCAGCCCCCATCAGCCCATTTCCAGTCCAAGCTCCCCCATCAGCCAATTTCCAATCCTAGCCTCCCCATTAGCCCATTTCCAGTCCTATTCCTGCCCCCATCAGCCCATTTCCAGTCCAAGCTCCCCCATCAGCCATTTCCAGTCCTATTCCAGCCCCCCATCAGCCCATTTCTAGTCCAAGCTCCCCATCAGCCATTTCCAGTACTATTCCAGCTCCCCATCAGCCCATTTCCAATCCTAGCCCCCCCCCCCCCCACCAGTCATTTCCAGTCCAGGCCTCTCCCCCATCAGCCCATTTCCAGTCCCAGCTTACCCTCTCATCAGCTCATTTCCAGTCCTAGCCCCCCCCATTAGCCCATTTCCAGTCCAAGCTTCCCCCACATCTGCCCATTTCCAGTCATAGCCCAGCTCTCCATCAGCCATTTCCAGTCCAAGCGTCCCCCCCCCCATCAGCCCATTTCCAGTTCCAGCTTACCCTCCCACCAGCTCATTTCCAGTCCTAGCCCCCCCATTAGCCCATTTCCAGTCCAAGCTTCCCCCCATCTGCCCATTTCCAGTCCTAGGCTAGACACTCCCTCCCCCCCCCCCCGAAGAGCCTCGCGGCCATCTAAAAAGCTTCAGAGGGAGCCATGGAAGCACGCGCGAGGTCCCTCTGCACAGCCGTCAGCATGAAGAGTGTTTTCCCTCACGCCGGAGGCTGTTTCTGTGAAGCGTGCTGAATGCCGGGAAAGGTTAAAGGGCATTTTCCCGGCACTCACGCACTTCACAGAAAAAGCCACCAGCGTGAGGGAAAACACTCTTCATGCTGGTGGCTGTGCAGAGGGAGCTGTGGCCTCGCACAGGCTTCCCCAGCTCCCTCTGAAGCCGTCCATTTTTACGAGAATGAAGGTCGCGCGGGGCCCTGTGTGAACAACATTCTCACACAATGGATGGGCCGGCCCTGGGTGGATGCTCCTTGAAGTGGGGAAGTAGATCTAAAATCTTGGCCTATCTGCTGCTTTTGACAGTCGATCAACATTAGCGTATGGTAACATTATGCAAATATTTATGCAAATGAGGCCCCGCACCCAATCTCCGCACATGGCCCCGCACCCCCCTTGGGCCGCCCCTGCAGTCAATCACCACCATTGCTGCTTTGAAATTCTATCCTGTGAACAGCAGTAGAAGCTGTTACCATTTGCATTGGTTTGCTTTGAAGACATTTTTCCCAGGAAAGACTTATTTTGGACACCACCACTATGTCTGAAGTATCTCCTTTCACTAGTTACTCATGCTCCTTGGGTCCCGCAGTAAAGAATTCCTTCTTTTTATTGCCTGGAATCTTCCTGCTGCTCTGTATCATGCTTTCCAACCTTAGCAGCCCCCTGTTGGTGGTGGTGGTGGTACTGCTAAAAGCCTTCATTTATAAGCCTCATTATGTGCCTTCTCCTTCTCAGCCTGGCTTTCCCAGTGAAAGCCACATTCAGAGTATAAGGTGTGCTCTGACCCGGCCTGTATGTTTTGCTGTGATATGACTTTCAGGAAACCTCCCTAATTTGCTTCTATCAGTAAGGTTACCAGATTTTTGCAGAAGATGTGGTGGAGGTGGGGGTGGGGAGGAAGAGACACCTTGGTTCCAGGTTTGAGCAACAAGGCATAAAGGAGGGAAGAGTAATTACTTTGCCCCTCCACCATCCATCCCATGGCAGCAACAGTATCACTTCCAAGCAGACAATCAATAGAGAAAGAGAAACAGTGACGCATTTCCCCTATACGGTGCAAAATATAAGATAATGATGTAAATTCTAAAAACTGGCATATTCAAATCACTAAATTGAAAACCCCTTGTCCCCATTGCTGGAATTGGGGACAGGAAGCTGCCAAACAGATGGGAGTCGGGGACACAGCTCTAAAATCGGGGACAATCTCTGCAAATCAAGAACATCTGGTAACCTTATCTATTAGGGTGAATGTGTTGGGTGGGGAGGGGGGGGGAATAAAGGGATGAGCATTGCATTGGTCTGGAGATTCCTACTTTGTATGGGCATGTCAGAACTGCAGAAATCCTCTACAGAAAATCTGAAAAGGTGTGAGCTAAATCTCCCTCTCAGTTGTTCACCTTATCTCCTTCTCTGCTAGCATCTCCTCCTCCCCCCATACCCAAACATACAACCCCTCACTGCTGCTGAACAAACAGAGAGAACTAGGAGTCCAGGGAGGAGACTGAATCAGGAGGATGAGGGTGGGGGCATCAGCATCTGTTACCTTTGTTGGAATTTAATGCCAATTGTTATATTGTGGCTTTGTGGGTGGGACAATTGGAAGCTGAGAGAAGCTGATAGTATCTGGCAACTCAAAGGAGAAGTTTTAAAGCCACATTTTCAAAAGCTAATTTGAAAGGTTGTTCATCTGATAAATTGTCAAAAAGTGGCATTTCCTGTATATGTTAGTTTAAATGAATTAAGTTCAGACAGTCATCTAAGCAAACAAACAAGAGAAATGAGTTTCCTTTAGATATCAGTTCTAATTTTCAAATTTTTAGATGCATGAATACATAATGGCAGTTGTGTCAAGGAATTTTAAATATTTCTGCATTAAATCTGCATTGAGTGTTCAAGGAATACGATGGGACATGTCTTCTTTCAGGCCCGCTCTCCTCTTTTAATAAGCATAGCTGGCCCAAGGGTTTCTGACACCCAAGGCAAACCTTAAGCTGCTTCCCTGGGACAGCTCAAGGCCATAGCCCCCCTCCCCTGTAGTCCAGCTTCCCTCTTTCCTTTGTCAACCCCCCTCCCCATAGTCCATTATCATCCATCCTTTACCTATCCCAGCCAGTGTCCACAGTCCTGTATCTTCCCCTTCCTTTGCCTACCCCCACCCAGCCCGTGTCGAGTATTTCCCTTTTCATTCCTTACCCTCCCAATTGCCAGGCCCAGTATCTCCCATTCCTCCCCCTACTCCTTTACCCTCCATATCTAGCATTTCATCTCCGTCCTTCCCTTCCACGATACACCTGCAGCCACCATTGCACTGCTGCCAGGGCCAGGCAGGAAGTAAATCAGTGCAATGTGGGGCCTTGCAGCCTAGACCCACAATCAAGCACTGCTGTGCCCTGCCCCCTCTGATGCAAACGTCCAGCTGGAGAGGGTAGGGTGCAGTAGCGTTCAAGTGTGGGCCTGTGGCTCCAAGGTCTCATGCCATGCTGATTTACTTCCTGCTTCTCTGGGTCCGGGGGAGGTTGGGTGATGGCAGCAGCAGCAGGCCTAGTAGGGAGGAAGGGAAGAACTTTACAGTACTACTCTCTTGCTACACAGGAGCTGAGTGATGCCCTCAAGTTCTGCTGCCCTAGCCAAAAGCCTAGTCTGCTTAGTGATTGGGCCAGCCCCCTTAGCAAGCTCCCCATTGTAGTGAGAGCCCATGGTAGCTCTTCACAAACTACTGCTCCCTTCAGAATCCAATACATGTGTAGCCTGAATACCACCTGTAGGCCACTGCTGCTCAGTGTCTGGGACTCTCTATTTACCATCACCACCACCTCCCATCACCAGTTATCCCAGTGACTGTGAACACTGCCTCTGCAACAGCTCCAGCCCCTGCCCAGGAGCAGTGAATTAGGCGTAACTTTACCAAGAAAACTGGATTCAATGTACCCTGGCCCTCTATAAACATAATCAACCCTGTGACTAAGTAACACTTTACCTTTTTTGCAGGGCCCCATGTGAGCAACGGCAAGGTTCTGTTTCCTCCCGCTCTTGGCAGCCTCTTGGAACTGGCAGCTGTTCCTGTAGGTTTTCCGGTCTGTTCCGCAGAGTGTCTGACGACTACTGCAGACACACAGGGACTCTGGGATCTTGCCAAAGCCTCGGTGCTCCTCTTCTTGCATCAGGCACTCCAGCCCATCTCCACACTGCCCATAGAAATGACTTTCTGGATGTAGGTCACAGGGCTGACCCTCTCGGGCAGCACACTCCCAGCAGCAGCCACAGTGCCCCCGCACCTTGCCAGCTGGGCATGTAGAAGGTAGGGATGGGCATAGTTCCTCCTGGCACACAGGGCACTCGTTTGTCCCTGGCAGCTGGTTTTGCCGTCCCTGAAGGTGCAGCTTCCTGGGGAGGGAGACAATGAGAGGGGGGAGAAATGCTGCTAGAAGCAGCCAGAGGCATTCCATAGCCGTGATGCAACGCTTTCTTCTATATGTCCGGAAAAAAAATTCTCCTGGATGAATATTTTTGAGTTTTCAGTTACAAAATAAAACCTTTTGTGAATCACACTTGCCCAGAGTGTATCCGTGCACTCTATGTATTTGAGAATAAACTGTTTGGATCCTTTTGTAAAAGCAGTGAGGTCGGTGCAGGTTCAGAAGAGAATCACCATGAAAATTTCCAAAAGCTGTATAAAAATTGTACATATAAATAATAAAACAAAAATGGTCATGAAGACTAGCCAGATTTCAGCTAAAGCATGACAAAAAAAAATAAACCCCTCTTTTAACCTAAGAGAGAAACATTCAAGGGTACAGAATTGAGGACTGCTTGGAAAGGATCCTGGAAATCTTATTAAAGAAGCCCCTTATCTCTCTTTCCCTTCCCAGAAAGGGTCTGGGACTGGGAGCTGTTCAGAACCTGGGGGTTGTATAAAGACAGCAAACATCACAGTAGGAGGAGAACTTCCTAGGGCAGAAAGAATCCCCTCCTCCCTCTTTCTTCAGCCCCCTTTCCATCCTCCCACTTCCCTTATCCTATTAGGAAGAGCTTCAATAGGTACCCAAACTTCTTTCCCCCTCCTTTCCATCAAAATAAACATGCTGATTAATGATGCATTTTGCACTACTCAAAATGCCAGCTCAGTATCTGCCTAGATGCAAATATATGCTTACCTGTGCCAGCTGCATCTGTGTGTGTCTACCTCCATTCTTCCCTCCGTTTGCTTGTGCCACATGTGAATTGTGGATCAGCTTCACTTGCAGTCCCAGACCGCAATGTCTCCAGATATAAACCTTAATGTGAGAAGCTGATGACTGTAAAGTGAGTGAACAGCTTAGATTTTTGGGTGCCGACTGTGAATAGTAATATTAGTAGTGGTAATAATAATTTGAATTTACATTAGCACAGGGTTGGCCCAACCATCAGGCACTACTAGGCAGTCACCTAGAGCAGCAGCTTCTGATGGGCGGCAAAGAGCAGCAACAGTCAAAGCAAAAGCTCCACAAACTCAAAGAGCTTTCATTACTTTGTCTTAACTGCTGGGAGCGCGGGCACACACATGCATACAATGCAGAACATTTCCAGTTATGCATTTTTACAGGACTGTTGTGGGAGGAGTAGTGTAGGGATGATCATGATCATTCAACATGATCAAAATCTCAGGGACGAGAGAGGGACTATAAAACTGAAGGATTGCCTGCCCTAGGCAAAGCCCTTGCACCAACCCGGCATCAGCATGTCACCTTTTAACTAGACATATTCCCAAATTGCTTTACTAACTGATGCCTTACAAACAGAAGTGTGGCCACCTTTATATTTGACTGACATGGTAGTGCATTTCTGATGCCCAGAAGACAGGAAAATAGCACAAAGCAGGAGAAGGAAACAACACCTTCTGGGAACCTGACAGGTACTTATGACCCAGAGTGGACACTGCTGGAAAGAGGACACTGGACTCTATGGACCTTTGGTCTAACCCTGTATGATATATTAATAAACCATGTAAAGCCTCTAAGCGGGATATTCAGCGTCACTAACACAGTATACTGTCGCTATACGCCCCGATGCTAACTGCTTAGCATCAGGGTGTGGCAATAGTGAGCCGCTCCCCAGTTGGCTACCCGTGGGTAAAAGATAGACATGGGTAAAAGCTGGCCTATCTTTACCTGCGAGAGGTAACCGGGTAGCGGCTCAATATCACCACTATCTGGTTAGCTTCCAGGCTCTGCAGCTGACCCAGATATTCAATGCTGGTAGCTGAATATGGCCTCGGCATTGAATATCCGGGTTTAGCATTAAGCAGCAATGGCTAGGCCCTGTAATCAGGCAAGCTGCCGCTGAATATCAGACTCTATGTTCTTATGTAACATGTATTTATTTATATATTTTAAACTATTTATTTACTATTTACACAGTCCAAAGGAACATTACAACTGAAGTACAAAGGAGAAAAACATAATAAAACAATACATAACTGAACAAAAACAACAAATGTAAAAACAATTAAAAAAATATAAAAAAATGATTTTATTTATTTAGCAACTTTTTATACCACATACTCTACAAGTCGCAGCAGTTTACAATAAACCTGAGAGTGGGAAAGGAAAATTACATGGAACTTAATACATACAAGTTAGCTCAATAGCTTAAAGTAACAGTCATTATATATGATAGAAGGTGGATAGTAACAGTTAAACAATATATACTTTTCTATAAGGGAGTTGAACTTGGAAGCTTTAAATGCATACAGGGGGTAGAAGTACATGAGTTTAAATAGCTGTAAAGTAACTTTAATAGGTAGTGCTAGATGAGTGTATGTGTGCATGTTAGATCCTTAACTTTGTGGTTTATGTTTGAATTTAAAAAAAAAAGGGGGGGCATGCCACCCACAATAACTCAGGGGTCTGCTTACTAAAGCACCTTGGGCCTGATACTCAGCAGAGGCAGCTAGCTGTCCCCATTGAACACAAAACCCATATATTCAATCCAGGGCCATAACCAGCCATTAGTATTGAATATCCGGGTCAGCCACACAGTCCGGAAGCTAACTGGTCAGTGGCAATATTGAGCCGCCGTCCAGTTAGCTCATGCGGGTGAAGATAGGCATGGGAAAAACTGGCCTATCTTTACCCACCAGTCACTAACCAGACAGTGACTCAATATTGACGCCCTCAGAACACCCCAATGCTAAGTAGTTAGCATCAGCAGTACCTAAGGCTATTCAGCAGTACCTAGGGCTATTCAGCAGCACCCCTGACTATCCTACTTAGAAGCATTTACAGTACAGGGCTTACCAGGTCTGTAAACCATGTAAATGCTTTTGAATATCAGGCCCCTTGTTTTGCAGCTAATGCAGCAAAACTTGCAGATAGCATAGCGTTTAGCTGCAAAAGCCGTGCGTTATCTGTTGGGGGTGTGCAGAGTATTTCCACAGCAAATAAATGCACCTAAAATGCAAAGAGCATGGTCGGACAGCAGCCTGGATTCAGCTGACGCCGCCCATTGATGTGGTGTTAGTAGCCCTGTGCTATCTGCAAATCTGATGGTTATTGTGAGCTGTTGAGGCCTGTGGTAACCTGGCAGAGCAGATACAGCAGAAAATCACTGCGTTACCTGCATTTTGCACCAGTTATCTGTTCGTGCGGCCAGATAGTGTGTAATCTGCTACGTTAACAGCACAGCTTAGTAAGCATCCCCATAATGTTAGTGTCACTCAATTACACTTAGGAAAATTGAGTATTATATTTAAGGTCACACAGAGCAGCAGCAAGAGGGATCTGTACCTGCATGCTGGATTTTTAAGTCAGCATGGCATGCTTCTTTCCATCATCCCTCCTCTCCAGGATCTGCATGTAATATTTGTCACCCCCCGCAGAGAGTCACAATGCTTGCAATTATGGCCCTTGAGACCCTGTCCTTGTCCTGCTGAGGCTGCAAATGGCAGGGAAAGAATGGAACAAAGTGAACAAACAGTGGGTGTTACCACCTGTAAATCCCATTTGGCTTGTTGCATTACTATCTGTTTGCATCTTTGAGGGACTGCTGTGTCTTTAATAGCAATATGCTTTACTGTCTTTCCATCTCTGCAGTTTGCCGCTTCTTCCTTGTTCCTTTCCCCTCTGATCTTTTGATAAGTCTCCCTGTTAGTGATAGTAATTAGGACACATTAGTTTTAGTTGCTGATAAGAATACAGGTGGGTTCAGCTGGAAGTTCAGCATGTAGCCCCCCACCAGCTGTATTTTGGTTCCAAAGCACAATATTCCCCTGGTAAATAAATATGTGCTCACTGATCTAGATCTTAAGATCTGTTTATAGTAGCAAACAGTAGTTAGCAGCTGGAAATGAAATATGCAAGCTTTGATGGATCTTAATTAGTAACTTGTAATTAGTAACCTTACAAAGACATTAAAAGCAGTATATCAGCTGACTAACAACGGCTAATAATTATTATTAAAATGCTGTGCATTAACTGCTACTACTTATCATTCGTGTAGCACTACATGGCATACGGGCGCTGTACAGACCCATGTTAAGAGACAGCCCCTGCTAATCAGAGCTTACAGTCTAGTCAAGAGAGACGACATGGCTGGGGCCTAGGATATATCTAATGAAATGATGAGAAAACACATACAGTGGATTACAAAAGTATTCATCCCCTCTGTATTTGTCCTGTGTTGTCGCATCACAACATGGAATTAAAATGGAGTTTTGGGGGTTAGCACCATGTGATATACACGACATGCCTACAACTTTGAAGGTGCAAAATATCCTTTATTGTGATACAAACAATAATTAAGACAAAAGAAACCTGAAAGCAGGAGTGTGCATATGTATTCACCCCCCCCCCCCCAAGTCAATACATTGTAGAGCCTTCTTTTGCTGCAATTACAGCTGCAAGTCTCTTGGGGTATGTCTCTATTAGTTTAGCACACCCAGCCAATGGAATTTTCACCCATTCCTTAAGGCAAAACTGCTCCAACTCCTTCAAAGTTAGATGGGTTGCGTGGTGTACAGCAATCTTCAGGTAATGCCATAGATTCTCAATTGGATTGAGGTCTGGGCTTTGACTAGGCCATTCCAAGACATTTAAATGTTTCCCTTTAAACCAGTTTTAGCAGTATGTTTAGGGCCATTGTCCTGCTAGATGGTGAACCTTCGTCCCAGTCTCAAATCTCTGGCAGACTGAAACAGGTTTTCCTCAAGAATTGCCCTGTATTTAGTGCCATCCTTCGTTCCTTCAGTCCTGACCAGTTTTCCCGTCCCTGCCAATGAAAAACATCCCCACAGCGTGATGCTGCCAGCACCATGTTTCACTGTGGGAATGGTGTTCTCAGGGTGATGGGAAGTGTTGGGTTTGCGCCACACATGGCGTTACCTATGATGGCCAAAAAGTTAAATTTTCATCTCATCTGACCAGAGAACCTTCTTCCATGTGTTTGGGGATTTGCCACACGCTGTTTTGCAAACTCCAAATGAGTTTGCTTATTTCTTTCTTTAAGCAATGGCTTTTTTCTGGCCACTTCCATAAAACCGCACTCTGTGGAGTGTATGGCTCAAAGTGGTCCTATGGACAGATACTCCCATCTCCGCTGTGGATCTTTGCAGCTCCTTTAGTGATATCATTGGTGTCTTTGTGGCATCTCTGATTAATGCCCTCCTTGCCCGGTCTGTGAGCTTTGGTGGGCAGCTTTCTCTTGTCAGGTTTGTAGTGGTGCCATAGTCTTTCTATTTTGTTATAATGGATTTAATGGTGCTCCGTGGGTTATTCAGAATTTGGGATATTTTTTTATAATGCAACCCTGATCCTTTATAATGCAACCCTGACCCTTCGCCACAACTTTCACTCTGACCTATTTGGAGTGCTCCTTGGTTTTCATGTTGCTTGCTTAGTGGTGTTGCAGAGTCAGGGGCCTTTCAGAACAGGTATATTTATACAGGCATCGTGTGACACTGATTGCACACAGGTGGACCCTAATCAACTAATTATGTGCCTTCTGAGGTTAATTGGTTGGACCAGACCTTATTTAGGGGTTTCATAGCAAAAGGGATGAATACATACGCACTCACAATTTTTCAGTTTTTACTTGTTTTTTTTATATATATACAAGGTATTTTATTGTCATTTCACTTCACCAATTTGGACTACAGTATATTATTAGATCCATTACCTAACATCCAAATGAACCTCCATTTTTATTCCAGGATGTACGTAATGCAAAAAAACAGGACAAAAACCAAGGGGATGAATACTTTTGCAAGGCACCGTAGGAGGTGAACAGGAGACTAAGGGGATCAGGATCTACTACTAATATTACTAATAATCATTTGTATAGTGCTACAAGGCGTACGCAGCACTACTACTACTACTATTGAACATTTATATAGCGCTACCAATCGTACGCAGCGCTGTGCAGACATGTAAGAGACAGTCCCTGCTCATCAGAGCTTACAATCTAGTCAAGACAAACACAAAACTAAAATCAAGACAGGACAAAATCAGGCACTTACAAACGGCACTTACAAACTAGACAAGCAACAACAGAGCTAAAAAAAATCAAGTCAGGACAAAATGGCACCTACAGTCTTAGTCAAGACAAAACATGGCACTTACAATCAAGTCAAGACAAAGCACAGGGGTCAAGATCTGAAGGCAACAGTGGTGGGTTTTCAACCTGGATTTGAAGAGGGCTAGGGAGAGTGCCTGGCGCACGGGCACAGGTAGTTTGTTCCAGGCATAAGGTGCAGCAAGGTGAAAGGAGCGAAGTCTGGAGTTAGGAATACAAGTGGCGGGCATAGATTGAAGTAGTTTGTTAGAAGAGCGGAGTTCACGAGAGGGGTTGTAAGGAGAGATAAGGGATGAGAGGTACTGAGGAGCCACAGAGTGAAGGCATTTATAGCACTGTACATATACATGTAAGAGACAGTCCTTGCTCATCAGAGCTTACAATCTAATCAAGATAAAACACATAGCTAAACTGTGGACTAGAGTATGGTAAGATACATATTAGTAGTGGACAAGAGAGTGAGGAGCATCAGGATCCAAAAGCAGCTTCAAAGAGGTGGTTTTTAGCCTGGATTTGAATAGGGCTAGAGAAGGAGCTCAATGCACAGACTCAGGTAGTTTGCTCCAGGCATATGAAGCAGCAAGGTGGAACAAGCAAAGTCTGGAGTTGGCAGTGGCAGAGAAGGGCACAGATAAAAGGGATTTGCCAGAGAAGTGGAGCTCCCGAGGAGGGGTGTCAAGAGAAATAGGAGAAGAAAACTAGTGCGGAGCTGCAGAATGAATGCATTTGTAAGTTAGAGGAGAAGTTTGAACTGGATGCGGAAACTGATAGGGAGCCAATGAAGTGACTTGAGAAGAGGGGTTACATAAATATAGAGACACTGGCAGAAGATAAGTTATGCAGCTGAGTTTTGAACAGAATGAAGGGCAGAGAGATGATTCAGAGAGAGACCAGCAAGGAGCAGGTTACAATAGTCAAGGCAGGACGTGACTAGTGAGTGGATAAGGGTCTCAGTAGTCTTAATAGAAAGGAAGGGATGAATTCTGCTGATGTTATAGAGAAAGACGTGACAGGTTTTAGCCATCTGCTGGATATGCGCAGAGAAAGAGAGAGTAGAATCAAATGTGACCCCAAGGTTGTGAGCTGAGGAAACAGGAGGAGTGTAGTGTCATCCTCAGAAATAGAGATGAGAGGAAGGGGGGAGGTGGGTTTAGGGGGAAAGATAAGGAGCTCAGTTTGTTCTGGGCATAAGGAGCAGCAAGGTGGAACTGACAGTGGAAAAGAAGGGCACAGATAGAAGGGATCTGCCAAAAGAGCGGAGTCACCCAAGAGGGGTGTAGGGAGACACAAGAGCAGAAAAACGCTTTCCCCTTGTAAGTTTTATCAGGGGCTGTCCTTGAACCAGAGACCACCGGGTTAGAAGGCAGCTATCTTGCAGGTAGACCTATTACTGAGTTAAAAGTCTGTTTATTCACAGAGGACTTGCTGTTGTTTTGTAGGCAGCATTCATCCACAGCATTACTTCTGGGGGAGTAACAGGATAGTTAGGTTAAGTGAGCAGGAAGGCGCCTATTTTAGAGCTATTTTATAAAGACATGTAGGTGCCTATGTGACTTCATACAATACTAGCACAAATCCAGTAGCAAGAGCTCCTACGTTCAAGGCGTGGATATTACTCCTGCAGTTAGTGCATAATTAGCATATCTCCCCATGATTTATCCAAACTCCACTTCTGTGCACACCTATTCTACAAGCACGTATTGGCTGCACCCCAAGCGAGCCCTGTAACTAGTTCACAAGGCACACACCTAGGGCAGCAGGCTTCAGGAGTGCAGCAGTATAGCATTTCCTACCCCTCTGATACCACTGCTGCTGCCCGCACCAACTTACCTTCTCAGCATGCCCGAAAATCTGAACAATAGCCAGGTTCATTTCCCTGGGCTCCTCTCCATAAACCACCATGGCAGGAAAGCGTAGTTACTCATCTGTAACAGGTATTCTCTGAGGATAACAGGAATCAGTCCTCACATATGGGTGACATCGGCATGATAGAGCCCTTGCAAAAGCATCTCTCCAGCTTTCAAAGAAAGCCTTTGGGAGATGCCACCACGCATGTGTGGTCCCCTTCCGCCCAAAGGTACCATCTTGCTCAGTCAGAATACATAGCTAAAAGAGGGCAAAAACAAAATGGTACAGGAGCAACTCCAAGGGGAGGAGGGAGTGTTGTAAGGACTGATTTCTACTGTCCCCGGAGAACACCTATTACAGGTGAGTAACTATGCTTTCTCCAGGAACAAGCAGGAAGTCAGTCCTCACATATGGGGCTCCCCAGCTTCAGGCTACCAAAAGCCCTTGGAAAAATTAGGGGCTCCCTCACGGGGAGCCACAAGCAGCAGCAATTTAGTCCGTGTCCACAGACTACAGTAGGACCCCTGTGTCCGATGAAACCAGCACTCTGGTAGCCTGAAAACAGAAGGGTCGGAGAGTAGGAGTTGCCTAGACCCCGAAAAGATTACAGTGCCAAGCCTGGTCGAAGGCACTGTCCTGTCGGAACTCTCTTTCCAGGCAGTAATGGGCTGTGAAGGTATGGACTGAAGACCAGGTGGTGGCCCGGCAGATGTCCACCATCGGGACAGAGCGCAAGTTTGCCACCGAGGCCGCCATGGCCCTGACACAGTGTGCTGCAATGTGGCCTTCCAGCGGGAGCCTCGCCTGTTCATAAGCGAGGGCGATACAGTCCACCACCAGTGTGGACAGCTATGCTTGGTCACCGCTTCCCCCAGCCTACTGGGGTCATAGGAGATGAAAAGATGAGCTTTGTGGTAGCTCTGAGTGCATTGGATATAGAAGGACAAAGCCCTCTTACAGTCTGTGCGAAGGGCCGTCTCTGCCCGACTGGAGTGAGGTCTTGGAAAGAAGGTAGGAAGCACCACTTCCTGGTTGAGATACAAGGGCGATACTACCTTTGGAGGGAATTTGGGGTGTGTGCGAATCACCACTCTGTTCTTGTAGAACCTGGTGTAAGGCGCCTCCGCCACAAGGGCCTGAAGCTCGCTAACTCTGCGAGTGGAGGTGAGCACAACCAGGAAAGCCACCTTCCAAGAGAGGTAGTAAAGGTGGCAGGTAGCCAGAGGCTTGAAGGGTGCGTGAGTGAGTTGCCCCAACAATACGTTGCAGTCCCATTCAGTTGCAAGAGGGCAAACCGGGGGCTTCGATAAGAGTAGGCCCTGAAGAAAACAGGTCACCAAAGGTTGGAGCGAGAGGGGCTTATCATCCACCGGATGGTGGTGCCCCACCAGGGCACTAAGGTGAACTTGGATGGAGTTAGACTTGAGCCCGTATTGAGACAGGTGGAGGAGGTACTGTAACACCAGTGCCACCGAGCATGAGAAAGGGTCAGTCCCATGCTCAGTGCACCAAACTGAGAAACTGCGCCATTTTAGGGCATAAGCCTTCCTAGTAGAAGTCTTGCAAGAGGCCAGCAGAATGTCTTCCACCTCAGTCAAAAGGTTGAAAGGGGCCAGAGTCACCCTCTCAGCAGCTACGCTGTCAGCGACAGGGACCCCAGATTGGGGTGCAGAAGAGAACCCCTCTCCTGAGACAGGCGTCCCGGAGCAGTCCCTAAGGGAATGGGGGTCTCCACCATCAACTGGAGGAGCAGTGGGAACCACGTTTGCCTGGGCCACCAAGGAGCTATCAGGATGAGCGAGGCCCTGTCGCGGAGGATCCTGAACAAGGTCTTGGCGATCAGCAGCATAGGAGAGAAGGTGTACATGAGGCCTTTCAGCCATGAGACAAGGAAAGCGTCCGCTGCCACCCTGGGGGGGGGGGGCTGCTGGGAACAGAAGCAGGGCAACTGGGAGTTGTCCGGGCTGATGAACAGGTCCATCAGGGGTTCCCCACAGAGCTGGAAAAGCCGACTGGCTATCCTGGGATCCAGCTGCCACTCGTGTGGCTGGAGGACTCTGCTCAGCCTGTCGGCCAGAAGGTTGTCAAGGCCTGGCAGGTACACTGCCTGCAGGAGGATACCCTGTTGGGTTGTTACAAGCAGAGGATCAGTGCCTCCTGACAAAGGGTACGAGGCCCCATGCTCCCCTGTTTGTTCACAGAGGACATCGCCACCTGAGTGTCCGTCTGAACCAGCATCGGCTGGTGATGCAGGTGGTGTCAGAAGACTCGCAGAGCTAAGTGTATGGCTCGGAGCTCCAGGAGGTTGAACTGCTGGGTGCTCTCATCTGGTGACCAGTTGCCCTGGGTGCGTATCTCTCCGCAGTGGGCTCCCCAGCCGAGTAGAGAGGTGTCCGTAGTAAGGACCCTTGAGGGACTTGGGGCCTGAAGAGGCATGCCCGCCTTGAGGTGCTGGAGAGATTGCCACCAAACCATGTTGTCCGCCAGGTGGTAGGTTACAGAGACTCTGTTTTGGAGGCGACCCATGGACTGAGACCACTGGTCCCGGAGACACCACTGTGCTGCCCTCGTGTGGAGGCAGCACATGTGCAATCTGGGTGATTGCCCATGTTCCTTGTAAAATAGTTATCTCCAAGTTATAATGCCCTGTTCAATGTAATTTCAGTTTGTTCAATGTAAATTGCCTTGATATCATGAAAGGCGGCATATAAGAAATGTTAAATAAATAAAATAAATAAATGTGGACCATGGAGGCCATGTGCCCGAGGAAGCGCAGAAGAGGCCGAGAGGGCACCAAAGGACAGCACTGTATGTCCTGTGCCAGAGTCTTGAGACAGTCGGCTCGGTCCCTGGGCAAGAAGGCCTTCAACTGGAGAGTGTCAAGCTTTGCCCCGATGAACTCCAGGCATTGTGCCGGGAGGAGGTGCGACTTGGGGTAGTTATGAGAAACCCCAAGCGCTGCAGGACCTGGATGGTGCATACGGTGGCCTGCCTCTGAGGCCATGCCTCCCTTTATGAGCCAGTCATTCAGGTAAGGGAAGACAAAGACCCCCTGGAAACGGAGGAAGGCGGCCATGACTACCAGGCATTTTGTGAAGACTCTTGGAGCCGGGGCCGAGGCCAAGCCGAAGGGGAGCACCCTGAACTGAAAATGCCTGCCCCCCACTACAAGCCACAGGTACTGTCTGTGGTGGGGGTGGATGAGGATATGAGTATAAGCATCCTTGAGATCTAAGGAGCATAGCCAATCTCCCTGCTTAAGGTGTGGCAGCAATGTTTCAAGGGAGAACATCTTGAACTTCTCCCTCGCCAGGAATTTGTTGAGGTTGCGCAGGTCGAGGAGGGGCCTTAGGCCCCCTGTCCTTTTTGGCATGAGGAAGTACCTGGAGTAGAACCCCTTGCCCTTGAGATGGTTGGGCACCAGTTCCACCGCTTTGTCCTCGAGAAGACCTGCCAACTCCTTCAGTAGATGGTCCCAGTGAAGGGGAAACCTGAGGGGCTCTCCCAGAAAGTAAGAGGGAGGCATCTGAGTAAGTTGGAGGAGGTTACCCTCCCCAACAACCCTAAGTGCCCAGGAGTCGGTGGTGATAGTCAACCACCTCTGGGCACAGAGGGCCAGATGTCCCCCTGTGGACTGCTGATCTCCTTGGGGTAGATAGGCTGTGCTCAAGGAGCCAAAAACTCCCCCCTGGCTGGGTCGGAGCTAGTACTTGAGTTTTGGAGCCTTCTGCTTCCGAAGGCCATGCCCATGTCCCTTGGCCTGATGACTCTGTTGGGGAGCCGGGGAGGCCTGAATAGGTGGGTAGTTTCTGTAAGCAGCTCCCTTCCTCAGGTAAAAGAACTTTTTACCTGAGCCCTTCCATCAGGGAGGGGCAGCGGTCTTTTTGGAGAGCCTGGTCTTTGTCATGAACTCAGTCTCCAGCTCGGCAGCCTGGTCGGTCATGGGTTTGCCAAAGAGGTTCTCTCCTTGGCAGGGGACATCGACCAATTTGTCCTGAACCCACTTCTTGAGGTCAGACGACTGTAGACAAGCTTGGCGGTGTGCACCGATGCCCACCGCCACTACTCGAGCCACCGACTCAAACCCATCATAGGCCGCTCGAGACATGAATTTGGAGCATTCACGGACTGCCTTGGCCAGGTTCTTGAACCGCTGCAAGGGTTCCTCGGAGAGACCAACTGAGAACCCAGTGAGTTTCTTCACCAGGTCTCTCAGGTACATGACAATGTACAGCTAGTAGGCCTGGATACAGCCGATGAACAATGAGCCCTGGTAGAACTTTCTGCTGAGGGCATCCAGGGTGTGGGCCTGCCTGCCGGGGGAGGGTACCAAGGAGTGTGTTTTCTGGCTTTTCAGCCAACTCCACCACCATGGAGTTATGCGGCAGCTGTGACTTTTGGAATCCTTGGCTCTAGCGCACTCGGTAAATCAAGTTGAGCCATTTGCTCACCACCGGTACTGAAGCTGGTGTCTGCCACATCCAGAGCATCAGCTGTTCCAGAATGGGAGGAATGGGCACTGTGAGTGATTCCCTCGGAGGAACCTCGTATTGGAGAATTTCCAACTCATCTGCCCGAGGGCCCTCCTCCGAATCAGTAGGGAATGCCAGGGCCTTTGACATATCCTTGATGAAATCAAGGAAGCCCATATCCTCTGGCGGGGAACGCTGTCAAAGCTCCAAGATGGGACAGTCAGATGGGACGTCGCGGTGGCAACGGGTATCAGGGGACTCCTCGTCCTCCGTCTCCCACTCGGAGTAGTCTGTCGAGGACTCATAGGAGGGCTGCTCTGCAGGCCTTGGGGCCCCCAATGCCCTGCGGCCAGTGCCCAGCATACTTACCAGGGATGACCGAGGTCCCGTCGAGCGGGACTCAGAACACGACCTCGGCTGAGGATCGACTCTAGGCTGAAAGACCTTGAGAATCGGCTCGGCCTCAGGGGACGTCTTGGATGTCGAGGGCCTGGTGGTCGGGGCAGAAGAACCGGTTGTGCTGGACAACAATTCCCACTGCTAGTCCATAAAGGCAGATAAATTGCGCTCCAGGGCCGCCCTTCTGAACTCCAGACCAGAAGGCTCCACAGCCTTCGGCGCGGGCACTGAGGGGCCTGATACTGGCTCCCCCAAAGGTGTCTGGGGACTGAGGCCGGTCCGCGGTCGGATCCTTTCGGGGGGACCTTTGCAGGCCGCTCCCTCTCTGAAGCCTCAGACGAACATCTCGGACTGCGGGACCGTGGCCGGGGAGCACCTGGCGGTCGGAACCATCAAAGGATGCGACCTTTGAGAGTTTCTTCTTCTTCCTGAGTTCCCTCAAGGGAGACCCCCTTTCTGAGGATCCATGACGGGGCTCGGATTCGGGAGGTTCCGCCCGAGACGAGGCCCTGGCCTTCAGAGGAACTGGGGACTCAGGGGAAAACTTATCATTCTGCTGCTGGTGACTCTTGAGGGCCTTACTGGACATCCTTTTGCAGAGACCGCAGGCTGCCAGATCGTGATCTGGCCCAAGGCAGCGGAGACAGCAGTTGTGTGTGTAGGTCAAAGACATAATTTTAGAATACCGATCACACTTCTTAAAACCATTGGTAGCCATGGGGGAAAAAAGTACCCCTGCGAGATCGAAGATTCTCCGGGCTGCCAGTGGGAGAAAAAAGGTGCAAAGATGCCAGGAAAAGAAAGAACGAAAACTACAAAAAGAGACCCAAACTCAATGCTGAGGCAACGAGGTCGGTAATGGGAAGAGTACCGGTGCGATACCGGAGATGAGTATAAAACTCAGAGAGAAAAAATCAACTTTTTCCGGGGACAAGCCAGACAAACGTCTGAAGGGCTCCCCGGAAAAAAGGAGACTGAGCAAAATGGCACTCTTGGGTGGGAAGGGGACAACGCATGCATGGTGGCATCTCCCGAAGCTTTCTATGAAAGCTGGGGAGATGCTTCCACAAGGGCTCAATTGGTGCCGACATCACCCACTGACTGCCTGCTTGTTCCCGGAAACACCTTGACTAGAGATCCCTATCTTATAGAATTCCTCCCCCCTGCCTCCAAAAAAAAAAATAAAATCAGGCCTGGGTTAGTTAGTGGAGCATTCAATTCTTCTGCTCTTCCCCCAATTGGAGCAGTCAGCTTTTGAAAATAGTATTCCCAAGCACTCTCATCCTCTCGCTCCCCCGAATACAACCCCTGAAAAAGTTCCTGGAACCCTAAACATATCTGCCCTTCCTTATGTTTCTATAAAAGGAAAAAAGAGACTATAGTATTTGATATGGAAAGGCAGACTAGATAGGCCATATGGTCTTTTTCTGCTGTCATGTTTCTATGTTTCTAATCACTAACTCCCGTCATCAGTTTTTCAGCACCATAAGCCTACAAGGCCCACTGCATTTTCTAGTCAATCGTGTCAGCATTTTTCCTGGTCTGAAAACCTTATATTTACAGAAAAACAATGATGTTTTGGTTCTCAGGTGAATTAGGGTATTCAAGGCTGCTTGCCCTGCTACATGACACTTTCAGTTCTGGCATGGGATGTGCCACCAGCACTCTCCTATCTCTCCTCATCTGTTTATCCAGATCTGTCAGGCATTTGTCCAAATCCCACTGCTGTTTTGCCATAAAGGCTAAATAGTCTTGCCTTTTGTTACTGCCTTGACAGCATTCCAAAATAGAATTCCAAAATAGCAATGGGATGTTCTCTTATTGTTGAAGAAATCTCACATATTCATCCCATTTTTGATGTAGAAACCTTTGAAAGCCTTCATCCCCATATAAATACAGGAGAAATCTCCAAGTTCCCTTCCCCCTACTTCCCTACCCCAGAGACAAAATGAGACAGATCATAACATGGTCTGATACCAATGTGGACCCTATGGTGTTTTGGAAACCTTATGAAATAAAGCTGGGGTAAGCAAAAGTAATCAGCATGGGATTGAGTGCCATGAGCCCTTAAAGATGGATATAGTCCTGTTTACCTGGGTAATCACAAATCATGGGCAGCCCTTTCCTCATATTACTGTATTAATTGCTCAATTTATAAGATTTGGCCATTGGGGATCAAACACGCCACTGGAATCACCATTCATAACGAGCTCACTCCCCTCAAATTGTCAAAGGAAATTCACCACCCACCTGAAAAAGGTAGCATCATACCTGTCCTCTGAATCCTGAAATACTGAGTCAACTGTATAGCCTAAGGGGTATGTTTACTAAACCGCGCACACGTGCGCGGCGCACAGTAGCGTACGCTAATGATGCACTTAAGTGCTCTTAAGTGCCCCGCACGCGTGCACGTCACACTAACGGGCCCGCGCAAGTGTGCGGGGCGCTGATGTGCGATAGAGGCGGGGAAAGGCATACGGAGGGCGGAGGAAGGCCCCCGAGGGGCGGAGGGACGGGGTCAATGGGTGGAGAGTGGGAGGGGAGAGGCTCTCCGCACAGGAGCGTGGCTGAATTTCGGCTAAAAAATACCACGAGTGAAAACCTCGCGTTAGAGCCGATTTAAAGGGAAGAGAAACCATTTCCGTCAGCAATGTACAGCAAAACCGGGGAAACCTGCAAAACGTGAGCAGTGTGATACATGTGCACAGAACAAAATAGCAAATATAAATTGAAAATGACCACAACAAATTCCAAATAAATTATAATCCAGCTGGGCAACAGTGATATTAATGGGCAACCATAAAAAACACTCCCAGGAATGCTCCAAAAAAAAGAAATGATTTTTGGAAGGGTCTACGCTCCGTAGACTCTTTCAAAAGCACTGCATTGTAATGGAGCTTTCCTGGGAGTGTTGTTCAGGTTGCCCATTGATATCACTGTTGCGCAGCTTGGTTTTGTTTTTTTCCCCTTTTTTGGAGGGCATTTTTGAGGTTTATTTGCACCTTTGTCCCCATACAAGGTAAACGAGCCCACAGTAAAATTGTGCAGAGCAGGGTGTCTGACTCGTGCGGCCAGGTTTCCTATCTCCAGAGACTGCACTGTCTCTGTGGCCACAGTGTGGTGCAGCAGACACAGCCAGTGCCTGTAGGACCAGAAAGTCACAGGTTCAAATCCCAGCTGGGGCTCCTGCCAACCCAGTCCCCATAGTTTTACCCACCACTAAACAGTGATAGTACAGACACTCCTTTATTGCAGAGAAAATAAGCATGGTTCCAACACCTACATTTTACCCTACACCGCACACAAACCATAACAGTGGGCATAACCTACAGCCGAGTCCCCCAAATTCAGTCCTGGAGTGCTACAACTCAATCAGGTCATATGCTTTTCCCAGATAGGGACATGTCTGCATGTTGGCGGAAGGGTACAGGTGGTGGAGGGGGCAGTGGCTGCAAACCACAGCAGACAGTGGCCTAGGCCTGTGCAGGCTGGCACCATCCACCGCAACAGACAGGCTCTGTCGGATGTACAGTCATGGACTCCCCAGGGAACACAGCATATCTGTGGCAACATGGTGGTGCAGTGCACACAGACAGTGTGTGCAGAAACAGAAAGTCATAGGTTCAAAGCCCAGCTGGGGCTACTGCCAATCCAGTCCACATATTTTTCCTACAACTAAACTGTGATAGTAAGGACAAACCTTTATTGCTGAGAACATACGCATGGTTCATACGCCTATATTTTACCACACCAAACACAGACACCATAAACAGATGCATTACCTAGAGCAGAGTCTCCCAAATGCAGTCCTGGAGGGCCCCACACCATTCAGGATCCATGCTGCCTCTAATAAAGATGCCTGTGCTGCATATCTATGCACCACCCCCATGGTATGCTGATGTAGCTCATGCATATGCATGAGGGACAGCATGAAAACCCGAACAGTGGTTGGAACACCAGGACTGGAGTTGGAACACTCTGCCGTACAGCAGCAGCCAACAGGGCCAGACACACCCACACACCCCCCCCCCCCCACAGGCCCCATTGGCCAATGCCTCATGGAGAGGCAGGACATTGGGCCCTGGCTGTATCTCCCAATACTAGAAGTTGCATACCTTAGCACTGCCACCCTACACCTGGGTATATGGTACACAGCTATCAAACGTTGCCCATGATAACTGGCAGATATCAATTCCTACGTTAAGCACATTTTGCTCATTGATCTCCACCATAACAATCATTGTGATGTCTGCGGTGTGCGCTGCAGGTCTGGTCTCTGACAGTGTTTACCACCCTGGGGAGTGACCCCCAACAGTATTGCGTACCATATCCATGCCTGTACTGTGCCCAGGACTGGTGTGGTGGGTATGGCTGCTGGACTCCTCTATAGTAGCACAATGCTGGCATAGGTGTGGGGGTGGCTGTCTGTCTATCCAGTGTGTGGTGGCTGCAAACACCTTCCACAGCCCACACTGCCAGCAATGTTGCCAGTATTGGGCTGCCAATGTGCATAATGAGGAGCAAGGTACCATGGGTATAGGCCGGACAGGGTGGCCTGGCCAGGGTGCTTCTGCACAGGGCACTGACTGGGACATTTTAGTGCCCGGCCACCACCTACACAGACAGGGTGACCTCAGTATGTCCTGCTGAGAGATCACTCTCACCCTGACTGTGCAGTGACCACAGCATGGCTAGGCACCCCCATAGTGCTATATAGTATTTCTCTCATGTGATAGATATGGGTTTCCTTTTGGGGCCCAGTCACTGATTTATCTGCTTGCTGTGTATGCTGACATCCCAGTTCTGGGTGCACGCATCTCCACTGGGAACATGCACTGTGGACTAACTAGCACACTGTTTGCAGCTGGTATGTGTCTTGATGGAGCAGCTTGCAGGGTGCAATGGCTGATGACTTGCTGCAGGAGAATATCAGATAGTGGTGGTGTGCAGCTCACCATATCTAGGCCTAATGTCTGTCTGCTATTGTGTTATGGATGTGTATAGAGCTGCATTGATTGCCCTGTGGAGTGCCTGTTCCTCAGCAAGACCGGGGTTGATGGTCCCCTCTACTGCCACCTTTGCAGGGAGGTAGAATGTGGATCTATTGATAGGAGACCCTGTTTGCCACCCTCAGCCCTGGAGGAGGAGGAGGAGGAGGAGGAGGAGGAGGGGGTGGGGGTGGTGGTACATAGCCCATCTAGGGGTCCATAGGGGCTACACCTGACTGAAACAGACAGAGATATCCAAGGTGTTTGTGCAGAAACTACCTATCTCACACATTAACACTGCTTTGGACCTTTGTCAGCCATGGAAGGTGTTGTGGACCTGGTCCTGTGCGCCTCACCGCACCCTCAGGGTGAGCACAGTACCCGCACAATGTGACGGTGTGTAGCTACTCTGTGCCAGTAAAACACACGGTCAGTACCCCCTACCAGGCCGAGGTGGTGTGTGGGTGCACATGGTCACTTCTCTCTACCAGGCCGAGGTGCTGTGGGGGTGCATTGCCCATCTTGTGTTAATCTGTGGACAGCTGATTTGCATGTGCAGTGCATCATGGGTATGGGTGGGCTATCCCTATCCTGGTGACCACAGCAGACTGTCAGTGTGGTGATGTGCATGCTCTCTGCAACCAGCCAGGGGCTTGCTAGTAGCTATAGAGCTGTAGCCCAATGGTTACTGCACTGCCTCTGAAACCAGAGGTCATGCATTCAAACCTGCAGTGGGGTTATTTGATAGGGTTGTCTAACACATTATCTTTTTTTAATGTACATATTTTGATGCCAGCAAAAACACCCTCAGCGTACTGTACCCATAAGGTGCCTCTGAAGGTGCTTTATAGGGCGCCCTATAGGGCACCTTATGGTTCCCATCCATATAAGGTGCACTATACATTATCCTGTGACGCAACCTATAGGGTGCCCTATAGGGGACATTTTAGGATGCTGTGGCGGACAGTGCAATTTATAATGTGCCCTATGGAGTGCCTTATAGGGTGCCTTATACGGCACCTTCAATTATGGCACGTGAGGGCGTGTTTGCTGGCAGCAATTAATAACATAAAATTAAAGTGCTGCAGGACAAAATATGTACAATGCAAAGCTGCTGCCACAGCCAGCCTTACGTATTAGGCACACTGGGGAGCAAACCCATGACCCCTGTATCAGCAGTCAGTGCCTTAACCATTGTGCTCCACTGCTGCTCCTCCTTGCCTGTCAGCGCACCTACTTATGCTTTTCATTCCTTAAACTGCACAGTGCTGCCATAAAAAACAGTACACTGACCTTGCGGTACCTCATACAGCACCCTCTAAAGCGCCCTATAAGCAACATTCTAGGGTGCCTTGGCTGACAGTGCACTTTAAAATGTGCCTTATAGGGCGCCTTATGTTAACACGCTTTGAGAGTGCGTTTGCTAGTAGTGATAATTAAAATATGAATAATATGCCTCCTAAAGCAATCTTCCCCATAATATGTTATGCCTCAGCCAGCCTTGTTCATTGGGCACTTTGGGGGATTGAACCCCTGATCCCTGCACCATTGGTCAGTGTCTTAGCCATTGTGCTGTGGTTCTGTTCCTCTGCTTGCACATCAGCGCGCCACCTTATGCCGCCCAATATTAAAAAGCCTCCTAAAACATCAGCGCGCCGCCTTATGCCGCCCATCATTTAAATGGCTCCTAAAATAATGCCTCAGCCAGCTGTCTCCATTGGGCACTGTGGGGGATTGAACCCCTGATCACTGCACCATTGATCAGTGTCTTAACCATTGTGCTGTGGCTCTGCTCTTTTTCTTGTACTTCAGCGTGCCACTTATGCCTCCCACGCAGCTATCTCATGCGCTAAGGTGCGGGGCGCACATGGGCGCCGCGCACCTTAGCGCATATGTTAATGCCGGCTTTTCTTTTTCTGGACGGAACGCCCACTCCTTATATGGCACACGCACACTACCGCGGCACGCACTTTACCGGGGTTTTAGTAAACATACCCCTAAATTCATATGAAAAATTATAGCTACGCCTGCTTTCTTAACATGTTTAATTTAACATGTTCAATTTTCCTTAAATGGGTCTCATATCATTGCTACAGACACTTTCTTCTGATTCAATACTTGCAGTGCCTTCTACAACTTAATTAGTGAGGATAAGCCTGCCACATTCCAGGAAATTATTCTACAATTCATCATTAGGAGAGTTTCTTTCATACCTAGATCCAATTGCCCAGTCTGAAATCTCACCAAAGAAAAATGTCCCAACCTACGGTCCTTATTCCTTCCTCTAGACTCTGCCCTTCCTGTCTCCATCAAACTGACCCTGAGAAGCCCTCTCCCACCCACCCACCCCCATCCAAACCCTGCTCCTCACCCTTTATATTCCTCCATCTCACTCAGGGAGTAGTCAAATGTTCCATGCTTGGACCCGGACCCCTCCCAACCCCATCTCCCCATGCAATCAATCTAACCATCTATTCTCTCCCACCACTTAAAAATGTTCCCAGAAGCCATGCCCCCCCCCCTTACCAACACAAATCCATATTCTATAACTCTTAAACCTTCATCTCTCACAAAATCTATGCCCATGCAGTCCGACACACATACAAGACATACCTACCCCACCCCTCATGCACACTGCTCCCAAAAGACGAACTCTCCCATTACCAGTTGGGGACCTTTCCCCATCACCCATCCTTCCCTCACCCAAAACCTCTACAAACAATTGGCCTCATCTCAACCCTAAAGCAGAAAGCCCCACTGTCTTAACTATTCCACCCTCCCATGTACCCCCTTCCCTTAGAGAGTCTTAAAGTCCAGAGAAATGAAAGCTTCAAGAAGATCACATCCATGGACATAGTTAGACTACTTCATTTGGGGGAGCAAGGGGTGGGGTGACATTTTTGCATATTATTTGTATATTTGCATATCATTTACAGATTCATTCTGGTTATTTTTTAAAAAAATACTAGATGGATAGGATGCTAGTATGTCAAACAGGCAAGGGATGAGCATTTTGAGCTTGCCTACTACCATCTCCAATTTCTGGTCCAAGGCTTGCTCTGTCGCTGTGGTCACCTCCATTATGATCTCTGCTGCGAGGGATTTCCAAGGAATCAGCTTCTCAGCACATTGTGCATTGGCAATCTTGCTTCCAGCTGTTTGACCTTCTCATTCATCCCTCGTGCTGTTTGGGGGACATAGCTGCCATGAACACGGATATCTGGCAACCCTCAATCTCAACACTTCCGCAACTCCCCAAGACTGTAAGTGTGCTCCAAAAAGGGGTTAATGATCTTGGGGACAGAGGGATCAGGGCCCATGAGAACAGACACTCACCACCTGCCTCCACTCATCCACACTTTCATTTTAATAAAAATGTTTTCAACGTGTGTTAGAACTTCTTAACATGTACCAATAGCCTTAGCATGCATTAATTCATAGGTTAATGAGCATTAAATTCATTCAGTACACAGTAAATTTTTTAATGTGCACTAATAAATGCACATCCCTACTTCCTCATGTGCATCTATCTCTTAGGGGGAGAGAATAAAGTTCCCTACTCAAGTCTTGCTGAGTACCTTCACGTGGTGACCCCAATGTATAACATTATATACTAAATTTCAGCAAGGCAACGATACAATTGAAGTATGGTAGGAACAAAAAAGAAAAATATATACTGGCTGCATGACACCCAGGATAAAAAGGTTCCCACCTGTAGCTTACGCACTAGGGCTAATGATGGTGGGTGCAATAGTGCAAGCACTGCAGATGTACCTAACATTCCTGCCATAGATAAAGGCCATAGTGAGTGTGTTCATGGAGATAAACCACAGAAATTAATGAAAAGGTTAAGAGAACTACCTACTGTTAAATGGACTTCTGCACATAAGGAGGAGATAATGTACTGCTATTTTTATGATACAAACCCTCTATTTAAAACAAGAGGGTATACAATGAGAATCCGCCAAAAACTGGAAGAAAGAAGAAAATTGCAACTAGAAAACTGCAAAAAGCAACAGATGCAAATTTAACATAATATATAGCGGCAGATAAAGACCAGCATGGTCCATCTAGTCTGCCCAGCAAGGTGGCAAGAGTAGGTACGCCCGTTGCTCTGTGCGAGTCACCCCTCCCCATGCCTTTGTTTAGGGGTGTACCCACCGCTCCATACAGGTCACCTTGACTTGTTAAGATTTAGGAGACAGTTACGTTTATTTTGATTTTATCTTGTTTCTATAAAGGGATCCACTGTCTGTCCCATGCCTTTTTGAATTCTGTCACTGTATTTGCCCCCACCACTTCCATCAAGAGGGCATTCCAAGCATCCATCACCCTTTCCGTGAAAAAGTATTTCCTGATGTTGCCTTTCAGTTTACCCGCTTGCAGCTTCATGTTATGTTATGCATTACAGATTCTCCGTGTTTGAAAAAGGTGTGTTTGTTCATTAATATTCCTTAAGTATTTAAAGGTCTGTATCATATCTCACCTGTCCCTCCTCTACTCTAGAGTATACATAATTTAGGTCATGGAGTCTCTTTTCATACATCTTCTGGCGCAGGCTCCAAATCATTTTGGTTGCCTTCCTCTGAACCTTTTCAGTCTTTTTATATCCTTTGTGAGATATGGTCTCCAAAACTGAACACAATATTCCAGTGAGATCTCACCAGCAACTTGTACAGTGGCATTAGTACCTCCTCCTTTCTGCTGATAATTCCTCTCTGTAAGCAAGCTAGCATCCTTCTGGCTTTGGCCACCACCTGGTCACATTGTTTCGCCACTTTGAAATTCTCAGAAAGAGTAGTTACTCACCTGTAACAGGTGTTCTCCAGGAGCAGCAGGAATCAGTCCCACATATGGGTATCATCGGCGCCGATGAAGCCCCAGTGGAGCATTTCCCCAGCTTTCTATGAAAGCCTTTGGGAATGCAGACACGCATGCGCGGTTCCCTTCCCGCCTAAAGGTGCCATCTTACCTCAGTCAAATGACATAGCTAAGAACAGCACACAAAAATGAAAAAATAAACTATGTACAACTGCAACTCCAAGGGGAGGAGGGAGGGTTGTGAGGACTGATTCCTGCTGCTCCTGGAGAACACCTGTTACAGGTGAGTAACTACTCTTTCTCCAGGACCAAGCAGGAAGTCAGTCCTCACATATGGGTGACTCCTTAGCTCTGGGCTACCGAGGAACCTAGCCGAAATAAGAGTACTCCCTCTAGTCTCAGCAGCAAAGAAAGGCTTTTCAAGGACACAACCTCCATCGGTAGCCCAACAGAGGGCAGGAGTTGCCTAAACCTCAAAGAGATTCCGGAGTACTGCCTGGCCAAAAGCACTGTCCCTATGGGACTCCCTTTCCAGACAGTAATGGGCCGCAAAAGTCTGGCTTGAAGACCAAGTTGCAGCCCTGCAGATGTCTACCAAGGGCACAGAGCGGAGATGAGCCACTGAGACAGCCATTGCCCTGACACGATGGGCCGTGACCCGACCCTGCAAAGGAAAGTCAGCCGCCTTGTAAGCCCAGGTGATACAGTCAGCCACCCAGATGGACAAGGTACGCGTGGACACAGCCAACCCCAACTTATTAGGGTCAAAGGATACAAAGAGCTGAGTAGCCCTCCTATGCCCCTGCGTACAGTCAAGGTAGAAGGATAAGGCCCTCCTACAGTCCAAGGTATGCAGGACTGCTTCAGCCTGGCTGGCATGAGGCCTAGGGAAGAATGTTGGAAGAACCACCTCCTGATTGAGGTGGAAAGAGGAGACAACCTTTGGAAGGAACTTTGGATGAGTCCTGAGGACTACCCTGTTCCTATAAATCCTGGTGTAAGGCCTATCACAGACCAGGGCCTGAAGCTCACTCACTCGCCTAGCCGAGGTAAGGGCTATCAGGAAGAGTGTCTTCCAGGATAGGAAGTGCAGTGGACAAGTATCCATTGGCTCAAAAGGTAGGCGAGTCAGTTGCTGCAAGACCACATTCAACTCCCACTCAGGGGTAGGGGGACGGATTGGAGGCTTGAGCAAAAGCAAGCCCCTGAGAAAGCGGGACACCAAGGGGTGACCCGACAGAGAATGTCACCCCTAGAAGTAAGGAGATCTTAGATTCTCTACAGGGAGAACTATTCCGGCAACTGGTAACAGAACCCATACATGAAGGGGCCAAACTGGACTTGGTGTTTACCAATGGTGAAAGTGTTTTTGATGTTATAGTGGGAGATCATTTTGCATCCAGTGATCACCAGATGGTGTGGTTCAGTATTAGGACTAGGGCTGTTAAAATCCATTCAAAAGTGATGGTCTTAGACTTTAGGAAAACTAACTTTGCCAAGGTGGGCCAGTACCTCAGGGAGTCTTTAGCAGGATGGGAACAGCTGGGGGATGTAGAAAATAGTGCGCAAAACTGAAAGGGGATATTTTAAGGGCAACCAACCTTTTTGTTAAAATGTTAAATAAAGGTAAAAGGAAAGGAGACCGCTATGGTTTTCGAAAGAAGTAGCTGAAAAGGTGAAGAAAAAGAGGGAGGCCTTCATAAAATACAAGAGATCACAGACAGAGGAAGACAGGCATCTATATTTGGAAAAACTTAGAAAAGCTAGCAAAATAGGAAAGCAAAGATTCAAAACGAGGAGAAAATAGCCAATGCAATAAAACGGAGGGATAAGATGTTTTTCAGATATGTTAGTGAGCAGAGGAAGGGCAAAAGTGATATTGTCAGACTCAAGGGTGAAGGGGAGGAATATGTAGAAGCTGAAGAGGATAAAGTGGAATTGCTTAGCAAATATTTCTGTTCTGTGTTCACAGATGAAGAACCAGGAGCAGGACCTCAGAAAACACCCACAAACAGGAACAGAAGGGAGGGGCATCTTGAACAATTTTCAGAAGACTGTATTCGTGAGAAACTAGCTAAACCTAAAGTAGACAAAGCAATGGGACCGGATGGGACACACCCTAGAATACTGAGGGAACTTGGGGACGTTCTAGCAGCTCCACTGACTGACCTTTTCAATGCCTTGTTGGAGTCGGGAGTGGTGCCAAAAGACTGGAGAGAGGCACATGTGCTCCCTTTACACAAAAGCGGAAGTAAGGGTGTTGTTGAAAACTACAGGCCGGTTAGTTTAACTTCGGCGGTGAGTAAATTATTGGAGGCGCTGCTGAAAGAGAAAATAGCAAGGTTTCTGGAGTCCAGCGGATTACAGGATCCGAAGCAGCATGAATTCACTAGAGGCAGGTCTTGTCAGACAAATCTGATTGATTTCTTTGACTGGGTGACTAGGGAGTTAGACCAAGGGAGAGCCCTACATGTGGTGTATTTAGATTTCAGTAAAGCCTTTGACACCGTTCCTCACAGGTGACTTATAAACAAACTGAATACCCTAGGGGTGGACCCTAAAGTTACTGCTTGGGTTAGAAAAGTGGTTAAGTGGGAGGCAAGAAAGGGTACAGGTAAATGGAACTCACTCTAAGGAGAAGGAGGTTACCAGTGGTGTGCCCCAGGGATCTGTCCTTGTCTGATTCTTTTTAACATCTTTGTTAGTGACATTGCAGAAGGGCTGTTGGGTAAGATTTGCCTCTTTGCGGATGATACCAAAATCTGCAATAGAGTAGACACCCAGGAAGGTGTAGATAACATGAGGAGGGATCTAGCTAAGCTTGAAGAATGGTCTAGAATTTGGCAGCTGAGATTTAATGTTAAAAAATGCAAGGTCGGGCATTTGGGCTGCAGCAATCCAAGGGAGCAATATAGTATAGGGGGTGAAGTACTTCTGTCCACAAAAGAAGAGCAGGACCTAGGCGCGATTGTGTCTGATTATCTTAAAGTAGCTAAACAGGTAGAAAAGTCAACAGTGAAAGCCAGAAGGATGCTTGGATGCATAGGGAGAGGAATGGCCAGCAGGAAGGAGGAGGTGATAGTGCCTCTGTATAAGTCTTTGGTGCGATCTCATTTAGAGTATTGTGTGCAATTCTGGAGACCACACCTTCAAAAGAATATAAACAGGTTGGAGCCGGTACAGAGGGTGGCTACTAAAATAGTTAGTGGTCTTCGTTATAAAGCATATGAGGACAGACTTAAAGATCTTAATATGTATACTTTAGAGGAAAGGTGGGATAGAGGTGATATGATTGAGACGTTGAAATACCTCTGTGGCATAAATGCACAGGAGGAGAGCCTCTTCTGATTGAAAGCAAGCTCTACTATGAGGGGACATAGGATGAGGTTGAAAGGGGATAGACTCAGTAGTAATATGCAGAAATATTTCTTTATGGAAAGAGTGGTAGATACGTGGAATAGTCTCCCAGTGGAGGTGGTAGAAATGAGGACAGTATCTGAATTCAAAAAGCATGGGACAAACACAGAGGATCTCTAAAGGGAAAAAGGGGACTGTTGTAGTGGTTGATATGGAAGGGCAGACTAGATAGGCCATGTAGTCTTTTTCTGCCGTCATGTTTCTATGTTTCTGTATTTCTAATCACCCTCCTTTCATCCGAGTGAGTTCCATTTACCATCACCTTCTATCGTTTGCCAGTCAACCAATTTCTGATCCAGCTCACCACCTTAGGACCCAACTCTAGGCTGGTCAGTTTATTGATAAGCCTCCTATGAGGAACAGTATCAAAGGCTTTGCTGAAATCTAGGTAGATCACATCCATCGCATGCCCTTTATCTAGTTCTCTGGTCACCCAGTCAAAGAACTCAATCAGATTTGTTTGGCATGATTGTCCTTTGGTAAAACCATGTTGCCTCAGATCATGTAACCTATTGGTTTTGAGAAAGCCTACTATTCTCTCTTTCAAGAGTGCCTCCATTACTTTTTCCCACCACCAATTTAAGGCTTACTGGCTGTAGTTTGCCACTCTATTACCACTTTTGTGAAGAGGTACCACATTGGCCCTTTTCCAGTCCTGCAGAACTTCTCCTGTCTCAAAGTATCTATTAAAAACATCCTTTAAAGGCTGTAAAAGAACCTCTCTGAGCTCTTTCAGTATCCTGGGATGTATCCCATCTAGTCCCATGGCTTTGTTCAAACACATCATTTTCTGTGAATGGTGTAGTATCTACTCCATTTCCATTTGTATATTTGTCAATTACAAGTGGTCCTTCTCCAGGATTTTCTTTAAACATAGAACAGTAGTATTTGTTTAGCATTTGCGCTTTTTCAATGTTACTTCCACAAATCCTTTCTCAGCACTTTTGAGTCTTGCAATTTCACCTCTGATCTTCCTCTTATGAATATATCTGAAAAAAGTTTTATCACCATGCTTTAGATCTTTAGCCATCTTTTCTTCTGCCTTTGATTTTGCTATCCTTATTTCTTTTTTTTTGTCTCTTTTAGCTTTATCCTGTATTCTTTTCAGTGTTCCTCTGTTTGCGAACTTCTGAATTTTGTGAAAGCTGTGTTTTTTGCCTTTATTTGTGCAGTCACTCCTTTCGAAAACCAAACAGATTTCCTTTTCCTCTTGTTTTTATTTACATTCCTTACATATGTATCTGTTGCTCTTTTTATTGCCTCCTTTAGTTTAGTCTACTCCAATTCCACTTCCCTTACCTCCTCCCACCCTGCCAATTCCTCCTTCAGGCACTTGGCCATCTTCCTGAAGTCAACATTTTAGAAGTCTAGGACTCTGAGCTTGCTGTGAGGGGACTCTGCCTTGGCTTTTATCTCAAACCACACCATGTGATAATCGCTGCTGCTCAAATGGGCATCCACCCGGACGTTTGACACACTTTCTCCGTTGATGAGTACTAAATCCAGCATCAAACTTTCCCTAGCCGGTTCCATCAGCATTTGTCTAAGCAATGCATCTTGGAAGGCATCCACAATTATTTTTACTTCTTTCTAGATTTGCAGAAGGAATACTCTAGTCTATACTGGGTAGATTAAAGTCACCCACTATGATCACTTCCCCCTTTGTGGCTACCTTTGCAATATCAATAATCAAGTCTATCCATTTTTTCCGTTTGAGTTGGAGGCCTGTAGACTACACCAGCATGGATGATAGTGCCATCTCCTCTTTCCAACACAATCCACAGCATTTCCTCTTTTCCCCACATCCCCTGCATTTCAGCAGCTTTAATATTGCTTTTGACATATAGGGCTACTCCTCCTTTTCTGCCTTCTCTATCTCTCCTAAATAAATTATAGCCAGCTATGGCTATGTCCCATTTATGTGACTCGTTTTAAACCATATTTCTGTAATTGCCACAATGTCCAAGTCCATTTCTACCATTAGGACTTCCAGGTCAGGAACTTTGTTGGCTAGGCTTCGAGCATTTGTGCTCATTGCTTTCCAGTATTTGTTGACTGGCTTACCTGTATTTTGCATGGATTCTGTTCTACATGCCTTTTCCCACTTGCCATTGATGTGTGGTTTTCCAATGTTATTATGCTTTTGCTGAGAGTGACATTCTGAACTTGTCCTTCTCCATCCGTCATCCCCCTTTCCCTAGTTTAAATGCCTGTCTACATACTGCCTGAAATTTTCACTTAGGACCCTTTTCCCTGCAACAGAGAGATGTAATCCATCAGCACAGTATAGTGTCTTGGTGATCCATCTGTTTCCCCAGACACCTATACATCTAAATCCTTCTAGTTTGTACCAGGTTTGGAGCCATGTATTAAAGTTGCTTATGCTATGCAGCCTTTCTGTCCCCTTACCAATCATAGGTAGAACTTCTGAGAATGCTATAGCGTTAACAATGGGCCTGAGTTTCTCTCCCAAAGTCTGGAAGTTCCTTTGAACTGCAGAGGCAGTTTATAGCCAGGTAATTTGTACCCAAGTGGATGACAATGTCAATTTTGGAATGCTCACTTTCTGCACTAACTATACCTACAATTTGGTTTGTATTCCTGCTGGCTGAAGAGCCTAGGAGGCATTTGACCATCTTCTCTCCTTTGAACTGTGTTCCCATCTGATCCAAATATGAAATCTGAAAGTAAACATCCATAATCTGTCTCCAATATCAAATATGAACAAGTGTTCCGACAACTAGAAGGAATGAATGAGAATCCACAAACACGCACAGGAAAGGAAGCAACAGAATTTGCAAAGCAAGAGAAAAAAACTCTTCAATGAATTAGATCAGTAGAAGAGGAAAAACAAGTGGCAAATGCACAAATATAGTGCAAAATACAAAGGGGCTTGTTTACAAAGCCGCGGTAGCGGTTCGCGGTCGTTATCGGAGCTGCGGCCCCATTGAAATCAATGGGCTCGCGGCTCCGATAACGATCGCGAACCGCTACCGCAGCTTTGTAAACAAGCCCCAAAGTGTTACTCTAGGAACCCTTTGTCGATCAAGAACAGACACATGAATGGTTCAGAAGAGGTGAACTGAAACCGAAGGATAAGAGTGATAGTTGCAGGCCAGGACAGCGGATTACGAGCATTGAAAAAACTGCCAAAACTGACATATGTCAATTCTGTAAGAAAGGCCTGGAAATAGTGACTCACCTCATAGCTGGCTGTGAAGTTTTAATTTCAGAAAATTTCTATACAGAAAGTAGCACTCCTCATCCATTGGAAACTCTGTAAACACTACATCACTGTACCTGAAAAGCACTGGGGTCATGACCCTAAGAGAATTACAGAGAATGAAGAGGTTATGATCATGTGGGACATTTACATTCCGACAGATAAGAAACTGGATGCAAGGAAACCTAACATAGTGATAAAGGAGAAAACCTGCAGAACAGCAATGATAATAGAGGTGTCAATTCCGAGTGATTATTCTATGAATCGCGTGGAGAGGCAGAAGATCCTGACGTACCAAAAAATGCAGTCAGAGACCAAGAAAATGTGGCAGAAAAATACAGAAATATTTCTCATTGCACTGGGAGCCACAGGCTTGATCATTTCCAAGCACATCTTGACAAACTATCCATACATGTTATATCTTACAAACTCTATAAAGAAGCTCTCTTTGGCACGATTCAGGTGCTACACCGAGCATTAGCAGTAAATTTGAGAGACTGAAATCATACTCCACATATCCTGGCTTAGAAGTGAGATTCATGACTGTCATGGTATGCGCAAAACTAACCCATCTGGAGAAATGCCCGTGAGTGAGGATCAAAGAGGGTCAAAGGTGAACACAGCATAAAAAGTGTTATGTATCTCTTAGGGGGAGAGAAACAAGTTATTTTCTCCTTAAGTCTTGCCACGTATCTTCATGTGGTGACTTAGTTGTATAAAATCTATACCAAATCTATACCAAATGTCAACAAGGCAACACTACGATTGAAGAATGGTAGGAACGAAAAGGACAAATACATAATGACTACATGTAGAAGGAGGAGTGGCCTAGTGATTGGGGCAAGTTACCTAAGGTCAGGGGTTCAAATCCCACTAGAGGACAGCAACCTTGGGCTGGAAGGACTGGGGTTTCTAGTCCCACAGGCATTCCTTGTGGTCTTGGGCAAGCCACTTAACTCTCCATTGCCCATGTTCCCTGTAAAATAGTTATCTCCAAGTAATTTCAGTTTGTTCAATGCAAACCACCTTGATATCATGAAAGGCAGTATATAAGAAATGTTAAATAAAAAAAATATATATCATCCAGAATAAAATGGTCTCCACCCCTAGCTAACATCAGAAACCACAAAAAGGTCAACAAAAATCACTTCACCTTAGGCAATTGCTTGTTATTGTGACCTGTAGATTATATGTAAATAGATATTTGTCCTCTTTACTTTCAAAAATAAATTTCAATTAATTTCATTCAAATTTCTTATCTAGCTAACAATATATTAAAATTCTACACTTTCTAAATAATTGTATGAAAACAGCATACATGTGGAGGTAAATGAGCACCCTTCCTTCCTGTTTTAATTTATAAAGTGATAGACAAGAAAAATAATTTTTATAAAAAGCAAGAGCTAGCTCAATCAAAAGCCTAGCAGTATATATTAACCACTGGCATCAAAGCTTTCATTATCACTAGCCCTTGATAAAAACCATACTTGTCACAGTCTGAGAATTTTCTTAGTATTTTCTTAGGTAAATGCTCTTAGGAGGTGGTGTTCTCCGGGAACAGCAGGAATCAGTCCTCACATATGGGTGACATCAGCGCTGATGGAGCCCACGCAGAAGCATTTCCCCAGCTTTCAAAGAAAGCCTTTGGGAGATGCACCATGCATGTGTGGTCCCCTTCCCGCCCACGCTAAGATGCCAAAAATAAAATACGGTAAAGAAGCAACTCCAAAGGAAGAAGGAGGGTTGTGAAGACTGATTTCTGCTGTTCTCAGAGAACACCTGTTACAGGCGAGTAACTACGCTTTCTCTGGGAACAAGCAGGAAGTCAGTCCTCACATATGGGACTCCCCAGCTACAGGTTACTGAGAACCTGTACAAAATGCCATGGGTGGAGAAGGTGAGCTGTGAGCTGCAGCAGTTGAGTCCCAACTGAGAGACTCTCGCAAGACCCAAGTGTCTGGCGGGGAACCACTACTCTGGTAGCCTGAACACAGAAGAGTCAGAGGGCAGGAGTTGCCTACACCTCAAAGACATTAGAGTAGGTCCTGGCTGAAGGCGCTGTCTCGTCGGGACTCCCTCTTCAGGCAGTAGTGAGCAGTAAAGGTATGGACTGATGACGAGGTGGCAACCCGGCAGATTTCCGCCACAGGTACAGAAAGCAGATTTTCTACAGAGGTAGCCATGGCTCTGACGTGGTGCACCATGACCCAGTGGTCTAGTGAGATCCAAGCCTGCTCATAGGCGAGGGCAATGTAAACTGCCACCCAAGTGGACAAAGTTCACTAGAAGTCCTGGAGCTCAGCCCAGGGGAATCTGAGGTGCCGCTGACAGAGAAGCAGCAGGAACCAAGGTTGCTGGACCTTGAAGAGGGTCTTGGTGACTAGTGGTGTTGGCGGGAAAGCGTAAAGGAAGCCTTCCATCCATGGGATGAGGAACGCATCTGCCGCCACCCGGGACCAGAAGTGGGGCAACTGCATGTTGTCTGGGCTGGCAAACAGGTCCACTAGGGGGACGCCCCAGAGTCAGAAAAGTCGGGAGGCCACTCTGGGTCCAGGCGCCACTCGTGTGGTTGGAGGACTCTGCTCAGCCTATCCGCCAGGGCATTGTCCAGGCTCAGAAGGTAGATCGCCCACAGGAGCATCCCGTTGCGTTTTGCATATGAGGAGAGAGCTACTGAGGGAATACAACCCCGTGCCTCCTTGTTTGTTCAAATAGAACATTGCAACTTGGTTGTCTGTCTGGACCAGCACAGACTGGTGCTGCAACTGGTGGCAAAAAGCTTGGAGGGCCAGAAATATTACTGAGAGCTCCAGGAGGTTGATCTGCAACTGACACTCTGCCTGGGACCAAGTGCCTTGGGTAATGAGGTCCTCGCAATGGGCTTCCCATTCTCTCAGGGAGGCGTCTATAGTAAGAACCTTCTGGGGCATGGGTGCGTGGAAGGGTATCCTGGCCTGAAGGTGGTGGGGGATCTGCCAACAGTCAAGGGAGCCTGCCAGTTGGCAGGTCACCCTGTCTCAAAGCCTGCCCATAGCACAACTGAGCCGCCCTTATATGCAGGTGGGCATATGGGATTATATGGACCGTGAAGGCCATGTGGTCCAACAGGCAGAGGAGAAGGCGAGTGGGCACCAACCAGGGGTGTTGCACTTCTGCGACTAACACCCTGAGGCATTCTGTCCTCTATGGAGGGAGGAAGGCCTTAGCCTAGTGGGTGTCCAGCTGAGCCCCTATGAATTCCAGGCACTGCGCCAGAGAGAGTTGGGACTTCGGGTAGTTGATGAACCCCAGACACTGCAGGATGTGGATGGTGCACTCAGTGGCATGGTGCACCTCTGCAGCTGTGCCTTCCCTTATGAGCTAGTCGTCAAGGTAGGGAAAGACAAAGGCCCCTTGGAGATGGAGGTGGGCTGCGACCACCGCGAGGCACTTGGTGAAGACCCTTGGCGATGACTCCAGTCTGAAGGGTAGCACCCTGTACTGGTAGTGACCTCCTCCTACCACGAACCAGCCGTATTGTCAGTGGTTGGGATGGATCAGGATGTGTATATAAGCATCCGTCAGGTCTAAGGAGTATAGCTAGTCTCCCTGCTGGAGGTAAGGCAGCAGTGTGCCAAGGGAGAGCATCTTGAACTTCTCCCTCATAAGAAATCTGTTCAAGTCCTATAGATTCAGGATGGGCCTGAGGCCCCCTGTTCGCTTGGGAAGGACTAGAAAGGGGGAATGTTACTTCTGGAGAGAAATCTGCAACTGTGAGTATATACTTCTGGTAATTTTCTAAAAAGAATTCTTTGTATTAAAGCTACTTATTCTGTGAACCCACTGTTTTTTGTTGGATCAGTTAGGGCCTAGTAGCAGCAATTAAAGTTTGAATTTAAAACACAGAGGAGAACTTTCTGGTTACATTTCATACCCAGCAGAGAGCTTGTAGTTTAAATTTAATAGTCACTCAGGGCCAAGTAACAGCAAAGTACTTTTAGTTTAAATTTAACACACAGAAGAGAGCTTTCTGGTTACATTTGGAACCCAGCAGAGAGCTTGTAGTGTACATTTAATAGTCACTCAGGGCCTAGCATCAGAAAAGTACTTTTAGTTTTAAAACACAGTAGAGAGCTTTCTGGTTAAATTTAGAATCCAGCAGAGAACTTGTAGTTTAAATTTCATAAGAAGTTAGAGCCTAGCAGCAGCTAAGAGCTATAATTTAAATCAAATCAGAATTTAGCTTAGCACAAAAGGCAAAACAGGGTCTGTACTCTTTGAGCAACAAATAAAGTCTTCTAGAGACCTTTACAAAGAGGCCTTCTACCTAGGGGACAAGAGACCTGTTAACACCAGGTGGCAGATCAAAAGGCCATTTTGAAAGACTCCTCCTATCCAAGCAAGGACTGTTAATTACCCAGGAAGTTGGTCACAGCATTACCTCAGCAGCAGAGGCATAAATAGCTCAACCAGAGCTCTGTGATCCTCTGTCTTGAAGGACTAGAAAGGGGGACTGTTACTTCTGGAGAGAAATCTGCAACTGTGAGTATATACTTCTGGTAATTTTCTAAAAAGAATTCTTTGTATTAAAGCTACTTAATCTGTGAACCCACTGTTTTTTGTTGGATCAGTTAGGGCCTAGTAGCAGCAATTAAAGTTTGAATTTAAAACACAGAGGAAAACTTTCTGGTTACATTTCATACCCAGCAGAGAGCTTGTAGTTTAAATTTAATAGTCACTCAGGGCCAAGTAACAGCAAAGTACTTTTAGTTTAAATTTAACACACAGAAGAGAGCTTTCTGGTTACATTTGGAACCCAGCAGAGAGCTTGTAGTATACATTTAATAGTTACTCAGGGCCTAGCATCAGAAAAGTACTTTTAGTTTTAAAACACAGAAGAGAGCTTTCTGGTTAAATTTAGAATCCAGCAGAGAGCTTGTAGTTTAAATTAAATAAGAAGTTTATTTATTTATTTATTTAATACACACTTATATACCACTGCTTCCAGCGATCAGCAGCGGTTCGATTCTTCTTTTGGGGATGTCAAATCAGGACAGGGAGGGGACAGTAATTACATAGATCCGAGGGGAGGTCACAGCACACAGGGTTAGTGTCATGGGGGAATGCGTTATACATATTTACATTTATACATACATATTTACACATTTCTTGACTACAATTGTACAATTACTCTTTTTTGAAATTACACCTTTTTCATGTTTATATATTTGGATTACACATTTTTGTATTATACATCTTCACATATTTCTACATAAAGTGGTATCCAACGCATATAATTATCTGCTTGCTTTGCTACGATTCATTGGCACTTGAGAGTCATGGCTGATTGTAATAGCATTTGAATAGGTGGGTTTTTGAACTCTTTCCTGAAGATTGTAATGTCCGTGATTAAGCGCAGTTCAAAAGGGAGTTGATTCCATATTGTTGGTGCAGAGAATGAGAAGGCTCTTCGAGCTGTACTTGTTTTTACTGTTCTGATGGTGGTGGGGACCTGTAGGGTGCCCAAGTTGGTATTTCTTCTGTCTCTATTTGCAGGTTGTGTGCTGATAAGGGTGGTCAGGAATGAGGGGGCTATGTTATTGATAAGTTTGAATGCGGTTACTAGCATCTTGTACTGTATCCTCGCTGTAATTGGAAGCCAATGTAGGTTTATTAGTATGGGGGTGATGTGTTCTGCAATGCTTGTTCCCATTATGATCCTGGCAGTCACGTTTTGGGCCAACTGAAGGATATTTATTGATTTCTTGGGCAGACCTTGAAGGATGGCATTACAGTAGTCCAGATGTGGCATAATGAGCGCTTCAGCCACTGACCGGAAGTCACATGGATCTATTATTTTTCTTAGCGGTTGTATCACTCTAAGTTTATGGAAGATGGCTTTGTTTGTTTTACGTAGGTGAGTCTCCATTTTCAGGTTGCAGTCGAGTGTGACTCCTAGGTATTTGATTTCATCCTTCGCCTTGTACGTGTTATTGCACAGGGTGATTGTATCAGGGGGCTTGAAGTTCGGTTTGCTGGATATATACATGACCTCCGTTTTTTTTGTGGTTAATCGTCATGTTATTTTTCTGTAGCCATCGCAACATTTCATCCAGGCAGCTTTCGAGCTGTGTATAATTGGGGTCAGTGGCGTCCAGTTGTGTGTATAACATGATATCATCCGCATAGATGTGGTAGCTGATGTCATGTCTTTTAAAGATTTTGCATAGGGGTTGCATGTAAATGTTGAACAGTAGAGCCGAGAGAGCTGATCCCTGTGGAATGCCCTGTGTTTGAGAGAACGGTTCAGCTTGTTCGCCATTGAATTGTACTTGAGGCCTTCTATTCGATATGTAGGAGGAGAACCATTTGAGGGGGGTTCCCCCAACTCCTATGGATTCCAGCTTGTTAAGGAGGATCCCATGATGTACAGTGTCGAAGGCGGCGGAGATGTCAATGAAAATGAGTATAAACATTTTCTTTCTGTCTTCAAGTCCTTTAAGGAGATTGTTCATTAGCGCTATCAAAAGTGTTTCAACTCCATGATTTCTTCGGAACCCGTATTGTTGTTTGTCTAAGGTATCATGGTCATCAAGGTGATCTTGTAGTTGTAGGAGCACTGCCTTTTCAATGATTTTTGCAAGGAATGAAATGCTGGATATGGGTCGGTATGAGGTCGGGTCTTCTTTGTTGAGAGTGTTGTTTTTTAGGATTGGCCTTATTATCGATCGTTTTAGTTGGTTAGGCATTATTCCTTGACTTAGCGACTGATTTATAAGTTAGAGCCTAGCAGTAGCTAAGAGCTATAATTTAAATCAAATCAGAATTTAGCTTACCTCAGCAGCACAAGACAGGGTACTGTGTAGCAGCCCTCTTTTAATAAGTGTTATTTCCCTCCCTCCCTCCCCACACCCACCCACCCCTGGGATAATCATAGCTTTATAGGTACTTACACATCTTAAAAGACAGGAGGTGCTTTCAGGTGAAGCTCATTACCCAAGTCAGTCATACACTAAGGACCTGAGATTAATTAAGCTTCAGGTGAACAAGGTATATTATGTACAGTTTTATTGGTATAAATACCCATAGCAACCCCTAGTAAGTAAGAACTTAAAGATCTAGACACAAACTTAAAAATAAGATGCAGACAGCAGTCCAGCAGCGGGATGGGGGCTTTCCAGTCTTTTGCATTGAGTGTCACATGTATGATTTTCTCCCAGTTGATGAGAGGTCTTACGTGTACACTAGGTGCAAGGAGCTCTTTGCTCTCAGGGAACAAGTCCGTTCTCTAGAGGCTAAAGTAGCAGACTTGTGAAACATAAGACAGACAGAGAGGTACATAGACGAGACCTACAGGGATATAGTCCTGAAGTCCCACCTCCAGTCTGGCAGCACCCCTGTTGCCATGGAGGAGAGAGGTCACGTGACAGGAGAGCATCACCCTGGTGTGGCAGGAAGTGATCCTGTAACTAGGACCTGTCCTCCAGGTGATGTAAAACCCTCTCGCACCGAGGAAGTTCCTCCAGGGCCATGTGTCCATGAGGGAAGGGTTAGGACAGCCGTTATAGTTGGTGATTCGGTCATTAGGCATGTAGATAGCTGGGTGGCTGGTGGACGTGAGGATCGCCTGGTAACATGCCTGCCGGGTGCGAAGGTAGTGGACCTCACGCGCCACCTAGATAAGGTCTTAGATAGTGCTGGGGAGGAGTCTGCTGTCTTGGTACATGTCGGTACCAATGACATAGGAAAATGTGGTAGGGAGGTTCTGGAGGCAAAATTTAGGCTTTTAGGTAGGAAGTTGAAATCCAGAACTTCCAGGGTAGCATTCTCCGAAATGCTTCCTGTTCCACGCGCAGGACCCAAAAGGCAGGCAGAGCTCCAGAGTCTCAATGCGTGCATGAGACAATGGTGCAGAGATGAGGGTTTTGGATTTGTTAGGAACTGGGGAACATTCTGGGGAAAGGAGGGTCTCTTCCGAAGGGATGGGCTTCACCTTAACCGGGATGGAACCAGGCTGCTGGCATTAACCTTTAAAAAGGAGATAGAGCAGCTTTTAAACTAGATATTAGGGGAAAGCCGACAGTCGCCCAAGAGCAGATGGTTCGGAAGAATGTATCCTTGAAGGATACTACCAAAAGCAGAGAGGTTCCACAAAAGAGTAAAGTAGCCCAAATGCACTCAAGTATGGAGCAGACAGAGCTTAAAGATCCCAATTTACCCATGTCTAACAATAGCCAAATTAACATGAATAAAATACATTCTCTAAAATGCTTGTATGCAAATGCTAGAAGTCTAAAGAATAAGATGGGAGAGTTAGAATATATAGCACTAAATGAAAGGTTAGATATGACTGGAATATCAGAGACATGGTGGAAAGAGGACAACCAGTGGGACACTGTGATACCTGGGTACAAACTATATCGTAATGATAGAGCTGATCAAATTGGTGGAGGGGTTGCGCTCTATGTTAGAGAGGGCATTGACTCAGAAAGGATTAAAGTTTTGCAGGAAACAAAATCTGCTGTAGAATCTATATGGATTGAAATTCCATATAAAAGGGGGAAGGCAATGGCAGTGGGGGTGTACTATCGAGCACCTGGCCAGAATGACCAAATGGATGATGAAATGCTCAAAGAAATCAAGGAAGCTAACAAAAGTTACAGCGCAGTAATAATAATGGGTGATTTCAATTACCCCAGTATCGACTGGGTCAGTGTCACGTCAGGACATGCTAGGGAGATAAAGTTCCTAGATGAAATAAATGACTGCTTCTTGGAGCAGCTGGTTCATGAACCGACCAGAGGGGAAGCCATATTAGACCTAGTCCATAGTGGAACACCATATCTAGTGCAAGAGATAAGGGTGTTGGGGCCACTTGGCAATAGTGATCATAGCATGATCGCCTTTGATTTAATTAGTGGAGGAGGGATAGTAAGGAAATCCACAGTACTACCTTTTAACTTTCGAAAGGGAGACTATGATAAAATGAGGAAAACAGTTAAGAAAAAACTAAAAGGAGCAGTTGAAAAGGTTAAAGACGTACATCAAGCTTGGGTGTTGTTGAAAAATACTATCTTGGAAGCCCAGACCAGCTGTATTCCATGCTTTAAGAAAAGTGGAAGGAAGTCCAAAAAACTGCCAGCATGGTTTAAAGGTGAGGTCAGAGAGGCTGTTGTTGCCAAAAAAGCATCTTTCAGTTAATGGAAAAAAGAGCCAAACGACGAAACCTGGAAACAGCACAAGCACAGGCAAGTCAAATGCAAGGCATTGATAAGGCAGGCAAAGAGAGAATTTGAGAAGAAGCTTGCTGCGGAAGCAAAAACGCGAAATAAAGACCTTTTCAAGTACTTTCTTAGCAAAAAACCTGTGAGAGAGTCAGTTGGTCCATTAGATGATAAAGGGGTTAAAGGAGCACTAAGAGGCGACAAGGCGATAGCGGAGAGACTGAATGAAATCTTTGCTTCGGTCTTTACTGAGGAAGATGTAGGGATGTTACCCATGGCTGAAGTGGTATTTAAAGGTGCGGAAGAATTGAAGAAAATATCGATACATCGGGAAGATGTATTACAACTATTAGATAAACTGAAGAGTAGCAAATCACCTGGGCCGGATGTATACATCCAAGGGTGTTGAAAGAACTGAAATATGAGATTGCAGACCTGCTATCAGTAATCTGTGAACTATCATTAAAATCATCTCTAATACCTTTTATTATATTTCCTGTTTTGCTTATTGTATTGAATAAGTTGAAAGTCAATAAATATATAATTTTAAAAAAATCATCTCTAATACCTGAAGATTGGAGGATCGCCAATGTAACACCAATTTTTAAAAAGGGTTCCAGGGGTGATCCAGGAAACTACAGACCGGAGAGCCTGACGTCAGTACCGGGAAAAATGATAGAAACCATCAAAAAGAATAAAATTACTCAGCATGTAGATAGTCACGACCTAATGGGAGACAGCCAATATGGCTTTAGACAAGGAAGATCTTGTCTTACTAATCTGTTTTGTTTTTTTGAAGGAGTGAATAAACAGGTGGACAAAGGTGAGTCGGGTGATATTGTGTATCTGGACTTTCAGAAAGCCTTTGACAAGGTCCCTCATCAGAGACTTTTGGCAAAACTAAAGAGTCATGGGATAGGAGGCAGTGTACTATTGTGGATCAGGAACTGGTTAAAAGATAGAAAGCAGAGGGTAGGGCTAAATGGCCAATTTTCCCAATGGAGAAAGGTGAATAGTGGTGTACCCCAGGGATCTGTGCTGGGTCCGCTGCTTTTTGACATATTCATAAATGACCTGGAAAGTGGAATAACGAGTGAGGTTATCAAATTTGCAGATGACACAAAACTATTTAAAGTTGTTAAAACCCAAGAGGATTGTGAAAAATTGCAAGAGGATCTTGATAAATTGGAAGACTGGGCATCAAAATGGCAGATGAAATTTAATGTGGACAAGTGCAAGGTTATGTACCTAGGGAAGAACGACCCAAACTATGGTTACACGATGCAAGGTTCCACATTAGGAACCACCACTCAGGAAAAAGATTTAGGCGTCATTGTGGATACCATGTTAAAACCCTCGGCCCAGTGTGTAGCGGCGGCCAAGAGAGCAAATAGAATGCTAGGTATGATAAGGAAAGGAATGGAAAATAAAACAAAAGATATTATAATGCCTCTATATCGTTCCATGGTGAGACCGCACCTTGAATATTGTGTGCAATTGTGGTCGCCGTATCTTAAAAAGGATATAGCGATTTTAGAAAAGGTTCGGAGAAGAGCCACCAAAATGGTAAAGGGGATGGAAGGATACTCCTATGAAGAAAGGCTAAAAAGGTTAGGGCTCTTTAACCTGGAAAAGAGACGGCTGAGGGGAGATATGATAGAAGTCTATAAATTAATGAATGGAGTGGAACGGGTAAACGTAGTTCGATTGTTTACGCTATCAGAATATAGAAAGACTAGGGGATATGCAATGAAGCTACAGGGTAAACTATTTAAGACTAATAAAAGAAAATATTTTTTCACTCAACGTGTAATCAAACTCTGGAATTTGTTACTGGAGGATGTAGTAAAGACTGTTAGTGTAGCTGGGTTTAAAAAAGGTTTGGACACGTTCCTGGAGGAAAGGTCCATAAACCATTATTAAGAAGTGACCGAAGATATCAATGCTTGACCCAGTACAAGCATTGTGGAACTTGTGTCTCTTGGGGAAACTCCTAGGTACATATGACCTAGATTGGCCACTGTTGGAAACAGAATACTGGGCTTGATGGACCTTGGTCTGACCCAGTATGGCATATCTTATGTTCTTAATAAGGAAATATCTGGAGTAGAAGTTTTTGCCCCAGAAATGTTTGGGTACTGACTCTACTGCCTTGTCCGTGAGGATGCCTGCGAGCTCGGTGAGGAGCAGAGTCTGGTGAAGGGGAGGTCTTACAGGTTCTCCTGGGAAGAACGAGGGTGGCGTCTGTTGCAGCTGGAGGAGGTATCCCGCCCTGACTACTTGTAGCACCCAAGAGTTGGTGGTGATGGAGGACCACCTATTGGCAAACAGGGCCAGACGCCCCCCTGTGGGCTGCTGAGAGCCTCCAGGGGGTGAGGAGGCCATACCCAAGGAGTCAAAAACTTCCTCCAGGCTGAGATGGTGCCTGGGTCTTAGGGGTCTTGCGGGGGCCGTTCCCTTGCCCCTTGGACAGTTGCCCCTGCTGTGGGGCATTATCAAATACCTCCTTCTTTCTCAGGGCCTTCTTACGGGGGTGCACAGAGGTCTTCTTTGAGAGTCTGGTCCTAGTCATAAACTCAGTCTCTATCTCAGCAGCCTTGTCTGACATGGGTTTTTCTTAGAGATTCTCTTTGGTGTAAGGGACATTGATAAGTTTGTCCTGGATCCACTGCTTGAGGTCAGACAACCGTAGCCACACCTGACATCGGGCTCCAATGCCCGCGGTGGCCACTATGGCTGAGGATTCAAAGCCATTGTATGCTCCTTGGGACAGGAACTTCGAGCATTCCTTGACCGCTGAGGCCAATGACTTGAACTGCTGAAGACGTTCCTCATTGAGGGCTGCAGAGAAACTAGAGAGCTCCCTTGCCAGTTCCTTTAGGTACATGCCAATGTATAACTGGTAAGAGTGGACTCAGCAAACCAGTATCAAGCTGAGGGCATCCAAGTCCAGTCTTTCCTACTCGGGAGCACCGAGGAATGAGTCTTTTGGTTCTTGAGTCACTGCATGGCCGATTCGGCGACTATCAAATTATGAGGGAGCTGGGTTTTTTGGAACCCCAGTCTTCAGTGGAGTTGAGTCGTCTGCTCACAATGGGCACAAACACCGGTATTTTCCACATACGGAGAAGAAGGTGCTTGAGGATCGGCGGGACAGGCATCATGAGGGCCTCCTTCAGAGGGCCTCATACTGGAGGATCGCAACTTCCTCCATGCAGGGGTCCTCCTCTGCCTCGATCTCAAAATGTGAGTGTCTTTGCCATATCCCACACAAAGTCGAGGAAGGCAACATCCTCAGGTGGGGAACAGCACCGGGGCACCGGTGGAGACGTGTCTGAGGGCACGTCTCGGTGTGGTCGGGTGTCCAGGGACTCCTCGTCCTCGGTCTCACAGTCTGACTTTAAGTCAGAAGAATCCAAGGCTCCGCAGCTCCCATGGTCTGGCCCTGAGCCCAAAGGCCCGCGACCCCTTGGGAACCTGTATTCTGAGCCATGTGCACTTTCTGGAGAGGAACGGTGTCCTGAGGAATGAGACCGGGACCAGGACCTCATCCATTGCTGATGGGTCTCTTGAGGCAGGTGGTGCTCGAGGGTCAGCCTACTGCTGTGCCAGGAGGGCAGTAATACTGTGCTCCAAGGCCGCCATTCTGGTCTCCATGCCAGATTGGCTCTGCAGTCTTTGACATGGACACTGATGTTTGTCGATGGGGAATCTGGCGACTTCTTCCGGGGCAGCTTGTGAGGCCGCTCATGCTCCGACCCCTCGGACTCATGCAGGGTACTGCAGGGCCTGCTGTGGGACTTACCCGCTTTTCCAGAGACATCCTCCGAGGCAGTCTTCGAGCTCTTCTTGCATTCCACCTCTGGGGAGTTCCTCTCAGAGAAGCCACAGGACTCCAAGGCAGCCCAGGCATCATGGGGCCCCGAGGTACTAGAAGGGGCCCTGGAGCATGGTGTCACTGGGGATCCAGCACAGAGTTAGATCTATGTAAGAACTTCTTCTCCTGCTACAGCTGACGGCTCTTGATGGCCTTTGCGGACATAGACTTGCAAAGGTCGCAGCCCGAGTTGTCATGGTCAGGCCTGAGGCAATGGAGGCAACAGACATGTGGGTCAATGAGGGACATAATCTTACTGCACAGATCACATTTTTTGAGGCCACTGGAGGCCATGGGTACTTGAACCCGGGTGAGGGTCCGAGGCCTACTAGCCAAAAAGGGCATGAAACAATGATCGAGGGACATCTTGAGAAAAAACAAGAAAATGAGCCAGAGGAGCGACTCAGAAGTGAGCTGGCTCAGGGGTGGGAAGAGGAACTGGTACGCGTTTAAAAGATAAATATACTGGGTTCCAGGCAATGGAAAAATTACCAAAGTTAAATTTAACACCTAAAGTTAAGAATATGATAAATAAAATGAACAAGGTCATAGTCTGTATAAAGGGACCATTTATTGACATCACAGAAATAAATCAAATACAGTATTGTGCAGCTACAATTACTGAAAGAATTCTACCAACAAAAAATGAAGGGCCAGAAGTAAAAAAAGAGAACAACTCCTCCTGGAAAAAGTATATTGATGGAAAAATAAAAATCACTGCATTCTAAGGTATTCCTGATAGATGGGTATCTAAAAGGATTAGGATCAAAGATATTGAGGAAGATCCAAAACATTAAACTGAAATTTTCTGCATTAACAGAAGACTTTAAATTCATTTGCTCCAACAATAAATTGAAAGTAGCAGCAAAAGCACAAAAACTGTGTGGATATGAAGAGAACAAAAAAGAAAAGAAAGATACCAAAATAAATTATTTAAGGAGAACCCAAAACAATTCTATAGGGAACTGGAAAGGAGAATTAGTATTATAAAAACAAAAAACATCAACCAAAATTGAAATAGACACCTTCTGGAGAATACAAGGACCCTGTAGAGCACAATTGAGAGGTACAAATGATTCTTTCAAGGAGCCCAATACACATCCAAAATGAAATCGAAAAACTCCTAATAATATGCAAGAATATATATCCAAACAACGCGTACCTTCTTGTGCGCCACAGACTGAGAGTTTTGCTCAAAATTTTGCATGGGCTTTGCATGGGACATTTTAGAGGTCCTTTATATGTGCTGCATTGCATAATGTTTTTTGGATCAAGAGTACACATGAATGCCTGGAGGAGGGTTCATAGTCTTGTAGTGCATTTGGCTGAGAGAGGTTTTTTTAGACCACTGATGTATTGAGCTTTCTCCAGTCTTAATTGTTTACAGTCTGGTGTAGCTCACCCTCTGTTGTATTTGGGTCTTGTTTTGACCCTGAAGAATACTGAGGTATTTTTTCCTCTCTTACAGAGTTGATGTTTCCTGCGTTGTTGTGTTGTGGTGTTAATGTGTTTGGATATATATATTCTTACCTATATTAGAAGTTTTTTTTATTTCATTTTGGATGAGCACAATTGAGAAGCAGAATGACTACCCTGCATATGGGAGCATTTAGAAAAGGCAAATACGTATCAGATCTATGGAATGACCTGCAGTAACAACAAAAGAGATGGCAAGCAAGTTAAAAAGAGCCCCAAACTGGAAAAGCCCTGGCCCAGAGTGACCAACCTCTGGCTCAAACAGTAATATCAGTTCATCGAGACCTGGCAAAATTCAAAATCAGTTGATCAAGAATCCAGACAATGCCACAGCATACATGAAGTTCACCATGAAAATGTATCAAACCACTCTTTTTTTGAGATATGAAGATGGTCAATTTGTCAACATCAAGATCCAGCGAGGAATATTTGATGGCAACTGCCTGTTGCCACTTCTGTTTTATATGGTGCTTAATCAAATGAGTACTCTCATTAACTCTTTTCAATACATATTTAGCCTGAATCCTATAGAAGATAACAACCCAGAGGCAACATCACATTTACTGTTGGTAGATGGCCTGAAGCTCTACAGTTTCAGTGAGAAACAATTAGCAAAATAACTCTGTGTAGTGAAAAGCTTCTCAGATTAAATGAAGTTGATTTTTGGAATTAACAAATTTGGTAAGGCAACCTTCCTTAGAAGAAAACTGAGCAAACAGGAAGTCTGCATCGGGTGTCAGAGGTGGCGAAAGCCAAACAACTTCACAGCACCAAAGTTTTAAGGTATGCACCGTGGGGCTGTTAGAGGTCATTACTGCTACTGCAGGTCCTGGAAAGGGGTGGCAGCGGAGGCAATGAACTGCCCCTGGACCACTGGTGCTCTGGGCGGCCACCTAGTTCGCCTAATGGCTACAGCAGCCCTGTCGATACATAGTTAAATTATCACATTTTTGCCAGAGAATGTAGCAAAAACAGTTAGTGTAGCTGTGTTTAAAAAAGATTTGAATAGCTTCCTGGAGAAAACGTATAATTAGAGCTTACTTGCTAATTAGCGTTCCTGGAGGAAATCCAGTCCAGTTCCGGAATTCTGGGTTGTGTATCTCTTCCGGCAGCTTGGAGACTGAGCACATCATCCTTTTGATGATCCTCCACATATATATACTGCTGGCACCTCCCACCAGCTCCAGTAAACTATTTACAAACAGGAGCAACAAATAAGTAGTTAAAATAATATTAACTCTAAAAACCTATGCTCCCCTCCCCACCCGGAGGAACTTATCACGCCCCCCCGCATGCTGAGGATGCTTACCTGTGAGTATCTCTTCTGTCTGTTATCTCTCTTCAAACAGAAGAGAGATTAGAAATTGCGACAGACAGGCCAATTGACCCGCTCCTGTTATTGCCACCCTGCCATGTCCCTGAACAAAGGGGTGCCCAGATCTCCCCCAGTGGCCAGTTCTCCTGGCCGGGATTGCTAAACTGAAATCTTCCTTAATATCCCTGGGGTCAGGATCCGGGACTGGACTGGAGTTCCTCCAGGAATGCTAATTAGCAGGTAAGCTCTAATTATACTTTCCTCATCGTCCCTCCAGTCCAGCCCCGGAATTCTGGGATGTAACAGAGCAGTACCATCAACGAGAGAGACCCGCGAGACCGGCCCTGAGGACCCCCCCAACCCGAAACGGGCATCTCCCACCGCCTGAACATTCAGGCGATAATGCTTAGAAAAAGTATGCAGGTAGGACCACGTTGCTGCCCTACATATTTTTTGCCAGCGACACCAGGCTAGATTCTGCTCACGAAGATGCCAGACCCCTCGTGGAATGTGCCTGCAGCCCTGCCGGCACTGTCCTACCTCTCAACACATAAGCTGACACAATAGCTTCTTTGATCCAATGGGAAATAGAGGCCTTGGCCACCGCTTCCCCTTTACGCGGTCCCCCAAATAGCACAAACAACTGATTGGATCTACGGAACGGCTCTGCCCTCTTCAGATACCGCCTCAGGACTCTGCAGACGTCCAGAAGGCACAAATGTGAATCCGCAGCCTCCTCCCCCACGCTAAGCAGAACTGGTAGGGAGACTGACCGGTTCACCTGAAATTCTGACACCACCTTGTGCAAGAAAGAAGGAACCAGCCGCAGACCCACTTTGTCCTTGGAGAAGTGAAGAAATGGAGGCCAGCAGGAAAGGGCCTGTAGCTCCGAAATTCTTCTTGCTGAGCAAATTGCCACGAGAAACACCGTTTTTAGTGTCAACTCCTTCAGAGAGAACTGGGCCAGAGGCTCAAATGGCTCCCCTGTAAACGCTTCCAGGACAAAATTAAGATCCCAAGGCGGAACCACCATGCTACGTGGAGGGCGCAGGCAACGCACTGCTTTCAAAAACCGAACTATGTCAGGATGAGCTCCTAGTGAGACTGCTTGTATCCTTCTGCGATAGCAGGAAATCGATGCCAGCTGTACCCTTAGAGAACTGGTAGCTTAGCCTTTTTCAAAACCAGCCTGCAAAAACGCTAAAATGTCTGGAAGGGTAGCAGAGGCCGGACGGCACTGCCTCGGTGAGCACCACTCCTCAAATATACGCCACACCCTGACATAAGAGAGACAAGTAGATCTCTTTTGGGCCTTCAACATGATTGCAATCACAGGATCCAAGTAACCTCTCTTTAGCAACCTTGCCCTTTCAAGACCCATGCTGTAAATGAGAACCGACCCACCTGAGGCAATCGGAGAGGACCCCATGTCAACAAGTCTTCCCGCTCTAGGAGCAGCCAAGACCAGTCCATGAGGAGCTGCATCAGATTGGCGTACCATGGGCGCCTTGGCCAATCTAGAGTGATAAGGATGACCAACCCTTGGTGGGCCTCTATTCTTTGGATGACCCTGCCTATCAATGTCCACGGAGGGAACACATACAGGAGTCCCCCCAAGGGCCAAGTCTGTACCAGAGCATCCAGGCCCTCCGACATCCTTTCTCTCTTCCTGCTGAAGAAATGACTTATCTTGTTCAAGTTCCATCTCACCATGAGATCCATGACAGGAGTGTCCCATCTGCATACTATCTGCGAGAAGACCTCCGGGCATAGCTCCCACTCATCAAAATCCTCTTGAAAGCGACTTAAGTAGTCCGCCATCACATTGTCGACTCCTGCAACATGCACCGCCAACAATACTTGGGAGGTGGGCCTCTGCCCATTCCATCAGACTTTCTGCCTCTTCCTTCAAAGAGGCGCTGCCTGTGCCTGCTTGGCGATTGATGTAAGCCACTGAGGTTGCATTGTCCGAGAACACCTTGACCACTTTCCCCTGCAGCCATGGGGCGAAGTCCCTGAGCGCCAGCCACTGCTCTCATCTCCAGCTTGTTGATGGACCAAAAAGCTTCCTGTGGACTCCAGCGACTTTGGGCTAGGCGACCCTCTCAATGTGCTCCCCAACCGGACAGACCTGCATTGATAATCAAAGAGATCCACTGGGGGGGTCTCAAGGGGTATTCCCTCTGCCAGGTTCCTTGGACATAGCCACCAATTGAGAGCCCTTCTGGTCTGCACTGGACAGGGGAGTCTCATTAAAAGAGGTTGGCTCTGGTGGGACCATCGATGAATCAGGGCCCTCTGCAACGGCCGCATATGGGCTCTTGCCCATGTTACCAAGTCAAGGATCGCTGCCATCATCCTGAGAACCTGCAAGTAATGCCAAGCCAAGGGCTCCCTCATCTGCAAGAACTGCCGCACCAACCACCACAGGTCTTGAGCCCAACGGTCTGGTAGGTACACATTGCCCCCATGAATGTCGAGGCGTGCTCTTGGGACGGGAACCGGTTGCTCTTGGCTAGGTTGACTACCCACCCGAAACTGCTAGAAATTTCACCACTCTGGTTGTTGCCTGCTTGCTCTCTTCCTTGGACTTTGCCCGAATCAACCAGTTGTCGCGATATGGGTGTACGAGTATTCCCTCCTTTCGAAGCGCCGCTGCCACGACCACCATGATCTTGGTGAAGGTGCGAGGGGCAGTGGCCAGTCCAAACGGCAGTGTCCGAAACTGGAAATGCCCCCTTGGGACTGTGAAATGAAGATACTGTTGGTGAGCTGGCCGAATAGGAATGTGAAGATACACCTCCGCCAGGTCGAGAGAAGTTAAGAACTCCCCCTCTCTAACCGCTACTATGATGTACCACAACGTTTCCATGTGAAAACGTGCTTGAGGTCGAGAATGGATCGGAAAGACCCCTCCTTTTTTGGCACCATGAAGTAGATGGAGTACCAACTTCAGCCGAACTGGTCGCTGGAGACTGGAACTATCGCTTCTAACTGCAGTAGCTGTGACAGCGTATCCTTTACCACTGTGGCCTTGGCAGAGGCCCTACAGGGGGACAGCACGAAGCCCTGACCACCGGGTGCGCTAGGTCGAGGGCACAGCCCTCCTGGATAACCTCCAGTACCCACTGGTTGGACGTGATTTGGGCCCAGGTAGGGTAAAACTCCCAAAGCTGATCTCCCATGGGCAGTACCCTCACCTAAGACCCCCTCACTTCATTGTGTTTTTTTAGGACCAGAGGAGGAGGAGGTGCTGAAGCCTCTCCTGGCTGCTCAAAAGCCACGAAAACCCTGCCCTCTCGAGGGAAAAACGATCCTTCTGATAGGGTGCCGAGCAAGGAGTCCGAAACCTTCTAAACTCCCGTGGTTGTGTCCATGCAGGAGGAGTACTACACAAGCCTGTTTCTGCTTATCCTCCGGGAGACGACCATCCTTGGACTCCCCAAAGTCCTTCATCAATTTGTCCAGTTCTTCTCCGAACAGCAGTTTCCCCTTAAAAGGCAGCCTGCTTAGTCAGACTTTAGAGGAACTGTCAGCCGCCCAATTTCAGAGCCAGAGATAGCAGCAAGCTGCCACCATTGAGGCTATGCTCTTAGAGAGACCCCTAATAAGGTCATAGTGGGTGTCTGAGAGGTAGGTCCTTCCTGATTTAAGACGTGCTGCTTCACCTGCCGAATCCTCTGCCAGGTCCCCTAGCTGCTGGATCTGTTGGGTCCAGCAGAGACAGACCCTAGCCAACCAGGCCCTGCCTGAAGTGCAAGGGCGTTGATATCAAAGGCTTGTTTCAGCAACATGTCCAACTTTCTGTCCTGAGTGTCTTTAAGGGCCGCACTGCCTTTCACCGGGATTATTGTCTTTTGGCCACCACCAAAACTGCTGCATCCACCTTCGGAGACCAAAGGAGTTCTCGCTCCTGATCCGGCAAGGGGTAGAGGCACAACATAGTTCATGATCCTCTTAGCCCAGCCTCTGGTGATTCCCAATCATCGTGGATCATCTGCTTGACCACTTGATGGACCGGAAAAACCTTTCTGTGTCTTCCAGACCTCTTGAAGTAAAGGGTCATCCAGCACCTCCTCCTCCGCTTGGAGGCCTGTAGGCATATTGAGCACCTACAAGGACACGCCAATAAATGCTGGCAGCTCCTCTCGGTGAAAAACTCAAACAATCCGCACCTGCTCTTCCTGCTCCGGAATCTCACCTTCTTCCAACTCTTCCAGAGCATCCAGAATTGTGCCTAGGTCCTTTCCTTCCAGGACCTCTGACCGGGGCGATTGGTCTCCCCAGACATCTGAGCCTCTCGTCCTCTTAGAGGCCTCCGTCACAGTCTCCGAACCCCTCGGAGCCGCAGGACGCTTAGGTGTGTGACCTCCTCCTGTAGGGGCCGGGCTGGACCCTTGCTGGCCTAAGCAATACGCCTTTTGCAAGAGCAGAACGAACTCCAGATCTGGAGAAGTCCCTAAATCCTGGGACAGGGAGGAGCCCCTTTCTGGAATCCCAATGGCCTGCAATTCATGCTCCACTGATGCTGCCTCCTGGACGCAGCTGTGGCAAATACCCGCTTCCGACACTGTCCCCCTTCAGGTACCACAGACTAGGCACTGCGGTCACCCTGGCATATTATCCTCCTCAGGAATCCCCTACTGGCACTCCCTGGGGACCTCGAGGGAGAGGAAAGGGAACCCCCATCAAATGCACAGAAAAACTGAAAAAAACCCTACCAAGGTTCTAACAGCCTAATTATCCTTATCTATTAACTTCTTTTTTAAACTTGAATCCAAGAGTTGTCAGAGGGCAAAAAACTCCAAAACTGAGGCTCCTCGGCTTAAGCCCAGTGCGAGAAACAGGCCCTCCGTGATTTCACTTCATGCCTTACCAGCGTCTGCCATGTCTGTGTTCACTGCTGCATGCTCACTAGGCCGCTCCCAACATGCAGTCGGACATGTGGCGTGTAATGAAGAAGCCAAGTGCTGCCTGCTATGCAGCTCCTGCGCTCAGCCGCTTCTGTGGGCTTCAGCGACAGGGTGGTCTCAACATGCTGCAGCGAGAAAGCAGTCTTCCTCCTCTTCTGCTGTCAGCCACCCAGGACAAAAAAACAAAGGCGCTGAACTGTTCTTCCGCTCAGCTGCACCAGAGGGCTTTGGCAATGGGGGAGGGCCTGGCGTGATGTCTGAGGCCCCTCTCTCCGACTGCAACTCTTCCTCCTCTGACGCTGCTGCTTTCCAATTCTTGGCTCCCAGCTCCTCCCCTGCTGCACAGGTTCGGGAGCCAAATATCTGACCAAGAGCCTGCCTTTTCTCCGGAGCCCCAGGAGCTCAAGTAAGTCTAGAGAGAAAGGGATTGAGAGCGGGAAGACCCTCTGAGCTGTTCAACCACCCCTTGCTACCACAATGTGCAGGTTCTACTGGGGACCAGGCAGGAACTAGCCCCTAAGCCTGAACAAATAAACACCAGAACAAGTTAAATCAAAATTAAATCAAATTCCTAACTCTCCTTAGTTGCTTCTCCAGTGAGCCCAGAATTCTGGCTCACTACTACCTCCAGCTGTTTAGAGACTGAGCATACTGGAGCTGGTGGGAGGTGCCAGCAGTATATATATGTGGAGGTCATCAAAAGGATGACATGCTCAATCTCCAAACTGCTGGAAGAGTTGCACAACCCAGAATTCCGGGACTGGACTGGAGGAATGATGAGGAAAATCCATAAATTATTATTAAAGTAGACTTGTGGGGAAAGCTACTGCTTATCTATAGGGTAAGGAGCATGGGATCTGGCTACTTTATGGGATCCTGTCTGGGGCTTGTGACCTAGATTGGCCACTGTTGGAAACAGGATGCTCAATTTGATGGACCTTTGATCTGATCTAGTATGGCAAGTCTTATGCTCTTAATGCAGAAGGACATTTAGGGAGGGGAGTCCTTCTATTTAATCCTTGCGGGTCACAAACCATTTGGTTTTCACGTTATCCTATGCATATTGACTGGGAAATGTTTGCATTCAGTGAAGGCAATGCATGACAGTATCTCATTGATATTTATTGTACAAGGTATGAAAACCAGACAGGTTTGCAAGCCCTGAAGACTGGATTTGAGGACCCTTTACTTAGGGAGATCCTTCAGCAAACAAAAATAAAATCTCAAGTATTAAAGAGTTCTCTTCATTCAAATCATACTTTAAATAATGATTTTGTGATTTTTAATTCCCTTTCCAAATAATATCCAAAGTGCCTTACAGTACTTTTAGAATGTGGGTACAGTAGCCCCTACCCTAAAGACCTTACAGCCTAAGTGAGTACCTCAGGCAACAGGAGATAAAGTGACTTGCCCAAGCTCATCAAACATGTCAGTAAGATCTGAACCGTTTCCCCTAAGTTCACTGCTCTAACCACTATGCAACTTATTCTCTATATTTGTTTTGCTTTTAGTATTGGAAGCACAGTTCCATTCTGTTCTGCAATTAAAAAAAAAAAATCAGTAGTGTTAAGGGGCTACAGTAAGTGTCCCAAAGAGTTATTTGTGGCTCCAAGTTGTGTGCTAAGCATTGTTGGTGCAGAGAAACATTGTGGCAATGTTTACTAAGCCACGTGCTGTTAACGTGTGTGTGGGCCATGTTACCAGCACTGGACTTCAGGTTAGATGCAGGGAGGTGAGTACATACTTCCTTCTCCTCCATTTGCTGTGGCTCACCGCAGTGAAATGGCATGGGAGCAATTAATGTCACCATTAACGTGGTATTAGTTGCACCCATGGTACATGTGCTAAGCGCAGGTAGCGAAGAGTACAAACACCCACGCTACTTGTGCTGTAGTGGGAATGCCTCAGTCCCACCCAGTATCTACCTTAACGCATGCTACAAGGGTAGAGCACGTTTTTTAATGGGGAGGATTTGTGCTACTTTTTAGCGCAGCGTCCATACTGCATGCTAACACTACGCTACCCTGATAGCATGCTTTACTAAATATGCTCCATTGTGTGAATTGCCTTCTTGTTTCTTTTCAGAAGAGTGGAGGAGCAGAGGTGGCCTGTCCTCTAGGCGAGCCAGGATGGCAGACCTCCATAGGCAGAACAGCACACATAGCCTGCCATGCTGCCACCCCCTGCTGTAAGTTGAATCGGAGGGGTCAGAAGCAGCAGGCCATGTGTGCCGAAGCACATGGCCTGCCCCTGCTGCCGAGCCACCCCTGCTGTTAGAATCAGTGGCACTGCAACTCAGCATGGGGAAAGGGGAGGGTGGTGTGGCTCAGTGCATGGGGGGGGGGGGGGGGGATTGGCACACCAGGGATTCTGTCCAGGGCAGCAGAAACCCTTGGGCCAGCCCTGTGGAGGAGTAGCCTAGTGGTTAGAACACTAGCTTGGTAACCAAAAGACCAGTGTTCAATTTCTACTGGCACTGCTTAGGGCCTTGGCCAAATCACTTAACCCTCCTAATGCCTCGGAAGAAAGGCCTAAAAAATATACTTCCGGTCACATTGCCAAGAAAACCCAGAAACTGCTGGGTTGCCAGGAATCAGCACTGACTCAAAGGCACATGTTGCATGTGTTTTTTTTTCCTTTTTAGGATTGTGGTGTTGCCAGTGTTTGAATTTGTCTAAATCCAAAAAAATCACCTCAATAACACAGAATAACTCAAATCTATTTGTTTTTGTCGGACACATCAACAGGAGAAGAGAATTACTCACTCTCGAATGTTGATCACGTCCACTTTAATGACTATATGGTTCTAAAAACAAATCAAAATATTTATCATATAAATCTTTTCACATGGCATGAAGTGTTTTTTCAAAAGAAGGATATTTCATGCCATGTGAAAATATTTATAAGTGTTTTGATTCATTTTTAAAACTATATAGTGATTAAAATGGATGTGATCAACATTCGAGAGTGCGTAATGCTCTTCTGTTGATGTGTCTGACAAAAACAAATAATTTGGGGTATTCTGCGTTATTTAGGTGATTTTTTGGATTTTGATCATATGATAATCACCAGATGGCGGGGTTTCTTTTTCTTGAACAGTGTTTGAGTTTGTGGCAGCTTGGCAGATATGCTGGACATTTCTTATGGTATCCAGTAAGAAACGTGGAATGCAACAAAAAGACGTGAAGTAATAAACTTTTTATTTCTTTATTCCACTCCAGCCACCGGCCCGACACTGGACGTGTTTCGTAAAAGCCTTCCTCAGGGGCAAATGATGGCTAAAATACATAAAATATACATTTAAAACAAAGAATACTATACATAAAAATGTTATTTTATACTTACATATTTATTTATATGTATAGTTTATGGCTTACTCACAATTTGTTTACATGATTTACGTTTATCTTTTTAGAGTGTTTTAGATGTAGTTGTATCATGTAAATTATTTATATTTATATACATTTATTGATATTTATGTTTTTTAGCCAGCATTTTTAAGTTGGTGTTTCACAAGTTATTATTATTGTTTGATTATTTATTTTTTTAATTTTTAATTTTTTTAGTTTGTTTATGCTCCGAATATTGGCTGTACTTTATTTTATTTTGTTTTACATGGTATATTTGGCGATTTTTATTCATATGTTTTGGGTCATTCTCATTTCCTTATGAATACATTTTTATGTATAGTATTCTTTGTTTTAAATGTATATTTTATGTATTTTAGCCATCATTTGCCCCTGAGGAAGGCTTTTACGAAACACGGCCAGTATCGGGCCGGTGGCTGGAGTGGAATAAAGAAATAAAAAGTTTATTACTTCACGTCTTTTCGTTGCATTCCACGTTTCTTACTGGGTTCTTGGTGCACGTGGAATCATGCTTTTTCTGTTGGGTCATTTCTTATGGTATGACATGGACAGCACTTGGCCTTGTTTAAAAAGGGCTTTCTTCTCTATTCTGTGCCTATGGAAATAAATTATTTTTGAGAAAAGCATATTGACTTCAATAGTATGAATCATGAGTTAAATACCAATCACAGCAAAGAAACTAAAAAAGAAAAAAATCTTTTTGTGAAGTTGTACCTTATCAATAAAAAATAAGCCACTTTCAAAAAAAAAAAAACCTCTTTCAAAAAAGGGGGACAAAGCACCTCAGACATGTCCTTTAAAGTCTAAAGTCTAAGAGGACTCATCCTCATAGGTCATAAGACTTTTTATGACCTATGAGGATGAGTCTTTAAGCCTATTGAGACTCCAGTTGTTGAGCAGTGGCTTAAAGACTCATTCTCATAGGTCATAAAAAGTCATATGACCTATGAGGATGAGTCCTTTTAGACTTTAGACTTTAAAGGACCTGTCTGAGGTCCTTTTTCCCCTTTTTTGAAAGAGGTTTATTTTTTTAAGTGGCTTATTTTTTGTTGATAACATACAACTTCACAAAAAGATGTTTTTCTTTTTCAGTTTCTGTACAGTGATTGATAAACTTAACCAAACATCAGATACCAATGTGGTTTGCCTTTTATTTGGTGAACATAAGAACACAAGAACATAAGATATGCCATACTGGGTCAAACCAAGGTCCATCAAGCCCAGTATCCTGTTTTCAACAGTGGCCAATCTAGGTCATAAGTACCTAGCAGTTTCCCCAAAAGACACAGGTTCCTCAATGCTTGAATTGGGTCAAGCAGTGTTATCCAGATCCCTTTTAATAATGGTTTATGGACCTTTCCTCCAGGAACTTGTCCAAACCATTTTCAAACCCAGCTACACTAACAGCTTTTACTACATCCACCAGTAACAAAGTCCAGAGTTTGATTACACGTTGCGTGGAAAAATATTTTCTCTTATTAGTCTTAAATAGGTTACCCTTTAGCTTCATCGCATGTCCCCTAGTCTTTCTATATTCTGATGATGTAAATAATCAAGCTACATTTACCTACTCCACTCCATTCATTAATTTATAGACCTCTATCATATCTCCCTTCAGCCGTCTATTTTCCAGGTTGAAGAGCCCTAACCTTTTTAGCCTCTCTTCATAGGGGTATCCTTCCATCCCCTTTACCATTTTGGTGGCTCTTTTCTGTACCTTTTCTAATAACACTATATTCTTTTTAAGATATGGCGACCAGAATTGCACACAATTTTCAAGGTGCGGTCGCACCATGGAACAATACAGAGGCATTATAATATCCTTTGTTTTATTCTCCATTCCTTTCCTTATTATTCCTAGCATCCTATTTGCTTTCTTGGTCGCCGCAGCACACTGGAGGGAGGGTTTCAACATGTTATCCACAATGATGCCTAAATCTTTTTCTTGGGTGGTGGTTCCTAATGTGAAACCCTGCATCGTTTAACAAAATTTTCTGATTGGAGACTCCTTCTATGGCTGAGCGGGAGTGGCTAACGTCTCTATAAAAAACGCTTTATCCAGCGTTTGCTACATGAAGGTTTGATGTTATATTCTCCGACGGCTGGACCTGAGGCAGGGGAAAACGCACTGCTCCCCGAAACGTGACACGTCGTAGTATCAACAGTCGTTTGTGGAAACTTTATGACAACCTTTTTCAGCTAAGTAAAATACAAGCTGTTTTGAACTGTTAAAACGTTTTTTCTTATTAAAATGGATGGGCCGCAACGGTAGGAGGTTCGTGTCTCCCATTAAGCCATGACTATCTACATGTTCAGTAATTTTGTTCTTTATGATGATTTCTACCATTTTTCCCAGTACTGACGTCAGGCTCACCAGTCTATAGTTTCCCAGATCACCCCTGGAACCCGTTTTAAAAATTGGCATTACATTGGCGATCCTCCAATCTTCAGGTATTAAAGATGATTTTAATGATAGTTCACAGATTACTAATAGCAGATCTGCAATATCATATTTCTGTTCTTTGAACACCCTTGGATGTATACCATCCGGTCCAGGTGATCTGATACTCTTCAAATAGTTGTAATACATCTTTATTTATTTAAAGTCTTTTCTATACCGCGCTTTTCAAATTCAGCTCGGTTTACAAGTAACATTAACTTTGTCCAGTCGTGGAGGCCCGTACTGGACTTACAGAGAACAGGGTTGGTAAACTTGGGTTGAACTGGGTAAACTATATACAGGTTTTAGGCTAGGTATTTACATTCTAGGTTATTATAAACATTCTTAGATACTATGTACATCTTCCCGGTGTATCGATATTTCTTTCAATTCTTCCGCAGTATCACCTTTAAATTTATTTATTTAAACGGATTTCTATACTGCCTTTTCCTACAATAAAGGCAGTCTACACAGCAAACAATCAACAAAATACTATGTCTAATGTGCGCATGCATTGAGCAGTGCGTGCGTGTGTGTGTAGATGGTAGTTGATTCTTGGTGAGCTATTTACAATGTGCGCTATTTAAAATACTATGTACATCAGGACTTTACTTCAATACTATGATCGTGTCGTGAAGGGAAGGTGGTTGAGCTGGGGTATTGTCTGTTGCACAGGTTAAGTGATGTCACCGTAGTGCTCTATGAAGAGAGTCATTTTTAGCAGTTTCCTAAAGTCCTTAATGTCTGTTGTTGACCGTAATTCAGCAGGGATGGTGTTCCAAATTGTTGGTGCCGCCTTTGATAAGGCTCGTTTTTCAGTGTTCTTGCATAGCTTGGTGAAGTCTCTTGGTGTGTTGACACGGTTGGATGTGCCTCTCCTCCTTGGTCTTGTGCTGCTGTCGGGTTGTATGAGTGGGTGTAGGCTGAAAGCTGATGACTGTTGTTTGATTTTGAATATGTTTATGACTGTCTTGTATCTGATGCGGGAGCTGATTGGTAGCCAGTGGAGCTCTTTTAGAGTGGGTGTGATGTATTCTTATTTATTTATTTACCATTTTTTCTATACCGCACTATTCAGCATTAGCGCGGTTTACATGGAACATAACAATCAGACAGGGTACATAAGCCTGACTTTACAATTAACAGGAGGACCAACTTGGATAACAAAAGGTAACTATTCACACAACAGTGTCATAGAAAAACATAGTAATAGATTTAATGGTCAAAGACTCCTTGCATGGTGTGGTCGCCTAGATGAAAGGGTGTGTTGGAGCTGTTGTAAGTATTTGAGTGGGGATGAGATTCATTTTTCTCTGGGAAATATTTGAGGAAAAGGAAGTGTTTAAGGGTCTTCCTAAACTGGATTAGGTTAGTGATTGCCCTAATGTTTGTTGGTAATGAGTTCCAGGATCTTGGGGCGCAGAGTCTGAAGGCCCTGTTTGCAGTTGTCGAGGTGCATCTTGTTAATTCTCTCGGCATTGTTAGCATATTTATCGCTGTGGATCTTCTTGGTCTATTAGGAGTCGTTGTTTGGATAAGGTCAGATAGTGAAGATGAAGAGAGCTTATTGACCGCTTTGAATGTTAGCAGCACTGTTTTGAAAAAGATCCTGGCTTGTACAGGAAGCCAGTGTAACTACTTTAGAAGGGGCGTGACATGGTCTCTCTTAGATGAGCATATTCTTGTCTTGTGGTTCCAGTTATTATGCATGCTGCTGTGTTTTACGCCAAATGCAGTGGCCTGAGTGTCTGTTTTGTTAGGCCAAGATAGATTGGGTTGCAGAAGTCTAGGATTGGGGTTATTAGTGCCTGACAGACTGTGCGGATGTGTTCCTGAGAGAGGAGGGGCTTGAGGCGTCGGACTAGTCTCATCCTATGGTATGCATTTTTGGTGGTTCTGCTGATGTGGGACTAAAGGTTCAGTTCTTTGTCCAGGGTCACTCCGAGGTATTTCACTTCTGGTTGTATGGGTATGGTTGTGTTGTCTAACTTGATGTTGCGAGGAGGGATGAAGTCGGAGTTTCATGTGATGATTAGTGCCTCGGTCTTGCTGTAGTTTATGGTCAGGTTGTTGTTTTGAAACCAGCTGTTCATGTGCATGAGACATTCTGTTATCTTGGTGTAGTCTGGGTTGTCAAGGGTGATTGGTGTGTATATCATTATGTCGCCCGCATAGATTGTGTATTTTATGATGCTGCATATTGGCTGGATGTAGAGGTTAAATAATAGTGCTGATAGGGCGGATCTTTGAGGTACACCTTGCATGACCTTTAAGGGTCGGGATGTATTGGGACCGATCTTGACCTATATCTGTCTGTCTGTTAAGTAGGAGTGGAACCACCTCAGAGTGGCTCAGTGTAATCCGATGTTCTGTAGTCTTGTTAGTAGAGTTCCGTGGTCCACTGTGTCAAATGCTGATGAAATGTCGATGAAGATCATGAGTATTCCGTTCTTGCTGTTGTCTATGAGGTGTAGTATGTCGTTAAATAGGTATAACAGGAGTGTTTTGACTCCGTGGCTAGGGCGGAAACCGTGTTGGTTGAGGTCCAGTTGTACGTGGTTGTAGATGTGGTCTTGTAGCTGATGTTGTACCGCTTTCTCAATAATCTTAGCCAGTAGAGGGATGCTTAAGATAGGTCTGTAGGCTGCTGGGTTGTTCTTGTCGAGTGGTGATTTCTTCGGGATTGGTCTTATTGTGGCAAGTTTTAGCTGGTCTGGCATGATTCCTTGGGTTAGTGAACTGTTCACCATGTTGTGTATGGTGTGGATGAAGTTTGACTTTGTCGCCTTAATCCATGTAACTGGGCATGGGTCTGTTGGGGCCGTGCTTGTATTGAGTGCAGTGATGATGTGTGAGAGCTGCTCTGTGGATGGGGTGCTGAATTTGTCCCAAGTTTTTCTTGAGGGTTTGGTGCTTGTGTCTGTTTTCCATTGTGAAGTTGAATGGAATTTTTCTTGGATGTGGTCTGCGAATGTTTGTGGGTCTATTTGCACTTCGCTCTCGGTTTTCTGTTCCTTGGTGAGGGTTTTCACAATTTCGAAGAGCTCTCTCGGTTTGTTGTTTGATTTGAGTATGATGTTAGTGTGGTATTCTTTCTTTGTTTGGTTGATGAGTTTGTTGTATTCTTTTTGTTTTGTTAAGTATAGTGCCTGAGTGTTGGGCGATTTGGTGTGTCTCCATCGCCGTTCTAACTTCCTGAGTTCCCTTTTCTCGTTCCGTATGACTTTTGAGTAACAGGGTGTGTGATGTGCTTTGGTGCGGCGAGCTTTCTTGGGTCTGTATTCGGTGGCTTTGGCAGCAGTATTGATGATGCTGTTCCATTTTCTGATTTGTTCATCTAGATCCTCTGCTTCCGTGTTCAAGTGGGGTAGAGTGTCCTTTAGAAATTGGTCCCTGTTGAAGCTTTTAAATCTTCTTTGTGCTGGTGCGTTGTCCAGGTTCTTGTCGTGGTTTCACCCTTGTGGCATAAACTTTATTTTGATTATGTGATGGTCTGACCACGGTACAGGTGTGACATTGGGAGTTGATATGTTACCACTGTCCATTAGATAGTTGGGCGCGAATATGAGGTCTGGTGATGATCTGTGTCTGTGTGTCGGGGTATTGATCAGTTGGGTGTATTGTAAGGATCCCATAACTCATAGCAAAGCTTCTGCATCCTTTGTGTTGGTAGATTTTAGGTTGAAGTCTCCTAATAGAAGCAGGGGTTTGTGATTTGTATTGATGGCACAGACCTCTTCTAGAGTCGAGGCTAGTTCATCTGGTGGCGCATTCGGGGCTCTGTAGGTGAGGCATAGGGCCATCCATTTGTTTTCCGCAGTGATGGTGTTGCATTGGTTTGTGTTTGAGGCATTTTGTGACTTGAATCTTAGGCTGTTCCTTGCGATGCTCAAGACCCCTCCTCCTCTCCGTTGTGCGTGTGTGCAGTTGAATGCTGAGTAGGTGGATGGTACTAATTGATTAAGTAGTATGTTATCAGTGGGGGTGAGCCATGTTTCTGTGATGCACAGTATGTCAGGTCGTTGATCTTCTATGTGATCTGCTATTGTGTTAATTTTGTTTCGTATGGATCTGGTGTTGATTAGCTCTATTGTGATTTTGCTGGGGTGTTTAGTGGTCTCTGTGCTTCGTTTGTGTTTGTATGCGTGTTGGTCTTGTGCCTGTTTTGCCTCTTGTGCTTGGGTGTCTTGTGTGTGTTCCAGTGTGTATACTGGGGGTGTGTGTAGAGCAGTGCTGGATGCCATGGAGTGTTTGTTAGTAGGTTGTGGTTGGTTGCCTGAGGTGGCAGGAGATGGGTGAGGAGGAGGCTGATGGGCAGGATCAGGGTTGTGTACATGTTTTCTCTGTCGGACTTTAGTGGATGGCTGCACTTACTTTGATCTGCTGGTGTTGGTTTTCGTTTCTTTGTTGGCTGTGGTTGCCTGCTGCTGGTGGTTTTGTTGCAGCTGTTGGTTGTGTTGCTTCTGTTGCTGCACCTAAGGGCCACGCCAAAGGGCCCTCTGGCGAGGCCCTCAGACGCAGGCCCGCCAGGTTCAGGCGTGCCCTGCTGGGCCACCGCTTTTAAAGTTGCTCCCACTGCCCTGATTGGGCAGGAGCCTCTGAGTGGGAGGATTTCCCGCTCAGTTGCTCTACCCCGATTGGGGGAGCTTTAACTGCCGGCAGGTGGTGGCTGATCAGAGGGCTGCCTCTGCTTGCTGGGCTGCCACTTTTAAAGTTGCTCCCACTTCCCCCGATTGGGCAGGAGCCTCTGAGCGGGAGGATTTCCCGCTCAGTTGCTCTACCCCGATCGGGGGAGCTTCAACTGCCGGCGGGTGGTGGCTGATCAGCTGGTAACATCCCTACATCTTCCTCAGTCTCTCCGCTATGGCCTTGTTCCCTTTTAGTGCACCTTTTACCCCTCTATCATCTAGTGGTCCAACTGACTCTCTCACAAGTTGTTTGCTACGAATGTACTTGAAAAAGTCATTATTACATGTTTTTGCTTCCACAGCAAGCTTCTTCTCAAATTCTCTCTTTGTCTGCCTTATCAATGCCTTGCATCTAACTTGTCAGTGCTTGTGCTGTTTCCAGTTTTCGTCATTTTGCTCTTTTTTCCATTTCCTGAAAGATGCTTTTTTGGCAACAACAGCCTCTCTGACCTCACCTTTAAACCATGCTGGCAGTTTTTTGGACTTCCTTCCACTTTTCTTAAAGTGTGGAATACAGCTGATTGGGCTTCCAAGATAGTATTTTTAAACAACACTCAAGCTTGATGTAAGTCTCTAACCTTTGCAATTACTCCTTTTAGTTTTTTCTTAACTATTTTCCTCATTTTATCATAGTCTCTCTTTCGAAAGGTAGCACTGTGGAATTTCTTACCATCCCTCCTCCATTAATTAAATCAAACACGATCATGCTATGATCACTATTGCCAAGTGGCCCTAACACCCTTATCTCTTGCACCAGATCTGGTGTTTCACTAAGGACTAGGTCCAAAATGGCTTCCCCTCTGGTCAGTTCGTGAACCAGCTGCTCCAAGAAGTAGTTATTTATTTCATCTAGAAACTTTATCTCCCTAGCATGTCCTGCCTCTGACACTGACCCAGTCAATACTGGGGTAATTGAAATCACCCATTACTATTACTGTGCTGTAACGTTTGTTAGGTTCCATGATGTCTTTGAGCATTTCATCATCGATTTGTTCATTATGGCCAGGCGGTTGATAGTACACCCCCACTGCTATCCCCTTCTTCTTTTTACATGGAATTTCAATCCACAGAGATTCTATAGCAAATTTTGTTTCCTGCAAAACTTTAATCCTTTGTGACTCAATGCCCTCTCTAACAGAGCGTAACCCTTACACCAATTTGATCGGCTCTGTCATTATGATATAGTTTGTACCCAGGCATCACAGTGTCCCATTGGTTGTCTTCCTTCCACCATGTCTCTGAGATACCAATCATATCTAAACTCTCATTTAGTGCTATATATTCTAACTCTCCCATCTTATTTTTTAGATTTTTAGCATTTGCAAACAAGCATTTTAGAGATTGTATTTTATTCATATTAATCTAGCTATTGGTAGGCAGGAGTAATTTGGAATCTTTAAGCTCTGTCTGCTCCGTACGCAAGGGCATTTGGGCTACTTTTGTCTTTGTTGGAACCTCTCTGCTGATATACTCTAATGTCATTCTTTTGGTAGTATCCTTCAAGAATACATTGTTCTGAACCATGCGCTCTTGGGTGACTGTCGGCTCTCCCCTATTATCTAGTTTAAAAGCTGCTCTAACTCCTTTTTAAAGGTTAATGCCAGCAGCCTGGTTCCATCCCAGTGAAGGTGAAGCCCATCCCTTCGGAAGAGTCCCTCCTTTCCCCAGAATGGTCCCCAGTTCCTAACAAATCTAAAACCCTCATCCTTGCACCATCGTCTCATCCATGCATTGAGACTCTGGAGCTCTGCCTGCCTTTTGGTCCTGTGCGTGATGACCAATCATTATTTACCACGACAGCCAGGGCCAGCTATAGAGTTGGTTCAAAGTGTTGGTGCCTTAGGCAAACCTTAAGCTTTACACCCCCTCTCATTGTCAAAATCTATTTAGCTTTGAATGCCATGCTTTTTGCTGTCCTCTGGAAGTTGCTGTCCTAGGCAACTGCCTAGTTTGCCTAGTGGTTGGGCCGGCCCTGACGACAGCCTCCACCAAATTGGCATCCCCACCCCTGTAAATGATGGGTAGTGTAAAGAAGGAAGCAGTGTACATAGATAGGCAGAGAGGTAATCAGATAAGATACAGTGCACCAGTACAGATGAGAGATAAATCCTGAAAGATCTGCAGGTGATGGATAAGTTACAGTAGACAGGGACAGAGTGCACTGAGAGAGAGAGAGAAGCCCCCTCCAACTCCTGAACTCCTCTTCCCTGGCTTCACAGGCACTCTCCCCCTCCCTAGGCAGCACTTGATGTACTGGAGCAATAATAATCACAATAGCTTTATGGCTTTTAACAGCTTCTGCTTTGAATTACTGTATCTTGGAACATTCCTTCCCTTTCAATGACGTTATCAAAGAGAAGGCAATTAATCTGGCTCCATAAAACCTCACCACTAAATCTGTTTCCATAGGAAAACTTTCTAATCGTATTCCAGTTCTTACTTTCTCTCACTCCTTCTCTCTCTCCTGCCTGCCTCTGCTGGTTTAGTCTCCTTTCACTTTCATGACTCCTCTTGCTCCTCTCTCTCTTCCCTCATTCTTCCACTCCCAGTTTTTTTTCCTCTTGCTCTTAATTTCCTTTCATCTCGGCATTCTCTTTCTCTCTCTTTTTTCCTATCATTCCCTATATCTCTGCCTATTTCGGATTCCACCACTTTCATTTTCTCTTTCCTTTCCAGTCCCCCTGCCTCTGCCTTGCTGTATTTATTGCATGATGTGCAGTTTTATGATTACTCTTTTATTATAATCCACTATATTGCTACTGATGATTTTGTGGAATCTCAAATGAGAATAAATCCAACTTTCTCTTCTATGTATCTACAGCTGGTAGCAGGGATGGTTCTATCATTAGGCAGAGTTAGGCGATCACTTCAGTTGGCAACGTTTTGGGAGCAGCAAAAAATGCCCCCAAAACGCCCGAGCGAGGTTGCTTCACTCTGCCTTTTTTAAAAAAAATAAAAATAAATTATTTTCTGAAAAGGATTTGTTGCCAGGTCTGCAGCAGCAGCGAAATGCTCCTGTGGTAGGCCATGGCCTATATAATAGCCTGTACATGTATGAGAGGCCTGCAAGCTAGGTCTGAGTCCCCACCCCCACCTAGAAATAGTAGTGCTGAGAAAGATCAAAGTCAGTGAAGGTCTGAGGATCTGCCTTAAACCGCTCTAAACTGCTTTTGATAAGTTTGTGTTAATCCTTATTCAATTCTTTTATGCTGATGATAGATATGTTCCAGTGTTTTGCATTCTCACATTCTCTGAGCCTAGAAATGACCTTGTAGTAGGGATGTGTTTATGTCTAGAAACTGAGCCTTTGTTAGAATAGCCTGAGAAGGGGGAACAGGGTGTTAGGCCCAGAGAGGGTCCCTGATTGGACAGGTGCAGGGGGCGTTGGAACCAATAGAAAGTCTGCATGTATGAAGCGGAAGAAAAATGTATAAATGAGTATGTCTCTGTAAGAATGTTGCTCAGTCCTTTTTGAAGCTTGACTCTCTGAGCTTGTGCACAATAAATTGGCTTGGATCTTTGAACTGACTCCTGGTATTATTTATTGCATGCTTATCAGCTGCTACATATTCTTGGTGCGTTGGGCGGGAATGTGCGAGCAGGGGATGGTATGCAAGTGATTATACCACGACTTCTCGCCTCAAGAGGTTTGGTCCGGCTGGTGCTGCACCTGACTGATCGCAGGGGAGCCTCTGGCGCCGCCCGCTCCTCTTGTATCGGGGGGCTCCTCCTTGCCTCCGCAGGTTGTTGGTTCTGGCTGGCCGACACCTCCGAACCCGAGGGGAGTCCAGGATCCAACCCAAGAACTGGTTTGGTATTGGGAACCGGATCCGGTGAGTAGATCTTTTCTGCTACTCAGTCAGTCTGTCTGCCAGTCGGCATTCTGGAATAAGCGCTTGAGAGTCTGATCACATCTCGGGGGCGGTCCTAGTAGGTCTCAGAAGTCTTAAAGGTATAAGCAGAGACTGAACCCACCAACCCCTCAGCCAGTCAGTCAGTTAGGTTTTATTGGGATTTATTCTGTTTATTGGGATTTATTTACGTTGGGATTTATTCTGTCTTGAATGTCTGCTAGTGTGAATGAGAGGTCTTGAATACAGACCAAGCGAGGTGCATTTTCCAGGTCGCGAACAGGAGAAAGTGTTTGGTGTTTGTCTGTTGTTTGTATTTGTTATCTGTTGAAACCGCTGGTTTCCCTTCTAATGTAAGATTATTCTGTCGGGTAATTCATGAAACAGTTTACCGATTGAGAAATGGTACTGAGAAAGGACGAGGAGAAATAAAGCAACAAAACTAACTCAGGAGTCACTTCTATGTACAAAGACAGCTGCCTCTGTGATTTTATTTTTCTTCAGCATAGCGTGAGACTGGCAAGCAGAGAGAGAAGGGACATGTCTGTACAAAGGAATGTTTAGTATCGGTTAACCCTGTGAAGGCTTATTTTCAACGTTCTGCAGCTGGGTTAATTTGTGCTTATTTCAGGAAAATTGTACCTGTTTTATTCAATATGTTCTAATAGTGATGTTCCTTCTGCTATGGTCATGTATTATATATCATTTAATAAGAATGTTTAGTCAGAATTATTAACCCCATTCGAGTTCCTTAACTGTTCTTGTTCGGACCAAGTGAGAAGGATTTCTGTAGAGCTATAGGTATAATGCATTTGTGGGCTTAGCCTTGTCTTGTGTCTTTTTATGTTCAAATCTTCAGCAAGCACTGTAATGGTTCAAACAGAAATAATAGAGAAATTAAGGAAACTGCTTCTGTTTTTCCTTTGACCTTTGAAGTAGAGGTTAAGAACCCTGACAGGACTATGAAGCATCCCGAGCCAGTAGTACCAGATCGCGATTTGAAATCCTGAGGGAATGTAATGTCTGCTTTCTGAACTGTAAGATTTAAAGTAATTTCTTTTGCAGAGACATTGTTCAGCTTAAATGCTGATTACGGCTGGCAGTTAGTTTCCATGCCAAGTATTTTTATTCCAGTCATACGTAATAGATATGTGACCGTCATGTTAGGAGCCAAAGTTCTTTCTATTGGGATTGTTGTTATAACATGTTGCAAAATAATAGTTTTATATTTTAAGGACTTTATCTAAATTGTTCCTATTTAGAATGAGCACACACATCCATTATGTTTAGTCTACAGGAAAATGCAGCCTGACTGCCTGTCCCCTCTGTCTGTTGTCAAGTACGTCACCATGGGAGGGGGGGGGGGGTCAGAGTCCATGCAGATTTTGTTGAAATGTATGACTAGGAATTTTAGCAAGGGATTTGCTGGAGACTATGGAATTAGAATGTTTCTGTCCCGATTAGAAATGCTCTGTGAAAGGGAGTGGCCAGTGTTAGCTACTTCATGGCCCGTGAGGGCACCTTTGATATTTCCCATGTTCATCAGATTGTACAGAAAATATTCCCTGATCAGTTCCCCTACATAGACTCCTGGTTAAATGTTTGTGATAAAAAAAAAGTCACAAAGGAGGGGGGCCCGGAAGTCTGGAAGAAAAAAAAGCTGCCCGTTTATTCTGCCCCAGAATCTCCATTCCACTCTGTCCGTCCCAGTATCTTTATAGGTCAGTCCCCTCAGCTCTGCCACCACCTCGGGCAGAGCCTAGGGCAGGAGGGGGACACCTCCCTGCAGATGTACCCCAAGTAGTTCACCAGCCACCTCCGCAGCAACTAGCAACTGCCCTGCTCACCGGCATTTAAACCGCCGCTCCGGACGCTCATTTAAGATCAGGGAATGCAGCTGATGTCATCTTGGTGTGTGGGCGGGAACCTCTCCTCACCTCACAGACTGCCTAGCAACTGCCCTTCTCACCGGCATTTAAACCGCCGCTCCGGAGGCGCGCCCGCGCCTGAGGGCCTCGCCAGAGGGCCCTTTGGCGTGGCCCTAAGGTGGGGTCCGTGGCGAAGGATTAAAATCATACAGAAATTGTGAGTCTATTTGTCATGCCTGTAGTTTGTGAAGGTAGTCTGCTGTTCTGTTTTCTCCTATCTTTGCTATCTCTTTGTCTATCTGTTTCTCCTACTCTGTCCTATCTTATTAATGGTGTTCTTTTCTTATTTTCCATAACATAAATGTAGGATTGTAAACCGCTCTGATGCTTCTTGGCCTGAGCGGTATATCAAATGTAATAAACATAAACATGTAATAATAAACATAAACCCCCTCTTGACCGGAAGCCCCGGCTCAGTTTAAAGTACTCCGAGTGGGCCACAGTCCACCGATGACACTACAAGCAGGGATTCATTTGCCAGTTCAGGGTCACTCACAGCCAGCGCCCGAGAACATGAAGTGGAACCCAGACAGTCCCGATTGCCGTATACCTTCAGAAGTACAGCTACCAGTAAAAGGGATGGTCATGTTATACCATTACGCCAGGTCCAGGGCCTACCCACCCTTAATACTGAAAGCCAGCTGACCAACTTTGTTTCTGCCACTGATTTACTGAACTGAAAGCTGCATTATGCCTCCTACACTGAGAAACCTTAGGATTTGATTGAACTAATGAACAGTATTATGCAGACCCATCAGCCTTGATGGCTCCAAGTGGGATCCAAATAGTGCAGGCAGCCCTCACTATATACCCCATGCGATCCAGCAGCCCAGGAGAATTTGTGTATGGTAGATGCAGTTTTTGTCAGTCAGTCCCAGAGAGATATAAAACGGAAACTGCAGAAACTGGATGGATTTGCAGGCATGACAGTTAATAAAAGTTGCTCAGAAAAGTGTTTGTGAATCGTGAAAATGAATGTGACAGAGAAAGTGAACGTAAGATGAAGAAGAAAGCAGATCTTCTTGCTGCTGCTTTAGTTGAACGACGTAGAGGAGGTTTTCCTAATCGAAGGTGCAGAGGAAGTGGAAGGGGTCGTGAAAATGATCGGCTCCCACTGGGTGCGAATCAGTGCGCCCATTGCAGAGAAGAAGGACATTAGAGAAGTGAATGCCCGCATCTTGACTCCACCCCCAGGAAGGGAGGAGGGAGCACCTGGAGAACAGGAGGTTGATTTTAGAGTCATGGAAGAATAAACCGAGCACAGTGTTCCAGCAAGAGAGGGAAGCAGCTATAGAGTGAGTGGCAGCCGAAGAGGGCTACAGCATGGATGAAGACTAGGCCAGACCGGGCTCCAAGTTTCCTTGGGTCCCCAGGAGCCTATGGTCAGTCTGAAAATAGGGGACCAATATATGGACTTTATGGGGGATACAGGAGCAGAATACTAAAGCCAGTAGCCCCTTTGTTTTCTCGATGCATCACCATTGTCAGAGCTACTGGGGTAAAGGCCACAAAGCCTTTCCTGCAGAACCGCATGTGTGAACTAGGGGGACAGAAAATAACGCACCAGTTCTTGTATATGCCTGAATGCCCTATTCCACTTTTGGGCCGAGATCTGCTTGCAAAGCTCCAGGCACAGATATCCTTTGCTGAAGGGGGAGAAATGCAAATGACTGTTAACCCAAAGCCTGCTGGATTGATGGTGCTGACTGTTCCCCGAGAAGAAGAGTAGCGGTTCTATAGTGCATCTCCAATCAAGCCAGCTAGTTCCTGTATACCTCCTAACCTTTTAGCCCCACCTGAAGTATGGGCAGAAGATAATCCACCTGGCCTAGCGAAGAACATAGCCCCTGTCATCGTCACCCCCAAGCCAGGAGCAGAACCAGTGCATGTGAAGCAGTATCCTCTTCCCCGACCAGCCATTGAAGGTATCCACTGCCATTTAATGAAACTGCTGAAGTATGGACTTCTCAAGGAGTGCCAGTCACCTTGGAACACCCCCTCCTCCCAGTAAAGAAACCTGGGACAGGGGATTACCGCCCAGTACAAGATCTGAGGCGAGTGAATGCTGCAGCTGAAACTATACACCCAGTGGTACCAAATCCTTATATTCTCTTGGGACTGATCCCCGCTGAGGCTACTCATTTCACTGTCCTGGACCTGAAAGATGCCTTTTTCTGCATACGCTTAGCCCCCACCAGTCAACTTTTGTTCGCTTTTGGATGGCAAGACCCCACAACAGGAAGGCGGGGCCAACTCACCTGGACTCGATTACCCCAAGGATTTAAGAATTCACCTACTCTCTCCAGTGCTGTTTTAAATCTTTCAAGCTACTATGTGAACCCAGGAGAAAGGGTTCTTCTTCAGTATGTGGACAACTTGCTCATAGCCATCAACTCAGAAAGTGAATGTCTACAAGCCACCAGTGAACTCTTGCACCTTTTTAATGAGGCTGGATACATAGTCTGAAGAGCCAAGGCGCTATTATGTCAAACAAGTTAAATATCTGGGATTCCAGTTGTCCAGTGGAATTCGACGCCTGGGACCAGAACGCAAAGAAGCTGTATGCAGTATTCCTACTCCAACCACCAGGAGGCAAGTGAGAGCCTTCTTGGGTGCCGCAGGGTATTGTCGTATATGGATCCCCAATTTTGCGCTGCTAGCAAAACCCTTGTATCAAGCTACCAAAGGAATGGAAAAGTCTCCATTGGAATGGGGACTTGAACAGGATGCAGTCTTTCGATCTTTGAAAACCGCTCTGATGTTATCACCAGCTCTGGGTCTACCAGATGTCCAGAAAACCTTTCAGTCTCTATGTTCATGAGTCACAAGGAAATGTTCTAGGAGTGTTGACTCAATCTCTTGGATCTTGGCAACGGCCAGTAGCCTATCTGTCAAAACAATTGGATGTAGTTGCAAAAGGCTGGCCCCCTTGTTTGAGAGTTGTTGCAGCTACAGCCCTCCTAGTGAGCAAAGCTGACAAGCTCACCCTGGGACAAAATCTTCAAGTTACTGTACCGCACTTTGTTCTGACCCTTATGGAACACAAAGGAAGTTTTTGGCTCACGCATTCATGGATGTTGAAGTATGTGATAAGGAAGCTTATCATAGCTCAGGTAGGAGCTATAGAAAAGATGATGTGACTCTGAACAAGCAACCTGTCAGTTCTGGTAGAAGTAAGAAAACAGAGTTTTCACATAAAAGACTACCAGTCCCAGAATGCACCAGGTTTCCAGCAGCCATGAGAGGGGCTGAAGTGAGAAAACGTGTGTGCAATCAAGAGAGCTATGAGGTAATCCCTAAGCACTCATCTCAAAGGGCAGGGCCTGATTCAACACAGCTGCGCTGTGTTAGGGAGGAGCACACATTAGGACAGAATAAGAATAGAGCTTATTCTACAGATAACAGCTTCAGGAAAGGAGACAGCAACAGCTTCAAGCTCAAGCACCAGTATCACCTGGAGAAACAGAAGCCAAGCCAAGCGGATAGAGAAAGAAGGAAACTCTCTGGAAGGAAGAGAAGAAAGCCCATTGGATGGTCTGGGAGAGTCCAAGGCAGTACCTATACTGGGAGGTATTCCAAGTGCCAGCAGAGTCCATTGGACTGGAGTCAGCCAGAGGAATGGATTGGCAGAGATAGGAATCACCAGTGGCTACCTGGAAGAGAGAAGACTGCACGTGGAAAGGACTTTCAGACCTATGCCAGAAGGTATGTGAGGAAAGATCCAGTGTCCAGGGATCAAGATTGGAAGGCTGGACATCATAACTGGATTACATACTGGCCAGGCTATACAGAGAGGAATTATGATAGCAGGAGAGGCTCAGGTATGAACACTGATCCAGACCCTATCTATAATAGTGAATGGCAGCAAGGGAATAAGCATTCTCATGATAGTGCCTTATTGAAAGACTCATCTGTGCCAATGTATGATAGTGACCCTATGCTGATTGATGAAGGGGAAATTACAGCAGATGAGACTATTAATTACATGGACTGTTCTCTATCTAAATGCTATTGCTAGCTGTCTGTGAGCAAACACATCAGCCATCACAAAGAAACCTAACTTTGTTCTTTATTTCCACTGCAAACAGCTCTTAAAGCAGGATTTGGGTTCACACAGTAGCAGCCAGCCAGCTAAAGGGTTTCAGCTGGTCAATAGATAGTAATTAAAGCTGCACCTGATTGTGTGTGTGAGCAAGGGAGAATCACTGCTGGGATCTGCGTGGAAAATAAGCAGAAGTTAACCTAACAAGCAAAGTTTATTCATTTCTTTGTGCCTTTTTATTTGGTAATTATTTGCTAAGAAAACATTAGCTAATTGCCTGACAAGTTGAAGGTTGTTTTCTGATTTGCTTTGTGACTTTATGTTATCCATTTAAACACTGCAAGCAAGTAACCTCATTTATATTGCTACCAAGCATATTTGTGCTGGGTGAATTAAACCCCATCAATAAAAGAAGTATTTTATTGGCCTTACCACTTGGCTTCACAACTCAATTATTGTCTTCAGCTGTGTTTGGGAGTGAAAGAACTACATTACCCACAATACCTTGCAAGAATCATATGAATATATGCATCGTCAAGATTGTGTAAGTTCTCACCCTAGGCAGCCGTCTGACAAATGGTGTAGTTTTTCGGATTGCTTTTGCACCAAGAGGATTTATTTGCTGTGGATTACAAATAAAATTCAAGTTTGAAGCTGAAAGAAGATTTTTTTCCCTCATCTGCACTTTGGAGGAGAAGTGGTTGTTCCAGGAAGCTGTCCCAGATGAAAAGACCCTGTGCAAAGCTGGATTCATCACTGAGACAAGGTAATATGTACCTGGGCATGTCTAGTGGTGGATGTGTGTAAGCACAGGGGGTAATTGGAAAAAAAAAAAAAGTTGGAAAAACACACCTGGTTGGAAGGTGCTGCACTTTGGTTTTTTTTTTTTCTTTATTTCTTGCAGGGGTCAAGATGGATCCGAGGGAGATGGCTCAGTGGATGGCAGCCCAATTTAGCAAGCAGCAGGAGCTATCACAGCAGGCCCAGGACACTGCTATGAAGGCCTTAATGGAACAGCAGAAACCAGTGCTTGATCTGGTGCAAGCTCTAGTTCAGCTGCAGAGCCAAAGTGGAACAGATGCAAGACCAGCAGTTAGTACTGGTACACCACATGTGGACAATGTGGGACTCAATCAAGGGATTGGGGCATTTAATTTTGGGAAATTAACTCCAGAAGATAATGTTGATGATTTTCTAGAGTCTTTTGAAAGAGTGGCACAGGCTTTAGCATGGCCAGAGACCCAGTGGGCAGTAAGGCTGGCAGCCTCATTAACTGGAGAGGCACTTGCAGCCTACAGAGCAATGCCAGCAGCCCGGGCTTTGATTTATAAGGATGTAAAGGCAGCTATTAGAGGTCGCCTAGGGTTGTCTATTTCAGAGTATAGGCGAATGTTTAGAGCTGTTACATTGAAAGTGGGTGAGACACCCAGGGCTCTGAGTCAGAGAATCAGAAGTTTAGCTGTAAAATGGTTGGAGCCTGAGCAAAAGACAGTAGAAATGTTATTAGATATTATAATGCTGGAACAATTTATGCTTGGGGTACCTAAAGATTTGAATGTTTTTCTTATACAGCAAAATTGCCAAAATCTTGGAGAGGCAACCATGCTAGCAGAGAGATTCTTGGAGGCCACGCAGGCTTGCCATAGAATGGGTGGCCCTCTAAAGATGGATGCTGAGGCTAAATGTGCTGTATCAGAAAAGAGAATAATTAAGAATGTTTCTGAAAATGAATGTACTGTATCAAATCAGATGACACAGTGGAATAGAAAGAAATGTTTCAAGTGTGGAAAATTGGGACATTTAGAGAAGAGATGCCAGACACACACTAGTTTAATGGGTCTGGATTTAAAACAGCCCAAGGAAGGATTTCTTTTGATGGTTGATGTGCAGGGAATTACCACAAATGCATTATTAGACTCTGGGGCAGACCAGAGTATGATGTCAAAGAGGCTTTGGAAGAGGATAGAGGCCCAAGAAAGATTTGTGCCTAGAACCCCTGAAAGCCAAGTTCACATCAGATGCATTCATGGTGCTGCAACATCATATCCCACCTATAGGCTAGAGGTTAAGTGCCTGGGGGAACAAGAGGAAGTCCTATTAGCAGTGGTGCCTAGGCTACCCTTTGATTTGGTTCTAGGAAGAGACTGGCCAAGATTTAAGCAGGGTCTAGTGGAAGGACTAGGAAAGAAGGAGGGAGAAGGTTTAATGGTAGTAGCTCCCGGGCCTTTATTTGGAAGTCCTCAGACCCCAGCTAAAAAGATGGTTAAGCGTCCAGAAGACCAAGCTACCCCAAAGCAGATATTCGTCCTAAAGTACCATAAGGTCTCTGAGAAGGCCCAAGCTCCTAAGCGGGCAACCCCTCAGTCTGCTGGGTTTGACCTGTGCAGCATAGAAAATGTGACTGTACCTAGCCAAGGGAGAGCCCTGGTTGACACCGGTCTCCAAGTGGAAATACCAATTGGATGTTATGGGAGAGTAGCCCCAAGGTCCGGATTAGCCCTTACATTTTTCATCGATGTGGGTGCGGGAGTAATTGATCCCGATTACAGGGGCAATATTAAAGTTCTGTTGTTTAACTTTGGACAGAATGAGTATCACGTGAAGACAGGAGACAAAATTGCCCAATTGATTTGTGAGAGGCTGGGTTTTCCACCTGTGGAGGAGGTCACATCCCTAGAGAATTCTGAACGTGGAGCCAAAGGCTTTGGTTCTACTGATGTCAAAGGGGTTAAAAGCTTAGCTGCCACTTGTGCCCAAGAGAGGGAGGTGAGTGAAGAGGAAGATTTGGGACCCCAGATATCTGATTGTAAAGAAAAATCAGAGCCCCAAATAGGTGAGGACCTGACAATGGTACAACAGGAAGAAATTAGGAAGTTGCTTAAGGAATTCCCAGATGTGTTGACACCCATACCTGGGGAGACCCATTTGGTGGCCCATGAAATAATAACTCCACCTGGGAAATTGGTTCGTCAAAGGCCATACCGCTTGCCTGAAGCCAAAAGACAGGAGGTAGTGGCACAAGTCCAGGAGATGTTGGACATGGGGGTAATAGAGGAGTCAAAGAGTCCCTGGAATAGCCCCATAGTCCTGGTGCCGAAGCCTGATGGATCCTTAAGATTTTGTATTGACTTCCGGCAGGTAAACGCCATATCAGTTTTTGATGCATATCCAATGCCAAGAATTGAGGAGCTGTTGGACCAGCTGGGACAGGCTCAATACTTAACCACCCTTGATATGACAAAAGGATATTGGCAAATCCCTCTCACCAGGGAGTCGAAGCCGAAGACTGCGTTCAGCACCCCCGTTGGCCTTTTCCAGTTCAAGAGGATGCCTTTCGGACTGCATGGAGCAGCGGCTACCTGCCAAAGGTTAGTGGATCAGGTACTTCGACCCCACCAAAGTTATGCTTTTGCATACATGGATGATGTCATAATCCATAGTAACACCTGGGCGGAGCATTTGAAAAGGATCAGGGCAGTCTTGTGCTCTATGAAGCAAGCGGGAATCACTTTAAACCCGAAGAAGTGTGCCTTTGCGAATAGGGAGGTAAAATACCTAGGTCACCTAGTGGGAAGAGGAAAAATTAAACCTCTATTAAGTAAAATAGATAGCATCAGAAATTTTCCTCCTCCAACAACAAAGAAACAACTAAGAAGTTTCTTAGGACTTATTGGATACTACCGCCGGTTTATACCGCAATTCACAGAGAAAAGTGCCATTTTCACAGATATGCTGCGAAAGAATTGTCCAAACTAGATAAAGTGGACACCAGAAGCTGAAAAAGCGTTTTCAGTCTTAAAAGAAAAATTGTGTACAGGACCGGTATTGAAAGGAGTGGACTTCAAGAAACCCTTTCTGGTTCAAACCGATGCATCGGATGTAGGGCTAGGGGCGGTCCTATCCCAGTGCCATGATGGGGAGGAGCATCCTGTGATGTACCTAAGCAGGAAGTTGTCACCGGCTGAACAAAAGTATTCCACGATAGAAAAAGAGTGTTTGGCTATCAAGTGGTCAGTGGAGGCGTTAAGGTTTTACCTTACAGGGAGAAAGTTCCAGTTGGTCACGGATCATGCCCCACTTAAGTGGTTGCAGCAAATGAAGAACCACAATGCCAGGTTGACACGCTGGTACATGGCCTTACAGGCGTTTGATTTCCAAGTTGAACATCGTGCCGGGAAGTTACACAAGAATGCGGATGCACTTTCCCGTATTACGGACTGTAGAGAAGAAGTTTCACCAGTAAAACCAGTCCGTAATAACTTAAGCAGGGGGGTATGTGATAAGGAAGCTTATCATAGCTCAGGTAGGAGCTATAGAAAAGATGATGTGACTCTGAACAAGCAACCTGTCAGTTCTGGTAGAAGTAAGAAAACAGAGTTTTCACATAAAAGACTACCAGTCCCAGAATGCACCAGGTTTCCAGCAGCCATGAGAGGGGCTGAAGTGAGAAAACGTGTGTGCAATCAAGAGAGCTATGAGGTAATCCCTAAGCACTCATCTCAAAGGGCAGGGCCTGATTCAACACAGCTGCGCTGTGTTAGGGAGGAGCACACATTAGGACAGAATAAGAATAGAGCCTATTCTACAGATAACAGCTTCAGGAAAGGAGACAGCAACAGCTTCAAGCTCAAGCACCAGTATCACCTGGAGAAACAGAAGCCAAGCCAAGCGGATAGAGAAAGAAGGAAACTCTCTGGACGGAAGAGAAGAAAGCCCATTGGATGGTCTGGGAGAGTCCAAGGCAGTACCTATACTGGGAGGTATTCCAAGTGCCAGCAGAGTCCATTGGACTGGAGTCAGCCAGAGGAATGGATTGGCAGAGATAGGAATCACCAGTGGCTACCTGGAACTGCACGTGGAAAGGACTTTCAGACCTATGCCAGAAGGTATGTGAGGAAAGATCCAGTGTCCAGGGATCAAGATTGGAAGGCTGGACATCATAACTGGATTACATACTGGCCAGGCTATACAGAGAGGAATTATGATAGCAGGAGAGGCTCAGGTATGAACACTGATCCAGACCCTATCTATAATAGTGAATGGCAGCAAGGGAATAAGCATTCTCATGACTCCTAAGCCTAGGAATAGGAGGAACAATTCTACAATGGTTTATATCATACATCACAAACCGATCAATACGCGTTAAATTGGGTCAAGACACCTCTGAGCCATTCATACAAGGACAAGGTATTCCACAGGGCTCGGCCCTATCGGCCCTCCTTTTCAACCTATATCTCCAACCCATCACAAATATATTCAAAAAACATAAAGTCAACCACTATATATACGCAGATGACATCATGCTCACTCAACCAATAAACACAAATAATCCCAACTACCAGAACTTACTAAACTGTATCAGTGAAGCAAATACCTGGCTACAAAATAATAACCTTAGCATCAACCTAAAAAAAACTGAAGCAATGTTCGTAACAAGAAAACCAGATACTACTCTCCCAGAAACAATAACAATTAACGATACAATAATCCCAATCAAAAAGGAAGTAAAATACCTAGGCATCATAATAGACCACACACTTAGTATGATCCCTCACATAAAACAAACCGTGAAAACCATATTCTATAAACTCAAAACCATTCAACACCTACGACCAATACTAGACACACATGACTTCAGATCTGTTATCAGCACACTCATCACTCCTCACTTTGACTATTGTAATAGTCTACTTATCGGCCTCCCTCTCACAAATATTAACTTACTCCAACGAGCTCAAAACATCTGTGCCCGAGTAACAGCAAAAGCCCGCCTCACTGACCACATAACTCCCATCCTCGCTGAACTACACTGGCTTCCCATAAATAGTAGAATATCATACAAAATACTCTTAACCACATTTAAACTTATCAACGGCATATCACCTTCACATCTAACCACTCTACTACATGCTCCAAAAGAACATAGAACCCGCAGACAAAATGCAACCCACTCACTAGACATAAAAAAATCAATTCGAAAAACAAAAAAAAACCACAAGCTCAAGAGCATTCTCATATGCAGCCCCCACCATATGGAATAAACTCCCACTAAACCTCCGCAAAATAAAGGATCTCCAGACATTCCGGAAAGAACTAAAAACATATCTGTTTAAAGAACACTTTATAAACCTTAATCAACCCCCTCCATCCTCCTCACCACACCTACATAAAAATCCTCCCTAAACACAGATCAAAAAGCCTCAAACCTCAACACACATAAGAAAAACAACCCTTCGAAACCATGATTAATAACTGACTAATGTAAATATTTGACTGATGTAAATAGTTCAGCATATGTATAATTATATGCTCCATGTTATTGTTCATGAAAAGTTAATTGTACATAGTTTAAAGAAAATACTATGTTCTATGTAAAACAATGTTCAATATGTTAATTGTAAACTGTTCATTATGTTATTTGTAAACCGCCTTTGATCTTGGGAAAAAGCGGTATAAAAGAAAAGTATAAATAAATAAAAATAAAATAAATGATAGTGCCTTATTGAAAGACTCATCTGTGCCAATGTATGATAGTGACCCTATGCTGATTGATGAAGGGGAAATTACAGCAGATGAGACTATTAATTACATGGACTGTTCTCTATCTAAATGCTATTGCTAGCTGTCTGTGAGCAAACACATCAGCCATCACAAAGAAACCTAACTTTGTTCTTTATTTCCACTGCAAACAGCTCTTAAAGCAGGATTTGGGTTCACACAGTAGCAGCCAGCCAGCTAAAGGGTTTCAGCTGGTCAATAGATAGTAATTAAAGCTGCACCTGATTGTGTGTGTGAGCAAGGGAGAATCACTGCTGGGATCTGCGTGGAAAATAAGCAGAAGTTAACCTAACAAGCAAAGTTTATTCATTTCTTTGTGCCTTTTTATTTGGTAATTATTTGCTAAGAAAACATTAGCTAATTGCCTGACAAGTTGAAGGTTGTTTTCTGATTTGCTTTGTGACTTTATGTTATCCATTTAAACACTGCAAGCAAGTAACCTCATTTATATTGCTACCAAGCATATTTGTGCTGGGTGAATTAAACCCCATCAATAAAAGAAGTATTTTATTGGCCTTACCACTTGGTTTCACAACTCAATTATTGTCTTCAGCTGTGTTTGGGAGTGAAAGAACTACATTACCCACAATACCTTGCAAGACTCATATGAATATATGCATCGTCAAGATTGTGTAAGTTCTCACCCTAGGCAGCCGTCTGACAAGTATCAGAGCATGTTGATAACCCCCAGCTACAACTGAAGGTCAGTCAAGCTTTGAATCCTGCTACGCTGTTACCAGTTGGTCTTGACCCCCCCTGATCATGACTGTTTAGAAACTATGGACACTGTATTCTCAAGTCACCTGGATTTGACTGATGTTCGTTTGGAGAACCCTGAACGGACTTTCTTTGTAGATGGAAGCAGTCTTGTCATCATTAATGGACATTGTTGTGCCGGATATGCAGTGGTGACCCTTGATCGGGTAGTTGAGTCCACAGCTCTGGCCCCAGGAACTTCAGCACAGAAAGCTGAACTGATAGCTCTGACAATAAGAAAAGGGCTCTGTCTAAATGTGTATTCAGATTCCAAGTATGCCCTTACAACCTTGCATGCACATGGGGCCCTGTACAAAGAATGAGGGTTGATAATCTCAGGAAGCCATTAAGTATGGCCCCGAGATATTTACATTATCAGATGCATACTGCCTACAGACCTCAGAATTTAGGAAGAGTAGACCGTATGAATAGAACCCTGGAATCACAGTTATCTAATCTTTGTCAAGAGGTTCACCTGAAGTGGCCCCAGTTCTGAGTTCTTTCTATAGTCCTTCTTAGGATATACTTAGCCCCTACTAAGTCTTTAGGAGTTTCCCCTTTTGAGATTCTGTATGGGCGACCCCCGCCTATTGCACAAGGAATAAAAGGAGATATGCAACAGATTAGATGAAATTACTAGACAAGAACGATTGGTTTTAAGTTCTGTTTTGCAGAGTCTTCAGACATGGATACAAGCTCAGCTGCCCATCCATCTAACAGAACCCCTGCATCCTCTCAAGCCTGGAGTCTCGGTGTGGATCAAAGGGTGGAGAAAGACACCGTTGGCACCGCATTGGAAGGGACCTTATGTTGTCATCTATTAACACCAACTGCAGTTGAAGTTGCAGAACTCGAACCCTGGAATCATCACAGTCAGGTGAAGTCAGCAGCCGTTGATAACACTGTAGAAAGGAAGGCGACTACAAAAGTATTAGCTATGTGGCAATATTACCCTATACCTCAAGATGATGCTGTTACACGAGTATAATATGTGATTTAATTCCCACCCTTTCTAACTTGCGGGTGAGAATAATCAAAGGGGGGAATGTGGTAGGCCATGGCCTATATAATAGCCTGTACATGTATGAGAGGCCTGCAAGCTAGATCTGAGTCCCCACCCCCACCTAGAAATAGTAGTGCTGAGAAAGATCAAAGTCAGTGAAGGTCTGAGGATGTGCCTTAAACCACTCTAAACTGCTTTTGATAAGTTTGTGTTAATCTTTATTCAATTCTTTTATGCTGATGATAGATATGTTCCAGTGTTTTGCATTCTCACATTCTCTGAGCCTAGAAATGACCTTGTAGTAGGGATGTGTTTATGTCTAGAAACTGAGCCTTTGTTAGAATAGCCTGAGAAGGGGGAACAGGGTGTTAGGCCCAGATTGGACAGGTGCAGGGGACGTTGGAACCAATAGAAAGTCTGCATGTATCAAGCGGAAGAAAAATGTATAAATGAGTATGTCTCTGTAAGAATGTTGCTCAGTCCTTTTTGAAGCTTGACTCTCTGAGCCTGTGCACAATAAATTGGCTTGGATCTTTGAACTGACTCCTGGTATTATTTATTGCATGCTTATCAGCTGCTACACTCCCTCCCACTGATTCAGACCTGAGAAGGCAGGGGCAGCAACCCCTTCCTCCCACCAAAAAAGCTAGCAGCAAACAAAAGCACGGGATCTTTGCACCTCCAGTGCGCTTGAAAGCCCCCTTGGTCCTGCCCCTTCTGATGCATCTTTGGTCAGAGGGAGTGGGGCTGGCATGGCCTTTCTAGCATGGGGCAGACACGAAGATCCACGCTTTTGTTTGTTTTTGTTGTTTTTTTTTAAAGCTACGGTGGCTGCTGCTGCAGATATCAAGAGAGGAAGCAGCAGGTAGGGAGGGAGACAGTTTATCATTTATCACATTTTATATACTGCCCTTTGTTTTTGAACCTACAGAGTGGTTTACAGGATTCCCAATCAAGCTAAACAGGTAAAAGAAAAGGAACTCCAATGGTTACAGGATAGAGCATAAAAACGTGGCTACACAGACAACAATTATATGTAGGCAGAAGCGTTGGTTGTTACAGAGGTATGACAATACATAAATATATCTTGGGCAGCACACTTCTCCACAAGAAGCGTTGATCCTGTTTTGAACAATATAGCAATAATCCATCCTGTTATTCTAGGTATTAATTTTTTTTAATTAGACCTGCTTTCAAATGAATGTAGCCATGCTTGCAGCTGAATTTTATATGTGCAGGAGTCTGAGAGGAGCATGCCAGCTGCTGGACATGGGAAGGGGGACACAGAGAGCAAAAATACATGGGATGGGAGATGGATGCTGTACATGGGGTAAGTGGGGGTTAAAGGCTAGTTGCTGATCATGGGTGAGGGGGCAGAGGGCAGATGGTGGCAAAAGGGGCCATAGAGGGCAGATGGTGGGCATGGGGAGGGGAGATAAAGGAGAAAAGGGAGATGGAGAGCAGATGCTGCACATGGGATGGGGGAGAGAATGGAGAAGAGATGTTGGGAACAGGGGGAGGGAGAGAGGAGGGTTACTGAGCACAAAGGGAGGGATAGAAAGAAAAGAGGAATGCTGGACACAGAGGGAGGGAGAGGAGAGATGGTGGGCATAGGATGGGAGAGAAAGGGAAGATGATGGCATGGGGTATAGAGCTAGAAGGGAATGTAAGACAGGAAGGAAGGGAGGAGAGGAAGATGTGAAATGCTGGACTTGGGGTGTGGGCAGAAGCAGAGGGGAGATGCTAGAAAGAGGAAGGGAGAGAACAAGGGATGCAAATAGGAGAGGAATAGGGAGAGAGGGGAAATAGTGTACACATTGGCATGGAGTGAGAAAAAGGAGGTAAGGTGCAGGATGGAGGAGAGAGAGGGGAGAGACAATGGACAGGGGAGGAGAAAAGAGGAGAGATGGACACACAATGAGGAAGAGAGAAAGGGAAGAGTCAGGGTCGGCTCAACTAGATGGTTGTCTAGGGCAGCAACTTCTTTGGTGGGGAGGAGGCAACAAAGAACAGGATATTTACTAGCTTTTGCCTGCTGTTACCTACTCTGTCACTCTTTTTTGAATGTTGTTCTTTGATTTGCAGCCCTCTGAACTGCCCATTACCATGCCTGCCTACTTGCCATGCTGATGTCTAAAAGTGACATTGGCAAGACTACTACAATTTAATACAATGCTAGCAGCGTTCGCGCCATGAGGGTGTGCTCGAAGAGCAAGTCCTGCTCCTTGGGCGAACTTCTTGGAGCAATTCCTAGGTGATGATGACCCAGCCTTATCCTTCAGTAATCTGCTAGCTCTCTTTCTCTCACCCCAGCCTGCAGCTTCTCTTGTGGCAACATGTAACTTCTCATTTCCACTGGTAGTTTCTCTCATGGAAATCAGGCCCCAACTCTGCCCATGACGGTGATTCCCGTTCTATGAAACTTTTGGATGCTCCACTTGCTGGGACCTCCCTTTCAATGCCCGTTTTCAACAAAGATAGGCTATCTAATTCAATGTCAGCCTTGCTCTCGCTCGGTACCTCAAGCACCCCACCCAAGGGATCTCAAGGTAGCCTTACTGAATTGCAGATCCCTCAGGAATAAGACAGACCTTATTCTGGATATTATCTTGTGCCATGGCATAGATTCACTGTGGCTAGCCCAAACCTGGATAAAGGAAGTGGAGGACCCCTACATTCTACACTGTCTGCCGCCCAGTTACTCAGCCCTGCTATCACCATGGCACTCATGGGCAGGAGGGGGTGTCTCTCTTCCCTTTAAGGACTTCCTCCCTCTCATTGAACTCTCAGGGGATTCCTGGGCTGGCCCAGAAAAGCTCATCATTAAGATAGGTACATCACAACCCCTTCACATTCTGCTTCTTTACTGTGCGCCATCCCTCCGTAGTACACAATATGGGACACAACCCAACAAACTCTCTCAGATATAGCTGTGGCCCTCCCTAACTTACCAATCCTCAGAAATTTCAATATCCACTTTCATATTCCTACTAGGTTGCATAACTTCAGCTTTATCCATTTCTTAAAGAACCATAGCTTTCAGCACCTCGTCTTTGCTCCTACACACACGGCAGGGCATAACCCTGATTTTATTTGGACCCAGCATGATATCCATCCCTAGCCAATGGCTGTTTCTACCCACACACTCCCCTGGACAGATCATTTTCTAATTTGCTTTCATCTTCAAGGTTCAGTTGTTTCCCTCAGAAGCTCCCCATCAACCACAGTTATCCCTCCTTCTACTCTAGGCACCTGACCCCAGAGACTATAGCTCAATTTCCAGCAGCTAATGACCTTTTCCCATGCTACATCTTGACCATATTGTCCCCAAACTTCAGGCCGCTCTGGCCACCTAATGTTTGATCCCTTGCTACCACTCTGGCCACCATCTCTTGAAAAGGTAGCTCAGAGTTGCTGAAAGGGCCTGGTGAAAGTCGAAGGAACCAACTCTGTTCCTAGGCTCTAAAAAGCACCACTGGCACTACAGAACTCAAGTTATGATGCTAAGAGAGACTACTACTCTTCCTTGATTACTGCCTCTGCTCATAGCCCCAAAGTACTTTTTTCCATAGCTGCCCACCTCTTCACCCTATCTGCCTCCTCTCTCCTGGCTAGATCTTTGGTGGGACCATCCTCTGAAGACCTCACTGATGCCTTGACCTCTAAGATCAGCTCAGCCTCCCCCCCCCCCCCCCCGCTCAACAGCCCTTCGCAGCCTAATCTTAGAAATGTAGAAACATAGAAATATGACGACAGAAAAAGACCATATGGCCTATCTAGTCTTCCATATCAACAACTACGTCCCCTTTTTTCCTTTAGAGATCCTCTGTGTTTGTCCCATGCTTTTTTGAATTCAGTTACTGTCCTCATCTCCACCACCTCCACTGGGAGACTATTCCATGGATCCACCACTCTTTCCGCAAAGAAATATTTCCGCATATCACTCCTGAATCTATCTCCCTTCACCCTCATCCCATGTCCCCTCGTAGCAGAACGTGCTTCCAATTGAAAGAGGCTCTCCCCCTGAACATTTATGCCACAGAGGCATTTAAAGATCTCAATCATATCACCTCTATCCCGCCTTTCCTCTAAGGTGTACATATTAAGATCCTTAAGTCTGTCCTCATATGCTTTATAATGAAGACCACTAACCATTTTAGTAGCCACCCTCTGCACAGACTCCATCCTGTTCACATCCTTTTGAAGGTGCGGTCTCCAGAATTGCACACTATACTCCAATTGAGGTCGCACCAAAGACTTATACAGAGGCACTATCACCTCCTTTTTTCTGCTAGCCATTCCTCTCCGCATGCACCCAAACATCCTTCTAGCTTTTGCTGTCGACCTTTCAGCCTGTTTAGCTACTTTAAGATCATCAGACACAACCACGCCTAGGTCCTGCTCTTCTTTAGTGGACAAAAGGACTTCACCCCCTATACTATATTGCTCCCTTGGATTGCTGCAGCCCAAATGCATGACCTTACATTTTTTAACATTAAATCTCAGCTGCCAAATTCTAGACCATTCTTCAAGCTTAGCTAGATCCCTCCTCATGTTATCTACACCTTCCTGGGTGTCTACTCTATTGCAGATTTTGGTATCATCCACAAAGTGGCAAACCTTACCCGACAGCCCTTCCGCTACATCACTAACAAAGATGTTAAAAAGATCTTACTCAAACTTGAATTTCCCCCCAATTAATCTCTCTGCTCTGATGAGACAAATCATGTCCTCGAAGAAGTCCTTTTGTCTCTTAGACCCCGCTCCCTCCGATAGGCTGGGGTTTAGCATGCAGTGGATGAAGGGAGTAAGACCCAGAGAAGGCTCTGTCAGCCAATCTTCCCCCCCCCCCTCAACCTGGAAAAAGCTTTGATCTGCCCCCGGCTGAAGGGTCCTAAAGTGGACTCTTCTGATCCTGAGACACGACAGGAGCAAGGAACAAGATGAACAGTACACCCTCTCAACGTGGAACAAGACTTTTTTGCCTGCCTTCATCAGGTAGTATGTAACGAGAAACCTCCAACACAAACAAATAAAATAAATTAGATAAGAGAATGAAACCATGTAAAAAGGGACCCAAGCAGGTATATCCTCTAATAAATAAAAACACTTAAAATCACCTGTACTCATATTAAAAACCTGAATAAATACATCATTAAAAAATTCATATAGATCATTTAAAAACGTTCATAGCAATTAATCAAAAACTCTTATAAACATGAGCAATAAAAACACCAGAGGAATAAAAGGAGAAATAAAAAGAGTATTAAAAACAATGATAAATAAGGCATCTATTGTCATAAATATTGAGACTGTAAAGAACTTAGAATTAAAAAGGCAAAGAAAAGGGTAGAATACAAAGGGAATAACAAAAGGACTCACTATCTATCCACTTGAAAAACAATTGTGTGCAAAGTAGGTAATTCTATTCACTAAAGAATGTCATTAAAACAAATGAAAAAAAATGTCAAATAAACAAACATCACAGGCATAGACATAATTTCAGTCAATACACAGAAAATGTAAGGGGAACAGGCACTCAAGAGATAGCACAGCAAATGTGAGGAGCCCAGGATTTGTATTAATCGCCAACTTTACAACCGAAGTAGAGCTTATTAAGTGCAGTCATGTTGCGTCTTTGCAGCTTAAGCATATACTCACCACAATTGTAACAAAATGTATTGCGGCTGTTGTAACATTGACAAGACATTTCTGCTGTAATGAATTGTCATTTAGACAAGAATCTTACATGTCAATGCTATTGTTAAGTACACAAACTGATAGCAACATCATACATAGCATCTGTATATGAAAACTGCTTTTATAGCCTGTACTGCCAGCATCCATTCTGACTAAGCATGCCCAAGCATTCCGAGTAGTAGCATTTCCATTGCACATTGTGAACCTGCACTGAGTGCATGCCCAGGCATGCCTGGGCTAAACAAAACAGCTTACTTTCTAGGCAACCTAGGAGTGGACTTAAAATATGAGGAATTCATAAAAATAGGCGATTGCAAAAAAATGGTGCATGATAGAAAATTTGAAGGTGATTTTCATGATCAGCAACCTAAAATCCATAAGATACACCCAAAAGTGTTTAGGAATCAAAATCTTCGTTATCCAGTGTAATTGATTTGGGGTGACAGGATCATATCAGTAGTCTGAAAGGCCTTAGGAGCCAGTTTGTTAAAAACTGAGAAGAGTTGCTTTGAGAAGTTTGCATAGTTGTGGATGAGTTTAGAAAAGTGAGAGGTTTTGGCACTAAGAATAAGCTGTTCATAGTGACATTGGAGAGTATAATAGGAAGTCCTATTTACAGCAAAGAAGGATTTATACCATTTACACTCAAAAAGACTAGTTACTCACCTGTAACAGGTGTTCTCCAGGAGCAGCAGGAATCAGTCCTCACATATGGGTGTCATCGACGCCGATGAAGCCCCAGCGGAGCATTTCCCCAGCTTTCTATGAAAGCCTTTGGGAATGCAGGCACGCATGCGCGGTTCCCTTCCCGCCTAAAGGTGCCATCTTACCTCAGTCAAATGACATAGCTAAGAACAGCACACAAAAAATGTAAAAACAAACTATGTACAACTGCAACTCCCAGGGGAGGAGGGAGGGTTGTGAGGACTGATTCCTGCTGCTCCTGGAGAACACCTGTTACAGGTGAGTAACTACTCTTTCTCCAGGACCAAGCAGGAAGTCAGTCCTCACATATGGGTGACTCCCTAGCTCTGGGCTACCGAGGAGCCCAGGCTGAACAAGAGAACTCCCTCTAGTCCCAGCATCAAAGAAAAGCTTTTCACTGACACACCCTCCACCGGTAGCCCAACAGAGGGCAGGAGTTGCCTAAACCTCAAAGAGATTCCGGAGTACTGCTTGGGAAAAAGCACTGTCCCTACGGGACTCCCTTTCCAGACAATAATGGGCTGCAAAAGTCTGGCTTGAAGACCAAGTTGCAGCCCTGCAGATGTCTACCAAGGGCACAGAGCGGAGATGAGCCACTGAGGCAGCCATTGCCCTGACACGGTGGGCCGTGACCCGACCCTGCAAAAGAAGGTCAGCCGCCTTGTAAGCCCAGGTGATACAGTCAGCCACCCAGATGGACAAGGTATGCTTGGACACAGCCAACCCCAACTTATTAGGGTCAAAGGATACGAAGAGCTGAGTAGCCCTTCTATGCCCCTACGTACGGTCAAGGTAGAAGGATAAGGCCCTCCTACAGTCCAGGGTATGCAGGACTGCTTCAGCCTGGCTTGCATGAGGCCTAGGGAAGAATGTTGGAAGAACCACCTCTTGGTTAAGGTGGAAGGAGGAGACAACTTTTGGGAGGAACTTTGGATGAGTCCGAAGGACTACCCTGTTCCCATAGAAGCGAGTGTAAGGCCTATCACAGACCAGGGCCTGAAGCTCATTCACTCGCCTAGCCGAGGTAAGGGCTATCAAGAAGAGCGTCTTCCAGGACAGGAAGCGTAGAGGGCAAGGAGCCATCGGCTCAAAGGGTGGGCGATTCAGCTGCTGCAAGACCACATTCAACTCCCACTCAGGAGCAGGAGGACGGATTGGAGGCTTGAGCAAAAGCAAGCCCCTGAGAAAGCGGGACACCAAGGGGTGAACCGACAGAGAATGTCCTTCCACCAGTGAGTGGTGAGCTGCTACAGCTGAGAGGTGGACCCGAACAGAATTGGACTTAAGTCCCTGATTGGACAAATGCAGTAAGTACTGAAGCACCACTGGTACAGTACAGGAGAAAGGATCCTCTGTACATAGCTGACACCACACAGAAAACCTTTTCCATTTGAGAGCATAGGTTTTCCTAGTGGACTGTTTCCTAGAGGCTAGGACAACCTCCTCAACTTCCTGAGGTAGGCCCCAGGGAGCCAAAACTACCCTTGCAGTCTCCAGGCCATCAAATTGAGAGCTTTGAGATTGGGGTGCAGAAGGGAACCCTGCTCCTGAGAGAGAAGGTCGGGTTGCAACCCCAGAGGCAGTGGAGGATCCACGGCCAGCTGAAGCAGAAGTGGAAACCAAGGTTGTCTCGGCCACCTGGGGGCCACCAGCAGGACCGAGGCCTTGTCCTGAAGAATCTTGAACAGAGTTCGGGCCACCAAGGGCGTGGGAGGAAACGCATACAGGAGGCCCTGAGACCAGGGAATCAGAAAAGCATCCGCTGCCATCCGCAGAGGATGCGGTTGCCTGGAGCAGAACTTTGGCAGTTGCTTGTTCAGTGGACTGGCAAACAGATCTATCAAAGGGAGACCTCATTTTAGGAAGATCTTCTGAACTACCAAGGGATGCAGCTGCCACTCGTGGGGCTGCAAGATCCTGCTCAACCTGTCGGCCAGGTAGTTGTCCTGGCCTGGAAGGTACACAGCCTTGAGGAGCATGTTGTGCTTGAGGGCAAATGAGCAAAGGTCCTGAGCCTCCCGACAAAGGAGTCTGGACCCAGTCCTGCCCTGTTTGTTCACATAAAACATGGCTACCTGGTTGTCTGTCTGAACCAGGACAGATTGATGAGCCAGGGTAGGACAGAAAGCTTTGAGTGCTAATCGAATAGCCCTGAGTTCTAGGAGATTGATCTGTTGTGCAGCCTCCCAAGGAGACCACAGGCCCTGGGTGCACTTATTCAGACATTGAGCCCCCCAGTCCTGCAGGGAGGCGTCTGTGGTCAGTACCACAGTGTACCCAGGAATTTGAAAGGGCACCCCTTTCAGTAGATTGGGTGGGCGCAGCCACCAGCTGAGGGAGTCCAGAAATGGTCTGGACACCCTTATTCTGTCTCTGAGGCTGCCTGTGGCCTGTGACCACTGACTCCAAAGGCACCACTGTGCAGGCCGCATATGGAGCCTGGCATTGGGGGTTACATGAACTGTCGAAGCCATGTGGCCAAGCAGCCTCAGGCAGAGTCTGGCGGAGACCACTGACCCGCTGAGAAACTGATTTGCTAAGTCCATCAGTCTTTGGGCCCTGTTTGCTGGCAAGAATGCCTTTGCCAGGACAGAGTCCAGCCTTGCCCCTATGAACTCCAAGTTCTGGGAGGGGAGCAAAGTGGATTTTGCGAAGTTTATTACAAATCCCAAGCTTTGAAGAAGAGCAATAGTTCTGAGGTGGCCTGTCTGGCCTCCTGGCACGTCTGACCTCTGATGAGCCAGTCGTCCAGATAGGGGAAGACAAAGATGCCTTGATTTCTCAGGTAGACCGCCACCACTGCCAGGCATTTGGTAAAGACTCTGGGAGCGGAGGTTAGGCCAAAAGGCAGTACTCTGTACTGATAATGGTTTCCTCCCACAATGAACCTGAGGTACTTTCTGTGGTCTGGATGAATGAGGATGTGAGTGTACGCATCCTTTAGATCTAAGGAGCATAGCCAATCTCCCTGCTGGAGGTAGGGCAGAAGTGTTCCAAGAGTAAGCATCTTGAACTTTTCTTTCTCTAGGAACTTTTTTAGGTTCCTGAGATCCAGAATAGGTCGAAGGCCACCGGTTCTTTTGGGTACCAGGAAATACCTGCAGTAAAACCCTTGACCTTGCAAGTGGGGAGGCAAAGGCTCCACCGCTCTGTCCACCAACAGACCTTGGAGCTCTTGGAGGAGAAGATCTGTGTGCAGGGGAGGCCTTGGAGGCTCCCCTGGAAAGTATGGCGGAGGCAGTTGGTGAAAATGTAGTGCATAGCTCCTGTGGACTATGTTCAACACCCAACTGTCCCCAGTTATGTGGAGCCACTGGTGGGCAAAGAGGGCGAGGCGACCTCCTGTGCAGGGTTGGGAGAGCAGGGACTGAGAGGCTACGCTCAAGGAGTCAAAACCCCCACCCTGCTGAGTGGGAGCAGGGGCCGGAGGCTTGGGGATCCTCTGCCTACGGGGCCCATTACCCTGCCCCTTGGCTTGCTGACCCTGGGGTGCAGCTTGGGCAGCCTGATACTGAGGGTACTGTTTGTAGGCAGTGCCCTTCCTCGGGTAAAAGGGCTTCTTACCCGAGGCCTTCTTCTTGTGAGAAGGGGCAGAGGTCTTTCTAGACAGCCTTGTCCTTGTAAGGTGCCCAGTCTCAAGCTGTGCGGCCTTCTCGGCCATGGGCTTGCCAAAAAGGTTCTCACCTCTGCAAGGGACATCGACCAACTTGTCCTGAACCCATGGCTCGACGTCCGATGACTGCAGCAATGCCTGGCGTCGAGCCGTGATGCCGGCTGCCGCAACTCGGGCCGAAGCCTCGAAGCCATCGTAGGCGGCGCGGGACATAAACTTCGAGCAGTCCCGAATCCCCGAGTACAAGGACTTGAATCTCTGCAAGGGCTCCCCGGAGAGACCAGCGGAGAACCCGGCCGCTCCTTGGCCAGGTCTCGCAAGTACATGCCCATGTACAGCTGGTACGACTGGACACGGCAAGCAAGCATCGAGCCCTGGAAGCACTTTCTACCAACACCATCGAGGTTCCGTGCCTCCCTGCCAGGGGGCACCGCAGAGTGCATCTTCTGACTCTTCAGGCGATGCATGGCCGATTCCACCACCATTGAATGGTGTGGTAGCTGCGCCTTTTGAAAGCCAGGGCTCTTCCGGAGTCGATAAATCAAATCGACCCGCTTGCTTAGAACCGGCGCCGAGGCCGCTGCCTCCCACATCCGGAAGAGGAGCCGTTCCAGAATCGGAGGAAACGGGACAGTAAAGGCCTCCTTCGGAGGAGAGTCGTACTGCAGGGCCTCGAGCTCTTCGGCTCAAGGCTCTTCCTCGGGGTCCGCCGGGATAGCCAACGCGGTGGCCATATCCCGGACAAACTCCGAGAACCGGGTATCCTCCGGAAGGGATCTACTCCGGGGCTCAGACTGCGGCGAGTCCGATGGGACGCACCGAGTCTTGAATGTGTCGGGGGACTCCTCATCCTCCGTCTCCCAGGCGGACCCGTCCGACGAGGAGTCAGGATCTGACTCCGTGGGGCCCTGGAGCACCCGCCCCGACGCCGGAGGCCCCGAAAGGGAGGTCGAGGGAGACCGTGACTGAGGTCGACCTCGAGCCATCATGGACTCGAGTATCGGCTCGGTCTCCGGGGTCGACTTCGATGTCGATGTCCCGGTGGTCGGCGCAGATGTGCCAGACAGGCTGGCCATCAGTGCCCGCTGCTGCTTCATGAAGGCAGACAGTCTGCACTCCAAGGCTGTCATCCTGAGACTCAGCTCGGGAGACGCAGCAGCCACCGACTCGGGCCCCGGCGGCGCCGGGCTCGACGTCGGCTCTCTGGGAGGAGAGTCCTCGAAGACCACAGGGCTTACGTGTCCAGCAGACTCCAGCTCCACACGAGGAACTTTGGCAGGCTTCTCTTGTTCCACGGACCCGGGGCGACGGTCGGGGGTCTTAGACCTGGCCCTCGAGGAGCCAGGGACCTCCTCCTCCGACGCCCTCACGAGCTGCTTCTTCCTCTTGTGTTCCCGGTCGGGGGACCCCCTGTCCGAGGAGCCCCGACGGCGCTCGGGATCTGAATTCCGAGATGTCGAGGCCTCAGACGAGGTCCGGGCCCGGCCGGAGGCTGAGTCCGAGAAAAGCCTTTCTTTCTGCTGCTGGCGACTTCGCAGTGCCTTGGAAGACATCTTCCCACATGGTCCACACGTCTTAGGGTCATGATCAGGACCGAGGCACTGAAGGCAGCAGTTGTGTGTGTCGGTGAGAGACATCAACTTCTTACACCGATCACACTTTTTAAAACCGCTGGAAGCCATCGGGGAAAAAAGAGTCCCCGTGAGGTCAAAGGACCGGCCTTCCAGGGAAAAGCAAAAAAAGGGCGCGAACGCCAGCCACGAAGGGCAAAAACCGAAAAAGAAGAATCGGGCTCGATACCGGTGTACCGAACCCGGCGGGAGGGGAACCGGCGTCGAACCGGGAAGAAAAAATAGTGAGAATCACCGAAAAAATCAAACTTTTATCCAGGATGACAGGACACACGTCCGGTGGGCTTCTCGGAAAAAGAGAGACTGAGGTAAGATGGCACCTTTAGGCGGGAAGGGAACCGCGCATGCGTGCGTGCATTCCCAAAGGCTTTCATAGAAAGCTGGGAAAATGCTCCGCTGGGGCTTCATCGGCGTCGATGACACCCATATGTGAGGACTGACATCCTGCTTGGTCCTGGAGATTGCCTAACTTTCTTCCTAAACTCCCTTAATTTCAGCAAGAATGAGGCATGGAGTATATCTGCAACTTTAACCTGTTTAAGGGGAGCTTGCACGAATCAAAAGAAAAAGATGAGACTAGTAGGAAAAAGGAACATGAAAGAAACAAAGTTGCTGGCATTGCAAATGACCATCCATCTTCAGGTTGCCATCAGAAGACCCCCTAATTAAGCATCTGTGATTAGTATTCATATTCCTGCTTTGTGTTGTACTTTGACTTATGTATTTATTTTGATTATACATTGTCTAATTTTAACAGCATATGTATGTATTTTGGTTTGCTGTAAATCAAATTGGGTGATCTTTTGATGGACCAGAAAGGTAGTATATAAACTACATATGTTCATAATTTATGCAATGACAAAGGCCTGCTTTTTGACAGCACTTAGGATTCCCTGAGAGTGATCAGTGCTGGTGCAAGAGTATTGGGCACCCTACATGAACCTTCAGGCTTCCCCCCCCCCCACACTTTGAGATTTTAGTGATTAAACTCAACAGCCATAATTATCCCTAGACCACACCTCTCATAACAATCCTGTAAAAATGCAAAATTGGATATCATACTTTTAAATATTAAACTTTGCTTTGTTTGTATGTACTGTACTTGCTCTGTCCTCCTCTTGCACTTGCCACAGATCCCACGATCCCTGCATCAGCAGGCACCGCAGGTTCCCATACTACTTGTTGATGAAGAGATCACAGGTCTCTGTGGTAAGTGCAAAATCTCCATGGTATCTGTAGAGGAATATTGCAGGCCTTTTGTAGCTATCATCCCACATCAGCTGCCAAAGGCTGTCACACTTTAGTAAAAAGACTCATAAAGGAAGAGGGAAGATGCTGAGAGGGAAGGAGAGAGTATGGATGCAGGGAGGAGGGAATATTTACATTCTCATTTGTACCTCTCATTGATTTGAAATGTACTCTGTGGCCCTTCTTTTATAAAGTTTGGGAACTTCTGGTATACATGATCAGATCATTATGTGTGCTGAAAAAGCTAGTAATCATATCGTGGGATTCATATGACATCACAAAGCATGCAAACCTTGCTCTCATACTTTACCTAAATCACAAATCAATCCGTTTTCTGTTTTGCTCAGCATCTTTCTTCTTCCCCTTTAAGCTTCAAGGTCACTTGGAACTTCCCAAACTGGATTTACAATGCCAGAACTTTCATTTGAATTGTTCCCCAATTTTTATTCTAGCTAACCCTTTCCATGGAGACTATTATACTGGCCAAAAGTCAGATACTGCAGTTCCCACCATGGGCTGCTGCAAGTGCACTCTTGAGCCAGCCAGCCAGCAGGTGCCATTTTTGTGTGACAGCTGGAGCACCAGAGGCTGTGAATGTTGTTCCGTCTTATCCAGGAATCAAACCCAGATCTCTCACTTGTCACTATGTAGAGCTGTCCCAGTGTTATCATCCCAGCGATCATTTATTCTACTCTCAACATATATACTCCAAAGGCTCCTCCTGTGCTATTCTGGTTATGGGCTGGCAATAGCAAGGTTATGTCATTGCTTGCTGATTCTCAGCCTACTGCCTGCCTCTTGCAGAGAATGGCACAGCTGTCCTCTGAGGGCATTACGGAACAGCAGAAGTAGCCACAGCTTTCATCATGCTAAACTGGTTGCTAAAACAGAAGCGGCTCTTTCTGAATCAGGATGCTGGTTCTGTGCTCTGGGGAATGAGCTAAGGGAGCAGGCAGGGTTCGCAGACGGCTATTAGGGAGGCTGAGTTAAAATCCTATTAGTTTGAGCTACAAATTTGATTATCGGCACCTAGAATTACCAGCCTGGCAACTGAGAGCTAATTTAAAGCCAATCACCAGCAATCCACTGGCGTCATTAGTTAGCCTGTGCATATATGGGTGCGTGTATGAGGAGGAATAGATGAGTGGGGGGAGGGGGGAATCTGTAGAGGGTCTGTCCTATTAATGCAAACTGCTGCAGTTGTCTGGGGAAGGGAGAGAAATCTTAATCTTATTCTGTCAGCCAGCTGTTATTTAATATTTTCCAGTTTAACTTGATCAGATACTTTCATATGCTTTCCTATGTACTTTCTGCACTTCTTTTGATTATTAAAAAAACATATAAAAGATGTCTAAAGAATTAAAGTGTCACTTGTTTCTCCCTGTCTACCTATTTGTTTACCACCATGCGAGCCCCTCAGTCTGACTTCTATCAGGGGTCATCAGCATTTTCACTGATTTGTCATCCTTTTCTCTAATGTACAGGCAATGGACTCAGCACCTGCTGTGGGCAAGGGAACAGAACTGAGCTTTCCCTAGTTGCCTTCCCTGTCTGCTGTTTGGTCAGCCAGTAACCGTCAACATACATACAGTATGTAGCCCTCCACAAGTTTGTGATCCCTCTCTGGGTATGGATTCTCTGAGGGGAGACTTCGGTACACACTTCAAGGAAACATCAGCACACATCAAGATAAATCAGCACACATCAGCCAACAGCCTACACACCCTCATTCAACCAGACAACAGCACTCGTCCTAGAAGAAAACAAACACGCAACCGAGTCAGCACCCCAGGTGAATTCAAACACACACGCAAGGACACAACAGACAGAGCTCTCTCCATGGCTGCTCCAACTATATGGAACAAACTACCAGACGACTTGAGGACAACTACAGACCTCAAAGACTTTAGAAAACAGCTAAAACCATGCTGTTCATAGAACACTATGGACACATCACATAACCTAAGAGAATGTATACAGCACATATTGCTGCCTGTACAGATAATGTTTTACAGCACCACTGTATATAGCCCACACTGTACATAGCTCAAACCATTCTAGCACGCAACACACCACACCTTGTACATAGCTCACCCCAATCTAGCACACGATACAACACACACTCAACTAAATTGCACCCTCACTGCATGATTAACACACTCACTTTACCCGATTGTTTGCTGTGATACCACCTTGATTAATATGATAAGGCGGTTTAAAAATACTGTTAAATAAATAAATAAATAAATGTCATTTAGGCTACCACCCTTGGGATACAGGGTCCTGGAATGGGACCAACTTTACAGAGTTGCCAAGTTACCCAGTTTCATGAGTGAGACTGTACCAGTTCTGTTTTTAAATTTGCTTGCAATGCAGTATAGTATTTCTAGTCCCTCATTTTATCCATTGGAATCAATGCTTTATGTCCCATAATGCATTAGAATGAGATTGTCAGAAATGCAGGACTGGCTTAAAATCTGGATTATCTGGCAGTTCTGCACCTAGGAAGGCTGTTGGTCCCTGGAATCACTCTCTCAATACTTTTCCACTTTCAAAAACTGCAGTCCTGTCCAGGTTTTGTTCTGAACCCATCCAGTTTGTTCTAAACCCATCAAGTTTGTAAACCATGCTGATCATGAATAGTGCAGTATAAAACCAAAGAATTAAATAAAATAAATGTTTAAAATACTCAGTAAACTTAAGACAAGTGGAAGTAAATAATACTTCTGAGCAGCACTGTACCTAGCCCTGTGCAAGTGGTGCAGCCGCATAGAGGGGGCAAAAGGATTAGGGGCGCATGGCAGGCTGCTTGCCCCAGCCTGCCCCCCACACCCCCGTGTTGCCCTGCCGCCACCGCCACTTTTTTGTTTTCTCAGAGGCGGTGGCAGCAGCAGCAGCAGCAGTGAGGCAGAGCAATGTTTGTAGGCAGGTCAGGTCTCTCCTTCCCTTCTCTGATATAGGTTGCGACAGAAGAGGGAGAGACCAGGCCAGCCATTCAAATGCGGGTCTGCCTCACTGCTGCTGCTGCTGCCGCCGCCGCCGTCTCTAAGAAAACAAAAAAGTGGCGGCAGCGGCAGTAGAACAATGCGGGAAAGGGGGGGGGGGGGTCTAGAAGAGGAAATAGCACAGGACGTAATCATGGCTTGGTACGGCCCTGCTTCCAAGTATGAAATAGTAAAGTTACAGTTTAATTCACCTTCTCTTCATTCTTAGGTTGAGAAAACTCTTTTTTTTTGCACTCTGAGACTCTGCCAAGCAAAGGCAAATCCTGCCTTATCCAAATGCTAATCAAGTACTTCTACATCACTGGAGACTGGACGCAGGCTGAGGCAGCAGGCAATTCTCCCATAGAACCTCAGCCCTTCTGGATCCAAATCCTAGGGTTGTCTTTTGAATCCTCTCAATTTTCCACTGAGATTCAGGGATCTTTTTCTTCTCCTTTCTGCAGGGGCTTCTTTCTGCTCCTGTCTGGTTTATTTAGTTAATAATCGTGTCTTGGCTTAGCCAGTCAAAGCAGAAAGTCACATTTAATGGTAAAATGAAAACTGCCTTTGGGCTGCACTATTCATACCAATCAGTTTTCCCTTCATTTTGAAGGCTCCTCTTACCATTACTCATTAGTAAGATGAGCCCTCTTGATTCTGGAAAACACAGGGTACCATAAAAGGTTACATATAAACCTGGTAGAGCTGGTAGGAGTCTCTATCTTGGACTTGGACTTGTCCTTGATATCAAGGATCGAAATAAGAGAGGCCAGGAAATACAAAAAGACAAGGAAACAATACCAAATATAAATAGTAAAAATAAATTTAATAAATACATATTAATTAAAACAACTGCCATAAAGAATCGACTTGGCCATGTTTCAGCTAGCCTGTAGCGGCATAGCTGCAGATGAAAACTGAAGCAGTGTCAGCAGCTGTTCAGGCCTCTGACTCAGCACTGTGAGCATGCTCAGTATTCATGGGAGTACCTCCTGATGCTGATCCCACAAGATCAGTATTGGGAAGTGCTAGTTCATCAGTACTCGATGTGCTCACAGTGCCACATTAGAGGCTTGAAGTGCCACTGGCACTGCTTCTGTGCTCATCTGCAGCCACACCTGCATCAGTTTCGTCAGTTGGCAGGGCTTGGAGATTCTCATTAACTAAGGGACACTTTTAGGATAGGCAGTATATAAAGTATGCCATACATAAGACTGGAACATTTTGGTGGAGGGGGAAGGCACAGTGGGATGAGGAGAGAAAAGCAGGGGAAAGATGGTGGGGAGGAAAGGAGAAGGCAGAGGAAATGGGTGCTGTGCTGGAAAAGGGGAAAGAAGGTAGGAGGAATAATTCTGGTTATATAGGTCAGGATTGGAGTGCACTGGTTGAGCTCTAAGGATTGAAAGATTCTGAAAGTGGGCTACCATAGGCAGAGGTGGCTCTATAATTAGGTGGTGTGCCTCAGGTGGCAAACTTTTGGGGGCGGCAGAAATGCCCCCAAAAGAGCCGCCTCACTCCACCTTCGAAAAAAAAAAAATCCGATGGAAGAGCTGCTGCCAGGAAGTACCCCGTGGCCGCAATGGAAGAGCCCTCTCCTCTCCCTCAGCACCGCTGGCTTTACAGAGTTGCGAAGGGAGAGTTTCCCTTTCTCACGGCTCTGCTAAGCCCACTGGCGCTGATGGGAAACAGGAAATGCCGTTTCCCATCAGCGTCGCTGGGCTTAACAGAGCTGCGAGAAAGGGAAACTCTCCCTTCACAGCTCTGTAAAGCCAGCGGAAGAGAGGAGGGCTCTGCTGGAGCGGCCACGGGGCACTTCCCAGCAGCAGCTTCGGCTTCAGCAGCAAGTTTATTTTAATTTCAATTTCCCTGGGGTGGGGGAGGCTGGGACTGGAAATGGTCAGATGGGGGGGTTAGTACTGGAAGGGGGCTGGTGGGGGGGCTTAGGACTGGTAATGGGCTATGGGGAGGTAGGACTGGAAGTGGGCTGATGGGGGGTAGGACTGCTAATGGGCTATGGGGGGGTTAGGACTGGTAATGGGCTATAGGGGGGCTGGACTCGAAATGGGCTGATCGGGAGGGGGCTAGGGCTGGTAATGGACTTTCGGGGGTGGCTAGGACTGGAAATGGGCTGATGGGGGGGTTAGGGCTGGAAGTGGGCTATGGGGGGTTAGAACTGGAAATGGGCTGATCGGGAGGGGGGCTAGGGTTGGTAATGGGCTATCGGGGGTGGCTAAGACTGGAAATGGGCTGATGGGGGGTTAGAATTGGAAATGGGCTGTTTGGGAGGGGGGCTAGGACTGGAAATGGGCTGATGGGGTAGGACTGGAAGTGGGCTGATGGGGGGGTTAGGACTGGAAGTGGGCTGATAGGGAGGTAGGACTGGAAGTGGGCTGATGGGGGGTTAGGACTGGTAATGGGCTATTGGGGTTAGAACTGGAAATGAGCTGATGGAGAGGGTGGGCTAGAGTTGGTAATGGGCTATCGGGGGTGGCTAAGATGGGAAATGGGCTGATGGGGGGGATTAGAACTGGAAATGGGCTGTTTGGGAGGGGGCTAGGACTGGAAATGGGCTGATGGGGGGTTAGAACTGGAAATGGGCTGATCGGGAGGGGGGCTAGGACTGGTAATGGACTGATTGGTGGGGTTAGGCCTACAAATGGGCTGATTAGGGAGGCTAGGACAGGAAATGGACTTATTGGGAGGGGGGTTAGGACTGGTAATGGGCAATTGGGGGGCTAGCACCGGAAATGAGCTATGTGGTAATGAGCTGATTGGAGGGCTAGGACTAGAGTGGGCTGATAAGGGGGACAGGACTGGAAATGGGCTGGGACTTGAAACAGGCTAATGGGGGAGGAAAGGAGAGTGCTGCTGGCCCTGGAAGAAAACTAGGGGCTAGGGCTACAAATGGGCTGATGCAGGAGGATGTTAGAATAGGACTGGAAGGGAGTGGATAATGAGAGGGTCTGCCAGGGGAAGGAGGGGGCAGAAAGGGAGCTGACACAGGGGAAGGAGGGGGATGGAAAGGAGCTGACACCTGGGATGTACTAAAGGGGGACTGGAAGGGAGCTGACACTTGGAGATGGGAGTGGTAGGTGGCTGGGTAATGGGGAGGAGGCTGGAAGGGAGCTGACATGTGAATGGCACTGGAAGAAGGATGGACAGAGGGTAGGGCGACTGAAAGGGAGCTGACTGGGGGGTGGCACTGAGAGTGGACGTCTGATATCTGGGATGGTATTTGGACTAGAAGGGGCTGGACAGTGGGGAAGGAGGGGGACTGGAAGGAAATGGACACCAGTAGCAGTCGTGGCAATGCAAGGCAGTTGACATTGGAAGGTACTGGGAGGGGAGGACTGGAAAGGGGGCTGATACTGGGGAGGGTTACTGGAACTGGAAATGGGCTGATGGAAGGAAGTGAACAACACAAAAGAAGAGATAAAAAATGGCAGATGGACCATAGCCCACAGAAAGAAAGCTAAGAGGACAGGAAAGCAGAAGCCTCGGATCGGGACCAGTATGATCAGAAAATAAAATGGTCAGACAACAAAGGTAGAAAAAATAATTTTATTTCATTTTAGTGACTGGACTTTGTGCTATTTTTATATTTTATACAGTATTGGGGAACTGCATCTCTTATTTATCTGATGTTGCACTGCATGTGGACTCTGGCTTCTTGGGGTTTCAATTTAAATTTTGTCTACATATTTTTATTTTTACTTTAGATTGTGGTTACTTATTCTGTCCTTGGTGAGGGTCGATGTTGTGAGTGTGTGACTGAGGTCAGGTGTTCTGTTAACATGGAGTTTGTACATAAAGATCTATACTATACTGTAGTAATTTGACTTGTTCAGCTTTTCAAATAGGTTTATGGATGTTTCAGGGCCCACTGTAGTATTTAAAGTGACGCTTTTTTGGATGGTCTCCTTATATGAGTTTTGGAAGTTTGTGCTGTATGGTAAGTTTGCTCTTTGTTGTAGGGTTTTGTATTAGTTCACAATATGCCTGGCATTGGAGAATAGTGGTTGTTGTTGCTGTTAGTGAGATGATCAGAATCAGATTTTTTTTTAAAATATTGAGTTCTGTGAGTGAATGTCCTGGTTCTGCTCTGTACCCAGGGGCGGCCCAAGGGGGGTGCGGGGCCATGTACGGAGACTCGGTGCGGAGCCTCATTTGCATAAGTGGCCTTATTTGCATAAATATTTGCATAATGTTACCATACACTAACTTTTAGTAAACATGTCTCTTAATGAGGGTATGGATAAAGAAAGACTAAAAGATTTCTACATTACTATAATCCAGTGCCAACCGCCAGGCACATTAGGAACTACTACAAACGCTGCCCATTTAGAACCCATAGCAAACCCGCCATATCCTGACAGCATTACCAGGACTCACAAAGCACCATACCCTACCTATCAAAAGGCAACACTGCAAATATTAAACCAATACATTTCAGAGAATACTGGGGAAAGAGAACAAGTGGCAACGTCAAATAGAATTACATAAACAGAATACCTCAGCTCAGTTACACATGCAGAACATAGACCATCACCAAACAAGGAATCACAATTTAGAAACAGGAAGGCAATAATTAAACTGGGAACCCCAAAAGCCAAACTTGGAATGTACAACACCACTGTAGAAATAAACTATAAATTAATTTCCTCTTGTACCAAACAAAGCGCAGACGTTAATGATGCACATTTCCCAGAGCTTCATATTCCAGTTAGTAAATTCAAAATAAAGAGATATCTTTCTACCTTTTGTGCATTTTTTTTCAGTTGCAATTGCTCCAGCCACTTTCTTCTGTCTGGTTTCTTCATGTTTTCTGCTAACTCTCCATCGTCTGCTGTCCATTTGTTCTTTCTTCTCTCTTCTAGTTTTTTTTTTTTCCATTCTCTCTCTCTACATCTGCTTTAACATACTAATCTTTCTCCTTTTGCTCTTTCCTCATTCCTATTTCATCCACACAAATTTTAGCCCTCCATCCTCAATCCCCACTTACTCTCCCAATAACCGGCCAATTGTAGATTTTTCATCCCTCCCACACAAAATATTTTTCCCCTCTCCATTTTACTCTCCCAGCCCCATCCCATTCTAATCCTCCCCCAACATCAGCTCCCTTCTAGTTCCAGTCTCACCCAGCATCCATTCCCTTCTAGTCCCTGCATCAGCCCATTTCCAGTCCTACCCCCCATCAACCCATTTCCGGTCCTAGCTCCCCCATCCATTTTCAGTCTGAGTCCCTTCATCAGCTCATTTCCAATCCTAGCCCCCCATCAGCCCATTTCTAGTCATTTCCTAGCCCCACCATCAGCCCATGTCAAATCCTAGCTCCCCTCCACTCAGCCCAATTCCAGTCCAAGCCCCCCCATGAGCCTACTTCCAGTTCTAGCCCCTCCATGAGTCCATTTCAATTCAAGCCCCCCCAACAGCCCATTTCCAGTACCAGTCCTAGCCCCCCATCAACCCACTTCCAGTCCTAACCCCCCCATCACCCCATTTTCAGTTTAAGCCCCCCCTATAACCCATTACCAGTCCTAACCCCCCATCAGTCCACTTCCAGTCTTAACCCCATCAGCCCATTTCCAGTCAGCCCCACATAGCCCACTGCCAGTCCTAACCCCCCCATCAGCCCACAGCCCATTACCAGTCCTAACCACATCAGCCCACCTCAAGTCCTAACCCCTCCCCATCAGCCCATGTCCTGTCCTAGCCCCCCCATAGCCCATTACCAGTCCTAACCCCCCATCACCCCATTTCCAGACAGCCCCCATCAGCCCACAGCCCAATACCAGTCTTAACCCCCCCCAGCCCATTACCAGCCCTAACCCCCCATCACCCCATTTCCAGACAGCCCCCATCAGCCCACAGCCCATTACCAGTCTTAACCCCCCCATAGCACATTACCAGTCCTAACCCCCCAATAGCTCACAGTCCATTACCAGTCCTAACCCCTCCCCATCAGCCCATTTCCTGTCCTAGCCCCCCCCTAGCCCATTACCAGTCTTAACCCCCCCAGCCCATTACCAGTCCTAAACCCCCATCACCCAATTTCCAGACAGCCCCCATCAGCCCACAGCCCATTACCAGTCTTAACCCCCCCGCCCATTACGTCTTAACCAACCCCCCCCGCCCATTACCAGTCTTCACCCCCCCCATTACCAGTCTTAACCCCACCCGCCGCAGCCCATTACCAGTCTTAACCCCCCCCCGCCGCAGCCCATTACCAGTCTTAACACCCCCCCGCAGCCCATTACCAGTCTTAACACACCCCCCCAGCCCAGCCCAGTACCAGTCTTAACACCCCCCCCAGCCCATTACCAGTCTTAACACCCCCCCAGCCCAGCCCAGCCCAGCACCAGTCTTAACACCCCCCCAGCCCAGCCCAGCCCAGCACCAGTCTTAACACCCCCCAGCCCAGCCCAGCCCCAGTCTTAATCCCCCCCAGCCCAGCCCAGCCCAGCACCAGTCCAGCCCAGCACCAGTCTTAACACCCCAGCACAGCCTTAACAGCCCCCCCCCCATATCGGCGTATGGCAAATTTAAAATTAAAAAAAAGCCCTGGCTCTGGCTGCTGCCGCTGCCGCCGCGGTAGCAGCAGAATGGAGTGTCCCACGGGGCCCCCTCTCCTCACTGAGCCTCTTTGCAAGGGCTTTCAGATTCGCGAAGGGAGAGTGTCTCCCTCGCGTCTCTGTTAAGCCCGCAGGGGCTAATGGGAAATTTCCCATCAGCCCCTCGCGTCTAAAGGGGCAGATGGGAAATTTCCCATTAGCCCCTGCGGGCTTAACAGAGACGCGAGGGAGACACTCTCCCTTCGCGAATCTGAAAGCCCTTGCAGAGAGGCTCAGCGAGGAGAGGGGGCCCCGCGGGACACTCCATTTTGCCGCGGAGGCCGCGGCAGCAGCCAAAGCCAGCTTTTTTTTTTTAATATAATTTTAAAAAAAAAAGCAGAATGTTCTTTGCGCGGGGCCCCCTGAAACGCGGGGCCCTGTGCAAAGAACCTTCTTGCTCAATGGACGGGCCGGCCCTGTCTGTACCTACTGTGAATGCAAAATATATGTTGAAAAAGAAAAAGCAAGAACCATAACGCAGTTTATAACAAAATAAAAATTAGTTATAATTTAGTTTTATAAACTGTGCTGTTGGTTCTTGCTGTCTTTTAGTTACTTGATGTGCAAACGGGACCGTACTTAGACCTGTGCAAGCAGGGAAGCCACATAGGGTGGAAAGGCTTGGGGGGCACATTTCAGCTGTCTGCTTTTGCCCTGCCTTCCCTGTCAGGACAATAGCTGGCAGCCAAAATGTGCTCCCCAAGCCTTTTCGCAGCACTTTAAGCAGGTCTGGTTCCTCCCTCTTCTAACGCGATGTCAGAGTAGGGAGGGACAGATCTGCTTAAAGTGCAGGTGCCTTTCAGATCGGGCGCATGCCCCCCTCCTCCTGCCCATACCTCCGTCCAGCGCTGCCTGCTGTTTCCCTGCTGCCAGAGCCACCATGAAAAAAACAGAGGGCAACAGGGAAAGAGCAGGCAGTGCTGGACGGAGGTATGGGGGAGAGGGGGGGGCGTGCGCCCGAGCTGCAAGTTGCACAGGGTGCGATTGCAGCTCGATACGGCCCTGTGTGCAAGTATCTTGCATTTCCTCCATATAATCTAATTGGCTTTTTGGTTTGGTTCAGTCTCTGATTGGATTTCTGAAAAAGCTCCGCCCTCTCTAAGGTGGAGGGGGAGTGGGTCATTTCAGACTTCGCCTCAGGCAGCAGATTGCCTTGAGCCGCCCCTTACCGTAGGTCAGACAGGAAAGGACTGAAAATTACTGCCTATTTGAGGGCTCTAAGACTGAAGAAGCAGGACTCATGCTAGGAAGTACAGAGGTATATTAAAACCAATTTGTGGTTTAATTTAGTTTGTGAGAGCAAGGAAAGCACAGTTACTTACCTGTAACAGGTGATCTCTAGGAACAGCAGGAATTAGTCTTCACATATGGGGTATCGTCGGTACCGACGGAGCCTGCGCGGGAACGCTCCCCAGCGTCCAAAAGGAAAGCTTTTGGGAGCATTCCACAGCGCCTGTGCATTGCCTTCCCGCCTTTCCCAACCGTCTCTCTCCAGTTCGAGTTTTAAAGCTGAGACAAAGAGAGAGAGAGGAAAGGAAAAATAGATAGAGAGATACAACTCCTAGAGGAGGTGGGAGGGTTGTGAAGACTAATTCCTGCTGTTCCCAGAGATCACCTGTTACAGGTAAGTAACTGTGCTATCTCCAGGAACAAGCAGGAATGAGTTTTCACATATGGGGACTCCCCAGCTAGAGATGCCTGGGAGATCACCCAGATTGTGAGCCCCTGGAGGGCTCCATCTCCACCTATGAATCTCAGGCATCCAGACAGGGATGGAGGGCAGGAGTTGATTAGGTATGGAACAGGTGTTTGAGAACAGCCTGACCAAACAAGGCATCCCGGTGGGAATCCTTGTCCAAGCAGTAATGGGCTGTGAAGGTATGAACCGAGGCCCAGGAGGCTGCTCAACAGATTTGGTCGATGGACACAGAGTTTAGATGAGCCACAGAGGCTGCCATGGCCCTCACATTGTGAGCTGTGACATGGCCTTCCAGAGAAAGATTCCTACTCTGGTAGGCGAAGGAAATACACTGAGCAATCCAATTGGACAGAGTTCTCTTAGAGACTGGAAGTCCTAAATGGGAAGGATCAAAAGTAACAAAAAGTTGAGAGGACTTTCTATGTTGCTGTGTTCTTTGTAAATAGAAAGCAAGTGATCTTTTGCAATCCAGGGTATGAAGACTCATCTCTGCACTTGATGCATGAGGTCCTGGAAAGAAGACAGGTAAATATACCTCCTGGTTCAGATGAAAAGGTGAGACCACTTTAGGCATTAAGTGTGGATCAGTTCTGAGAACTACCTTGTCATGATGGAACCTTGTATAAGGAGGATTAGCCACTAGAGCTTGCAACTCACTGATACGGCGAGCTGAGGTGAGTGCAATGAGAAAAATAACCTTCCAAGAAAGGAATTTCAAGGAGGTAGTGGCTAAGGGTTCAAAGGGTGGCTTCATAAGCTGGCCAAGAACCAAATTTAAGTCCCATGCCACTGGAGGTGGTCTAATGGGAGGTTTAGTTAAAAGAAGGCCTCTCATGAATCTTGCTATAAGAGGATGAGAGGAAATGGGTTGTCCATTAAGAGGCTTCAGGGATGCTGCAATAGCACTCAAATGGACCCTGATTGAATTTGTTTTAAGGCCTGCATGGGATAAATGCAGCAAATAGTCTAGTAAAGAATTCAAAGGTATTGCAGAAGGGTTAAGACCATTTTCTGCACACCAAATGGAAAATCTTTTCCATTTAAAAGCATAAGAGCGTCTGGTGGAAGGCTTTCTGGAAGCATGAAGGATATCCTTCACTTGCTGAGAAAGGTGTAAATCTTGAAGGTCTAGGCCTTCAGCAACCAGGCCCTGAGATGAAGAGACTGAGGATTTGGATGCCACAGGGTTCCCTCCTCTTGGGAGAGGAGATCTGGAGCAGACCCCAGGTCCAGGGAGGGAGCTTGAGAGAGATGCAGAAGTAGAGGGTACCACACTTGGCGTGGCCAATGTGGTGCTATGAGGATCATAGACCCCTTGTCTCTCTGAAGCTTGAACAGAGTCTTGGGGATTAGGGGAATAGGTGGAAAGGTATAGAGGAAGTCTTGCCCCCAGTGAAGGAGGAGGGCATCCCTGGCCTGAACTCCCTGACATGGAATCCTGGAACAAAACCGGGGAAGTTTGGCATTCCACGGACTTGCAAACAGGTCTATGTCTGGGGTACCTCAAATCCGAAAAATTCTGGCTATCTGGTCCCCATGGAGGGACCATTCGTGTGGAAGCAGAACTCGACTGAGTCTGTCTGCCCAAGAGTTTTGAACCCCTGGAAGATACACTGCCATGAGATGGATTTGATGCTCTCTGGCGAAGGCCCACAATCTCAGAGCTTCGTTGCAAAGCGACAGAGAGCCCATCCCACCCTGCTTGTTCACATAGAACATGGCTACCTGATTGTCTGTATGGATGAGGACTGTCTTGTAGCTGAGCAGGGTGTGAAATACTCTGAGAACCAAGAAGATTGCCCTGAGCTCTAAGAGGTTGATATGAAGAGATGTCTCCTGTGGAGACCAGATGCCTTGAGTTGAGAGATCTTGGAGATGAGCTCCCCAACCCCTTGGAGAGGCATCTGTTGTAAGGGTTGCTTGGGGTAGCACCTGTTGAAAGGGGGACCCCAACAACAGATTTTGAGTGGACTTCCACCAGTGGAGGGACCAAAAGAGGCGACTGGAGGTTGCTATTTTGTCTGACAGGCAGCCTGATGCCTGGGTCCATTGGGAGGATAGAGTCCACTGAGCTGCCCTCATGTGAAGGCGAGCATAAGGAACCACATGCACTGTGGATGCCATGTGGCCTAAGAGTTGCAACATCTCTCGAGCAGTTAAATGGGATTTTAAGAGGCTAACTTCACCAGGCGTAGGCAACGGGCCTGGGGAAGATAGGTCCTTGCAGTTGTGGTATCCAGTAAGGCCCCTATGAACTCTAGAGACTGAGTAGGGGTGAGATGGGATTTTGGAATGTTGATTACCAGTCCCAGATACTGAAGAACATGCCTTGTGCAGGCCAGGGAAGTCTGAGCCTCTGATTGGGATGTGGCTCGGATGAGCCAGTCGTCCAGATATGGGAATAAGAATATCCCCAGAGTGCGTAGAAATGCAGCTACTACTGCCATGCATTTTGTGAACACTCTTGGAGCAAAGGCCAGACCGAAAGGAAGCACTCTGTATTGGTAGTGCTTCCCTTGGTAAAGGAACCGAAGGAACCTTCTGTGTGTTGGATGGATGAGGACATGGGTGTACGCATCCTTGAGGTCTAGAGAACAAAGCCAGTCCTGACTCTGGAGGTATGGAAGGAGAGTACCAAGAGAAATCATCTTGAATTTCTCCTTGCATAGAAACTTGTTCAACTCTCTGAGATCTAGGATGGGTCTGTAGCCCCCTGTTTTCTTTGGGATGAGAAAATAGGGGGAGTAGAACCCTGAGCCCAGTTGAAGAAGGGGTACTTCTTCTATTGCCCCTTGGGCAAGAAGGGTAGCAATCTCCTGACCTAGAAGGTTGAGAAGAGATGTTGGAGAGTTGAACTGTTTCACCATGGTGTGAGGAGGAAGGTTTGAGAAATGTAGCTTGTATCCCTCTCTTATAATGGAGAGGGTCCAGTGCTCTGCTGTGATTTGTTCCCATCTGGGAGCAAAGTGAGCTAACCTTCCTGGAATGGTGAGAGGCTCTGGATGTTCTAGAGCCAGAAATGCTAAGTTCTCTAGTGGAAAGTCAAAGGCCCTGAGGAGGCTGAGGCTGTTGGGCCATAGCAGTCCTCGCAGCCTGAGGCTTGGCCTGTTTTGGTTGTTGTTGCCTCTTTGTAGCAAAACGACCCTGAGAAGAGGCGTGAGCATAACCAGAAGAAAATTTCCCTTTTTTTGGGAAAGATACTTTCTTGAATAACCTCTTCTTGAAAGGAGTAGTAGTAGACTTTGAAAGTCTATCTAAAGCAGAATTTTCAGCATCCATCTGGTTGGCTTTTGCTTGCCAATCCTTGCCAGATTTTCCCCTGTACAGGGAAGGTTGCCCAGACCATCCTGTACCCAGGATTCCAAATCAGCAGCTTCTAACCAAGCTACTCTGCGTGCGCCTATGGCAATAGCCGAAGCTCTACTGGCACCCTCAAAGGAGTCAAAGGCTGCACGGTTGGAAAACTTGGATACATCCTGTGCATGTTTAAGCCAGGTAATATATTCTTCTCTCTTATCTTCTGACATAAAAGGAGATAAGGTGTGTAGATGGTCTGTAACCTCTTTTAGAAACATCCCCATATAGAGACTATAGGAGTTGATTCTGGCTACAAGCATACTGGCCTGGAAGACTTTCCTGCCAAAAGCATCTAGGGTTCTGCACTCCCTTCCTGGAGGAGCAGAGGAGTGTCTTTTTGTACTCTTGATTTTTTCATAGCAGACTCTACCACAATAGAGTGGTGGGGAAGCTGAGTCTTATGAAATCCAGGACAAGGAGGAACACGATACATGGTGTCCAACCTACGAGAAAAAGGAGAGGTGGTAAGAGGAGTTTCCCATATACCTAACATGTGGTCATAAAGAATCTCATGTATTGGTAAAATAGCTGCCTCTTTAGAAGCCTTAGGATATTGAAGAATATCCAACTTTTTGGCTCTGGGCTCAGTTTCAGAGGCTACTGCAATGGACAGGCCTCTGGCCACCTCCCTAATGAAGTCCTGGAAAGACAAGTCCTCAGGAGGAGACATTCTCCTTTTTGGAGAAGAGGGTTCCTCAGGACGGATCTCCGATGCTTCGATGGAAACCTCTGATGCATCAGATTCATCAGAGGAATCGAAGTATCGACTGTCCGGATGCTCTCGCATAGCCCGATACGAGTACCGAGGTGTATCAACATCGGGAGTCATTGGTACCGGATCGGTACTAAGAGGCATCACCGGATACCGTATCGCTGTTTTTGATGCTGATGTCGATGCAAGCGGTACTGGTATCGGAACCGGAGCTGGATCCGGAACCTGAATCGGTATCGACAACAATGTTTGTTGTTGTACCGAGGGCATCGCAGCTTGTATGAAGGCCGTAATGGCACGCTGCATGGTCAGAATGTTCTGATCCATCGACGCCACCAATGTCTGGATGTCGGTACCGGGAACCGCCGGTACCCCAGAACATTGTAAACAGGTGATCGGTCGAGGCCGTGCCATCGATGTCAATCTGTGACCCCATAGATAATGCTTTGGAAGCCGGAGCCTCCCGCCGGGGTAATTTTGCCGGTGTGGATTCCTCAATGGTAATGTCGGGAACATCTCGATACTTAGAGGGAGATGTACCCTTTGAGGACCGACCGGACTTAAGTTTTGTTACCTGATATCCATGGGATGAAGAAGAAGCCCTGGAAGACGTCGATGCCACCGAAGCTGCATCGGAGGGAAACAGGGTACTGAGCTTGGCTGCCCGATTCTGTAACCCTCTTTTAGACATCATGGAGCAGGACTCACAATCCGCGATGGAATGGTCAGGACCTAAACATTTTAGACACCAATCATGGGTGTCTGTGACAGAAATAGTGCCACTGCACTTTGTGCACTTTTTAAACCCGGAGGCGGGCTTTTCCATGAGGAAAGAGACTGTAGGCCTAGGGCCACAGAAGAAAAGCACTGAAACAGAAAAAAGTTTTTTTGTAAAGAAAGAAAAAAGACCGGCGGTACCGGTCCTCGAGAAGGCACACACGCGACTAAAGAAAATAAGAATAAAATAAGAAATTCTTCAGCGGTGACAGGAAACACGACCTGCTGGCTCCGCGGAAAAGAAGAACTGGAGAGAGACGGTTGGGAAAAGCAGGAAGGCAGCGCGCAGGCGCTGTGGAATGCTCCCAAAAGCTTTCCTTTTGGACACTGGGGAGCGTTCCCGCGCAGGCTCCGTCTGTACCGACGATACCCCATATGTGAAGACTCATTCCTGCTTGTTCCTGGAGATCACATAGAACAAGATGGAGAAATAAGACAATGGTAAATATTTATGGGGGCTCCAGGACTTTGGGAACAGGGGCCATGCAGACCCTAATCAAGTACGGAATAAGTGACTACAACCTAAAGTAAAAATAAAAATATGTAGACAAAAACTAAACTGAAACCCCAAGAAGCCGGACTCCACATGCAGTGCAACATCAGATAAATAAGAGATGCAGTTCCCCATAATGTGTAAAATATAAAGATAGTGCAAATTCCAGTCACTAAATTGAAAATAAAATTATTTTTTCTACCTTTTTATATAGAAATTACATTTACCTGGTAATTGTAGTTCCTGGAGGATCCAGTTTAGTCCTCCACATCCGGGTAGTGCACCTCCTCCTGCAGCCTGGAGACTGGACCAATCAGAATCTTCTTATGGTAGGATGTATACTGCTGGAGCTCCCATCAACCCCCAGTGAACTAGTAACAAAGCAGACTCAAAGAAGCAACACATGAGTTAAGTATACAGGTCAAACTGGAACAAAATTATAACTCCCCTAAGAACTAAAAAGGCCCCCTCCCCAAACGAGGAAGCCAAACTCTGCACAGTGCCGCTGACTCCACTGAAGAAAATCGAGAGAGAGAGAGAGAGAGAGAGAACCAGCCCGAAGACCTGGCAAAAGGAAGGAAAAGCGAAGTGCAGCCATAAAAGATACTGAGACAATGTAGCGGCACTCAAAGTACGCACGCCGACCAAGAAGACTTGAGACAAGGGAGGGAAGGAGGACTAAACTGGATCCTCCAGGAACTACAATTACCAGGTAAATGTAATTTCTATTTCCTGAGCGGTAGTCCAGTTTAGTCCTCCACATCCGGGATGTAACAGAGCAGTCAACTCAGGGCGGGAACCTTCCAACCGGCGCGCAACACCGCCGACCCGAAGCAAGCATCTTGAGCGGCGGACAGATCCAACCGGTAGTGTTTACTAAAGGCATGAAGAGACGACCAAGTAGCTGCCCTACAAATCTCTATAGGCGGAACAAGACTATGCTCAGCCCAAGAAGTCGCCTGAGCTCTGGTAGAGTGAGCCCTCAACCCCACCGGGACTGTTTGATTCTGCAAAATGTAAGCCGAAGCAATTGCTTCCTTGATCCAGCGGGCGATAGAAGCTTTAGCCGCCGCTTCTCCTCTGCGGACCCCACCAAAAAGGACAAACAAACGATCCGTTTTACGAAACGCCGCTGAAACCTTCAAGTAGTGACAAAGAACTCGCCGAACGTCCAGGTAATGCAATCCCCCATCCGGGGACGTGTCAGCTTCAGAATGAAGGACTGGCAGGAAAACCGGTTGATTCAAATGAAAAGGAGAAACTACTTTCGGCAAAAAGGAAGGCACCGGCCGAAGAACCACCCGATCGGAGGAAAAAGTCAAGAACGGCTCCCGACATGACAGCGCCTGCAACTCGGAAATGCGTCTCGCCGAACAGATGGCCACGAAAAACACAGTCTTCAGGGTCAAATCCTTCAGCGACGCTTTTCGCAAAGGCTCAAAAGGACTGCGAACCAAAGCTTGTAAGACAAGATTCAAATCCCACGGTGGTACAAACACCCAGCGAGGCGGCCGCAACCGAGAAACCGCCTTAAGAAAACGTTGCACGTCCGAATGCGCCCCTAGAGACATTCCGAAAACTTTGCCCCTGTAGCACGCCAGCGCTGCCAACTGCACCTTCAGGGAGCTGGCCGCCAAACCTTTGTCAAAACCGTCTTGCAAAAAACTAAGGACAATCGGCACAAAAGCAGTAGCCGCGCGAAGCCCTCGGCGCGAGCACCAATCCTCAAACAACCGCCAAATGCGCACATACGCCAACGATGTGGAAGGCTTGCGCGCCCGGAGAAGCGTAGAGATAACGCCAGGCGAATAACCTTTCTTCCTCAACCTAAGCCTCTCAAGGGCCAAACCGTAAGCGAGAACCGATCCACCTGCGGCATCCGCAGTGGACCCTGAATCAGCAGATCCGGAAGCGTTGGAAGCCTCCAAGACACCCCGTCGAGCAATCGAACCAGGTCGGCGTACCACGGTCTCCTGGGCCAATCCGGCGCAACCAGTAAGACGCGCCCCCGAAACGCCTCGATGCGCTGGACGACTCGACCGATCAATGCCAAGGAGGGAAGACGTAAAGGAGGCCGTCCGACGGCCATGGCTGAATGAGCGCGTCGATGCCCTCGGACATGTGTTCTCTCCGGCGGCTGAAGAACCGCCCCGTCTTGGCCGACTGGAACGTCGCCATGAGATCCATAACCGGAGGGCCCCATCTGCGAACTATCTGCGCGAACACCTGCGGGTGCAGCTCCCACTTGCCGGGATCGACCTGCACTCTGCTGAGAAAATCCGCGGTCACGTTGTCTTTTCCCGCGATATGCACTGCCGAGAAAGCTGTCAGACGAGTCTCCACCCACTCGAATAGGGTCTCGGCCTCGTTTTCCATGGCTACACTGCCGGTGCCGCCTTGGCGGTTGATGTAGGCCACCGTCGCCGAGTTGTCCGAGAGAGAGAACCCGCACTGCCTGCCCCGTCACCAACGTTTCCAGGGCCTGCAGCGCGAGCCTCACCGCTCTCAGCTCGAGATGGTTGATCGACCAAGTCGCCTCGAGAGGACACCACGTCCCCTGCGCGTACTGTCCCTGGCAGTGGGCTCCCCAACCCAGAAGGCTCGCATCGGTAATGAACGGGAGCCAATTGGGCTGCTCCAGAGGAACACCGATCCGCAGCCTCGGCGAACTCAGCCACCATCGGAGAGACCGACGAACCGATTTCGGGCAAGGCAAGCGTTTGTTCAAGGAATGCAACTGGTTCGACCAGCGACGCAAGAGGGCTCGCTGAAGAGGCCGCATATGAAACCTGGCCCACGGAACCACTTCCAGTGTCGCCGCCATCGTACCCAAGAGCCGCAGGTACCACCATGCTGAGGGGGCGGGAATTTTCAAGAACGAGCCCCTGTAAGACTTGTATGCGACGCTCCGGCAAGCACACCAAACCTCTCGCCGTGTCGAAACGAACCCCCAAATATTCGAGGGATCGGGTTGGTACGAAACAACTCTTTTTCGCGTTGATCACCCAACCGAGAGACCGCAGTAATACTACCACTCTGTCCGTTGCTTGAAAACTCTCTGACTCGGACTTCGCCCGAATCAACCAATCGTCGAGGTAAGGATGGACCAAAATCCCTTCCCGTCGCAACGCCGCTGCCACGACCACCATGACCTTCGTGAAGGTGCGTGGAGCCGTAGCCAGGCCGAACGGCAGGGCTCGAAACTGAAAGTGACCCCAGGGAAAGGCAAACCTGAGAAACTTTTGATGAGCCGCTCGGATGGGAATGTGCAAATAGGCCTCTGAGAGATCGAGGGCGGTTAAGAATTCCCCTTGTCGAACCGCTACGATGACGGACCGCAAGGTCTCCATCCGAAAATGCGGCACCCTGAGAAAACGATTCACCCCCTTGAGATCGAGAATGGGACGAAGAGAACCGTCCTTTTTGGGCACCACAAAATAGATGGAGTAGCGACCGATGCTGCGCTCGGAAGGAGGCACAGGAATAACCGCCCCCAAATCGAGGAGACGACGCAGGGTCACCTGAATGACCTGCGTCTTTTGCACGCCCCTGCAAGGGGAAAGGACAAAAGCGTCTGGAATCGGGCAAGCCAACTCCAGCGCATAACCGTCTCGGATTATCTCGAGCACCCACTGATCTGAGGTTATTTGGGCCCAGAAAGAAAGAAAGTCTCGCAGACGACCGCCGATGACTTGCTTCGTCTCTGGAGCCCGCCTCGCTTCATGGTGGCTTGCGACTAAAGGAAGAGGACGCCACAGAGGACGCTGTTGTGAATCCTCGGCTCGCCCCCCGAAAACCTCGAAAACCTTGCCCCCGGAAGCCATACCGGCCGCGCTGTGAGCCCCAAGGGCGGGAAGAACGAAATCTGCGAAAGTCACGAAACTGACCCCTCGCCGGAGGTAAGTTCCTACTCAACTTAGTCTTATCCTCAGGCAGTCTACCGCCCTTAGACTCCCCGAGATCTTTAACCAACTTATCCAGGTCATCTCCTAACAACAATTTACCCTTAAAAGGGAGCTTACTGAGTCGAGATTTAGAAGACCCATCAGCCGCCCAATTCCGTAACCAGACAGACCGGCGCGCCGCCACCAAGGAAGCCATGCTATTCGCCAAGGTTCGAATCAAATCATAATGCACATCGGCCAAATATGCGGAGCCAGACTCCAGCCGAGTTACCTCCAGCAACGCTTGCTGATCCAACCCCGAGGCCTGCCTCAAGTGCTGAGCCCACCGCAAGCAGGCTCTAGCCACCCAAGCCCCACAAATGGAAGCTTGCAAGGACAAGGCATTGGTCTCAAAGGCCTGCTTTAACAAACCATCTACCTTCTTGTCTTGCGCGTCCTTCAGAGCCGCACTTCCCTCAACAGGAATGGTGGTTTTTTTGGTCACCGCTGACACCGCGGCATCCACCCGAGGCGACTTAAACCTCTCCTTGTCCTTATCCACCAACGGATAGAGGCGGTTCATGGTCCGGATCCCTTTCAGGCCGGACTCGGGCTGATCCCATTCAGTTTGAATCATTTGCTCAACCACATGGTGCACCGGAAACACCACCTGAGAGTCTCGGACCGCTTGGATAAGAGGGTCCTCTAACCCGTCCCCTTCCAGAGAGCGAGCAGCCGTGAGATTGAGAGCGTGAAGAGATTCCGTAATCAACGGCACCAGTTCCTCCTTACGGAACACCCGAATAATGCGGGCTTGATCCTCGGGCTCAGGGATTTCGCCATCCTCCAAGCCTTCAACACCAGCCTCCGGATCGATATCAGCATCTGGATCTGGCCAGCTCAAGTCATCGTGGGCTAAGTCCAGGGCCCGAAAACACTTGGCGACTGGCTGGCCGTCCTGTCTGTCCTCCCCCCCTGCGGAAGCAGACAGAGGCGCCGGAGCGCCCCAAACGAAAGGCCTGGTACATAAGGAGGACAAAGTCAGGGGAGAACCCGGAGAATGAAGGATCCGCTGATGCCTCCGGCCAGGCACTCACCTGCCCGGTAGGAGGCGCCGTAGCTCCAGAAGCTAGGAGTCCAGGAGAGGGGTCGCTGTCCGCCGGAGGAGCCGGACTCCCCGGCCCGGACAACCCCTTCTGCTCCATTTGGTGTTCTAAAGAGGTGGAGACAGAAGCGCAGCCCCTGCAAACCCCAGAGTCATCCACCGCACCTCTGCGGGAACCGCAGATGACACACTGTGTCCTGGAGGCCATATAAGTAGAGGAATCAGCACCCAAAAAAGAACTGCTGCCCCCTGATGAGAAAATAAGAAAGGAAATCAATAAACTAAAGTAAATTAAAGGACAGGAAAGAAACTGCCGTTTGATTTGCACTCGTACCGTTTTTTTTTTTTTTTTTTTTTAAGGCATACAAGGAAGCTCAGACAAGGGAGAAGCCCCCCCCCAGCAAAAACGCCAGGGTAAGAAAGCCCCAAGTGCCAGCAAACGCTGCAGCTCTCTGTGTTGCAGGCTGGAACAAGAAGAAAACCGGAGCTTCAAAATGGCCGCCGGCACACTGCAGCCCGCGATGAAAAAAGGGCGCGAAAATAACCCGAGAAGACCAAAGAAATTAAATTAAGGCAAAAAAAAGAAATAAACTCATCAAGGACTCACCTCACTTCGGCAGACTCGCGGGGGCTAGCACAGCACTCGAATCATGAGTGGGAGCCCCCGATTACACCGGTCTGTGGAGCAGAATAAGGAAGAGCACAGAGTGCCAGCAAAGCCAACCAGAACGGGGCTGCCGAAGTACAGACCGGTGACTGAGCAGGCAGAGCTCTCCTCCGGTCAGTCAAGGAGGAGGGAGCTCGCCGCGGGAAGACAGGCACGGCTGCAGCAAATTCAGCAGTGCAGTGCAGACTCGGCCCCCCCGATCCTGTCAGCTGAGAAAACTTCAAGTACTTTTTTTTTTTTTTTTAAAGCTACAGCTACAGAAATAAATAAAGAGTAGGGAAAGAGAAAATAACCAATAAAACACTCAAGTGTTGCCCCTAAGCTGTCCCTAAGTGAGCCTAACTACAGGCACACACGTCCTCCAGCTGCAAGGAGACTGGACACACTGGGGGTTGATGGGAGCTCCAGCAGTATACATCCTACCATAAGAAGATTCTGATCGGTCCAGTCTCCAGGCTGCAGGAGGAGGTGCACTACCCGGATGTGGAGGACTAAACTGGATTACCGCTCAGGAACTGACCATTTTATTCTCTGATCATGCTGGTCCCGATCTGAGGCTTCTGCTTTCCTTTCTCCTCTTAGCTTTCTTTCTATGGTCTATAGTCCATCTGCCATTGTCTCTTTTGTTTCCTTCCATCCACCTATTTCCAGTAACCCTCCCCCAGTATCAGCCCCCTTTCCAGCCCTCCCCTCCCATTACCTTCCAGTGGCAACCCCCTTGCATTCCAAGGACTGCTACTGGTGTCAATTCCCTTCCAGTCCCCATCTTTTCCCATTGTCCAGCCCCTTCTAGTCCAAATATCATCCCAGGTATCAGCTCACTTTCAGCCTACTAGACCCAACCCCAAGTGTCAGCTCCCTTCTAGCCCCCTCCTCCCTTCCTTAGTGTCATCACGCTTCCAGTCCCCCTCCAGTATCATTCACAGGTGGATTAAGGTGAACCATAAAATCTGTGTAGGAGAGCCAAATAAAGCTGTGAGGATCGCAGCGTCAGCACCCAGGAATAGCCACAAGCACCGCGGGTCTTAAACAGGAGAAGCCACAGTGATCGCGGCTTTCCCTGACACCTGCATGACCCCTTATGCTGCCTGAGCCCAGCCCTGCAGCTTCACTTTTCTTTTTTAATTCTGCCACTGCTGCCCAGGGCTGACTTGGGTCCACCACGGCTGCTGACAGTCCCTATCGCAGCCTGAAGCATTCCTGCTGCATGCATATGGCCAGACCTGGCAGGTCCATGCTAGGGTTTCTGGTGTTCCCCTGCAACCTATAAATCGGCACCCTTCCCTCATTATTATTAATGTTGGCTACACCCCTCCCTCCTTTTTCCCAAAACTCTTTTCACATGATACTAGTATTTTTCCTTCAAATCTAATGTTGTAAGAAAATTGCTGTGAAAGGGCAAATGCATAGCCAGAATAAAACTAACTATTTAGCAGTAAATATTTGGCATCATTCAAACAGGCTGCGATAGTCCAAAAAAAATTGGATTCTGGTCATCTCACTAACAACATAAACAATATCCAGTTCAGGCATATAGGTGAACTAATATAAACCCTACAAAAGTCACCAAAGATCTACAAGGCCAAATCTACCAGACCATTCCAGCATAAACTTACAAAACTCATACAAGGGGCCTACCCAGGAAAAAGCAGCACTATAAATACTGCAGCGGACACTAGAACATCCATACACCTATTTGAAAAGCCGAACAAGTCAAATTACTACAGCACAGTAGAGATCCCTACGTACAAACTCTATGTTAACAGAACACCTGGCCTCAGTCACACATTCAGAACACAGACCCACATCAAGTACGGAATAAGTGACTACAACCTAAAGTAAAAATCAAAATATGTAGACAAATTAAACTGAAACCCCAAAAAGCCAGACTCCACATGCAATGCAACATCAGATAAATAAGAGATGCAGTTCCCCATATTGTGTAAAATATAAAGATATCGTAAATTCCAGTCACTAAATCTACCGCATATAAATAAAAATGTAAATGTTCGTTTGTTTAAAATCGCAAATCTCCAAAAGTTCTTCACCGATTGCTTTGAAAGTTTGACACAGCGTTGCATTCCAATACGCGCGTGTTTTTAACCTACTATTATATAGATGACACGCCTGTGACAGGTAAAAACATGTTTTTGTGGAAAAACAGCGCCATCTGTTGGATGTAAAAGCAACACACGCTATACTACATATTTTACGATTCACGTGCAATCGAGCTGCTTTAGTTCATCCAAATAATGCCTCGCAGAAGATCAAACTTAGGTCGTCGTACTCGCCGAGCGGACGCAGTGCGACGAGTAATTGCAAATCAAACCGAGGAAGAGCAGGCATCAGAGAACGAGCGAAACAGACAAAGAATGGCTCAAATACGTGCTGAGGAATCAGCAGAGTGACGTGCAGCCAGACTTCGGGATGCACGGTTGCGAGCACAGAGATCGCGCTCTGCAGCTTCAGATCTGCTTCGTTCTCAACAGAAAGAACGTGACAGACTGAGAGTGGCTGAAAGACATCAACGAGAAACAGCGGATCAGCGTCAAACACGACTACATGCTCAGCAATCACACGATTACAATCGCCTTGCATTCCGGTACAACCCAGCTGAGGATTACAGTTTGAGCCGGCATGTTCTCATCGGCACTATGACTGAAGCGTGTCCTTATTGCAAGGCTCTGAAATTTAATGGAGAAACGAAAAGCATGTGTTGCGCCGACGGAAAAATTAAACTGCCTCAACTGGGAGAACCGCCAGAACCATTGAAAACTTTGCTTGCCGGATATACCGCCGAATCAAAGCATTTCCTATCTAACATCAGGAAATACAACTCATGCTTCCAAATGATGTCGTTCGGCGCAGAAATCGTAACAGCTCAATTCATGCCAACTTTCAAAGTGAAAGGACAAATTTATCATAAAGCGGGCTCCTTGCTTCCGTTCCCAGATGGTCAACATAAATTCCTACAAATGTATTTCATCAGTGATGGCAATGATGAATTGAATGCACGCTGCAGAATTTCTACCAGCATAAAAAGGTCCATCGTTTCCCAACTGCAAGAGCTTCTTCACGAAAAAAAAACAATTTAGTGTGTTTGTTCAAAACAGCAATGGACATGATGCCATCTGATACACACAAGATTGTTATTCATGCTGACAAAACGCCTACTGGCGAACATGTGTGAAGATTCAATGCTCCAACTATAGACAAAGTGGCAATTGTTATAGTGGGAGATCAATTCCAACTTAGAGATATTGTTCTTCATCGGAGAAACAAACAATCAATTGACAAAAGTTGCAGAAACTCATCGATGCTACGATGCCCTGCAATATCCAATCATGTTTTGGGATGGTGCCGATGGATATCACTTCAACATTAAGATGATAAATCCAATCAGTGGCAAAGAAACAAAGATGAAATGCAGCACAATAAACTATTATTCATACCGATTAATGATTCGAGAGAATGAAGACAATCACATTTTGAAATGTCAATTGTTTCAACAATACATCATAGATATGTATGCAAAAATCGAAACAGAATGTTTGATATTCATCCGTTTGAATCAGACCAAACTACGCTCTGAAGAATACGTTCATTTGCGAGATGCAGTTGTAAATGACGGTAATACAACTAACGTTGGAAAACTAACAATTTTGCCATCTTCATATACAGGCAGTCCACCTCATATGCATGAGTACGCTCAAGATGCAATTGCGTATGTTTGTCACTATGGGCGTCCAGACCTATTCATTACATTCACATGCAATCCAGCTTGTGACAATATACAACAGCTCTTACTTCCTGGCCAATCGCCGGTGGATAGGCATGACATCACAGCACGTGTTTTCAGACGGAAGATGAAATCGCTGATGGATTTCATGGTAAAACATGAAGTGTTTGGGTCTGTGCGCTGCTGGATGTACGTACTCAGTGGAATGGCAAAAGAGAGGATTGCCACATGCACATATACTAATCTGGCTCTATAACAAAATCACTTCAAACGAAATCGATGATATAATATGCACTGAAATACCTGATGCCGACGTCGATAAGGATTTGCATGATGTTGTGACGAAAAATATGATACACGGACCTTGCGGTACACTGAATCCAAATTCACCATGCATGATAGACGGAAAATGCTCTAAGCGATATCCTCGAGCATTAGTATCCAACACAGTTACAGGAAACAATGGATATCCTTTATACAGAAGAACATCAGCAGAAGATGTTGGTAAATTAGCAACCATACAAATGCGAAACGGTGACATCGAAGTAGATAACTGGTGGGTTTTTCCATATTCGCCTTTGCTATCAAAATCATACAAAGCGCACATAAACGTAGAATACTGTAACTCCGTTAAATCGATAAAATACATTTGTAAGTACGTGAATAAAGGCAGCGACATGGCAGTTTTTGGCATGCAACCATAAAGAAGCGATGGGAATGCAGTCATACATATCGATGAAATCGCACAGTATCAGGCTGGAAGATACATAAGCAGCAATGAAGCTGTATGGCGAATTCTTTCATTTCCCATACATGAACGAAATCCAGCTGTTGTTCACTTAGCAGTATATCTAGAAAATGGACAACATGTTTATTTCACAGCTGCAAATGTGCAACAAATAGCCCTGAATCCACCGACTACAACGTTAACTGCTTTCTTCACATTATGTCAAAATGATGCGTTTGTGAAAACACTGCTGTACTCAGAAGTGCCTACGTATTACACATGGAATGTGAGTAGAAAATCATTTGAACGACGCAAACGAGGAGAGCGAATCGACGGACAACCTGGCATATTCAAAGAAACTACGATAGGCAGACTATACACCGTGCATCCCAATCAAGATGAATGCTTCTTTCTTCGCATACTGTTGGTGAATGTCCCCAGTCCAACTTCTTTCCAGCAATTACGAATTGTCAACGGCGTTACACATGCCACTTTCCGCAGTGCATGTCAAGCTCTGAATTTATTGGAGAACGACTGACACTGGGATGTATGCATGAATGACGTGTTCAACACGTCACATCCAAATCAAATTTGTGCATTGTTTGCAATCATATTGACCGCCAGCTCTCCTTCATCTCCAACAGAGTTATGGGACAAATATAAATCGCACATGGCTGAAGATATTTCACGTCGAATACGCAAGGAAACTTCAAATATGAACATGGATTTCACAGCAGAAATCTACAACGAAGCATTGATAATGATTGAAGATTTGTGCTTAGAAATCGCGAACAAAGTTCTCAATCAATTGGGAATTCCATCACCGAATCAATCTGCTGCTGCTTCGTTAGATATAGAATTGCGTCGTGAACACAATTACAACACGGGTGATCTTTTGTCATATGTACAATCAAATATCCCTAAGCTAACGCTTGAGCAAAAAGGCATTTATGATCAAATAATGCAAACTGTCAATAACGGGGTTGGAGAAATCTTCTTAGATGCGCCAGGAGGAACTGGTAAAATGTTCCTAATTAGATTGATTCTGGCAGCAATTCAATCCCAAAATGACATAGCCTTAGCTCTTGCGTTGTCCAGAATAATTGCGACATTGCTACCAGGTGGAAGAACTGCTCATTCCGCTTTGGAATTGCCATTGAACATGCAATTCATTGAAACTCCCACATGCAACATTTCCAAAGCATCCGGCATGGGAAAAGTATTGCAGAAATGCAAACTTATTGTTTGGGATGAATGCACAATGGCGCACAAAAAAAATCGCTTGAGGCTCTTGATCGATTATTGCAAGATTTGCATGGAAACATCAGATCATTTGGGAACGCATTAATATTGCTCGCAGGAGATTTCAGACAAACATTACCTGTAATTCCTCGATCGACAGCAGCGGACGAAATAAATGCTTCCCTGAAATACTCTACTTTGTGGCGACACGTAAAGACGTTAAAATTAACTACAAATATGCGTGTCCAGCTGCAAAACCATCGATCAGCTGAGATATTCTCACATCAATTGCTGGAAATTGGAAACGGAAAGGTACCGGTTGATCTGACCTCAGGACGAATTTCATTGCCTCATAACCGCTGCAATTTAGTGACGTCAAAAGAAGAATTGGTTGAAAAAGTATTTCCCAATATACAAACCAATTATAAGAATCACGATTGGCTGAGTGAACAAGCTATTCTTGCGGCCAAGAACAAAGACGTCTACGAACTTAACAATATTATTCAATCTAACATTCAAATCGAGGCAGTCACATACAAGTCCATCGACACTGTTGCGGAAGCAAATGAAGTGATAAATTATCCAACAGAATTTTTGAATTCACTCGATCTGCCAGGCATACCACCGCACATACTGCAATTGAAAATCAGCATCCCAATTATCATGTTGCAAAATATTAACCAGCCAAAGCTTTGCAAAGGCACACGGGCTTGCAGTAAAAACATTGATGAGCAACGTCATACAAGCAACAATCTTGACAGGACCTTTCAAAGGTGAAGATGTCCTCATTCCTCACATTCCTATGATTCCAACGGATATGCCATTTCAATTTAAGAGATTGCAATTCCCAATTCGATTGGCGTTTGCAGTCACCATCAACAAAGCTCAGGGCCAATCTTTAGAAATCTGAGGTTTAAATCTCCACACAGATTGCTTCTCTCATGGACAATTATATGTTGCATGTTCTAGAGTCAGCAAACCAAGCAATCTCTATATCTGCGCAGACAATGGAACAATGAAAAACATTGTATACCCACAAGCATTGTGAAATTAAACATATTACAAACGTGCGTTCTCTCTTTTCTTTCTTTTCCATTTAACCAGACTCAGCCACAGCAACGCGTGGCCGGGTACAGCTAGTTGAAAATAAAATTATTTTTTCTACCTTTGTTATCTGACCATTTTATTCTCTGATCATGCTGATCCTGATCTGAGGCTTCTGCTTTCCTTGCTTCTCTTAGCTTTCTTTCTGTGGTCTATAGTCCATCTGCCATTGTCTCATCTTTTGTTTCTTTCACTTCCTTCCATCCACCTATTTCCAGTAACCCCCCCCAGTATCAGCCCCCTTTCCAGCCGTCCCCTCCCATTACTTTCCAGTATCAACCCCCTTGCATTCCAAGGACTGCTACTGGTGTCAATTCCCTTCCAGTCCCCATCTTTTCCCATTGTCCAGCCCCTTCTAGTCCAAATATCATCCCGGGTATCAGCTCACTTTCAGTCCCAGTGCCCCCTCCCCCGTGTCAGCTCCCTTCCAGTCACCCTACCCTCTTGTCCATCCCCCTTCCAGTGTCAGCTCCCTTCCAGTGCCTGCTCCTTTCCAGCCCCTCCTCCACCATTACCCAGCAACCTACTAGACCCAACCCCAAGTGTCAGCTCCCTTCCATCCCCCTCCTCCCTTCCTTAGTGTCATCACCCTTCCAGTACCATTCCCAGGTATCAGCTCCCTTCCAGCCCCCACCTTCCCCCATGTCAAATCCCTTCCTACCACCTGCTCCCCCATTAGCTCCCTTCCTGCCACCTCCTTCCCCTCCCCCACCCTGTCAGCTCCCTTCCTACTCCAACCCCCCCCCCACCAGTCAGCACCCTTCTAGCCCCCACCTCCCTCTGTGTCAGATCCCTTCCAGCCCCCTCCTTCCCCCCATGTCGGCTCCCTTCCTACCAACTCCTTACCCTGGCAGCCGCATCATCTGCATCTTACAGAACCGTGGCTGTGCTAGCACTAATTTAAAAGAACAGCAAAACCAGTACAGAGCCTTCTGGCCTATGTTATGGAACCCCTGCTGCTGCGTCCTGCTCCCTTTAGCGTAACTTCCTTTTGAGGGTGGGATGCAGTAGCAGAGGTTCCATAACAGAGGCCAGAAGGCTCCGCACCAGTTTTGCTTTTCTTTTAAATTATTAGCCCTATCTCAGCTGTGGCTTTGTAAGATGCAGGAACCGCAGCTGGGTCAGGGGGCAGGAGAGAAATGAAAAGTCGGTTTTCTTCTCTGGCCGCTCCCGGTCCTGCGGCCAGAGCAAAACAAAATGGCTTTTCAACGTCTCTGCCAGCAGCCAGCCTGGCCATATAAAACCAGCTATACCAGCTGGTTGGTAATCTTATCCCACCTCGGTCTTGTCCAATCTCCACTAACATGTTTAGGAATCTTCACACTATTGATCTTTCAGCTCTCACCACTGCCATCTTATCACCTCTTTCCTCCACTATTTATTTATTTACATTCTCTTATATACCGCGCTATTCTGCATCAGTGCGGTTTACATTGAACAAACTGAAATTACATTGAACAGGGCATTATAACGTGGAGATAACTATTTTACAGGAAACATGGGCTATGGAGGGTTAAGTGGCTTGCCCAAGACTACAAGGAGCACCTGTGGGACTAGAAACCCTAGTCCTTCCGGCCCAAGGTTGCTGTCCTCTAGTGGGATTTGAACCCACGACCTTCTGGCCTGAAGTACCTTGCCCCAACCACTAGGCCACTCCTCCACTATGTTGTCTAAGTCTGTTGATGAGGCAGTGTCTTCCTATAAAGCTATATTCTCCTCTGCTCTGGATGCAGTTGATCCTCCCATTCCATGCCCTGTGAGGCATACTGTACCTCAACCCTGACTGTCCTCGACAACCCACTACCTTCATTCCTGTGTCCGCTCAGCTAAGCATCTTTGGCTTAAAGCCCATACATACCCTTGCTGACTTTCTACATTTCAAATTCATGCTAAGCTCTTTCCAGTTAGCCATAGCACTTGCCAAGCAAAAGTACAATGTCCATCTGAATAACTCGTCTCTGATCTTTGCCATCTCTTTACTATACTCAAATCTCTCAAGGTGCCTCACCCTCCCAAACCCCTGCTTTGACTTCTGCCCAGCCTTGGACTGATTATTTCCATGACAAAGTCCACAAGATTAGTCTTGAATTCTCCACAGGGTCACCTCTACCCTGCCTTCCCCTTTTTTAATCTCAAATCCTTTCCTCAACTTCTGTCACCCTTTCTTCTTTTTCTAAAATTGAGGAGGAAACTGCAAATCTTCTTTCCTCCTCCAAACTCACGACCTACTTCTCTGATCCCTTCCCCTTCATCCCTTCCATCTGTCATATCCTTAATCTATTGCTTTCCACTGCAACTGTGCAACTGTTCCTGCGGCATTCAAACATGCTGTGGTTACACCTTTCCTTAAAAAACCTTCACTAGACCCTATCTCCCTCCTCCCCTTTGCTTCAAAACTACTCAAACAAGTGGTTCATCACTGCTGTCCTGACTTTCTTTTCTCTCAAGCCCTTCTGGATCCACTACACTCTGGCTTCCATCTTCTACATTCTACAGAAACGACTCTTGCAAAGTCTCAAGCAGCTTGTTCCTTGCCAAAATAAGGGCCTTTACTCGATCCTCATCCTTCTGCTGCTTTTGGCACTATTGATCACCACCTTCTCCTCGATTCTCTGTCCTCGCTTGGATTCAGGGGCTCTGTTCTGTCCTAGTTTTCTTATCTCTCCCACTGCACTTTTAGTTATGTTCTGGTGGATTTTCCTCTATTGCACTCCTGCTTTCAGTTGGTGTACCTCAGGGCTCTGTCTTGGGATCTTTCCTTTTCTCTCTTTATACTCAGTCCCTTGGTGCACTTATCTCCTCCCATGGTTTTCAGTACTTCTCTGTACCTGAAATCTCTCCAGGAATCCAGGCCCAGATCTCTGCCTGCTTATCTGGATGTCTCACCGCCGTTTGAAATGGAACATGGCCAAAACTGAGCTCCTTATCTTTCCCCCTAAACCCACATCCCCCCTTCTCTGTTTCTGTGGATTACATTATACTCTTCCCCGTTTCCTCAGCTTGCAACCTTGGGGTTATCTTTGACTCTACTCTCTAACATCAGCAACATTTGTCCCTTCCTATCTGAACACACTACTAAGACCCTTATCCACTCTCTAGTCACATCCCATCTTGACTATTGCAACCTGCTCCTCGCTGGGCTCCCTCTAAATCATTTCTCTTCCCTTCAATCTATTCAAAACTCAGCTGCCTGGCTTATTTTCCGCCAGTGTTGCTATGCTCGCATAACCCCTCTTCTTAAGTCACTTCATTGGTTCCCTATCTGTTTCTTCATCCAGTTCAAACCTCTCCTACTTATCGTTCATTCTTCAGCTCCTCTTATCTCACCCTACAACCTTCCTCGGGACCTCCGCTCTTCTGGCAGTTCCCTTTTATCTGTGCCCTTCTCTGCCACTGCCAACTCCAGACTTTATTCATTCCACCTTGCTGTTCCATATGCCTGGAACAAACTACCTGAGTCAGTACATCAGGCTCCTTCTCTAGCCCTATTAAAAATCCATGCTAAAACCCACCTCTTCAAGGTTGCTTTTGGATCCTAATACACATAAATTGTGAACAAGAGAGTAAGAGGCATCTTACCATACTCTAGTCCCCAGTTTTGTGATGTTCATCTTGATTAGACTGTAAACTCTGAAGAGCAGGGACCGGTCTCTTACATCTATATGTACAGTGCTGCATATGCCTTGTAGCATTATACAAATGATAAGTAACAGTAGTAGTCATCCATTTTATTTCCCCTTTTCTCTCTCCTACGCTGTCCTCCCTCTTCTTCCTCATCCCCCCACTCTCCTTTCTCAATCCCCATTTCAAGACCATCCCTTTCATCCCTCCTGTCCACCACAGTAGTCTCCTTTTCTCATCCCACAGTCTAAGCCTTCCTTATCCTCTTCCCCACACTCCACAGTGGGAGATCCTGGATGAGTAAGGGTTACTTCTCCCTTTTCTTATATATGCCTTTTGTTTTGTTTTTCCATTTTATCTATTTTCTTCTTATGCCCCAGGCAGCTTCTCTCTTTTTTTATGCTTCTAATTTTTCTATTTCTCCTTTCTCTTCTTTTCTTCCTCTACTTTTTTTTCTGTCCCTGTGTATTTTGTATTCTTTCCTTCCTTTTAAATTCTGCTACCTCTTCTCTTCTGATCCTCACCCTTGTTCTCCAAATGCTGCAGTTCATGCCCTTTCTGTTGCCATTGCTGCACTTCTACCACCAAATCAACTGAAGTTTGAGCGGAGCCAAATTGCAGAGTTGATCTTAGTCTCAAATCTCTCGGAGACGGAGATGAGACCAGGAGATGAATACCGAAGCTCTGCACTGCAGGGCTTCAAATTTCTGCTGAATCATGCAGTGCTAACAAAGAAGGTATGTTTCAGAAGTGGCAGCAGTGAAAGGCACCAAAGCATTAAAAAAATAAAATTGTCGAGAGTGAAATCTCGGCCACCAGAGTGCAATTACTAGGCGCTATGGCAACCTGGCACCCAGGATTTGTTGAGCACCGACTTATTCTGTATTTGGTGAAAGTTCATTTAAGTTCTGCACGTGAAGTATTCCGCTAGCATATACTTTCAGTGGGGGAACCTGTAATAGTCTAGATTATTTTATTTTTCTACTAGGAGGTGTTGGTGTTCTAGGGCCTGGTTTAATACTGCCTTTTTTCTATACAAGATTGTTGCTGTTCAAGTCTATACATCGCCAGAAGAGAGAGGAAGCTGCAAAACAGGGCCATGCACTCAGTATGGAGTACTTTTACCTGTGGGTAGTATGGACAGCTGCCCTAGGCCCTGCATTAGCAGAAGGCCTGTTTCAGGAGCACACAGGGCCCCTGTCACAGTTTTTCAAACAGAAGAGTACAGCCCTCTACTTTCTGCTTCAACCCCTCTTCCCAGACAACCTAAAAGGAACAGAAGAGGAAGGAGGTGAAGCTAGATTGGACAGAGCAAAGCATAGCAAAGAAAAACCATTCTGCTTGCTAATCTGTCTGTAAGGAACAGCTTGGGGGTGGGAGAGCTGGCATGGACAACAGAGCATAGAATTCAATTTTTACCCTTATGTTTCTATGTTTAATATGTGTCTACATATTTTCTATTTGATGAAGGTCTATGTCGTATGTATGTGACCAAGGTGAGGTATTCTGCAGTGCTAATATACTGTATAGTTTCTGCATAGGGATCTGTTTTGCTTTATTTTCCTAATAGGAGGTGGAATATTTGCAGTGGTGCCTTTTTCATATAGAGATTTTGCTAAACAACTTAAGCAGTCACTCTATGCCCCTGGTGATATTACAAGTTGTCCAGCAATCTGATACTGGGTACACTTTTCTATGATTACATCCATAGGAGCAAATATGAATGTAATCCAGTATCTGAGTCTCTGATCCCTTGAGTTTATTCTTCCGAGTCCCAACGTTCCTGTAAGGTTCTTGGGATTTCCTAGTTTCTTCTTAGTGAATTTCCATTTCATACCTAAGATTCATTGGCTTGTTGTTATGCTTTACTCTCACCTTCTCCTCTTAGTAGCACCTGAAGGATGGTTTTGCTTCTTTTCTCCTCCCACAACAGCTACTAGATAGGTATCCAAATCTCCTGTCTCCTATAAACTTGTAAGGAGTTGGGTCTCTTTGTATGAGAAATACATTGGTAGCAATCTCCTTTCTGTGGTCAGGAAGGGTGGACAGAACATGCTTCCATAACTAAAGACTCTCTCGTCACTGGGTGTGACTCTTAAACATTAGTTTTACCAGCACCATTAAAAAAATAAAAACCCCACATTGCATTTATCAGCTAGCCCCACCCCCTGAACAGCCCATAATACTCAGCTGCAGAACTCAAACTCAATGAGCTTGTTTCCTTCAGTTCAGCATCTCTAAACTTCAAAATGTTTAGTGTCTCAAGAGCTCCTTCCAGGGATCAAGAACTGAGGACCTCACTGAACACCTTACACTTCAGAAGGCTCTGCTTGCTTAGAAGATTCTTACTCTGGTCCAGCGAGAAAGTAAAATACAGAATCCCCATACAGCAGATCTAGGCAAGTTGTAAGTTCCAAGTTATAGGCTGTTATATGCAAATTCAAGCTGTCCTTTGCTGTTGGCAAATAATTGCACAGCACCTCTTAAGCTGCTGTCAGGTTTGTGCTTGGACAATGCATATTTGTGCCTGGGTGCTTCCTGTCAGGCACTGGTTCTCTTAAATTCAAAGGAGAAAAACATTTTTCCCCTCTGTTTGCCTCTATATATAATCTGCTAAAAGCCTGTGCTGTTTTGTGACACGGGTGTGAAAGTCGACTGATGGTGGATATACAGTATTGCTGCATATTTATTATTATTTATTTTTGTTTAAATAGCCAGTTAAAATAGATGAAATATAAAATGTATTTCTAAAATGTGTGTGGAATTATATCCCTGAGGTGCCTGCCTGCTTCACCTATCTCAGCTGATCCTGTGTTAGAGGACTCAGCTATTGCAAGCTATGCAGACAATCAACCCTTTTTTTCTCTGTATCACAACACTGAATTCTCTCCATTTGTGATTTCAGTCTTGCAAGGCTTGTGCTCATCTATTACATAATAGGACAAAGGTGATGGCTTTGCTAGACATCTAAGTTCTCTGCATCCTGTCTTGATGGGCTGAGACATTATTTATTTAACTGTATTTATATCCCGCTTTTCACCGGGTCAAAGCAGTGGGATGTATAACAGGTGGGGGGGGGGGGGATCAATAGTGAGGGGGGGGGGCCATCACCGGGGGTTCAACACTGATGATTTTGGGGCAAACAGAGACTGACAGGATAGTAGAGTTACTGGTATGGGGTTCATGAAGAGGAATAGGGGGGGGGGGGGGGTTCCTATTCAGAGATGTTCTTGGAATAGGACGGTTTTTAGTTGCTTTTTGAATGATGGGAGATCACCGTTGTTCCTGATGTGGCTTGGTAAAGAGTTCCAGAGGGATGGAGCATAGAGTTCAAAGGCTCTGTTGCAGGTCCGTTGTGTTGCTTTGGTTCTTTTATGGGGGACGGCAATGGAGTTGTTGGAGGATTGTCTGGTTGTTCTGCTGTGGGTTGGGCAAGGCAGTAGGGTGCGGAGTGGGGTGCCTTGTGTTTGGTGGATGGTTTTGTGGGGGAGTAGAAGAGCTTTGTACTCGATTCTTGCTTCGATGAGAATATGAAGGTCTCTCAGAATTGGGGTGATGTGGTCCTGTTTCTTTGCATTGTGTATTATTCTCGCCGTGGTGTTTAGAGCAGTTCGGAGGGGATTGGTTTGTGCGGCAGGTAGGCCATAGTAGATTATGTTGCAATAGTCCAGATGAGGGAGTGTCAGAGCTTGCATTACTGTCCTGAAGTCCTGTGGTTCGAGGAGAGGTCGGAGACGCTGTACCGTCTTCGCTTTGTGGAATACAGTTTCAGTAGTCTTGTTGATTTGTTGCTTAAGGGTTAGGGCTTGGTCAATGATGATGCCGAGATATCTTATGTGTGGTTGTATTTGAATTTGCGTGGTTCCCATGGTGAGGTGAGTGGGTGGTTTGAAGTCTGGGTCCTTTGTCACTATAAGAGCCTCGGTCTTCTTTATGTTAATGGATAAGTTGTTCTCTTGTAGCCAGTTGGATATGTCGGTGAAGCAGGTTGATAGCTGGTCGTTTGTTGGGTCTGTGGTTGTAATTGGGGCGTAGAGCATTATGTCATCGGCATATATGTGGAAGTTGACATTGTGAGTGCGTATGACTGAACAGAGTGGACGGAGGTAGATGTTGAAAAGCATGGCTAATAATGTGGATCCTTGAGGTACTCCTTGATGTTGCTGGAAGGGGATTGAGGTTTTGGTGCAAATCAGTTGCTGTCGGTTGGTTAGATAGGACCTGAACCATTGGAGTACAGTATCTTTGATCCCAATTGTTTGGAGTCTGTGGATAAGGGTGTTATGGGAGATGGTGTCGAAGGCCGCTGATATATCCAGGAAAATTAGGATGTATCCTGAGTGTTTCTCTTGGGTTCCTATGATGAGGGTGTTCATCAGCGCGGTCATGAGGGTCTCGACCCCATGTAATGGTCGGAATCCATGTTGCTGCGGGTCCAGTATGTTGTTGTCGTCTAGGTGTTCTTGAAGCTGGCATTGGACTATCTTCTCGATTATTTTTGCTGTGAGTGGGAGGCTCGCTACTGGTCTGTAGGAGGTGGAGTCTAGGGGATCTAGGTTGTGCTTTTTTAGGGTTGGTCAAATGATTGTGGTCTTGAGGGCGTCTGGCATGTGTCCTTGGGTAAAGGATTTGTTTACGATGTGGGTTAGTGGTGCACTGAGGTCTTCTTTGGTTTTCTTTATCCAGTCCGTGGGACAGGGATCCAGTGGGGAGGTGGTGGTGTTCAAGCGGGAGATGGTGGAGGATATTTCTTCTTTTGAGATTGTGTCGAATGTATTCCAGTCTCTGTTCAGGATGGGGTATGAATTTGTCTTGGTTGTTTCAGCATAGTGATGTGAGCTTTGTGGTTGCTGAAGCTGTTTGTATTGTCGGGCTAGAAGGTCAGGGGGGATATCTGGCAGCTGGTCAGAGTTGCTAGGTGTCCTTGTTAGGTTTTTGACAATTTGGAAGAGCTCTAGAGGTGGGTGCGAAGTGGAGTGGCTTGGGCCCTAATCCTCTAACACTTTTCTCCTGTTCAATGTCTATGGGAAAATTGCTTAATGGACTGTAGCAGCGAAGTGCATGCAATGAATAAAACCAGGAGTCAATTGCATGTTCCAAGCCAATTTATTGTGCACAGACTCAGACAGGAGTGCATCCAAAAAGGACTGAGCAATGGAGTACAGGAGCAAATTCCTTATATACAATTTTCACAGTTTGATACAGGCAAACTTTCTATTGGTCCGAACGCCCCTTGCACCTGTCCAATCAGGGACCCTCTCTGGGCCTAGCTCCCTGTTCCCCCTGCTCAGGCTATTCTAACAAAGGCATAGTCTTAGGCATAGATACATTTCTACTTCAAGGACATTTCTAGCTCAGAGAATGCAAGACCATTTCTATCATCAGCATAAAGAAATTATACAAACTTTTCAAAAGCAGTTTAAAGCAGTTTCATAGACTCTGGTTCTTCTCAGCACTACTCCCAGGTGGGGGTCAGGATCTAGGCCTAGTTTGAGGCTAGAGCCTACCACATTCCCCCCTTTGATTATTCTCACCCCTCCTAAAAAAGGGGTGAGAAGAAAATCACATATCAGGTTCTCCTCAAACTGAGGCTTCCTCCTGAGGCACGGCCTGATACTTCCACATAGCTAGTACCCTGGCAGCTGTCTTTCGTTCAACTGTACTGTCAATGACTGGGGTGACCATACGCAGGCAAAGGGGTAGGAAACATGGAAGGAGCAGACACATAGCTATCATCAGTAAAACAGCAAACACAATGGTCTTTAAACCTCCTAGCCCTGAAAACATAGCTCCGAAACACCCATTAAGTTCTAGTCAATGCCATGTCTGAACTGGTACATGGGCTAGCCTTCGCATATGGTCGGCTATTTCTTCAATGACTTTACCCTGATCATCAATCTGCAGACAGCAGTTTGTCAGATTGTACTTTCCACATACCCTTCCCTCAGAGGCTAACAAGTAATCAAGGGCCAATCGGTTCTGGTAAATAGCAAAACAAAATACTCAGATGCGCACAGCTAAGAGGGTTAATGCTTTACTCGTTTCATTAGTTATTATTTCTACAACAGCTTGCAAGCGTATAATACAATTCAACATATAAACAGGAGTGCAGTATCCCCAGGACCCATCATTTGCCCATGTGGCTGGTCCATAATATGTGATACAAAGCGGTATAGCAGTGGTCATTCTAAGGGGCCCCAGGGCTACCGCAAGTACAATATATATATGAGATACTGTAATTATGATAATGAGTTCATATAGAGGTTGCAAATTCTTCACTTAAGTTTTCTTCCACAGCTTCCACCGTACGTAGACCTGTCAGCTTCCGGTAGGTGACAGGAGTAGGGTTGTAGATTCCTCAAGCTTCTGCCGTACGTGGACCTGCCAGCTTCCGGTAAGTGGCAGGAGTAGGGCTGTAGACTCTCACAGCAGTGGTTTTCGTCGAAGGGTGAGTCGCAACGGTGATCCTGGGTGGTTTGTTGAAGTTCAGAGACGAGATTCAGTAGCTGCTGCAGACTTCACTCGACTGTGGTGGATCCAAGGCTCAAGCTCTGCGACTTTAACTGCTGTAGGGGTTGACAGTATGACAAAGTAGGGTCCTCTCCAGTGAGGCGCTAACGGTTTCTTCTTCCACTCCTTGATCCACACCGAGGTTCCGGGCTTGGAGGGATGCAACGGCTCAGTCTGATTAATGGGCAGTTGGCCTTGTACCCAAGCATGGAGACTCTGCAAGACAGAACCTAACACCAACAGCTCTTGTCTAGTGATTTCGGATCCAATCTGATTCATGTCTCCCTTTTATCCCCTGGACAATGGGCGGAGGTCGCCCATACAGAATCTCGAATGGGGAAACTCCTAATGACTTGGTGGGGGCTGAACATATCCTGAGGAGGGCTATAGGAAAAACCTGGGGCCATTTCAGGCAGGCTTCTTGGCAGAGTTTAGACAGCTGGGACTTCAGGGTACGGTTCATACGCTCTACCTTCCCTGAGCTTTGGGGTCTGTAAGCTGAATAAAATTTCCACAAATGAGGGACCATTGTCCAATCTGTCAGACGGCTGCCTAGGGTGAGAACTTACACAATCTTGACGATGCATATATTCATATGATTCTTGCAAGGTATTGTGGGTATTGTAGTTCATTCACTCCCAAACACAGCTGATGACAATAATTTGAGTTGTGAAACCAAGTGGTAAGATCAATAAAATACTTCTTTTATTGATGGGGTTTAATTCACCCAGCACATGTATGCTTGATAGCACTATAAATGAGGTTACTTGCTTGCAGTGTTTAAAATGGATAACAAAAAGTCACAAAGTAAACCAGAAAACAACCTTCAGCTTGTCAGGCAATTAGCTAATGTTTTCTTAGCAAATAATTACCAAATACAAAGGCACAAAGAAAAGAATAAACTTTGCTGGTTAGGTTAACTTCTGCTTATTTTCCACGCCGATCTCAGCAGGGATTCTCCCTTGCTCACACACACAATCAGGTGCAGCCCTAATTACTATCAATGGACCAGCTGAAAGCCTTTAGCTGGCTGGCTGCTACTGTGTGAGCCCAAATCCTGCTTTAAGAGCTGTTTGCAGTGGAAATAAAGAACAAAGTTAGGTTTCTTTGTGATGGCTGATGTGTTTGCTCACAGAAAGCTAGCATTTAGATAGAGAACAGTCCATATAAATAGTTTCATCTGCTGTATCTCTCCCTTCATCAACAATCATAGGGTCAATATCATACATTGGCACAGATGAGTCTTTCATTAAGGCACTATCATGAGAATGCTTATTCCCTTGCTGCCATTCTCTATTATAGATAGGGTCTGGATCAGTGTTCATACCTGAGCCTCTCCTGCTATCATTATTTCTCTCTGTATAGCCTGGCCAATATGTAATCCAATTCTGATGTCCAGCCTTCCAATCTTGATCCCTGGACACTGGATCTTCTCTCACATACCTTCTGGCCTTGGTCTGAAAGTCCCTTCCACATGCAGTCTTCTCTCTTCCAGGTAGCCACTGGTGATTCCTATCTCTGCCACTCCATTCCTCTGGCTGAATCCAGTCCAATGGACTCTGCTGGCTTTTGGAATACCTCCCAGTATGAGTACTGCCTTGGAATCTCCCAGACCTTCCAATGGCCTTTCTTCTCTTCCTTCCAGAGAGTTTCCTTCTCTCTCTATCTGCGTGGCTTTTGCTGAAGCTGTTCTTCAAACTGTTGCTGAAACTGTTATCTGAAGAATAATCTCTATTCTTATTCTTTCCTAATGTGTGCTGCTCCCTAACACAGCGCAGCTGTGTTGAATCAAGCCCTGCCCTTTGAGATGAGTGCTTAGGGATTACCTCATAGCTCTCTTGATTGCACACACATTCTCTCACTTCAGCCCCTCTCATGGCTGCTGGAAAGCTGGTGCATTCTGGGACTGGTAGTCTTTTATGTGAAAACTCTGTTTTCTCACTTCTACCAGAACTGACAGGTTGCTTGTTCAGAGTCACATCATCTTTTCTATAGCTCCTACCTGAGCTATGATAAGCTTCCTTATCACAAATCCCATGACTAGTGGTATACCAAACCTGGGAATAATTTCATGGAGTAAAACTTTGACTTCCCTGGCTTTCTCAGTCCTGGTGGGGAAGGCTTCCACCCACCCTGAAAATGTGCAAACCAGGACCAACAGGTAACGATATCCATTTGCACGTGGCATCTCAGTGAAGTCTACCTGGATATTTCCCATAGGGGTAACTCCTACTAACTGAACTCTCGGGGGCAGGGTAGGACCCTGCCGGGCATTGTTCTTTGCACAAATTTAGCATCTACAGGCTACTGATGCTGATATAGGTCCTAATAATGAAATACAGAAATGGGGTCTGAGAGCTTTTTCCATTGCAGTTTTTCCATAATGTGTGGCCTGGTGAAAAGCATGGACAAAGGCAGGACCTAAGGCTTCAGGGATTACAGTTGGACCGGGAAGTGAGCCACCGGCTGGCGGTGGTAGCACTATCCATCCGGTCTCTGATAACACTCCCCCTTCCTCTTGACAATAATAATCTAACTCTTTGGGGCACTGGGAATATAGCTGCCTGGACTGTACTGGGGGCAGGTATTGGCTCAGTTGTAGCTGCTTTTCGGGCAGAAACGTCTGCAAATCTATTTCCTCATGAAACTTCCCCTTCCCCTGCCTGATGACCTCGGCAGTGCATTACTGTGACTTGTTTGGGGGCCCACACAGCTTCCAATAGTGTCAATATCTCAGGGCCATACTTGATGGACTTGCCTCCTGAGGTTATCAACCCTCGTTCCTTGTACAGGGCTCCATGAGCGTGCAATGTTGTAAAGGCGTACTTTGAATCTGTATACACATTCAAGCGGAGCCCTGTTTCTATTATCAGTGCCCTGGGTGAGGGCTATCAGTTCAGCCTTCTGTGTTGAAGTCCCCGGGGCCAGAGCTGAAGATTCAAACTACCATGTCCAGGGTCACTACTGCATAGCCAGCACAACGTTGTCCGTTGATGACAAGACTACTTCCATCCACAAAGAAAGTTCATTCAGGGTCGTTCAATGGGACATCAATTAGATCAGGGCGACTTGAGAATACAGTGTCCATTATTTCCAAGCAATCATGATCAGGGGGGCCTGGAGCGATTGGCAACAGCGTGGCTGGGTTCAAAGCCTGACTGACAATCAACTGCAATCGCGGGTTTTCGCACAACATGCTTTGGTACTTCAGCATTCGGGAATTTGTGAACCAATAATTTCCTTTGTGTTCCATAAGGGTCAGGACAGAATGCCGTATGGTAATTTGGAGATTCTGACCCAGGGTGAGCTTGTCGGCTTCACCCACCAGGAGGGCTGTAGCTGCAATGGCTCTCAGGCAAGGTGGCCATCCTTTTGCGACGGTGTCCAGTTGTTTTGACAGATAAGCTACAGGTCGCTGCCAAGATCCGAGGGATTGAGTCAATACTCCCAAAGCATTTCCACTTGACTCATGGACATAGAGGCGAAATGGTTTCTGTACATCTGGCAGGCCCAAAGCTGGTGATGACATCAAGGCTGCCTTCAACGATCGGAATGCTACATCCTGTTCTGGCCCCCATTCCAGGGGAGATCGCTCCATTCCTTTGGTGGCCTGATACAATGGCTTTGCCACCAGCGCAAAATTGGGTATCCATATTCAACAATAGCCTGCAGCTCCCAGAAAAGCCCTCACCTGCTTTCTGGTGGTTGGGGTAGGAATGCAACACACTGCTTCCTTACTCTCTGGTCCCAACCTCCGAATCCCGTTGGACAGATGGAATCCCAGATATTTAACCTCAGTTTGGCATAACTACGCCTTGGCTCTTGAGACCTTGTATCCGGCTTCATTCAGGAGGTGCAAGAGATCACCAGTGGCATGCACGCATTCATTTTTGGAGTTGGTGGCTACTAGCAGGTCATCCACATACTGAAGGAGGACTCTTTTTCCCCGGAATAACAGAGTAACTTGAAAGATCTTGATTGAGAGCAGCACTGAGGAGAGTAGGCGAGTTCTTGAATCCTTGGGGTAGCCGAGTCCAGGTGAGTTGACCTCGCCTCCCTGTGGTGGGGTCTTCCCATTCAAACGCGAACAGAAGTTGACTAGCTGGTGCTAAACGTATGCAGAACGACGCATCCTTTAAATCCAAGACAGTGAAGTGAGTAGCTTCAGCGGGGATCAGTCCCAGGAGAGTATAAGGGTTTGGTACTACTGGATGTATGGTTACAACTGCATTATTCACTCGTCTCAAGTCCTGCACTGGGCGGTAGTCACCTGTCCCAGGCTTCTTGACTGGGAGGAGGGGGGTATTCCAGGGCAATTGGCACTTCAATAATTACATTAAATGACAGTGAATTCCTTCAATCACCGGTCGCGGAAGAGGGTATTGTCTCACGTGCACTGGTTACGCTCCTGGTTTGAGGGTGACAAGAACAGGGGCTACATTCTTTGCTAGGCCTGGAGGATTATCCTCTGCCCATACCTAGGCGGAGCTAAGATTCTGGTGGGTATACAGGGACTGGCTGCCTTGGTCGGAGATGCACTATAGAACCGCCATTCTTCACGGGGGGACAGTTAACATCATCAGGCCAGCAGATTTTGAGTTTAAAGTCATTTCCATTCCTCCCCCTTCAACAAAGGATATCTGCGCCTGGAGCTTGGCAAGCATATCTTGGCCCAGGAGGGGGATTGGGCATTCAGGCATATACAGGAACTGGTGTGATACTTTCTGTCCCCCTAATTCACATGTGCGGTTCTGCAAGAAAGGTTTAGTGGCTCTGGTTCCGGTAGCGCCGACGATAGTGATGTATCAAGAAGACAAAGGGGCCACTGGTTTTGCCACTACCGAATGTTCGGCCCCCATATCCACCATAAAGTCCATATATTGGTCCCCAATCTTCAAACTGACCATAGGCTCCTGGGGACCTAGAGGAAACTTGGAGCCCCGTCTGGCCTAGTCTTCATCCGTGTTGTAGCCCTCTTCGGCTGCCATTCCCTCTATAGCTGCTTCTTCTTGTTGGAACTGTGTGAGATGCATTCCTCCACGATTCTGGAATCATCCCCCTGCTCTCCGTGTGCTTCCTCCTCCCCTCCGAGAGTCGGAGTCAAATTCGGGCATTCATTTTTCCCAATGTCCTTCTTCTCTACAGTGGGCGCACTGATTTGCACCCAATGGGGGCCGACCATTTCCTCGGCCCCTTCCACATCCTCGGGTCCTTTGGTTAGAGAAACTTCCTCCTCGTCGTTCAATTAAAGCTGCAGCAAGGAAATCAGCTTTCCTCTTCATTTTACGTTCACTTTCCTTCTGACGTTCTTGATCATGATTCACAAACACTTTCTGAGCAGCTTCCATTAACTGGGCCGCATTCATGCCCGCAAATCCTTCTAACCTCTGCAGTTTCCGTTTTATGTCTCTCTGGGACTGATTCACAAAGGCTGCATTTACCATGTGCAAATTTTCCTGGGCCGCTGGATCATATGGGGTATAAAGTCTGTAAGCTTCAGATAAGCATTCATAAAAGGCCGCTGGGCTCATGTCTGGATGCCTTCTGATACCTTTCCGATATTCATGGCCTTCTGGCTTCCTTTCTTCAGGCCTTGTAGTAGGGCCTGGCGGAACCGATTCAGGGCAGCCGCCCCATTTACATCGTTCGGATCCCATCCAGGATCGTCATTTGGAAAATCCATGGCGGCTGCTTGCTGGGGATTTAGGCCTCCTTCTCCTACAGGGTTTTCTTCTAACCATCGGGTGGACGCTTGCACAATCCGTGCTCGTTCTTCAGTAGTGAAGAGGGTGGACAGGAGCTGGCGACAATCAGGACCAGGTAGGCTGATGGGTCTGCATAATACTAGACATTAATTCGGTTAATTCTTGGGGCTTTTCAGTATAGGATGCATAATGCGTTTTCCAGTTCAATAAATCTGTGGTGGAGAAGGGCACATAAACGAGGCTGGTGGGCCCTACCACAACCTGGTCCTGCTCATTAAGAATAGGTAGTCCTGGGACCTGGCACAATGGCATAACGTGACCATCCCTCTGACTTGCTGTTGTACTTCTGAGAGCGTAATGTAGTCTGGCTTGTTGGAATTTGGCTCCCCTGCTTTGGCTACTGGCAGTAAGTGACCCTGAACTAGCAAATGAATCCCTGCTTGCAGTGTCATCGGTGGACTGCGGTCCTCCCGAGGCACTCTGGGCAGAACTGGGGCTCCCGGTTGGGAGGGGGTGCTCCTCCTCCTGTTGCGGAGGTGGTTGGTGGACTAGGGGTAACTCAACAGGAGGGGGTCCCCCCGCACCAGGCTCTGCCTGGGGTGGTGGCGAAGCTGAGGGGACGGGCCTATAGAGGAACTGGGGCGGATGGGTCAGAATATCTGGAGATTCCGGGGCAGAATAAACAGGCATATTCTCTTCTCCAGACTTCCGGGCCCCCTTGTGGTCGCTACCAATATCCTACACTGTTCCTCGTAGCAATGCTTTATCCAGGAGGGCTCCTTTTCACAAATACTTAACCAGGAATCTATATTGGGGAACTGGTCAGGGTTTTCTTTACGTACAATCTGGTGAAGTAGGGATATGATACTATCATCAAAAGGTACCATCAGGGGGCCATGAGGTGACCAGTACTGGCCACTCCCTATCACAGAGCATTTCTAATCGGGACGGAGACATTTTTATTCCATAGTCTCCAGCGTATCCCTTGCTAAAATTCTTGGTCATACACTTCAGCGGAGTTTGCGTGGACTCCGACCCTCCCATAATGACGTACACAACAGACAGAAGGGGTAGGTAGTCGGGCTGCAAGTAAGAGGTCCGTACAGCCCTAGGAACAAATAGGTAGACAAACACCAAACGCTTCCTCCTTTTTGCGATCTGGGCGCGGTCACCCGGCCAGGAACTGCGCTACTCAGGAGTCCGCACTCACTTGGTCTGTGTTTCAAGACCTCTCATTCACACACACACAACCAAACATGCTAGCAACGTTTTCCCAAATTCCCAGGCCTACCTTACTAACCAACAGCAGTGGTTTTGGTCTCGCGCATACTCATGCAAGACGTACTCGGACTGCTGATTAATCAAGGGCATAGTTTCGGCCTCGCGCATACTCATGCAAGGCTTACTCGGACTGCCCTGAGAGGTGATCAGGCTCTCGGTATCGTATTCCCATACCAATTTTCCAACCTATCTGAGTAGCAAAGAAATTTCTACTCACCAGATCCAGTACCTGATACAGAACCAGTTCTTGGGTTGAATCCTGGACTCCCCTCGGGTTTGGAGGTGTTGGCCGGCCGGACCCAGTAGCCCACCAAGGCCAGGCGGAACCCTCTCCGATACAAGAGGACCGGTGGCGCCTGAGGTTTCCCCTGTGGTCAGACAGACACGGTTCCAATTGGGCCAAACCATGAGGCGGTAATACGTGGTATATTCACTTGAATATCATCCACTACTCGCACATTCCCAGCTAACGCACCAAGAATATGTAGCAGCGAAGTGCATGCAATGAATAAAACCAGGAGTCAATTGCAGGTTCCAAGCCAATTTATTGTGCACAGGCTCAGACAGGAGTGCATCCAAAAAGGACTGAGCAATGGAGTACAGGAGCAAATTCCTTATATACAATTTTCACAGTTTGATACAGGCAAACTTTCCATTGGTCCCAACGCCCCTTGCACCTGTCCACTCATGGACCCTCTCTGGGCCTAGCTCCCTGTTCCCCCTGCTCAGGCTATTCTAACAAAGGCATAGTCTTAGGCATAGATACATTTCTACTTCAATGACATTTCTAGCTCAGAGAATGCAAGACCATTTCTATCATCAGCATAAAGGAATTATACAAACTTTTCAAAAGCAGTTTAAGGCCGTTTCATAGACTCTGGTTCTTCTCAGCACTACTCCCAGGTGGGGGTCAGGATCTAGGCCTAGTTTGAGGCTAGAGCCTACCACAGGACCAGACCATACACTTTTAGTTTAATACTCCTATGGCATTTGTGGGATAAGGTGAGAAGATCCAGGGGACACAGTATGGTTAAATTAGACTTACCTGCTAATTGTAGTTCCTGGAGTGGAACAGTCTAGTCCCATAACCTCTGGGTTCCCAATCCAATCCAGCAGCTTGGAGACTGAGAAACTCCACCTTTTTTGTGACATCATCTGTATAAGTCTCCGGTGCCAGCCCCATGCCACCAGTAACCTACTGACAAAGAAGCCTCACCGGAGAAACAAGTAAGCCAAAAGACTATAGTAAACATTATTGATAACAGTAAAATAGCAATTGAGGGCAAGAAACTCCCAACCCATTATAGCGCTTAAGAGAAAGTGGGAGCATTCCAACCCCCTGCGTGAAGCAAGGCACAGACCCAACATAACCAAGAAGCAAGCCCAGCTTACCTGTGAAACTGAGCCAATCCGGACATGTGTGTTTGCCCAGGAACTCTGGGAGGGATATGGGACTAGACTGTTCCACTCCAGGAACTACAATTAGCAGGTAAGTCTAATTTAACCTTCCTGATCGTGTCCCAGTCTAGTCCCATAACCTCTGGGTCCATACCAGAGCAGTGAAAGACACTTACACACGGGAGGGACCTGGCAAACCAGCCTGAAGAACCGCTGATCCGAAGGAGGTCTCCTCCGCCATCTGAACATTCAGACGGTAGTGCCTAGCAAAAGTATTGAGGGATGACCAAGTCGCCGCCCTGCAGATTTCCACTGGCGAAACTAAACGAGCCTCCGCCCAGGAGGCAGCCTGAGCCCACGTAGAATGTGCTTTTACCCCATTTGGCACGACTCTGCCCTTCAACACATAAGCCGACTCAATGGCTTCTCTAATCCAGCGAGCAATAGATGCTTTAGAGGCCGCTTCACCCTTTTTCGGCCCTGCGAAAAGCACAAAGAGTCTGTCTGACTTCCGAAAGGACTCCGTCTGTTTGAGATACTTCCGTAAAGCTCTTCGGACATCCAACAGATGAAACCGAGTAGCTGAAGAACCACCGCTATCCCCGCGCAAGACCGGCAGGGAAATCGCCTGGTTAATATGAAATGCCGAGACTACCTTCGGGAGAAAAGCCGGCACCGGCCGCAACACCACTTTAGACGGAAAGAAGGAAAGATAGGGCTTCCTACAAGAAAGAGCCTGCAATTCGGAAACACGCCTAGCCGAGCACACCGCCACGAGGAAGGCCACCTTCAGAGTAAGATCCTTGAGCGATGCCCTAGCCAGTGGCTCAAAGGGCTCCCCCACTAAGGCCTCCAAAACAAAGGGAAGACTCCATTTGGGAAAGACTGGACGGGTCGGAGGCCTAGCAAGAGAAACCGCTCAGAGAAACCGTTTTACATCCCGCTGGACCCCAGCGACTGACCCGCCAGCCTGCCTCTGAAACAAGATAAAGCAGCCACTTGGACTCGCAACGAAGCCGCTGCCAACCCCTTTTCGAAACCATGTTGCAAAAATTCCAGGATTTGCGGGAGGGAAGCTCGTAACGCTTGGTAATGCCGCTCACCACACCAGGCCTCAAAAATCCTCCAAATGCGGACGTAGGACAACGAAGTGGAACGCCTCCTGGACTTGACTAAGGTAGAGATAACCGCCGGAGAATACCCCCGGGAGGTCAACTGTGCCCTTTCAAGAGCCAGGCCGTAAGAGAGAATCGACCCACGTGAGGCATGACCAGCGGCCCTTGAGTTAACAGATCCACTCGGTCGGGGAGACGCCAGGGCTTGTCCACCAGCAACCGCACCAGATCCCCGTACCAAGGACGCCGTGGCCAATCCGGCGCAATCAAGATGACATGGCCCCGGAAGCCCTCTACTCTTTGTAGAACCCGGCCGATCAGCACCCACGGCGGGAAAACATACAGAAGCTGCTCCTCTGGCCAGATCTGCAAGAGAGCATCCAAGCCCTCCGACATCCGTTCCCTGCGTCTGCTGAAGAAACGGTTGCACTTCGCCGACGCAAAGGTCGCCATGAGATCCAACACTGGCCTGCCCCACCTTCGGACCACCATTTCGAACACTTCGGGATGCAGGACCCATTCCCCGGGATCCACTCTCACCCGGCTGAGGAAGTCTGCCTCCACGTTGTCTACCCCTGCGACATGGGCTGCCGAGAGGTCCAGAAGGTGAGCCTCTGCCCAGGTACACAGAGCTTCGGCCTCGAACTCCAGGGACGCACTGCTGGTGCCGCCCTGCTTGTTGACGTAGGCTACCGCCGTCGCGTTGTCCGATAGCATTCGGACCACTTTCCCGTCGAGAAGCGTCCGGAACTCCTGCAAAGCCAGTGACACCGCTCTTAGCTCCAACCGGTTTATCGCCCAGGCGCTTTCTTGGGCGTCCCAAAGACCCTGAGCGAAGACTCCCTGGCAGTGAGCTCCCCAGCCCAGCAGGCTGGCATCGGTCATCACCGCCACCCAGTCCGGTGATTCGAGGGGCTTCCCTCTCTCGAGCGACTGGGGGAGCAACCACCAGAGTAAGGACTGACGAACATCCTCCGGACACGCTAGTTTCCGGGAGAGGAAGTCTCGCTGGTGTGACCACCGGCGAAGCAGAGCCCTCTGTAAGGGCCGCATGTGAGCTCTCGCCCATGGTACCGTCTCTATCGCCGCCGCCATGGTGCCCAACAACTGCAGGTAATGCCACGCGGATGGCGCCCGGAGCCTGAGGAATCTCTGAACTCGATTCCGCAATTCCAAGGCCCGTTGGTTGGTAAGAAACACTCTTCCGTTCCGCTATCGAATCGCGCCCCCAGATATTCCAGATTCTGGGAAGGCTGTAGATGGCTCTTGGACAGATTGACAATCCAACCGAGGCTCTCCAGCAAGCCTACTACCCGGGTCGTGGCCCGCACGCTGTCGTCGTGCGATTTCGCCCGGATCAGCCAATCGTCCAGATAAGGATGCACGAGAATGCCTTCCTTTCGCAGAGCCGCCGCCACCACCACCATGACCTTTGTAAAGACTCGCGGGGCGGTTGCTAGTCCGAAGGGCAACGCCTGGAACTGAAAATGTCCGAACGGGACTGCAAATCTGAGAAACTTGTGATGCTCCTGCCGAATTGGAATGTGGAGGTAAGCCTCGGACAGGTCCAGGGAGGTGAGATACTCCCCCTGTCGCACCGCCACTATGACGGAGCGCAGGGTTTCCATGTGAAAGTGAGACACACGGAGACAGCGGTTGACTCCTTTGAGATCCAGGATCGGTCGAACACCTCCGTCCTTCTTTGGGACAATAAAATAGATGGAGTATCGACCGCACCCGTACTGATCTACGGGCACGGGCGCAATCGCCCTGAGGTCCAGTAACCGCTGTACCGTCTGCCTTAAGGCTGCCCGCTTTGCCACAGATCTGCCGGGGGAGAGCACAAAGGAGTCCCGCACGGGACGTAAAAACTCCAGAGCGTAACCTTCGCGAACAACTTCCAACACCCACTGATCTGTCGTAATGTGGGCCCAGGCGGGAAGGAACTCCCGCAGACGTCCTCCCACGGGGGTGGTGGGCGACTGGGCCCCCCTCACTTCATTGTGGCTTTTTAAGGTTAAGGGAGGAGGAGGAGGAGGCATTAAGACCGAAGCCTCGGCCCGCTCCCCGAAACCCCCGGAAACCCTGGGTTCGATAGGGGAAACGCCCCCTCTGTCCTGGAGAACCTCTTTGGGAACGAAAGCGACGAGAGTCCCGCAACTGCCCCCTGGAACTCGATGCCCCCCGAAAGGCCCTGGGCTTGTCCTCTGGCAACCGGCCGCCCTTGGACTCCCAAAGCTCCTTGACCAGCTTGTCCAAGACCTCGCCGAACAGCAGACGCCCCTTAAAGGGCAACGCACAATAACTCCATCTCACATGTACATAGTTATCTATTCAAATTTCTGCACATGTAGATAGTTTCCCCTGTTATCCAAGTTAATTGCTCCTGTTCTTTGTAATGACCTGACTCTTGTTTATTGTCGGATACTGTTTGTTCTATGTAAACCGCGCTGATCGCAAATAGTGCGGTATAGAAGAAATATAAATAAATAAATAAATAAAATAAATAAACTTGCTCAACCGCGTCTTGGACGACGTGTCTGCGGACCAGTTACGTAACCAGAGATAGCGCCGTGCTGCCACCGCCGACGCCATACTCTTGGACAGCCCCCGCATAAGGTCGTACTGGAGATCCGAGAGGTAAGCGGCCCCTGACTCCAGACGTGCCGCTTCGCCTGCCAAAAGAGACTCCTGGCCTTCCTGCACTTTCTGAGACCAACGCAGGCAGGCCCTAGAAACCCAGGCGCCACAGATGGCCGCCTGCAGGGAGAGAGCATTAACATCAAAGACTTGCCTGAGCAAGACATCCAGTTTTCTATCCTGAATGTCCTTGAGCGCCGCGCTGCCCTCCACAGGAATGGTAGTCTTCTTGGTCACTGCCGAAACCGCAGCGTCCACCCTGGGAGGTTGAAACACCTCCTTGTCCCGGTCCAATAAAGGGTACAAACGGCCCATCACTCTGGCGCCTTTCAAGGGCGCTTCGGGGACATTCCATTCCTCCTGAATCATCTCCTGAAACACCCTGTGCACCGGGAAAGCTCTTTGAGTTTTCCGGAACACCTGCAGCAGCGGATCCTCCAATGACTCGTCCTCCGCAGCCGCAGGCTCCGGCATGTTGAGTGCTTTGAGCGACTCTACAATGAGGGATGGCAGTTCCTCTCTCCGAAAAACTCGCACTACCCTAGCCTGATCCTCCTTTTCAGGGATCTCGCCCTCCTCTAACTCGTCCTCCAAACTTACACTGTGGGCGCCCTCATCTGACAGAGGGCTCTCCGACAGCCCGGAGAGGTCCCCTAGGGTATCGTCGCCCCGAGCCTTCTTGCTCCTAACCGGGGAGATGGACCCACGCGGGGATGCCGGACGTTTACCGGCTCCGCTGGAGCCGCTCGGCAAACCTGCCTGCAACAAACTACTAAAAGCAGAATGCTGAAGAAGTGCCACAAACTGTTGAGAAAAGATGGCAGAGAGCTCATTGGGCAACACCATGGGAGAAGCCGGCGTGCCCAAACCTGAAGATGTTCCTGGCAGCGGCTCCTCCTGCGCCAGGGCCGGCATGCGCGAAGGCGAAGCCTCTGGCCCGGGTCCTGGCGCCGGAGCTGCCTGCGAGGGGGGGTTATCCAGCTCCCGGGCCTCCCCCGCGCACTCTTTGCAGACCCCTGCACTTGTGCCCTTCCGTGTCCCACACACAATACAAAAGGGTTTGGAGGGCATGCTGAACACTACTGTCTCAATAGAAAACCTGGCGAAAAGAGAAGGGCCCGGGACACCCGAAAAAATGCAGCTCCAACCAAAAAAACGCTGAGGGTACAGAGAGGGACCCCAAAGCTGAAAACTGCTGTGCTGCGAAATCAGGGAGTATGCCTGCACCGTTATGCTGCAAAAACTCTCCCTAAGGAGCTGAACAGCCCAGTAGAACAAAGCCCGGCAATCCCAAAAACAAAAAATATCCGGCCTGCGCAGAAAACCGCGTCGTCGCCACGAGGCAGGGCCGCGAGGAAAAAAGAGCGCGAAAGCGCGCTGAAAAAAAAAATAAACAGAGCCGCGGTCCCTGCCCGAGCACAGTAACACCCCTCAGGCTCGGAAGACGGCCCCGCAGGTGCTCGTGAGGCTCCCGACAGCCAAAGGAACACCCCCTGTCCCCCCCCAAGGCAAACTCACCGGAGCGGTCCTGGACAGCGGTAGAGACAGAGAAGGGGGGGTAGGAGCAGCCGAACGCGCTAGCAGGCACAGTCTTCCGCGTGGCGCCGGCTCTCCCCGAAGACAGAGTTACCCCTCCGGAGCTTGACCGGGCCGCTGCTGTATCTCAGGCAACACTTCCGAAACAGCCGGCTACAGCAATGAGCTCTGCCCCGAAGAAAAGTCAGGTGCAGGAGGGAGGGAGGGAGGAGAGGAGGAGGGAGACGGAGGACTCAGAACCAAAGAGCTGGAGTGCTCCCAATTGAAAAAAAAACAGACTGCAAAATTAACAGCTAAACTAAGCCCATAAACTAAGGTGACCCAATTGTTTCTCCTGTGAGCCCGGGACCCCCGGGCTCCCAACTATCCAGCTGCTTGGAGACTGAGGTGACTGGTGGCATGGGGCTGGCACTGGAGACTTATACAGATGATGTCACAAAAAAGGTGGAGTTTCTCAGTCTCCAAGCTGCTGGATTGGATTGGGAACCCAGAGGTTATGGGACTAGACTGGGACATGATCAGGAATATTTAATTGCATGGCTCTACGAGACAGCTCAAACAATATCTCAGCTCCTTTAAGTCCTCCATTTAGCTAATTCTGAATGTCCAAGTAGCAGTGACTGCTCAGATTGAGCCTTATTTACGAAATGTTTTCTCAATAATGGAGAAAAACCAGAAAGGAAGATGACAAAACAAACTACATGTACGAACTAGACATGTACCACGCAGAAACAGACAAAGCAAAAAAGACTTACCATTCAAAAATCATAAACACATCAATAACCAAACCAAGAGAACTCATTGACATTGTCAAAAAACTGACAAAAGCGCCCAACCACTCCAACCAACTACCAAACATCCCACCAGATTTATTAGCACAGCAATACAAACAGCTACAAAAACCACAATTGAACACAGACACAACAACAACAAACCACACCACCACCATAAACAAAAGAATGGAGTGAATTTGAAGTAACCACGAAAGAGGAAATATCATCCACCATCTCCCATTTGAATACCACCACCTCTCTGCTGGACCCCTGCCCTACAGAATGGATAAAGAAAACCAAGGAAGATCTGAGCACACCATTAGCCTGCATTGTTAATGAATCCCTCAGCCAAGGACGCATGCCAGACCTCCTCAAAACCTCAATCATATGACCAGCCCTAAAAAAAAAACACAACCTGGATCCCATGGACCCCGCATCCTACAGACCTATAGCAAGCCTCCCATTCGCCGCCAAAATCAGAGAAGGTAGTTTAACAACAGTTCCAAGAACATCTAGATACCAACAACATACCGGACCCGCAACATGATGGCTTCCACGCACCCCACGAAGTTGAGACCCTCATGACATCACTAATGAACACCCTCGTCATAGGGACCCAAGACAAACACTCTGGATACACCATGATCTTCCTAGATATATCATCAGCCTTCGACACCATCTCCCACAACATCCTCCTACACAGACTACAAGCAATTGGCATCAAGGATACCGTACTCCAATGGTTCCACTCCTACCTAACCAATAGACAACAACCGATCCGCACAAACATATCAACATTGCCCACCTTCCAACACCACCAAGGAGTACCACAAGGATCCACACTGTCAGCCATGCTCTTCAACATCTACCTGCAACCACTCTGCTCTATCATGCACGCCCACAACATTAAATATTACATCTATGCAGATGACATAATGCTCTATGCCCCAATCACAACCTCTAACCCAACAAATAAACACCTATCCCAATGCTTCACAGAAGTATCCAGCTGGCTACAAAAAAACAACCTATCCATAAACAAAGAAAACAGAAGCCCTCCTAGTAACAAAGGACCCAGACTTTACACCACCTACACACCTCAACATTGGAACCACACAAATACAACCGTACATAAAATACCTGGGAATCATCACAGACCAAGCACTCACTCAAGCAACAAATCAAAAAAACCACCAGAACAATATTCCACAAGGCTAAAACAGTACAACGCCTCAGACCTCTCCTTGAACCACAAGACTTCAGAACAGTCCTGCAAGCCATGACACTCCCACACCTGGACTACTGCAATATAATCTACCATGGACTACCAGCCACTCACACCAACCCACTTCGAACTGCCTTGAATACAACAGCAAGGATTATTCAGAAAGCAAACAAACAAGACCGCATCACCCCAATCCTGAGGGAACTACACATACTCCCCCTCGAAGCACGAGTCAAATACAAATCCGCCCTACTTACACACAAAGCTCTCTACCAAACACAGACTTCCCAGCTCCACACACTACTACACCGTCCAGCCCACAACAGAACCACCAACTCCTCCCTCACCATACCCCATAAACGAACCAAATGCAATCAACGAACCTGCAACAGAGCCTTCGAACTATACGCACCATCCCTCTGGAACTCTCTACCAAGCCACATCAGAAATAACAGAGACCCTCTATCATTCAGGAAACTAAAAAACGCCTTATTCCAGGAACACCTCGGAACAGAAGCAACCACCAGCCACCGACTACTTCCTCCCCCCAAGCTCCCCCCGGAACATATGTTCTAAAGAGCCTGTAATACAATGTCTATATCCCAATTATTTGCTGAAATCATTAATGTTGGCCCCTGGTGATAGACCCTACCCCCAAGTTTGATCACTTGATTGTTCCCCCCCCTCCAATGTTACACCGCTTTGACCCGGTGAAAAGCGGGATATAAATACAGCTAAATAAATAAATAAAAATAAACATAGAAAGGCTGTTCAGGTGGTGGCAGGGACATGCAAAGCAGAATGTGTGAAAATCAATGGCGATTGTAAAAGAGATTCCGTGCAAATGCCTTCTTAAATTGGAACATCCCCGTTCCCGAATAAAAATGCTATTAAAAACAATGTACGGCAGGGATTTGCATGTGTGTGCAAAAGAAAAATAGGCTGTCTCAGACATGCATAGTTCCCATAGAGATCTTGGGAATTTGCACATGTGCAGTCACTGCTGGCAGCCTACACATATCTGTGGGACCCTGTGTGCACATCATGTGCCCCCCCTCCCCCATGCAGAACATGTTCTTGTGCTCTTTGGCACATGGAGAGCAGCACAGGAAAGCATGAAAACAGCCACATGGTATGCGCAAAACTAATCCATGTGGAGAAACTGCCCCGAGTCAGCCCAACTTCAAAGGCAGAGATCCTCATGCTGGTAGCTTTCCCTCTGCGTCTCTCTCAGTGCGCCATACTGACACAGCCACTCAAATTACCATCTTAGGACTGCCCTGTTGGGACATATTTAGTTTGTCTTTTCAACTAGAACCTGTCTGGCTCAAGTGATCCTACTACAGCAAATCTACTGCCAGTTTAGCCTGAGAGCATACAAAAGCCCTCCACTTCATCAAGGTAATGCCCAATGAAGGGGCAGCTGCAATTTTCAGTATCCTCCAGTTTGCTTACCAATGACTTAATAGCAGATTAAGAACACCCTCTCTCTTCACCGTTTCACTACAAGATGGGTGGTCACTGTCAGGTGATTTCTGAAACTATTTCTGTTACCTTGGGCAGATGAAATCACTCATGGCAAGGCCGCTGCAAGGAGGTGAGGAACTCTAGGTGAACCTCTTCCTTTGCACCCCCAACCCTCCCTGCAAACAAGAAGTCGGCATCAGGCATCGGAGGGGGCATAAGTAAACAGCCCTGCAGTGTTAAAGTTATAAGGTAAGTACTACAGGGCTGTTTGCGGCCATTGCTGCTGCTGCTACAGGCACTGAGAGGAGCAACAGCGGTGGCAATGGGTGATCATGGAGGGCCAGCACTGTACATGACCGCCTAGTATGCCTAATGGTAGCACCGGCTCTGACTCACGGGAAGCTATTAGGATGCAGTTTAAAGCATAAAAAACCCCTATGACCTTACAGCAAAGAATAATTATGCCTTCATTTTTGCAGACGACATCACTTCCTCCAAATGCCCATCTGAAGTTTAAACCCCTCTTCTTGCTGCTGCCGTCCCTATCACTTTCGGTTCACTACTCCCCTGCCCTCTCTACAATTCAGCACATCCTTCTCTCAAGCCTGCCTGCCTTCCTAATGAGGCTTTTTCTTGACAAGGCATTAACAGTGAAATGAAAAACCATAACTAGCAGCAGGGAGCCTCTGCAAACCTGTGCCACCTGAGGCTTTGCCATGTCTCGCCTCCTCTGACATGCACTTCCTGTTGCTGTATGGGGTGAGATGTGGCAGAGGCTTTATTGGCACAAGGGTGCAAAGGCTCCTCCCCGTTTGTTACTGGTTTTTAATTTTGCTATTGCTGCCTTGTTGAGCAGTCCCAGTAGAAAGGCAGGTTTGAGAGGGAGATATGCTGGGCTGGGGGGTAGAGGGAGAAATGCTGGATCTGGTTGGGAGGAGAAGAGGGGAAGATACTAGACCTGGGGGCAGAGAGGAAGGGGGTGAAATGTTGGGCCTGGTTGCATGTTGGGTTGGGGGGGGGGGGAGAGAGAAAGATAATGAACCTGGTCAGGCAGAAGAGGGAGAGATGCTGGACTTGGTGGGGTGGGGTGGTGTGGAGAGGAGGAGAGGGAGGGGAAAAATGCTGGACCTGGGGAGGGAGAGATAGAATGTGCCAGGGAGGGTGAGAGTGAATGCTGGTGCGGGAGAGAAAGAGTGTGCTAGAGAGGAGGAAAAGTGAGAAAGTGTGGGGGAGGGGGAGGATAAGAGATGGGAGAAAAGTGAAAGGACAGAATAGGGAAGGATTTAGGGAAGGGGAAATAAAGGAGAGAAGAGAGATGAGTAAAGGAAAGAAGGGGAAAGAGGAGAGGAAAAAGAGCTGTAGGAAAAGGTGAAGAGAGAAGGAAGGATAGGGTAGTGTGGATGAGAGAAGCAAATGCAAGAAAGAAGTGAAAGATGAAGGAATTTGGAGAGCTGGGGAAGGACGAGTAAGTGGGAAGGCAAAAAGCAAGGGTTATGTGTGAGAAAACAAGAGGAGAGGAAGAGGACAATGGGGGCATTTGTGGGGTTCGGGAGAGCCACCAATGTTATGTTATATGGGTTGGGGAGCCCACTTGGGTCATCAATCGTATGTTATGTGGGTTGCAAGTAAAAGCAGTATCAGGAATTTTTTATTTTCACAGAAAAAGTGATGGATGCCTGGAATGCCCTCCCGAAAGACGTGGTGGAAGCAAAAAAATTGACTAAATTCAAAAAGGCATGGGACACACAGAGGATCACTATATAGCAAGAGGATGGAATCAAAGCAAACAAATAACTTCATAAACAAAGAGGGGTAGCCTGCCTGGAGCGGCAGGTACAACCTTAGCAAAAGCATAGAGGGAAGTAGCCTGTACAGAATGGCAGGTGCAACTCTATAACCCGTGTCACCTTACTGGACAGATTAGATGGACCATGTTGGTCTTTATCTGCCCTCATTTATTATATTACGATGGTTTGGGTGGTAGGGGGTCTATATAGTCTCCCATGGTCTGACCACCTCCTCATTCACTTCTACTTTCTCCCACACTCCATCTTACTACCAGCATCCATCAATGCCCAGACCGCTTATCACCCCTTCCTCTCTGACCCAATTTCCCACAGTAGATACTCTGTTCCCGGCAGACTTCTCATCCCTTACTCTGCAGGACCAAGTCTCTCTTTGGTCAAACAGCATCCTACAAGCTTTGGATACAGTAGCCTCTAAAAAAAACACTACCCCTTACCCCCAAAAAAGTCCCACCCTTTGTACCATTCACAGCTATGCGTGATCAAGTGTCAGCTTAAATCAGCTGAAAGATCTTGGAGGGGATTCCATCAATCCTACTACTACTACTACTATTAATCATTTATATAGTGCTACAAGGCGACGCAGCGCTGTACAGATGCATATAAAAGACAGTCCCTGCTCGTTAGAGCTCACAATCTAAATCAAGAGAGACAGTACAATAGATGAGAACAGGGGTGTAATATGGAAAGGTAAGGAGAAACAAGGAGAGCAAGAGATCAGGATTCAAAAAGAGCCTCAAAAGAGGTGAGCCTTTAGCGTGGATTTGAAAAAGGGGAGAGAGAAAACCTGACAAACAAATTCAGATTGTTTGTTAAGGCATAAGGAGCAGCAAGGTGAAAGGACTGAAGTCTGGAGTTGGCAATGGAAGAAAAGGGCATAGAGAGAAGCAAGCCAGAGGAAGAGTGGAGTTCACGAGGAGGGGTGTAGGGAGAATAGAAGAGGAGCCAATGAAGTGATTTGAGAAAGAGTAGTTACTCACCTGTAACAGGTGTTCTCCAGGAACAGCAGGAATCAGTCCTCACTTATGGGTGTCATTGACGCCGATGAATCCCCAGCGGAGCATTTCCCCAGCTTTCCATGAAAGCCTTTGGGAATGTTGGCACGCATGCGCGGTTCCCTTCCCGCCTAAAGGTGCCATCTTACCTCAGTCAAATGACATAGCTAAGAACAGCACACAAAAATGTAAAAATTAAACTATGTACAACTGCAACTCCAAGGAGAGGAGGGAGGGTAGTGAAGACTGATTCCTGCTGCTCCTGGAGAACACCTGTTATAGGTGAGTAACTACTCTTTCTCCAGGACCAAGCAGGAAGTCAGTCCTCACTTATGGGTGACTCCCCAGCTCAGGGCTACCAGGAACCCAGGCTGAACAAGAGAACTCCCTCTAGTCTCAGCAACACAGTAAAGGCTTTGCAAGGACACACCCTCCACAGGTAGCCCAACCAGAGGGCAGGAGTTGCCTAGACCTCAAAGAGATTCCGGAGTACTGCTTGGCCAAAAGCACTGTCCCTACGGGACTCCCTCTCCAGGCAGTAGTGGGCTGCAAATGTCTGGCTGGAAGATCAAGTAGCAGCCCTGCAGATGTCTTGCAATGGGACAGAGCGGAGGTGAGCCACTGATTTTTATTTAGACAGTTTTGTATACCGCCTTATCCTTCAATCAAAGCGGTCACAACACAATTGGGGGATACATTTAACACGTGGGGATATGAGACACATACACTAATACTTACAGGGAACATGGGCAGTGGAGGGTTAAGTGGCTTGCCCAAGACCACAAGGAGCATCTGTGGGACTAGAAACCCCAGTCCTTCCTGCCCAAGGTTGCTGTCCTTTAGTGGGATTTGAACCCCTGACTTTCCGGCCTGAAGTACCTTGCCCCAACCACTAGGCTACTCCTCCCTCTAATGCAGCCATTGCCCTCACACGGTGGGCCGTGACCCTACCCTGCAAAGGAAGGTCAGCCGCCTTGTAAGCCCAGGTGATACAGTCAGCCACCCAGATGGACAATGTACGCTTGGACACAGGCCTCCCCATGTTATTGGGGTCAAAAGAAAGGAAGAGCTGAGAAGCCTTCCTGTGACCTTGCATACGTTCAAGGTAGAAGGATAAGGCCCTCCTACAGTCCAAGGTATGGAGAACTGTTTCAGCCTGACTTGCATGAGGCCTAGGGAAGAAAGTAGGAAGAACCACCTCCTGGTTGAGGTGGAAAGAGGAGACAACCTTAGGAAGAGGAACTTAGGGTGGTCCTCAGGACTCACCCTGTTTTTATAGAACCTGGTGTAAGGTCTATCACAGACCAAGGCCTGAAGCTCACTCACTCTCCTAGCCGAAGTAAGGGCTATCAGAAAGAGAGTCTTCCAGGAAAGGAAGCGTAGAGGGCAAGTAGCCATAGGCTCAAAAGGTGGGCGAGTCAGCTGCTGCAAGACCACATTCAGCTCCCACTCAGGAGCAGGACGACGTATGGGAGGTTTGAGCAGGAGCAAGCCTCTGAGAAACCTAGACACCAAAGGGTGCACAGACAAGGAATGGCCCTCAACTAGGGAGTGGTGAGCTGCCAAAGCAGAGAGGTGGACCCGAATAGAGTTGGACTTGAGACCCTGACTGGACAAGTGCAGCAGGTACTGAAGCACTACTGACACAGTACAGGAGAAAGGATCCTCAGCACGTAGCTGACACCACACAGAGAACCTTTTCCACTTGAGAGCATAGGTCTTCCTAGTGGATTGTTTTCTGGAGGCTAGGACAACTTCCTCAACCTCGGGAGGCAGGCCCCAGGGAGCCAACACTACCCTTGCAGCCTCCATGCCATCAGATTGAGAGCTTTGAGATTGGGATGCAGCAAGTAGCCCTGATCCTGAGAGAGAAGGTCGGGTTGCAATCCCAGAGGCAGATCCACTGCCAGTTGAAGCAGGAAGGGGAACCAAGGCTGCCTTGGCCACCTGGGAGCTACCAGGAGGACAGAGGCCTTGTCTCGGAGAATCTTGAACAGTGTTCGGGCCACCAGAGGGGTGGGAGGAAACGCATAGAGCAGGCCCCGAGTCCAGGGAATCAGAAAAGCATCTGCTGCTACTCTCAGAGAATGCGGTTGCCTGGAGCAGAACCTTGGCAGCTGGTTGTTCAGTGGACTGGCAAACAGGTCTATGGAGGGAAGCCCCCATCTCAAGAAAATCTTTTGAACCACTAAAGGATGTAGCTGCCACTCGTGCGGTTGCAGAATCCTGCTCAATCTGTCGGCCAGGGAATTCTCCTGGCCTGGAAGATAGACTGCTTTGAGGAGCATGTTGTGTTTCAGGGCAAAGGAACAGAGGTCCTGGGCCTCCTGGCAAAGGGGCTGGGAACCAGTTCCACCCTGTTTGTTTACATAGAACATGGCTACCTGGTTGTCTGTCTGGATCAAGACAGACCGTTGTGCCAGGGAAGCAGAAAAGGCCTTGAGGGCCAAGCGGATAGCTCTGAGTTCCAGTAGACTGATCTGCTGGGACGCCTCCCAATGAGACCACAGGCCCTGGGTGCACTTGTCTAGGCAGTGTGCTCCCCAACCCTGCAGAGAGGCATCGGTGGTCAGTACCACTGAATGAGGTGGGATCTGAAAGGGCACCCCCACCAGCAGATTGGGGGGGGGGGGGGTGTAACCACCAGTTGAGGGAGGCCAGGAAACGTGGGACACTCTGATCCTCTCTCTGAGACTGCCTGAGGCTTGTGACCACCGAGTCCGAAGGCACCACTGGGCAGGTCTCATATTGAGCCTGGCATTGGGGGTCACCTGCACTGTCGACGCCATGTGGCCCAGAAGCCTGAGACAGAGTCTGGCGGAGAACAGGGACCTGTGCAGAAACTTGCTGGCGAGGTCCATGAGCCTTTGTGCTCGGTCCACTGGTAAGAATGCTCTTGCCAGCTGAGAATCCAACCTTGCTCCTATGAACTCCAAGTTCTGGGAGGGGAGCAAAGTGGACTTTGCGAAGTTGATGACAAAGCCCACCTGCTGGAGCAGTTCTATGGTCCTGTTGGTGGCCTGCTGAACTTCTAGGGAAGTCTGGCCTCTGATGAGCCAGTCGTCCAGGTAAGGAAACACAAAGAAGTCCTGATTTCTCAGGTAGGCTGCCACCACTGCCAGGCACTTGGTAAACACCCTGGGAGCGGAGGTCAGTCCAAAAGGCAGTACTCTGTACTGATAATGGTTTCCTCCCACAATGAACCTGAGGTACTTCCTGTGGTCTGGATGAATAAGGATGTGAGTGTAAGCATCTTTTAGATCTAAAGAGCATAGCCAATCTCCCTGCTGGAGGTAGGGCAGAAGTGTTCCAAGAGTAAGCATCTTGAACTTTTCTTTCACTAGAAACCTGTTTAGGTTTCTGAGATCCAAAGGTTCTTTTGGCACCAGGAAATACCTGGAGTAAAATCCGTGACCTTGGAAGTGGGGAGGCACAGGCTCCACCGCCTTGTCCAGCAACAGACCTTTTAGCTCCTGGAGGAGAAGGGCTGTATGCAGGGGAGGCCGGAAAGGTTCCCCTGGGAAGTGTGGCGGAGGTAGTTGGTGAAAGTGCAGGGCATAGCCTCGATGGACTATGTCCAGCACCCAACTGTCCTGGGTTATCAAGGGCCACTGGTGGGCGAACAAGGCTAGGTGGCCTCCTGTGCAGGGCTGGGTCTGCAAGGGAGCTATGGCTATACTCAAGGAGTCAAAAAACCCCACCCTGCTGAGTGGAAGCAGGGGCTGTAGGCTTGGGGGTCCTCTGCCTACGGGGCCCATTACCCTGGCCCTTGGCTTGCTGACCCTGGGGGCAGGTTGGACAGCCGGATATTGTGGGTACTGTTTGTAGGCAGTGCCCTTCCTCGGGTAAAAGGACTTTTTACCCGAGCCCTTCTTCTTATGAGAAGGGGCAGAGGTCTTCCTCGACAGCCTAGTCCTCGTGAGGTGCTCTGTCTCGAGCTGAGCGGCCTTCTCGGCCACAGGCTTGCCAAAAAGGTTTTCACCTCGGCAAGGGACATCGACCAACTTGTCCTGAACCCATGGCTCGAGGTCCGATGACTGCAGCCATGCCTGGCATTGAGCCACGATGCCGGCTGCCGCTACTCGGGCCGAAGCCTCGAAGGCGGCACAGGACATGAACTTAGAGCATTCCCGGATCCTCGAAGACAAGGACTTAAAACTCTGCAAGGGCTCCCCGGAGAGACCAGCAGAGAAACCAGCCAACTCCTTGGCCAGGTCTCGCAAATACATGCCCATGTACAGCTGGTAAGTCTGGACACAGCAAGCAAGCATAGAGCCCTGAAAGCACTTTCTACCGACGCCATCAAGGCTTCGGGCTTCCCTACCAGGAGGCACCGCGGAGTGCATCTTCTGACTCTTCAGACGATGCATGGCCGATTCCACAACCATGGAATGATGAGGTAGCTGTGCTTTCTGGAAGCCAGGACTCTTCCGGAGCCGATAGATGGAATCGACTCGCTTGCTCAAAACCGGTGCCGAGGCCGGTGCCTCCCACATCCGGAAGAGGAGCTGTTCCAGCATCGGAGGAACCGGGACAGTAAAGGCCTCCTTCGGAGGAGAGTCATACTGCAGAGCATCGAGCTCCTCGGCTCGAGGCTCTTCCTCGGGTTCAGCCGGGATAGCCAGGGCAGCGGCCATATCCCGGATAAACTCCGAGAACCTAGTATCTTCCGGAGGGGATCTACTCTGGGGCTCAGACTCTGGCGAGTCCGAAGGGACACACCGAGTCTTGAAGGTGTCAGGAGACTCCTCGTCTTCGGTCTCCAAAAGCAGACTCGTCCGATGTCAAGTCGAGGTCCGACCCCGCGGGGCCTCTAGGCACCCGCCCCGACGCCGGAGGCACCAGCGTCAAGACCCTCGGTCCCGAACGGGAGGTCGAGGGAGACCTCGACCGAGGACGACTTCGAGCCACAAGGGACTCGAGTATCGGATCGGTCTCCGGGGTCGACTTCGAAGTCGATGTCCCGGTGGTCGGGGCAGATGCGCCAGACAGGCTGGCCATCAGCGCCCGCTGCTGAACCATGAAGGCAGACATATTGCTCTCCAAGGCTGTCAACCTGAGACTCAGCTCGGGTGACGCAGCAGCCCCTGACTCGGGCCCCGGCGGCGCCGGGCCCGACGTCGGTACTCGGGGAGGCGAGTCCACGAGGACTTACGTGTCCAGCAGACTCCGGCTCCATGCGAGGAACTTTAGTTGGCTTCTCCTGGTCCACGGGCCCGGGACGACGGTCGGGGGTCTGAGACCTGGCCATTGCTTTTTCTACCTGTTTAGCTACTTTAAGATCATCAGACAATCACACCTAGGTCCCGCTCTTATTTTGTGGACAGATATACTTCACCCCCTATGCTATAATATTCCCTTGGATTGCCACAGCCCAAATGCATGACCTTGCATTTTTTAACATTAAATCTCAGCTGCCAATTTCTAGATAATTCTTCAAGCTTAGCTAGATCCCTCCTCATATTATCTACCCCTTCCTGGGTGTCTACTCTACGGTAGATTTTGGTATCATCTGCAAAGAGGCAAACCTTACCCGACAGCCATTCTGCAATATCACTAACAAAGAAGTTAAAACAAATCGGACCAAAGACAGATCCCTGGGGCACACCACTGGTAACCACCTCCTCCTCAGAGGGAGTTCCATTTACCTGTACCCTTTGTCACCTCCCACTCAACCAATTTCTAACACAAGCAGTAACTTTAGGGTCCATCGCTAGGGTGCTCAGTTTGTTTATAAGTCGCCTGTGCGGAATGATGTCAAAGGCTTTACTGAAATCTAAATACACCACATTTAGGGCTCTCCCTCGGTCGAACTCCCAGGTCACCCAGTCAAAGAAATCAATCAGATTTGTCTGACAAGACCTGCCTCTGGGGAATTCACGGTGCCTCGGATCTGATAATCCGTTGGACTCCAGAAATCTCACTATTTTCTCTTTCAGCAGTGCTTCCAATAATTTACTCACCACTGAGGTTAAACTAACTGGCCTATAGTTTTCAAACACATCCTTACTGCCGGTTTTGTGTAAAGGGACCACATAAGCCTCTCTCCAGACCTCTGCCACCACGCCAGACTTCAACAAGACATTGAAAAGGTCAATCAGTGGAGCTGCTAGAACGTTCCCAAGTTCCCTCAGTATTCTAGGGTGTATCCCAACTGATCCCATTGCCTTATCTACTTTAAGTTTAGCTTATTCCTCATGAACACAATCTTCTGAAAATTGTTGATGATGCCCCTCGCTTCTGTTCTTGTTTGTGGGTGTTTTCTGAGGTCCAGCTCCTGGTTCTTCATCTGTGAACACAAAACAGAAATATTTGTTAAGCAATTCCGCTTTATCCTCATCAGCTTTTACATATTCCTCCCCTTCACCCTTGAGTCCAATACCACTTTTGCCCTTCCTCTTCTAACATATCTGAAAAATGTCTTATCCCCCCATTTTATTGCACTGGCTATTTTCTCCTCTTTTTGAATCTTTGCTTTCCTATTTTGCTAGCTTTTCTAAGTTTTTTCAAATATAGATGCCTGTCTTCCTCTCTCTATGATCTCTTGTATTTTATGAAGGCCTCCCTCTTTTTCTTCACCTTTTCAGCTACTTCTTTTGAAAACCATAGTGGTCTCCTTTTCCTTTTACCTTTATTTACCATTTTAACAAAAAGATTGGTTGCCCTTGAAATATCACCTTTCAGTTTTGCCCACAGTTTTTTCTACATTTCCCAGGTGGTTCCCAAGTCGCTAATGACTCCCTAAAGTATTGGCCCATCTTGGCAAAGTTAGTTTACCTAAAGGCCAAGACCCTTGCTTTTGAGTGGATTTTATCAGCCCTAGTCTTAATACTGAACCACCCCGTCTGGTGATTACATAATGCAAAATGATTTCCCATTATAACATCAGAAACACTTTCACCATGGGTAAGCACCAAGTCCAGTATGGCCCCTTCACATGTGGGTTCTGTTACCAATTGCCTGAATAGTTCTCCCTGTAGAGAATCCAGGATCTCCTTACTTCTAGAAGTTGATTGGCACATCCCTGCTGCAGTTTGTCTGGCATATTGAAATCCCCTATCAGTAGCATATCCCCTTTCCTGGCAATGCTATGTATGGCTTCAATTAACCCTCCATCCACCTCTTCTCCCTGTGAAGGAGGTCTGTATATCATGCCAATGCAAATAGATTCTTTTTCCTCTTTCTAGTTTAATCCACAGTACCTCATCTCTCCCTTTTAAGTCCTGTATTGCCATAGCTTTAATATATAGTTTTTTAAAAATATAGTGCCACTCCTTGTCCTCCCCTTCTTCCTACCTTGTCCTTTCTGAATAAAGTATAGCCTGGTATAGTTACATCCGTCATGGTTGTCCGTGAACCATGTCTCTGTTACTGCCACTAAATCCAAGTCAGCTTCTCCTATTATGTTTATGTTTATTTAAATTTGATATACCGCTCAGACCAAAAAGGCATTAGAGCGGTTTACAATACCATATCATTCAAGGAAATAAGAAAAGAACGCCATTTATTTGATAGGACAGAATAGGGGACGGAGATAGTCAAACAGATAAGAGAGAGAAGAACACAGAACAGCAAGTTACCATGATATATAGACACGACAACCCAGACCATGCCATCAGCGAAACTCCAGAAACAGACGCCACGGACCAACGCCTAAGGGCCACGCCAAAGGGCCCTCTGGCGAGGCCCTCAGGCACGGGCGCGCTCCTGAAGCAGTGATTTTTGTGCAGTTATTCATGGCAGCTGATTGGCGGCATAAGGAGGAAGGGGGAGCTCCTGCTCTCACCCCCGTCGAGAATCACTGCTCTCCCGAAGCCCCTGAAACGGCGGTTATTAAAGCCTCAATATCTGGGATCTTATTTACCATGTTACGGCATTTATACACACTACTTTCCATATGTTGTCCCTTTAACCCATTTCCATAAAGGTATTTAATGTTTCACTTTCCTGGGGAGTTTCTTCACCCATCCCCAACGAAATCTAGTTTAAAGCCCTCTTCAGTAGGTTAGCCAGTCTGCTACTGAAGACACATTGACCCTTCTTGGACAGATGAACGCCATCTCTGCTCTGTAACACTTAGAACAGCATCCCATAGTCTAGGAAACCAAAATGCTCTCAATGACACTATCCATGCATCATCTCCAGGATGTGAGCTTCTCTTTGGCCTTTACCCTCAACAGGGAAGATTGAAAAGACCACCACCTGCGCCCCTATCTGCTTCACCTCTGTCCCAGAGCCATGAAGTCACTTTTGATAGATACATTCAGAGGGATACCTAGCAGTATCATTTGTGCCAACATGTATGAGCAACATCGGGTAGTCAGTGGGCTTGATGAGTCTCGGCAAACTCTCTGTAGCATCTTGGATTTTGGTACATGGCAGACAGCATACCTCTCTGGACATCAAGTCTGGTCAGCAGATGGAGGCCTCAGTACCCTTTAGAATAAAGTTACCAACCACCCTTCGCTTCCTAGTGGTCACTTTGGGGTGCTTGAGTTCTGATTCTTCCTTCTCCAGGGATACTGTGACCTCCTCCACTTCCAGGGCTGCATAATGGTTCTTCAATTCAAGGGCTGGAGGAGTTGGATTGGTGATTCTTCAGGCCCTGGTGACTCGTATCCAACCTTCGTCATTCTGCAGGCTCCCATCTTCTCCTCTGCTGGAAAACCTGGATGTTTCAAGAAGCATCTCATCAATGTACTTCTCATTGTCTTGCATGCTCCTCAGCCTCGTCACCTCTTCTCTAAGCTCCTCCACTTGTTTCCTGAGAGCTTCAGCATGTAGGAATCCTGCACATGGAACCAGTCCTTCAACTGGCATTAAGATCTCTGTCTGGACAGAGGCAGAAGCTGTAATGGGGGCAACAGCTTTGGCAACACGATTTTTCCCAGCCATTGTTCAGTTGGTGGAGCTTAGGTATCTGTTGAAGCAAAGAGAGAGAGAGCCTTACCAAAGTACCAGTTTCCCAGCTGTCCTTTTCAGAGAAAAAGCAGTTAACCTCTTAAGTGTGTTCTAAATGTGCTGTTCCAAGTCCCTATGTGTAGCTAATTGGGGGGTGCCCTATAAAGCAATACTGCTCACATGGAGTGGGTGGGAGTTGGGGACAATAGGTAGGGAACTAACCCCTGATGAGGTGTCAGTAGTTTCAAAGAGCAGAGAAAGATACTAAAAGCAGAGTTTTAAACCTACACCAAAGAAAATAGTTCCCCTTTTGAACTAAAGCACCAAAAAGAATGTAACTTTGTTTAAAAAAAGACGTATGAAAACCCTTTCAAGAGCTCTCAGGCAGAGAGCTATTAATTAAAAGCCACACACTCTTACCTTAACTTGAAATGCAGAGCCCCTGTGAAGAATGCCTGCATTAGAAGCAATGTCCTTTGCCTCTGTCCTCACTGAAATTGGGGACAGGTGGTGGTTATAGCCCATAGAGTCGGGGACACTACCTCAAAATCAGGAACAATCCCTGAAAATCGGGGACATCTGGTAATCTTAGCCTAGGATGGCAGAGAAGGCTGCAGCTTGATATGAAGCAGTTTGCTGTCACAGCATGATGTGCAGCCATTTGCAGCTATGGCAGCCTCTTGCCATGCAACTGTGACAGAGAGGGCAGCAAGCTGTGGCAGGCACTGTTGGGGGGGTCACTGAGTAAGCTATTGGAGAGTACATTGGGGAATGGGGAACAGAGTAAGCTTGGGGGTCTGTCATAGGGATGGGGAGAAAAAAAATGAGGTGGAACCAGGGATGGGGGAAGAAGACTGTATGCAGAGAGGGGATAGCGATTCTGATCCCATGGGGCACATCTAGCCCCTTGGGATCAAAATCGTGAACAGCCCTGCACGTGCAGGTCAGGACTGTGATTCAGTCCAGCCTACACGTGCAGGACTGTCCACAGCTAACTCATTCAGGGCTTTTAAATTTATTTAGCTGTACTTATATACCGCTTTTCACCAGGGGCCGTTTAAAATGCTGCTACATTGGTTCTGCTTGCTGTGGAGATGGGAGCGGTGGAGGGCTGATGTCGACAGCGGAGGTTGTGAGTGGGAGCTTAAACACCTGGTGGTATGATATCTATCTCTTCAGATGCTATGTGCAGCATTTCTTCTCATCTCCTCTATTCCTTTAACTAATCACTGTATCTCTTATTCTGCCCTATCTAATTAATGGCGTTCTTGTCATATTTTCTGTAACTTTTATGTAATATTGTAAACCGTTCTGATGCTTTGGCTTGAGTGGTATATCAAATGTAATAAAACAAACAAACATGTGTGCCTAAGCAGGGCCGGCCCGTCCATTGAACAAGAATGTTTTTTGCACAGGGCCCCGCGTTTCAGGGGGCCCTGCGCAAAGAACATTCTGCTTTTTTTTTTTTAAATTACATTTAAAAAAAAAAACCCGTCTCTGGCTGCTGCCGCTGCCGCGTCCGTCGCAGCAGCAGCAGAATGGAGTGTCCCGCGGGGCCCCCTCTCCTCGTTGAGCCCTCTGCAAGGGCTTTCAGATTCGCGAAGGGAGAGTGCTCCCTCGCGTCTCTGTAAAGCCCGCAGGGGCTAATGGGAAATTTCCCATCAGCCCCTCGCGTCTAAAGGGGCAGATGGGAAATTTCCCATTAGCCCTGCGGGCTTTACAGAGACGCGAGGGAGCACTCTCCCTTCGCGAATCTGAAAGCCCTTGCAGAGGGCTCAACGAGGAGAGGGGGCCCGCGGGACACTCCATTCTGCCGCTGCTGCGACGGACGCGGCAGTGGCAGCAGCTAGAGCCAGGTGTTTTTTTTTTTTTAAATTTGCCGGAAGGGAAGGGAAGGGAAGGGGGGGGGGGGTTAAGACTGGTAATGGGCTGGGGGGCTGATGGAGGCTGTCTGGAAATGTGCTGGGTGGGGGGGTTAGGACTGGAAATGGGCTGGGGGGGTTAGGACTGCTAATGGGCTGGGGCTGATGGAGGCTGACTGGAAATGGGGTGAGGGGGGGGTTAGGACTGGAAAAGGGCTAGGGGGGGTTAGGACTGGAAATGTGCTTGGGGGGGGTTAGGACTGGAAATGTGCTAGGGGGGGTTAGGACTGGAAATGGGCTGGGGGGGGTTAGGACTGCTAATGGGCTGGGGCTGATGGAGGCTGACTGGAAATGGGGTGAGGGGGGGTTAGGACTGGAAATGGGGTGAGGGGGGGGGTTAGGACTGGAAATGGGCTAGGGGGGTTAGGACTGGAAATGGGCTGGGGGGGGGTTAGGACTGGAAATGGACTGGGGGGGTTAAGACTGCTAATGGGCTGGGGCTGATGGAGGCTGACTGGAAATGGGCTGGGGGGGGGTTAGTACTTGAAATGGGCGGGGGGGGTTAAGACTTGTAATGGGGTGGTGGAAGATGCAGACAGACTGTAACATCGGTGAATGGGGGTTAGCACTGTAAATGGGCTGGGGGGGGTGGTTAAGACTGGTAATGGGCTGTGGGCTGATGGGGGCTGTCTGGAAATAGGGTGATGGGGGGTTAGGATTGCTAATGGGCTATGGGGGGGTTAGGAGTGCTAATGGGCTATGGGGGCGCTAGGACAGGAAATGGGCTGATGGGGAGGGGTTAGGACTTGAGGTGGGCTGATGTGGTTAGGACTGGTAATGGGCTGTGGGCTGATGGGGGGGTTAGGACTGGCAATGGGCTATGGGAGGCTGACTGGAAATGGGCTGATGGGGTTAAGACTGGAAGTGGGCTGATGGGGGGGTTAGGACTGGTAATGGGTTATAGGGGGGGCTTAAACTGAAAATGGGTTGATGGGGGGCTAGGACTGGTAATGGGTTGGGGGATTGCTATGACTGGAAATGGACTGTGGACGGGGAGGGAGCTTGGAATGGAAATGGGCTGTGAGGGAAGGGAGCTAGGACTGAAAATGGGCTGATGGAGCAGCTAGGATAGGACTGGAAATGGGCTGTTGGGGGGGAGCTAAGATTGGAAATGGGCTGTGGTGGGGGCTTGAATTGAAATGGACTCATGGAGGGGCTAGAACTGGAAGTAGGCTCATGGGGGGCTTGGACTGGAATTGGGCTGAGTGGAGGGGAGCTAGGATTTGACATGGGCTGATGGTGGGGCTAGGAAATGACTAGAAATGGGCTGATGGGGGGCTAGGATTGGAAATGAGCTGATGAAGGGACTCAGACTGAAAATGGATGGGGGAGCTAGGACTGGAAATGGGTTGATGGGGGGCTAGGACTGGAAATGGGCTGATGCAGGGACTAGAAGGGAATGGATGCTGGGTGAGACTGGAACTAGAAGGGAGCTGATGTTGGGGGAGGATTAGAATGGGATGGGGCTGGGAGAGTAAAATGGAGAGGGGAAAAATATTTTGTGTGGGAGGGATGAAAAATCTACAATTGGCCGGGTATTTGGAGAGTAAGTGGGGATTGAGGATGGAGGGGTAAAATTTGTGTGGATGAAATAAGAATGAGGAAAGAGCAAAAGGAGAAAGATTAGTATGTTAAAGCAGATGTAGAGAGAGAGGATGGAAAGAAAACTAGAAGAGAGAAGAAAGGACAAATGGACAGCAGACGATGGAGAGTTAGCAGAAAACATGAAGAAACCAGAAGAAAGTGGCTGGAGCAATTGCAACTGAAAAAAATGCACAAAAGGTAGAAAGATATCTCTTAATTTTGAATTTATTAACTGGAATATGAAAGCTCTGGGAAATGTGCATCATTAACGTCTGCGCTTTGTTTGGTACAAGAGGAAATTGATTTATAGTTTTATTTCTACAGTGTTGTTGTACATTCCAAGTTTGGCTTTTGGGTTCCCAGTTTAATTATTGCCTTCCTGTTTCTAAATTGCGATTCCTTATTTGGTGATGGTCTATGTTCTGCATGTGTAACTGAGCTGAGGTATTCTGTTTATGTAATTCCTATTTGACATTGCCACTTGTTCTCTTTCCCCAGTATTCTCTGAAATGTACTGGTTTAATATTTGCAGTGTTTCCTTTTGATAGGTAGGGTCTGGTGCTTTGTGAGTCCTGGTAATGCTGTCAGGATACAGCGGGTTTGCTATGGGTTCTAAATGGGCAGCGTTTGTAGTAGTTCCTAATGTGCCTGGCGGTTGGCACTGGATTATAGTAATGTAGAAATCTTTTAGTCTTTCTTTATCCATACACTCATTAAGAGACATGTTTACTAAAAGTTAGTGAATGGTAACATTATGCAAATATTTATGCAAATAAGACCACTTATGCAAATGAGGCCCCGCACCGAGTCTCCGCACATGGCCCCGCACCCCCCTTGGGCCGCCCCTGTGCCTAAGGAAGGTGGGGAGAAGATAAGTGGGAACATGTGCATGTGAAAGAAGGAACGATAAGGAAGAGATAAGAGACGCATGGGACAGGAAAAAATGAGATGTTGGAGAATGTGCCAGGGAGTAGAGCCTAGGGACATTCAGAATTAGGCACCATGCTTGAAGTTAGAGGGAGAGAAAACTAGGGAGGGGGGAAGGGAAGGCCTAGGATTTGGGGAGAGAACTAGGGTTAGTGAGAGAGCGAGCCAAAGAGGGGAAAAAGGGAGTCGAAGCTGGCCTTATGATGAGGGAATTCTGTACAAAAAAGTTACAAATAAAGCATGCAGAATTTTAAATTCCCGTGCACAGAACTCGCCCAGCAGCTCAGTGCACAGTTCTAACGCACGGCTTATCCGGCACACTACAATTAGACCAATTCTATAGCACACATTTGAAGACAATTTATGACTAGAGCAAAAGCTAAGATATGTAGGTTTTGCTTTATAGAAAAGTAGATTTAACAGTACCGTGATTAATAGCGGCCAAGATATGAATGTCTTATAAGCCATCATACCGCATACGCAAAACTGGAGCAACAAATCTGCCAACTGCCGGCGCGCGTTAACACCGCCATAAACTCGTGTACGCGAGGTTCGTATGCCACCTAAAGACGCGTATCAGAACTGTTGCTGATAAACAATCCTCCATCCATCCCCGCCCTTCGCTTTCCCTGGTTGGTCTTTTTTGCTGTCTGTTTGGGCAGCTATGCGTTCCATTGGCTAGGTGTTCGCACAGGAACATTTCCTCTGCTGAAGAGCGTGTTTCCTTCGTGCGGTTAGGAGGAAGATTGTGTAGTGTTGTGTGCGGGGTGGAGTGAAAGTGAGTGCTTGTGGCAGTAGTCAGCGGCGCGTGAGGGGCAGTGAGGGGGGAGCGTGGCAGTGTGACGCGTGGGGTGCTGTGAGGGGGAGAGTGGTAGGTCAGCGCGTGGGGTGCAGTGAGGAGGAGGGTGTCTGTCTGTGCGCGCGTGGAGTGCAGTGGGGCGGGGCGACTGTCAGTGCCGCGCTCAGAGTGCAGGTGGCCGTGCAGTGCGGCGCATTGTGGATGCGGGGAGCGTAATGGCGGAGGATCCGGGCAGGAGGGAGGCGCACGTTTCCATCTTCGGTGGGTTGAAGCCATGCTCCGGTAGAGCTTGTAGTTACTGCAGTCAGTAGCTAGTAATGCTAACGGTCACTGCGAGCCAATGGGAACTGAATAGTGTGGGGTCTGAGAATTCAGGCTCTCTGCTGGTAACCATCTGCTGTCACCATGCTAATGTTTGCACTTTAGTAGGGGCTATTCAGGCGGGGATTGCACTAGCAGAGAGGCAGGGTAATAATAGACGGGTTGGATCTACCCATGTCGTTGGCATGAAGCTGGCTTGTCATTAATAAAAGGCTTACACTGGGAGTAGGTACAGTGAAGGGCATGAGTTCTGCTCGGGGTCTCATAGTGTTTCAGGTAGGACATCATTAAGATTTCGAAATAGTCTGATCAAAAGGGTTAGCTTGAGCTATTACTACATGTATACAGTCCTTAGTTCTCATCTTAGGGAAATCAGGCCTGCGCTTCTATGCATGCACTGTGGTAAGGCCAGGACTAGATCCCCTTGTACCTTTTGACAAGGAGCTATATGGTCTTCCTAACTTAGGACTAGATTATTATTTAAGTGTGTTGAGTTTTTTTTAATGCTTTGTGCGTTTAAATAATCCTATTAACAATAATTGTACTTGTGTTAAATAACAAATGCAGCTAAATATATAAATAACATGCATTAATGTTAATGCATGTGGAGGAATAGCCTAGTGGTTAGAACACTGGCTTGATTATCAAAAGACCAGGGTTCAATTCCCACTGACACTTCTTGTGGCTTTGGGCAAGTCACTTAACTCCCCATTGCCTTGGAAGAAAGGCCTGGCAATCTACTTTTGGTCACACTGCCAAGAAAACCTAGGAGCTGCCTGGAGTCAGCATTGGCTCAAAGGCACACATTTGCATTTGCAGTGTTAATTCATACTAGTCCCAGATTTCCCTTTCCATAAAATAATGGCTTATGTGCTTGGTAGGGGCATAGCCAAAATCTGACTTTTGGGAACTCCAGAGTGGGGGGGGGGGGGGGGCAATGAGTATTCACCCCTCCATGGCCCTCACCCTTTCTGCAATGTGACCTTTTCTTCCCTGTTTTGCAGCTGTGGTGTGCATTTTGAAAACCGGACATGTGCCCTGTGGTTAGCAGACGGGAAAGCCATGGGATGAGCCTGATAGAAACGTGACCCTTCCAGGCTATGCTCCTTGTGCTTGTTACATTTGTGTACATCCATGCAGAATTTTCATGTTGATACAAAAGCAGATTAGCTGAAATAGTTGGGAGAGTGTTAGCCTGAAGATCTAAAGCCCCCTCTTCTCCCTAGAAATATGATGAAGACTGCATGGCTCATGGGGCAATTTAAGCTCAATTTTCAGTGGAACCTGGATAGTGAAGGTGGCTTTTCTCCCTAAAATTCTGTAGGGAAGGCTTGCATGAAGTCAATGAAAGTATTGTCCGGCTATAGCTGACTGTTTTTGAGGTCCTGCTTATGAACAAAAATACAACCTCTGAAATTCCTGTATGCAAATGCTGCAAAAAAATGCAATGTGTGCCTTTGAGTCAGTGATGACTCCTGGCAACCCAGCAGCTCTTGGGTTTTATTGGCAGTGTGACCAGAAGTAGATTGCCAGGCCTTTCTTCCAAGACAAGGATTAAGTGACTTGCTCAAGGCCACAAGGAGTACCAGTGGGAATTGACCCTGGTGGTCTCTTGGTTATCAAGCCAATGCTCTAACCACTAGGCTACTCCTCCTAGGCCTTATTTTGTAGACAAAAAGGAAGTGGGACTGTGATCAGGGCAAAGGCCAGAAGTGAAGTGTGGGTAGGGTTACCAGATGGGCTGAAACCTTTTAACCCAATGTGGGTTAAACTTCCATCATGTTTTGTTTCAGTTGTAGCAGCTGTTAACAGGCAAATAGTCTGCCATTTGACTGAAGGTGGGGCAGTCGCTTCTTAATACTGCTCAGTGGGCTTCCTGGGTTTAACCTCTGATTCTGATGTCCGCTCCCCAAGGTCAGGAGAAGGGCTGAAGATGGAGGAGACAGACTTCTTTCACATTCATGTGCTGTGCTGCTTCTTTGGTCACTGCAGTATTTGGGCTATATTCAAGAGCAGGGCAGGATTAAGGCACAAACAAACTAGGCAGATACCTAGGGCCCAAAGGTTTAGGAGAAGCTCTCTCAGATGTAGTAATTCAATGGCTTCCAAGGCAGATATTTGCCCTGGTAAGTGAGCTATTGGCAGAAAGAAAGGGGGAGGAAGAAAACCAGAACCATCACTGTCCACAGTAGACTGTTTATTCTCTCCATACCCTTGCACTGCTCTCCGGTCAGGAGGGATCAGCAAACAGCAGTTTTTGTCTGCTGCTTCCTCCTCTGCTGGTTTTCCTCTTCATTTAGAACCACGCAGGGCTCTGTTTTGTCAACGTTTTAAAATGTACAGTCAAACCTTGGTTTTCATTTGCCCCGGTTTTCATACGCTTCGGTTTTCAACGTCTTTTTTGACTGAGATTTTGTCCCGGTTCTCATACATCGCTTCGGTTTTCAACGTCTTTTTTGACTGAGATTTTGTCCCGGTTCTCGTACATCGCCTCGGTTTTCGTAAAGTACAGTACTGTAAATACATACACCCTCGCGCTGCACACCGGTCTGTATACACTGCCAGAACGCCTGCCTGGTCCCGGCAGCACTGCCCCCCGGACTCACCGGTCGCCAGCGTGATGAGAAGCGAAAGCCAGCTGAGCACGTAAATGAAACACATCCTCGAGCCTGGTCAGAGTTAGAGAGGCAAGGATTGCGCGGAGAGGAAGGCCCCGATCTCGTCCACCGCCTGCCCGTTCTCTGGAGCGCCCCCTGAGGCTCTGAGGTAGCAGGGAAGAAAAGCTGTCAACGTAAGCAGGAGATGTTGCATGAATGTGGGAGGCAGTTCTTTCTCTTGCAGGGTACGTCTGAAGCTATATCATTAAGATTTTCTGCCATTCTGAAGCATTGAGCAGATAATGTAAAGGTGTTTTAATGGGCTGAATCCAATGTGATTCCGAAGAGAGCTGGGCACAGCAGCTTGTCAGGGGTGGCTATGACCAGATGCTAGCATACTGTACTGTACAGTACTGTACTTAGCTTGCTTTCAGTGAAGTTAAATGTTCATTTATCCATTTCATTAGTCATTTATATTTATTTCTCATTGTTTTCTGTATGTAAAAATATAGTTATTCTCTATAAAATGTATTTGTGAATATTTTTGGGTGTTTGGAACGGATTAATTGGATTTACATTATTTCTTATGGTAAATATTGCTTCAGTTTTCATACGTTTCGGTTTTAGTCAGACTTTTTCGAACGGATTAATCATGAAAACCGAGGTTTGACTGTATTTGTATTGCAATGGCTCCAATACAGTTAATCCTGCCTTGTACAGGGGAGGACGTGGGAGAAATCTGTAGATGCTGGGAACGTCCTGCTGAAAGGATGGGAAGAAGTGAAGCAAATGCTTTAAAAGAAGGGTTTAAAATGTTGTACTTTAAGGTAACTGTCTAGTGATACGTTCTTTTCTGGTTAGAATGCTTTCTTTGAAGGGCTTTGTTCTGTCATAAAGCTGTTTTGAGAAGCTTTGAATAAGCAACAGCAGGTCGAGCCAGGATGTCTTGAGATACTGTAAACTTTAATTCGGAGTTCTTACAGCAGATTGAGACCTGATGAGGGTAGTGTAGCTAATTTTAAAGTTACATTTTTTGGGCACTAGTTTCACTTTTTGCATCTATGAAATTGCTGTACAGCCACCTTCTCAAGAGTAATTTCCAAGCTTACTCTCTACTTGGTACTCCTACTTCTTGACTCAGAGTATCATCAGGTGGCATCCCAAGAGGGAATAAGGTTTTTATAAAGTAATAGGGCCACATGAGAGTATGCCTGTCAATAAAGGAGTCTTAGGTGAGATGACTAGGCCTTCATTAGATGTATCTTTTGTGCCCCAAATTTGTATTCTATAAACATCGCTTTGTGTACTCTCTCTCACTCTCTGCAGGGTGCCAGCTGACATTGGATAAAAATGAGTATCATTTTGATGGACAGGGTGACAGAACAACACAACAGCTCGTATTGCAAACGGTGAGATCTCTCCTCACATTATGAGAGAGATTTTCAAGACTCCCAATTTGTCTATTGTTGGGAGTCGTGCCAGCATTTACCTTGAGCTTAATCATTATGAAAGCATATCCTAGGGCCTCTGTGCTTTTTCAGCTATGCTGTTGAAAACCCCCTCAGGACTTGGAAAATATTTTGGGCAGTATTAACCTTTACTTTGCCTATTCCTTTTTTGTTGGAATTGGAACCTTTAACCTATAATCTCTACAGTTTTGTCTGTATTCTTCTGCTAACTTCAAAGAAACCTTTTTACCTCATAAACCTTTTGGGGTGGGGCATATGATTACAGTTGTTAGTACTACCCTTAAGTGCTTTAGCCAGCTACTAATATCTTGTTTCCCATTTCTAACTTTAATTTTTAGAGGAAATACTTGGAATGTGGTACTGTGATATATGAACCTTTAGTATGAAGGCAGAATTTAAAGGTTTAGTGCTGTGATATGGAAGGAAATGTTTTTGCAAATTTATGTATCCTTTTTATGGAAAGCGACTATGAGGGCAGATCAGGAACATAAGGCAAATTTAGTTTCCCCAGTTTTACTTTTGGTGCAGTACTGTATACCCCACCTGACCTTTGATTTCCCCTCTTTCTTTGCAGCTAGAGAGATCTGTACTTATGAGATTTGATAAAAAAGTATCAAGACTTGCTGTGTAGTTATATAACAATATTTTGTACCATGATTCTGTTAAGCATGCAGTGACTTAATTATATATTCTGCATCTGCAGAGTGTAGCATGGTTGCAGCACACCTGTACCTTTTTTTAATCACTTTTGGTATCGTGTAAATGTAGTTTGTCAGATTTATGATGAGTGAACAAATTGAACAGTGAATTTGCATTAAATTCTGCCAGAAACTTGGAGATTCATGCAAAGAGACATATGACAAGTTACAGCAAGTGTATAGTGATGAATGCATAATTTGTGCTTGAGTTTATGACTGGTACAGACATTTCCAAGAGGGCTGCCAAAGTGTTGACAGTAACAAACGTTCTGGAAGGCCATCCATGAGCAGGAATAAAGACAAAGTTGAAGCAGTGCCTGCTGCAATACGCTGAAATCATCAGTTGACTATCAGGGTGCTGTGGCAAAGTGCAATCAATGAATAAGTCCAGGAGTCGATTGATAGGGTCCAAGTCAGTTTATTGTGCACAAGGCCCAGTCAGTCAAAGCTTCAAAAGGAACTGAGCAAAAGTTTATACAGAGACATAACCATTTATACCTCTTTTTCAGTTTGATACATGAGAACTTTCTATTGGTTCCAACTCGATACATGCAAACTTTTCATTGGTTATACATTCCCTTCATTTGTCCAATTAGAAATCCCTCCGGAGCCTAGCAACCGGCCCCCTCCTTTAGGATTGCTTGAACAATGGTACAGTTCTGAATCTCGTTACTTTTCTACTGCAAGGTTAACTTTGGCTTCCGGAATGCATATACTGAAACATTTCTGTTCTTTCACACACAAGAGAATAATAGAAGACTTATGAATTCATGAAAACTTCTTATTAAGCATTTTAAAACAGTTTTCTTATTTTTCACAGATTTTTGGTTCTTTTCTAGCTATTGTAGCAGCAAAGCGCAGACAAACCAATGATACCAGGAGTCTGTTCAGAAGGTCCAAATCATTTATTTGTGCACAAGTCTCAAGCAAGACAATTTCAAAATGGCTGAGCAAAGTTTTCAAGCATTACAACAACTTTTATAGACTTCTGTTCCATTCTAGGTATAGAAAAACATTTCATTGGTCCCGGTACGCTCCCGTACCTCCCGTAGCCCCTCTATTGGTCCCGGTACTGATAAGTTTCTCCAATTATGTTCCTTCTGTGGGCTTCTGTAGGCATGACACCTGCCTGCCCCCCTTCTAGTCCCAATTACAATGGTCAGTTCATCAACTTGTTACTTTCACACTTTCAAGGCTATGGGACCATTTGTGCGTGCAGAAGAGCAAGGTTCTGTAACTCATCTGTCAGCACTCCTCAATACTTCTCTGCAAATGTACTTTTTCTTATCAGTAACTTTAAAACACATCTTTTCTGTATTTTTCCATTTCTTAATTCTGCAATTCTGCTTATCTAAGCTAATTCAATATTTCTACTGAGTTCTTTCTTACAATAGCAGCATGTTGGGGGATGTGCAATCCTATATGCCTCTCCACAGGCCTCATTTACAGGTCAAGCTAGCCATGCTGGCCTGCCTATGTCAGACACCGTGGGTCACAGGCCTGCACCTGCCACATTCCCCCCTTTGATTAATCTCACCCTATTACTTAATAAGGTGTGAGAATTAAATCACTTTCCAGAGGATTCAAATCTTGATTAAAGGATTCTTACTAGTTCCACTAGGGCTGACTTTGTATAAAGCCATTATTCTAGTTGCGGTCTTCCGCTCTACTGTACTATCAATAGCACTATGGAGGGAACGCATACAACATGGGATTAAACATGGTAAGCAGAGGACAACAGCAACAAGGATTAGTACTAAGATAACGAAAGTCTTAAATCCTCCCAGCCAAGAGAAAAGGTTAGCAAACCAATTAGGAAATTTCAAGGCGTGCCAAGTCTGTACTGGCACATAAGCATGTCTTTGCATATCTTTAGCAATTTCTTCAACTACTTGACCTTTATCATCTATTTTTAAACAGCAATTGGTTAAATTCAGCTTACCACATACTCCTCCTTCAGCTGCTAGCAGATAATCAAGGGCTAAGCGATTCTGATATATGGCAGTGCGCATCTGAGTACTTTGTCTAGCTAAGAGCGTAAGAGCATGACTAGTTTCATTGGTTATTATTTCAACTACTGCTTGTAAGCGAATAATACGATTAATCATATAAATTGGGGTACGATAACCATACATACCATCATCATTCCAAGTGGCAGGTCCATAATACTCAATAATTCTTTCTGGTGGCCAATCATCACCTTGCCATTTCTCCCACTTGCCTATCTGTAAGGCCTCTCTTTTCTGTCTAGATGCTCCTTTGTGTTTGTGGGTTGTATATACAGGGTATCCTAATTGTTCTCCATGTTCAGTGTTTAACAGGAAGAAAGAAGGTCTGATGGTTCCTAAGACACATGCTCCTCCCCATTGTGGTGGGAGTTGCGCATATGCTCGGTTTCCACAGATCCAATATAGGCCAGGTGGGGCTTGCCAGGCTTGGACTTTGGCAAGGTTAGTCCATAGACCTGCAAGTTCAGGAAATCTGGCTAATGGGTTAGGAGGTTCAGGATGTCTGATTCCTGACCACCATGCTACCTTCTTGGTCGTGGCATTATAGTATTTCTGGCTAAGACAGACCAGCTGTCCTACCTTTTGAGTGAACTGGGGTCCAGTTCTGGCAAAGCAGAGACGTCCAACGATTGAGTGCGCTAACACCCATTCACTGGTTGTCTTGTGTAATTCAGTCTGATTGTAAATCATGGAATAATTCAATTCTTGGGCTTCCCAGGGCCATTGGTCTCCCATTTGGGTTCCGCCACAGAAATAACAATCTGTGATCTTAAGACTAGATACTACTGCTCCGGCTAATTCTAGAAACAAATTCTGTGAAGGGTGAGGGATCTCAAACTTATTTACATGCATAGCTTCATAAAAGGTATTATGAATATGATATTTAGATGACTTGTGGGCTTGGGTATTCAATCTAACATACACAATGGTCCCTGGATCAGTTCCTCCTCCAGCAATACGTAAACCAAACTTATATCCTTGTTTCCATGCATGGGGGTTATGTACACGCAAATGTAAGGGGTTACAAGCATCTTTCTGACATTTATCATTTGTGGTTGGCTTGGTTAGAGTAGCCATCCGTTTATCTATTTTCTCATCAGTTATACCAGTGTTCCAGGTAGCATAAAAAACACATTCCCAATACGGGCAATAGTAGTCTGCCGCTGTAGCAGTACTATACCCTGGTTCCTTTTTACCTGTACACTTCCTCCATCCCGTGGCTCCTTCTGGACACATATACTTATGGTCATTTCGATACGCTTTCTCCCATGTACCACAGGTGGACTGACTATCTCTATTAATAGCATTACATGCATCAAAATTCAAAACAGCAGGTTTAGTAATGTCCTTAAGTGGTGGTGTAGCAGCTAATATAGGTCCATCTGCATCCTTCCATCTTATTTCCAACGTGTAATAGGATGGATTCTGATGCGGATTATAGCATGCTTTAATTTTGCCATGAGTGCAAACATTTAGTTCAGTGGTGTTATAGATACACCGAGTTATTGTTCCCTTGCAGGTATAGTAAGAATGGTAAAGCAAAGTCTGAGTTACTTTCAGTCCAGTTCTAGTAGAGGTAATACAAGCTGTGCATGGAGGTAGAGCATAAGTCTGTTCAAAACCTCCAAAGAAGGCAACCAAGGCAAAGCAGAAGCAAAGATACATGTTGATGTTGATTGGAGTTCTTCTGAATCCTCAGCTTGCTGATCTTGATCACGACGGTCTATTATTCTTCGTCCCGTTTGCTAATGAAGCAATTTAACGGTTGCTGAGTGTTGATTGAAGATCCTCAAGGTGTCCAGCACACATTAACCAACTTAGCAATTCAGTTGGCTTGTGAAGTCTGGCTTAGTCAATGTAGTCTCGAAGTAGTGTGTCAACTTACACACACAAATTGGGTTCGTTGAAACAAAGCTGTTGCTGCATGGAAAACAGCAATCCTCTTCGAAAGACTTGGCTACTGCAAAGCACTTGTGATGAAGTGTCTATACTGCTGGTTGCCGTCTCAGAGTAACTCGCAAGGGTACATCAGGGTGCTGCTCTGCTGTCCACCGCTCTGGTTCAGGATCGGCGGCGGGCTTGACTCGGCTGTGGTGGATCCAGGCGTCGATCTCGGCTACCTTTACTGCAGTTGGGGTAGACAGGATGACGGTGTACGGTCCCTTCCAATGGGGTTCCAACGGTATCTTCTTCCAATCTTTGATCCACACCGAAGTTCCAGGCTGGTAGGGATGCAAGGGTTCCGTCAAGTTGATAGGCAACTGGTCTTGGATCCACGTATGGAGAGTCTGCAGAACAAAACTAAGAGCTAGGAGTTCTTGTCTGGTTACTTCTGAACCAATCTGGGCTAGATTTCCTTTGACTCCCTGCACTATTGGTGGGGGTTTACCATACAAAACTTCAAAAGGGGAAAATCCTGTTGACTTTACAGGGGCTGAGCGTATTCTGAGTAAAGCTATGGGGAGCACTTGGGGCCATTTCAAGTGTGTCTCCTGACAAAGCTTAGACATTTGGGCTTTCAATGTACGATTCATTCGCTCAACTTTCCCTGAACTCTGGGGTCGGTATGCAGTGTGGAGCTTCCACTGTATCTGCAAAGCTTTTGCTAACTGCTGAGTAACTTGAGAGACAAATGAGGGTCCATTGTCTGACCCTATTACTGCTGGGATTCCAAATCTGGGGACAATCTCTCTCATTAAGGCTTTGGTAACTTCTCGGGCTTTCTCAGTTCTGGTTGGGAATGCTTCTACCCACCCAGAGAAAGTACAAACTAATACTAGTAGGTAATGGTATCCATTAGCTTTTGGCATTTCGGTAAAATCAACTTGGAGGTTGTGCATGGGGGTGACACCTCTTGACTGAACTCGGGGTGCTGTAATAAGGCCTTGCTTGGCATTATTCTTGGCACAGATTTGACATTGTCGGGCTACTGAGGCTGATATGGTTGTCATCAGAGGGATGTAGAAATGTGGTCTGAGTGCTTTCTCCATAGCACTCTTTCCATAGTGGGTGGCTTCATGGAAAGCTTTAACAAAGGCTGGTCCTAACAATTCTGGAATTACTATTCTTCCCGGAGGTTGACTGCCTTCTTCTGGTGGCAGCTCAATCCATCCATCTTTCAATACTCCCTCTTCTTTGTCACAATAGTAATCCAATTCTTTGGTGGTATATCGTGGGGTCCATAGATTCAAAGGTACTGGAAACAATGCTGCTTGCATTGGCATAGCTTGTGGGGCAATTTGTCCTGTCATAGCTGCTTGTCGTGCTGAGGCATCTGCGAATCTATTCCCTCGAGCAACTTCTCCTTTTCCTGCTTGATGTCCTCTACAATGCATGACAGCTACACGTGTTGGGGCCCAGACTGCATCAAGTAACATCAATATCTCGGGACCATATTTGACTGATTTTCCTCCGGATGTGATGAGTCCTCTTTCTTTGTAGAGAGCTCCATGGGCATGCAAGGTAGTGAAAGCATATTTGGAATCTGTATATACATTTAGCACAAGTTTTTCTCCTAATAACAATGCTCTGGTGAGTGCTATCAATTCGGCTTTCTGGGCTGATGTGCCTGAGGCTAGGGCTGATGATTCAACTACTTCATGTTGAGTGACGACTGCATATCCGGCACAGCGTCGTCCGTCAAGGATGAGACTGCTCCCATCAACATAATAGATCTGGTCAGGATTGTCTATGGGCACATCTGTTAGGTCAGGTCGACTAGAAAACACAGTTTCCATGACTTCGATACAGTCATGTTCTGGGAGTTCTTCACTGATGGGTATCAAGGTGGCTGGATTCAGGGCATGGCTCACTTCGAGTTGTATCTGTGGGTTCTCGCATAACATGCTCTGGTACTTTAGCATTCGGGAATTGGTGAGCCAATAATTTGCTTTCTGTTCCATAAGGGCAAGGACTGCATGTGGCACAGTGACTCGTATGTTCTGTCCTAATGTGAGTTTGTCTGCTTCACTCACTAGTAGTGCTGTAGCTGCAACTGCTCTCAAGCAGGGTGGCCATCCTTTGGCCACAGGGTCCAATTGTTTTGATAGGTAGGCTACAGGTCGTTCCCAATTTCCTAATTTCTGAGTCAACATGCCTAAGGCATTTCCCTGTGCTTTATGTACAAACAAGTGGAAAGGTTTGTGGACATCTGGTAGTCCAAGTGCTGGTGATGACATCAATTCTTCTTTTAACTTCTGGAAGGCTGTATCCTGCTCAAGTCCCCACTCCAGTGGTGACTTCTCTTCTCCTTTTGTGGCTTCATACAGTGGTTTGGCAATTTGGGCAAAGTTGGGTATCCAGATTCGGCAATATCCTGCTGCTCCCAGAAAGGCTCTAACTTGCTTTCTGGTTGTTGGAGTTGGAATCCTACATACTGCTTCTTTTCTTTCTCGGCCTAATCTTCTGCTTCCTTGGGTAATACGAAAACCCAAGTATTTCACTTCTGTTTGGCATAGTTGTGCTTTGGCTCTGGAAACTTTATATCCAGCTTCATTTAGTAACTGCAAGAGATCTTGGGTGGCTCGTATACATTCTTTTTCTGATATGGCAGCTATCAACAGATCATCCACGTACTGGAGAAGTACTCTCCTCCCCGGGGCTACTGGATAGCTTGAAAGGTCTTGATTTAGTGCAGCACTAAAGATGGTAGGTGAATTCTTGAATCCTTGGGGTAATCTTGTCCAGGTGAGTTGGCCCCCTCTTCCAGAGATGGGGTCTTGCCATTCAAATGCAAACAATATTTGGCTTACAGGGGCTAATCTTATGCAAAAGAATGCATCTTTCAAATCTAGTACAGTGAAATGAGTAGCTTCAGCGGGTATCAATCCTAGTAAAGTGTAAGGATTGGGTACAACTGGGTGTATAGTTTCAACTGCATCATTTACTCTTCTCAAATCTTGCACTGGGCGATAATCATCTGTCTCAGGCTTCTTCACTGGCAAAAGTGGGGTGTTCCATGGGGATTGACATACTTTCAGTAGGCCATACTCAAGTAATCTCTGTAGGTGGCGATGAATACCTTCAATTGCAGCTCTTGGGAGAGGGTACTGTTTGACGTGCACTGGGGTAGCGCTAGGCTTGAGGGTTACAATCACTGGAGCTATATGTTTGGCTAGGCCTGGGGGACTGCCTTCTGCCCATACTTCAAGTGGTGCATGAATGTTCTTTAAAGTTTGTTCAAAATAGGTATCTTGAATCGAATCATCAATGTAGTATCTCCATTCTTCTTCTCGGGGTACTGTCAGCAGCATTATTCCTGCTGGTTTGGCTTGAGAATTCACTGTCATTTGCATTTCTCCTTGCTCAGAGAAAGATATTTGGGCTTGAAGCTTGGCTAGCATGTCTCGTCCCAGTAATGGTACTGGACATTCGGGCATGTAAAGAAATTGATGAGTTACTTGCTGTCCTCCTAGACTGCATATTCGGTTTTGTAGAAAAGACTTTGTGGCTTTGGCACCAGTTGCTCCTATAATGGTGACTGCTTTCTTGGTGAATGGGGCTATCTTTTTGTCTATTACTGAATGTTCTGCTCCAGTATCAACCATAAAGTTCATAAATTGGTCTCCTATTTGTATTTCGACCATAGGCTCCTGGAGACCTAAAGCAAACTTGGAGCCCGGTCTGTCCTAATCCACGTCATCCTCTTCATGGGCCTGCGTGGCCAATGCTTGGATGGCTCCTCCTCCCCTCTCTCGCTGGAATTGTTCTCGATTGGCTCCTCCTCGGCCTCGGGGACGGCCTCTTCTTTCTTCTCGCCACTGATGATCGTATTCGTCATCTTGCTGGGCGTCTTCGAGTTGCGGGCAAGTATCTCTCCAATGTCCTTCCTCTTTGCAATAGGCGCATTGGTTCACGCCTAGTCTCTGGGTCCGGCCTCCGCCTTGACCCCGCCCTCTTCCTCTGCTCCTTCGATTAGGGACACCTCCCCTTTTCTTTTCAACTATGGCCGCAGCCAAAAAATCAGCTTTCTTCTTCATCTTTCTATCACATTCTCTCTGTCTTTCAGTATCACGATTCACATACACTTTATGAGCGACTTCCAATAACTGTGTTGCATTCATGCCCGCAAACCCTTCTAATTTCTGTAATTTACGTCTAATGTCTGGTTGAGACTGGTTTACAAAAGCAGAATTCACCATGCATAAACTTCCTGGTGCCTCGGGATCATAGGGAGTATACATTCTATAAGCTTCAGTTAATCTTTCATAATAATCTGCTGGGCTCTCATCTATTCCTTGGATAATTCCTGCTACTTTGGAAAGGTTCATAGCTTTTTGGCCTCCTCTTCGCAGGCCTTGTAAAAAGCCTTGGCGAAAACGGGCTAGGGCGGTGGATCCTTCATCTGTATTTGGATCCCATTGGGGGTCTTCATTTGGGAATTCTCTCTGAGCTGCTTCTCTGCGATCTATTATATTCTGCCCCTGCGCTGGAGCTGCAGGGTTTTCTGCCATCCATTCGATAGCTGCTTTTCTAATTCTCGCTCGTTCTTCTGTAGTGAATAGGGTGGTCAGGAGCTGACGGCAATCTGGCCAAGTGGGTTGGTGAGTTTCCATAATACTAGTTACTAATTCTGTCAGCTCCTGGGGCTTACTAGTATAGGAGGCATAGTGCGACCTCCAGTTTAATAAATCAGTTGTAGAGAATGGGATATACACATAAGTTAGGGGTCCCGCTACCACTTCATCATTATCATTCTTTACGGGCACCCCCGGGACTTGCCTTAAGGGAAACAGTTTGGCTGTCCTAGGCGTCATTTGGGTCTGGGATCTAAGGGCTATTGTCGTTGTCTTTGCAGGAGTTGCTGTCTTTTTCTCAACTGGTTTTGCTTTGGGTTTTTCTTTCACTGGCTTGCTAGTGCTGGCGCTGACTTCCTCAATTATTTGTACACTTTCCTCTTCTTCTTCTTCTGGGGGATCCTCACTTTCCTCTTCTTCTAGCTCCGCTTCTGGCTCACTTTTTACATCCTCCTCTCTTCTCTCCGCTAATTCTCTCTCTTCCTCTTCTCCAGGAGGAGGGAGGTCAGGGATTGGGTCTCGCCTCGGCTCCGGCGGTCTCTGGGGTGCTGGGACAGGACGCCGCCGGGCTATTCTTACTGGACCTGGGGTTCGGGGCTGCCTGAGGACTACTTCTGGGGAATCGGGATCTGCCAAGATGGGTTTCTTCTTGGCTTTCTTATCCTGCTCTTTCATTCTAGGCTGTTCCTTTTTCTGTCTAGAATCTGTTTTAGCTAACATTATTCTGCACTGTTCCTCATAACAGCGCTGCGCCCAGGAGGGCGGATCTTCACAAATACTTAACCAGGAATCTATATAGGGGTACTGATCGGGGTGCGCTACCCGCACTCTACGATGTATTGACTGGATAATCTCTACGGTGAACGTTCCCTCTCGGGGCCAGATGGGGTCTAGATCGGGCCACTCCCTAGTACACAAAATCTGCAAACGGGCTGCTGTCATTTTAATACCATAATCTCCTGAATATCCCTCTTTAAAATGTGCGATCATACATTCTAATGGAGTGTTTCTAGTAGACTCCGCCCCTCCCATTTCGATGTGTGCGCGCAACAACAGACAGAAGGGAAAAGGTGGGCGGACCGTGGGTAAGGGGTCCTCACGGCCCTGGAAACATACAGGGAATACAAATAACAAGACAAGACGACAATCGCTTCCCCCTTTTCGCGACCTGAACGCGGTCGCCCGGTCAGGAAATGCGCTAATCAGGGGTCAGCTCTCACTTGGTCCGTGCTGCCAGACCTCTCAATCACACTTCGTTCACACAATCATGCTAGCAACGTATTCCCAGAATGCATTCGTTTCTATCTATTCTGACTAGTCTTTTCCAAGTACAATTACAAAAAGGATGAGGGTTTCACCTAGCGAATTCCCATGCCAGGCTACTCGGCTCTTCCTTGAGAGTTGATCAGGCTCTCTTACCAATTCCCAATATCTCGAGATTACAAATTCCAAATCCAATGGCAGTACTGCTCTTTCTATTTCTGTCTAGACCCAAAATCAAAACTATACTCACCGGATCCGGTCCTCAAAACTTCCCAAGCAGGCGCATGAGTTGGACCTCGGACTCCCCTCACTCGGGTTCGAGGCGTTGACTCCAGCCGGGCTCGTCACCCGCCGAGGTCCGACCAGCTCCCTCCGATACAAGGGACCGGTGGCGCCAGGGAGCGGCCCTCGTCGGAAGGGCGCGATCCCGGCAGGACCAAGCCTATAGAGGCGGAAAGTCGTGGTATATTGCCCTATATACACTTTGATTCCACAACTTCCCGGCCAACGCACCAAGGAATATGTAGCAGCAAAGCGCAGACAAACCAATGATACCAGGAGTCTGTTCAGAAGGTCCAAATCATTTATTTGTGCACAAGTCTCAAGCAAGACAATTTCAAAATGGCTGAGCAAAGTTTTCAAGCATTACAACAACTTTTATAGACTTCTGTTCCATTCTAGGTATAGAAAAACATTTCATTGGTCCCGGTACGCTCCCGTACCTCCCGTAGCCCCTCTATTGGTCCCGGTACTGATAAGTTTCTCCAATTATGTTCCTTCTGTGGGCTTCTGTAGGCATGACACCTGCCTGCCCCCCTTCTAGTCCCAATTACAATGGTCAGTTCATCAACTTGTTACTTTCACACTTTCAAGGCTATGGGACCATTTGTGCGTGCAGAAGAGCAAGGTTCTGTAACTCATCTGTCAGCACTCCTCAATACTTCTCTGCAAATGTACTTTTTCTTATCAGTAACTTTAAAACACATCTTTTCTGTATTTTTCCATTTCTTAATTCTGCAATTCTGCTTATCTAAGCTAATTCAATATTTCTACTGAGTTCTTTCTTACAATAGCAGCATGTTGGGGGATGTGCAATCCTATATGCCTCTCCACAGGCCTCATTTACAGGTCAAGCTAGCCATGCTGGCCTGCCTATGTCAGACACCGTGGGTCACAGGCCTGCACCTGCCACACTATAATGGGAGTTAGGATCCAGGCCTAACTTACAGGCCTTTCATAGTAGCAGGCCATGCTAGGCCATAGCCTACCACAAGGGAGCTTGCTGAGGACATGGACATCAGTTTCGGGTCAGTACATTCCATTCTTGCTGTCTATTTGAGGATGAGACGTGTGTCTGCAAAATTCATACCAAAACTCTTGTCCCTTGACCAAAAAGATGTTGGAATGAATTGGAAATGACTCGGAACAAAAAGATTATTACTGCTGTTAAATATGGGTTATGACCCAGAAACTAAGGCTCAATTCTCACAATGGAAGACTCCCAGACCCAAGAAAGCCTGTCAGGTGAGTACAATATCAAGGTCATGTTTGCAGTTTTCTTTGATTACCAGGGTATTGTTCATCATGAGTATGCTCCAAAGGTCCAGACCATCAATAAGGAGTACCACGTCTGAGTTTTTTATTTTTTTATTTCTTTAACAGGTTTTATATACCACCTTTAGACCAAAGCGGTTTACAGAGAACAAACTCAAGCGAGTCACAGTTACATAGAACATAACGGTACTGATAACTCGGAGTTAACAAAATGAATAGGGATTAAACATATTTCACTAAAGGAGGTGCTTCAATTCTTGCGATACGGTTTTAGGTGATTTCATCAGACTCATAATGTTTAATGAAGAGGTGGGTTTTTAGCAACTTTTTCAGGTCCTTTGTTTGAGCTTCTCTTATGGGTTCTGGGAGGGAATTTGAGGATGTGAAGAGGGTGAAGGCTCTATTGTTGGTTTGTTGGGTACGTTTTGTCTTGAGTGGTAGGATGGATAGTAGGTTTTGGATTATAGATCTTATTAATCTTGTTGCAGGAGCCCTTCTGATTAGAGAGTTGAGGCTGGGGACTGATTGGATACAGTAGTGACAGCCTTGTGTTTTATTCTTTGAGCTGTTTGAAGCCAGTGTAAGCTCTTGAGTGCGGGTGTGATGTGTTGATGTCTTGAAGTGCATGTTATAATTCCTTATCGTTCCTCCAGTCTAGTCCCGGAAACTCTGGGGTTGTGCTCCTCTTCCAGCAGCTTGGGGACTGAGAAACGTCATTCTTTGATAACACTGGTATAAGGACATAGGCACCGCCTCCTCACTCCAGTTATCTCAGTCTCCAAGCAGCTGGAGGATGTGAGCCTGGAGGTCCCGGCTTACTAGAGGAACAATTAAGGACATTTAATTTGATTATTTTAATTTCCACTAGAACTTGTAAGTTTTTAACTTTTGGTACGGCATTTTTACTGTGCCTTTTAATTTTTTGACTGCTAGAGACCTCTCTCCCCTTCCCCCTCCCTCTCCTCCATAGCTTGGTGGAAGCGAAGGGAACAGGCTCCGGTTGCAGCCCGTTTAACTGGAAGGGCAGGTAACTGCGAGGGGAGGCATCCCTAGCGCATCACAGAGGTCTTGCCTGTCAGCGCTTGGGTGCCGAAGCAGAAAGGAGCCACGGCCGCAGCATGGCACGGCGATTCAGTGTCCGCTGGGTCGGACCAGGGAACAGCACGCCCTGGAGAGGCAGCCAGCCATTCTCTAGTGCAGCAACAGGGAGGCACAGGCGATGCTGCTCCGGGGGGTAAGGTAAGACGCCGGGGCATCAGCGGTGATTAATTTGTTTTTTCACAGCCAGAACAGGCAGCAGGTCTGTGCTGTGTGCAATTCGCGCGGGAAAAACCAGTTCCTGTTCGGTCCTCCAGTTTAGTCCTCCACAATCGGGTAGTGCTCCTCCTCCTGCAGCCTGGAGACTGGACCAATCAAATCTTCTGTAGTATATATGCAGACGGAGCTCCCAGAAGCCCCCAGTGTGTCCAGTCTCCTTGCAGCTTGAGGACGTGCGTGCCCTTTCTGGGCACACTTAGTGACACTTGAAGGAGCAACACTAGTTAGTTAGTTCTTTTGGGTTTTGTTTTGGCTTTTTCATTACCATTTATTTACTAGATAGCTGTCTCTTTAAAAAAAAAAAAAAAGCATTGCCACAGGGGACCTCCCGGGGGAAGCCAGTCCTGCATTGGGCTCCTGCCTTCCTTCCTGTGGATTTCTATAGCCTGGGTTGAGCTCTCCCCTAGGCTGTACGGGGAAGAGCCATACCTGGTCCAGCATTGTCTGTCACTCTGAGAAGTTGGCTGAGATCCTTTGCTGTTTCCTGAGCTGGTAGGATTTTTCATTTCTTTACCTTTCTCGGGTACTGCAGCTCCCTCCCGTTTGTATTTTCAGCGGGTCTGTCAGCTCCCCAGCCTCCCGATTTACTGATTTTTCCTGGTTTTTTCACTTTGCCCTTCATTTGGGGCCGTTTTCTTTATTTTCATTTTTCTTTGGTTGCCTTTGTATTTTCGCGCCGTTTTTTACCGCGGGTGAACAAGTGCGGCGGCCATTTTGAATTTCTAAAGGGAACTTTTCTGTGGCACTTTTTAACACTTGTGCACGGGTTTCTTATGCTGGCGATTTTGCTCAGGGCACTCCTGAGATTCTAGGGAGTGTTTTATTTTCTGTAAAAAAAAAAAAAAAAAACGTTTTTAAAACGAACAGTACTGATTTGCATAAGGTTGGTCCCTTTGGTGTGGGCTTCCCTGTTTCTGATCCCTTTTCTCCCGCTTGGTGGAGGTTGCTCTTACATGGCTGCCAAACCACAATGCGTGATTTGCGGGTCCCGCAGGGGTGCAGTGACTGACTCTGGCATCTGCAGGGGCTGCGCCTCAGTTTCTTCAGACCTGGAACATCCTATTGAACTTAAGGAACTGCCTGTCCCCGGTGACACCTCTCTATCGGGGGAGAGTGTCCCTTCGGCGGGCGTCCACCCGTCTGGGTCGGTACCGCCGTCCAATGGGTCTGCCCCTGAGCTGCAACATGCGGCTCTAGTAGTGCCGCCTGTGGATTTTTCCCCAGATTTCGTTCTCCTCATGCATCAGGCTTTCCGCTTGAGCCGGTCCGGTCAGTTGCCGGAGGCTTGGCCCACCTCCCTCCCCTCTTGCTCCTCAGGGGAGGTTCAGCAGTCTTCTCAGCCCGCCGTCAAGAGGCTCAGGTTGGTGGACCAGGATCAGGACACCCTTTGTTTTCCGGATGCTGAAGCGGAGGGTGATCCTGAAACGGAGGCTGATGAGTTGGAGGACGGGGAGATCCCTGAGCCGGAAGATCAGGCTCGGATTATTCGCGTGTTTCGTAGGGACGAGCTGGTCCCTTTGATCACGGAGTCTCTTCAAACTCTTAACCTAGCTGTGGTTCGGCCTCTGGAGGAGGAGGGTCTCGAAGATCCTCTCATTCAGGCGGTCAGGGACGCCCAGGTAGTTTTCCCCGTGCACCGGGTGGTTGAGCAAATGATCCATTCGGAGTGGGATCAACCAGAATCCGGTTTGAAAGGGATTCGGACCATGAATCGTCTTTACCCCCTGGCCGACAAGGACAAGGACTTGTTTAAGTCTCCGCGGGTGGATGCTGCAGTATCAGCGGTAACCAAGAAAACCACCATCCTGGTTGAGGGCGCTGCGGCCTTAAAGGATGCCCAGGATAAGAAGGTTGATAATTTGTTGAAGCAAGCCTTCGATACAAACGCCTTGTCTCTGCAAGCCTCTATTTGTGGGGCGTGGGTTGCTCGGGCTTGTTTACGTTGGTCACAGCATCTGCGCTCGGGTTCCGGTCTAGACCAGCAGGGGTTGCTGGAAGTTACCCGCATGGAGTCCGGATCGGCTTACTTGGCGGATCTGCTTTATGATTTAATTCGCTCCTTAGCTAACAGTATGGCCTCTGTGGTGGCGGAGCGTCGGTCCATCTGGTTACGCAACTGGGCGGCCGACGGTTCTTCCAAGTCTCGCCTCAGTAAGCTGCCCTTTAAGGGCAGATTGTTATTTGGTGAGGCGCTCGACAAGTTGGTGAAGGATCTCGGTGAGTCTAAGGGTGGAAGGCTGCCGGAAGATAAGCCTAAGCTCAACAGATCGTCGACCTCGGCTTGCGGTCAGTTTCGGGATTTTCGCAAGTTTCGTTCTTCCCGACTGTGGACATCGCAGCGCGGTCGCTTTGGGACCCGTCATCAAGGGTTTCGTGGTTTCAGAGGAGCAGGAAGAGGCTTCTCCGGAGCCGCCACTTCCTCGGCCTCATCCTTTAATAGCAAGCCACAAAGAAGCGAGGCGGGCGCTAGAGGGAGGCCCGGTTATCGGGGGTCGTTTGCGCGACTTTCTTCCTTCTTGGGCCCAGATTACGTCAGATCAGTGGGTGCTGCAGATTATCAAAGAGGGTTATGCGCTGGAGTTTGCCTGCCCACTTCAAGATTCTTTTGTTATGTCACCCAGCAAGGGAGAACAAAAGACGCGGGACATCCGCGTGACCCTCGATCGGCTACTCTCCCTGGGTGCAGTAGTTCCGGTCCCTCCTTTGGAAAGAGGCGCCGGTCGCTACTCAATCTATTTTGTGGTTCCCAAAAAGGGCGGTTCTCTTCGTCCGATATTAGACCTCAAAGGCGTGAATCGCGCTCTCAAGGTGCCGCACTTCCATATGGAGACCCTGCGGTCGGTCATTGTCGCGGTTCGTCAAGGGGAGTTTTTAACGTCCCTCGATCTCTCCGAGGCCTATCTACACATTCCCATCCGGCCGTCTCATCAACGGTTTCTCCGCTTCGCTTTTCCGTGGGGCCACTTCCAGTTTCGGGCCATGCCGTTTGGTCTCGCCACGGCTCCCCGCACCTTCACAAAGGTGATGGTAGTGGTCGCGGCGGCCTTGCGCAAGGAGGGCATCCTGGTCCATCCGTATCTCGACGACTGGTTGATTCGGGCAAAGTCCAGTCGGGAGTGTGTGCACGTCACGAGCAGGGTGGTGGCTCTGCTGCGGTCCCTCGGCTGGGTGGTGAACGAATGCAAGAGTTGTCTGTGCCCGACTCAGGATCTCGAGTACCTCGGAGTGCGCTTCGACACAGCACGGGGCTTGGTGTGCCTGCCGGAGCGCCGCATTCTGGCGTTGCGGTCTCTTGTCCGCCTCTTCAGGGGGATGCCCGCTCCGTCCGCGTGGTGGTACCTGCGGCTCCTCGGTACTATGGCAGCGACCTTGGAGGTGGTGCCTTGGGCGCGCTTCCACATGCGTCCGCTACAGAGTGCTCTGCTGCGCCGTTGGTCCAACCAGTTCGACTCGTTGAACAGGAGGTTACCTTGCCCAAAGGCGGTTCGCCGATCGCTCCGGTGGTGGCTCTCCTCCGAGAACCTGACGCGGGGGATTCCCTTGGAGCCTCCACTTTGGGTTCCGTTCACAACGGATGCCAGCTTAACCGGCTGGAGTGCTCACTGCGAGACCCGCTTCGCTCAGGGGGAATGGTCTCCCCTGGAGGCTTCTTGGTCGATCAACCGTCTCGAATTACGGGCGGTGCGACTAGCCCTATTGGCCCTCGAAGCCCTAGTTCTCGGCCGGCCGGTGCGAGTCCTCTCGGACAATGCGACCACCGTAGCTTACATCAATCGCCAAGGGGGCACCGGCAGCGTAGCCCTGGAATCGGAAGCGACGGCCTTGTTCATTTGGGTGCAGACTCGTCTTCCGGCCATCTCGGCAGCGCATATTGCAGGCGCAGACAATGTTCAGGCCGATTTTCTCAGCAGAGTGCGGGTGGACCCCGGAGAGTGGGAGCTAAACCCGCAGGTTTACGCGCAAATAGTTCATCGGTGGGGTCTGCCCATCATGGATCTCATGGCGACGTTTCAGTCGGCCAAGACAGGGCGCTTCTTCAGCAGGCGAAGGGAGCGCATGTCCGAGGGGCTCGACGCTCTTATTCAGCCGTGGCCAACGTCCGGTCTTCTTTATGTCTTTCCTCCGTGGGCTCTGATCGGCCGGGTCGTTCAACGCATCGAGGGCCATCGGGGTCGAGTGTTACTGGTGGCCCCGGATTGGCCCCGGAGGCCCTGGTATGCCAACCTGGTCCGGCTGCGCGACGGCGTTCCTTGGCTCTTGCCCGCTCTGCCGGATCTTCTTCTTCAGGGGCCCTTGCGGATGCCCCAAGTGGGTCGATTCTCGCTTACGGTTTGGCCATTGAGAGGGCTCGGCTGAAAAAGAAGGGTTACTCCCCCGCGGTGATTTCTACCCTACTGCGGGCGAGGAAAACATCCACCTCTCTTACTTACGTTCGGATTTGGAGAATCTTTGAAGACTGGTGCTCCCGGCGTGGAGTCTGTGCAGCGACGGTTTCCGTGTCCGTCGTTTTAAGTTTTCTTCAGGATGGTTTTGATAAGGGCCTTGCGGCTAGTTCCCTGAAAGTCCAGTTGGCGGCTATCTCTTGTTATCGAGGCAAAGTTTTAGGCCGTCTCCTCGGTTCTCATCTGGACGTACGTCGTTTTCTTACGGCTGTTTTTCATTTGCGGCCCTCCCGCAGGATTTTCGTTCCTCCGTGGGACTTGAATCTCGTGCTGCGGGCCCTGGTTCGTGAACCTTTTGAACCTCTGAGTAGGGCGTCTCTGAAAGATCTCACGCTGAAGACGGTTTTTCTCGTAGCCATCTGTTCGGCGCGGCGTATTTCTGATCTACATGCGCTGTCCTGCCGAGAACCTTTTTTGTCTTTTTCCCCGGATCGGGTGGTTCTCCGTCCGGTTCCTTCCTTTTTGCCAAAGGTGGTTTCTCCTTTTCACGTGAATCAGGCAGTGTTTCTTCCAGTTCTTCCTTCGCACTCTGTCGGGACGGCGGACAAAGGTCTTCACCGTCTCGATGTGGGTCGTGTGCTTCGTCGTTATTTGAAGGCTACCGAATCTTTTCGGAAGACGGACCGCCTATTCGTGCTCTTCGGTGGTGCACGTAAGGGGGAAGCGGCGGCTAAGGCCTCCATTGCAAGATGGCTCAAAGAAGCGATCGCATCCGCGTATCTGTTGCAGCAGCGGCCAATTCCGGAGGGGATCCGAGCACATTCCACTAGGGCTCAGGCGACCTCTTGGGCGGAGTATAGCCTAGTTCCGCCAGCAGACATCTGTAAGGCGGCCACTTGGTCGTCTTTGCATGCTTTCAGTAAACACTATCGGTTGGATGTGTCAGCAGCTCGGGATTCCTGTTTTGGTTCGGCGGTTCTGCGCGTCGGATGGCAAGGTCCCGCCCGGTGTTGACTGCTCTGTTACATCCCGATTGTGGAGGACTAAACTGGAGGACCGAACAGGAAATGGAAATTACACTAACCTGGTAATTGTAGTTCCTGGAGGGTCCAGTTTAGTCCTCCTTCCCTCCCGACTATCTGATATTGTAGTGCGGCGCGCTTTTCCGAACGGTTGATCATAAGACGATTCCTCCCTTCCGTTCGACCCTTTTTTGCGGCCGCGCTCTTTGCAATGGCTCTTCCTTTTCTTCGATTTTCAGTCAGCTCTTCTGGGGTTTCTCTCTGTGGGCTGTATTTTTGCTGCCGGGGCGTCGTTGGCGGTGCGATGCAGTGTTCTGGCTTCCTCGTTTGGGGAGGGGGTTTGATATTTTCTTGGGGGGAGCGAGTTTGTTCTTTAACTATGCATTTTTTTATATTAATCTAATGTGTTGCTTCGTTAAGTATGCTTTGTTACTAGTACACTGGGGGCTTCTGGGAGCTCCGTCTGCATATATACTACAGAAGATTTGATTGGTCCAGTCTCCAGGCTGCAGGAGGAGGAGCACTACCCGATTGTGGAGGACTAAACTGGACCCTCCAGGAACTACAATTACCAGGTTAGTGTAATTTCCATTTGCTGCTGCGGGGATGCAAAAGCTCTTAATTTGGCAGCAAAGCTTCGTTTTAATTTTCTTGCTTCATAATTCAGCTCAGGAGGTCTCCTGCACATTTTCAGGACAGTTTTGAAAAAAAATGAAAAAAAAAACGCTTCAGTTCTCTCGGGCCGTTTCAGTTGGGGTGAGTCTGTTGCCTCCTTGGTAGTTTCACTGCTTCGGTGAGGTGCTTCAGGGGCACTGGAGCCGATTGACAAGTGGTCAAGATGCCTTCTAAGACATTGTGTTTACTCTGTGGAGTAAAGAGGTCTACAGTCTCGGACACAGGGGTCTGTAAGAACTGTAGCCAAGCTTCTGCAGCAGAGCAGCAACAGTTGGATACGGAAAGGGAGGATCAGGAGGCGGGCATTCAGGGGCCTCTGCCCTCCGCGGTAGATCCTACAGAGCCCATGCCGGGGCCTTCCACTGCTTCGGATGTACCACTCGCTCAGGTATCCTTGTCTGGTAGTTTGTCTTCAATTTTTTCCCCGAACCTTGTGGTTCTTATTCAAAGGGCGTTCGGGGGCACTCAAAGAGAGGCTTCTTCTTCTGGTTCCATCGGTGTGGATTTGGGACAGAAAAGACCAGGGACTCCTCTGTCTGTGGGAACTTCGGGGGTATTGCCGAAGAAATCTAGAATAGAGAAAGAGAAGCAGGAGCAGTCGGTGATTTCGGAAGATCTGCACACGGAAGATGGGGAGCAAGATCTGGAGATAGACGAGGAGTTGGAAGAAGGAGAAATCACGGAGCAGGAAGACCAGGCCAGAGTAATGCAAATTTTTCGGAGAGAAGAGTTGCCCGCACTTATTTCTGAGACACTTAAGGCACTTAATATGCCGGCGTCGGGGCCGGTGGAGGAGGCTACATTGGAAGATCCGTTGTTACAGCATTTCGGAAGACTTTTCCCATGGGACATGCCGGAGGCAACACTCAAGGGCTCTAGAGTTATGTCTCGTCTTTATCCACTGGTGGACTAAGGTAAGGAGCTCTTTAAGTCACCAAGAGTGGATGCGGCGGTATCTGCGGTGACCAAGAAGATGACCATTCCGGTTGAAGGGAGTGCGGCTCTCAAAGATACCCAGGACAGGAAGCTGGATGCTTTGTTAAAACAGGTGTTTGAGGTGAATGCTCTTTCCATTCAGGCGTCCATTTGTGGAGCCTGGGTAACAAGAGCCTGTCTGCGCTGGGAGAGCGGATCGAAGAGTCGGTAGGTGAGGCGGCTAGACTGGAGTCAGGAGCTGCGTATCTCGCTGATATTCATTATGACCTCATTAGGGGGCTATCAAACAGTATAGCTTCAGTGGTAGCAGCGCGGAGGTACCTTTGGCTGCACAATTGGGCAGCGGATGCGTCTTCTAAAGCCAGGTTAAGTAAGCTTCCCTTTAAGGGAAAGATGCTTTTCGGAGAGGATTTGGACAAAATTGTTAAGGATCTAGGAGACTCCAAAGGCGGAAGGCTTCCGGAGGATAAACAGAAGCAGGGTAGATTTTCGCCGATGGCTAGAATGCCTCAGAAGGATTTTTGTTGTTTTCGTTCCTCAAGGTTCACTCAGTCAGAGGAGACGTTTCCCTATAGAAACCAAGGTTTTCGGGGGTTTCGAGGGGCGAGCAGAGGGTTTGCTGCCGCAGTGAAGTCAGGCAGACCCAGGTGGAGCTATCGGTGGGAGGACGTTTACAGGATTTTTACTCTGCCTGGGTCCAAATTACATCAGATCAGTGGGTGTTAGAGGTGATTCGAGAAGGATATGCTTTGGAATTTCAACGGCCGGTGACTGACTCGTTCGTACAGTCCCCTTGCAAGACGCATCACAAGTGCGGGGCGGTCAGGCAGACCTTGGAAAGATTGCTAGCTCTCAAAGCAGTAGTGCCGGTTCCTCGAGACCAATGCAGTTTCGGTCGATACTCCATTTATTTTGTGATTCCGAAAAAAGAAGGGACTTATCGGCCGATTCTGGATCTAAAAAGAGTGAACCGGTGTCTCTGAGTGTCTCATTTTCATAGGGAGACGCTAAGGTCAGTCATCGTAGCAGTCAGAAAAGGCGAGTTTCTTAATCCCTGAATTTGTCAGAAGCGTACTTACACATTCCGATTTGTCAGGAGCACCAAAGGTTTCTCAGGTTTGTGGTGCCAATGGGTCATTTTCAGTTTCGAGCGTTACCGTTTGGGCTGGCTACGGCCCCACGGACGTTTACCAAGGTTATGGTAGTAGTAGCAGCGGCGCTGAGGAAGGAAGGTGTTCTAGTTAATCCATATTTGGGCGACTGGTTAATTCGAGAAAAGTTGAGGATAGAAAACGAGGAAGCTATGTCCAAGGTAGTCAACTGCCTGCAGAGTTTAGGTTGGGTGGTCAGTATGGCCAAAAGCAGTTTAGTGCCATCTCAGAATCTGGAATACCTAGGGGCGGGTTTCGATACGGCGGCGGGCAAGGTTTTCCTGCCACCGCATCGAGCTCTCGGGTTGAGAACGTTGGTCTGATGATTTCTCAGTAGGCTACGTCCGGCGTGGCGTTATCTGCAGCTCCTTGGTAAGATGGCAGCGACGCTCGAGTTGGTGCCCTGGGCAAGGGCCCATATGAGGCCATTGCAGAGAGTGTTACTCAAGGTGGTTTCACCAGAACGACCCGTTGTCCCGGAGGCTACTCTGTCCAGAAGCGGCACGGAGAGCGTTGCAGTGGTGGTTGCTTCCGGAGTCTCTGGGAAAGGGCATGCCCTTGGAGATGCCAGGCTGGCTACAGCTGACTACAGATGCAAGTCTGCTAAGCTGGGGGGCTCACTTTCAAGGAAGGTTCGCGCAAGGTCAGTGGACAGAACAGGAAAAAGCGTGGTCGATCAACAGGTTGGAACTGCGAGCAGTAGCGCGGGCGTTGCTGAGGTTTCAACCGTATCTGCAGGGAAGAGCGATCATGGTGTTTTCCGACAACGCGACCGCAGTGGCCTACATCAACAGGCAGGGGGGCACCAGCAGTGCTCCCTTAGAGGCCGAGGCAGACCAGTTGTTCGAATGGGTCGAACAAAACCTTCAGGCTCTGTTGGCAGCGCATGTGGCAGGGGTAGACAATGTGGCGGCCGATTATTTGAGTCGAGTAAAGGTAGATCCTGGAGAGTGGGCGCTTCATCCAGAAGTTTACGAGATGCTGTTGAGGCGCTGGGGGTCGCCGATAATGGATCTCATGGCAACTTTCAATTCAGCAAAGGTCAGTCAATTTTAAAGCAGAAGGAGAGAGAGAATGTCAGAGTCTAGATGCTCTCATACAGGACTGGCCAGTAGAGCAACTATTGTATGTGTTCCCTCAGTGTGTGTTAATAGGCTGCGTAGTGCGACGCATTGAGCTTCACAGAGGATTAGTGATACTGATCACTTCGGATTGGCCAAGAAGGCCTTGGTATGCGGACCTCAGGAGACTGGTAGTGGGGAAGCCTTGGCATCTACCAGTCAGGAAGGATCTTTTGTCGCAAGGTTCGTTGTTTATGCCTCAGGTGGATCGATTCTCGCTTACAGCATGGCTCTTGAAAGGGCAAGGTTAAGAGCTAAAGGATACTCTGAGGCGGTGATTGCTACCTTGTTAGGAGCTCGTAGGAGATCTACTTCTTTAGCATATGTTCGCGTGTGGCGCATCTTTGAGGCTTGGTGTGTAGACAGGAATTGTGAGGCCTTACGAGCGTCATTGCCACAGGTCTTGGCGTTCTTGCAGGATGGTTTTCAGAAGGGGTTAGCGGCCTCTTCCTTAAGAGTACAGTTGGCAGCGCTCTCCTGTTTTATATATGGGCGCTCATCCAGATATTAAGAGATTCTTAAGTGCGGTGGTGCTTCTGAGACCCCCGTGCAGGTAATTCCTCAATGGGGATCTGCAGTTGGTTTTGGGAGCATTAGGAAGTCGGCCGTTTGAGCCTTTGGCTAAGTCGTCGTCGAAAGATCTTGCCCTAAAAGTGGTTTTCCTAGTTGCGATTGCGTCGGCAAGGAGAATTTCGGAGTTACAGGCATTATCTTGTAAGGAGCCTTTCCTGTCCTTTTATGATTCAAAGGTAGTATTGAGACCGGCGCCGTCCTTTTTGCCAAAGGTATTATCTCCTTTCCACATGAATCAGGTAATATCGTTACCAGTGTTCCGTAGGGTTTCAGAGAACTCTTCCATGGAACAGTTGCATCTATTGGATGTCCGTAGGGCCTTGAAGTATATCCGACGGACAGCAGAGTTCCGAAAATCGGATAGATTATTTGTTTTGTTTGTGGGTCCTCGGAAAAGTGAAGCAGCATCAAAAGCGTCTATTGCCATATGGATTAAAGGGGCAATAGCATCAGCATACCTGTTAAAAGGTAAGCTGGCACCAGAAGGGTTGAGAGCGCATTTGACTAGAGCGCAAGAGGCGTCTTGGGCCAAGTACAAATTTGTTCCTGCAGTAGAGATTTGTAAAGCAACGACTTGGTCGTCGTCAAATTCTTTTGTCAAGCATTACCGTCTGGCTGTACAGGCGCGTAGGGATACCTGTTTTGGAGCAGCTGTGCTTCAGGTTGGTCTAGCACAGGGGTCTCAAACTCAAATTGCTTTGAGGGCCAAATGAGGACTTGTAAAGTAACCCGGGGGCCGCATAAGACGCGGGGCCTCATTTGCATAAGGGGCCTCATTTGCATAAATATTTGCATAATGTTACCATACACTAACTTTTAGTAAACATGCCTCTTTAATGAGTATGGATAAAGAAAGACTAAAAGATTTAGAAACAGGAAGACAATAATTAAACTGGGAACCCCAAAAGCCAAACTTGGAATGTACAACAACACTGTAGAAATAAAACTATAAATTAATTTCCTCTTGTACTAAACAAAGCGCAGACATTAATGATGCACATTTCCCAGAGCTGACATATTCCAGTTAATAAATTCAAAATAAAGAGAGATTTTTCTACCTTTTGTGCATTTTTTTTCAGTTGCAATTGTTCCAGCCACTTTCTTCTGGTTTCTTCATGTCTTCTGCTAACTCTCCATCGTCTGCTGTCCATTTGCCCTTTCTTCTCTCCTAGTTTTTTTTCCATTCTCTCTCTACATCTGCTTTAACATACTAATCTTTCTCCTTTTTCTCTTTCCTCATTCCTATTTCATCCACTCCAATTTTACCCCTCCATCCTCAATCCCCACTTACTCTCCCAATACCTGGCCAATTGTAGATTTGTCTTCTCTCCTAGACAAAATATTTTTCCCCTCTCCATTTCACTTTCCCAGCTCCATCCCATTCTAATCCTCCCCCAACATCAGCTCCCTTCTAGTTCCAGCCCCACCCAGCATCCGCTCCCTTCTAGTCCCTGCATCAGTCCATTTCCAGTCCTATCATAGCCTCACCATCAGCCCATTTCCAATCCTAGCCCCCCATCAGCCCATTTCCAATCCTAGCTCCCTCCCCTCACAGCCCATTTCCATTCCAAGCCCCCCTCCCCATCAGCCATTTGCAGTTCAAGCCCCCCTTCCACTCAGCCCATTTCCAGTCCTAGCAACCCCCCCCCAGCCCATTACCAGTCCTAGACCCCCCATAGCCCATTACCAGTCCTAACCTCCCCATAGCGCACTTCCAGTTTTACCCCCCATCACCCCATTTTCAGTCTTACCTCCCCTCATAGGCCATTACCAGTCCTAACCCCCCAATCAGCCCACCTCCAGTCCTAACCCCCCAATTAGCCCACCTCCAGTCCTAACCCCCATCTGCCCATTTCCAGTCCTAGCCCCCACCATAGCCCATTACCAGTCATAACCCCCCCCCTGCCAATAGCCCACTTCCAGCCCTAACCCCCATTACCCCATTTCAGTCAGCCCCTCCATAGCTCATTACCAGTCCTTACTCCCCCCATCAGCCCACCTCCAGTCCTTCCTAACCCCCACCTGCCCGTTTCCAGTCCTAGCCACCACCATAGCCCATTACCAGTCATAACCCCCCGCCAATAGCCCATTTCCAGTCATACCCCCCCTGCCAATAGCCCATTTCCAGTCATAACCCCCCCCCTGCCAATAGCCCATTTCTAGTCATAACCCCCCTGCCAATAGCCCATTTCCAGTCCTACACCCCCCCCTGCCAATAGCCCATTTCTCCAGGACCAAGCAGGAAGTCAGTCCTCACTTATGGGTGACGTCGGCGCCGACGGAGCCCTCGCGGAGCAATTTTCCCCAGCTTTCAAAGAAAGCCTTTGGGAATTGCAGCGCGCATGCGCGGTCGTCTTCCCGCCCGAGGGTGCCATCTTAGCCAGTCTTCTTTTTTCCGCGGAGCCCTACAGACGTCCCCGTCTTGTCCCCGCGAAAAAGTTGATTTTCTTCTTTGTTTTATCCTTTTTTCTTTCGGTTCAACGCCGATCGTTTTCCCGCCCGGACTCGCGACGCCGGTCTCGAGTCCGCTTACTTTTTTCGGTTTTTCTGACTTAGTCAGCTTTCGTTTTCGGTTTTCCCTGGCAGCCCGGTCCTTTGACCTCGCAGGGGCCCTTTTTCCCCCGATGGCTGCCAGTGGGTTTAAGCGGTGTGGTCGGTGTGACCGAAATATGTCCACTAACCGACACACACGACTTTTGCCTCCGCTGCCTGGGCCCGGATCATGAGGAACTGATCTGTGGGCCCTGCAGCAAACTGTCCTCAAAGGCGTTGAGGAGTCGGTGGCATCAGCGTGAGAGAATCTTCGCTGACCCCAGCCGTACCCGGACCTCGTCGGAGGCCTCCGCGTCGAAAGGCTCCAGCTCGGACCGTCGCCGGAGCTCCTCCGACCGGGGTTCTCCCTCCGGGGACCATCGTCGGAAGGAAAAACCCGCGAGGGCGACGTCGGTGGACGCTCCTGGTTCCGCGAGGGCCAGGTCGCATAGCCCCGACAGCCGCCCCGGGTCCTTGGAGAAGGAACACATCCCGAAGCGACCTCGCCTGGAGTCGGAGATGCCTGCCCGGGTAAGTCCTGTGGTCCTTCTGGACTCGCCTCCGCGACAGCCGACGTCGGGCCCGACGCCGTCGGGGCCCGAGTCGGGGGCTGCTGGGTCACCTGAGCTCGGACTCAGGTTGACGGCCTTGGAGAGCAGACTGTCTGCCTTCATGGACCAGCAGCGGGCACTGCTCGCTGGCCTCGCTGGCGCCGCTGCCCCGACCGCCGGGACGTCGACGTCCAAGTCGACCCCGGAGACCGAGCCGATCCTCGAGTCAATGAGAACTCGAGTCGATCCTCGGTCGAGGTCACCCTCGGCCTCCCGTTCGGGACCGAGGTCGCCGACGCCGACTCCCTCGACGTCGGGGCGGCTGGCGCCGCACCCTGCCCGGGCCGACCCCACCGAGTCCTCGTCGGAGTCGGTCTGGGAGTCTGAGGAGGAAGAGTCACCTGATTCTTTCCGGACTCGGTGTGTCCCATCGGACTCACCGGGGTCCGAGCCTCGGAAGCAGTCCCCCCCGGAGGATGCCCGGTTCTCGGACTTCGTTAGGGATATGGCCAAGGCTTTGGCCTTCCCTGCGGATCCCGAGGAGGAGCCTCGAGCCGAAGAGCTCGACGCCCTCCAGTATGACTCTCCCGCGAGGGAGCACTTTACTGTGCCGGTTCCTCCTATGCTGGAACGACTACTCTTCCGCATGTGGGAGAGTCCGGCCTCCTCGCCGGTCCTGAGCAAGCGGGTCGATTCTATCTATCGGGTCCGCAAGAGCCCTGGCTTTCAGAAGGCACAGCTGCCACACCATTCCATGGTAGTGGAATCGGCCATGCATCGTCTTAAGAGCCAGAAGATGCACTCCTCGGTGCCTCCTGGAAGGGAGGCCCGTAACCTGGATGGCCTTGGCAAGAAGTGCTTCCAGGGCTCTATGCTCGCATGTCGTGTCCAGACTTACCAGCTCTACATGGGCATGTATCTCCGGGATCTGGCTAAAGAGCTAGCCGGATTCTCCGCTGGTCTCTCCGAGGAGCCCTTGCGGAGGTTCCTAGCCTTGTCCACGGGCATTCGGGAATGCTCAAAGTTCATGTCCCGAGCAGCCTATGATGGCTTTGAGGCCTCGGCTAGAGTGGCCGCAGCCGGCATCGGTGCCCGCCGACAGGCTTGGCTTCAGTCGTCAGACCTTGAGCCCTGGGTACAGGACAAGTTGGTCGATGTCCCCTGCCGAGGCGAAAACCTCTTTGGCAAGCCCATGGCGGAAAAGGCTGCACAAATTGAGACTGAGACTCTCACCAGGACCAGGCTTTCTAGGAAGACCTCCGCCCCTTCCCAGAAAAAGAAGGGCTCGGGAAAAAAGTCCTTTTACCCGAGGAAGGCGGCTGCCTACAAACAGTACCCCCATTATCAGGCCCCTGCAGCTCCCCAACAGGGCCAGCAGGCCAAGGGACGGGGTAACGGGTCCCGTAGGCAGCAAGCCCCCAAGCCTGCACCACCAGCCCCTGCTCAGCAGGGTGGGGGTTTTTGACTCGCTCAGCATAGCCTCTCCCCCCCCGCTGGTTCCTCCCAGCACTGGAGGCCGGCTGGTTCACTTCGCCCACAGGTGGTCCAGCATCACCGCAGATGCCTGGGTACTTAAGGTCGTGCGAGAAGGCTACCTTCTCCACTTCCATCAGGTCCCTCCCTCCTATTTTCCGGGAGAACCTTCGCGCCCCCCTCTGCACAGGGAGTTGCTCCTTCAGGAGTTAGCAGGTCTTCTGCAGGAACAGGCGGTGGAACCGGTGCCCCACCACCTGAGAGGTCAAGGCTTTTATTCAAGGTATTTTCTGATACCAAAGAGAACAGGGGGCCTCAGACCCATCCTGGACTTGCGCAACCTCAACAAGTTCCTTGTGCGGGAGAAGTTCAAAATGCTTACCCTTGGAATCCTTCTGCCCTACCTCCAGCAGGGAGATTGGCTATGCTCCTTGGATCTAAAGGATGCCTACACGCACATCCTCATCCACCCAAACCACCGCCAATACCTAAGGTTTGTGGTGGCAGGAAATCATTACCAGTACAGAGTACTGCCCTTTGGCCTATCCTCCGCACCGCGAGTCTTCACAAAATGTCTCGCGGTCGTGGCGGCCCATCTCCGGCTTCACGGCCTCTATGTCTTTCCGTACCTCGACGACTGGCTCATCAGAGCAGCGTCCGCTCAGGAGGTCACCAACGCCACGTGCCGCACGGTGACTCTGCTGCAGCACTTGGGCTTTGTTATAAACTTCGCAAAGTCCACTTTGCTCCCCTCACAGGATCTCGAGTTCATCGGCGCAAGGCTGCACACTCCTCGGGCACGAGCGTACCTACCGCTCGACAGGGCTCAACGGCTCATGGACCTAGCCGACCGCTTTCGCAGCCAGCCCCTGGTCTCCGCCAGGCGCTTCCTGAGACTGCTCGGCCATATGGCTTCCACCGTCCATGTGACCCCCAATGCCCGCCTGAATATGCGGTCTGCTCAATGGTGTCTCCGCCAGCAGTGGCGACAAGCCACAGGCGGCCTGGCAGACCTAGTGCGCGTCTCCGAGCCGCTGCTCTCGTCTCTCCGGTGGTGGCTCCGGCAGCCGAACCTGATATTCGGAATGCCTTTCCAGTCACCTCAGCCGACCCGGGTGCTGACCACCGATGCATCCCTCCTGGGCTGGGGAGCACATTGCCAAGAGGCACGTACTCAAGGCCTCTGGACCACGTGGGAGTCTGCTCAGCAGATCAACTTCCTGGAGCTCAGGGCGATCCGCCTAGCTCTCAAGGCCTTCTCCCACCTGACTTCCCACCAATCCGTCCTTGTCCAGACGGACAATCAAGTTGCCATGTTCTACGTGAACACGCAGGGGGGCACGGGCTCCTTCCTCCTCTGCCTGGAGGCGCTGAAGCTCTGCTCTTGGGCCGTCAGTCACGGCATTCTCCTCAAGGCGGTTTATCTCCCGGGCCAAGAAAATTGCCTTGCAGACAAACTCAGCAGGGTCCTCCAGCCGCACGAGTGGCGTCTGGATCCCTTGGTAGTTCAGAAGCTCTTCCTCAAGTGGGGTCTCCCCACGGTAGATCTCTTTGCCAGTCCTCTCAACCGGCAACTTCCTCGCTTCTGCTCTCGTCAGCCGCACCCCCTTCGGGTTGCGGCGGACGCCTTTCTGATCTCATGGTCGGAGAGCAGCCTTCTGTATGCTTTCCCTCCCATCCCGCTAGTCTCTCGGACTCTTTTCAAGGTTCTCCGAGACAAAGCCTTCATGATCCTGGTGGCCCCTCGCTGGCCCAGACAGCCGTGGTTTCCGCTCCTGCTGCAACTGGCGGTGGAGGATCCCATCCCTCTGGGGGTACAACCGGATCTCCTCACTCAGGATCAGGGGTCCCTCCTGCACCCCAACCTCAGGTCTCTCAACCTCATGGCCTGGCTGCTGAGAGGGTAGTCCTTGCTCCCCTTCTCCTGCCGGCGGAGGTGGAGGAGGTCGTCTTGGCTTCGCGACGGCCTTCTACCCGCAAATGCTACGCCCTTAAATGGCGTCGCTTTGCAGTTTGGTGTACCCAACAGTCTCAGGATCCCTTCTCCTGCCCGGTGTCGGTGATCTTGCAGTACTTGCTGCACCTCTCTAATCTGGGACTTAAGTCCAACTCCGTCAAAGTTCACCTCAGTGCTCTTTCAGCACATCATGTGCCGGTGGACGGCAGACCTCTCTCCAATGACCCTCTCGTAGCGAGGTTTCTCCGAGGTCTCCTTCTACTTAAACCACCTCTGCGCCCGCCAGCGCCTGACTGGGACCTGAATGTGGTGTTGCAGCGGATCACCTGTCCGCCTTTTGAACCTATGGCTACCTGTTCTCTCCGTTTTCTGTCTTGGAAAACACTGTTCTTGATAGCCCTCACTTCCGCTAGACGCGTAAGTGAATTGCAGGCCCTCGTGTCTGATCCCCCTTACACTAGGTTCTACAAGAATAGGGTGGTCCTACGGACTCATCCGAAATTTCTGCCTAAAGTGGTCTCCCCTTTTCACATCAATCAGGAGGTGGTACTTCCAACCTTCTTTCCCAGACCACACTCCAGCCGAGCTGAGACGGTCCTCCATACCCTGGACTGTAGAAGGGCTCTGAACTTCTACCTTGACCGTACGCGGGAGCACCGTAAAGCTGCTCAGCTTTTTGTGTCTTTTGACCCCAATAGATTGGGGCTCCCGGTCTCCAAGCGTACTCTGTCCATCTGGGTTGCGGACTGTATCTCTTGGGCTTATGGGGCAGCCGGACTCTCCTTAGAAAGTCGAGTCACGGCTCATTGTGTTCGGGCAAAGGCCACGTCAGTGGCTTACCTCCGCTCTGTTCCGCTGGCAGACATCTGCCGGGCCGCTACTTGGTCTTCGAGCCAGACTTTTGCGGTCCATTACTGTCTCGAGAGGGAGTCCCGTAGGGACAGTGCTTTCGGACAGGCAGTCCTCCGTAATCTCTTTGAGGTCTGAGCAACTCCTACCCTCCATCCCGGATGTGGGCTACCGGTGGGTGATATTTCAGCGAAGATTCTATCCTTCTGTGCTGCTGAGCTAGAGGGAGCTCATTTTTGTGCTTAGGGTCTCCGGTAGCCTTGAGCTTGGGAGTCCCATAAGTGAGGACTGACTTCCTGCTTGGTCCTGGAGAAAGCGTAGTTACTCACCTGTAACAGGTGTTCTCCAGGAGCAGCAGGAATCAGTCCTCACTACCCTCCCTCCTCCCCTTGGAGTTGCAATCGTCTGCTTATGTTCTTTTTGCAAATTTTTATGCTGTCTTTTTTAGCTATGTCATCTGACTGGCTAAGATGGCACCCTCGGGCGGGAAGACGACCGCGCATGCGCGCTGCAATTCCCAAAGGCTTTCTTTGAAAGCTGGGGAAAATTGCTCCGCGAGGGCTCCGTCGGCGCCGACGTCACCCATAAGTGAGGACTGATTCCTGCTGCTCCTGGAGAACACCTGTTACAGGTGAGTAACTACGCTTTCCAGTCCTACACCCCCCCTGCCAATAGCCCATTTCCAGTCATAACCCCCCCCCTGCCAATAGCCCATTTCCAGTCATAACCCCCTCCCCTGCCAATAGCCCATTTCCAGTCATAACCCCCTCCCCTGCCTATAGCCCATTTCCAGTCCTACACCCCCCCCCTGCCTATAGCCCATTTCCAGTCCTACACCCCCCCCTGCCTATAGCCCATTTCCAGTCCTACACCCCCCCCTGCCAATAGCCCATTTCCAGTCCTACCCCCCCTGCCAATAGCCCATTTCCAGTCCTACCCCCTACCCCCCCCCCGGTAAATAAAAAAAACACCTGGCTTCTGCTGCTGCAGCAGAAAATCAGCTGTCCCGCGGCCCCTTCCTCTCTGCCCGGAGATCCTTCATTGTGCTTCATCAGCGGCGTGCTTTTTAAGCCGCGAAGAGAGTATTTCCCTCTCGCGCGGCTTAATCCTATTCACTTTTCAAGCCTCGCGAGAGGGGAATACTCTCTTCGCGGCTTGAAAAGCACACGCTGATGGAGCACAATGAGGGATCTCCGGGCAGAGAGGAAGGGACCGCAGCACAGCTGATTTTGCTGCTTGAGCAGCAGAAGCCAGGTTTAAAAGAAAAAAATTGACAGTCGATTCTGCCGCTGCCACGGCAGCAACGGCAGAAGCAGAAGCAAGGCTTTTTTCTTTCCCTCCGTCGCGGGCCGCACAACGTTCTCTCGGCCCGCGGGCCGCGTGTTTGAGACCCCTGGTCTAGCAGGTCCCGCCTGTTGAATTCTTTCACTGCTCTGTTACATCCCCAGCGTTTCCAGGACTAGACTGGAGGGACGATAAGGAAGATTAAATTAGACTTACCTGCTAATTGTAGTTCCGGAAGGAACTCTAGTCTAGTCCCGGATCCCGTCCCGGTCCTTTGGTAGGATTGGAGCCTGAAGCAGTGGATCTCACAGGTAAGAGAAAAGGTAAACTGTGGGGCTTCGGGTCCAGATGGGGAGGGTTAAAAAGGGGGATTATACGAAGGTCGAGCCTCTTCCTGGAGGGGGGGAAGCGAGGGCCTCTGCAGTTATACTAAGACCTCAGAGGGAAGTTTATAGCTTTAGTTTACCGTTTGTTCATAAGTGTTTTACTTAATTGTCGTTTGGGTGAGTCTACTTTGTCAGTAGGTTACTGGAGTGAGGAGACGGTGCCTATGTCCTTATACCAGTGTCATCAAAGAATGATGTTTCTCAGTCTCCAAGCTGCTGGAAGAGGAGCACAACCCCAGAGTTTCTGGGGCTAGACTGGAGTTCCTTCAGGAACTACAATTAGCAGGTAAGTCTAATTTAATCTTCTGGCAGCAGTATTTTGCACCAGTTGGAGCGGGTACAATGCCTGCTTTGGTAGGTCTTGGTATAGTATGTTCCCATAATCGTTTGAGAGATGCAGTTCGTCGTAAGAAGCCAGAGCTGCACAGGAATGGTGAATGATTTCTTCATCACAATAATGCCCCAGCTCACGCATCACATCTCATCCAGCAGTTCTTGGCCAAACACCAAATCGAGCAAGTCCGTCAGCCTCCGTACTCACCTGACCTTGAACCCTGTAACTTTTTCTTGTTTCCAAAACTGAAATTACCACTGAAAGGAAGTAGATTTGATGACTTGGAGATCATTAAGCAAAATTCAACACAGCAGCTTCACAGCATAATGAAAGAGGCATTTCAGAATTGTTTCCAGCAGTGGCAGGAATGCTGGAGGAAGTGTGTTTTATCAGAAGGGGACTACTTTGAAGGAGACTAAGTGCAATAACTGTCAGTGTTATACTTCTTGTGTTTTATTGTACAAGTCTTGATACTTTTTGATCGCACCTCTTTTCCATGCTTTCTTGTACAGATTTGTTTCTTGTCCATCGTGTATGCTTAAAAGATATTTGAACATTGACAGCATTCTACCTGTCTCTATCTCCCTTCAGGGTACACTTATTTAGATCCTTCTGACTTACCTCGTACAGCTTTTGATAACAAACCTTGCACCATTTTGGTAGCCTTTCTTTGGGTCACCTCCATCTCGTTTATATAGTATTTATTCAGAAATATAGTGTCTAGAATTAGATGTAAAAATGATATTTGTATAAATTTACAAGGTGACTGCAGCACTTTACATAAACACATGAGAGGCAGTCCTCCTTGCTTGGTGTTTACATTCTAGTTAAGACAAACAGGCAGCTAAGACACCTGATAAAAAAGGAGGCTTTGAGTTAAAATGGCAAGGCCATGATAGGGAAAATTTAAATTAGGAGCTTAGCTATATTCTAGGTAAGGTCTCATCAACACTGTGCATAAAAGTATTTTTCCCTTGGCCTCTCCCTATGCACTGTAATTTAATTAAAGCTCCTCCAAGCATACAAAGCAATTTAAGAGATGTGTTTACCAAGTGGTGCTAGCGGTTTCCGTGCAGAATCGGAGCAGGTGCCCCGTTTTATTCAGTGAGGCCGTGGCTCCGATTTTGCACGGAAGCTGCTAACGCTACTTAGTAAACAGACCTCTAAAATTTTCAATCAAGTGGAATACAAAAGCAATAAAAACTACCACCAATCAATTCATCTTATCCTAATCTCTGAACTCTTCAATCTGCCTCCATCACCTCAAAAAGCCAAGTTTTAAGGCCTTACAAAGCAAGAAATAATTTATTTTGTGTAGGAGACTATTCCACTACCTAGGGATCACTCTAGAAAAAGATCCCATCGGAAATTTAACCCCCCCCCACCAAAAAAAAACCCTGAAAGATTGTGGGCTGATAGTTACCGTGCTTATGTGCCTGACTAGATCTGAAGTTATGGCCTGGTTCATATTTCTGCATTTTCTTCTGCAGACATAATGGGCCCATATGGGACAGGATTTAAGTTTAATTTATAACTCCATGGGGAGCCATGTAAAGCAGTCGGCAATGAGATCATTCTATCCTAAAGTGCCCCATGGATCACTGCTTTTGCTGCCAAATTTTGAATTCTCTAACCTATTCAACTGGCAAAATGAATAAGTTCATCGTTGATGGAGAAGAAATTGAAATAGTTGACAACTTTAACCTACTTGGATCAACTAACAATAAAGAAGCAACAAGCAGTTAAGAAATCAGACAACGCATTGCTCTTTGCAGAATGGCTATTAAGGGCCTAGACAAGATTCTCAAGAGCAGAGATGTCTTTCTCCATACAAAGATTCGACTTGTTCAAGACATGGCATTTTCAATAACATCATATGGATGCAAAAGTTGGACAGTGAAAAAGATAGACGGGAAGAAAATTGATGCCTTTGAATTATGGTGCTGGCGACAGATTCTGTGTATCGCATGGACTGCCTGAAGAACAAACCAGTCAGTAGTAGAGGAGATCAAACCTAAGCTTTCTTTAGAAGCTCATACAACAAGACTTCGGCTTTCATACTTTGGACACATCATGCGAAGAGAGAGATCATTAGAGAAAGACATCATGCTTGGCAAGGTAGAAGGTCAACGCAAAAGAGGAAGGCCAACAATGAGATGGATCGATACAATAACAGCAGCTGTTGGTACCACTGTCAACAGTGAGCCCCCTGACTGAAGACCGAACACCAATTTAGGACAACTATTCAGAGGGTCGCCATGAGTCGATACGGACTTGATGGAACTTAACAACAACAACAGCCTATTCAACAATCTCTTTGCTAAGCAAGTTTATACATGGGATTACAGTAAGCCAGGTGGTTGCTCTGGCCAATAAATTATCCTGTTTTTTTTCATAAACTTGTGGTCATTGTATCTGATCATTCCAAATGTGCATCTCTCCTGGATGATGCACTTCAGTTTCTTACCCTCCATCAGGTACCCCTTCCATGGATTTCTGAAGACTGCATGCATGATTCTGCACTTTTTTGCACAATATGTTGCTGCCCAGTATTTGACAATTTACCAGACTTTCTTAAATCACTTTTCATCCTGTTAGCTGAAAAACATAATCTTTTCCTAGTCACCCCTTTGCATTGTTGCTCACGAAGATACAGGAACAAATGTGGCCCCAAAGCAGATTGCTTGAGGCAGTCCACTGATCACCCTTCTCAGATTGTTTAATTTATTGCTACTCTGCAGCCTGGATTAGAAACTGGTTGAGGGATAACGATCTTTGTACCCATCACAGCTGCATGGGTTATTTATGAGCCTTCAGTATAATACTGTATCAAGACTTCCTGTAATCCAAGTGTATCATATCCAGTGCATGTCCATGATCTAATTCTTTGGTCACTCTCTGAAAAATATGGACACTTTTCTTACATGATCTCCCAGTTCATAGGATTTTGGACAGTCCTCTGTTCTTTCCTTAGGTAGACTCCCCATTATGTTTTTATATGACCTCCCCATTACCTCTTTATGAAGAGGGATAATAGCCTTTCTGCAGTGTTAGAACATTTTCCTGAGATTCACTGAAGAAATCTGACCTTTTAGTATTCTGGGATGCATTTCATCTAATGCCATAGCATAATACATTTTTGGTGTACCTAGTTTTGTGGATTTGACATTGGCCTCTGTAGCATATGTTCTCCCCTATTGGAAGTCAGTGATTGTTCTTTATTCCTTTTTCACTGATTACCAAACAAAAGTATGCTTGATGTGTCTGCCTATAACTTCAGACAATCAAGTTGAACCCTAATAAATCCTATTATGTTCAAAAAAAGTATTTTTTTTATCAGACTCCCATATAAAAATATTCTGCAGTAGAAAACTGCATATATTTCTAGCATATCTTTTTCTAGCAGTCCATTTTGCTATATATAACATTTGTTTTTGAACATATAATAGACTTGTTAGGGTTCATCGTGATTGGCTGAACGTTTTTGCACCTGTGATTTGATCTCTGCCTTTAACTTGTCAGCCACTATGCAGTCACCTTCTCCTCTCAGTTTTAGGGGCATGTTTACTAAAGCACAGTAGTCAGTAACGCAGGGTTAACATGCATTTAAGCCGCATGGTAGCAAAGAGGGTGCAGCCCAAAGGTAACTATGCTACAAAGGACGCGTTACCAGAGCATTTTGTGAAAAGGCAGGGTTAAGGAGGAGAGTAGATGGAGATACAGCATGTGGGAGGGGGCTGGCACACTAAGTGCGCACTAGCTACACCAGTATGCTGCCAGCGTGGGCGCAACTAACGCCTGACTCTGGATCAGGCGGTAGTTGCACCTGCATTGCTAGTGCGTCATGAATGTGCGTTCTGGACTTGAGTGTTAGGAAATAGGAATAGCAAAAACAGGGCAACAACACTGGAAGAAAGAGAGGCAAACAGGAATGACAGCAGAATATCCAGGCACCTGCCTAGGCCTCTAAGGAAGAGAGCCCTGCAAGGCAGTGCACCACAGCAGCCTGACCGCCACAAAACTAGGGCCTGTAACTCAGGAGCAACCCTGCCGGGGCAGTGGGCAAATGTCTGAGGCTGCTAGTGTTTGTTTATTTATTTAATAGAAATTTTTATACTGCATTTTTCTGGAAGATCAAATGTGGTGTACAAAGAACAACATTTGAATTGTACAGCAAACAGTACTCATTCAATTACATGGAACCATTAACTATATACATTAGCATTGACAAGAGGAGTCAATACAAATAGTTGAACTATATACATATTTGGTGATAATAGATGTGTTGCTTTGTGTATATTTGATAGGTTTTAGAGATGAGGTGCTCATGGAGTTCCAGTTTTAGGGAGGGTATGTCGTTCAGTAATTATACATCAGAGTAGGGGCGGTTGTTACAGTTGTCTTCATTTTGGATCCTGAAGTGTTGAATAAACAGGGTTTTGATTTTTTTTCGGAATATAGTAAGGTTGTTTATGGCTCTTATGTTGTCCGGAAGGCTATTCCAAAGGGTAGAAGAGAAGTGGGAAAATGCTCTGTTTGTTAATTTTCTTGATTTCCTGAATTCTGGTGGTGTCGTAAGTTTATTTTTGTTGCAGTCTCATTGGATGCATATGGAGTGGAGAGATGTGATGGGGCAATGTCTTTGGTTAGTTTGAATATAGTTACCAATTTTATACGGCTCTGGATTGGGAGCTAGTGTAGGTTGTATAAAATTGGGGTGATGTGCTCTAATAAGCTGGCGCTTGATGTTATCCTGGCTGCAACATGTTGTGCAATTTGAAGTTGTCTTAAATCTTATTTAGGCAGACCTTGTAGGATTGTGTTACAAAAATCAAAGTGAGGTATGATAATTGCATTAATGACTGATTTGAAATCATGATGGTGAAGGAGTGAGCGAAGTTGTCTTAACATCTTAAGTTTTTATAGTATATCTTCCTTGTTGTTAGTTTTATATGTGAGGTCATGTTGAGTGTGTGATCTAGGATAACAGAGGTATTTTACTTCTGTTTTGACGGAGATATTTGCATTTTGAATTATGGTGGAGAGGTGAAACGTTGGTTCCTTGTTATGTAAATTGCTTTGGTTTTGTTTAAATTGATCTTGAGGTTGTGGGATGAAAGCCATTCAGTTTCTTCTGAAAAGCAATCTGATTTTTTTGGATTGAGGGGTTTGAGATATTAAATGGGAAGTAAAACATAATATAATCTGCGTAAATGTGATAGTTTACTTGGAATTTTTTGAAGATGGAGCAGATGGGTTGAAGGTGAAAGTTAAAGAAGAGGACAGATAGAGCAGAGCCTTGTGGCAGGCCTTGTTCTTGGTTGTAGGGTGACGATATCTGTTGTCCCATTCTAACCTCTTGGGTTCTGGACGATAGGTATGAGTTGAACCACTGATGTACTGTATCTTTAATGCCTATTTGTTTTAGCATAGAGAGCATGATGTGGTGGTTTATACTGTCAAAAGCTGAAGTGATGTCGATAAATATTAGAAGGAAGACCTGTTTGGTGGTGTCTATGCCATGAATAAGCCAGTCAAATAAAACAGTGAGGGAGGGTCTCTACACTGTGATGAGGGCGAAAGCCATATTGGTGTTCATCCAGAGGTGCAAATAGAAACATAGAAATATGACGACAGAAAAAGACCACATGGCCTATCTAGTCTGTCCTTCCATAACAACTACAACAGTCCCCTTTTTACCTTTAGAGATCCTCTGTGTTTGTCCCATGCTTTTTTGAATTCAGTTACTGTCCTCAGCTCTACCACCTCCACTGGGAGACTATTCCACGGATCCACTACTCTTTCCGTAAAGAAATATTTCCGCATATCACTCCTGAATCTATCTCCCTTCACCCTCATCACATGTCCCCTCGTAGCAGAACTTGCTTTCAATTGAAAGAGGCTCTCTCCCTGAACATTTATGCCACGGAGGTATTTAAACATCTCAATCATATCACCTCTATCCCGCCTTTCCTCTAAGGTGTACATATTAAGATCCTTCAGTCTGTCCTCATATGCTTTATAATGAAGACCACTAATCATTTTAGTAGCCACCCTCTGCACCGACTCCATCCTGTTCACATCCTTTTGAAGGTGCGGTCTCCAGAATTGCACACTATACTCCAAATGAGGTCGCACCAAAGACTTGTACAGAGGCATTATCACCTCCCTTTTTCTGCTAGCCATTCCTCTCTGTATGCACCCAAGCATCCCTCTAGCACTGTTCCATCTAAGCTGTGCGCGTGTGCACGCGCACACACCTCACCGAGCGAGCGCACATACTTTACAACAGAGCGCACAAAAATTACGGTTCTGATTCCGATAGAAAACAACACAGACATCTTAAAATTTTAAAGTGATTGTAATTACTAGAAATTTCCGCTTCATTTAGTAATCGTCTATTTTCATTTAATTTGATTAAAATCAATGTGGTGTACATACTGTATTCTGACGTGTTGTCAAATTTTAAAGTATATAACTCCGAGTGTCGTTATATGGCGCACAAAAATTTAACCTTCCTTCAAAAGCTGCACAGCTGATATTTTATGCGCACACAGCCTACAGAAAATTAGAGGGAACATTGCCCTCTAGCTTTTGCCGTCGCCTTTTCTACCTGTTTAGCCACTTTAAGATCATCAGACACAACCACGCCTAGGTCCCCCTCCTCTTTAGTGGACAAAAGTACTTCACCCCCTATACTATATTGCTCCCTTGGATTGCTGCAGCCCAAATGCATGACCTTAGATTTTTTAACATTAAATCCCAGCTGCCAAATACTAGACCATTCAAATGTATCAGTATGATCTTGGAGCCGGACATGTACTATTTTTTTTTTTTGATTAGTTTGGTCATGAAGGGAAGGCTGGAGATGGGTCTGTAAAATGTGGGGTTGTTTTTATCAAGCATATTATTTTTTTAGTATGGGGCGTATTAATGCGTATTTCAGGGGGCGGAGGAAAGTAACCGTGTTGGGGAGAGAGGTTAACAATTGTGAGAATGAGAGGGGGGGGAAGTTCAGTTTTGGTTGCTTTTATCCAGCTAACCGGACAGGGGTCAAGGTATGATGTGGTTGTGTTTATTTTAGAGATGAAATTCTCAAGGGTATCTTTTGAGGTGGAAAAAGTTGACCATGAAGAGTTTGGGGTTAGGGAAGCTCCGTTTAGATTTTCTGTAGGTAGACCTTGATGTTTTAGTTTTTCTTTGTAGAAAGCAGCAGGTAATTAGGGGTCAGTGCCAGGGTCATTTGTATCTTTTTTTGCAGTGTTGATGGTTATTGATTTTATAATTTCGAAAAGCTCTCTTGGACGGTTTAGAGATTTTGATAAGATGGAGGAATAGTGTTTTTTCTTTGTTCAATTTGTTTGTCTATAGTGGATTTAGTATTGTGCCATTTGCGCTCACTTCTGCGCAATTCAGTTTTTAGCTGTTTAAGTTCTGGCCTGAACCATGCTGGCCTTTGTTTTTTTTGTGGTAGGAAGCGGCGATGTGTGTTGTACTGCTGAATTAGCTATGGTGTTATTCCAGGATAATATTGCCTCGTCTAGGTTTGCTGGGTCTGGGGATAAGTGTGGGATGGTCTGTTTCGTAAAGTTATCTTTGTCAAATTTTTAAAATTATTTTTGTGGAGGTGTGTATGTTGGAGTAGAGCTGGTAGATTCATGAAAGGTGAGTTGCATTTTTATGAGGAGATGATCTGACCAGGGAACCGGTTGTATTTCTAATGTGGAGAAGTTGTAATCACTAAATACTGCTTTAGGTAGGAACAATAAGTCAAGCGTGTTGCCTTTTGATTTATGTGTGCTGTGAAGATATCGGAACATAAGGCCTGTACTCTGTGCTTCAGTCAGTACTGACCTCATAGCCAGAGTTGGAACCAGCAGAGGACAGTGGAGGTGGGGCATGCAAGCCAGGTGTTGCACCTACTGGCAACATGACAGTATGGCATCAAAAGTGCTGTCTTAACCCTGCCTCCTCTGCATGGGGGGCATGTAGCAGTGCATACATGCATCTGGGGGCCATACCACTGCCATGGGCCATGTTCCTGTGGCCAGATGGGCTCCTCACCCTGACCAAGAGAGGATAGGGCAGAGGCCTGAGCAGCTACTTAATACTTCTAGCACTGAGCATGGGCCTCCAGTGTTGGAACTCAATGATAAGTATCCCCTCCCTGGCTCCCTTGCCCACGGGCTGAGGTATTCTGGCCTATGCGGATGACATCCTGATTTATACACCCTTCAATATCGATCAACCTGACTTCTCCCCAATACTAAGATGCTTTGAAGCCGTAGCAGACTGGCTCCTCTCTCAAAACGTGTGCATTAACCACAACAAAACAGACGTCTTGTTCGTCACGAGGAACCAAAAGTTCACACCACCTTCATCACTACGAGTCAATAACACGGAACTGAAGACAAAACCCACAATTCGCTACCTAGGCATTACCCTAGATCAGCGACTTGACATGTCAGCGCACATTAAAAACACCACAAAAGCAATATACCATAAGATTCGAACAATACGTCACCTCCGTCCATTACTTGACTTCTCCGATTACCGCTCAATATTCCAAGCCTTGGTTATCCCACACCTGGACTTTGCTAATATCATTCTACATGGTCTTCCACAAGCAACTCTAAGCCCACTCCGTCTTGCCATGAACTCAGCGGCAAGGGTACTTGCAGGAGTATCAAGATCAAACCACATAATGCCAGTCCTGAAGAACCTTCACTGGCTGCCTCTGCAGGCCAGAATCATCTACAAGACTCTAGTCCTGACATTCAAGGCCTCAAAGAACCAGCCCCCCTCGATCATCAGTAGTCTTATACACAGCACGCCAGTTAATAGATGCAGAAGGTCCCCACTTATGAACACACTTGAAGTTCCTAAATTGTTGACGAAGTGCAATAAGACAACAGACAGCAGAGCGTTCTCCTTATTCGCTCCCAGAGCATGGAATGCCCTCCCATCTGACATCCGAGCCATCACAAACATAACCTTATTCAGGAAGGCTCTCAAATATCACCTGTTCCTAATATATTACCCTGAATCGAACACCAGAGAACACACAGACACCACCCCACCCTCCTACACAGACTGCTCCATATCCATGCCCCCTTGGAGAATGGTTAATCGGCCCTCCCTTCCACTATCCATGCCTTATACTTACACCCCTCTGATGAATGATCCATTTTTGCCTATCTTAATGAGTTCACTATAATTATGCAAATAAATTTGTAAATAATTATGTAAATAGTTATCATAACATGTAAATAGTTCCCCCTGGTTTACCTCCATGTTTTGCTACCCCTGTTTATTGTAACTCCAATGTTGTCTGCTACATTGTGGAATGTTATGTTCAAATGTACACCACACTAATTAAAATAGCGCGGTATATAAGAAATGCAAATAAATAAATAAATTCTGTGAAACTGGAAAGCTCTTGCAGTCAAGTGTACCTTTGTTTCCCTGATAGCAGGGGTGCTCGGCCTGGGGGCTGTTTTTGGGATTTGTCACTTCCATGCGGTGTTCTCTGAACTCCTTCCAAGAAGAGGGAGCATGGGGGCTCTCTTCTTCCTGGTGCACGTGGAACCTGCGGCCGTGCACATGTAATTGCATGTACAAATTAACATGTTCAAAGTAACAAGTGCAAAGGGTCCATGTGTAAATTGACACATGTAAGTCTGATGAATACTAATGTGCTAGGTGGGAGAGACGCCACATGTCAGCACATGAGAAGCGCTGTTTGGGATGCAGTAAATGCTGAGCTGGACCTATGGATTCATTGTGTGAGCGCTGCACAACACAACATGATAGGCAGTTGGCAGTGGACCCCACAGACAAGGATTCCTCACCAAGTCTGGATTCTCAGATGGGGGGGAGGGGGGGGAGGAGGCCTGTGAGAACCCTTATGCAGTCCTGGGCATTCTTCTGCTTCCCTAGGTGAGGTCCAGGAAAGAGAAGCCATCATTAGTGGTCAGGGGAACAACTTGAGGTCCTTAACAGCTTTCGTCGTCGTCTTTTTTCAGCAAGTCTATTCCTTCTGGCAAAACAGTAAGAGTCAGAGCAGGGAAATTTCCTATCTTTCAGCTCAGCTGGGCTTTGCTGCCTCTGCGAATGGCAGCCTGGTTGAGTATCGCCTATGCCCCGAAAGCGCCTGTGGTGACAGGCCTCTGGTGACTCATGTCTGTCTTAGGAGCCCAGGTTGGAGATTAGCTCCGTTGAAAATCCTGGACTGAATGACATGGGGAGGTAGAGCTAGAAGATTTGCACATTATCCAGCTCTTTCAGAGAGATGAATTGATAGCCCTGACTTTTTCAGGTGGCCTCTTCCCTGCAGATTTCAGATGTTTCCACAGCTGGTGTGGAGTTGCAGGGTTACCCCTCTTTTTAAAGGGTTCGTAGACCTGCCAAAGCCTTTCCCTTTCCGCAGATTCTTCAGGACATGATCTCTGAGGAGTGTGATTCTCCAGACATCTCAGTGAAAGGTGTCAGAATTCTGAACAAGTTTTATGCCTTTCCTTAGCAGGAGTTAAATAAGTGGCTGCGTTTTCCCAAACTAGACGCACATATTGCAGCTGTCACCAAGTATACCATCATCCTAGTAGAGGGTAGGTTCACTCTTAAAGATCAACTGGATTGTAAGGTGGAGGCACTCCTCAAGACTAGGTTCTTGCCTCGTCCTTTATCCTTCAGGCAGATGTGGAGGCTTGACTGTTTGGGCCCTCCTTCAGTGGGTGTAGTTGCTCCCAGAAGATGATGTTTCTGTTCTCTAGGAGTCTGCTGCGGCCTATCTGGCCAATACCATATATGATCCTGTCTGGCTAGTGGCAGGGTTATTGCTGAGCTACCTTGCAGTGGCAAGAAGGTGGCTCAGGCTATGGAATTGGGCAGCAGACACGTCCCATGTCGCCAAGCTCGTCTTAAGAAAACGTTTCTATTTTGTCAGGACCTCAAGAAGCTCAGCAAAGACCTGATAGATTTCAAGCCCCAGTGCCCTCTTTGTTGTCCTCTGCCTCACATTTTCCTCAGTCTTGCTTGCAGGACTCCATGGATTCTTGGGACTTTCAGTGCTACCAGACAGGAAAGCCAGCCCTAAGTTTTTCAGGTCCCAGGCCAGGACTCAGCCCTGTCATGGAGCACATAGGTGCAGTGACTTTCTCCTTGAAGGTCCCCCTCCCTTCTAATGAAATGACGGGCAGGGGGCTCATCTATCTACGTTCTTTCACCAGGAATGAGCCCAGTTCACCAGTGGTCAATGTTGTTAACCACGATTAAGTCCTAGGGTGCAGGGAGCCTATTTTTGATGCCTTTGTGGTTCAGAAACCTAGGAGGCTGCGGTTTGGTCCACTGTGGTGATGCTGGTGCACCTCCTAGACTGTTGCATCCATATCCCCTGCCCAGAGGGGTTACAGAAAGTGCACCATATACGTGTTGGGCCAAGTAAGGACAGTCCCTTAGACCCATCCTTGATCTAACAGGAGTCAGTGCTTCCCTGAGGATTACTCGCTTCTGGATGGAGATGCTCTGGTCAGTCAAGCAAGTGGTTTGCAGCAGGTAGTGGTTCTCTGTGGATCTAGCGAAGGCGTACTTTACATTCCCGAATGGGAGAACCAGCAAAGATTTTTTATGCTTTGCTGCTCTAGGCTTTCATCTTCAATACTGTGCTCTGCCCTTCAGCTTTGCCACAGCCAAAAAACCTTCTCCACAGTCATGGTAGTTGCAACGGTGGTTCTGTGGTGTGAAGGCATCTGTGTATTACAATTTGAAGGTGTGAATAAACAGGTAGAAAGAGGTGAACCGATTGACATAGATTTTCAGAAGTCTTTGACATGGTCCCTCATGAGAGACTCTTGGCCAAATTAAAAAGTCATGGGATTGGAGGCAGTGTACTATTGTGAATCAGGAACTGGTTACAAGAGAGAAAGCAGAGAGTAGGGCTAAATGGCCAATTTTCTCAATGGAGAAAGGTGAGCTATCTTGCAGTGGCAAGAAGGTGGCTTTTTAGCATATTCATAAATGACCTGGAAATGGGAATAATGAGTGAGGTGATTAAATTTGCAGATGACACAAAATTATTCAGAGTTGTTTAGACGCAAGAGGGTTTTGAAAAATTGTAAGAGGATCTTGATAAATTGGAAGACTGGGCATTCAAATGGCAGATGAAATTTCATGTGGACAAGTGCAAAGTTATGCACCTAGGAAAGAACAATCCAAACTACGGTTACACGATGCAAGGTTCCACATTAGGAACCACCACCCAAGAAAAAGATTTAGGTGTCATCTTGGATAATATGTTGAAACCCTCCATCCAGTGTGCAGCAGCACCCAAGAAAGCAAATAGAATGCTAGGAATCATAAGGAAAGGAATGGAGAATAAAACCAAGGATATTATAATGCCTCTATATCATTCCATGGTGCGACCACACCTTGAATATTATATGCAGTTCTGGTCGCCATATCTTAAAAATGATATAGCAGAATTAGAAAGGGTACAGAGAAGAGCTACCAAAATGGTAAAGAGGATGGATGGATACCCTTATGAGGAAAGGCTTAAAAGGTTTAGGGCTTTTCAACTTGGAAAAGAGACGGCTGAGGGGAAATATGATAGAGGTCTATAAATTAGTGAATGTAATGGAATGGGCAAACGTACGGATGTTTATGCCATCAAAAAGTAGAAAGACTAGGGACATGCAGTGAAGTTTGTGACGTAGTAGCTTCCCAACAAGCTATGGAAATAGATAGGGATCCGGTGGAGAGAACTGGTACTGCAAGAGAATGCAGGATTTTCTCTTCAGAGAGAAAAAAACACATGGCTAATCAGGAAACACAGCTCACCTCAGGGGAGGAGAGAAGCAAAGTCCCTGATTGGGCACGCCCAAGCAGGAGGCGGGCAGGGCAAGGCACGGGGAGCTTGTTAAGCACTCAGAAACAGAGAGAGTTAGAAGGAGGACGGGAACAACAAGGAGAAGAAGAGGAAGAGGACCAGGTTCAAGTCCAAGACTTGGAGAGAGACCCACTAAGCAGCTGTGATTCACTAAGGAAGGATTTTGACTCAGGAAGCAGGTACCTGGGAGACTCAGGGGCAGAAAGAATCTTCTGTGACCAGAAGGATTCCAGAGCACTGAGAGACCCAAGGTTACAGCCCAGGCTTCTGGAGGACCAAGCAGAGCCGTGGAACAGAAGGCAGAGGGGCAAAGAATGCTCATGGAGGAAGCCTCGGCACAAGGTACACGGTGGGGTTGATACAGCTAGCAAGTTTAACAGTGTGAAGCCAGACAGAGTGAAAGCTGATTTTAAAAGCCAGGACAAAGTCAGTCAATATGGTGGCAGTTGGGTTCAGCATGAAAATTGTCTAAGCAGTCCCAGCTATTCTCACAAGCCAGCTGAAACGTTTAGCAGAGAAGCTAATAGGAAGAAAACAGCTGAGTCATATTGCAGAGACGTGAGCCAGGAGAAGCCTGACGGTTCTACTTTTGAAGCACTCTTTAGACACTCTCCAAGCACAGCTGAAGTTTTAACCCCGGAACTTACGTTCAGAGACAAGTGGGGGAGGGATACTTCCAGCACGCTGAATTGTTGTCCTAGTAGATACAGCATTACTAATTATCCTGAGATAAGGAACTCAAACAAATATTTACCTGAAGAAGAAGCAGTTTATCAGCTTAGCCCAGGAAAGACGCAGGCTGAATTACTTCTTAAAGACTTCAGAGAATTTCTTGAGAGCAGAGCAATTCCTAGCTATAAGTCAGCACAGCCTGAAAACAGCTGTGAAGTGGAAATGCCACTAGTTTGTTCTCAGCCGTCCACAGAGCAAGACCAGCCCATGGATTGCTCAACCTGTCTCATTGAGAAAGTTATTTAAGGCAAAGGTTTAATGGTTATATGAAGAAATATAACAGAAGTGACCTGAATGTTTGCATTGCTGAAAAGCTTATGAAAAGTGAATAAGTTAAAGCATAATTTGTTTGCATCTCAGGAGCACTGTTGTTTTGCCAGAATTTGTTTAGTAAAGCAAAGGTCACATGCCTACTGAATGTGAACCCCAGAAGATAATGGACATTTAGCCCAGCACTGAAAAGCCTTGTTTTTCCTCATTCTTGTTTTGGCAATTTTTATCTTCTTTTGCGTCTGTTGCATTTCAACCGCGGAGCGGGAGAAATAAAACCTCATCAAAGAAATTTTCTTTGCCTGCCTTACTGCTTGAGCACACACACAACTACAACCTCAACCCTGAAGGGCATCCAAGGCCACCCCCTCCTGAAACCCTTAAGGTCCAGGGAGCGGGTGCGTGGCAAGTTACAGCATAACCCATTTGACTAATAGAAAATATTTTTTAAAAGCTGTAACGTGTAGCTGGATTTAAAAAAGGTTTGGACAAGTTCCTGGAGGAAAGGTCCATAAACCATTATTAAAGAGGACCCAGGAAATCCACTGCTTGCTCTGGGACAAGCATTGTGATACCTGTTTGCCTTTTTGGGAACCTGCAAGGTTCTTGTGACCTGAATTGGCTACTGTTGGAAACAGGATACTGGGCTTGATAGACCTTGTTCTGATCCAGTATGGCATTTCTTATGTTCTTACGTTCTCAATGAATAAGCCAGTCATCGCAGGTTGCAGTTGGAAGCTGTCAAGGTGGCAGTACAAGTGATCTAGCTACTGGAAGGCTTCGGCTGGCTATTAAATCAAAGCAGGAATCTCCTGGAGCCCTTTCAGTTGATGGAGTATCTTGGTGACTAGTTCAGTACTTGCACTGGTAAAGTTTTGACTGCTGAGGGAATTTCTATGTTTCTAATGAAGTTGGCAGCCTTCCAGCGACAAGCGACAATGTGCTCCCAAGGTTTGGGACTGTCTTAAGCTCCTGGGCTTGATGGCAGCCACCCTAGAGTACTCCCTTAGGCAAGGGCTCACATGAGGCCACTGCAGAGGTTTCTTCTGCCACATTGGTCGCCTCGCTTGCAAGATTTCAAAATCAGGCTCCTCCTCCTGCTGTCAGTAGCGTCTAGCCTAATTGGGTGGCCTGAACCCACCAATTTGAACAGGGGAATGGCTCTGGACGATCCTCGGTGGCTCGTTCTGATTTGTATGCTCATCTAGTTAATCTGGGGGACTCATTGCGAGAGACAGTCAGTGCAGGGGTCTGGTCAAGTTGTGATTTGGCTTGGCCCATCAGTTGCCTTGCAGCAGACACCATTTGCTTGGCTCTTTCGGCATTTCTTCACCTGATCATGGGCTAAGTAGTTTGGGTTTTCTTGGACAATGCCATGGCAGTGGCATATGTCAACAAACAGGGTGGCAACAAGTGTGTGGGAATGGCCCAGTATATGGCCATCTTGTCTCCATGGGCAGAGGTTTTAATGTGACTATTGAATTGTGTACTCTTGTTCTCTTTGAGGTACTCCCTGATGAAGGCTATGCCGAAACACAGCTGTGTAGGGGTTGTTGAGTAACCTTTTACTTTCTCACTCCATGTGTTTTGTGGTTTCTTGCGAGACAGTACGTGTGTTTTTTGTGGACCCTCTTCTCTCCATGGGCAGAGTGAAATCTTCTTGTACTGTCTGCGCAATGTACTGTGGGCCCAGACCATGTAGAGGCATATTTTTCTTGGTTGTCACACCCCCTGATCCCATTGAGTGGTAGCTAGTTTCACCCGCATTACAGTGGATCCCGGACTGTTTGGGTAGTCCCTAGGTGAATCCGATGTCATTATGATCCAAAGCCAAAGTGAAGAGATTCTTCAATCGACGCAGTGGACCAGGTGCACTGTGTGTCATTGCCCTGGTCGTGCCTTGGCCTCGTAAGTCTCTTCTGTACATGTTTCCACCATGGCCTCTTGTCAGACGAGCAATTTCACTGGATAGAGCATCACCCGGAACTGGTGATAATGGTGGCATTGGACTGGCTGCGGAGACCTTGGTTTGCGGACCTGATGCTGCTCCTGGTCAGGCTATAGCTGTTCTGCCAGGGGTCCGTCTTGATGGAAAGTAGTCTCCTTTCTCATTTATAGCTTGACTCTTGAAAGATGGTGCTTAGTGCGCAGAGGCTACTTGCAGACCATAGTTTTGACTATGTTGAAGGCAAGCATGGTCTTCCTGCTTTGCCTAGCTGCAAGTGTGTTGCATCTTTGGGAGATGATATCGGGAGTGCCGTTTGTTTCCTCGAGGCTGTTTTGCTGTACTTGTTGACCTGCCTTCAGGATTGTTTTGAAAGAGGTCTGTTTTCTCAGTTCCTTGGGGGTACAAGTTACAGCCTTGTCTTGTCTTTGAGGACTGGTAGCTGGCAGCTCCATAGCCTTGCATCAAGATGTAGTCCATGGGGAATGATTTCTTATGTCCTCTTTTTTTGTGATCAGTTGTCCCACCGTTGGTTTGGGTCTTGTTCTTCAGTCCCTGTTGTCTGCCCCTTAGAAGCCCACTTCAATGTTTTACTTAAGGATCTTTCTCTTAAGACAGTCTTCTTTTGTTGCCATCTGTTTGGCATGTTGCGTTTTAGAGTTGCAGGCTCTCTTGTGCAGAGATCCTTATCTGTCCTCCTTAAAGAAGGCCATATCTGGCTGATCTCCCTCCTTCTTTCCTAAGGTAGTCTCAGCCTTCCATATCAATCAGGTAGTCTTCCTTCCATCCTTTTTTGTAAGAACTACGTAAGAGAAGGATATTCATTTTCATGATGTTCCCAGGGTACATTTTAGGTACCTGACGGTCACTAATTCTGTAAGAGTTGTCTAGTATGTATTCTTTGCAGTCTTGCCTGCTAGTCTAGACCACCTTGGCCCGCTGGATAGCAAAGGCTGTGTCCTCAGCCTGTCTTTTGCAGAATTCTTCTGTCCCAGAGGGATTGTGTGCACACTCTGTTCAGGCTGAAGCTTCTTCCTTGGCAGAGCACAGTTTGGTTGCTCCTATTGACAGTTGCAAGTCTGTGACTTGGCCGTCTCTTGACCTTCTCAACCAGTACCGCTTGGGTGGTCGAATCTAGGGAGGATGTGGCCTTTAGTGTGGAGATTTTGAAGGCAGCTGTGTCTTATTCCTGCCCAGTGGAATAGTAGCTTTGGTACGTCCCACATGTCTGGACTGGTCTAGCAGGAGAATCTGGAAGGTGACATTTTACTTACCAGATAATGTCCTTTCCTAGAATCCTACTATACCAGTCCAGGATCTGCCCTTGTGCTGTTATCTCTGCAGTTAGCCTCCACACTTCGATCTTCTGAGTTCTGTGTGGTGGCTATTCTCTATGTAATTGTATGTAATTTGGTTTGTTGCCCTCAGTGAGGGTGTGTGTGGTCAGGTTCTTGACCATTTGCTTGGGTGTTAATACTGAAGTGTGCGCCTAGTTCATTGGCTTGAGCAGGATGATGTCATGAGAAGGATATAAACAGGATGGAGTCAGTACAGAGGGTGGCTACTAAAATGGATAGTGGTCTTCATTATAAAGCATATGAGGACAGACTTAAGGATCTTAATATGTACACCTTAGAGGAAAGGCGGGATAGAGGTGATATGATTGAGATGTTTAAATACCTCTGTGGCATAAATGTACAGGGGGAGAGCCTTTTTCAATTGAAAGCAATTTCTGCTATGAGGGGACATGGGATGATGGTGAAGGGGGATAGATTCAGGAGTGATATGCGGAAATATTTCTTTACGGAAAGAGTGGTGGATCCGTGGAATAGTCTCCCAGTGGAGGTGGTAGAGATGAGGACAGTATCTGAATTCAAAAAAGAATGGGACAAACAGAGAAGATCTCTAAAGGGAAAAAGTGGACTGTTGTAGTTGTTGATATGGAAGGACAGACTAGATAGGCCATGTGGTCTTTTTCTGTCGTCATATTTCTATGTTTCTAGTTGCTCTTTTTCTTCACCTCTGCTGACGGGGACACAACCCTCTTGTCTACACTGGTCTAGCAAGACTCCAGGAAAGGACATTTTCTGGTAAGTAAAATGTCACCTTTATCACCCACGGGTCCCGCTCTTCTTTTGTGCGTTGAGATATTTCAACCCTTGGTTTTCTTGAGGCCAAAAGCATGATATTACATTTTTTTAGCATTAAAGATGGCTGCCAAATTCCCAACCATTTCTTCAAGCTGAGCTAGATCCCTACTCATGTTATCCACACCTTCTAGGGTATCTAACCTGTGTCAGATTTTGGTATCATCTGCAGAGAGACAAATCTTTCCAGATAGACCTTCCGCAGTATCACTTACAAAAATGTTAAAAAAACAGGACCAAGGACTGATCCTAAAGCATGTCTGTGGTAACACCCCTATCTTTATTTATTTTATTTATTTTTATTTAACAGTTTCTTCTATACCGCCCCTTCCAGAGATCAGGGGCGGTTTACATTGAACAGAGAGTTAGTATACTTCTGTATACTTTACAAGGAACAATGTTTTAACTATATACATGTGTAGATACAGGGAACATACTTTTGAACGTTAGCTGGAATAGTACTTTTTAAACTATGTACAGGTTATAAAACATGGAACATAACATAGATAATTACAGTAGTTATTTACAATAGTGATATAGCCGTCAGTTTGGGTAAATCTTTTGCATGTTGTGTAATGTAAGTAACGTTTCTTGTGTTAGTCATTTGTTCTGTCTTGAGTACTGTGGATGTGTTTCTGTGATTGTTTTGGGGAGGTTTTTTGTTGGTAGGGGATCTCAAAGTGTTTTGTAAAGAGGTAGGTTTTTAGTTCCTTTTTGAATTGATGAAGGTCCTTTATCATGTGGAGGGTTAATGGTATTTCATTCCAGAGGGTAGGGGCAGCAAAGGAGAAGGCTCTATCACTTGTTGTTGCTTTAGTTTTTCTGAAATTTGTTTTTATGTTGAGGGAATGGGTTGCATTCTGTCTGCGCGTTCTAGTTTCTGACGGGGGGTGTATTGTTATTAATGAGTTTAAAAGTAGTTAGGAGGATTTTATATTTTATTCGGCTGCTTATAGGGAGCCAATGCAGGTCTAATAGTATTGGGGTCACATGGTCTGTTAGTTTAGCTTTTGTGATCATCTTGGCGCATATGTTTTGAGCCCTTTGGAGAAGGTATATGCTCTTTAGTGGTAAGCCGTTTAGGAGACTATTACAGTAGTCGAAGTGGGGGGTGATGAGGGTATTGACTACTGATCTAAAATCATGTGTGTTGAGTAGTGGTCTCAGATGTTGTATTGTCTTGAGTTTATAGAAAATGGTTTTTACTGTATGTTTTATGTGTGGGAGCATGGTGAGTGAGTGGTCCATAATTTATTCCAAGGTACTTTACCTCCTTTTTAACAGGTATTGGTGTGTTACTTATTGTGATTGTAGTAGGGTAGTTGTAGTCAGTGTCAGATTTTCTCGTTATGAACATTGCTTCTGTTTTTTTGAGATTGATGCTTAGGTGGTTGTCTTCAAGCCATGTGGTAGTCTCATTCATGCACTGGAGTAAGCTATCATATTTGGGGTTGTTTGGGTTTATGGGGATGGCAAGCATGATATCATCCGCGTATATGAAATGGTTGATTTTATGCTTCTTGAATATGTTTGTAATAGGCTGGAGGTACAAATTGAAGAGGAGGGCGGAGAGGGCAGATCCTTGAGGGATACCTTGACCTTGAGGGAAAGTTTCTGATGTTCCTTTACCTAATTGTATCCGTATTATTCTGTATGAGATGTATGATTTGAACCATTCAAGGACTGTCCCTCCTATTTTTAAATTTTTTAGTCTGTTGATGAGTGTATTGTGATTAATGCTGTCAAATGCGGCAGATAGGTCTATGAAGAGGAGAAGGAAACCTTTGTTATTGTCATTAGTACCTTTGATGAGGAGGTCTGTTAGAGCGATTAGGAGAGTTTCAACTCCATGGAAGGGGCGGAAGCCAAATTGATGCGCATCAAGGAGTTTGTGCTCATCTATGTAGTCTTGTAATTGGAGTTGTATGTTTTTTTCTATTATTTTGGCGATAAAGAGGTATGCTAGCTATTGGCCTGTAAGAGTTGGGGTCTTTTGGGTCTAGTTTATTGTTTTTTATTATGGGGCGGATCGAGGAGAGCTTTAGGGCGTTGGGCATAGTTCCTTGAGAGAGTGATTGGTTTACTATGTATTGGATGTTTTCTGCAAGAAAGTCCTTAGTATCCTTGATCCATGACACCGGGCATGGGTCAAGCGGAGAGGTTGTGGTGTTGATCATTGTTATGATATTAAGGATGTGTTGTCGTTCAATCTTGTGGAAGGTTGTCCATTCATAATTACTGTCCTGTTTAGATTTTATTGTGGTGGTTGGAGAGTAAGGTTTTACATTTAGTTTTTCAGCAAAATGTGATGCTAAGGTTTGTACGCTTATAGTGCCTTGGTTCGGTTCTGGGTTATGTGTTTTTGTTAGTGTTTTCACAATTGAGAAGAGTTCTCTTGGCCGGTTGAGAGCAAGATTTATTAATTTGGAATAGTAATCTCTTTTTGACTTGTTGATTGCATCCTTATATCTATTAAGTATGGTTATATATTTGGTTTTGTTATCGTGTGATTTTTGTTTTTCTCCAGGTTTTTTCTTGTTTACGTAGTTGCTTTTTTAGCAGGGCGATGTCTTTAGTGAACCATTTTTGTGATTCTTTCTTTTTCTTCTGGATCGTTTGAGTAGGTGTTGCTGCTTCTTGGATTGTTTGGTTCCAGTTCTCTATAGTTAGGTCGATATCAGTTAGGCTTGTAGTGAGCTTGGGTAGTACCTTATCAAGGAATGTATCATTGTCAAAGCGGGTGAAACGTGAGTGGTGTGATGTTGTGTTTGAAGACTGTGATGGTACTTGTGGTAGTAGGTGAAAGGTTATCAGGTGATGGTCAGACCAAGGTACTTCCGTAGTTATTGGGGGAGAGTATAGTTGATGTAGGTTGAAGGGGGTAGGGAGGAAAATGAGGTCTAGCGAGTTTCCTTTATTATGTGTGGGGGTAAGGACTATCTGGTTATATCCCATGTGGGTCATTGAGTCTATGAAGTTGTCTTTTTGGGATTGGTTTAGGGATGGGAGGTTAAGGTCACCTAGGATTATGAGGGGTTTTCTCTGAGATGCTGTGCATGCGAGTTCAAGGATAGGGGAAAGATTTTTCTGATCCTCTGATGAGGGTCTATAGATTAGTGAGAGTGCTAGTGTTCTGTTTTCAATGTTTATGTCCATGCCTTCAACATTGTTTGAGTTCGTTAGGGTGTATTGTAAGTTTTTTTTTAGTGAGTATGAGTGTGCCACCTCCTCTTTTTATATCACGATGGCAGTTGAATATATCATATTGTGATACGTGGAGTTGGTTTAATAGTATTGTGTCTGTAGGTGTTAGCCATGTTTCAGTAATGAAAAAGATGTCAGGTTGTTTGTCTCTTATTATGTCATTTACAATTGGTATTTTGTTCCGTATAGAACAAATGTTTATTAAGATCAGTTTTAGTTTAGTGTCTGCATTGGGGGAGGGTTTTTTGTCATTGTGGTTTTTGCAGTTTATCTGAATTATTCTAGGGGGATGTCTGTGGGTACTGTTGTGTGGTGGCAGGTTGAATGAGTGATTGTGTAATGGGGAGCGTGTTAGATTGCGGTTGGGGTTATGGATGATGGGATGCTATTGCAAGGGGGGTTGTTGGATTTATATGTGTAGATTTGTTGCCATAGGAGGGCTATTAGTAGGAGAGTGGTTGGCAGTGTTTTTATTTTTATTTTCTATCTACACAGTGAATTCCATTTGCTACTACTCTCTGGCATCTCCCACTCAACCAGTTTCTTACCCAGTGAGTCACTTTAGGGTCCATCCCAAAGGCACAGTTCCTTAGCGTTCCTCCAGTTCAGTCCTCTACCTCTGGGTTGTCAATCTCTTCCTGCAGCTAGGAGACTGGTTTGTCAGAATGATGACATCACGGGATATAGCCTGCTGCACTTCCATCTGCATCCCAGTGTAACCAGTCTCCTTGCAGCAGGAGGAGTTTGGCGAGCCTTGAGGAGAGGCTCTTTAAGGAGTAGTGGATAAGGAGCGTAGATTTCTTTGAGAGTAGTTAAGGGGTTGATTAGTTAGTGGGTACCACTTTAAAAAAAAAAAAAAAAAAAAAAAAAGGTCTCGGTGGGAAAGCATTGGGCTACAGCCTTCTTGATTCCTGCCTGTAGCACTACTACAGTTTTCTGTCTGGGGGGGGTGGTCTGCGGGCTCAGATCGCTTTGCACCTCCTTCCTCTGCTTGGCTTGGCTCGGCTCTGGAGTCTCACCCTCCAGACACTACGGGGGTGAGCCTTTCTGGACTGCCGGTATCCCGGTGCTGCCGTCGGGCTGTCTCTGCCTCATTGGCTGTTGTCGAGGCTGTAGAGCCCGGGAGGATCCCCGCGTTCCAAGCATTGCAGAGCAGTCCTGACCGGTAAGTGTTTCGCCGGTATCAGGCTGCTTTTCTCGGGGCACGCCACGTTTTTGCGGCAGGATAACTTCGTCGCTGTGCGTTGGCGCCCTTCGCGGCTGTCATTTGCGGCGGCCATTTTGTGGGCCGCGTGGCAGCCGCGTGGCGGAGCATCCCCTCCCGTTTTGGGTATCGGGGTTCTGCGGCACTGTTTTAGTTTGGTTATTTTAGTTGGTTATTTTAGTTAGTTAATTTTGTTTCTTCTTTTTTTTAATTTATTGAGTTGTTGCCTTTTGGTCTTCAGCCCTCTACAAACGGTCCTCTGGGTTCCCGGGGAGCGGGGGGGCTGCGGGGGTTTTTCCTTTCTCCTTAGCGGATAACTCCAGCTTTTTCAAAGTTAAAACAACAAAAAAAAAAAAAAAAAAAAATGCCACAAGGGAGAAACCGCGGATAAAGGGAGTCTGCCTGCCCCAGTTCTTAGGGATCCTACGGGGTTTCGCATGGCTACCCGCCCTCTGTGCCTGGTGTGTGGAGCCCGCAGAGGCCCGGTCACTGACACCGGAGTGTGCCGGGGCTGTGTGGCCCTTTCCTCAGAGGTGGAACTTCAGATGGCGGCTCCTGAGTCTCAGGAGGCGCAAGGGGAGACAACGGGGGCGGCGGCTGAGTCCCTGCAGATTTTGGAGCAGGAGCCCGAGTCAGAGCCGCTGCCGGGACCCTCCGGGGTATCCGCAGCTCCGCCGTCCTCCGACGTCTCTGGTTTCACTCCCGAGTTTGTCCTTCTTCTACATCAAGCCTTTTGTCTGCGCCAGCAAGGCAAGCGGACGCGCTCAGTGTCCCCTGCGTCTCAGCCTCCGCAGCTGCTAGCGGAAGGGTCGGCGGTCGCGGAGCCATCGGCTCCGAAGCGCGCACGGCTCGCGGACCCGTCGGACGGTGCCTGGCTGGAATCCGCGGACCCGGACTGGGATCCTGAGGAGGGTTCCCAGGACCTGGAAGAAGGCGAAATACTGGAGCCCGAAGAGCAAGCCAAGGTTGTCCGGGTGTTCCGCAGAGAGGAGTTACCTGCCTTGATTTCGGAGGCTTTGCAGATGTTGCATTTGGCTCCCCCTCCAGCCGTGGAGGACGAATTGGAGGATCCAGTCATCCAGGCAGTGCGACAGACTCAGGTGGTGTTTCCACTACACCGGGTGGTCGAGCGGATGATTCAAGACGAGTGGGACAAGCCGGAGGCGGGTCTCCGGGGCGTTCGTGCTATGAGCAGGTTATACCCTCTGGCGGACTCGGCTAAGGATCGTTTTCGGGCGCCGCGCCTAGACGCCCTGGTGGCGTCTGTAACTAAACGGACCACCATCCCGGTGGAGGGGAGTGCAGCCTTGAAGGATCCCCAAGACCGTAAAGTTGACGGTCTGCTCAAGCAGGTGTTTGAGGCAGACTCTCTTTCACTCCAAGCCTCTATTTGCGGGGCCTGGGTGGCCAGGGCTTGTTTGCGCTGGGCCCAACGGCTGCGTCAATCCCCGCATGTTGACCTCGAGGAGGTGAGAGCTGGATCGTATGGAGTCGGGTGCGGCCTACCTGGCTGATGTACATTATGACCTGATTCGGGCGCTGGCCAATAGCACGGGTTCCGTGGTGGCTGCCCGTCGCTCGTTGTGGCTGCGTAATTGGGCAGCGGACGGCCCTTCTAAGTCCCGACTCAGTAAGCTTCCCTTTAAGGGGGGTTTGCTGTTTGGGGAAGATTTGGAAAAGTTGGTGAAGGACCTCGGTGAGTCTAAAGGGGGCCGTCTGCCCGAGGACAAGCCCAAGCAGGCTAAGTCTACTCCGAGTGGTCGGGGGTCCTTTCGGGACTTTAGGAAGTTCCGTTCCCCGCGACCGGTTGGTTCCCAGAGGGGGAGGTTTCCCTCGAGGGGCCAGGGGTTTCGAGGCTTCCGGGGAGCGAGTCGCGGATTCTCCTCTCTCCCGGCGCCCGCGTCCCGTAAGCCCCAATGAAGCGAGGCGGGTCCCGGCGGTGGAGCCTCCCATTGGAGGTCGGTTGCGGGAGTTTCTGCCGGCCTGGACCCTCATCACCTCAGATCAGTGGGTGTTGGAAATCATCCAGCACGGTTATGCCTTGGAGCTGGCCCGGCCCGTGCGAGAAGCCTTTGTCATGTCGCCTTGCCGGGGTCCCGCGAAGGTGGCAGCGGTTCGCGAGACCCTGGACAGGCTCCTTCGTCTGGGAGCCGTCGTGGAGGTTCCCAAGGCCGATTACGGCTTGGGTCGCTATTCCATCTATTTCGTGGTGCCCAAAAAGGGCGGCCAATTGCGGCCTATCCTCGACCTGAAAGGGGTCAACCGTGCTTGAGGGTGCCGCACTTCCGGATGGAAACTGTGCGGTCCGTCATAGTGGCCGTACGCCGAGGGGAATTCCTGACGTCGCTAGACCTCTCGGAAGCGTACTTGCACATTCCCATTCGAGAGGCTCACCAGCGCTTTCTGCGGTTTGCCCTACCCTGGGGCCACTACCAGTTTCAGGCCCTGCCGTTCGGCTTGGCGACGGCGCCTCGGACGTTCACCAAAATAATGGTCGTGGTCGCGGCAGCATTGCGCAAGGAAGGCATTCTGGTCCACCCATACCTGGACGATTGGCTGATTCGCGCCAAGTCCGCGGAGGAAAGTCTCCGGGTGACGGACAGGGTGGTGCGTTTCTTACAGGATCTGGGTTGGGTGGTCAACCCGACCAAGAGTCGGTTAGTGCCCACTCAGGTTCTCGAATATCTGGGGGTCCGGTTCGATACGTTCAAGGGTCAAGTGTTCCTGCCGGACCACCGAGCCGAGGGGTTGCGGTCCCTGGTGCGGCAGTTCCTCTCGGGGTCGGCTCCCTCGGCATGGGATTATCTCCGAGTGCTGGGCACAATGGCGGCGACGCTGGAGGCGGTGCCTTGGGCCCGGTTTCATATGAGGCCTCTGCAACGAGCGCTTCTTCGTCGTTGGTCGCATCAACAGCATTCGCTGAGTACACAGCTACCTTGTCCGGAGCCGGTTCGGAGGTCCCTTCAGTGGTGGCTTTGTCCCTCGTCGCTAGCGAGGGGTTTGTCGCTGGACCAGCCAGAGTGGCTTCCATTGCTGACGGACGCCAGCCTTGCGGGCTGGGGGGCTCACTGCGAGGGCCAATTTGCGCAGGGGGTTTGGTCTCCTCTGGAGGCCTCGTGGACGATCAATCGTTTGGAACTTCGAGCAGTGTTTCGGGCCCTCCAGGCGTTCGAGGATTTGGTGCGCGACCATGCCGTACGGGTGCTCTCCGACAACTCGGCGACGGTGGCGTATATAAATCGGCAGGGCGGCACAGGGAGTGCGGCGATGGAGGCGGAGGCCGACAGGCTCTTCGCATGGGTCGAGCTCCGCTTGACTGCACTTTCAGCGGCACACATCGCCGGCAAGGACAATGTCACCGCGGACTTCCTCAGCAGAGTCCACGTGGATGCCGGGGAGTGGGAGTTGCATCCCGCGGTCTTTCGGCAAATAGTCAGACGCTGGGGAATGCCGGTCATGGATCTCATGGCGACCTTTCAGTCGGCAAAAGTCGGTCGTTTCTTCAGCAGAAGGCGCGAACGGATGTCGGAGGGCATCGACGCCCTCCTTCGCCGGTGGCCGGAGGGGGGCCTCCTCTATGTCTTCCCGCCCTGGGCCCTGATCGGCCGGGTGGTTCAAAAGATCGGGGCACATGCGGGGAGGGTGCTGTTGGTGGCTCCCGATTGGCCCAGGCGTCCCTGGTACGCGGACCTGCTCCGCCTGCTGGACGGGGTGCCGTGGCGGCTCCCAGCCAGGTCGGACCTGTTGCTTCAAGGGCCCCTGTTTATGCCACAGGTGGATCGGTTCTCGCTTACGGTTTGGCCATTGAAAGGGCTAAGCTCCTGAAGAAGGGCTATTCGTCGGCGGTGGTGTCTACCCTGCTACGGGCGCGTAAGCAGTCCACGTCCTTGGCGTATGTTCGGGTATGGCGTGTGTTTGAGGATTGGTGTTCCCAGCGTCGGGTTCGGCCGAACTCGGCCTCCATTCCTTCCATCTTGGAGTTTCTGTAGGACGGTTTTGACAAGGGTCTTGCTGCCAGTTCCTTGCGGGTTCAGTTGGCAGCTTTGTCCTGTTATCGGGGCAAGGTCAATGGCCGTCCGTTAGGTTCTCATCCCGACATGCGTCGTTTTCTCACGGCGGTGGTCCAACTGCGGCCGTTGCGCAGGGTGGCTGTTCCCCCGTGGGATCTGAATCTGGTGCTCACGGCACTGGCCGAGTCGCCCTTTGAACCCTTGCGTCGGGCGTCTCTGAAAGATCTCACACTCAAGACGGTGTTTCTGGTGGCTATTTGTTCCGCGCGTCGAGTTTCTGAACTGCAGGCGTTGTCTTGCCGTGAACCTTTCCTTTCCTTTTCTAAGGAACGGGTGATTTTGCGTCCGGTTCCGTCCTTTCTGCCTAAGGTCGTGTCCCATTTTCATCTGAATCAGGTGGTTTGCTTGCCTGTTCTAGGGGATTTGGGGGGCGGTTCCGCGGATCGGGGTCTTCGGCGGCTCGATGTGAAGAGGGCTCTACGTCAGTATTTGAAGGTCACGGAGTCGTTCCGCAAGTCGGAGCGCCTGTTTGTTCTCTTCGGAGGTGTTCGTCGGGGCGAGGCGGCGGCTAAGGCGTCTATCGCCCGCTGGATTAAGGAAGCAATTGCTTCCGCGTATTTGCTCCGGGGGCGTGTGGTGCCGGTGGGTTTGAGAGCGCATTCCACTAGAGCGCAAGCGTCCTCTTGGGCGGAGCACTGTTTGGTCCCTCCGGGGGACATTTGTAGGGCGGCGACCTGGTCGTCTCTGCATACGTTCAGTAAGCACTACCGGTTGGATGTAGCTGCGGCTTCGGATGCTCGTTTCGGCTCGGCCGTCTTGTCGGCCGGCTGGAAGGGTCCCTCCCATTGATTACTGCTCTGGTACTTCCCAGAGGTAGAGGACTGAACTGGAGGAACGCTAAGGAAATGATAATTACACTAACCTGGTAATTGTAGTTCCTTTAGTGACGACAGTTCAGTCCTCCTTCCCGCCCGGATATTTGTCGCAGGTTTCGGGCCTCGTGCCGAGCAGAAGAGAGTTACAGGTGAGTCTGTTTTCGTTACTAGCTCTTCTTCGGGTGCTCTCCCTATGATAGGGCAGGAGGTAAGAAGGCCTGCCCGTGGGGGGGGGAACTCCATGCTAGTACTATTGTGTTTCTGTTTTTTGCTACTTATTGGTTGCTCCTTTGAGTCTGCTTTGTTATAGTTTACACTGGGATGCAGATGGAAGTGCAGCAGGCTATATCCCGTGATGTCATCATTCTGACAAACCAGTCTCCTAGCTGCAGGAAGAGATTGACAACCCAGAGGTAGAGGACTGAACTGTCGTCACTAAAGGAACTACAATTACCAGGTAAGTGTAATTATCATTTTATTTGTAAGTTGCAAGTGTGGAATAGTGTCAAAGGTCTTGCTGAAATCTAAGTTTACCACCTAGCGTTCTACCCCAATCCAATTCTCTGGTCACCTAGTCTAATGGTTCTCAACCCAGTCCTCTAGAACCCTCAGGCCAGTCAGGTTTTCAGGGTATCCACAATGAATATGCATGAGAGAGATCTGCATGTACTGCTTCCATTTTATGCAGATCTAACTCATGCATATTCATTCTTGATATCCTGAAAACCTGACTGGTCTGGGGGGTCCCAGAAGACTGGGTTGAGAACCACTGACCTAGTCAAAGAAATTAATCAGATCGATCTGACAATACTTTAATAAAGTCATGCTGTTTCGGATCCTTTAATTCCTTGGATTCACAAAATTGCACTCTCCTCTGCTTTAGCAGCATTTTATTTAATTTATTCAACACAGGTCAGATTAACTGGTATGCATTTACCAACCTCTTCCTTATTTCCACTTTTGTGGACAGGAACCACATGCGCCCATTTCCAGTCCTCTAGGATCACTTCTTACTCCAAAGAAGCATTGAAAAGGTCAGTCAGCAGAGTCGCCAGTACTTCCCTCTGTTTCTTCAGTACCCTTTGATGAATTCTGTCCAGCCAAAACACACTGGCCAGTTTAGCTAGCTCCTAATGAACACAGTCTTCTGAGAATAGTTCAAGTTCTTCCTCACTTCCATTCCTATTTGTGTGTGTTTTCTGAAGTCCCATGTCTGGCCCTATATCTAGCACCACAGAACAGAAATACAGTTATGGTTTTAGGCACTTGATATACTGCCCTTTACTGTGTGTATCAGAGCGGTTTACAGATATATTCTAACAGGCACTTTTTATTCTCGCAGTAATGTTGTGGTCAACGTTATTGGCACCCTTGCATTTTAGGTTTGTTGTGTACAATATCTTGAGAAATAATTGGAAATATTCTAGCTGTATGTCATCATAATATTTTAATAGTATGTTCAAAGGTATACAACAAAAAAATGACTGTGTAACTTAGATGATGTAATTTCTGAGGAAAAAATTAAATATGACCTGGACAGGATTAATGGCACCCTTCACTAATATTTGGTTGCACAACCCTTGGCAATGATGACAGCCTCCAAACATCTCTTGTAGCCCATCTATAAGTTTTGTCCAAGTCAAAAGCTTCATCCTACAACTAAACAAAATTGGTGCTGTATGCCTACTTCCACAGGGAGAAAAATGATCTCAGAACCAATGAGCGTTTCAGATCCAGGTCTAAAACGCTAGCCTCTGACCAAACTCAAGTACATCAAGGATCCAAAAAACTCCCTCTCATCAGGCTTCTGGAAAATATTCATTAAAAAAAGTCATGAAAATTATCAATATTCCATTCATTGCAACAATGTAATGCAATGTGTGCCTTCGAGTCAGTCCTGACTCCTGGCGACCCAGAAGATCCTATGTAATTCAGCAGAATCTATCAATGTAGACCTTGTTCACACAAACTGTAGCATTCATATATTCTTTATCCACAGGTTTGTCAACAATTCAGCATAACAACAGATACTAATCGGCAACCATTACTTATCTTTCATCTTCTCCAACGCCACTGCAGACCCTATACAGCATTTCGCTTTAGCTTCATCAGGGGGGCAGAATGTATCCACAAAAACTTCATCAACAAACACCCATTCATCCATTTGCTGCCGTTTTTACTTGTGTCATAAGTTTCATACATCTATCTGCTGGTAGTTTCTCCCACTCTTCAACTGCGATTTGTTGCAGCTCATGAAAGTTTCTAGGATTCCTTTTACCAATGGCAGATCTCGGCTCTTTCCAAAGGTTCTTGATTTGGATCGAGATCAGGATTCATTGCTGGCCAGTTTAAAACACTCCATTTGTTCCTTTTTAACCATTCTTTTGAACTTTTGGATATATGTTTTGGGTCATTGTCCTGCTGGAGGACCCATGACATTCGACCCAGACCTAGCTTTCTGACACTAGGTAGCACATTTTGCTCCAAAATACCTTGGTAGTCCTTTGAATTAATGATTCCTTTAATACATTCCAGGCCTCCAGTTCCTGAGGCAGCAAAACAGCCCCACAACATTATGGAGCCTCCATCATATTTAACTGTAGAAAGGGTGTATTTTTTTTCCTTATAAGATTCATTTCTTTGTCTGTAAATGTATCACTGGTCTGCATTGCCAAAGTTTGGTTTCATCTGTCTACAGAACATTTTCCCAGAAGAAGTGTGGTTTCTCAAGGTGGGTTTGGACAAAGGTCAGGTGTACCTTTTTATGTCTGCCTTTGAGCAGTCGGATCTTCCTTGGCCTCTGCCCTTGAAGTCCTGTGTTTAGTGTGTGGCATATGGTGTGGGTTGAATCCACCATTCCAGGTTGCTCACAGTCAGCCTTAAGCTCTTTGGATGTTGTACATGGTGTTTTTTCAATAGTTCGCACTAACCTACGAAGACTTCTTGAATTAATTTTCTTCTTCCCACCATGTCCTGGGAGGCTCTTGACAGTTCCATGAGCAGAAAACCTCTTAATAACATTGCAAACTGTAGAGACAGGAGAGAGCCTTGTACCCTTTGAAGTTTGATGTTTGGTGATAATGGCTTTTCTGACCGTCTCAGGCAGCTCTTGTCTTCATTATGGTGAAAACGGAACAGGGAGTGAATGTGGCCATTTTAAACATTAGAGCCATCATTCATTAGCTGATTCAAGTCATGTGAGTACTGGCAGTTGATCACAGGTGCGTATGATTTGACTGCAACGGGAATGTGGTTATTATGTTGAGATCTGAATTGTTTATAAGGGTGCCAATAATCATGTCCTGTCAATGTCACCGTTTTTATACTATTTCCTTTTTTAATTGATCTTGTTTTATTTGATTCGTTTATGTGTGAAATATGTGTGCATATATAGTCCAAAACCATTTCACAGGCCACTTTTTTTTTTCAGAATCTATTGGACCTTAAGGGGTTAAACTGCAAGGGTGCCGATTAATGTTGGCCACAACTGTAATCACCAAGTGGAGAGGTGGTCTAGTAGTTAGGGCAGCAGCCTAGAGCCAGAAAAACAGGGTTCAAATCCCCACTGGCACTCCTTGTGGCATTGGACAAGCCACTTAAACCCTCCTTTGCATCAGGCACAAACTTAGATTCTGAGCTCTTTGAGGACAGGGAAATAGTATCTGAATGTAACTCGCCTTGGTCTTCTCCTGGAAAGGCATCAGCTAAATAATACTGTACTTTAATAATAATAATATCACCCTGTCCGGCATCGGTTCTCCGGAAACAGTTCTCCCTGTAGGAAAATCCAAGGTTTCCCTATGTCTGTCTAGATAACACCATAACAGAGAACACCACAACAGAGAGAGCCAAATCAACATCTAACAAATTGAAATCGTCTTCCAGTAGTACATCCCCTTTCATAGCATTATTGTGAACGTCTTCAATTGAATTTTTATCTATTTTTCTCTCCCTGCACAGGAGGTCTGTTTATCACACCATTATAGATTTTCCATTCCCTCTTTCCAGACTTGCACCATAGTGTCTCCTCTTTCCCTTGCAAGCTCTGCAGTTCTTTGGCTTTAATTTTATTTTTTTACATAGTGTGCCATTCCTCCTCTCTTTCTTTCTACCCTGTTTTTCCTGAATAAATGTTAGCCCGGTATATCTGTGTCTCAGTTATTGGTTTCTGTGTAACATGTCTCCATGACTGCCACTATACCCAAGTCAGCCGTTACAGCTTCTAAATTGGGAACTTTATTTTGTGTATTTTGGACATTGTGTATTTTGGACATTAAATGCAGTTCTCCAGGTGGTGCCTTTTTTTTCCTTTTCTATATAACTTTTTAAGTGTTTTACTTCCCTGAGGTCTCTAATGTACCTGAGGTCTTCGTTACATATCCCCAATGATCCTAGTTTAAAGACCTCCTCAGTAGATTAGCCAGTCTGTTGTGGAAGGCACTTCTCTGTTTCTTTGGTAAATGGAGGCCATCTCTGCTCAGTAGTCCTTGGAAAAACATGCCCTGGTCTAGGAAGTCAAAATGCTTTCAATGAACACCTTCCATGCAACCAGGTATTCGTCTCCAGGATGTGAGTCTCTTGGCCTTTGCCCTGTCCCAGGGCTCGAGTTTCTAGGGCTGCTGTTGTGTCGGATTTCAAAAATGTTGTCGCTGTTGAGAATAAATGGTGTGTCTGATTAATGTCTTACTGCTCCTTTCTTTGTTCATAGGTGTGCCTGGGCACGGATGCTAGTGATGATCTGCACAGAGTGGAAGTGGAGGCAGTGAACTCTCAAGGGAAGCCAACAAAAGTGCAGCTGGTAGCCTTGAAATCTTCCATCCTCACCACGGTCAGCACTTGAGGCTAACCTTTCCACCTTATGTTCTTTTTGCGTGCGGTTTCACATCAGCTTTTCTTCTTAGTGTACCACTATCCGGGTGCTACTAGTAGGGAGGGTTTTTCACTACAGTATTGGCAACTATTTGCTTATTAGAAAACTTTGTGGGGAGACCCTTTTATAAAGAACAAATGCTGTGTATGAACTAAAAAAGGGTGGATCTTTTATATTCTCATCTGCCTAAGATGGTAGAGTATAGAGAGTTGTGCTCTCTGGCTGGCAGCTGGGAAATATCTAACCGTGGACATGGATAAGTGAACAGACATGTTACAGTGGTATATTTTAACATTGTTGAAAAGAGCCATCTGAATGACTCAGCGGGTGATCATGTACCCAAGAAATTGAAGATTTAAGACCTAGTGTGATGACAATGTGGCAAACGTCTGCGCTTTAGTTTTTGGATCTTATTCATTTTAACCCACAATTGGACATTGCTTCCTGCTCCATATCTTTTTAATTTTGTTAGAAGCCTCTTATGAGGGACTTTGGTCAAGTGCTTTTCTAAAAATCCCTCTCGGAACAGCTAAACATAGTCATTTGAACTTAACTTCATGACGTAGTCCCTTTTGTCTTTGTATTTAATAAATAGTACATTTAAAACAAATAGGATTTTTTTTTCACTCAACACATAATTAAGCTCTGGATTTTGTTGCTGGAGAGAACATGGTAAATGCCTACTCATAATAACCTTGGCTTCCACCAAAATATGAGTTCTGGCTACACTATTGCCTTGCTGCCTGTCCTGTAGCCCTTTCCTTACTGCTTGCCATAGAACATAAGATTTACCATAGTGGATCAGACCAAAGGTCCAATATTCTGTTTTTTAGCAATGGCCAGTTCAGAGCACAAGTACCTGCCAGGATCCTGAAATGTAGATAGAGTTCATGCTGCTTATTGCAAGGAAATGCACTGGATTTCCCACAGGCCACTTTAATAATGGTTTATGGATATTTCCTGCAGGAACTTATCCAAACCTTTTCTTAAACCTAGTTATACTAACAACGTTTATGGCATCCTTTGGCAACGAATTCCAGAGCTTAATTACATGTTGAGTGCAAAAATATTTTCTCCAATTAATAAAGTCAACAAGCAAGTTGTAGGTGAAAGCCCAAAAAAAGGGGAACCACCTTCAAGTTGCTTGTTGACCTTTTTATTTGCATGTATCCAAGTGGACTAACATGACAACTACGATCTTCTGCTCCATTTAGTATTAAATGTATTATTTTGTAGCTTCATGGTGTTTCCCCTAGTCTTTGCACTTTTTGATGGCGTAAAGAACCAGTTTACATTTACTCGTTCCACTTCACTAATTTTATAGAGTTTTAACATCTTCCCTCCAAGCTAAAAAGACAGAACTACATATAATACTCAATATTCATTGTGGAATATGAATTTGACTAACTGATTGGGACCAAATGCCCTGCTTTGGGGGGGGGGCGAGGCCGTGGGGGACCAGATTTATGCGATAGTGAATCATATCTAATCATGGGCACTTATATTCTGCTATACCATATACAGTAGTTCAGAGCAGATTGATTTTATGTAATCAACAAACTTTCATCACATACAACAGAGATGAATCCACTAATAGAAGATTTAGCTAAGCAAATAATTCTGGAAAGGCCAAATCTTTTAAAGAGCAGTAAAATTGATTTTAAGATATTAGATTATACATTTCTACTGGGAGAGAATTCCAAAAGTCAGGACCTGTCCCTGAGATCGTTTTATTTCTAGTATCTTGTCAACAAAAAGACTTAAGTGATGGGAGAACTAATCTAGCCAAACCATACTAAATCTTAAATATAAAAATAAGAAGCTTAAATTGAATTTGTGCCTATATAGGGAGCCAGTGCAGAGCAATTAGAAAAGGTGTTCCTTATCATCCCTCCAGTCCAGTCGTGCAAGTGTACCTCTTCCAGCAGCTTGGATGACTCCAGCATTAATACTGAAGGGACCGTCCACAAGCTCCAGTTACTCAGCCTCCAAGCAGCTGAAGGAGGTGAGCCAGGGTGCTGGACTCACTAGAAAGTCAACTAAGGAGAGGTAGTTCAGTTATTTTGAGCCACCTTTTTTGATTTTCTGCTGGTCTCCTGTCTTTCAGCAATAAAGGAAAGAGCATCGCTGTGGAGAAGCTCCCCCCCCCCCCCCCCCGAAGTGAGCGGGGGTTGTGTGGATGCCAGGGGCGGCCCAAGGGGGGTGCGGGGCCATGTGCGGAGACTCGGTGTGGGGCCTCATTTGCATAAGTGGCCTTATTTGCATAAATATTTGCATAATGCTAACATTCATTAAGAGACATGTTTACTAAAAGTTAGTGTGTGTATGGATAAAGACAGACTAAAAGATTTCTACATTACTATAATCCAGTGCCAACCGCCAGGCACATTAGGAACTACTACAAACACTGCCCATTTAGAACCCATAGCAAACCCGCCGTATCCTAACAGCACTACCAGAACTCACAAAGCACCATACCCTACCTATCAAAAGGCAACACTGCAAATATTAAACCAATACATTTCAGAGAAAAACAATACATGACCTACTGGGGAAAGAGAACAAGTGGCAATGTCAAATAGGAATTACATAAACAGAATACCTCAGCTCAGTTACACATGCAGAACATAGACCATCACCAAACAAGGAATCACAATTTAGAAACAGGAAGGCAATAATTAAACTGGGAACCCCAAAAGCCAAACTTGGAATGTACAACAACTGTAGAAATAAAACTATAAATTAATTTCCTCTTGTACCAAACAAAGCGCAGACGTTAATGATGCACATTTCCCAGAGCTTTCATATTCCAGTTAATAAATTCAAAATAAAGAGATATCTTTCTACCTTTTGTGCATTTTTTTCCGGTTGCAATTGCTCCAGCCACTTTCTTCTGGTTTCTTCATGTTTTCTGCTAACTCTCCATCATCTGCTGTCTCTTCTCTCTTCTAGTTTTTTTTCCATTCTCTCTCTCTACATCTGCTTTAACATACTAATCTTTCTCCTTTTGCTCTTTCCTCATTCCTATTTCATCCACTCACATTTTACCCCTCCATCCTCAATCCCCACTTACTCTCCCAATACCCAGCTAAGTGTAGATTTTTTACCCCTACCACACAAAATATTTTTCCCCTCTCCATTTTACTCTCCCAGCCCCATCCCATTCTAATCCTCCCCTAATCCTCCCCCAACATCAGCTCCCTTCTAGTTCCAGTCTCACCCAGCATCCATTCCCTTCTTGTCCCTGCATCAGCCCATTTCCAGTCCTAGCCCCCATCAGCCCATTTCCAGTCCTAGCAACCCCCCAACCCAATACCAGTCCTAGCCCCCCCCCATCAGCCCATTTCCAGTCCTAGCCCCCCATCAGCCCATTTCCAGTCCTAGCCCCCCATCAGCCCATTTCCAGTCCTAGCCCCCATCAGCCCATTTCCAGTCCTAGCAACCCCCCAACAGCCCACAGCCCATTACCAGTCCTAACCCCATCAGCCCACCTCCAGTCTTAATCCCCCCAGCCCATTTCCAGTCCTAGCAACCCCCAACCCATTACCAGTCCTAGCCCCCCATAGCCCACTCCCAGTCCTAATCCCACCAGCCCATTACCAGTCCTAAGCCCATCAGCCCACCTCCAGTGTTAACCCCCCCATCAGCCCATTTCCAGTCCTAGCCCCCCCATAGCCCATTACCAGTCCTAACCCCCCCCCAACAGCCCACAGCCCATTACTAGTCCTAACCCCATCAGCCCACCTCCAGTCTTAATTCCCCCCCGCCCAGTTCCAGTCCTAGCAACCCCTCCAACCCATTACCAGTCCTAGCCCCCCATAGCCCACTCCCAGTCCTAATCCCACCAGCCCACTCCCAGTCCTAATCCCACCAGCCCATTTCCAGTCCTAATCCCCCTCACCCAATTTTCAGTTTAAGCCCTCCCATACCCCATTACCAGTCCTAACCTCCCCATCAACTCACTTTCAGTCCTGATCCCATCAGCCCATATACAGACTTAGCGCCCCCATAGCCCATCACCACTCCTAACCCCCCCAGCCCCCCCATAGCCCATCACCACTCCTAACCCCCCCCCAGGCCCCCCCATAGCCCATCACCACTCCTAACCCCCCCCCAGGCCCCCATAGCCCATCACCACTCCTACCCCCCCAGTCCCCCCATAGCCCATCACCACTCTTAAACCCCCCCAGCCCCCATAGCCCATCACCACTCCTAACCCCCCCAGCCCCCCCATAGCCCATCACCACTCTTAAACCCCCCCCAGCCCCCCCATAGCCCATTACCAGTCCTAACCCCCCCCCCCCATCAGCCCATCACCACTCCTACCCCCCCAGTCCTCCCATAGCCCATCACCACTCTTAAACCCCCCCAGCCCCCATAGCCCATCACCACTCTTAACCCCCCCAGCCCATCACCACTCTTAACCCCCCCCCGCCCCCATAGCCCATCACCACTCTTAACCCCCCAGCCCCCCATAGCCCATCACCACTCTTAACCCCCCCCAGCCCATCACCACTCTTAACCCTCCCCAGCCCCCCCATAGCCCATCACCACTCCTAACCCCCCCAGCCCCCCATAGCCCATCACCACTCCTAACCCCCCCCCCCCAGCCCCCCATAGCCCATCACCACTCCTAACGCCCAGCCCAGCCCAGGGAAATTTTTTTAAAAAAAGAAGTTGTCTTCTCCAGCAGCCGGGGCCGCCGCGGCAGAATCGAGTGTGCCGCGGGGCCCCCCCTGCCCAGCAGAGCCTGCCCTCCCGAGCCTGCCCTCCCCTTTATCACCTGTCTTCGCAGCTCTAATCAAACGCGCCGGCTTTCAGAGCGCGAAAGGGCTAGTTTCCCTTTCGCGGCTCTGTTAAGCCCGCGGGGGCTGATGGGAACTTCCCATCAGCCCCCGCGGGCTTAATAGAGCAGCGAGGGAGAAACTCTCCCTCGCGCTCTGAAAGCCGGCGCGTTTGATTAGAGCTGCGAAGACAGGTGATAAAGGGGAGGGCAGGCTCGGGAGGGCAGGCTCTGCTGGGCAGGGGGGGCCCCGCGGCACACTCGATTCTGCCGCGGCGGCCCCGGCTGCCGGAGAAGACAACTTCTTTTTTCTTTTTAAAAATTTTACTTTAGGATTAGAATGTTTTTTGCGCGGGGCCCCCTGAAACGCGGGGCCCTGTGCAAAAAACATTCTCGCTCAATGGACGGGCCGGCCCTGGTGGATGCTTCTCTCGGGTCCGGGGCCTGACTGGTTGGCTCCCGAACCCCGCGGTTAGGGTAAGGAGCTGGTGGAAGCATTTATATCACTACCACAGCGAACAGGCAATTCTGGACCCCCCCTCTCTCCCCGACGCCGAAGCTGCAGTTCTGGCTGAGCGCGGGAGGTGGTAAAAGGCAGCAGACAGCGAGAGAGGTGAGCTGCGGTAAGCACATTTATCAACAGGGGGTTGGTTGGTGTGCTCAGTGAATACCGTGTGGTGGCGGTTTTTGGCAGGCCATGCAGACTTAGATAGAGCAGGCCCAGTCGCATGACAGCAGCATGGGAAGATCAGAAAGTGTGCTTTTCAAAAGATGACATGCTCAGTCTCCAAGCTGCTGGAAGAGGTACACTACCAGACTGGAGTTCCTTAAGGAACAACAATTAGCAGGTAAGTCTAATTTCACCTTGCTCTGTCCCATTTGGAGTCTCCCAGAATAAGCCTATCGGAGACACCCAACAAAACACTATTGCCATAATCCATGTCAGACAGAGAGCTGTTGCGTGCACGACTTGCTGTAAATGCCTGACCTCTAAATATGCTCGAATGAAATAGAGGGTCTGACTGTAATATAACATTTTCTTCATCATTGCTGTCATCTGCGATTTTGTTGTCAGTCTAGAATCTATAAAAACTCCAATATTTTTGTCTCTCAACTAAGAGCCTGCAATAATTGGAATCATGAAAGAGGATCCACTTTTGGCCCACCAACCCATAAACTTGTAATTTTTATTTTCTGAATTAACTTTCACTATTTTGCGTTCACTGCTTAATCTGCAGAAAACTATCCCCCATATAATCAAAAGTCTTGGTAACTGTAAACTTCATTGGGAAAGACAGAATAATATCTGCATACGAATAGGAGGAGACCCTGAATGCCTGCCGGACCTTCCTTAAGGAATTCAGTTAGAAATTAAATACCTTCAAATTATGATGCCATCTGACACACACTCCCTCCTTTTACCAAATACTTTGTGAATTAATATAAAGCTCTGTAAAAAATCACTCATGACATATATACAGTGCTGATAAGTTTGTAAAATGGTCTTTATTTTAGCACAGTTTATACTCAAGAACATGATTAGATCCTAATCTAAACCTGATAAAAGAGAGAGAGAGATACCCCCATTGAATAAGAAACTCAGACAAAATTGATATATATTGTGATTATTCAACACAAAACTTAAAAATTTGTAATTCTTGTATGAAAAAGTGAATGAACTTTTCATTCTGTAACTGTTGGCATTTCCTTAAGCAGCAGTAGCTTAAACTGAACGTTTCCTGTGACTTGCTCAGTCTTTCACATCACCCCTTAAGGAGTGCTCAGCTTTGACACTTGAGGGCTTCTTGCTTCAGCAGCTTGCCATCAGGTTTTGTTGTAACATTTCACTAGCATTTAGTGAAGAGATATTAGTTGGCTATTCCAAAACACAAAATCTTTTTGTCGGCTCATAGAGGGATGACCTGACATTCTCTGATCCAAAGCAGAATTCACGGTTCATGGTTCCATCAATGATTGCAAGCTGTCTAGGTCCTGATGATGTAAAGCAGGCCCCACGCCATTTATACATCCACCAACATGTTTAACAGTCAGGATGAGGTTCTTGTTTTGTAAAGCAATGTTTTGCTTTTTTAACAAAGAAAATGTTTGTTCAATTTTTGACTCATCTATCCAGAGAACATTTACTGGTATTTTAACAATCTTGTAGATCATCCATATGCTCTTTGGTTCATCTGAGGCGGGGCAGCAGTGTGATTAGAGAGCAGTATGTTTTTCCTAGCAGTCGTCTTATGTACACCATTTTCATGTGTCATCCATCAGGAAAAAAACTAATTTATATCAGCCCCAGCAGAGAGAACTGCTTTGCTGCAGAGTCGAAAGTGAAAGAAATAGCCTAGAGAGTGAACTGCAGGGGACACAAGCAGTCAAGGCCACAGTGTCAGCTGTTGGGGGCTGGGTGCAGGGGGCTAGATCCACCATTGGCAGGTGTTAAGAATGTTCTAGGTCTGATGTTTATAAACTTGCAACCAGGTACAATATCGGGGCAAACTTTCAAGGTACCAGGTGACTTTCGTGTGTGGAAAGAATGTGTAACCGGGTGTCTATGCTGGTGAGACTATCCACCAAGTTGAATTTGCCACAGTCCTGTCTGCTTCTCCTGACCAGCTTCCATCTCCTGCCTGGTCCTTCTTTTTCAGTTACTTGAGCAGGGAACACTCCAGGAGCCTCAGTGGTTACTTTATTCCTAGGGAACTCTCCCTTGACTTTGTGCTCATCATATATTGGACCTTTTGTAAGTTGCAAATGCCTGGTAATGCGCAAGTAGCTATTACTCTTTGGACTGGAATTGTGCTTGATATTCTCACCTCCTCCCCTCAGCAACCTGGGACATCTATGGCAGGTTTTCTTTTCTGTGTGGAAGTGTTCCCTTCTGGGTTTTCCTGAGGGATCTTTGTAAAAGAGGACAAAGAGATAGTGTAAACTGTTACGCTTCTAGTAAGTTCTAGTGAGTTCAGATGGAGCAGAACCTTCCTCTTCTTCATGGGGATGCCTCATCTGTTTTTTGACTGCTCTAAAAAGATAGCTCATTTCTTTTGTTAGCCAGAAGGTCTTCTTCCTATGCGTCCCTCTAGTCCAGTCCCGCAACCATAGAGTTTAGTACGTCCTCCAGCAGCTTTGGAGACTGAAAGATGTCATCGTTCTGATGTCACTGGTATAAGTAGGCAAGTACCGCCCCCTTCCACCAGTACTTTCAGTCTCCAAGCAGCTGGAGAGACGCCTGAGCCTGGGACTGGGATCAGGTGGCGCAAATAAGCAGAGCTAGATTCCCTTTAGATTTCTTTTTTACATTTTTCTGTTTTAAAGTTGGGGTTTCAGTTTAATTTTTAGGCTTACCTAATTGGTTTTTGGTTTTCTTTTTGCTTTGTAGGACTGCTGCTGCTGATAGAGCTCCTGTCTGTGCTGCTGAGCCTCCCTCACTCCCCCCCCACACACTCCCCCCCCCCTCAGGGTTTCTTCCCCATCGAGGAAACGAGCAGCTGCCGAGTTCTGGCAGAAGTTGTGCCTCCCTGCTCCCGAACCCGCAGCAAAGGGTGAGGAGCAGGTGAAAGGCTGAGTCAGCAGGAGTCTTGCAGGGGTGATTGGTGCAGGTCCGCCGGAGCCGAAACCGCGGTACGGCTGAGCTCCGGCGCTCAGGGGGCTCCCTTCTCATTCCTCTGCGAGAGGTAAGTTGGAAGGCGGCGAGCCGTGGTTTTCGCAGTAGGGCAGCAAGAAGAGTTTAAAAAGGAGCGGTTTACAAAGGCAGCCTTAGGGTGCGTGCTTAGCCGGCGCTCGGAGGGGCAGACCACGTGTATCTGAGTGGGAAGCTTCACGGCGGCCATTTTGGGCTGCAGCGGTTTAAACCTTTTGCACTTATCTGTTGAGAGCATGTTTTAGGCCTCGGTTAGGCCTCGTTTGAGTAGGTTGTTAGTACCAGCTAGTTACCAGAGGGTGCAGGTTTCTGTGTGGTTGGGGAAAAAAAAAAAAGAAAATAGAAACTTTGTCCAAAAGGCTCATTGTAAGGCTGCGCTGTCTGGGCATTTTTGCGGCGGTGGTCCTGTGGGTGCACAGCAGTTAAAAAAAAAAAAGAGGGGACGTAAGAGGTTCCCGGACCTTTGATAGGATGCCTGCTAAGCCGCGTTGTTTGGTCTGTGGCACCAGACGCGGCGAGATGTTGGACTCAGGGGTGTGTAGAGCCTGCACTTTGGAAGCAGAGGTTATGGATAAGGCGTTAGGGGGTTCCCCTGGGGAGCAGGTCGTAGTTCCCGGGGAGTCGGGTGAATCCCTCCCTCCATCCTTGAGTCCAGCACAGCCGGTGGCCGGGCCCTCTTCGGTGGACGTCACTTCGCTACCAATGAGTTTGAGCCAGGCAGGGGGGGCTCCAGGGATACCCCCTGATTTTTTTCTCTCTCATGAATCAGACCTTTGCCTTGCTGCAGCCTATGTTGGGGGCTCGGTCCCAGGGTACTAGGGGACAGAAGCGGGCCGGGTCAGGGGGGCCTGCCTGAAGAGGAGGCTGTTCCGACCAAGCACAAGAAAGCGACGGTGGAAGATGGTTCGCCGTCTTGGCTCGAGGAGGAGCTGTAAGGGGCGGACGAGGACGGCTACGAGGCCTCGGAGGGCGAGTTGGAAGAGGGAGAATTGCCTGATTTGGAGCAACAGAGTAGAGTAGTCAGAGTGTTTCGAAGAGAGGAGTTGCCGGCCTTGATTACCGAGACTCTCAAGACGTTAAACATGCCCTCGGGGGGGGACAGTAGTGGAGGAAACATTGGAGGATCCGCTTTTGCAAGCGGTTCGGACGTCCCAGAGAGTGTTTCCTGTTCATAGGGTTTTTAGAAGCATGATTCAGGAGGAGTGGGAATGTCCGGAGTTGGCTTTCTGACCAAGATAGGGAGCTTTTCCGCTCTCCAAAGGTAGATGCCGCGGTGTCCGCAGTGACCAAGAAGACTACGATTCCGGTAGAAGGAGCTGCGGCATTGAAGGATGTGCAAGATAGGAAGTTAGATACTTTGCTGAAACAAGTGTTTGATATTGGTGCCCTTTCATTGCAGGCCGCGATAGCGGGGGCGTGGGTGGCGAGAGGGTGCTTGCGCTGGTCCCAAAGGTTGCAGGGGGATCAGTTGGAGGGGCACTTAGATGAGGTAACGCGGCTGGAGTCGGGCACCGCGTATTTGGCGGACATTCATTACGACCTTATCCGGGGCCTGGCTAAGAGTATGGCGTCGGTGGTGGCTGCACGTCGGTATCTTTGGTTGCGAAACTGGTCGGCAGATGTTTCGTCTAAGACTCGTCTCAGCAAACTCCCTTTTAGGGGTAAGCTTTTGTTTGGCGAGGAGTTGGAGAAGTTGGTTAAGGATCTCCGGGAGTCCAAGGGAGGTCGATTGCCGGAAGATAAGCCGAAGCAGGGCCGGGGGGCTTCGAGCTCCCGAGGGTCTTCTAGAGAGTTTCGTAGATTTTGGGCCTCTCGTTTTGGACAGCCCCAGCGAGGGAGGTTTCCCGTTAGGGGGCAGGGATTTTGAGGTTTTCGAGGGGCGGGCAGGGGTTTTGCGCTTTTCCAATCCTCAAACATTAAGAAGTCCCAATGAGATGAGGCGGGCTCAGGCGGAGGTGGTGCCCGTGGGAGGATGGTTGCGGAAGTTTTACCCTGCCTAGGTCCAAATTACCTCAGATCAGTGGGTCTTGGAAGTTATTCGAGAAGGCTGTTCTCTAGAGCTCCATCGACCCGTGTTAGATTCCTTTGTCCAGTCTCCTTGCAGAGCTCCGCAGAAGGTGCAAGTGGTCGCGGAAACGCTGCAGCGCTTGCTGCAGCTCAGAGCAGTGGTACCCGTTCCTTCGGATCAGTGCGGCTGCGGTCGCTACTCCATCTATTTTGTGGTTCCAGAGAAGGAGGGCACGTTTCGGCCTATTCTGGATTTAAAGAGGGTGAATCGCTGTCTTCGGGTTACCCACTTTCGGATGGAAACGCTGCGCTCTGTCATTGCGGCAGTCAGGGCGTGCGAATTCCTAACGTCGTTGGATCTCACGGAGGCTTATCTCCATATCCAGGTTCGGCAGGAGCATCAGAGGTTTCTAAGGTTCGCGGTACCTATGGGGCATTTTCAGTTTCAGGCGATGCCCTTCGGGTTGGCGAAAGCGCCTCAGATGTTCACCAAGATCATGGTGGTCGTGGAGGCGGCGCTCCGCAAGGAAGGAGTGCTGGTGCATCCTTATTTGGACGATTGGTTGATTCGGGCAAAATCGAGAGAGGAGAGTATAGCGGCCACCGCTCGGGTAGTACAACTGTTGGAAAGCCTAGGCTGGGTGGTCAATTTTGCAAAAAGCAGATTGGTTCCCAAGCAGTCTCTAGAATATTTGGGGGCGCATTTCGACACAAGGAAAGCAGCGGTGTTTCTCCTGATCCACAGAGCGCAGGGGTTGCGAGGGCTCGTGGTCAGGTTTCTGGCAAGGCGGGCGCCGACGGCGTGGCAGTATCTGCAGGTGCTAGAAACAATGGTGGCTACAATCAAAGTGGTGCCGTGGGCCAGGGCTCATATGCGGCCGTTGCAGAGCGCACTGCTCCGGCGGTGGTCTCATCAGAACGATGCGTTGTCTCAGCGGCTAATTTGTCCCCTAGAGATGCGTCGGGAGCTTCTCTGGTGGCTGCGGATGGAAAACCTGGAGGCGGGCGTGCCTCTGGAGCCTCCGTCATGGAGGTTGTTAACGACAGATGCCAGTCTCGTAGGGTGGGGTGCGCATTTCGAAGGCAGGTTTGCTCAGGGGCAGTGGTCGCTGGAGGAACAGGAATGGTCCATCAACCGTCTAGAGATGAGGGCAGTGTTTTTGGCTCTTCAGGAGTTTCAGGCGTCAGTGTGGCAGACGGCGGTACGGGTGCTGTCCGACAATGCGACGACCGTGGCTTACATCAGTCGTCAAGGGGGCACCGGCAGTGTGACGCTGGAAGCGGAGGCGAGCCAGCTTTTGAAGTGGGCCGAGCGAAATTTGGTGGCTCTTTCGGCTCAGCATGTGGCTGGAGTAGACAGCGTTGTAGCGGATTTTCTAAGTCGCCGCAGGGTGGACCCGGGGGAGTGGGAGCTTCACCCAGATGTTTTTCGGTTGTTGGTGCGGCGATGGGGGCTTCCTCTAATGGATCTAATGGCAAGATTTGAGTCGGCGAAGGTGTCCCGCTTCTTCAGCCGGAGGCGCGAACGAATGTCAGAGGGTCTCGATGCGCTGCCTCAGCGGTGGCCGGAAGAGGGGCTGCTCTATGTGTTTCCGCCGTGGACTCTCATAGACCGAGTGGTGCAGCGCATAGAAAGGCACCGCGGCCAGGTGGTTCTAATAGCGCCCGATTGGCCCAGAAGACCTTGGTATGAGGACTTGGTGCGGCTGCTGGTGGACAGGCCATGGAGGCTTCCTCTTCTGGAGGACCTCTTGCTACAGGGCCCGTTACGCATGCCCCAGGTGGCTCGGTTCTCGCTTACGGCATGGCTATTGAACGGGCTAGGATGACTGCGAAGGGTTACTTGGCAGCGGTCATTTCTACTTTGCTGAAGGCACGTAGGCTCTCCACTTCGTTTGGGTACATCCGAGTGTGGCGGATTTTTGAAGCCTGGTGTTCTGAGCGGAAGCTGAGGCCCTTAGGGGCCTCGGTGCCGCAGATCCTTTCCTTTTTGCAGGATGGAGTAGAAAAGGGTCTAGCAGCTAGCTCCTTGTGGGTGCAGTTGGCAGCCATCTCTTGTTACCGTGGTAAAGTTAGGGGTCAGCTGTTGGGGGCTCATGGCGATATTCGACGTTTTTTGCTGGCTGTCTTACTTGTGCGACCTCCGAAGCGGAGTCCCGTGCCGGCATGGGATCTGAATTTAGTCTTGGAGGCGCTGGTGAGAGCGCCGTTTGAGCCCTTGGGCACTTCTTCACTGAAGGATCTGACCTTGAAGGCTGTGTTTCTGGTGGCTATTTGCTCAGCTAGAAGAATTTCGGAGTTGCACGCTTTGTCCTATAAGGAGCTGTATTTGTCCTTCAATCACAAAGTCGTATTGCGTACGGTGCCAGCGTTTTTGCTGAAGGTAGTTTCGGTTTTTCATGTCAACCAGGTGGTGTTGCTTCCGGTGTTTTCGCAGGAACAGAAGGATAACTCTGGGGGCAGGTTGCATCTTCTGGATGTGTGTCGGGTGCTTAAGAGCTATCTCCGCAGGACCGCGCCTTTCCGGAAGTTGGACAGATTGTTTGTATCCTTTGGGGGTCCACGTAAAGGCGAGGTGGCGGCAAAGTCCTTTATTTCTCGTTGGCTGAAAGAGGCGATCGCGTTGGCGTACCTCCTCAAGGGAAGGATGGTGCCAGAAGGTCTCTGGGCTCATTCCACTAGGGCGCACGCGGCATCTTGGGCGGAGGTCAGTTTGGTCCCGGTCGGTGACATTTGTAGGGCGGCGACCTGGTCGTCTTTACATTCCTTTGCCAAGCACTATCGGCTAGATGTGCAGGAAGCAGGAGATGGGCGTTTTGGCTCAGCGGTTCTTCAGGCTGGGCTTGCGGGTCCCTCCCGTTAAGATTCACTGCTCTGTTACATCCTCTATGGTTCCGGGACTGGTCTAGAGGGACGCAAAGGAAGGTGAAATTAGACTTACCTGCTAATTGTTGTTCCTTAAGGAACTCTAGTCCAGTCCCGGATCCCTCCCTGTATTTTGTTAAGGGCGTCGTTCAGCCTGAAGTGTAGGGGGGTTGGACTTTGGAGAGGTTCCGAGGGGGGCGCACAGTGCGAGCGCGGGAGGAACTTTTTTGTGGCAGCAGTGCTTAGTTAGCTTTGAAGAAATAAGATTCAGTATAAAACATGTTGGCCCTAGTGGCTTTGTGTTTTTATGGGGTTAAGGATGGTGGTTCCGACTGCCTATTTCATTAATTTATTATAGATAACTACTTTTTTGTTGCTCTGCTGAGTCTGCTTTGTCAATAGGTACTGGTGGAAGGGGGCGGTACTTGCCTACTTATACTGGTGACATCAGAACGATGACATCTTTCAGTCTCCAAAGCTGCTGGAGGACATACTAAACTCTATGGTTCTGGGACTGAACTAGAGTTCCTTAAGGAACAACAATTAGCAGGTAAGTCTAATTTCACCTTTATTTCCTGTTAAATTAGTTTATATTAGATGTTTTCCTAGGAATAGGAGATGCCAGTCTCCAGCCTTAAGGTGACCAACCCCCATAAAGAAGTAGTTAACCTGTTTTTATAAGACCACAGTCAGCACTTGGGGATCTCCATGATAACAGGGCTGGGTCTCTGCTTAATCAGGTTTTCATTTTTTTTCCAGTTCCTCTCTAGGCAACAGTATGCAGTGAGACCTCTAACATTGGGCCCATCAACCCCCAGATGTGACGCAGGCTGTTCTTTCAGGGAACAGTATGCAGAGGTTGGATGGCTTTGCCTTCCTTTGTGGAGAAACTTTCCAAATGGACCCACACAGGATAAATCTTGCACAGTGGAGAAGCTCCTTTCTTTAGATGCCGCATTGGCCTGGTCCAGTTCTAGGGCAGATAGAGCCATGGCGATTATGGCCAAAGTTCTTGGGAGCTGCCCTACAGAGTGATGATTGTTATAAAACCCTTTATCTCCAGGAACAAGCAGGAATGAGTCTTCACATATGGGTATCGTCGGTACCGACGGAACCTGCGCGGGAACGCTTCCCAGCGTCCAGTAAGAAAGCTTTTGGGAGCATCCCACAGCGCCTGCGTGTTGCCTTCCCGCCTTTCCCAACCGCTTCTCGCCAGTTCTTCTTTTCCGCGGAGCCAGCAGGTCGTGTTCCTGTCAACGCAGATGAATTCTTTATTTTTTTCTTTATTTTTCTGTGTCGCGTCTGCCTTCTTCAACGTCAGACCGGTACCGCCGGTCTTTTCTTTTCTTTCTTACAACCCCCCCCCCCCTTTTCTTTCTTCAACTGTGCATTTTCGTTTTGGGCCTTAGGCCTGAACATATTTTCTCCTCATGGAGAAGCCTGCTTCCGGGTTCAAAAAGTGCACGAAGTGTGGCGGTACTATTTCTTTCACCGACACCCATGACTGGTGTCTAAAATGTTTGGGTCCTGACCATTCCATCACGGATTGTGTGTCCTGTACCATGATGTCTAAAAGAGGTCGGCAGAACCGAGCAGCCAAGCTCAGTACCCTGTTTCCCTCTGATGCAGCCTCGGTGGCATCGACGTCTTCCAGGGCTTCTTCTTCCTCCCATGGATCTCAGGTAACCAAACATAAATCTAGCCGGTCCTCGAAGGGCAAATCTCCCTCTAAGCATCGAGATGCCTCCGGGCTTGTCCTCGAGGATTCTGCACCGGCAAAATTACCCCGACGGGAAGTTCCGGCTTCCAAAGCATTGTCTATGGGGTCACAGGTTGACATCGATGGCTCGGCCTCGACCGATCACCTGTTGCCGTGTTCTGGGGTACCGGTGGCCTCCACTGGTACCGACATCCAGACTCTGGTGGCGTCGATGGATCAGAAGATTCTGTCCATGCAGCGCACCCTAACGGCGTTTATGCAGGCTTTGACGCCTTCGGTACCGCAACAGTCTCCGTTGCCGGTACCGACTCCGGCACCGGCATCGTTCCTGGTGCCGGTACCGATTGCATCGACATCGGCTTCGGTGTCGACTGCAACGGTACCCTGTCCTATGATGCCCATCAGTACCGAACCGGTACCGCTTACTCCCGATGTCGATCCCACTCGGTATGCGTATCGGGCTTTACAGGAGCATCCAGACAGGCGATACTTCGATTCCTCTGAAGACTCTGATGAGTCGGAGGTTTCTGTCGATGCACCGGTACTTCTTCAGGAGTCTGATTCTCCAAAACGAAGAATGTCTCCTCCAGAAGACTTGTCTTTTCAGGACTTCATTAGGGAAGTGGCTAGGGGCCTCTCCATTACAGTGGCCCCTGAGTCAGAGCCTAGAGCCAAGCAACTAGATATTTTGCAATATCCTAAGGCTCCTAAAGAAGCAGCTACTTTACCTATTCATGAGATTCTCTATGATCTCATGTTGAGCATGTGGGAGACTCCTCTTACCACCTCTCCTCATTCTCGTAGATTAGACACCATGTACCGTGTCCCTTCTTGTCCTGGCTTTCATAAGTCTCAGCTTCCTCACCACTGTATTGTGGTAGAGTCTGCCATGAGGAAAATAAAGAGTGCAAAGAGACACTCATCTAATCCTCCAGGACGTGAATGCAGGACCCTTGATGCTTTTGGCCGAAGGGTTTTCCAAGCTAATATGCTTGCTGTCAGAATCAACTCCTATAGTCTCTATATGGGGATGTTTCTAAAAGAAGTCACAGATCATCTGCAGACTTTAGCCCCTTTTATTTCAGAAGATAAAAGGCAGGAATTTCTCACTTGGCTTAAACATGCCCAAGATGTTTCCAAATTTTCCAACCGTGCAGCCTTTGACTCTTTTGAGTGTGTAAGCAGAGCCTCGGCTATTGCCATAGGTGCACGCAGAATTGCTTGGTTACAAGCCTCAGATTTGGAACTTTGCGTCCAAGATGAACTGGGAAATCTTCCTTGTACAGGTGAAAACCTTTTTGGCAGGGATTGGAAAGCAAAGGCCACTCAGATGGATGCTGAGAACTCTGCTTTGGATCGACTGTCAAAGTCTACCTCTGTTCCTGCTAAGAAAAGATTGTTCAAAAAGACAACTTTTTCTAAAAAGGGAAGATACTATCCTGCTTATGGTCAGCAGGCATCTTCTGCAGGTCGTTTTGCTGCAAAGCATCAGCAACCACCTAAACAGGCCAAGTCAAAGGCTGCCAGGCCTCCCACGGCCCAGCAGCCTCAGCCTCCTCAGGGCCTTTGATTTGCAACTAGAGAACTTAGCCTTTCTAGCTCTGGAAGAACCAGAGCCCCTCACCATTCCAGGAAGGTTGGCTTACTTTGCTCTCAGATGGGAGCAAATCACAGCAGAGCAATGGACCCTCTCCATTATAAGGGAAGGGTACAAGCTTCATTTCTTAAACCTTCCTCCCCACACCATGGTGAAACAGTTCAATTCTCCAACATCTCTCCTCAAACTTCTGGGTCAGGAGATTGCTACCCTTCTTGCCCAAGGGGCAATAGAAGAAGTACCCCTTCTTCAACAGGGCTCAGGGTTCTACTCCCCTTATTTTCTTATTCCAAAGAAAACAGGGGGCTACAGACCCATATTAGATCTCAGAGAATTGAACAAGTTTCTATTCAAAGAGAAATTCAAGATGATTTCTCTCGGTACTCTGCTGCCATACCTTCAGAGTCAGGACTGGCTTTGTTCTCTAGATCTCAAGGATGCGTACACCCATGTCCTCATCCATCCAACACACAGAAGGTTCCTTCGGTTCCTTTTTCAAGGAAAGCACTACCAATACCACTACCACTACCAATACCACTACCAATTCGGTCTGGCCTCTGCACCAAGGGTGTTCATGAAACGCATGGCAGTAGTAGCTGCATTTCTACGCACTCTAGGAATATTCGTTTTCCCATATCTGGACGACTGGCTCATTCGAGCTCCATCCCAGTCAGAGGCCCAGATTTCTCTAACCTGCACAATGCGTGTCCTTCAGTATTTGGGACTGCTAATAAACATCCTAAAATCCCATCTCACCCCTACTCAGTCTCTGGAGTTTATAGGGGCCTTGCTGGATACCACAACTGCAAGGGCCTATCTTCCTCAGGCCCGTTGCCTACGCTTGGTGCAGTTAGCCTCCCAGATACAGTTAAAGTCCCATTTAACTGCTCGAGAGATGTTACAACTATTAGGCCACATGGCATCCACCGTGCATGTGATTCCATATGCTCGCCTTCACATGAGGGCAGCTCAATGGACTTTGTCCACCCAATGGACTCAGGCATCAGGTTGCCTGTCAGACAAAATAGCAAACTCCAGTCGCCTATTTTGGTCTCTCCAGTGGTGGAAGTCCCCTCCAAATCTGTTGCTGGGGTCCCCTTTTCAGCAGTCGCTACCCCAAGCAACTCTGACAACAGATGCTTCTCCAATGGGTTGGGGAGCTCATCTGCAGGATCTCTCCACCCAGGGCATCTGGTCTCCACAGGAGACTTTTCTGCATATCAATCTCTTGGAACTCAGAGCAATATTCTTAGCTCTCAGAGTGTTCCATTCCCTGCTCAGCTACAGGACAGTCCTCATCCATACGGACAACCAAGTAGCCATGTTCTATGTAAACAAGCAGGGCGGGACTGGCTCTCTGTCGCTTTGCAACGAAGCTTTGCGACTGTGGGCCTTCGCCAGAGAGCATCACATCCATCTTCTGGCAGTATATCTTCCAGGTGTTAAAAACTCTTGGGCGGACAGACTCAGTCGAGTTCTGCTTCCACACGAGTGGTCCCTCCACATGGACCAAGTAGCCAGGATTTTTCGAATTTGGGGAACCCCGGACATAGACCTCTTTGCAAGTCCGTGGAATGCCAAACTTCCCCGGTTCTGTTCCAGAATTCCGTGTCAGGGAGTTCAGGCCAAGGATGCCTTCCTCCTTCACTGGGGTCAAGACTTCCTTTATGCCTTTCCACCAATTCCCCTAATTCCCAAGACACTATTCAAGCTTCAGAGAGATCAAAGGACCATGATCTTCATAGCACCACATTGGCCATGCCAAGTGTGGTACCCTCTACGTCTGCATCTCTCTCAAGCTCCTTCCCTGGACTTGGGCTCTGCACCAGACCTTCTGTCCCAGGAAAAGGGAACTTTGTGGCACCCAAACCCCCAGTCGCTCCATCTCAGGGCTTGGTTTCTGAGGGCCTAGACCTTCAAGATTTTCATCTCTCAGCAAGTCAGAGATGTTATTCATGCCTCTAGAAAGCCTTCTACTAGACGTTCCTATGCTTTCAAATGGAAAAGATTTACCATTTGGTGTTCAGGGAAAGGTCTAAACCCTCTTGCAATACCTCTGAATTCTCTACTAGAGTATCTCCTGCATCTATCCCATGCAGGTCTGAAAACAAATTCAGTAAGAGTCCATTTGAGTGCTATTGCAGCGTCCCTCAAGCCTCTCAATGGACAACCTATTTCCTCTCATCCTCTTATAGCAAGATTCATGAGAGGCCTTCTTTTAACTAAACCTCCCATTAGACCACCTCCAGTGGCATGGGACTTAAACCTGGTTCTTGGCCAGCTTATGAAGCCACCCTTTGAACCTTTAGCCACCACCTCCTTAAAATTCCTTTCTTGGAAAGTTATTTTTCTCATTGCAGTCACCTCAGCACGCCACATCAGTGAGTTGCAAACTTTGGTGGCTAATCCTCCTTATACAAGGTTCCATCATGATAAGGTAGTCCTCAGGACCAATCCACACTTTATGCCTAAAGTGGTCTCACCTTTTCATCTGAACCAAGAGGTATATTTACCTGTCTTTTTTCCAGGACCTCATGCATCAAATGCAGAGAGGAATCTTCATACCTTGGATTGTAAGAGAGCTCTCGCTTTTTACTTACAAAGAACACAGCAACATAGAAAGTCTTCTCAACTCTTTGTTGCTTTTGATCCTTCTTATTTAGGACTTCCAGTCTCTAAGATAACACTGTCCAACTGGATTGCTCAGTGTATTTCTTTCGCCTACCAGAGTAGGAACATTTCTCTGGAGGGCCATGTCACAGCTCACAATGTGAGAGCCATGGCAGCCTCAATGGCTCATCTAAACTCTGTGTCCATCGACCAAATCTGTCGAGCAGCCACCTGGGCCTCGGTTCATACCTTCACAGCCCATTACTGCTTGGACAAGGACTCCCGCCGGGATGCCTTGTTGGTCAGGCTGTTCTCAAACACCTGTTCCATTCCTAATCAACTCCTACCCACCTACCCTGGTTGGATGCCAGAGATCCATGGGGGGAGGTAGAGTTCTTTTCAAGGACACACAACCTGGGGTCTTCCCCTGGCATCTGCAGCTAGGGAGTCCCCATATGTGAAGACTCATTCCTGCTTGTTCCTGGTGATTGCACAGTTACTTACCTGTAACAGGTGATCTCTGGGAACAGCAGGAATAAGTCTTCACAACCCACCCACCTCCCCTAGGAGTTGTATCTCTCTATCTATCTTTCCTTTCCTCTCTCTCTCTTTGTCTCAGCTTTAAAACTCGAACTGGAGAGAGGCGGTTGGGAAAGGCGGGAAGGCAGCGCGCAGGCGCTGTGGGATGCTCCCAAAAGCTTTCTTACTGGACGCTGGGGAGCGTTCCTGCGCAGGCTCCATCGGTACCGACGATACCCATATGTGAAGACTTATTCCTGCTGTTCCCAGAGATCACCTGTTACAGGTAAGTAACTGTGCTTTCTCAGGAAGGTGGCCTATAAGAATTGGTTTGCTTGGATCAACTCCTGCCTTGTTGACAGACATCTGAGCTCTTAGCATTTTCTTTCATGATAGTGCTGGGGGGATTTTTGTTACAATGCTTGGATGCTGCTCATGGGTGCTCCTCTGTCACCTATAAGAATACAGCAGCATTTTGCTGAAGAATTTAGCCACAGGTTTGGGGCCTCTCTATACCTATTTCTCCTCCTCAAAGTGCTCTCCACCTCACCCCCTCCCCCTCCAACGTTTGCTTGCATCTCTGGAGTGGAGGAGTGGCCTAGTGGTTGGGGCAAGGTACTTCAGACCGGAAGGTCGGGGGTTCAAATCCCACTAGAGGACAGCAACCTTGGGCCGGAAGGGCTGGGGTTTCTAGTCCCACAGGTGCTCCTTGTGGTCTTGGGCAAGCCACTTAACCCTCCATAGCCCATGTTCCCTGTAAAATAGTTATCTCCAAGTTACAATGCCCTGTTCAATGTAATTTCAGTTTGTTCATTGTAAACCGCACTGATGCAGAATAGCGCGGTATATAAGAGAATGTAATAAATAAATAAAATATCTTATATTATCCAGGAACAAGCAGGAAGTCCGTCCTCGCATATGGATGCCGACAGCCCTCGTAGAAGCATCTCCCCAGCTTTCAAAGAAAGCCTTTTGGAGATGCCACCACACATGCGTGGTCCCCTTCCTGCCCAAGGGTGCCATCTTGCTCAGTCTCCCTTTTTCCGTGGAGCCCTAAAGACGTTCGTCTTGTCCCCCTGGAAAAAAGTTGATTTCCTCGTGCACTTCTGTACCTTTTTCCGGCTAGTGTATGTTCCTTTCCCGCCTTCGAGCCCCGCTGCCCTGGCATCAGGCCTCAAAACATTGTTAGGTTCTTTCCATCTCTGCGCCTTTTATGCCTTTTTCAGTTTCTGGCTGCATCAAGGATCTTCGACCTCACTGGGGTCCTTTTTGCCCCAATGGCCAATGGATTCAAGAAGTGTGATCGGTGCTCCAAAAACATGTCTCTCACCGACATACACGACTTTTGCCTCTGGTGTCTGAGTGCTGATCACGACTCAGAGAAGTGCTCCATGTGTAAAAAGATGTCTGCTAAGACCATCCAAAGTCGCCGGCAGGAGCAGGACGACATTCTTTCACAGGGCAGATTCGACCCCGATATCCACGGTAGCCTCACGCTTGAAGGCCCCACATGGATCCTTGGAGATGTGTAAAGCCCCTGCAATTCCAGAGAGGGCACGCAGGTACTCTGAACAAGGATCCCCAGAGTGAGAGCGTAAAAAGAAGGTGGCCTCGAGGGCCTCATCCTGGGAGGCAGATTAGCATGGCAAGCCCCGTGCACGGTCCCTCAGCCCCCGATGAGCATCCAAAGAAGCGGAGTGGGAGCAACTGGCGAAGGTATCCAGGACCAAAGTTGAGGCCTCCAGCGACGGAACTTGGACTCCCAAAGCCTGTCCCATCGAAGACCTCTCTTCTCCTTGACACTTGACCCGGTCACCCCAGCATCAGTGTCAAAGGCCGTGACCCCCGAGTGGAAAACCAGGATGCTGGCATTGGAATGCAGCTTTTCTTTATTCCTCGCCTCACAGCAGGCGTCGATGCCCGGCCCCGCCGGTACATGCCTCGAGACCGCAGGGACCTTGATATTGAGGACTCCCCAGGCTGCCAAAGTGATCCCCAAGAGCCACTTGCCTCATGCGGATCCTCTGGGAGGGTCTCTATCTTGCTCCTGGTCCTTGGGAGCGAGGTCCTCACAGTTGAGTGCCTCTGGCTGTGGCCAAGCACCGGCCCCCAGGCATCAAAGACTGGACCTGCAGACACCTCTGGAGCTGTCAGGCCTCGAGTCTTCGACAGACTACTCCGACTGGGAGTCTGATGTTGTGACCTCCCCTTGGACCCGTCTGTACCAGCTTCGATACGTTGGTCCCCACCCAAGGACACCTTGTTCCTCTAGTTTGTCTAGGATATAGTGAGGGCTTTCTCCCTCACCACGGAGTCAGAGGAGGATGCTTGTATGGAGGAACTTGAACTCTTCCATTATGAGGCTCCACCTAAGGAGGCCCTCACTCTCCCCAGTCCCCCCCCCCCCATCCTTGGTCAACTCCTTCTCCAGATGTGGAAGACACCAGCATCTGTGCCAATAGTAAGCCAATGCCTGGACACCATGTATCGGGTCCAGCGAGGACCAGGCTTTAGGAAGGCACAACTTCCCCACACCTCCATGGTGGTCGAGTCGGCCATACGTTCACAAAAGAGCCCGAAGACCCACTCATCAGTGCCCCCAGGCAGGAAATCCCATGCCCTCGATGCCCTTGGGCGAAAATGTTACAAGGGCTCATTGCTGGCATGCTGCATACAGACCTACCAACTGTATTTCAGCATGTTTCTCTGAGACCTCACTAAGGAGCGCTGAGGCTTTGTGGTGGGCTTTGACGGGGACCACCTCCAGTGTTTCCAGACCCTCATGAGGTCTGTTGGAGACTGCTCAAAGCACCTGTCTCGAGTGACCTAAGATGGCTTCGAGTCCAGTGTGAGGGTAGCTGCCATGGGTATCGATGCCAGGCCTGGCTCCAGGCATTGGACCTCGAGCAGTGTGTCCAAGAGAAACTCCTCGACATCCCTTGCCTCAGGAAAAACCTCTTCGGCAAGCCGATGGAGGAGAAGGCAGCCAAGATCAAGACAGAGTATGTCCACAGGACTCGGCTCTCGAGGAAGACCTCCACTCTTCCCAGAAAGAAAACAACCCAGAAAAGGCCTCCCTTCGACCGGAAAGACCAGCCTTACCAGGGCTATCCCCCATACTCGGCCTCCCAGACCCCTCAGCAATGTCATCAAGGCAAAGGAGCTGGCCAAGGCTGACATAAGCCCAAGGGCCTCAAGCCCCAGCCCCAGCCCAGACTGGGTTAGGCTTTTGATTCCCAAGTTATAGCCTCTCTACCCATGGGGGATCAGCTACATACAGGAGGGCGCCTGTCCCTTTTGCCCACTGGTGGGCTACCATTACCACCAACTCCTGGGCACTCCAGGTGGTAAAGGAGGGTTACTTTCTTCATCGGGACCAAAAGCCCCCTCCTCCTTTCACAGGAGAGCCCCCCTCGGACTCCCCTGCACCAAGTCCTGTTACTACAGGAACTCACAGGCCTTCTCAGGGACAAGGCTGTTGAGCCGGTACCACCCCACTCGAGGGGGAAGGGGTTCTACTCCAGGTAATTTTTAGTCCCAAAAAGAACAGGAGGCCTAAGGCCCATCCAGGATCTAAGAAACCTGAACAAATTCCTGGTGCGGGAGAAGTTCAAAATGCTCTCCCTTGGAGCCTTGCTGCCCTACCTCCAGCAGGGAGATTGGCTATACTCCTTGGACTTAAAGGATGCTTATACCCACATCCTTATTCATCCCAGCCACAGGCAGTTCCTGAGGTTCATGGTCGGGGGTCAGCACTATCGGTACAGGGTACTTTCCTTCAGCTTAGCCTCTGCTCCAAGAGTCTTAACCAAATGCCTGGCAGTGGTGGTTGCCTACCTCTGTCTCCAAGTGGCCTTTGTTTTTCCATACCTGGACGAATGGCTGATAAAAGGAGACATTGCTTCAGAGGTGAATCAAGCCACTGCCTGTACCATCCAGGTGCTGCAACATCTGGGGTTCATGATAAACCACCCCAAATCCCATCTTACTCCAACACAGGGCCTGGTGTTCATAGGGGCTTACTTGAATGCCCTCCAAGCCAAATCCTTCCTCCCCCTGGACAAGGGTGGATCATCTCAGGGCCCTGGCGACTGAGGTAAAATGCCGTTGCATTGTGTCAGCGCGGTCCATGCTTCACCTGCTCGGCCACATGGCCTTCATAGTCTATGTAGTCCCCAACGTCTGCCGCCACATTTGGGCAGCTCAGTGGTGCCTCTGCTCACAGTGGACTCGGGCCACGGGCAGGTTCCGGGACAGGGTCTCGATGTCCTGCCAACTAGCACTAGTTACTCAGTTGGTGGCAGGAGGGGTATGCCTTTCCAACAACCAAACCCCCAGAGGATCCTCACTACGGATGCTTCCTTACGGGGCTGGGGTGCCCACTGTGAGGAACTGCACACGCAGGGCATAGAAACATAGAAATATGACGACAGAAAAAGACCACATGGCCTATCAACAACTACAACAGTCCCCTATTTCCTTTAGAGATCTTCTGCGTTTGTCCTATGCTTTTTTGAATTCAGTTACTGACCTCATCTCCACCAACTCCACTGGGAGACTATTCCACGGATCCACCACTCCTTCCATAAAGAAATATTTCCACATATCACTCCTGAATCTATCCCCCTTCTCTCTCATACCATGTCCCCTCGTAGCAGAACTTGCTTTCAATTGAAAGAGGCTCTCCCCCTGAACATTTATGCCACAGAGGTATTTAAACATCTCAATCATATCACCTCTATCCTGCCTTTCCTCTAAGGCAGGGGTCTCAAACTCAAATTGCTTTGAGGGCCAAATGAGGACTTGTAGAGTAACCCGGGGGCCGCACAAGACGCAGGCATCATTTGCATAAGGGCATCATTTGCATAAGGACATCATTTGCATAAATATTTGCATAATGTTACCATACACTAACTTTTAGTAAACATGCCTCTTAATGAGTGTATGGATAAAGAAAGACTAAAAGATTTCTACATTACTATAAACCAGTGCCAACCGCCAGGCACATTAGGAACTACTAGAAACACTGCTCATTTAGAACCCATAGCAAACCTGCCATGTCCTAACAGCACTACCAGGACTCACAAAGCACCATACCCTAACTATCAAAAGGCAACACTGCAAATATTAAATCAACACATTTCAGAGAATAACAATACATAACCTACTTGGGAAAGAGAACAAGTGGCAATGTCAAATAGGAATTACATAAACAGAATACCTCAGCTCAGTTACACATGCAGAACATAGACCATCACCAAACAAGGAATCACAATTTAGAAACAGGAAGACAATTAAACTGGGAACCCCAAAAGCCAAACTTAGAATGTACAACACTGTAGAAATAAAACTATAAATTGATTTCCTCTTGTATTAAATAAAGTGCAGACGTTAAAGATGCACATTTCCAAGAGCTGACATATTTCAGTTAATAAATTCAAAATAAAGAGATATTTTTCTACCTTTTGTGCATTTTTTTCAGTTGCAATTGTTCCAGCCACTTTCTTCTGGTTTCTTCGTGTCTTCTGCTAACGCTCCATTGTCTGCTGTCCATGTGTGCTTTCTTCTCGCCTAGTTTTTTTCCATTCTCTACATCTGCTTTAACATACTAATCATTCTCCTTTTGCTCTTTCCTCATTCCTATTTCATCCACTCAAATTTTACCCCTCCATCCTCAATCCCCACTTACTCTCCCAATACCCGGCCAATTGTAGATTTTTCTTCCCTCCCACACAAAATATATTTCCCTTCTCCATTTCACTCTCCCAGCCCCATCCCATTCTAATCGTCCCCCAACATCAACTCCCTTCTAGCTCCTGCCCCACCCAGCATCCGCTCCATTCTAGTCCCTGCATCATCAGCCCATTTCCAGTCCTAGCTCCCTCCCCTCACAGCCCATTTCCTTCCCAAGCCCCCCTCCCCATCAGCCCATTTCCATTCCAAGCCCCCTTCCACTCAGCCCATTTCCATTCCAAGACCCTGTCCCCATCAGCTATTTGCAGTTCAAGCTCCCCCTTCTACTCGGCCCATTTCCAGTCGTAGCCCCCCCCCCCTCATCAGCCCATTTCCTTTCCAAGCCACCCTCCACATCAGCCCATTTCCATTCCAAGTCCCCTTCCACTCAGCCCATTTCCATTCCAAGACCCTGTCCCCATCAGCTATTTGCAGTTCAAGCTCCCCCTTCTACTCGGCCCATTTCCAGTCGTTGCCCCCCCCCCTCATCAGCCCATTTCCTTTCCAAGCCCCCCTCCCCATCAGCCCATTTCCATTCCAAGCCCCCTTCCACTCAGCCCATTTCCATTCCAAGACCCTGTCCCCATCAGCTATTTGCAGTTCAAGCTCCCCCTTCTACTCGGCCCATTTCCAGTCGTAGCCCCCCCCCCTCATCAGCCCATTTCCTTTCCAAGCCCCCCTCCCCATCAGCCCATTTCCATTCCAAGCCCCCTTCCACTCAGCCATTTCCATTCCAAGACCCTGTCCCCATCAGCTATTTGCAGTTCAAGCTCCCCCTTCTACTTGGCCCATTTCCAGTCCTAGCACCCCCCCCAGTCCATTACCAGTTCTAGCCCCCCCCCCATAGCCCATTATCAGTCCTAAGCCCCCCAACAGCCCACTTCCAGTCCTAACCCTTCCATCGCCCCATCTTCATTCTTAGCCCCCCATAACCCCATTTTCAGTCTTAGCCCCCCAATCAGACCACCTCCAGTCCTAACCCCCATCTGTCCATTACCAGTCCTAACCCCCATCACCCCATTTTCAGTACTATCCCATCACCCCATTTTCAGTCCTAACCCCCCCCCCCATTACTAGTCCTAACCCCCTCCCCCCCATCAGCCCAAGTAAATTAAAAAATGAAAAACAAAAAACACCCCGGCTTCTGCTGCTGCTGCCGCTGCCGTGGCAGCAGCAGAATCAACTGTCCCGCGGCCCCTTCCCATCTGCCCGGCAAAGCATCTTAGCTCCATCAGCGGCAGCTTTCAGGGCCGCGAAGAGAGATCAACTGTCCCGCGGCCCCTTCCCATCTGCCCGGCAACGCATCTTCGCAGCTCCATCAGCGGCAGCTTTCAGGGCCGCGAAGAGAGTAGTATTTCCCTCTCGCGGCCCTGAAAGCTGCCGCTGATGGAGCTAAGATGCTTTGCCGGGCAGATGGGAAGGGGCCGCGGGACAGTTGATTCTGCCGCTGCCACGGCAGCAGCAGCAGAAGCCGGGGGGGGGGTTTTGTTTTTCTGCATATTGAGACTTCGAGTTCCCTTCTCTTGCCATCCTTGAACTGACAGGCAGGTGGCAGTCTAACTCCTTTCCTTACATAGGCCTGTGCCACGCTGACCTTGCACCACTGTAACTCAGAGAGAGCTTCCAGCCACGGCAGCAGCAGCAGAAACCGGGGGGTTTTTTGTTTCCTGTGCATCGCGGGCCGCACAAAGGTCTCTCATGCGGCCCGCGGGCCGCGTGTTTGAGACCCCTGCTCTAAGGTGTACATATTAAGATCCTTAAGTCTGTCCTCATATGCTTTATAATGAAGACCACTAACCATTTTAGTAGCCACCCTCTGCACCGACTCCATCCTGTTCACATCCTTTTGAAGGTGTGGCCTCCAGAATTGCACACTATACTCCAAATGAGGTCTCACCAAAGACTTGTACAGAGGCACTATCACCTTCTTTTTTCTGCTGGCCATTCCTCTCCGTATGCACCCAAGCATCCTTCTAGCTTTTGCCGTCGCCTTTTCTACCTGTTCAGCTACTTTAAGATCATCAGACACAACCATGCCTAGGTCCCACTCTTCTTTAGTGGACAAAAGTACTTCACCCCCTATACTGTATTGCTCCCTTGGATTGCTGCAGCCCAAATGCATGACCTTACATTTTTTAACATTAAATCCCAGCTGCCAAATTCTAGACTATTCCTCAAGCTTAACACTAGTGTGTAGGTCTATATTATAGGAGCAAATTTACTGTTGAGCCATATAAAGGAACCTTATTGCTCCAGTATCTGAAACTATAAGCTACCACTCATTCCCAATATCTATACAAAAATATATAAAGTATAAGAATATTTAAAGCAACAGATCTCAGACTTCAAAGAGCTGCGGTCTTTATCTGGTGTTGACCTAATGCTCTGTTTTGCATCAATGACCCTTTTGTCAACTTCTTTTGACTTATATTTGGTGTTCAACTTATAACCATTAGGCAATTTCAAAAAGTAAAATTTGTAAGAAAAGAGTGAATATATGCTTATCTTCAAAGGTGCCCTTAGCTAGATCCCTCCTCATGTTATCTACACCTTCCTGGTAACTGGTCTCCCGAGGAAAGCCAACAGCAGATCAACCTGCTGGAGCTCAGAGCCATCTTTCTGATGCTCAGGACTTTCCGACACCTCCTGCAGGACCAGTCTGTGTTAGTCCAGATGGACAACCAGGTCGCAGTGTTCTACCTGAACAAACAGGGGGGCACAGGCTCTCAACGCCTCTGCTGGGAGGCTTGTAGCTCTCTGCTCATACGCAATCAGCCAGGGAATGCTCTTCAGGGCAGTATACCTTCCGGGCCAGGACAGTGCCCTAGCAGAAAGGCTGAGCAGGGTTTCCAGCCACCCAAGTGACGATTGGACACCGGGATGGTGTAGCGGTTATTCTGACTTTGGGGAACTCCAAGTCTGGACCTCTTTGTCAACCCAGCAAAACTCAGCTACCCTGCTTCTGCCCCCAACCACACCCGTACTGGTTAGTGGTGGACGCTTTCCTCATCTAATGGTCGGAGGACCTGTTGTATGCCTTCTCTCCCATGCCGCTAATCAGGCGGACTCTCTTCAAGGTCCATGATCCTGGTGGCCCCAAAGGTGGCCCAGGCAGACCTGGTTCTCTCTGTTACTCTGCCTCTTGATAGAGCTCCTGGTCCCTCTGGGGAATTCCCCAGGACTACTGACCCAGGAAGAGGGCTAGGTTCTCCATTCTAACCTAGAGTCCCTCTCTCTATCAGCGTAGCGGCTGATTGGGTCACCCTAGCACCCTTCAACCTCCCCATGGAGGTGAAGGAAGTCCTACTGGCCTCGTAAGGACTGTACAAAATGGGCTTATGCCTTCAAGTGGTGCAGGTTTTTGGTATGGTGCACGGAGCAACAGATTGACCCATTCTCCTGCTAGGTGTGCACGGTGCTCTAATACTTGCTCCACCTCTCACGAGCCGTACTTGAGTTCATCTCCATTAGGGTACACTTGAGTGTGCTTTCCATGCATCATCACTCCATAAAGAGCAAGCCTCTCTCTGTGCAACACCTCATCACCCACTTCAGGCAGGGCTTGCTGCTCTCTAAGCCCCCCATCCGACCACCTCCGGCGGAATGGGACCTGAACATGATTCAGATGCAGCTTACCAAGCCACTCTTCGAACCCTTGGCTATCTGCAATTTGCGGTACCTGTCTTGGAAGATGGTCTTCCCAGTAGCACTCACCTCTGCCCGCAGAGTCAGCGAGCTCCAGGCCTTGGTGATCAAGCCACTCTACACCAGGTTCTACAAGAACAGGGTTGTACTTCGACCTATCTTAAATTCCTTCTGAAGTTGGTGTCTGCTTTCCTCATCAACCAAGTGGTGTTACTCTCCACTTCTTTCCTTGGCCCCACGCCAACAAGGCGGCAGCCGTCCTTCATACTCTGGACTGCAGGAAGACTCTGTCCTTCTACCTGCAACATACTCAGGCCCATCACAAAGCCTCACAGCTTTTCATCTCATAGGACTCCAGTCGACTGGGAGAGGCTGTCACCAAGCGGACTCTGTCCATCTGGGTGGCAGACGGTATTTCCTTTGCCCACGATCAGGCTTGTCTACCGTTGGAGCGCCAGGTCACGGTGCACAATGTCAGAGCTATGGCAACTTCAGTTGCAAGCTTACATTCTATTCCCATAGCGGACATCTGTCGGGCTGCCACCTGGTCCTCTGTTCACATGTTTGCAGCTCACTACTGCCTGGAGAGGGAGTCCTGATGGGACAGTGCCTTTGGCCAGGCCGTACTCTGTAATCTGTTCGGGGTTTAGGCAATTCCTGCCTTCCGACCCTTCTTGTTCAAGCTACCGGAGCCATGGTTCCATAGACAATGGGGTCCTCAGAGTCTGTCCTTAGATTCATTTGTGGCTGCTCACAGCTGGGTCGTGATTTGCCTTTTTCTACAGGTAGCCTGTAGCTAGGGAGTCCCATATGTGAGGACTGACTTCCTGCTTGTTCCCGGAGAAAGCATAGTTACTCACTTGTAATAGATGTTCTCCGGGGACAACAGGAATCACTCCTCACAACCCGCCCTCCTACCCTTGGAGTTGCCTTACATTTTTGGCCATCTTCTTTTGTCGGCTCTAGCTATGTCATCTGACTGAACAAGATGGCACCTTTGTGCAGGAAGGGGACCATGCATGCGTGGTGGCATCTTCCAAAGGCTTTCTTTGAAAGCTGGCGAGATGCTTTCTCCTTATGTGAGGACTGATTCCCGCTGTTCCTGGAGAACACCTGTAACAGGTAAGTAACTACGCTTTTCTATAATGTTGCTACTTTTTGACTGGACACTAGATGGCACTGTAAGAGGTGTGCTGGTCTCTCTCTGTAGTAGATTGTGAGCAGTGCTGTGGTAGTATTCCCTCGGTCTCTGCCAGTTGAAGCAATCAACTCATCTGTACTGCAGTGTGCTGGCCTCAGAAGGCTGGTCCACAGTTTTGCTATCCTGCAAAACCAGTGTAGCCTTTGAGTGTCCTAACACAACCTGCATTACTGGGTCCTCGGCTATACTTCGATAACAAATCTTGAGGTTTGACTAGCTCAGCATTTCTTTTTATTCATAAAGGACCTTTGATTTTTAATAGAATTGGGCAGATGTGGGTCAGAATTCTGATCCCTATCGGTCTGCACGTTTTTGAAATAATTGGCAGAACAAACCTTGAGTCTGACCAGCCTCTTGCAGATGTGGTTCTTGCCCTGGAGCAGCTGTGCCATGCTGTAGCGTTAATTGATATAAGAGTCCTTTTGCCTTTTCTGCATTAGATTAATTGCAAGAGTTTCTGCCAGTTCATGGTAATGCAGTTGCACTTAACTCTGAGGCAAGAAGTTGTCCAGAATACTGTAGTTAAAAGCACAGCGTGTGAACTATAGCAGAGTCGCCTATACTTTGAAGCATGTGATTGTATGCGAAACTAGTACAACACATGCAGCTGAACTTCAGAAACAGCTAACTTTATGCATTCAGTCATACATTCCTGGGACATTTATTAAAAATGGAAGTATTTAGAACTTGTTTTGTAAAAAGATTGTTTTATGTTGTAACAGAAAAAGTCAGTAGTTTGGAAGGTATGGTGACAAGCAAAGTGAATGATGTATATTGGAAAGAATGATGGTATGAACTGTGTTAAAGCACTCAGCTGGTATACTATAAAAGCACCAAACACACAAAGCATGTGTACTTTGAGAGGGCAGCATACTGTCATTTCAGCATGGAGACAGCGTATGTATGAGTACACCCCAGTAAAGTTGCTACTAGTTTATAAAGTATGTTTCCTTAGCGTTCCTCCAGCTTAGTCCTCCACTTCTGGGTTGTGAACCTCCTCCTGCAGCATGAAGACTGGATATGACAAACTTGTGACATCACGGGATATAGCATACTGGAACTTCCCATCAGCCCCAGTGTGTCCAGTCTTCATGCAGCAGGAGGACTTGTGAGCCTAGGTGCTGGGCTCACTAGAGGAACAGATAAGGAGTAGTTAGGATTAGGTTTAGATTTTGCTTTTGGGTTTGCTATTTCAATTGATCTTTTTCTTTCAAAAAAAAAAAAAAGAATAAAGGAGAATCAGGAGATCCCGCGGCAGACATAGACTCCTGGAAGGGGGGAGGGGCTGGTCAGTTCCCCTGTCATACCAGGACCTCCAGAGTTGTTGGGGTATACTCTCCCCGGACAGCGTGGGAGAGAGCCCCTGAGGCGCATTGTCTGCTTTTGAGCAGTGCTGACGTTTCCCTGCTCTGCCCCGACGCGCTGGTTCCTGCATGGGAGCGTGGTCGGCGGCAGGCTTGCAGACACGCTGACAAGCTCTCGCACCGAACGTTTCTCCTAGTTCGGAGTAACGTCGTTGCTGGCAGGGCTCGGAGTATTTTGGTGAGTCATATTTTGGGCATCCCGTCCACGTCGGAGGGGCAGAAAAGTACAGCGTTTAAAAAGGCGCCAAAACTGCCTCTCAAGTGAGCCCGCGGCCATTTTGGAGTCACGGTCTTTTCCCGCGTGCAGACTCTGGCAGCGGAGTGCAGAGATCAGCCTTCTGGGGTGGCCTCGGGCTAGGTTTTCAGCTTCTGCCCTCTCAGGGGTGTTTTTATTTCCTGTTATTTCCTTTTATTTTCTTTCTTTTGTTTGGGGTTTAGCGCTTAGCATTCCCTTGGAGCACGGGGTTTCTTTTAGCCGGCCTGTCTTCAGTGCAGGAAGGAACGGGACGGGCACTGAACCCTTTAGTGTTTGGGGCTCCTTAAACTTATCGAAAAAAAACCCAAAACGGTTTTACACGAGTTGGAGTCCAATAGAGAAACACTCCATAGCAGAGCAAACCGGTTTGGGAGTTCCTATATTTCAGTGTGTGACTGAGTCAGCACATGTCTGGCCGCCCGCAGTGCGTGGTGTGTGGAACCCACAGGGGCACGGTGGCTGATACTGGCATTTGTAGGGGCTGTGCTGCCGTCTCTGTTAGTGTTGAGTAGCAGATGGACAGCACAGCTTCCCCGCCTTTGCAAGGGGCCACGGCTACCGGGGAGGGTGAGCAGTGGGGGTCCCCTCCTGTGGTGGTGGCGCCAGAGGCGACGGCAGGAGGTCCGTCCACGTCCTCTGGGACTGGAGCGGATATGCCAATGGTGGAGTTTTCTCCTGACTTTATTCTGTTGATGCATCAGGCTTTTTGTTTAAGACGGCAGGGGAAGGTCCCCGAGGCCTCTCTGTTTCCATCTCTGGTCTTGCCGTTAGCTGTTATGGATGGGGGGCTCGTTCTCCTCAGCCGGCAAAGAGGTCTCGGCCCTTGGATCAGCCCACCTCGGAGCTTGGGTGGCAGGAGATGGAGGACATTGATATCGACGTGGAAGCCGATATGGAAGAGTTGGAGGAAGGAGAAATTCCTGAGCCTGAGGATCAGTCTAAAATTATTCGGGTATTCCGGAGAGAGGAGCTCGTAGCATTGATCTCGGAGTCTCTCCAGACACTGAAGCTCACCACGGCTCCGCCGGTGGTGGAGGACGAAGGAGAGGACCCTATCGTTCAGGTGGTGCATCAAACTCAGGTTGTGTTTCCGGTCCACAAGATAGTGGATAGAATGATCCAGGATGAGTGGGATCTGCCCGGAACGGCGCTCCGAGGAGTTCAGACTATGAAAAAGCTGTATCCCTTGGCGGATAAAGACAGGGAAAAGTTCAGCTCTCCCCGGGTTGATGCTGCGGTTTCGGCGGTTACTAAAAAGACCACTATCCCGGTGGAAGGTAGTGCAGCCTTAAAGGATGTGCAAGATCGGAAAGTAGATGGCTTGTTGAAACAATCCTTTGAGGCAGATGCGGTGTCGTTGCAGGCTTCCATTTGTGGTGCCTGGGTGGCAAGGGCCTGTCTCCGATGGGCGCAACACCTGCATCAAACGGCTGCATTGGACCAAGACAGTGTCAGGGAACTCGAGCGTCTGGAGTCGGGTACCGCATATTTGGCAGATGTGCACTACGACCTGATCCGGGCGCTGGCGAATAGTATGGCTTCACTTGTAGCGGCTAGCCGGTCTCTCTGGCTCAGACAGTGGGCGGCAGATGGCGCGTCCAAGTCTAGATTGAGTAAGCTGCCGTTTAAGGGAAAATTATTGTTTGGAGAGGATCTGGACAAGCTGGTCAAAGACTTGGGGGAGTCCAAGGGTGGGAGGCTGCCGGAGGACAAACATAAACCAGCAAAATTCTCTCCGGCCTCCAGGGGTCAGTTTAGAGATTTCAGGAGATTTCGGTCATCTTATTCGGGTGGTTTTCAAAGGGGGCGGTTTGCTCCTCGTGGGCAGGGCTTTCGGGGCTTTCGCGGAGCAACTAGAGGTTTTGCCGTGTCGTCCGCTGGGTCCGCCCGGAAATCACAATGAAAGGAGGCGGGTTCCGGCAGAGCTTCTTCCCGTAGGGGGGCGCCTTTGGGGGTTTCTCTCTGTCTGGGCCCAAATAACGACGGATCAGTGGGTGTTGGAGATCATTCGCGACAGATATGCTCTGGACTTCGAGGCCGATTCGGGACTCTTTTGTGCTGTCTCCTTGCCGAGGCCGCGTCAAGTCCATGGCGATCCAACAGACACTCAACATGCTTCTGCGACTAGGCGCCGTGGTCCCGGTGCCGTTGGAGGAGTATGGCATGGGACGGTATTCCATTTATTTCGTGGTGCCAAAGAAGGACGGCGCCCTCAGGCATATTCTCGACCTCAAGGGGGTCAACCGTTCTCTCCGCGTCCCGCATTTCCGGATGGAAACTCTCAGGTCAGTTGTCGTGGCGGTGAGGCAAGGGGAGTTTCTGTCGTCCCTCGATCTCACGGAAGCTTACCTTCATGTCCCTATCAGAGCGTCCCATCAGTGATATTTGCGCTTCGCGCTACCCTGGGGACATTATCAGTTCCAAGCTCTTCCTTTCGGTCTGGCTACAGCTCCGCAGACGTTTACCAAGATCATGGTGGTGGTCGCGGCGGCGCTTCGAAAGGAAGGGGTTCTGGTTCACCCTTATCGCGACGATTGGTTGATCAGGGCGAAGTCCGAGAGCGCGGCAGCCACAGCAAAGGTGGTGTCGTTTCTTCAGAGCCTTGGTTGGGTGATCAACCCGCTCAAAAGCCAGCTGGTACCGACTCAGAGCCTCGAATACCTCGGAGTGCGCGTCGATACGCAAAGAGGAGCGGTCTTTCTGCCGGTTTGCAGGATCGAGGCACTGCGGCGTCGGCTACGGGAGTTCCTTTTGATTCCGGCGCCTTCGGCTTGGAGTTACCTTCGGTTGCTGGGGACGATGGCAGCGACCCTGGAGGTGGTGCCATGGGCCCGTTTTCATATGAGGCCCTTACAGAGGTCCCTGCTCTGCCGGTGGTCGCATCAGACGGATTCCTTAAGCAAACGCCTTCCTTGCCCGGTCAAAGTCCAGTAGGCCCTTTTGGTGGCTGAGGCCTCGGTCCCTGTCCTTGGGTATGCCTTTGGAGCCGCCTCAGTGGCTTCCGTTGATGACGGATGCCAGTCTGGTGGGCTGGGAGGCCCATTGCGGGGATCTTTTCACGCAGGGTGTTTGATCTCCGGAAGAAAGCATGTGGTCGATCAATCGCCTGGAGCTCCACGCGGTATGGTTAGCCCTCGGCCGGTTCGAGCCGCAGGTGACGGGATGAGCGGTCCGGGTGTTGTCCGGCAACGTGGCGACGGTAGCCTACATCAATCGGCAAGGCGGTACTGGCAGTGTGGCGATGGAGGCGGAAGCGGACAATCTGTTCTTTTGGGCGGAGTCGCGATTGACTGCAATCTCGGCGGCACACATAGCAGGAAAAGACAATGTGCAGGCTGATTTCCTCAGCAGAGTCCAAGTGGATGCGGGGGAATGGGAGCTGCATCCGGATGTGTTAGAGCAGCTCGTTCAGAGATGGGGCCCGCCCATCATGGATCTGATGGCGACTCTTCAGTCCGCGAGGGTGTCGCGCTTCTTCAGCAGGAGGCGAGAGAGGATGTCGGAGGGCATCGACGCGATGATTCAACCTTGGCTGACGGCGGGGCTCCTGTATGTCTTTCCGCCATGGGCGCTGTGACGCCGCACCCCCGGCCGCACAGCACCCCCTGGTGGCGGCGTAGTAGTTCCACCGGAGGGCTGGAGCCGGGGGGGGGGGGGGGTCACTAAGATGTTGTTAACCAGGGTTGGCCAGGTGCGAGGGTCGTGGGTCAGAGCCTTGTGTCAGCCTCGTTACCAACTCCTGAAGAGATTCAGACTTGCACAAAAGTGGTGGGAAAAAAACAGGCTTTATTTTCCCCTTTAAGCACTAAGGGTTCAAAAACAAAGGATATGCACTCCGGTACGTGGCAAAATAAGTCTTTACAGCAGATTTTTAAAGGTGAGAAATAAAATAACCAAACACTGTTAACTTCACAGTATTCAAATATGTAACAGCAAAAAATGCTTCCTTTGCTCAATGACTCTGGAAGGCCTCTATTTCGCTTCCAGCACAGTATGTGCATTCCATGGGACTATCACTGTCTTCATACACAGATTCCACTTGCATGGCCTCCTCTGACTGCTCTGAGGTATCAGGGCAAGTGTCCTTCATGGGATTTAGTCTTACTGTTTCCCACGGCTTAGCAGTCTGTCTAGGCCCACGATTCAGCTTAGTGGCGTACCAGAAAGGCATTGCTTGCTCAAGAGGTTTAAAAACATTATCTCTATGTTTTCCTCTAACAGTCCTTTTGTTGCATAAACTATCCTTTAGCTTTTGCTTCTGCTCTTGTTTTCTATATGGAGAATCTCCTTCCCAGGATTCTTCTCTTAGCTTAAGTTCAGGTATACAATGACAAAGGTTAAAAGTTTTACCTTTTGCTTTGTGTTTGATTCTCTGGGGTGAGGCTGGAGGTGTACCGTGACTGCTGCCTTCAGTATCGGTGCTCTCTGGAATATACCTCCTGCTTTCCCAGTCTTTCCTTCTCTGGCCCTCAAGGCCTGTTCTCTTGTGGGCTTCTGGGCCCGGTCTGGCTTGGCTTCGGCCTTCTCGGCCTGTCCTCTCTCTCTCAGGACTGGTTCTCCTCTCCCAGCCTGTCCTTTTTCTCTCAGCTGATGAGGCTTTGGCAGCTGGGCTCCTTACAGGCAAGTCCCTTGACTCTTGCTTGCCTCTTGACTCTTGCTGGTCTCCAGACTCTTGCTTGTCTCCAAACTCTGGCTTCCTCCCAGACTCTGGCTCCCCTCTAAACTCTGGCTTGCCTCCAAACTCTGGCTTGCCTTCAAACTCTGGCTTGCCTGCTCTTAAATGTGAGCTTTTGGAATAAGAGTCCTGCCCCCTAGGGCGTGCTTCTGTGGTCTCTGTCTTAGCTCTCCTGCTCCGTCTAGGTAAGTTCTCTGGAAATTGCAGGCAATTTCTTTTTCTTTCAGAGTTTAAAACTTTTTTCCTCTCCAGCAGAGGGTCGGCTGCATCACAGCGCTCATCGGTCGAGTACTTCAGCGGGTCGAGGCGCATCGGGGCCGGGTTCTGCTGGTGGCTCCGGACTGACCGAGACGCCCTTGGTACGCCAATCTCATGCGGTTGCTGGATGGCGTCCCATGGAGGTTGCCGGTGTCCGAAACGCTGTTAATCCAAGGTCTGCTTCGGATGCCTCAGGTGGATTGATTCTCGCTTACGGCTTGGCCATTGAAAGGGCGCGCCTAAGAAAGAAAGGTTATTCCAGAGAAGTTATTTCCACTTTACTTCAGGCGCGGAAGCGCTCCACTTCGTTAGCATATGTGCGAGTTTGGTGGATTTTTGAGGATTGGTGTTCGCGACGGCAGTGTCGTGCAGCTACGGCTTCTGTTCCGGTGCTCTTAGCCTTTCTGCAGGACGGCTTCGAGAAAGGCTTAGCGGACAGCTCTCTACGGGTTCAGTTGGCGGCCCTAGCCTGTTATAGAGGTAAGGTTCAAGGGGAGTCGCTTGGTGCGCATGTTGATGTGGTACGTTTTCTTAAAGCGGTGTCCCGGATGCGGCCGGCTCGTCGGATTTCCGTCCTGCCCTGGGATCTTAATCTGGTCTTGGGGGCTCTAGTCAAGGAACCCTTTGAGCCTTTGAATCAGGCGTCGGTTAAGGACGTCACCTTGAAGACGGTCTTTTTGGTGGCCATTTGTTCATCGCGGCGTATTTCGGAGTTGCAGGCGCTTTCTTGTAGGGAGCCATTTTTGTGTTTTTCTAAGGAGAAGGTGGTACTGCGCACCGTTCCGTCTTTTTTGCCGAAGGTTTCCTCTCCGTTTCATTTGAATCAAGCGGTCTCTCTGCCCGTGCTTGGGGATGGCGGAGCTGAAGTTTCAGACCGCGGATTGCGCCGTCTTGACGTCAAGAGAGCATTGAAACATTATTTGAAAGTTTCCGAACCCTTTCGCAAGTCTGATAGGCTTTTTGTGGCCTTCGGAGGTCCGCGGAAAGGGGAGGCGGCGGTGGCAAAGGCGGCTATTGCCAGATGGATTAAAGAGGCCATTGTATTCGCCTACGTTTTGCGCGGGCGGCCAGCGCCGGTAGGCTTGAGGGTGCATTCCACTAGGGCGCAGGCGGCTTCCTGGGCGGAGCATGGCTTGGTTCCGCCGGGGGATATTTGCAGAGCAGCTACGTGGTCCTCTCTACATACTTTCAGTAAGCACTACCGCCTAGATGTGTTGGCGGCAAAGGATGCCTGTTTTGGGGCAGCGGTTTTGCGCTCCGGATGGCATGGTCCCGCCCGTTAGTGCTGCTCTGGTACATCCCAGAAGTGGAGGACTAAGCTGGAGGAACGCTAAGGAAGTAGTAATTTCACTAACCTGGTAATTGTAGTTCCTTTAGTGATGACAGCTTAGTCCTCCTTACCACCCGGGGGAGTGCCAGTTGTCAGAGCGCGTTCGACGCAAGGCAGTGCAAATGTCGGGTAAGTGGTTCCGCTCTTTAGTAGCTGTGCCATGCTCTCTGGTTTCCATCTTGGTGTGGCAGTGGAGCTGCGGTACGGCTGCGGGCGCAGGTCGTTTAGCCCGACAGGAAATTGGTTGGGCTGTCTTGTTATCGGTTCAATGTTAGTTCTTTTAGAACTTTAGGTTTGAGTTACTGTATTAGCTACTTATTTGTTGCTCTTTTGAGTCTGCTTTGTCAGAAGTTCACTGGGGCTGATGGGAAGTTCCAGTATGCTATATCCCGTGATGTCACACGTTTGTCATATCCAGTCTTCATGCTGCAGGAGGAGGTTCACAACCCAGAAGTGGAGGACTAAGCTGTCGTCACTAAAGGAACTACAATTACCAGGTTAGTGTAATTACTACATGTTGAGGCAAGCTTTGAATCTGTACAGTAAGTTACATAGGGCTTGGTATTGAACAAGGCGGCGATGCAGACCCTACCCGGCTAAAGATCCCGAATCGTCAGTCAGACTCATCTCTCCCCCCTTCAGTCTATTCAGCACTCCGCTGCACGTTTGCTTTTCTGCCAGCCTCGTTTTGCCCATATCACTCCTCTCCTCAAATCTCTTCACTGGCTCTCTATCCGTTTCCGCATTCGCTTTAAACTTCTCCTTTTGACCTATAAGTGCATCCACACTCCTGCTCCTCGGTACCTTTCTTCTCTTGTTTCTCCTTACTTCCCTCCCTTGTGAACTCCGTTCTTCTTGCCAGCTGCTTCTTGCTATGCCCTTCTCTATTGCCAACTCCAGATTCCGCTCTTTTCACCTTGCTGCACCCAACGCCTGGAATAAACTACCTTTGTCTTTACGTCAGGCATCTTCTCTGACCCTCTTCAAACTTAGGTTAAAAGCTCATCTTTTCACTTCTGCCTTTGGTTCTTGACTTACCTGTTCTCCTTCCTTCCCCTCTCTTATTTTACACTTGTTCTTACCTCCTTCCTTTATCTGGTCTCTACTGTTCTCCCTTCTTTGCCCTTGTTCTTTTCTTGTCCTTCTTTTTTGTTTTGTCTTTTTAGATTGTAAGCTCTTTGAGCAGGGACTGTCTCTTGTGTGTTTTCTTTGTACAGCACTGCGTGCATCTGGTAGTGCTATATAAATGCTTAGTAGTAGTAGTAGTAGTAGTATATGGGCAAGCTTCGAAAATGAAGAAAGCATAGCGGCAGGCGTGTAACACACCTTAAGTGGGCAAGTATAAGGAAATGATTTTGGAATACCTGTGTAATAACAGAACAACTCAATACCTAGGCAAATGAGCACGTACGATACATACTGGCAAACCTGTGTACCGAGCTGCCGGCGTACCCATGTAGCGGTGAGCACCGACAAGCAGGGCCCATGCAGTTGCCTGTGCAGGAGCCCCCCTCTGGCTGAGCTGATAGCAGCAGCAGCAGTATGGTGTCTAGGAGGGCAGCCAGTTTCACCCCTGAGGAAACAGAGGCCGTGCTCTACCCAAGTGGGGGCTGGAGACCCATCCTGAGGCTGGCCATGGCCATCTGAAGGAGGGGTATCCAGCTGCGCCTGCGCATGTGAGTAGTCACAAAGTGGCAGAGAGTGTAGTGGGTGAGGGGCTGGGTAGCAGGCCATGTGAACACATTGACAGAGGCGCAGATGTGCTTCTGCACATGCAGACAGTGATGTGGGGACAGGTCACAAGCCTGAGGCACCAATGTGAACTGAACAGGAGACAGCCAGGGACAGTACCATACAGAGTATAATGCTGCCATCCCTTGGCCCAAGCAGTAGCCCTGTGCTAACACAGCATGTGGGTAAGCTGGAGCTCCCCCTGATGGGGGATGACACCAACTGTAACCTGCAAAGAAAAGCCCACAGGGAGACAGCAGTGGAGGCATGGCCCTGTGTGTGTGTGGCAGGGGGGGGGGGGGGGAACGGGGAGATTGTGAGATGGTTGTGCAACTACAGTGGGTACATTTACCAGACACCACACATTCTGGATGCACAGCAGCCACAGCACATCACAGGCAGAACATACGAAAAGTTGGTGACATGGTGATGTCACTAGCTGGAGCAGATGTTCAATGGCTGCCATACCCAATCCAAGCCTCCCTGTGTTGCACGGAGCTGAACAAAGCATGTAAGTGTGTGATCTGTGTAGTGCCAAATGGGCAGTGCGCTACCACCTGCACACAGGTTGGTCCAAGCACTGTCACCACCCACATTACTGTGCCACAGGTGGGAGTACAGAAAGGGGATGGGGGGAGGATGATATCGCAGAACATGGGATCCAGAGTCCCGACTGAGGAGGATGTGGGGCTGAATTGGGGAAGGAGGAGGGTTCATGGAGCATGTGGGCTTGGCCAGGTGGCTGTGGTGGGGACGTAACCTGGGGCAGATGCTGGATGTGTCCCAATGGATATGCCACACAGGGGATGCACAGCCACATGGACCTGCATGCCAGATGGCCAGCCCACCATGCGCAAACAGGATCTGTGAATGGACTATAGGTGACCTGGAAATGTACAACTCTCCCAATATGGCCCCAGCCTCTCGTTCACAGCGACTACGGTGTCCAATGCACCCTGGAATCCCTAAAGTGCCGCTTCCGCACTGTGTGGGGCCAGCGTCCCAGCCTCATGCAGCGCCTCTGACGGCAGTTGGCAGCAGATGCAGGTCAGTGAGACATAGCAGACCCTCAGTAGCTACAGTGGACACCAGTCATTGCAAATTGTGCAGCACAGGCAGACCAGCTGGTGGGGGACTGCTTACAGTGTATTACTGAGAGTCAATTGTAGTAGGACTGAACACCTATCTTGTGGCGACACCCCAACATGTCTTGTACTCCGTCTCCCTCAAGGGGTTATGCCTCAGACCAAGTACAAATATAAATAAGGTTGAAATTGAAATGCAATGCGGTGTCGCTATAAGAAAGATCCTACTGATACAGCCTCTCTGCTGTGATGTGCACGTGACTGTCTGTCTGCGGGAGTCCCTCTCATGTTTCACACAGTGTAGGATAGGACAGCACAGGATGGGGCACAGTCACACCACAGCATAGCAATGTATGTGGTACACATGCTGGCCCTGACTGCACCCAGATGGAAACAACCCGGACAGCATCACGTTATGGACCAGCTGTACAGGGGTGCACACAATAAGCAGTGAGCCCATTTGCCGAGGAGGGGGTCCGCCATCCACAGCAGAGCACATGTGGGTGACATAAGTGCAGGCTGCAGGTGGGCACAGGAGATGGTCTGTGGGGGGAGCACTAGAGGGTGGCATGCCCTGTAGGGTCATATGGTAGGCATGTGCAGGAATGCAGGTCTGGCCCTAGTGCTGTCCCAGTCCCACCCCCACCCCTTGCCAATGTGTGGGAACACATGTAACCCACCTCCTCCCCTCTCCCCTCTCCCCACAGGCCATGCTGAGGAAGCCTCAGTTGTTGCAGGGCGACTGCAAGTTCTGCCACTGAGTGGTCATGCCACCCTGGATCAGCAGGGCCAACAGGCAACTTTCAGCAGCTCATCCACCAGTGGTGAGGAGTTGCACAGCTCCACAGAAGGGGTGGCAGCTGTTGATCAAGCGGTACCAATGGAAACAGAGGTGGCAGTGGCTGAGTCCGCTGGTGTGGAGGTCTCAGATGAGTCGGAGGTGGAGTGGACTGAGGGGTCAGGGGACCATGAGCTGGAGGTGGCAGTGTCGCAGGAGGCAGTTGCTGTGGTTGTGGGGGCAGCTGCGGAGGCCATGGAGGGGCTGGGTACACTGCAGGGTCCTGACGAGGCAGGCGTGTCGGGGAGGGGGAGTTGTTAGAGGGTCTGGGCCAGTCACGGGAGTCAGAGGAGGAGGCTGAAGGTTCTGGCAGTGATGACCTGTCAGGTGGTTCTGGGAGGGAGGAGAGGTTGAAGGGGGATGGTCATGTGGTCCCAGGGTCTGAGTGGGAAGCGGGGGGATGCAGGCACCACCCACCAGGCAACCCACAGCTGGGGTGGCGGACACACAGCCATACTTTGTGCAGATGAAGGTGGAGCCATTGGAGGAGCAGCAGGTGTCTGTGATGCACCACACGCCCCAGCTGAGCATGCCCATTACACAGGGCCATACCCCAAACACATGAGCTGGCACAGTTGTGGTGCGGGGCATCATAGCCCCTGAGGCCACACGTTGCAACCATGGACACCCTATGCCACCACTGGACCCATACGCCCAGCATGTATTGCCTACGCCAAGTGGTGGACCCAAAATCACCCCTACCGGCAACCGGTTACACGTCCATGACCACCCTTGCTGCAGAGGTGCGCCGCCTCGGGGAGGAGATTATGCTGCGGCACAGGCCATCTGCAGGCGCATTGACACAATGACAGCTGTGTTCCTGCACCACAGCCAGGAACACCCAGTGCAATATGCCCCCCCCCATGGCATGACATGGGTAGCTGAGGGCCACCGGCCAGCAGCCTGCTGCACATTGGCCAGTGGTGTACCCAGGTGCATCAGGGGTTGGAGCAGCAGTGTGTAGATCCAGGCACTGTGGACTGCCCACACATGTGATAGCATGTTAGTCACTGTTGTATATTCTGCTGCCATAGCAACCAGTGCTTTGTAGTTTGCTACCATTGTAGCTAAGATACATAGTCCACTGCTATTGAAGACCATGCTGTGTAGTTTGCTACCGTTATAGCCAGTGTTGAATTCGTATGTGCCTGTGTTCCTGAATAAAAGATCGGTTATGCCAGCCAACTGTGTTGTCATTGTAGCCAAGGAAGGGGCTTTGTATGCCACGGTGGTTGTGGTGGGGCCCCCAGGAGGCAAGGGGTAGGCCATAGCCATTTCAGGGGTCCACCAACAATGCTGACATAGTACATGGGTACCATGGCAGCATGCTGGTGTGCCCATGCATTGTACCGCTTACTCCGTGGGTACGGTACTTATGGCACTGTACCTGTGGAGTACGCGGCGCAGTACACAGGCATGCCAGCATGTTGCCGCGTTACCCGTGCATACATAGTTGATCCCTGGGTGCCACAGCTGAGTAATGTACCTGAGCAATGTGCCGCCGCTATGATAAGTGGGCATATATGGCTCCTGGCCCTCACCGCCTGTGTTTTTCCAGGGTAGCGTGGTCCCTGCATTTCGAAATCCCTCGGCATGTTGTATGGCTAGGACAGCATATGGCGGCATACCCAGAAGCAGATTTTAGAAAGTGCAGCGCTTAAAATGCTGCACGGGTAGTAGATATAGGTTTGAACAGGGCGTGGTCTGCCTGGGCATCATAACCACACATGTTGAAAAGGGATACACGAGTAAGCTACCACCGCCATAGCGTTTGAGCAGCACAATGGCTAAACAAGCGTCTAAAGGCCCAAAGTGCACCAGGAAGGCCAACTTAATTTTCTGAGACCTCCATGGCTCTGGGGCTCATAATTCAGTTGCAGGCCACCCTCTTTGCAGCAGAGGATGCCGGCATGCAGCAGCTGGCCTGGAGGGACATAGCCAAGAGGGTGAATGCTATCCACCACCACAACAGGGACATGGAGGATATCAAGAAAAAGTGTCAGGTGGTATAGCAGGCTGCAAAGGAGAAGAGAGCCAACAGCAAGCTGCCACCAGAGCACCAGCGCAAACTCAGCCCCCTTGAGGAACAGGTCCTCCAGTTCGTGGATGAGGCCTCCATCACTGGGGTCAGTGGCTTCAATAGCTCCGCTCCTGCCTCACAGGAGGGTGAGTGGTGCTTGCCCCACACCCAGTGCTTCACTGTGATAGTGTTGTGTGTGTGGCCTGCCCCTGTCTATGCTGAGTCACAGATGTGCCATCGCCACCATGCCCCTCACAGTAGCATGGCTCAGGCAAGCTGGATCACGAGTCTCACGCTGCTTCCCCTTGCATTCACATCATGTCCAGCCTCGGTGTCACGTGTGCAGTACAATGTGTGTTTAGTGTGTTTTGGTGCACTGCCAGCCTTGTCCACTGTGTAGCTGCTGTGCAATGCTAGGCTGTCTATGGCCGGCATGTTGGTGGTACAGTGGCAGGGGCTCTGTACACCCAGCATGGCCATGGTAGCTGCATACCTGGTCCTGTGAGGGCAGAGGGACAGCGCAGCTGGGGTGGTGGTGTGCAGTCACCTGGACAGTGGGGGGTGGTGTGGTGTGCAGTCACCTGGACAGTGGGGCTGGTGCTGGAGCCAGGGCAGTCCAACATGCCCCAGTCGTGGCAGCCAGTTAGGTCAGTGGGAATGGGCCCAATAGTGGTGGTGTCCGTTGGCAAACAGTGACAGCCACAGCCTGTTGGTAGTACCTCCTGGGCATCAGGATTGTCTGTGGTCCAGACTGCCATGACAGTGGTGTTGCAGACCTGCACAGGGAGAGAACGTTAGTGTGTGGCATCCACCACCACCTGTATATTCATGGAGGTGTAATTGTGCCGGTTCCGGTAGGACCTCTGATCCAGCCTGGGCATCCTCAGTGCCACATGCGTGGTGGCCCATGTGATGCAGCAGTGCTCCGGTGATGGCATGTATGCAGTTGCTTGCTGTAGACTGCATGATTCTCAGCAAAATGCTGAAAGCTCCTTGTTGCCAGGAAGGCTAGGGCGGTGGTGACCCTCACAGACACTGGCAGTGCCTGGCTTCTTGCAGTGGCTGGCTCCATGTCCCCACTGAGTTTGGTGCACAGCTGTGTGATGGTGCATCCATCACCTGTCAGCTGCAGGTTGCTCACCCTGGGCCTGTGCACCTGGGGGGCATGGTACCTGCGCCTGTGGTGCTGGACCACTGCCTGCTGCTGTCTCCCTGCAGCTAGCTGCATCCTTCTCTGTGCCCGGGCGCGTCTCCACTTCTGGGGGAGGCTGTGGAGTGACCACACGTTGTCCCCGGCTGTCCACAGGTTTGTGCGCTTCACGGGTTGGAAAACCTCTCCAATAGCACCTCTCTCTTTCATGGATTTGCTTCACTATGCACATATGACGGTCCACGGGTAGTGTTGCGGTGTCCTATGCGTCACAAATCCTTGCCTAGCCTTACATGCTTTATAGTGTCTTCCGGTGCTTCCTAGCATGTTCAAATATATGTGGTAGATGGGTATGACGGAGCCATGCCTCAAACCCCCCCCCCCCCCCCCCCCAGTTATGCCCTTACAGCTCAGCAGTTGCCGTTACCCAGATATGGCAGATTTTCAAAACAAGCTGTTTTGTTGAATATTTGGTGTACACAGTTATGGTGTCATTACATGGGTAAGTCCCTCCTTTCAGCGTCCAGCACGCACCTAGCTCTTCCAATATTAGGCCCATAGTTCAATACCTGTCTTCTTATATAGCATCATATTGCCAACTAGTCTGTGAGAATTGTGTCCTGTGTTTAGTGTCCATGAGATGAAATTATTGAGACCTTGGCTCCTCAGAAATGTTTGCCAGCCAGGTGGTATGAAAGAGTAGTTGAATGGGGACAGGAAAGTACTGCGCAGTATTGTAACATTTTCTGTTATTTATAAATACAGCCTTTTTATCTCTGCAAACATGTAGACATTTAAAATAGTTAAATAATAGGGCAAAACATAATTGCACAGTAACATGTACTGACTTAATGATGTTTTGTGCAGCAAAAGGAAAAGCTGTGTATAATAACTTTGTTTTACAAATAATATTGACCAGTATGGAAATTTTATTTTCAATCTTATTTGTCTATTGCTATAATGTCATTTTTTAAAATTTATGAAGGACTGCACTATAAGCTGGCCAGCAACAGACAATATAACTAGTCATCTTTCTGGAAGTTCAATATACATTGTGTTTGTCACTTTTTCAAATTCATTTATGTGTCTAATTCATTCATATTTACATATACTGTTATATTTAAATCTATTAAATCATTTCTACATTTCTGCTCATTATTTTGCTATGTCAATTTGTCTGATTAAATTAGCCAGGTGGTCAGTAAAGTTATTTGGGTGGCATGCCCATTCATCTGGGGAGAACACTATAGGGGACTGGTGGAGAGGATGGAAGGTTTTCCAGAATGCCCTCCTCTAGCTGCCTTACTTTTTTTTTTTTTTTTTTTGTCTTTAAGAAAAAGTTTTAAATTACTAATATTCTGCTATCCTTTTCTTTGTGCCTCTAGGTGAGTCTTGCTGGCTTTGCTATCACTCCCCCAGTCTCTTTTCGACTGAAGTCTGGTTCTGGTCCCGTTCACATCAGTGGCCATCATTTCATTAGTAAGCTCCAGCATAAGTATGTGGTCTCAGGTCCACGTGGGATTCTCTTCTCCCATTTTGCACTTATGGGTTCCTGCATGATCACCCAGACAACTAGGGTCTTGTTTTCAAAATCTGGCTTCCCCCTCTATGATATTGCTCCATGACAGCAACTGTAGAACAGTGGTTCTCAACCCAGTCCTCTGGGCATACCTAGGCCGGTAGGGTTTTCAGGATTCCCACAATGAATATGCATGAGATAGATTTGCATATAACAAAGCAGTACATGCAAATATATATCATGCATATTCATTGTGGGAATCCTGAAAACCCTACTGGCCTAGGTGTGCCCTTAGGACTGGGTTGAGAACCACTGCTGTAGAATAAGTTGGCAACATTTGATGGCAGCCGATGCTAGAGCTTCTATGATATATTGATGGCATGGATGCCTCTGTATTTCCAGTTGTTCCTATTCTGCAGTTTAACTCTGTAGCCAAATGACTCTGGTATATATGATTCCTGCTGCTTGTGGGTTTAGACTTCATATTGAGCTCTTGCCTGTGTTTCTGGATGTCTTCCTTAGGTCAAGAAGATTCTGAAGAGGATGAAGAGGAAAATAACACATCACCAATCAAGAGGCCCTCCAGATACCAGTTTCCCAAGGGTATACTCCATCCTTCCCCGGTACTGTATCTCTTACACCAGAGCACATTGCATCCTAACTTGGTGCTGCTCTCTACTCAACAGGGCACGGTGTCTCTTGTCTTTGTACTGTATCCCCCCCCCCTTGCCTTTCCTACTGCTAGGGCAGTGCTTCTCAACCCTTCCTTGGGAGTTTTCAGGATCACCGCAATGAATGTACATGATATATATTTGCACATAGCAGACAGAGACCCATTATATGCAAATATTTCATGCATATGCATTGTGATCCTGAAAACCTGACTGTCCAGGTGTTATCTCCAGGAGGAGGTTGAAAAGCACTGCACTAGTACACAATGCATCATACCTTGGTACTATATTCCCATCCCTGAGGTCCTGATTGTCTCTTCCTCCATCTTTGGGGTGCTGATAATGTTCATACCAAGAGATACTATTTTTTGTAAATAAAAGAGCTTGTGTGAAAAACGGAATAACTTCCTCTAGTTCATGGCAACACTGTTGCACATAGCTCTGAAGCAAGAAGTCCAGAATACTGTAGTTAAAGCACAGTACCATACCAGCTGAACTGTAGAAACAACAACTTTTTATTGAATTTTAAATCAATACTTACAAAGAAGCATAAAAGAAACATGAGCATAATAAAATACAATAAGAAATACAAAAGCATAACTGACCCAGCGGTCAGCAAATACAATAAATTGTCATCTTAGCCCACATCTAGGGGAGAAAACAAAATTATATAAAACACAAATCTATAAGAAACCAAGGGGAAAACCCCAAACTGCTAACCCACTTTATCCCTGTTACCCCCACACATCTTCTCCCTCGCAACCAGAAAACTCTCCAAATCAGCTTGATCCACAAATACATACTTAAAAGCCTGAATAGTTACAACACATTTAAAAGGATAACGATAAAAAATGAGGCATCTAAGGCTAAAAATCTGGGCTTAAGAGCCAAAAAGGCTTTCACCTGTAGCTGTGTAGCCCTAGATAAGTCTGGGAAAAGTTGGATCCTTGCCCCACAAAATACTGAAGCCTTATTTTTAAAGTAACATTTAAAAACAACTTTTATCCTGCAAGGAGACCAAAAGTAACAAGCAATGTAGCAAGAGTGGGTATGGTGTCATGGGAATCTTCCAGAAATTGAGTCAAATTGAAATCTGCTCCGCCTTGCGGAACCTCACAATTTTCCAGAAGATACCCAGAGGCCTGACCCACCGGAAGATAATATACTTTTGAAAACATAATTGAATCAGCATTTGGTAAGGCGAGGACTTCTTTAAAGTACTTTCGCAACAACATCTCAGGTGAAAGTAATAATAGGAAAATTCAAAAAACGCACATTATTTGAACGATGAAAATTATCAAACATTTCAAGTTTCTTATGAAGACTTAAATTATCCTTGATCATTGATGCATGAACAGATTGAAGAGAGGAACAAGTTTCTTCACACTTAGAAACTTTCCCAGTCACAGAACTCAACTGATCTTCAACCTCACCCAGTTCTTGTGAGAACATGCAAAGCCGGGTTACGGTCGAGACCAGCGTCTGCTCTGTATGAGTGACCACCTTCCAGATGTCGTCAAGGGACACCTTATCCTCGGGTATCTCCTGGCCGACATCCAGAATAGATGACCACTTCCCAGCTTCATAGGGCATAGACAATAAGGAAGGAGTGCTCTGATATACAGGGCTAACACAGTCCACTGGATCAGGAAAGTCCATAGTCCCTTGGAGCATAAGAAGTAGTGTAAGAGATCTGCCAGAAGAGCGGAGTTCCTGAGGAGGGGCATACAGAAAGAGAAGAGAGGAAACGTAGGTAGTAGCAGCCAAAGGAAGGCACTTGTAGGTCAGTAATAGAAGTTTGAACTGGATGTGGAAACGGATAGGGCACTAATGAAGTGACTTGAGAAGAGGGGTGACATGAACATAGCAACTTCTAAAATGACCCACCTAAGAAGCAAGGGATTGTACTGAGCAGTATTGCATTTTTACTGTGCTAAGCACTCGGCTGGTGTACTAAAATGGCACTGAATGTGTGAAATGTGTTTATACGTTCTTAAAATATATGCTTCTTGAAACTGTTACTCTAAAATAGTGGTGATCTCCAGGAACAAGCAGGAATAGAATCTTCACATATGGGTGACATTGAGTACCAATGGAGCCCGCGCTGGAAGCTTTCCCCAGCTACCAATAGGAAAACCTTTGGGAACAATCCACAGTGCCTGCGCTGGTGCCTTCCTGCTCTCCCAACTCCCTCTTCTCAGTTCTTCTTTTTCCACGGAGCCAACGGGTCACTACCCTATCGCCGCAGAAAAGAATTGCTAAAACCTTTTTTTCTAACTGCTCTGCCTAACCGCACTAGTATTGTTTGATACTACTTCCTTCATACTTTTAGTTTCTTCTTCTAAAAAAACCCCAACTTCTTTATTTTTTCCTTTTCCCTCAGAGCCTTGTGTCCCTTGGGCCTTGCCCGCCATCTTAAAATAGAGAAACCCTCCAGTGGTTTCAAAAAATGTACCAAGTGCTCTAGCACCATCTTGGTTACTGACAAACACAACTGGTGCTTGAAGTGTCTTGGTCCCGACCATATAATGAAGAGGCGCCTAGGGAATTGAGCCAAAAGGTTTGGGGAACTCTTTCCCTCTGACTCGTCGTTGGTCTCTACTACTTCCAGAGCTTCGTCCTGCTCTCCTGGTTTGAAGCATTCCAAGGAATCGAGGCACTCAGGAAAAAAGACTAAGAAAACCACGTCTCCAAAAGATAAGTCAAAAACCTGAGACTCCTCAGAGAAACTGAAGGAACCAAGAGAAAGGTCCAAAGACACCTTGAGAAAGTCTCAGGACTCCAGAGAAAGATCCCGTTTGACTCATGTGATAAGGAAGCTTATCAAAGCTCAGGGAGTAATGACAAAAGAGGAGAATTTACTCTGATCAAGGGACCTGTGCTGGCAGGTTATAGAACTAAGACAGCTTGTTTCCCTAAAAGACTACATGATCCAGAATGCACCCTGTATGCTAGGGGAGCTAGAGTGGAAAAGCATGTGTCTAATCAGAGAAAGCATTATGTCATCCCTAATCAAACAGCCTCTAGAAGAATGCTTAATCCACAACACCTGAAGACTGCAAGGGTGGAGTTGCAATCTAAGCCCTTTAAAACTAAAAGGGAATCTTCAGGAAGACAGGAGGAGAAGGGGAATCAGAAAGAGAATGAGAACAGAAGGAAGAACAACCGGAACCTGAAGGAACAAGGACAAGGAAGCAGACGGTCCAAGAGAGGAGCTCAGAGAGGTACCTATGCCTGGAGAGATACCCGGGGGAAAGGATCAGAGGACTGGAGAAAGCCAGAGGTCTGTAGATCCACAGCCAGGTACCCTCAAGCAATGCCTAGGAAGAGGACTGTTGCAGCTAAGGAAGTAAGGAGCCCAAATACCTCTTGGAGGACGTCTGGAGAAAAGATCCTGAGGTCCAGAGATACCAACTGGAGGACAGGACACAAAAGCTCTATTGCATACTGGCCAGAATACCAGAAGAAGCAGCCTGACGCCTGGATTCAGCAAGGTTACTTACCTGTAACGGGGGTTCTCCGTGGACAGCAGGATGAGTCAGCCACACATGGTGACGTCCTCCGGGCGGTACCAGTTCGGAAGTGCTTCTCAAGTTTCTCTGCTAGCCCACCTCCCGTTTCCGCCCCCTAGCCTGGCCAGTTCCTTTTCCAAGCTTGACCACAAGGCAGGGAGCGGAGATCAGGCGGACCTCCTCCAGGGGAGGTGGGAGGGAGCGTGTGGCTGACTCATCCTGCTGTCCACGGAGAACCCCCGTTACAGGTAAGTAACCTTGCTTTCTCCATGGACCGCAGGATTTCGTCAGCCACACCTGGTGACTCCCTAGCTGCGCGCAGCGCACTGAGGTGGAGGAGGGAGGCATGAATCGAGACTGTAGTAGGGAGGTAGCTGTTTACTGAGCCATGTCCAGAATATAACATTAAATGACAACAGCGAGGTTGCTTAAGGCATCAGCCGCCTAGTGACAACAACAGTGCAATCAATAGTATAGTGCAAATCAACAAGAACACGAGTGCAGTAGGCAACGAGAGCTGTGCAGTTAATAGAGTGCAATCAAACAATAGAGCAAACAACAGCAGTGAAAACAATAGCGTGCAATCAAAACAATAGTGCAAACAATTGTGTGCAATCAATGCAATAGTGCAACAACTGGAGCAGATGCAGGTGCAAGAGTCACATGGTTAGCGAGCGTCAAGGCTGTCAGCGCCATCACGGGGCTGCAGGGCGGAGGCCAGGACCGCACTACCAAAAGCCGAGTCCTCCTTGGAGTGGAGGTCGAGGCAGTAGTGCTTCTGGAAGGTGTGTGGAGATGACCAAGTGGCAGCTTTACAAATGTCGGGCAGGGGAACGGCCCGCAGGTTCGCCAGGGATGTGGCCATTGCCCGTAGGCGATGAGGACCTATTCTGCTTTGCGGTTGATTCCCTTGTTGGACGAGGCAGAAGGCTACGCAGGAGGCTACCTAATGGGAAAGAGTCCGCTTCGTGACCGGCACCCCAGGTTTGAGAGGGTCGTAGGACACAAACAGTTGATCGCCTTTGCGGGCAGGGAGAGTCCTTTCCAGGTAAATCTGGAGTGCTCGCAGACAGTCCAGAGTGTGTAGGCGTCTCTCCTCCTCGGAGTGGTGTGGTCCCGGGAGGAAGGAGGGAAGCTCAATAGATTGGTTGACATGGAAGGCTGAAGGCACCTTGGGTACGAATCTGGGGTTCGTACGTAGGGAAGCTCTGTCCTGGTGCAGCTGTGTGTAGGGCGGGTGCGCAACTAGGGCCTGAAGTTCGCTGATTCTCCTTGCGGAAGTGATGGCAACTAGGAATATGGTCTTCCAGGAGACGTACTTCATATCCGCGGACAGCAGAGGTTCAAATGGGGCAAGGGTGAGGCTTTGTAGGACCATCCCCAAGTCCCAGGGAGGGACCGGAACTCTCACTGGGGGCCGTAAGTTCGCTAGGCCTTTCATGAATCGAGATGTCAGAGGTAACGCAGCTATGGAGTTGGCGCCCTCCATGGGGGCGTGTAGAGCTGCAATGGCAGAGAGATGTACTCGGATGGATTGGGTCTTGAGACCAAGGTCCGAGAGGGAGCTGAGGTACTGCAAGATTTGTGCGACCGGACAAGTAACGGGGTCGAGCTCTCTGGAGGCGCACCAGAGTCCAAATCTCTTCCATTTGAGGCCGTAAGATTTGCGTGTTGAAGGTCTCCTGGCTGCGAGGATCACATCTTGCACTTCCGTGGGTAGTTCAAGAGGGGCAAGGTTCACCCGCTCAATATCCAGGCAGCTAGCGACAGGGTCCTGAGATCGGGGTGTCTCGTTGACCCTGAGTTCTGCGTTAGGAGGTCCGGGCGCAGGGGCAGGTGCCACGGGGCATCCTGCGCTAGGCGTTTCAGGAGAGCAAACCACATCTGTCATGGCCAGTGTGGGGCTACCAGGATGGCTGTGGCTTTGTCCTGAACGATGCGTTGCAGAACCGCTGGGATGAGGGGGGTCGGGGGGAAGGCGTACACCAGAGACCACTCCCCCCAATATGTGTCGAATGCATCCCCCGCCAGCCTCCTGCTCGACGGATGCCTGGAGCAGAATAGGGGGCATTTGGAGTTCCCCTCGGTGGCAAAGAGGTCAACTTCTGGTGTTCCCCACCTCTGGAAGAGGTCTGAGGCAACCCTTGGGAGGAGGGACCACTCGTGGGGTTGCAGTTGCCTGCTCAGTTTGTCCGCTAGGCTGTTCAAGTTCCCGGGAATGTATGCTGCGCGAATCCAGCAGTTGTTCTCCAGGGATATTGACCATATCGCCAGCGCCTCCTTGCAAAGGGATCGGGAGGCCGTACCCACTTGCTTGTTGAGGTAGAACATGGCAACTTGGTTGTCTGTTTGAATCAGGATAGTAGTCGCCCGAAGATGTGGCAGGAACGCCTTGAGGGCGTATTTGACGGCCCTTAGCTCCAGGAGATTGATGTGGAGCTGCCGCTCATTCTGAGACCTGTGATAAGGAAGCTTATCATAGCTCAGGAAGGGGCTATAGAAAAGGTGAAGTGACTCTGAACAAGCAACCTGTCAGTTCTGGTAGAAATAAGAAAACAGAATTTTGCCATAAAAGACTACCAGTCCCAGAATGCACCAGGTTTCCAACAGCCATTAGAGGAGCTGAAGTGGGGAAACGTGTGTTCAATCAGGAGGGCTATGAGGTAATCCCTAAGCACTCATCTCAAAGGGCAGGGCCTGATTCAGCACAGCTGCGCTGTGTTAGGGAGGAGCACTCATCAAAGCAGAATAAGAGTAGAGTTTATTCTACAGATGACCAGCTTCATGATCACCTTGGATATCCAGAGAATTGTCCTCAGTATCCTGAGAATCAGCTTGAGTTTGATCATCAGTTTCATCTGAAGGATCATCAGAAGCAGAAGCCAAACCGGACGGACAGAGAGGGAAAGAGACCCTTTGGAAGAAGGAAGAGAAAAGCCTTTGAGAGGTCTAGAAGAGTCCAAAGCAGTACGTATACTGGGAGGTATTCCAAGGGCCAGCATACACCATTGGACTGGGGAAAGCCAGAGGAATGGTGCTGCAGAGCTAGGAATCACCAGAGGCTACCTGTGAGGGAGACGGCTGCACGTGGAAGGGACCCTAAGACCTGTGCCAGAAGGTATGTGAAGAGAGATCCAGTGTCCAGGGATCTGGATTGGAAGGCTGGACGTAAGAACTGGACTACATACTGGCCAGGCTATATAGAGAGGAACTCTAGCAGCAATGGAAGCTCAGGTATGAACACTGATCTATGCCCTAGCTATAACCTTGAAAGACAGCAGGGAAACAAGTATTCTCCTGAAAATGCTCCATTGAGAGATTCATCTGTGCCAATCCATGATATTGAACCCATGCTTGTTGAACAAGGGGGAATAATAGCAGATGAGGATCCTGTTTATATGGACTGCTCTCTATCTAAACTCCGTTGGTAACTTTCTGTTATAAAGTACAGCAACCATCACAAAGAAATACAAATTTGTTCTTTAATCTACTCAGAAAAGCTCCTGAAGCAGGATTTGACCCACACAGTGGAAGGCAAGCCAGCTAAGGGGTTTCAGCTGGATAACTGCTAGCAATTAAGCCTTACCTAATTGCTTGTGAGCTAGGAGAGAATCACTTCTGTATCTATGTGGGAAGTAATCAGAAGTTAACCAGAAAAGAACAGTTTGTTTCTTGTTTTGTGGCTTTTCATTTGTTGTTTTCCTGATTTTGACTTTGTTTTTCCAAGTTAACACTGAAAGCAAGTAACCTAATTTATGTGCTACCAAGCATATCTGTGTTGGGAGAAATAACCCCATAAATAAATATCTTACTGGCTTTACCCAAGAGCACAACTAAATTGTCAGCAGCTGTGTCTGGTGTGAATGAACTACATTGTCCACAATACCTTGCAAATCATATAGAGATATGCACTTGTCAAGACTGTGAAGATTCTCACCCAGGCAGCCGTCTGACAGACCACGCTGCTTGAGTGTTGAATTCCTGGCAATGGGCGCCCCAGCCGGCGCATGAGGCGTCCGTAGTGAGGGTGGTCTGGTGTTGTGGCGGGTGTAGGGGTTTCCCCGCGGAGAGATTCGCTGGCCTGGTCCACCAGCGGAGCTGAGCCCTGATAGGGTTGGTCATCGGGATTTTGGATGTCAGCGGTTGGGAATGTTGGCTCCAGTGGGTTCGGAGGTGCCATTGGAGAGGGCGCATTCGCATTTGCGCAACAGAGAGGACCGCCGTCGTGGCCGCCATGTATCCTAGCAGGCGTAGAATGGACCGAGCCGAGAGACCTTTTGCTGTTGCTGCCTTGGAGGCAAGCGAGGTGATGGCTAGTAGCCTGGCTGTGGCAGGTAGACTCTCAGGGACTGTGTGTCGATGAGGGCTCCAATAAACTCCAGACGCTGAGACGGGAGGAGTTGCGACTTCTTGTAGTTGATGACGAAGCCCAAGGTGGAGATCAGCGAGGTGGTGGTGTGCAGGGACGCCAGCAACTCGGGGGCTGAAGGAGCAGATATTAGCCAGTCGTCGAGGTACGGGAACACAGCGATGTTCTGCCTGCGTAGGTGAGCCGCTGCGACCGCTACACACTTCGTGAACACCCGAGGAGCCGGTGAAAGGCCAAATGGAAGTACCCGGTACTGGTAGTGTTGTCCCAGCACTTGGAATCGGAGATATTTTCTGTGCGCAGCGTGAATGCTGACGTGTGTACGCCTCCTGCAGATCCAAGGTTGCGAGCCAGTCTCCCTTCTGGATCAGGGGGAGGATGGAGTTGAGGGAGTACATCCTGAATTTCTCTTTCACGATGAACTTGTTCAACTTGCGGAGGTCCAAGATGGGGCGGACCCCTCCCGACTTCTTTGGGATGAGGAAGTATTTGGAATAAAACCCCGAGTTGACCTGTGACTGAGGAACTAGTTCAATTGCTTTGGAGGACAGGAGGTGAACCAGTTCCAGAATCATGGCACGCTGCAGGTGGGGAGGCGTGTTGCTGATGGGCCTGTGGCATTGGAAGGGAGGCGCAGAGAACCTGATGCGGTATCCCCGGCGAATGATTCGTAGTACCCAGGAGTCGTGCGTGATCTTCTCCCATTGTGTGAGGAAGAATGACAGGCGCCCCCCCGTCTGGGAGGGGGGCGGTCCACGGCCGTCAAAAGGACTGTCCACCCTTGGTGGGCTGAGGGTTGGTGGTTTTCTTCTGTTTGCAGTCTCTCTGAAAGGAGCGCTGTTGTGAGGGTCCTTGGTAGGAGTTGGGCTTGAACCTGGGACCCTGCCACTTTTTGTTGGATGAGTACCTTCTGTCGAAGTTGTAGAGGGATTTCCGCTGGTAGTTTGACTTTTGTGCATTTCCGTAGCGGTCAAATCCTTCCTCCGCTAGGGTCTGCAGGGTGTTACAGTCCTCTTTCATGGTATTCACGGTGTCGGCCACCTTGTCCCCGAAAAGGGACTCTCCTGAGCAGGGGGCGTCCGCAATCTTGTCGTGGGAGTCACTCCTAAGTCCGGAGGCTCGCAGCAAAGCCCATCTCCTGGCGGAGATAGCTGTGCCCGCCGTGCGAGAGGCCGTATCGAAGGCGTTGAATGCTGTGCTGGCAAGGTGCTTGTTACATTCAAGTAGGTCATGCAATGCCGCTGAAAAGGGGGCGAGAGACTCCTTAGGGAGGGAGGGAGGAAGCCGCATTCTTGATGTTGGAGACACAAGAGTCCTGAAAGAGGATTTGCTGGAACTGATGGGCCGCAATACGTGCTCCGAGCATGGCCCCTTGAAATACCTTCTTGCCAATGTCGTCGAGCAATTTGTTGTCCCGGCCGGGAGGGTGGTTGGTGTGAATCCGCGAGGATTTCGCCTTCTTGAGGGCGGAAGAGACCACTATGGAGTGGTGAGGTAGCTGTGCTTTCTCGAAACCCGTCGTGGGTTGAAGGAGGTATTTGGAGTCCAGCCTCTTTGATGTGGCGCGCCCCGAGGCCGGTGTCTGCCAAAGTCTGGAGAGGCTCTCCTTCAGCTTGCGGTGTAGAGGTAGGGCCAGAGGGGTTTTAGGTACTGCAAGGTACTTGAGTACCTCTGGCTCAGCTTCCTCTGTAGTGCTGTTTTGGTTTAGACCCAGGGAGGAAGATAGCTTGCTGATAAATTTTGGGTACGTAAGATCCTCTGGAGGGGGTGGAGGTCCATCCTTCTCCGGGGATGGTCTTGCTGAGGCAGAGAGGTTCAAGCTGGCAGATCCCACCACCCCTGCCTCTGGTCCTTGTTCCTCCGCGGAGCTGTCCGGTGAGGATAAGGCAGCGGGGATATCAGGCAGCTGGTTGTCCGCAGCAGGCGTGGGAAGCAGGGGGGGGGGCTGCCGGGCGTGAAGATGATGCTGCAGCTGGAGGCTGGGGTGCTGTCTGCTGCACGAGTTGGGTCAGCAGGTTCAGAATGGCAGCATTTGATGAAGAGGATGATGAGCTTCGGTGGGAGCGGGACCGGTGCCTAGAAGAGCGGCTTCTCGAGGTCTTGTGCTTCCTTCGAGGCTGAGAGCAGCTGCTGGAGTCCGAAGAGGAGCCTGAGCGGTCCCTGGCTCGTTTGTGCCCTTTGCGGTCTCGAGGGCGTGCATCGGAGGAGCGGGAGTTGTCCAGTCCTCTCCGGCTGACATAGGAGTGATGCGGTTCCCCCCCCGCGATTCCGGGGTTGCTCCGGCCCACGGGTGAGAGGAGAATCACCGGCTCTTCGATGGTCCCCGGTTCCTGCGTCGCGCAGGGATGACGTTGAGCAGGCTCCATGGACGCGCAGGAGTGACGTCGTAGCATCGTCGGGTCCAGGGACGCGCAGTGATGACGTGGCAGAGCCTGGTAGGACGGCGTCACACAGGGGGAGGATCCAGACGCGACGGCGGGAGCTTCGGGCAAGACGGAGGGAGGGCACTCACCCAAGGCGCCATGATATGGTATATCCTCCACATGGTCGGGGGCCGTCGGTAATCCTCCGAAGAACAGGGTGCAGCTGTGGCCGGACACAGGCAGCGCTGCAGGTCCTGATGTGGGGCCGGGGATGGAGGCCCGGAGGGGCACATCCTGGGCCTTTGAGGTTGCCGTCGGAGTGTGTTGGAGTCCCGAAGGTTCGCCGAGCTGGCAGAGGGCACATAGATCATTGTCCGAGGAGCGCAGTTTTTTGCCACAGGGGCACCTCTTGGATCCCGGCTTGGGCATCGCTGGTGAGTGCGATGAGGAGTAGATAACTTGAAAAAGTGCAGAGAAGAGGCAGATCCGACTTGCTGGCAAGGCGGAAGAACAGGAACTGGCCAGGCTAGGGGGCGGAAACGGGAGGTGGGCTAGCAGAGAAACTTGAGAAGCACTTCCGAACTGGTACCGCCCGGAGGACGTCACCATGTGTGGCTGACGAAATCCTGCGGTCCATGGAGAAAGGTAGGAACTATGAACATTTCTCTAGCTTTGAGCAGTGCAAACAGCAGGGAAATAGTTTCTCTCCGTGTAGAGGTCAGTTCCTAAAGCCCTCTGAGTCAGACGGAGAAACAGAGTCAATGCAATTTCAAGAGCAAGGTTCAATATCTGATACAGGGGATAATTATATGGACTGTTCTTTGAATAAGTTGTTGTTTTAGGAAAATCCTAAATATCAGAGCAAACATCAAAAGGAAACGTTCTAAATATTAGCTTCCCATAAAGTTTTGTTGAAAAGAAAAAAGCTTTTGGGAACGTTTTGTACGTGTGCTGAAATCAAGCTACTGATTGCAGTTAATTGTCACCTGCTGATAGGGGAGAGCCCAGCACAAGCCGTGCACACATAGGATTAAAAAGTTCTTTTCTGTATGGAGAAAGTGAGCATTGCTTTTGTATAAAGAAGTTTCCCTCTTTGATTTGTTTTTTCCCAGCACTGCTAAGGAGTTTATTAGCAGTGGCTGAAAGAAGCCTTTCTGTTCTATAAAGGACTCTGATTCTTATTTGCATAAGATATTTCAGTTGCCTTATTTTGTGTTGAATAAAACCCTGGAGAAGTTATCTGGAAGGTGTTACCAAGCATATCTGTGTGTGGGACAATCACCCCATAAATAAACTCTAATTTTGTCTACACTCGACCAACTACAAGAGTTTTCATTATTCTAAAAAGGCAAGCTTTGTGTGAATGGACTTCAATAACAATCCTTTGCAAGACAGTTAATTTGCATACTTGCCAAGATGATGGTACCTTCATAACAAGCACCCCCTTTTACACTCACCAGGAATCGTCCAGGACGTCCTCTGATTCTGGTCATAGGTCCAAACATCCCCGGCGGGAGGACTTGTCCTCCAAAGCCTCAATGGGGATTTGGGAGGCACCCGAGTCTGGAGAGCCCATGATGCCTTGCTCTGGTACAGTGGCTCCCAGCCCCGTTCTTTAAGTGGACCAGATGAAGGTTACTTCCCCGGATCAGCGTATGCTGTCCTTGGAAAGGACCATAGCGGCTCTTCTCCAGGAACAAGCAGGAAGTCAGTCCTCACATATGGGTGACGTCGGCGCTGATGGAGCCCTCATGCGGAGCAATTCCCCAGCTTTCAAAGAAAGCCTTTGGGATTGCATCACGCATGCGCGGTCCCCTTCCCACCCAAGGGTGCCATCTTGCTCAGTCTCCCTTTTTCCGCAGAGCCCAACGGATGTAGTCCAACTTCCCTGGCGGAAAAAGTGCGTCAAAATTACTGAAGATTCTCTTCTTCAGCCCGGTCCAATGCCGGTTCCCCTTCCCTCCTCGGTTTGGTACACCGGTATCAAGTCCGGTTACTCTTTTTCAGTTTTTGCCCTTAGTGGCTAGCGTTTGTGCTCTTTTTTTTCTTTTTCACTGGCAGCCCGGTCGTTAGACCTCGCAGGGTCCCTTTTTCCCCCCATGGCTGCCAGCGGGTTTAAAAAGTGTGATCGGTGTAAAAGATTAATGTCTCTCACCAACACACATGACAGATGTTTCAGCTGCCTCAGGCCTGACCATGACCCAAAGGTCTGTGGCCCGTGTGGCAAGATGTCTTCCAAGGCACTTAGAAGTAGGCAGCAGCAGCATGAAAGGATTTTCTCAGAGTCCGCATCCACCCGGGTCCGGACCTCTTCAGAATTCTCAACGTCTCGGGAGCTATCTGACTCCGAGCATTGTCGGGGGTCTTCTGAGCAGGGGTCTCCCTCACGGGAACACCGGAGGAAGAAGAAACCTGTGAGGGCGGAGTCGTTGGACGCCTCTGATCGGCCTGGATCCTCGTGGGCCAGGTCGCGGAGTCCTGACCGCTGCCCCGGGTCCTCTGAGTCGGAGCAGCCTGCAAAAGGTGCCTCGCACGGAGCCGGAGACGCCGAGGAAGGTAACTGCTGTTGTCCTCGTTGACTCTCCTCCGGGAGAACCGGCGTCGGGACCCGACCCGGAGGCTGCAGAGCCTTCTGAGCTCGGTCTCAGGATGGCGACCCTGGAGCGCAGCATGTCTGCCTTCATGGATCATCAGCGGGCGCTGATGGCCGGTCTCACCGGTCTATCCGCCCCGACCACCAGGACCTCGACATCCAAGTCGACCCCGGAGGCTGAGCCGATCCTTGAGACTCTTTGGACTCGGGTCGATCCTCGGCCGGGGTCTCCCTCGACCTCCTGTTCAGGGCTGAGGTCATTGACGCCGGTGCCCATGGCGTCAAGGCGGTCGAGACCGAAGCCCTCTCGGCCGGAGCCCATCGATTCCTCCTCAGAGGACTCGGCATGGAAAATGGAAGATGAGGAGTCCCCGGACACCCACCGGACCCGGTATGTCCCATCGGACTCACTGGGTTCCGAGCCTCTGAGAAGTCCCCCCCCCCCCCCCGGAGGATACCCGGTTCTTGGACTTTGTCAGGGACATGGCCAACCTGGTTCTCGGACTTTGTCAGGGACATGGCCAAGGCTTTTGCATTCCCGGCGGACTCCGAGGAGGAGCCTCGAGCCGAGGAGCTCAAAGCCCTCCAGTATGACTTTCCCCCTCGGGAAGCCCTTAATGGTACCAGTTCCTCCGATATTGGAACGGCTGATGCTCCGCATGTGGGAGTCACCGGCCTCGATGCCGGTTCTCAGCAAGCGGGTCGATTCCATCTATCGAGTCCGCAAGAGCCCTGGGTTCCAGAAAGCACAGCTGCCGCACAACTCCATGGTTGTGGAATCGGCCATGCACAGGCTCAAGAGCCAAAAAACACACTCCTCAGTGCCTCCTGGCAGGGAAGCCCGGAACCTGGACGCCCTCGGCAGAAAGTGCTACCAGGGCTCGATGCTGTCATGCCGAGTCCAAACATACCAGCTGTACATGGGCATGTATTTGCGGGACCTGGCAAAGGAGATTGCTGGGTTCTCAGCTGGCCTCTCCGAGGAACCCTTGCAGCGCTTCAAGAACTTGTTCACTGGGATTCGGGCATGCTCGAAGTTTGTCTCGAGCAGCCTATGACAGCTTCGAGGCCTCGGTCCGAGTAGCCGCAGCCAGTATCGGTGCCCGCCACTAGGCGGGGCTAATGTCATCGGACCTGGACCCATGGGTTCAGGACAAGTTGGTCGATGTCCCTTGCCGGGGTGACAACCTCTTTGGCAAACCCATGACTGAGAAGGCTGCTGAAATCGAGTCCGAGTACTTGACCCGGACAAGACTATCCAAGAAGACTTCTGCCCCTTCTAAAAAGAAGGGTTTGGATAAAAAGCCCTTTTTCCCGAGGAAAGGTGCTGCTTACCGCAACTACCCCACTCAGCAGACCTCCCCAGCTCGCCCACAGGGGCAGCAGGCCAAGGGACAGGGGTATGGCCCGCGTAAGCAGAAGACCCCCAAGCCTCCCGCCCCGGCTCCGACCCAGCCGGGAGAGGGTTTTTGATTGCCAAAGCATAGTGTCTCTCCAACCAGGGGTGAGGTCCTGCACAGGAGGAAGGCTGAGCCTATACTCCCACAGGTGGCTAGCAATCACCACGGATACCTGGGTCCTTCAAATAGTCCAAAGGGACTATTTGCTCCACTTCAACCAGGTACCTCCCTCCTACTCGCCAGGAGAGCCTCTCAGACCCCCCTCTACACAGGGACTTCCTCTTGCAGGAGTTGGCCGGTCTTCTAGAGGATCAGGCGGAGGAACCGGTGCCCCACCACCTGCAGGGATAGAGCTTCTACTCCAGGTATTTTCTGATACCAAAGAGAAAAGGGGGCCTCAGACCCATCCTCGACCTGCGAAACTTAAACAAGTTCCTGGTAAGGGAAAAGTTCAAGATGCTTTCCCTTGGAATATTGCTGCCTTACCTTTACCAGGGAGATTGGCTATGCTCCTTAGACCTGAAGGATGCCTACACGCACATCCTCATACATCCAGACCACAGACAATATTTCAGATTTGTAGTGGGAGGAAACCATTTTCAGTACAGAGTACTACCATTTGGCCTAGCCTCTGCTCCTGGCAATAGTGGTGGCCTTCCTCAGGAACCAAGGGATTTTTGTCTTCCCTTACCTGGACGACTGGCTCATCAGGGCCCAGTCGCCTCAGGAGGCCCAACAGGCCACAACTCGCACTGTTAACATGCTACAGCATTTAGGCTTTGTCATAAATCAAGCAAAGTCCACTTTGCTTCCCACTCAAAACTTAAGAGTTCATAGAAGCAAGACTAGACATCCTTCAGGCAAGGGCTTACCTGCCGGAGGACAGGGCACAGAGGCTTCTGGTGCTGGTGCACCAAGTCAGCCACAAGTCTCAGATCTCAGCGAGACACTTTCTATGCCTCCTGGGCCACATGACCTCCACGGTACATGTGACCCCAAATGCCCGTCTCCACATGAGGACAGCTCAGTGGTGCCTCAGAGATTAGTGGACACAAGCCACCGGACGACTCCGAGACAGGATCAGAGTGTCCAAACGACTGATGAAGTTGTTGGCGTGGTGGCTTCAGCCACCCACTGCTCGAGGGAGTGCCTTTTTAGCCTCCCTTGCACACAAGAGTGCTGACAGCAGATGCCCCCCTGCTGGGCTGGGGAGCCCATTGCCAGGGATCATGCACTCAGAGGTTGTGGTCTCTTCAGGAGAGTACACACCAGATCAACCTCTTAGAGCTTTGGGCGATTTGCCTAGCTCTTCAGACCTTCTCTCGTGTTCTCTCACATCAGTCTGTCTTGGTGCAGACCGACAAGCAGGTAGCAATGTTCTACGTGAACAAGCAGGGAGGTACAGGGTCCTGTCTCCTATGTCAGGAAACACTCGACCTCTGCTCCTTTGCAATCCGGCAGGGTATGTCTCTCTAAGCAGTTTACCTGCCAGGTCAGGAGAACTTCCTAGCAGACAAGCTAAGCAGGATTCTTCAGCCTCACGAATGGCAACTGAATCCGGAAGTGGCCCAACAGATCTTCTACTGCTGGGGGCATCCGTCCATAGATTTTGCTAGTCCGCAAAATCACCAGTTGCCCAGCTTTTGCTCCAGACAGCCACACCCTCAGAGGGTGGCTGCAGATGCTTTTCTGATCTCCTGGTCAGGGGGCCTCATGTATGTGTTTCCTCCCACGCCTCTGGTGGCCCGGACTCTCTTCAAAATCCTTCAGGACAAGGCCTCTGTTATTCTGGTAGCCCCCAGATGGCCAAGACAGCCTTGGTTTCTGCTTCTCCTTCAGCTGGCAGTGGAGGCCCCACTCCCTCTGGGGACGCAGCCCGACCTCCTGTCCCAGGAGCAGGGCTCGCTTTCACATCCCAACCTCAGGTCCCTCAACCTGATGGCATGGCTGCTCCTCTCCTGCTACCTAAGAATGTTGAAGTGTTACTGGCCTCAAGGAGACAGTCCACTAGGAAATCCTATGCCTTCAGGTGGCGCAGGTTTGAGATGTGGTGTACCCAGCACAATGAAAACCCTTTCTCTTGCCTTGTACCAGTGGTGCTGCAGTACCTGCTTCACCTCTCAGAATTAGGTCTTAAGTCTGACTCTGTCAGGGTCCACCTGAGTATTTGTCAGCACACCACTCTCCATTAGAAGGACAACCTCTTTCGGCTCACCCCTTAGTGTCCAGATTCTTTAGAGGTCTACTTCTACTAAAACCCCAGGTTCATCCCCCGGCACCCAAGTGGGATTTGAATGTGGTCTTGGAGCAGCTTATTCGCCCACCTTTTGAGCCGATGTCTACTTGCCATCTGCGCTTCCTCTCCTGGAAGGTGCTGTTCCTGGTGGTACTCACATCTGTCAGACGAGTGAGTGAGCTGCAAGCTCTTGTTTTGGATAGACCATACACAAGGTTTTATAGGAACAGAGTGATCCTTCGCACCCACCCCAAGTTTTTTCCGAAAGTGGTCTCTTCGTTCCACCTCAACCAAGAGGTGGTTCTTCCAACCTTCTTTCCCAGACCGCATGCCAGCCGGGCAGAGGCGGTCCTGCGTACCCTCGATTGTAAGAGGGCGTTGGCCTTCTACCTATAGCGTACGCGGGGACATCAAAGGGCTACTCAGCTCTTCGTCTCTTATGACCCCAGTAGGCTGGGGCTACCTGTCTCCAAGCGCACATTGTCCACCTGGGTGGCAGACTGCATTGCCTGGGCATACAGGGTGGCCAACCTCCCCTTGCAGGGTTGAATCACGGCCCACCGTGTCAGGGCTAAGGCCGCATCAGTGGCTCACTTCCGCTCTGTTCCGCTGGCAGACATCTGCCAGGCCACCACCTGGTCTTCGGGCCAGACTTTTGCAACCCATTACTGCTTGGATAGGGAGTCCCGATGGGACAGTGCTTTCGGCCAGGCGGTACTCCGTAACTTATTTGAGGTATAGGCAACACCTACCCTCCGGCCCTTTGGTGTCAGGCTACCGGAGGTGTTGAGTTCTCTGCTGAATTCCTATCACAGCTGCTGCGGCTCTTCTAGAGGGAGCCATTTTTCAGCTATGGGTTCTCGGTAGCCTATAGTTAGGGAGACCCATATGTGAGGACTGACTTCCTGCTTGTTCTTGGAGAAAGCGTAGTTACTCAACTGTAACAGGTGTTCTCCAGGGACAGCAGGAATCGGTCCTCATGACCCTCCCTCCACCCCTGGAGTTGCAGTCTTATTTCATTTTGCCGTCTCTTTAGCTATGTCATTTGACTGAGCAAGATGGCACTCTTGGGCAGGAAGGGGACCACGCATGCATGATGCAATCCCAAAGGCTTTCTTTGAAAGCTGGGGAATTGCTCTGCACGAGGACTCTGTCGGCGCTGACGTCATCCATATGTGAGGACTGATTCCTGCTGTCCCTGGAGAACACCTGCAGATTGGAGGATCGCCAACACCTGCAGATTGGAGGATCGCCAATGTAACACCAATTTTTAAAAAGGGTTCCAGGGGTGATCCGGGAAACTACAGACCGGTGAGCCTGACATCAGTACCGGGAAAATGGTAGAAACCATCATAAAGAATAAAATTAATCAGCATGTAGATAGTCATGACCTAATGGGACTCAAAGCAATAAAATTCATTCAATTTACTTTTATATAACCACAGCTCAATGATGTTACCTTGCCAATGGTCTCAGATAAACGGTAAAGTTTTGACACTTATTTATGGGTAATGAACCTCTCCCATGTAGGGTCCGTTCACATCAATGACCTCAGGCAAGTATATTTTGAATTATTTATCTAATATATTGCTCTTTTCTTATTTTTATAAATGTTATTTTCTTATTTTAAAATAGCTTTCACCACTCTACTTATCTTATGTAGAATGGCGTCGGCAAATGCCCCTTTTCATTTACAAACAAAGGAAGAACCCCAACGCCTCAATCTTCTAAGCGCTCCGGCGTTTCTTCAATTGGGTTTTTCAAGGGGATGAAATGTATTGCTTCTTATCAGGGACCATTTAAACATTCATTTTCTTCAGTATTCTTATGTTTTATTCTTTGTACTATAGCAACACAAACACAAACAGCAGTATTACGTGGTTAAAGCACTTAGATATATAAACTTTTCTCAGTGCATACATCACATTTCTCTCACAATACCTTTTAATAGTTTTCCGGTTTCGTTAACTCTTACCGGTAACGATCTCCTGTCTTTTCTGAACTCCGAGTTTTGGGACGCCACACATGCGTACTAACTTATGTTTAAATACCCTTCTTAGCAGCTAGTTCATTGGAGCCTCTCAAATGCACGCTAACCAATCAACGTTAACATTTAACCCTTCCGGTTGAACTGTTCGGAGTCGATGAATCCACCATTGTTCTCGATAAGAAAGCCTTTGTTCCTGTGATTTACCTTGTGATCCTTGCATTACTGCTTCTATACACCAGCATCGTAGCATTTCAAAATTATGGCCAAAGTCTAAACAGTGCTATACAATGGGGGCTTCTATCCGTCTACATCTTAATCTGCTTTGATGTTCCTTCAAACGGGTTTTTAAAGCTCGAATCGTTTTCCCAATGTACAGCAAAGAACACGGGCAACGAATTGCATAGACTACTGATTTTGATTCACAATCAGTGACTTGTCTCAAGTAATATCTCTCGCCTTTATGAGTGAACTCTGAAATTTCCAACGTGATTTGACAAATATTACAGTGACCACATTTCATATGTTTTCCTACTTTTGCGCTCGTTGGAATCCAATCCAGTGGTCTTAATACAGTAGGAGATAGATATTCTTTTAAACTTTTGTTTCGTTTCCATACACACCGCACTGTTTTATCTTTTAATCCTGGTACTACTTCCAAAATTGCTGTGTGTTTTTTTATAATCTTTTGAATTTTTATACTCAGAGGTGAATAAGTAGTAACTAAATATCTCCAGGAACAAGCAGGAATAAGTCCTCACTTATGGGTACGTCGGAACCGACGGAGCCTGCGCGGGAAAGCTCCCCAGCTTCCCAGAAAGGAAGCCTTTGGGGCCTCCCACTGCACATGCGCGCTGCCTTCCCGCCTTCCTTACCAGCTCTCCTCAGTTTCTCTTTTTCCGCGGAGCCAGCAGGTCGTGTTCCTGTCACCGCTGAAGAAATTGTTATTTTAGTTTCTTTCTTTAGACCGCATACCTGCCTTCCCCATACCGAAACCGGTACCGCCGGTCTCTCTTTTCTTTTCTTTCTTAACTTGGTGACTTCTGTTAGGCCTCAGGCCTACACAAAATCTCCTCATGGAGAAACCAGCTCCTGGTTTCAAGAAGTGTACCAAGTGTAGTGCTGTTATTTCTGTTACAGACACCCATGACTGGTGTCTTAAATGTTTGGGGCCTGACCACTCCATTTCGGACTGCCCATCCTGCTCCCAGATGTCTAAACGTGGTTTGCAGAAACGGGCCAACAAATTTCATATGCTGTTTGCTTCAGATAATCCAGCATCACAGTCATCCAGGTCTTCCTCTCCGGATGGATCTCAGGTAACCAAACCTTCTTCGGGCAGGTCCTCAAAGAGCAAATCTCCTTCAAAGCATCGAGAGGCTCTCAATTTTGAATCTGAGGACCATGCCCCAGCCAAACAACCCCGGCGGGAAGCTCTGGCTTCCAAAGCACCATCTATGGGGTTACAGGTTGACATCGATGGCACGGCCTCGACCGATCACCTGTTAGACTGCTCTGGGGTACCGGCCCATGCCGGTACCGACATCCAGGCAACAGTGGCGTCTATGGACAATACTGTTCAGACCATGCAGCAGGCCATCCTGGCTTTCATTAAGGCTGCGACGCCCTCGGTACCGCATCCAGCGGTTCCGGGTCCGGTTCCGGTACTGGCTTCCATACCGGAACCGAGGCCATCGTCTTCCAAACGCAGATCGGTGCATGCCGGATCCAGGTTTTCACCCGATATCGATCCCATGCCCGGTACGCCCGATGTCGATACCGACCGGTATGCGTATCGTGCGTTGGAAGCGAATAGAGGATACTCTGATTCCTCTGAGGATTTTGACTCCTCTGATGACTCTGATGAGCTCTCTCTTCTTCCTGAAGAGCCTTCTTCCCCAAAGAGGAGAATGTCTCCACCAGAGGATTTGTCCTTTCAAGACTTCATTATAGAAGTAGCTAAAGGACTTTCTATTACTACATCCTCTGAGAAAGAACCTAGATCAAAGAAATTGGATATTTTAGGATACCCTAAGGTTCCTAAAGAGGCAGTTACCCTGCCTATCCATGAAATCCTTCAAGAACACTTGATGGACTTATGGGAGGCTCCTCTAACATTGTCTCCTCATTCTCGTAGGTTGGACACCATGTACCGGGTCCCTCCTCCTGGTTTTCAAAAAACTCAGCTGCCTTACCATTCCATTGTGGTGAAGTCTGCGCTGAAAAACATTAAGAGTACCAGAAGGCACTCTTCTACCCCTCCAGGGCGAGAATGTAAGACCCTAGACTCTTTTGGTAGGAAAATCTTCCAGGCTAGTATGCTTATAGCCAGGATTAATTCATACAGTCTGTATATGGGCATGTTTCTAAGGGAACTTGCCCTAAAGGTAAAGCATTTTGCCCCCTTTATCCCTGAAGATAGAAAGGAGGAGTTCATTTCTTTAATGAAACAGCTTCTAGATGTTTCTAAGTTCTCCAACAGAGCAGCCTTTGATTCCTTTGAGGGTGCCGGTAGAGCTTCGGGCATTGCCATTGCAGCCTGACGACTTGCTTGGCTCCAGGCCTCTGACCTAGAACCCTGGGTCCTAGATGGCTTACGGAATCTGCCCTGTACAGGTGAGAACTTATTTGGTAAAGACTGGCAAATTAAAGCCACTCAAATGGACGCAGAAAATGCTACCTTAGATAGACTTTCTAAGTCTACCTCTACTCCTGCCAAGAAAAAGTCTTTCAAGAGGCCTTACTACAAGAAGGCCAGATTTTCCACAAATACTGGCCAACAATCTTCTCAGCCTCGCTTTGCTGCTAAACGTCAGCAGCCTAAACAGGCAAGGTCAAAGCCTGCAGTGTCCACCACTCCTCAGCAGGCTCAACCCCCTCAGGGGTTTTGACTTGCCCCTAGAGAACTTAACCTTTCTGGCTCTAGAACAACCAGAGCCCCTCACCATTCCCGGAAGGTTAGCTCACTTTGCTCCCAGATGGGGGCAAATTACATCAGAGCAATGGACCCTCTCTATCATCAGAGAGGGCTACAAACTTCATTTTTCCAACCTTCCTCCATATACCATGGTGAGGCACTTCAATTCTCCCCCATCTCTCCTGGGCCTGTTGGGTCAGGAAGTCTCTTTTCTCCTTGCCCAAGGGGCAATAGAAGAGGTTCCTCTTCTTCAACAAGGGACAGGATTCTACTCCCTTTATTTTCTCATACCAAAGAAGACAGGGGGATTCAGACCTATCCTAGATCTGAGAGAATTGAACAAATTTCTGTACAAGGAGAAATTCAAAATGCTTTCTCTAGGCATTCTCCTTCCATACCTTCAGAGTCAGGATTGGCTTTGTTCTCTAGATCTCAAGGATGCGTACACACATATACTCATCCACCCATCCCACAGAAAATATCTAAGATTTCTGTTTCAGGGAAAACATTTCCAGTACAGAGTACTTCCCTTCGGTCTAGCCTCTGCTCCAAGAGTGTTCACCAAATGCATGGCAGTTGTTGCCGCATTTCTAAGAGGTCTGGGAATTTTTGTATTCCCATATCTGGACGACTGGCTCATCCGAGCTCCATCTCAGTCAGAGGCCCAGATTTCCCTGGACCGCACAAGGCACATTCTGTAGTATCTGGGACTGGTGGTAAACCTTCCCAAGTCTCAACTTATCCCTACTCAGTCTCTGGAATTCATAGGGGCCCAGTTGGACACCACCACTGCAAGGGCCTACCTACCTCAAGTCCGGGGCCAACGTCTGGTGTGCTTGGCCTCCCAAGCTCAGTCCAGCGGTCACTTGACAGCCAGAGAAATGCTGCGACTTCTGGGCCACATGGCCTCCACGGTACACGTGGTGCCCTACGCTCGTCTTCATATGAGAGCAGCTCAATGGACCTTGGCCACCCAGTGGACTCGGGCATCAGGAGCGCTCTCCGACCAAATACTCACCTCAAAGCGTCTGTTTTGGTCCCTCCAATGGTGGATATCCACCAAGAATCTGTTGTTGGGGGCCCCCTTCCAACCTTTGTTGCCCCAAGCAACCCTCACAACAGATGCCTCCCAAACAGGGTAGGAAGCCCATCTTCAACACCTCTCCACTCTGGGTGCTTGGTCTCCACAAGAGACCACCCTTCACATCAACCTCCTGGAACTGCGAGCAATCTTCTTTGCCCTCAAAGTCTTCCATACCCTCCTTGTCAACCTGACCGTCCAAGTCCATACAGACAATCAGGTGGCCATGTTCTACATAAACAAACAAGGAGGGACAGGCTCTCTGTCGCTTTGCAACGAAGCTCTCAGATTATGGGCCTTCGCCAGAGAGCATCAAATTCATCTTCTGGCAGTGTATCTTCCAGGGGTTCAAAACTCTCGGACAGACAGACTCAGTCGAGTTCTGCTTCCACACGAATGGTCCCTACATATGGACCAGATACGCAGAATCTTTCAGGAATGGGGAACCCCGGACATAGACCTCTTTGCAAGTCCGTGGAATGCCAAACTTCCCCGGTTCTGTTCCAGGACTCCGTGTCAGGGAGCTCAGGCCAACGACGCCTTTCTCCTGCATTGGGGTCAGGAATTCCTATATGCCTTTCCACCCATTCCTTTGATTTCCAAGACTCTGTTCAAACTCCAGAGGGATCACGGATTGATGATCCTCATAGCTCCACGCCAAGTGTGGTTCCCTCTACTTCTGCATCTCTCCCAGGGGACCCTCCCTGGACCTGGGAGCTGCGCCACACCTTCTGTCTCAAGAGGAGGGGACTTTGTGGCACCCAAACCCCATGTCCCTACACCTCAGAGCTTGGTTACTGAAGGCCTAAGCCTTCATGACTTCAATCTTTCTCAACCAGTGAAAGATATCCTTCATGCCTCTAGGAAACCCTCCACGAGGCGTTCCTATGCTTTCAAAAGGAAACGCTTTTCCATTTGGTGTGCTCAACAGGGTCTTGACCCTCTAGCACTTCCTTTGAATTCTCTATTAGACTATCTCCTGCATCTTTCTAATGCAGGCCTTAAGACGAATTCAGTACAAGTCCATTTGAGTGCTATTGCAGCATCTTTAAAACCTATAAATGGATAACCTGTCTCCTCTCATCCTCTTATTGCAAGGTTCATGAGAGGCCTGACTCTAACTAAACCTCCCATCCGGCCTTCTCCGGTAGCATGGGATTTGAACCTAGTTCTAGGTCAGCTTATGAAGCCACCTTTTGAACCGTTGGTTTCTACCTCCTTGAAATTTCTTTCCTGGAAGGTCCTTTTCCTTATTGCAGTCACTTCGGCTCGCCGCATCAGTGAACTACAGGCCTTAGTGGCTCATCCACCTTATACCAGGTTTCATCATGATAAGGTGGTCCTTAGGACGAATCCCCACTTTATGCCCAAAGTGGTCTCGCCTTTTCATCTTAATCAAGAGGTATATCTACCTGTCTTTTTTCCGGCTCCTCATGCATCCAGTGCAGAGAGGAACCTTCATACTCTAGGTTGTAAAAGAGCTCTTGCCTTTTACCTCAACAGGACTCAGCCACATCGAAAGTCTTCCCAGCTTTTCGTGGCTTTTGATCCTTCTCATTTGGGACTTCCAGTCTCTAAACGTACACTTTCGAATTGGATTGCTCAGTGTATTTCCTTTGCTTACCAGAGTAAAAACATTTCTCTGGAAGGCCATGTCACAGCTCACAATGTGAGAGCCATGGCCACTTCTATGGCTCATCTTCACTCTGTATCCATAGATCAGATCTGTCGAGCAGCCACCTGGGCCTCGGTTCATACCTTCACAGCCCATTACTGTTTGGACAAGGACTCCCGCCGGGATGCCTTGTTTGGTCAGGCTGTCCTCAAACACCTGTTCCATACTTGAACAACTCCTGCCCACCTTCCCTGGATGGATGCCTGAGATCCATACGAAGATGGTGAACCCTTGGGAGGGGATCTCCCAGGCATCTTAGCTAGGGAGTCCCCATAAGTGAGGACTTATTCCTGCTTGTTCCTGGAGATAGCACAGTTACTTACCTGTAACAGGTGATCTCTGGGAACAGCAGGAATTAGTCCTCACAACCCACCCACCTCCCCTAGGAGTTGTATCTTCTATCTATCTTCCTTTCCTCTCTCTATTGTCTCAGCTATAAACTCGAACTGAGGAGAGCTGGTCAGGAAGGCGGGAAGGCAGCGCGCATGTGCAGTGGGAGGCCCCAAAGGCTTCCTTTCTGGGAAGCTGGGGAGCTTTCCCGCGCAGGCTCCGTCGGTTCCGACGTACCCATAAGTGAGGACTAATTCCTGCTGTTCCCAGAGATCACCTGTTACAGGTAAGTAACTGTGCTTTATATTATGATCCTCCAGTTCCTTAACAGATTTTTCTCTTGAGAGTAACAACAGCTCTCTATTATTGTATAGGGCCCGACGATAAGCACGATAGATTACTGCTGGTGGATAACCTCTACTCAAAAAGCTCTTCTTGAGAAATTTAGAGGCCTGTTTATATTCTGTTATTGTAGAACAGTTTCTCCGATACCGTAAAAACTGTGATATCGGAAGACCGTCTTTTAATCCTGTAGGGTGGGCACTTGAATAGTGTAGAAATGTATTCCTGTGAGTAGGTTTACGAAACACTGTTTTCCAACCATCAAAATCACGTATAATTAAAATATCTAGATAAGTGATTGTTGTTTATGACTCTCAAAAGTAAATATTAAATTCTTATCACAATGGCACAAAATGTAGCTGCCAGGGTCATAATGAAGAAAAATCTAAGTGACCACATCACACCAGTGCTAATTCAATTACACTGGCTACCCATAACAGCTCGAACAAAATACAAAATACTAACAACCACCTTCAAACTCATCCACAACTTAGCACCTTCCTTCCTCAACAACCTAGTAAGATCGCAACCTCCTACCCGAAACAGAAGAACCCACAATTCCAACATCCTTCACACTCCAACAGATATAAGATCTGCCAAAGCTAACACCAGCCACAGGGCTTTCTCATATGTGGCACCAACACTGTGGAACCAACTCCCACCAGAACTACGAGCAAGCAATGACCTTCTAGACTTCAGAAAGAAACTCAAAACGCACATTTTCCAATCTCATTTCAACCTGAACTAAATCCACAGATGGAGCAGCCCCTGACCACTGTGGCCAAAAAGCTTATCCTGTATATATGTATTTATGTATATATGTAAATGAACTCCCCCATAGCTAAGAAGTGTTAACTCTGTATGATGTGCTTTTCTGACAATCTGTATGTAAACAAAATTTGTACCTGCCTTGATTCGGCAGTTTCACAATAGTAATCCTACCCGCTTCTGATCGCTGGAAGGAGCGGGCTACAAATGCTTGCTAAATAAATAAAAAATAAATCACAGGTATTTAACCATTCTACAAAAGTATGTATTTCTGTTTGAGGCCCCTGCCATAGCATAAAACTGTCGTCAATATAACGATGCCAAGATTTTATATGAACCGAAAAAGGAGACGACGGCAGAAATTGTTTTTCAAAAGCGCTCATATACAAATTCGCTATAGAGCTATATATGGACACAGGCCTCTGGGAGCCTCTGGGACAAAGTCTGTGACCCACCCAGTTGGTGGACTCTCTGACCTGGTGGCAGACTCTCCAATGTCTCGAGGCGGGGATGCCTTTTCAAGCCCCGAGCCCCTTAAGGGTCCTCACCACGGATGCCTCCCTGCTTGGCTGGGGACCCAGGGCAACTGGTTGCAGGATGAAAGTATCCAGCAGATCAACCTCCTGAAACTACAGGCCATATACTTAGCCTTCTGAGCTTTCTGCCACTGCCTCCGTCACCAGCCGGTGTTTGTCCAGATGGACAATCAGATGGCGATGATCTATGTGAATAAACAGGAGGGCATGGGGTCTCATGCCCTTTGCTGAGAGACGGTGGTCCACTGCTCCTATGCAGTCCGACAGGGTATACTCCTGCGGGCAGTATACCTGCCAGGCCAGAACAACTACTGGCTGACAGATTGAGCAGGGTCCTCCAACCGCACAAGTGGCAGCTGGACCCCAGTGTGGCCCTCCAGCTCTGGAGAGAACCCGTGATGTACCTGTTCGCCAGTTCGGACAACTACCAGTTGCCCCACCTCTGCTCCCGGCAGGCCCATCCCTCCAAGGGTGGCGGCGAATGCGTTCTTTGTCTTGTGGTCTGAAGGCCACATGTACGCCTTCCCTCCGACACCACTGATTGTCAAAACCTTGTTCAAGACCCTCCGTGACAAGGCCTTACTCATCCTGATAGCCCCTTGATGGCCCAGGCAACCATGGTTCCCACTACTTCTCTGATTATCAATGGAGACCCCCATCCCGTTGGGGAACTTTCCAGGACTCCTGTCTCAGGAGGGAGGCTCTCTTCTGCGCCCCAACCTGTTGTCCCTGTCACTGATGTTGTGGCTGCTGAAAGGGTGACCCTAGCCCCTTTCAACCTCTTGTGTGAGGTGCAGTTGATCCTACTGGCCTCTTGTAAGGCTTTCACAAGGAAAGCTTATGCTCTCAATTGGCACAGGTTTTCAACTTGGTGTGCAGAGCACAGGATAGACCTGTTCTCCTGCCCGGTGGGATTGGTGTTACAGTACCACTTTCATCTCTCGCAATCCGAGCTTAAGTCTAACTCCATCAGGGTGCGCCTCAGTGCCCTGGTGGCGCACCACCACCCAGTGGATGGCAAACCCCTCTTGGTCCAGCCACTGGTGATCCACTTCCTAAGGAGTCTGCTCTTATCGAAGCCCCCGGTTCGTCCTCTGGAGACCTAGTGGGACCTTAATGTGGTATTGGGGTAGCTCACTAGCCCGCCTTTTGAGCCTCTGGCTACATGCCATCTATGATACCTCTTGTGAAAAGTGGCGTTTCTGGTCGCACTCGCCTCCGCTCGCAGAGTCGGCGAGCTTCAGGCCTTAGTGGCGGAGGCTATACCAAGTTCTATAAGAACAGGGTGGTGCTCTGCACGCACCCTAAATTCCTTCTGAAGGCGGTATCTTCCTTCCATCTCAACCAGGAAGTGGTACTTCCTACCTTCTTTCCAAGACCTCACACCAGTAGGGGTGAGACGGTCCTTCACACTCTGGACTGTAAGAGGGCATTGTCCTTCTATATCCAGTGTACTCGGGGCCACCGCAAAGCTGCTTAGTTTTTCATCTCGTATGACCCCAGTCGTCTGGGGGAGTTGTTGACCAAACATACACTGTCTATCCGGGTGGCGGACTGTATCACCCTTGCCTATAGGCAGGCGGAACTCCCGCTGGAAGGCCGTGTCACGACGCATCGTGTCAGGGCCATGGTGGCCTCAGTGGCAAACCTGCGCTCTGTCCTGATGGTGGACATCTGCCGGGCTGCCACCTGGTCCTAAGTCCATACCTTTGCAGGAGATTACTGCCTGGAATGTGAGTCCCGATGGGACAGTGCCTTTTACCAGGCTGTGCTCCTGTAATCTTTTCGGTTTTTAGGCAACTCCTATCCACTGACCCTTCTATGTTTAGGCTACTGGAGTGCTGGTTTCACCAGACACAGGTGTCCTACTGTAGTCTATAACTATGGACTCAATTGCTGCTGCTCGCGCCTCCCCTGAGGGAGACCATGTTTTTTTGCTATGGGCTTTTGGTAACCTGTAGCTGGGGAGTCCCATATGTGAGGACTGACTTCCTGCTTGTTCTCGGAGAAAGCGTAGTTACTCACCTGTGACAGATATTCTCTGGGGACAGCAGGAATTGGTCCTCACAACCCTTCCTCCTCCCCTTAAAGTTGCTTCTTTACCATCTTTTATTTTTGCCATCTTTTAGCTCTGTCATCTGACTGAGCAAGATGGCACCCTTGGATGGGAAGGGAATCACGCATTCGTGGTAGCATCTCCTAAAGGCTTTCTTTGAAAGCTAGGGGAATGCTTCCGCGAGGGCTCCATCGGTGCCGACGTCACCCATATGTGAGGACTGATTCCTGCTGTCCCGGAATACACCTGTTACAGGTTGAGTAACTGTGCTTTGGTACAGGGCCCGGTATGGGCACAAACCATGGAACTTCCCTGGTTTACACAGCGATTATCCAAGAGTATCAAAGAGCATCTCTGCCGCTCAGGACACCATTGACACTCTCTGACATCGGATTCGGAAACTTCCAATTCCAGTCACCGATCCCTCGATTCTGAGGACCTCCAGGACATCGTCTCGAAGCCCTCTCCACCGTCCATTAGCACTCGCCGTAAATCCCCTCCTGAAGACATGTCCTTTCAGGAATTTATCCAAGACATGGCGGCTGGCCTTTCCATCCCGGCAGTATCGGAACCGGAAACGAGAGAAGAGGACCTGGAGATCTCCAGTACCCCACAGCCCCGAAAGAGGCCACAATCCTCCCGGTTAGACACCATAGAGTGCTTGAATGCCCCGACTTCCAAAAACCAGTACTCCCCTGTCATTCCATGGTAGTGGAATCAACGATGTGCCGTATAAAAAGTGGGAAAAATCACGCATTCATCCCTCTGGGTAGGGAATCGAGGAATCTAGATTCCTTTGCCCGTCGCTTCTTTCAAGCATCAATGCTATCCACTAGGATAAATTTATGCATCCTTTTACATGGGAATGTTCTTAAAGGAATTTAATAAAGACTGAGAGGGATTTCTCCCCTTTTCTCAGGAGGAGAAGCCTCTAGCTTCCAGGCTATTCTGGCTCACAGAATGTTTCAAAATTTGTGAATAGAGCTGCTTTTGACGCCTTTGAGTCATTAAGCAGGGCTTCCTCTATTGCCATTGGGGCAAGGCGTCTGGCTTGGTTCCAAGCTTCTGACTTGGAACAGTGGGTCCAAGACAAATTGGGCAACATACCCTGCATTGGTAAAAACCTAGGAAGAACTGGCGGGAGAAAGTGGGAGTGTTAGAGACAGATGATACAAGACTCAAAAGGCTCTCCAGAAAGACTTCTGATCCTTCTAAAAAGGCACCTAATAAAAAACCTTTCTACCCCAAAAAGAGGAGATTCTATCCTTCATACTTTCAGCCAGCCTACCAGGCCCCACAAAAATAACAGGGCCCTAAACATGCCAAAAAGCCCAGGCTAACCAAGCCACAACCAGCCACTCAGCCAACTCCTGCCACATCCAGTTTTTGACTCTCATAGGGAACACGGCCAGCCTTCTCCTTCACGTACGAGAGCCCACCACCATCCCAGGAAGACTCTCTCATTTTGCTCAGCATTGACATTCCATCACCATGGAGCAGTGGACTCTCAACATAATCCAGAGAGGTTACCAGTTAAATTTCAGAGAGCTTCCTCCTCCCCATTTCAAGGGAGAACTTCATTCCAAACCTCCCCTAGATACACTGCTCATGCAAAAGATAAACATTCTCCTTTCCCAAGGAGCCGCAGAACTAGTTCCAACAAACCAACGGTTCAAAGGCTTCTATTCCCCCTACTTCCTTATTCCAAAAAAGTCAGGAGCCACAGACCTATTCTGAACCTCAGAGAGGTGAACAAATTCCTCGTCAAGGAGAAATTCAAAATGATCTCTCTGGGAACCCTTTTTCCCTAACTATAGGAACAAGACTGGCTTTGTTCCCTATACTTCAAAGAGGCCTACACTCACATCTTGATACATCCAGACCACAGACAGTATCTTCGCTTCACCTGTCAGGGCACCCATTACCAATACAGGGTCGTTCCTTTCGGTCTGGCATCCACACCAGTAGTCTTCACAAAATGCATGGCTGTTGTAGCAGCTGATTTTTGGAGCAGCAAAGTCTTCATCTTCCCTTACTTGGACGACGGGCTCATAAAGGCAGACTCTCCTGGAGAACTCTGCTCATCTCGACAAAAACCTTTTCACTTCTGCAGTACCTGGGCTTTGTGATAAACTTCCCAGAGTCCCAACTCACTCCAACACAGATTTCATAGGAGCCGTTCTGGACACAACAGAGCTTTTTCTCTCTTTGGATCACATGAACAGGTTAGTGCAACTAGTCAGCAACATATGCCAACAACAGACAGCTATGGCTTGATGTTTGAAATCCCTCCTGGAAATCATGACCTCCACAGCGCACGTGATCCCTTATGCGAGACTTCACATGCATCAGACACAATGGACCCTTTCAACCCAGTGGACCTAGTCCACACGGCCCTTCGGGATGTCATCCAGATTATACCACCCATGGCCCAATCTCTCCTGTGGTGGTGCACCTCAGCAAACCTTCTCTTAGGGTCACCTTTTCGGACACCCCTACCTCAGCATACACTGACAACAGATGCCTCCAAGCATGGTTGGGGAGCACATCTGGATTCCTTATCCATACAGGGCTTGTGAACAACCAGGAATCCATGCAGCAGATAAATCTACTCAAGCTTAGTCAGGACAGACAATCAGGTGGCTTTGTTTTATATAAGCAAATGGGGGAGGGGGGAATGGGCTCCCTACCCCTATGTCAAGAAAGCCTACAAGCTCTGGGAGTTCACCATCCTCCACCACATTCAACTCCGTACATTCCAGGAGAATCCAATCTCCTAGCAGACAAGCTGAGTCAGATCTGCAACCCCACAAATGGTCTTTAGACCCAACAGCAGTAGCAAAACTGTTCCACATGTGGGGAACACCAGTGACAGACTTCTTTGCCACTCCGCAGAACACTCAACTTCCTCAGTTCTGCTCCAGAGTTCTGTCCAGACTCAGCCTGGCGTCAGATGCCTTTATGATCCACTGGGGTTGGGGACTCCTCTATGCGTTTCCACCCATTCCCTTCATCTCAAAGAGCCTCCTCAAGCTATGATTCTCAAAGCCCCATGCTGGCCATGTCAACCTTGGTTTCCCCTTCTACTTCATCTAATGGAAACATCACCAATCCCACTGGGTTCCAGGCTGGGTCTCCTATCTCAAGACAATGGAGCCATCTCCACCCCACTCTGCAGTCCCTTTGACTGACTGCATGGCTGCTAAAATTGTAATCTTCCAGGACTTGCCTTTGTCTACTGCTGTGAAACATATTCTTCTCCAGAAAGCTCTCCACCAGGAAGACCTATTCTTTCAAATGGCATAGATATGCTTCATGGTGCTCTGAGTGGTCACGAACCATTTGAAGTATCAGTACCTACGCTCCTCCAGTATCCTTTGCATTTATCTTCTCTAGGTCTTAAGACAAACTCTGTGCGAGTACACCTTAGTGCTATTTCAGTTTTCCATAAGCCTGTGGAAGGCAAACCCATCTCCACAGCTTCTCTGGTAGCATGTTTTATGAGGGGTCTTCTCCTCACTAAACCACCCATACAGCCACCACCAGTGGCATGGGATCTCAAAGTAGTAACTAGCTCAACCTTTCAACCCACTATTTGAGCTCTTAGAACCACAAATCTCCAATACTTATCCTGGAAGGTATTATTCCTCATCCCCCTGACATTGGCCAGGTGCATTAGTGAAGGCCTTAGTGGCTCATGCTTCATATACACCTTTTCATCATGACAAGGTTGTCCTTCGGACACCCCCCACACACACTTTCTTCTGAAAGTAGTATCACCTTTCCATCTTATTTATTTTTATTTATTTATTTAGTATAAATTTGTATACCGCTACTTCCAGCGATCAGCAGCGGTCTACTTGCAAGACAAACAGGGAGGATGTACAGTGCAATTTAAGCATACAGACTGATTACAGAGAGGGGAACAGTACAAATTAAGCATACAATCTGATTACATGGAGGAGGACACATAAGGTACAGTTATACCTTGATCAGAAGGGGAGAATTTAATCTAAGAGGAGCTGCAGGGTTAGAATATATACAAATATAACTTATCTTAGGGGTAGGTCAGCAGGGTGGGATAAGAAGAGGTAGATCTGTCTAGGTGATGCCGTAATGGGATTGGAAAAGGTGGGTCTTAAGCTTTTTCCTGAAGTCATTTAGGTCATTGATCTGGCGTATCTCATGAGGCAGGTGGTTCCAGAGCATGGGAGCCGAGTAAGTGAAGGCCCGGTTGCTCGTCCGTACGTTGACTGTTCTTATGCTGCTTGGTACGCAGAGGGTATTCAGGTTAGTGGTCCGTCTACTTCTGTTGAGTGGTTGTGTGGTGATGAGGTTAGAAAGGAATGAGGGGGATACTTTGTGGATGATTTTGAATGTTGTTATTAGAACTTTGTATATTATTCGAGCCGAGATGGGTAGCCAGTGTAGTTCAATCAGGACTGGTGTAATGTGATCTATTAGGTTCTTGTTCATGATAATCCTGGCTGAAACATTTTGTGTCATTTGTAGGATGTTTAGTGTTTTCTTCGGTAGACCCTGAAGGATGGCATTACAGTAGTCAAGATGAGGAATGATGAGGGTTTGAGCTACTGTTCTGAAGTCAGAGCGGTCAATGATGCTGCGTATAGGTTGCAGAACCCTCAGCTTGTGAAATATTGCTCTGTTGGTTGTCCGGAGGTGTTTGTCCATTTTTAAGTTCTCATCAATCTGTACACCTAGATATTTGATCTCTTTTTTAGAGTGATAGGAGTTATTGTTCAGTGTGATGGTTGCAGGAGGATCAAAGTCTTGTTTCCCTGATATGAACATTACTTCAGTCTTCTTGTGGTTTATCAACATATTGTTGTAATGGAGCCAATTTTGCATTTCGAGTAGGCATTCTTCTAATTGGTTGTAATTGGGATTGTTTACATCAAGTTGAGTGTAAATCATAATATCATCCGCATACAAGTGGTAGCTGATATTGAACTTTTGGAATATCATGCAAACTGGCTGTATGTAAACGTTGAATAGGAGGGAGGAGATGGCTGAGCCTTGAGGTATTCCTTGTGTTTGGGGGAAAGGCTCTGCTTGTTCGTTGTTGTAGCGTACTTGCTGCATTCGATTTGTTAGGTAGGACTCGAACCACTTTAACGGGGTTCCTGATATACCTATGGATGCAAGTCTGTGCAGGAGAGTTTGATGATGTACTGTGTCAAACGCTGCTGAGATATCTATGAATATGAGTATGTACATCTTGTTTTTGTTTTCCAGGCCCTTGATGAGGTTGTCTAGGAGTGCTATCAGCAGGGTTTCTACTCCATGGTGTGGTCTGAAACCGTATTGATGGTCATCGAGGATTTTGTTTTCATCTAGGTGGTCCTGCAGTTGCTGTTGGGTCACTTTCTCGATAATCTTTGCAAGAAAGTATATACTTGATATCGGACGGTATGAGGTTGGATCTTCTTTGTTGAGAGTTTTGTTTTTTAGTATAGACCTAATTAGGGATCTTTTCAGATGAGCAGGCATGATACCTTGCTGCAGGGATTGATTTACTATGTGCGTTATGTTGGGATATTTTTGGCTTAGGGATAGTTTTGCTCCTTCAGCTGCTATCTGTGACTGTAATCATGGCCTGCCTGCAGTTTGCACGATGAAGAAAAGAAAATGTCCTGTGGGCTATCTGAGAAAGTATATGCTACAAGAGAGCTTTGCAGAACATTTGTTGTGGGATACAGGGCCCCACAGTTATAATATGTGCAATTTCTTGTTTCGTAGATTTGATCCACTCTGCTGGACAAGGATCTAGGAGAGAAGTTGTTGTATTTAGGTTTGAGATGGTATGGGTGATGAGATTCTCATCAATTGTCTGGAACGTAGACCAACCTTCTTTCGGTTTATTGCTTGTTTCCTCGCAGTTTGGCTGATTTGTGGTAATGTCCAGGGGTTGTCGTGGGGGATTTAGTTTGATAGCATAATGATCAGCCAATTCTTGGGCCGTAATTTTGCCATTACAGTCCTGTTCGTGTAAGGGTTTTGTGAGCCCCTTAACTAGCTCAAACAGCTCTCTGGGTCTATTGATGGCCTTGTTGAGTAAGTTGGTGTGGTGCGTCTTTTTGGCAAGGTTAATCTCATGCTTGTATTTGGCTAGGAGCTCCAGGTATTCCAACTTGTGCGGATCATTTTTAGACCGTCTCCATTTTCTCTCTAATTTTCTTAATTCCTTCTTCATTTTGTGCAGCGGTGGTGTGTACCATGGTTCAGTTTTTGTCTTTGTTGGTCTGGTTAATGACTTCCATTTTGGCTCAGAAATGGCTTCTATTGAAGAGGTCCATTGTTGAATTAGGTCTTCGATGTCTGTGTTGTCCTGGGTTATGTGCTGGTAGTGATCGGACCATGGTACTTGGGTTACACAGGTTTTGGGTTGCTTTCCCTCTAATTGCAGTGGCATTTTGGGTAGGAATATCAAGTCCAGGGTATGCCCTTTATTATGGGTCTCCTCTTGTATCACTTGTTTATACCCGAGCTGGTCCATGGCTTCTAAGAAGGAGGTAGCCTGCATGTGTGGGACTGAGTTAAGATTAAGGTCACCCAGAATTATCTGGTATTTCTTAGCTGCAGTGGAGGAGATGGTTTCCAAAGCATCAGCGAGGTCTTCATGGTGCTGTGTTGGAGGTCTATACAAAAGGCATATCGCCAAGGTCCTGTTCTCCACTCTGAGAATATCGATTCCTTGGGTGGTGACTTTTGAAGTGTTTGACAACCCGAGAGCTGACTTCACAAGGATTAGGACTCCTCCTCCCTTTTTGTGCGTGCGTGGACAGTTGAATAGCACATATCCCGGTTTGTTTATCTGGTTCACTATAGCGGCGTCGGTGTTGGAGAGCCACGTTTCAGTGATGCACAGGAGGTCAGGTTTTTCGTCGGTAATGATGTTGTGTATGATGTGGGTCTTGTTCCTTATGGATCTTGCGTTTATTAGTATGCATGAGAGTTGAGATTGTGGAGGGGTGTTGGGTTGCATGGGCAGATTATTTTTTACCTTATTCTTAGCCTTATGTGATTTCACTTGTTTCGCGGTGCTTTTGGTGAGGGCCATGTTGGGGGGCCTCAGGTTGAGATGATGCAAGGTTTCTATGTGGGCAGTGTTGATAGAACTGTGCGGTATGCAAGTAGGCACAGTGAGTGGGGAATAGTAAAACACTGGGCACCATATGTAGGGCGAGTAGAAGAGGAGGATTTGGTTGTAGAGAGCATCAGTTAAAGACAATGCAAAAGTTAGGAAACAATAAGACATAAGACCATACATTATGGGAGACATGCTGAGGCTGAGTCCAAGGCCCTGTGTAGTGGTATCTGGTGGGTTTGGAGCTACTAAGTAGCACCTAGCTTGTCGATGCTACAGATATTTGAGAATACAATATCAGAGAAATTTACGATGCAAAGTAAGATTCACTGTCTAAGATTAGGATGCCAAGTTTACGTTAATGAGTAAGACCAGGGCCATGATTCTACGACCCGGACTAAGCCTAAGCGGCAGAGACAAAGATGCAGAGATTAAGCTAAAAGGACTAAGCTACAAAATTACTTGACTAGGATAAGGAAATTCCTTGGCTGCTATTGGAATGCCGTATAGTTAGATAACTTTTCAAGGGGTCAGTTCACTGAGCTTTGTGTAGGCGTTGAGTTACCTTCTTAGTTGCTTGACGGTTGTTGTCCGAAGGATGTTGTCCGGGTTAGCGAGCTCGACCAGCTGTGGGAGCTTACTAGCTTAATAAGTTAGTAATATTACCGGTCTTTTTCCCAAGACCTCATGCTTCTCGTGCAGAAGTCACGCTACATACACTTGACTGTAAGAGGGCTCTAGCCTTTTATCTCCAAAGGACTGAGGACATTAGGAAGTTCTCCCAGCTCTTCTTCTTCTTTGATTCTTCTTACCTAGCCTTCCAGTGACCAAATGTACACTATCCAAATGGATAGCAGACCGTATTTCTTTTTCATACAACCAAGCAGGTCTTTCTGTCACAGGACACATAATTGCACATAATGTCCGAGCAATGGCAATCTCTGTTGCTAACCTCCAGTCAGTAGCGATTGACGAGATTTGTTGAACTGCTACATAGTCCTCTAGCCATACCTTCACAGCCCATTACTGCTTGGACAAGGACTCCCACCGGGATGCAGCCTTTGGCCAGGCGGTGCTTCAGCATCTCTTTGGAATGTTAAAACAACTCCTACCCCCTGCCCACTTCTTGCCAGATCTCCTTGGCGGGGAAGTCTAGGTTCAAATAACCTTGTCAGACTTTTCTGACCCGGTTCAACTCTTCAGAGATCTGGGAACTAGGGAGTCCCATATGTGAAGACTATATTCCTGCTTGTTCCTGGAGGTAGCGTAGTTACCTATAAAAAGTGATCTCAGGGAACAGCAGGAATTTAGTCTTCACAACCCACCCTCCTCCCCTTGGAGTTGTAGGGTTATTTTTTGTTTTTTCCACTCCTTTTCTTCAGCTACAAACTCAACTGAGAAGAGGGAGTTGGGACAGCGGGAAGGCAGCAGCGCAGGCTCAGTGGATTGCTCCCAAAGGCTTTCCTATTGGTAGCTGGGGAGCTTCCTGCACGGGCTCAGTCGGTACCAGATGTCACCCATATTGTGGGGGAACCAACTTGGGTGACCAGTGGCCATGGGAAGCTAGGGAACTGGGCTACTCTGTTCCATATAAACAGACTGCCCTTAATAGAACCGCCAGTGAATGGGTCCTGGCAAACTCCATTGTTGGCCGTACCTGTATAGTCAGGACTGGGCCCCGTTTCCCTATTAAGGTAAGGGAACTAATATGCCTGAGCCAATGTTATTAAAACGAGACCTCCCGAAAGACATCCTGGTAGTCAGGTGTAAATGTTACTGAACCGTCTAACCCATTTACCAATTTCTACACTCCATGGGTAATTTTTACTCCTGTTCGGGTGGCTGATTGTATTCAATGAATAATACTAGGAGTCGGTTGCAGGGTCCAAGCCAATTTTAATGTGCAGCACAGACTCAGTGGAAACAAATCCAAGAAAAAGCTGAGCCCCGAGGTGCGGTCGCAGCTTGCTTATATACATTCTCACATATACATTTTTATTATCAGATCAAGGTAAATTCTCTATTGGCATCCAATCAGTAACCATGCCTAGCCCTCTTTCTCCACTCCAACCCCCCTTCCCACCTTTCCCTCGTTAAGACATTCCTGCACCTGCATAGTAAGTTCTCTATCTAAAACTTCAAAAAGTACAGGGAGGTTCAAAGCTTAGAGTGTGTTATCAGCAAAGTAGGGTCACCTGGAGGGCAGCACAGAGCAGATGGATCTACCAAATATGGTCTTTCCTGTTCTGTGAGGTGGGGGCCTGTCCTTCAGGCCCGGAGATGAGGCCCACCATAAGTACATTTTTAATTAATACATTTTAATTGCAAAGACATTCCTGGCCCCAGGAAGGCCAGGTCGATTTGAGTTCAAGGAACGCTTGAGCAAGCAGCATAAGGGAGGGGGGGGGGGAGGAAAGAGCAGAATTGTTCAAAAGCCGTTTTTAAGAGTAAATCTTTCTTTCCAGCACTAGTCTCAAGTGGTGGTTGGTAATTCAATACTGTTATAGATACATTTCTATGCATGAGGCCTACCAGAGGCCTGGTTAATTGCTGGGGCCTACCACATTCCCCCCTTTTGATTATCATCACCTCTCCAGAAAGGGGTGAGATGAAAATCACACATTAAGTGCTATCTTAGACTGTGACCTCCTCTTGAGGTAAGGTCTGATACTTCCACATAGCTAATACTTGGGCTGCAGTCTTGCTTTCAACTGTACTGTCAATAATAGAGGTAAACATGCGCAGGCAAAGGGGTAGAAAACATGGAAGAAGCATATATACAGCTAGCATTAGTAAAACAGCACCTACAATAGTTTTCAGACCCCCCACCCCTGTAAACATAGAGCCAAACCATCCATTTAGCTCCAGCCTGTGCCATGAGCTAACCTTCGCATACGGTCGGCTATTTCTTCAATGACGTGGCCTTGATCATCAATCTGCAAACAGCAGTTAGTCAGATTGAATTTTCCACATACCCCTCCCTCAGTGGCCAATAGGTAATCAAGGGCCAACCGGTTTTGGTAAACAGCAGTGCGCATCTGGGTGTTTTGTTCTGCCAGGAGGGTTAATGCCTTACCGGTTTCATTAGTTATAATTTCTACAACAGCTTGTAAACGTATAATACGATTTAACATATAAACAGGAGTGCGGTATCCCCAAGTCCCATCGTCTGCCCAAGTAGCTGGGCCATAGTATGCAATAATTCTCTCAGGAGGCCATTCCTCATTATCCCATTTCTGATCCCATTGCCCAATCTTCAGGGTATCGTGCTGTTGGCGGTGGTTATATACCAGGAAACCTAACTGCTCTCCTTGGGAAATGGGAATTAGAAAGAAGGACGGGCGGATTGTCCCCAGGACACACGCCCCTCCCCATTTGTCAAAGAGAACTTACTATGCAGATGCAGGAATGTCTTAACGAGGGAAAGGTGGGAAGGGGGGTTGGAGTGGAGAAAGAGGGCTAGGCATGGTTACTGATTGGATGCCAATAGAGAATTTACCTTGATCTGATAATAAAAATGTATATGTGAGAATGTATATAAGCAAGCTGCGACCGCACCTCGGGGCTCAGCTTTTTCTTGGATTTGTTTCCGCTGAGTCTGTGCTGCACATTAAAATTGGCTTGGATCCTGCAACTGACTCCTAGTATTATTCATTGAATACAATCAGCCACAACAATATGTGAAGACTAAATTCCTGCTGTTCCTGGAGATCACCTGTTACAAATGAATAACTATGCTTTCTTCCCAGGACCTTTCTGAATGAATGCATCACCAGGCTGGTTTTACCGACTGACCAGCTAAAATATGTGATGAATTGACATAGAAAAATGATTCAGGTTATTTTGTAATTGTACTTAAACATAATGGTATATGTAAATAATAAATGAGTGAATTAGACACTTAAATAAATTTGGAACAGTGACAAAGTAGTGCATGAGATATATGGAACTTTCTAAAAGATGACTAGTTATATTGAGGCCGATGCAGAAACTGGCGCTAGATGCGTGCTGACAACTTTAATGGAGCCCGACAATGCATATTTTTTTAATGCCGGATGCAGCAAAGATAGGGCATGCAAATGACCCCCGTGTTAACAGTGTGCATGCAAATGAGCCATCGCAACATTAAACTGGGAGAGCATGCCAAACACATGCGCAGAAGAAGTCTGCGCTAGATGGCTGGCTCTCCAGGTACCGTATGGCTAATTGGCATAGCAGCCCCGACAGTATTTTTATGGCTTTGGGGGACGATCGTGGCATCAGGAAAGGCCCCCGATGCCATCAAAAAAATGTTGGGGGCCGTGCCCCACAATAAAATGATCCCTGGTGGTCTAGTGACCCCTCCCCAACCCCCATTAAAAAAATCAAACAAAAACTGGTGGTCTGGCGGGCCCCAAATTCACCTTAAGTGGCAGTGCTGCCTATGCTCTCCCACTCTGTATCGGTCATCTTGCAAAATATCCGTGTCTCCCCGCCTGGCGAATCCTGGGGTGCACCGGGTGAGGTCAAACTGCCATATATGGCAGCTGGCAAAGTGGGAGCGTGTAGGCAACGCCCCTGCTTAAGTTAAATATGGGGGCCGCCAGACCACCAGGTTTTTTTTTGTTTGTTTTCTTTAATTTAATGGGGGGTGGGGGGAGAAAGGGGCCACTAGACCACCAAGGTTCATTTTATTGTGGGGCACGGCTCCCGACAGTATTTTGATGGCATCGAGGGCTTTTCCCAATGCCTGATCATCTGAGATGATCTAGGCATCGGGGAAAGCACCCAATGCCATGAAAATGCTGTTGGGGGCATGCGTTAGAGGTTTTCGTCTACTCAGACCCTGAAATAAAATTTTGGTGCCGTGGCTGGTTGTGAAATCCTCCATACCTATCTGTGCATCGGGTGTAGCTATGATTTGCATACCAGCCCGGCTGATTATACAGGGTGGCCCAAATAAAGTGAGAACATCTCATAGCATATAAATTATTTAAAAATTCAAAAAGACAGATGCAAACAATTGACAAATAAAAAAAAAAACAAAGATGGTGACCGGAAATTGTCGAAATAAAGACGTTATATAGCTAAACAAGGTAAATAAGTAAACTATTTAAGCTTTTAATTTACGAGATGTTCTCAAGTTTTTTGGGCCACCCTGTATAATAGATTTAAATACACGCTGCGTTAGTTGGGCACTAGTTTTTCCGCCTTGTTTAGGTCTGTTTCCTGCATTTGCAGGGTCATTAAAAGTGCTTAAAAGTGGCATTAGGGGCTCATAAAGCCCGTGCTAGCTTTCTGCATCGACCTGATTGTTTTCAGCTGGCCTTTAATGTGCAGACCCCGCGGCTACTCCTTCATGCTACCTAGATGGCAAACGTTTCTTGGGAGAATGCTGGTACATGTGCTAGAATAAACTATTGCTCAATCGGTGCATTTCATTTTCTGTAGTTGTGTGTTATCGGCGTTGCTTCATCACTCAGAGTGATATTAAGCTGGTTGCTTTTGTCTTTTTACAGAAAAAACTAAAATTTGAGGACGACGATGAAGATGAATCGGACAAAAAGTAGGAGTATTTTTGTTGTTGTTGTAGTTTAACAGTCGTGTTTGGGAAGCCTCTGTCTCCTGATGCCATCTTGCTCATCTTGCCTCCTCCTGTGATTAGGTTTCAGGGTCCTGCTCACTTCATGTGCTCTTATGTGCAGTGAGTTAAGCTAGCCCTGATGGAACTTAATGCTGTCAACATGGAGAAGGAATCCTGCTAGCCTCGAACCAGCGCTTTCCTCTTTCCATTATCACTGCTGAATTGAAGGGGAAATTTCATTGGGCTTCAGTTCTTGAAATAATAACACCTGGGGGATCAAACTCTGGTCTTTGAGGGCCACAGAGGTCTTTAAAAATATGTTTAACCCACTCAAAAGCCAGAATGACTGCATGAAACTAAAGCTCGTGACTACATGGTGAATACTCTGAACTGTTTGTGACCCATAAGGCGGGAGTTTGAGACCTCTGCATTCTTGATGCGCATATGTCCCATTAGCTTTCCCCTTCCTGGGCTCCTTCATGGTTGGCATGGTGCATACAAAACACATGAGTGTGTCTCTTCCTGTGGAGCCAACATATGTGGCCCTTTTGCTCTTCTATAGGGTCAAAGCTGCTGTTTGTCTCTGGACTGCCAGGGAAATGGGTGCACGAGGAGCCCGTTAAAATGGAGGGATCAGCTCTGTATAAAGATACAGGGCAACCCAGACAATGGCTGTGCAAGTGTATGCCTGGAAAGAAGTTACCTGCTTTTTTTTGCTCCCCCCGCCCTTCTTATCACTTCTCTTCTGTGTTTCTTTACCAAGCTTTCCTGCTGCCTTGCTTTTTTAAACTAATTTTACCCAGGACTTGTTTCCATATTTTACTCTTTGACCCATTAATAGCATAATCTTTACTGCTTTGGCCAGGGGTGGGGGGGTTTACAGACTGCAGCTTTCTGTGAAGACTTGTATACACGCTCTTGGAGCAAACTAGAAGTGCTGGTGGGACTCTGTTCCTCCCCAAGCCTGTGACTGCTGCATTCAGAGCGGCAAGAGCTAGGTTTAGAACCGACCGTGGATCTCTTACTCAGCAGTGCAGAGTGCAGGTGCTGAGGCCTTTGCCCTTTAGGTTAAGTAGCTTGGAGATGGAAAGCATGAAGGAAATGAAGCATTAGTAAAATACTATTCTATTATGAATTGAACTGGGTGCTTATGTCCAAAAATAAAACAAGTCTGAAAGCAGGATTAGGTTGAGTGATACATTATAAAAGGTGCTGTGGCTTTATCTTTGAGCTCTCTATCCCAAAGTCACGTTGTTAGAATGAGCTGTTTCTGATGTTCGTGGTGGCTGCTGTGTGATTTCCAGTTTGCTCTTGCCTGTTTTAATGTTTGGCTTTACCTCTCCTCCCCCAGCTGCAGGCTGGACAGGGATTGTTGAGATTAATTTTTCCTGTTCTTGTTTGTGACCTGTATCTGATATCATAGAGTACAGAGGAGAACACAGTTGAAGCACCCTTTCAAGCTGTTTTCCTGGTATGGCTTCTGAGCATGTAGCTACATAATATTTAGTCAGCAAATGGAACGGATCCTACAAGCTGCAGATCTGAAAGCTAGCATGTGGCACCCAGAGCCTGCATTCAACAAGCATTTATAAAGAAGCATTAAGGAGTGCACCTATGTAGACAATTGCTGTGCTGGCTATGTAATCTTCAGAGAGAGAGGGGAGAAAGAAAATAAAGCCTTCTACTTGCCATCTGGCAGCAGAGGTCCAGTACTGTGTGTGATTCTGGGCTTTTCTCTTTTTTTTTTTTTTTTTTAATAAGTTCATATTTCAGGCAGGCTTTTACTAAAATGTGTGTGTTGAAGTTCATGTCCAGAAGCATGTTTAACCCTTTCACCCATCATCCTGCCTTATAACTTTGGAACAGCTAAACCTAGTTGCACCAAACTATGTTTGGCGATAGGTCTTTGGGGCTGGGATGTCTGACTTTTCAAAGATGATGAGTGATTTGGATGAGATAGGGGCAGCATCTTTGGGAATGTCATGTTTGGGGAGTTTTGAATTGAAGCTATCTAGAATGTTCTACTAATTAATTTTTTTAATTAAATTCCAGCAGTATTAAAGGTAGAATTTGTAAACCTGCTGTTCCTGTTAGCAAGGTAGAACTTCCACTATAATGACAGCTTAATGGTAAAGGTTTGATCAGAATCCTTGAGAGTGACATGAGAGGCTCCATTAGATTGCGGTCTTTTCAGTAGCCATAGGAGGAGGGAAAATTGGTTCAGCTCCATGCCCTTAATCATGATAAGGACCTGTTGAGCATCCTTTCAAATCCTTCCAATTTGTGGATCTGGAAGAGTGCAGCAGCCTCACACAGCCTTGACACCCCCTCCCTCCTCCTCTATCCCGAAGATTGCAGAAAGCTCGCAGAGGGATCTGCCCGCCAGCCATCTTCCACACAGTGCTGTAAAAACAAAACCAGCCAGTAAAGCAGTTTCAGGGGGAGTAGAGCTGAGCTCAGTATGGATTTGATGCCTGGGGCTCTCAGGGGGTAAGTACTAAGGTTTGACCTTGTCATTGTTCTTGTTGGGGTTTCCCCAGTTCCTTCTGTGAGGGACGCAATTTGGGGTGGACTGCTAGCGACCATTGGTGCTGTTTGGAGGTTTCCTGCTGTTTTCGGCACGTTTTAATAATGTTTTTGGTCGCATGGGCCTAACAGGCGTTCCACCCTAGCAGCTCCAACATGCGCTTCTTCCCTAGCGCCTTTTAACGTGCATAATGTAAAAGCACAGTTAACACGCGCTTGTGAGCCGATGTAGCCTTAGTGTGCATTCTTTTGATACCCTAACTCCTGTCTTTTTCCAGAAAACGTTGCTTGACCTGTGGCAAGCAAGGAGCCTCATCCTTTGATTCTAGACTCTGCCTTTCCTGCGAGGTAGCTTTTGAGTTGCCCCTAGAGGATATGCTTTCCCTCTCTCTCAGCAGGGGGATGTGGTTAGTCCACTCTGACCTGCATCCGGGCAGGAGATGAAGGATGGCACTATGTGTAAGGATATTCAGCAAGCTGGAGACTCTGTTGACACTGGTGTGAGCTGCTCTTTGTCCTTTAAGGGGTCTGTGGTGGCTATGCCCCCTTGTGTTGGGGAGCCTTATCCAAGAGGAGAGCTTCTGGATCCCGAATTATCCTTCCAGGAATTCCTTTCCTTTTTGCAACAGGCCTGGTCCTTCTGGTATGGAAATTCAGATCTTGTGGTCTCTGGGTGCCCCCGGTGAAGTCTCGTGCCGGGCAGGCTGAAAGTAGAACCCCTGTGCAGGTTGCTCCCTGGAGATGGGGGAACAGTTGAGAGCTTTCCAAGATGTCGACTAGGCCTCTGATTCAGATGAGTCAGTATTGGGCTCTGATGAGGATGAGGAAGTGCTTTCACCTTCAGAAGATTCTGCAAAGGCCGGCGTGATTTGCCTATTCCAGAAGGAGGAACTGGCGGCATTGATTACCAGGTTTCATCCATCTTGAATTTGATGGATGCTTCCGGCACAAAGCAGGAGCCGAAGGTTCATCCACTCCTTCAAGGGTTGCAGAAATAAATCCACTACTGTCTTCCAGTTCCCAGAAGTGGTCAAGGATATGATCTGGTTGGAGTGGGACTCCTGCGACTCCCTACCTAGAGGGTTAAGGGTGTATAAGAAGACCTAGGCTTTTCTGGAGGTAGAGCACGATGAGTGGCTTGAAATTCACAAGGTGGATGCATAAGTCATGGCGGTCACCATTCCTGTGGAAGGCGGATCAGTCTTAAAGGATGTTGTGGACTATAAGGTGGATTCCTTGCTGAGGAGTCAGTTTGCTGTAGCGTTAGCTATTCTGTAGCTCGGGGTATATAACAGCCTGACATCTTCACCCTGCTCCAGTGGATTCATTCTCTTCTGCCTGCTGATATCCCTCTTATGGAGTCTATTATGGTTTTCCTTTCTTATTCCATGTATGACGTGGTACATTTGATGGCCAGGGATGGTGCCATGATGAGGATATCACAGCATTGGATTTGGCTCTGGCTCTGGCTCTGGGCAGCTGACAAACCTCCAAAGCTCAGGTGACTGAACTTGCCTTTAAGGGAAAGCTTCTGTTTGGAATTGATTTGGAGAAGCTGGTGAAGGACCTAGGAGAGTCCAAGGGGCCTGTGAAGGTGGGCTAGTGCCCTTTTCTCATTAGCCTTCGTCCGACCAACAAGGATTCCCGAGGGACTCAGGACTATTGTAATTACTGACCTGGAAAGCCTTTCTTTTCCTCTGCTTTGTGGCCTTTGGCTCATTCTCAGTCCTTTCATGGAGTACGTGGACCTAGGGATTTGGTCCCCTCCAGAGGAGGACCCTCCTAAGCTACGCAATAAATATTTGGGGATCCATTCCCTGTTGTCTCCGGTGGGCGGCAGGCTTCGGCTCTTCTTTCAGGAATGGGTCCAGGCTACCAAAGATCCACTGGGTGCTAGTCACCATTCAGTTTGGCTATGTCCTGGAATGTAAAGAGCCAATTCCCGATGCCTTCATCATTTTCCCCTTGTGAGTCTGTGATCAAGGGTACTGCTGTGTGGACCACCTTGGACAAGTTGATATGCCTAAAGGTGGTGGTGCCCGTCCCTCTGGTCAAGTGTGGCAAGGGCAGATACTCCGTTTTGTGGTGCCAAAGAAGGATTGTTCCTTCCGGCCCATTCTGGACCTCAAGAGGGTCAATGAGCACTTGTGCGTCCTGCACTTTCAGATGGAAATCTTGCACTCTGGGACGACTTTTTTTTTTCTGGATCTGGCCCAGGCATATTTTCATATCTTGATCTGGGTGGATAAGCAGAAGTATCTGTGATTTGCCGTGCTTGGCTCTCAATATCAGTTTGCTACCTTCCTTTTTGGGCTCTTCACACCCCAAGGACGTTCGCAAGGTCATGGTGGTGGCAGCTCCTCATTTGAGCCCATTGTCTGCCAGAAGCATCTCTGATGATGTCCCGAGTGGTGTCCTATTTTGGAAAGCTTCGTTTGGGTGATTAATCAAGAAAAGAGCCTTCCCAGTCCTTGGAGACCCTGGTAGCATGTTTAAACACTCAAGTGGGCAGTTTTCCTGCCAGAGGAGAAAGTCATAAGACTGTTGAATTGCCTGGCGCTATTCTATGTTCAGCAGACCCGCCCCCCCCCCAGTCATGAATTATCTTCAGCTCCTCGGGTTGATAGCGGCGACCATAGAGAAGATGTCGTGGGCACATGTTCGCATGCGGCCGCTCTAGCAGTCCTTGTTGGTCCCAGAGTTCTCAGGAGTTCGAGTACAGGCTTCTGCTCCCATTGATGGTGAAGGCTAGCCTGCAGTGGTGTCAGCAGCCCTGTCATCTGAGGAAGGGCGTACTGCTGGATGACTTCTCCTAGATCTTGCTAATGATGGATGCCAGTCTCTCATGCTGGGGAGCCCATTGTCAAGATTGTACGGCTCAGGGAAGCGGTGTGGTCCATCAACCACCCCAATATGAGGACCATCAGGTTGGCTCTTCTGTGTTTCCAGCTCTTGATAGAGGGCTAGGCGGTTTGAGTGTTTTCAGACAATGCCACGATGGTGATTTATGTCATTTGGCAAGGTGGCACAAGGAGAGTCGGAGTGGTTCTGGAGATGGATTTCCTGTTTGCATGGGTGGAGAAGAACCTCCTAGCCTTATCGGCCCAGCACATTGCCAGGGTTGGCAATGTGGAATTGGACGTTCTCAGCTGACATTCTGAATCGTGGCGAGTGGGGGAGTTGTCAGGAAGCGTTTCAGTTGATTCTGCACTGCTGTGATCGCCCCAAAATGGATCTTATGGCAACCTGCTCCAATGCCAAAGTTTACCGCTTCTTCAGTCACTACATGGAGATGGGGGTCCAAAGGTGTCGATTCCCTGACCCAGCCTTGGCCAACTCAGCGGTTGCTGTATGCGTTTCCTCCGTGGCCCCTGGTGGGGTGTCTGCCTTGGCATATACTGTAGAGCACCACCTGGGTAGAATTGTTCTAGTAACACCGGAATGACTGTGAAGAGTTATCGTTCAGAGACCCAGTGCTGCTCCTGCAGGTGCCTCCTCTGGCTGCCTCCATCTCGGGGGCTCTTGCAGCAGGGACTGGTCATCCTGGAGGAGCCGGTTCCCTTGTTGCTTATGGCAAGGCTTTTGAAAGGAGACTGCTAGCATGTAAGGGCTACTCTCCAGCAGTAATCTCTACTCTACTTGGTGCTCAGAGGAGGTTTACTAAGCTAGCATACATACAGATATGGTGCCTTTCTGAGGCAGCCAAGGTCTTGTCATCCTTGTTGGCCTTTCTGCAGGATGGTCTCAAGAAGGGCCTGCCACTTAGCTCCCTGACGGTTCAGGTGGCAACTCTTGCCTGTTTCTGTGGTCTGGTGGCAGGCAAGTCTTTGGCCTTGCACCCGGATGTCTCACGTTTTCTCCAGGTGGTTCAGTGTCTGCATCCCTCCCGTTCAGTCTGTGATCTCTTCCTGGGCTCTGTCTGGTGCTTAGGGCCCCGATTGTGGTCCCCTTTGAGCCGTTGAAGCATGCTATCTTAATGGATTTTACACTCAAGACTACATTCTTGCTTGTGATTTGCTCTACAAGGAGAATCTCCGAGCTGCAGGCTCTGTCTTGCTGAGGTCCTTGTGTCTCTTTCAAAAGAGTCAGTTTCCATTCAGCCTGTGCCTTCCTTCTTGCCTAAAGTGCTGTCTCCCTTTCATGTGAACCAGGTGGTTTGCCTGCTCTCTTTTCTAAGGAGCCGTGTTGAGGGAAGGATAAGGATCTTCGCCTTGTGGCTATCCAAAAAGTGCTTATCCTGTACTTGGAGGGTTATCCTTTTGTAAGTCAGACCATCTTTTTGTGCTGTTTGTTAGCTGGTGCAAAGGTGAAGTAGTGGCCAAGTTGACTTTGGGGTACTGAATTAAGGAGGCCATTACTTCACTGTATCTGTTATGGAACTGGCCGGTTCCAGAATGTTTGCGTACCCATTCTACCTGAGCACAAGCATCCTTGTGGGCAGAGCAGAACTCGGTAGCCCCTACAGACATTTGTCAGGCAACAACGTGGGCATCACTTTCCACTTTTGTCCATCACTACTGCTTGGATGTCCACATGCAAGCTTTCGGCTGAACAGTTTTGCGAGCTGCTGTGTCTTATTCCCGCCCAGTGGTGATGCAGCTTTGGTACATCCCACTTATCTGGACTGGCAGGATAATATGGAAGGTGACATTTTACTTAGCAGTTATTGTCCTTTCCTTGAGTCTTGCTAGACCAGTCCAGGACCCGTCCCTGAAACTATATTATTCTGTTCTGCTACGGTGCCCTTGGGTCTGCCATGAGTTTTATACTTGGCTCTGCAGGTTAATCTTCTACTGACAGCCTTATGTTTCTACCTTCCTGAACATAATTCTCTACTGTTGATAACTTCTTGCCTGCATTTGAGGTTGTTTGAGGCTTGCTGTTTATCTCCCATAAGAAATAAAACCCACATAATACATGACCTCATCACGGATATAAAGCCTGATATTCTATGCATCACCGAAACATGGATAACCGAAACAGATCCAGTAATCATCAATCAAATAAGCAAACCTGGATACACAACTTATAACTGTCCCCGTTCCAAGAAAAGGGGAGGAGGAGTTCTAATTATGGCCAGATCAGCCTTATCGCTAACAAGCACACCACAGAGCATGCTTGACGGCATTGACATATGTCACACCCCCTTTCTCTGTGTATAGGCGGTTGCCTAGAAGAGGGGGAAATGTGGCAGATTATCCTTGTAAGTGCTGAAGTTTGGGGTTTCCATGTAGTTGTGGGCCAAACGAAGACAGCCAAGGTTTTAAAGTGGTAACAAAAACTTTGTTGCACAGGATTCTGTCATCTACCATCCCCTAACCAGAAACAAAAAGTGGATACTTTCTTATGCCAAATAAAGTCCAGAATAAAGACAATGTCCAACCTGATCCTTCTCAGGGTTTGTCCGTTATATACAAGCTTAATTCAAACTTCTCTTCAGTTCTAAACAGCTTTAGTTGCAGCTAATCATTTGCATAGCATTCACCACAGCTGCTTAATGACGTTGAGTTTCACTTAAGCAGAACGCTGCTTCTCTCCGTGCAAACTCAATAGCATGAAATAACTTCTCAGCACTTCTCACAAGCATTAATATAACAGCTTCACTCTTGACAACACAAAGCACAGTCTGCCTCCATCTCAGAATAGCTGCTATCTGATATAGATGATCCCAACTGCATGGATTCAACTTCAGAGTCAGATATATTCTGATTCACATCAGGGTACTGCAGATCAACAGGCTTCCATTGTTCCAATTGGTGTCTAAGCTGTTTCCACTTATAATTCCTTTCCCTTCGTGGTATCTGAGAGCTACTAGAATCACCAGCCTCCTTTAAGACAGTGTTACTGGAATCCATCTGGCTTAACCTTCTTCTAGTGTGTCTGGCTTTTATAGTTTGGTCAAAAGGCAAGTTTCTGTCTTTGTACTGCTTCACTATCTCTGGCTCAGCAGGGTCTAGCTTTAGCTTCCGTCTGCGTAGCACATAATCAGCTGATGGGATAAGAACAGCTGGGCTACTCTCAGAGCTTCTGCTAGTAACAGGCTGCCTGCACTTGGAACGTTTATGCAGCTTATCATACAGAACTTTATGCTTGCTCAATCTCCCACCTTTGTTCACAGCATCTAGGAAAGACTCAAGGGAAGAACTGCTATTTCTTCTGGGTAAGGGTTCCAGCCTCTCTCCACGAGAATGAAAGTAGCTTCTAACCTGCTTCTCCTTGCTGTCTGGTTCGTGGTGACCTCTCTCCCTCAGAGGAAGCTTTCTCCACTGCTTCTCCAGAGACCTCCGTGTCTCTAAGCAGTCTGGATGGCAACTCCCCAAGCACCGTGTGCTATCCTGGCCTTGGTTGCTCCTTCCTTTGCTTCTCTCTGAATCCAGGTCAGAGTCACGTCCTGACTCTCCCACACGAACACTTCCTGTTCTCTCAGGAACTCCTCCTGCTCTCCTTCCTCTACCACTTCCCACTCTCTCTGTTACTTCCTGGTTAAGAGCATTGGGCTGCCCTATCCGGTTTGACTCCGCCCCCTTGCCTCTTACATCAGCTCCCCGGGTTGTCATGGAGCTGGGGTGTGGCTCTCTCTCTGCCTTTCTGTGCAGAGAGTTTCTCTGGGCTTGTGCTTTAACCCCTTCCCTGCCTGCATTACTGTGTGCATTTGAGGAAAACTGTAGTTTTAAACCCCTTTTTCTGCTGTTTAAGCCCTCTGCATCATCACGCATACTCAAAATTGAAAACAGAACCATATCCATATGTCTTATCTATAGGCCACCAACATCCCCACATGAATCCCTGGCAGCAGCTCTGGAAGTCATCTCGTCTACTGCTCTCAAAAAGAACCAGATCATCCTGGGTGACCTAAATCTAGCCTCTACCCCCGCAGCACAATCAAACATCTTCCATGAAGCTATGGAGCAACTGGGTTACGAGCAAATCATCCATGACGCAACCCACATCAAAGGCAATACACTAGACATGGTGTTTCTACCTACTAAGCATCCCAAGCTACTAAAATCCAAACCGCGAATAACGCAAGTACCATGGTCAGATCATCATCAAATTGAATTCTCCTTACTTCTTCCCACAGGACCTGACCAGTCGTAATCTGAACAAACAACACACCCACGAAGGTGCTTCCAAAAATTCAACAAAGAAGCTCTCCTTGAATCCGTATCAGACCACATGCACTCAGATCTCTTGGACCTCGAGCTTCTGACAAACCTCTGGAACGTAGGAATCGAGGCTACCTCAAAACCCACCTGGAGTCACCCAAAGAACCCAACCAAAACCAAGTCGGAACCATGGTACACCGCAAGGACCTGAGAAAGCGAGAACGAAAATGGAGAAAGCTCAAAACCGAGGAACAGAGGAAGGATTACCTCAGCCTCCTATCAACATATAAGAATGAAGTCAACCAGGCAAAGAAAACGCACCATACAAACACACTCAATAAGGCCCTCAACAGGCCCAAGGAGCTTTTCGCACTCATCAAATCGCTCACCAAGGCTCCGCATGACAGCAATCCCAGCAGATCCATAACAGCCCAACGGCTAGCAGATCATTATGCCAGCAAACTTAGTCCCACAGCGCCTGCCCTCCTCGCTCCAAAGCTAGATGCGGCTTACTCCCTACAAAAAATTAACACCCAGGGAAGACCAGACCAGGGCAGAAAATGGTCAACCTTCCAGAGAGTGGATAACCAGCAAATAAAAAACATCATTACCAGCCTAAAAACCACAACCTCCCCTCTTGACCCCTGTCCAGCCGCCTGGATCAAGGCAACCAAGCAAGAAATGGCACAGCACATCTCTCACATAGTGAACCTCTTACTACTGCAAGGTCTCATGCCATCGCTTCTTAAAAAGTCTCTCATACGACCCATTTTGAAAAACAAAGCACTCAACGAGGATGACTCAACCTCCTACCGCCCAATTTCGAGCATATCTTTCCTCGCCAAGATTATTGAAAAGGCAGTGCAGCAGCAGCTGCAGGACCACATTGATGACACAAACGCCCTTGATGTGCATCAATACGGGTTTCGGCAACATCACGGTGTAGAAACCCTCCTGCTAGCCCTAATGACAAACCTACTCAAAGGCCTAGAAAACAAGAGCAAGATGTATATGCTCATATTTATAGATATATCGGCTGCCTTCGACTCAGTGCATCACCCCACACTACTGGAGCGACTTGAGTCCATAGGCATTTCAGGAACCCCACTAAATTGGTTCTCCTCCTACATAACCAACAGAATGCAACAGGTCCAATTCAACAATGACAAAGCAGCCCCCTTCCCACAAACCCAAGGCATTCCTCAAGGCTTCGCCCTCTCCTCCCTCCTATTCAACTTATACCTACAACCAGTATGCAAGATTTTCCAGGACCACGAGATCAACTACCATATATACGCAGATGACCTAATGCTTTATACTCAACTCGACGTAAATAACCCAAACCTCAACAAGCTTGAAAAATACCTATTCGAGCTACAAACCTGGCTTCAACGCAATAACATGTCCATTAATCACAAGAAAACAGAAGCAATGTGTATCTCCAGGAAACCGGGCTTCGAGACCCCAACAACAGTCACCATGAACAATAACAATTACAACATCAAGACAGAAATAAAATATCTAGGAGTGATGCTTGACAGCAACCTAAATATGGACAAACACCTTCGAATTACCAATCGGGCCATTTCCCACAAATTAAGAGTCTTGCAGCCTCTACGTAGCATCCTCGATCCTACCGACTTCAGGTCTGTCGCTCAAGCCCTCATCATTCCACATCTAGACTATTGCAATGCCATAATGCAAGGCCTGCCAAAGAAAACTATAAATATTCTACAAATGGCACAAAATTTTGCTGCCAGAATCATTATGCAAAAAAACCTCTCTGACCACATTACACCAGTTCTAATTGAGCTACATTGGCTCCACATCGCGGCCCGCATTCAATACAAAATGATAGTCACTACTTTCAAACTCATCCATAATGTAGCGCCCTCACACCTCAACAGCTTAATATCCAATCTACCCAACAACAGAAATAGAAGAACAGCGAACCTCAATACCCTCTGTCTCCCGAAGTGCATCAGAAAGGTTAATGCATGTACTAGTAACAGAGCTTTCTCATTTATAGCTCCGGCACTCTGGAACCGGCTGCCATTTGAACTGCGTGCAAACTGTGACCTGAAAGACTTCAGAAAAAAGCTTAAGACCCACCTCTTCCAATCACATTACAATATAACCTAGGCCCTGTACCCCACTACCATCATTTCCCACTACCAACTGTCTTCCATGCGTGGGACAACCACCGTACCCTATGTAAACTCACAACAAGAGCTGCATTCAGTCATGTGTAAATATGTATATAAAGTATCCTATGTGAAGTCTTAACATCAATCAACTGTAATCTGTAACCCTATTTTTGCTGTGCACTACCTCTCCCTCCCTAATCGCAATGTATATATTTCTAATTCATGGCCGGTACAGCCACTCTCACCATGTATAGCAACCGCTGCTGATCGCTGGAAGCAGCGGGATACAAATGTACACTAAATAAATAAAAATAAAAATATGCTTTGGGACAAATACTGAAGGCACCTCTGGTGGCTGAGGCGAATCGAGGGATAGGAGTGATGTCATTGAAACCTGGGTATTTCATTGGTTCTTTGTCTCTACCAATCTGCTGGTAGGGGAACACAACCCACTTGTCTTAAGGTGCCATGCTGTATAGGAACTCTGGCACTGGTCTCATGAGACTTGAGAAAACAAAGTACAAAGGAGCAGGGCGATGAACCACATTGTGGAATGGATCACAGAAGGTTTATTAGGTTACCCAGGAACAAGCAGGAAGTTATTCCTCACATATGGGTGACATCGGTACCGACGGAGCCCTCGCAGAAGCATCTCCCCAGCTTTCAAAGAAAGCCTTTGGGAGATGCCACTACGCGTGCATAGTCCCCTTCCTGCCCAAGAGTGCCATCTTATTCAGTCTCCTTTTTTCCACGGAGGCCAACAGACATCCGTCTTAATTCCCTGGAAAAAGTTGATTAAATTGTGCGTTAAATTGTTCTTTCTTTCTCCAGTTGCACCGGTCCCTTTCCCGCTTCTGAGCTTGTTTGTCCCGTCTCACCGAGTAGTTTTGCTACCGTGGAGGTCGTTGATGTGTTTTAGCATTCCTCTTCCTTTTATGACGGTTACGTCTCAGGAATTGGAGCTAATCTGAGGCCTCCCGGTTGCTCTTAAAGACATGAGTAATCCACTTGTTGAACATAAAAGAAGAGAGGACTAAGTGATTATTTTTCCATATGTTATATTGAACGTAAGAGTAACGTTTTTTGACAAGAGGTCTGGCGTTCAAGAATTGACCACTATTGCCGTCTCACCGAGATACATGATTGCTGCCTCCAGTGTCTAGGGGCCGACCATGACACGGAGGTTTGTGCCTTGTGTAAAAAGATGTCCACGAAGGCCATTCAGCGTCAGCAGAAGCAAGACAACATCTTTCACAGGTCAGACTCTGTCCTGGTATCCTAGGTAGCCTCACTAAGGCTCCGCATAGGTCCTCTGGAGTTGCGTAAAGCCCCGCGGCATCTGATCGGGTCCACGGACACTCTGACAAGGGTTCTGTGGAACAAGAACACAAAAAGAAGGAATCCTTGATGACCTTTCGTGACTACCTGGAGTGCCCAGGAGTAGAGTGGTGATGGCAGGCCACCGATAGGCAAAATAAACCGGACGCCCCCAGTTGGCAGCTTCTCCCTCAAGGGTGGAGAGGCTATACTCAGGGAGTCAAAACCCCATCCTGCTCCAACATCTTGGGTTCTCTCCATGGGCAAACCTTGCGCCAGATCCCACAGCCCATGGAGAGAACCCGAGATGTTGGAGCAGGAGCAGAGAAAAAGGGCCAGCCTTACCGAGGCTACCCCTAATACCAGGCTCCCCAGACCCCACAGTAAGGCCATCAGGGCAAGGGAGCAGGCTAAGGCCCTCGCAAGCCTAAGAGCTCCAAGCCCCAGACCCTGGCTCCTACCCAGCCAGGGATGGGGTTTTGACTCCCTGAGCATAGCCTCTCCACCCTTGGGGGAGAAGCTGCCAACTGGGGGCGTCTGGTTTATTTTGCCCATCCGGTGGCCTGCCATCACTATTCGACTCCTGGACACTCCAGGTAGTCACGAAAGGCTATCTCTTTCACCTGGACCAAACACCTCAGCCCTTCTTCCCAGGAGAGAACTCTTGGACTCCCCTGCACCAGGCCCTGCCACTGCAGGAACTCAAAGACCTCCTCATGGACAGAGCCATGGAGCCAGTACCCCATCACCTCAGGGGCAGGTGGTACTATTCCCAATACTTTCTGTTCCCAAAAAGAACAGAGGGCCTAAGGCCTATTCTGGACTTGCGAAACCTGAACGGGTTCATAGTGCGGGAGAAATTCAAGATGCTCTCTTGGAACATTGCTATCCTACGTCCAGCAGGGAGATTGGCTATGCTCCTTAGACCTAAAGGATACTTACTCCCACATCCTTATTGATCTCAGCCACAGGCAGTACTTAAGGTTCATGGTCGGGGCAACCACTACCAGTATAGAGTACTACTTTTCGGTCTAGCTTCCGCACCAAGGGTCTTCACTAAATGCCTGGCAGTGGTGGCTGCCTACCTCCATCTTCAAAGGGCCTTCATCTTCCCATATCTGGACAATGTCCTACAGTATCTGGAGTTCGTAGTAAACCACCCCATGTCCCACTTCACTCCAGCACAGGGCTTGGAGTTCATAGCGGCTCAACTGGACACACTTCAGGCCAAGGCCTATCTCCAGGAACAAGCAGGAATAAGTCCTCACATATGGGTACGTCGGAACCGACGGAGCCTGCGCGGGAAAGCTCCCCAGCTTCCCAGAAGGAAGCTTTTGGGGCCTCCCACTGCACATGCGCGCTGCCTTCCCGCCTTCCTGACCAGCTCTCCTCAGTTTCTCTTTTTCCGCGGAGCCAGCAGGTCGTGTTCCTGTCACCGCTGAAGAAATTATTGTTTTAGTTTGTTTCTTTAGACCGCGTACCTGCCTTCCCCATACCGAAACCGGTACCGCCGGTCTCTCTTTTCTTTTCTTTAAAAAAAAAAAAAAAAATCTTTATCTTTGCACAACTTGGTGACTTCGGTTAGGCCTCAGGCCTACACAAATTCTCCTCATGGAGAAACCAGCCCCTGGTTTTAAGAAGTGTACCAAGTGTAGTGCTGTTATTTCTGTCACAGACACCCATGAATGGTGTCTTAAATGTTTGGGACCTGACCACTCCATTCCGGACTGCCCATCCTGCTCCCAGATGTCTAAACGTGGTTTGCAGAACCGGGCCAACAAATTCCATGTGCTGTTTGCTTCAGATAATCCAGCATCACAGTCATCCAGGTCTTCCTCTCCGGATGGATCTCAGGTAACCAAACCTTCTTCGGGAAGGTCCTCAAAGAGCAAATCTCCTTCAAAGCATTGAGAGGCTCTCACCTTTGAATATGAGGATCCTGCCCCAGCCAAACAACCCCGGTGGGAAGCTCTGGCTTCCAAAGCACCATCTATGGGGTTACAGGTTGACATCGATGGCACGGCCTCGACTGATCACCTGTTAGACTGCTCTGGGGTACCGGCCCATACCGGTACCGACATCCAGGCAGCAGTGGCGTCTATGAGCAATACTGTTCAGACGATGCAGCAGGCCATGCTGGCTTTTATTACAGCTGCGACGCCCTCGGTACCGCGTTCAGCGGTACCGGGTCCGGTTCCGGTATCGTCTCCCATACCGGAACCGAGACCATCTACTTCCAAACGCAGATTGGTTCCGCATGCCGGATCCGGGTTTTCACCCGATATCGATCCCATACCCGGTACGCCCGATGTCGATACCGATCGGTATGCGTATCGTGCGTTGGAAGCAAATAGAGAATACTCTGATTCTTCTGAGGATTTTGACTCCTCTGAGGACTCTGATGAGCTGTCTCTAGTTCTTCATGAAGACCCTTCTTCCCCAAAGAGGAGAATGTCTCCACCAGAGGATCTGTCCTTTCAAGACTTCATTATAGAGCTAGCTAAAGGACTTTCTATTACCACATCCTCTGAAAAAGAACCTAGGTCAAAGAAATTGGATATTTTAGGATACCTTAAGGTTCCTAAAGAGGCAGTCACCCTGCCTATCCATGAAATCCTTCAAGAACACTTGATGGACTTATGGGAGGCTCCTCTAACGTTGTCTCCTTACTCTCGTAGGTTGGACACCATGTACCGGGTCCCTCCTTCTCCTGGGTTTCAAAAGACTCAGCTGCCTCACCATTCCATTGTGGTGAAGTCTGCGCTGAAAAAGATTAAGAGCACCAAAAGGCACTCTTCTACCCCTCCAGGGCGAGAATGTAAGACCCTAGACTCTTTTGGCAGGAAAATTTTCCAGGCTAGTATGCTTATAGCCAGGATTAATTCTTACAGTCTGTATATGGGCATGTTTCTCAGGGAACTTGCCCTAAAGGTACGGCATTTTGCCTCCTTTATCCCTGAGGATAGAAAGGAGGAGTTCATTTCTTTCTCTGGTGAAACAGCTTCTAGATGTTTTCTAAGTTCTCCAACAGAGCAGCTTTTGATTCCTTTGAGGGTGCCGGTAGAGCTTCGGGCATTGCTATTGCAGCCCGACAACTTGCTTGGCTCCAGGCCTCTGACCTAGAACCCTGGGTCCTGGATGGCTTACGGAATCTGCCCTGTACAGGTGAGAACTTATTTGGTAAGGACTGGCAAATTAAAGCCACTCAAATGGACGCAGAAAATGCTACATTAGATAGACCAGTGATGGCTAACCTTTTTGAGCCCGAGTGCCCAAACTGCCGCACAAAACCAAAGAATTTCCTCAAAGTGCCAGCACGTCAATTAAAGCCCCATTTGCATAAGGTGCTTCATTTGCATAAATATTTGCATAATGTTACCATACACTAACTTTTAGTAAACATGCCTCTTAACGAGTATATGGATAAAGAAAGACTAAAAGGTTTCTACATTACTATAATCCAGTACCAACCGCCAGGCACATTAGGAACTACTACAAACGCTGCCCATTTAGAACCCATAGCAAACCCGCCGTATCCTAACAGCACTACCAGGACTCACAAAGCACCATACTCTACCTATCAAAAGGCAACACTGCAAATATTAAACCAATACATCTCAGAGAACAACAATACATGACCTACTGGGGAAAGAACAAGTGGCAATGTCAAATAGGAATTATATAAACAGAATACCTCAGCTCAGTTACACATGCAGAACAGACCATCACCAAACAAGGAATCACAATTTAGAAACAGGAAGACAATAATTAAACTGGGAACCCCAAAAGCCAAACTTGGAATATACAACAACACTGTAGAAATAAAACTATATATTAATTTCCTCTTGTACTAAACAAAGCGCAAAAATTAATGATGCACATTTCCCAGAGCTGACATATTCCAGTTAATAAATTCAAAATAAAGAGATATTTTTCTACCTTTTGTGCATTTTTTTTCAGTTGCAATTGTTTCCAGCCACTTTCTTCTGGTTTCTTCTTCGTGTCTTCTGCTAACTCTCCATCTGCTGTCCATTTGTCCTTTCTTCTGTCTTCTTGTTTTTTTTTTCCATTCTCTCTCTACATCTGCTTTAACATACTAATCTTTCTCCTTTGGCTCTTTCCTCATTCCTATTTCATCTACTCAAAATTTACCCCTCCATCCTCAATCCCCACTTACTCTCCCAATACCCGGCCAATTGTAGATTTTTTATCCCTCCCACACAAAATATTTTTCCCCTCTCCATTTTACTCTCCCAGCCCCATCCCATTCTAATCCTCCCCCAACACCAGCTCCCTTCTAGTTCCAGCCTCACCCAGCATCCATTCCCTTCTAGTCCCTGCATCAGCCCATTTCCAGTCCTAGCAGCCCCCCAACCCAATACCAGTCCTATCCCCCCCTCATCAACCCACTTCCAGTCCTAACCCCCCATCACCCCATTTTCAGTTTAAGCCCCCCCCTATAACCCATTACCAGTCCTAACCCCCACTTCCAGTCAGCCCCCCATAGCCCATTGCCAGTCCTAACCCCCCCATCAGCCCACAGTCCATTACCAGTCCTAACCCCATCAGCCCACCTCAAGTCCTAACCCCTCCCCATCAGCCCATTTCTTGTCCCAGCCCCCCCATAGCCCATTATCAGTCCTAAACCCCCCCATAGCCCATTACCAGTCCTAACCCCATCAGACCACCTCCAGTGTTAACCCCCCATCAGCCCATTTCCAGTCCTAACCCCACCCAACAGCCCACCTCAAGTCCTATCCCCTCCCCATCAGCACTTTTGTTGTCATAAACCCCCCCTAGCCCATTAGCAGTCCTAACCCCCCCTCTCTAGCCCATTAGCAGTCCTAACCCCCCCCATAGCCCATTACCAGTCCTAACCCCCATCACCCCAGTTCCAGACAGCCCCCATCAGCCCACAGCCCATTAGCAGTCCTAACCCCCCTAGCCCATTAGCAGTCCTAACCCCGCCTCCTAGCCCATTAGCAGTCCTATCCCCCCCCTAGCCCATGAGCAGTCCGAACCCCCCCCTCCTAGCCCATTAGCAGTCCTAACCCCCCCCAGCCCATTAGCAGTCCTAACCCACCCTCCTCGCAAATTTGATTTCCTAACCCCCCCCTGCCCATTTGCAGTCCTAACCCCCCCCTAGCCCATTAGCAGTCCTAACCCCCCCCTCCTAGCCCATTAGCAGTCCTAACCCCCCCCCAGCCCATTAGCAGTCCTAACCCCCCCCTCCTAGCCCATTAGCAGTCCTAACCCCCCCTCTCTAGCCCATTAGCAGTCATAACCCCCCCCCTGCCCATTAGCAGTCCTAACCCCCCATCACCCCATTTCCAGACAGCCCCCATCAGCCCACAGCCCATTAGCAGTCCTGACCCCCCCTAGCCCATTAGCAGTCCTAACCCCCCCCCCCTCCTAGCCCATTAGCAGTCCAAACCCCCCCCCCTCCTAGCCCATTAGCAGTCCAAACCCCCCCCCCTCCTAGCCCATTAGCAGTCCAAACCCCCCCCCCCCTCCTAGCCCATTAGCAGTCCAAACCCCCCCCCCCTCCTAGCCCATTAGCAGTCCTAACCCCCCCCCCCTAGCCCATTAGCAGTCCTAACACCCCCCCCCCCACCCCATTATCAGTCCTAACACCCCCCCCCCCCAGCCCATTAGCAGTCCTAACACCCCCCCCCCCGGCAAATTTAAAAACAGAAAAAGCGGGCTCTGGCTGCTGCCGCGGACGCGGCAACATGCAGTGTCCCGCGGGGCCCCCTCCGCCCGCTAAGCCCCTCTGCAAGGGCTTTCAGATTCGCGAGGGAGACAGCGTCTCCCTCGCGTCTCTTGTTAAGCCCGCAGGGGCTAATGGGAAATTTCCCATCAGTCCCTCGCGTCTAAAGGGGCTGATGGGAAATTTCCCATTAACCCCTACGGGCTTAACAGAGACGCGAGGGAGACGCGGTCTCCCGCGCGGATCTGTAAGCCCGTGCAGAGGGGCTTAGCGGGCGGAGGGGGCCCCGCGGGACACTGCATGCTGCCGCGTCCGCGGCAGCAGCCAGAGCCCGCTTTTTCTTTTTTTGCGGACCTTCACGCGTGCCAGCTGCAAGGCCTTCGCGTGCCACAGCTGGCACGCGTGCCATAGGTTCGCCATCGCTGAGATAGACTTTCTAAGTCTACCTCTACTCCTGCCAAGAAAAAGTCTTTCAAGAGGCCTTACTACAAGAAGGCCAGATTTTCCAAAAATACTGGCCAACAATCTTCTCAGCCTCGCTTTGCTGCTAAACGTCAGCAACCTAAACAGGCAAGGTCAAAGCCTGCAGCGTCTGCCACTCCTCAGCAGGCTCAACCCCCTCAGGGGATTTGACTTGCCCCTAGAGAACTTAACCTTTCTGGCTCTAGAACAACCAGAGCCCCTCACCATTCCCGGAAGGTTAGCTCACTTTGCTCCCAGATGGGGGCAAATTACGTCAGAGCACTGGACCCTCTCTATCATCAGAGAGGGCTACAAACTTCATTTTTCCAACCTTCCTCCATATACCATGGTGAGGCACTTCAATTCTCCCCCATCTCTCCTGGGCCTGTTGGATCAGGAAGTCTCTTCTCTCCTTGCCCAAGGGGCAATAGAAGAGGTTCCTCTTCTTCAACAAGGGACAGGATTCTACTCCCCTTATTTTCTCATAACAAAGAAGACAGGGGGATTCAGACCTATCCTAGATCTGAGAGAATTGAACAAATTTCTGTACAAGGAGAAATTCAAAATGCTTTCTCTAGGCATTCTCCTTCCATACCTTCAGAGTCAGGATTGGCTTTGTTCTCTAGATCTCAAGGATGCGTACACACATATACTCATCCACCCATCCCACAGAAAATATCTAAGATTTCTGTTTCAGGGAAAACATTTCCAGTACAGAGTACTTCCCTTCGGTCTAGCCTCTGCTCCAAGAGTGTTCACCAAATGCATGGCAGTTGTTGCTGCATTTCTAAGAGGTCTGGGAATTTTTGTATTCCCATATCTGGACGACTGGCTCATCCGAGCTCCATCTCAGTCAGAGGCCCAGATTTCCCTGGACCGCACAAGGCACATTCTGCAGTATCTGGGACTGGTGATAAACCTTCCCAAGTCTCAACTTACCCCTACTCAGTCTCTGGAATTCATAGGGGCCCAGTTGGACACCACCACTGCAAGGGCCTACCTACCTCAAGTCCGGGGCCAACGTCTGGTGTGCTTGGCCTCCCAAGCTCAGTCCAGCAGTCACTTGACAGCCAGAGAAATGCTGCGACTTCTGGGCCACATGGCCTCCACGGTACACGTGGTGCCCTACGCTCGTCTTCATATGAGAGCAGCTCAATGGCCCTTGGCCACCCAGTTGACTCAGGCATCAGGAGCGCTCTCCGACCAAATACTCACCTCAAAGTGTCTGTTTTGGTCCCTCCAATGGTGGATGTCCACCAAGAATCTGTTGTTGGGGGCCCCCTTCCAACCTTTGTTGCCCCAAACAACCCTCACAACAGATGCCTCCCAAACAGGGTGGGGAGCCCATCTTCAACACCTCTCCACTCAGGGTGCTTGGTCTCCACAAGAGACCACCCTTCACATCAACCTCCTGGAACTGCGAGCAATCTACTTTGCCCTCAAAGTCTTCCATACCCTCCTAGTCAACCTGACCGTCCTAGTCCATACAGACAATCAGGTGGCCATGTTCTACATAAACGAACAAGGAGGGACAGGCTCTCTGTCGCTTTGCAACGAAGCTCTCAGATTATGGGCCTTCGCCAGAGAGCATCAAATTCATCTTCTGGCAGTGTATCTTCCAGGGGTTCAAAACTCTTGGGCAGACAGACTCAGTCGAGTTCTGCTTCCACACGAATGGTCCCTACATATGGACCAGATAAGCAGAATCTTTCAGGAATGGGGAACCCCGGACATAGACCTCTTTGCAAGTCCGTGGAATGCCACACTTCCCCGATTCTGTTCCAGGACTCCGTGTCAGGGAGCTCAGGCCAACGACGCCTTTCTCCTACATTGGGGTCAGGAATTCCTATATGCCTTTCCACCCATTCCTTTGATTCCCAAGACTCTGTCCAAACTCCAGAGGGATCACGGATCGATGATCCTCATAGCTCCATGCTGGCCACGCCAAGTGTGGTTCCCTCTACTTCTGCATCTCTCCCAGGGACCCTCCCTGGACCTGGGAGCTGCGCCAGACCTTCTCTCTCAGGAGGAAGGGACTTTGTGGCACCCAAACCCCAAGTCCCTACACCTCAGAGCTTGGTTACTGAAGGCCTAAGCCTTCATAACTTCAATCTTTCTCAACCAGTGAAAGATATCCTTCATGCCTCTAGGAAACCCTCCACGAGGCGTTCCTATGCTTTCAAATGGAAACGCTTTTCCATTTGGTGTGCTCAACAGGGTCTTGACCCTCTAGCACTTCCTTTGAATTCTCTACTAGACTATCTCCTGCATCTTTCTAATGCAGGCCTTAAGACGAATTCAGTAAGAGTCCATTTGAGTGCTATTGCAGCATCCTTAAAACCTATAAATGGACAACCTGTCTCCTCTCATCCGCTTGTTGCAAGGTTCATGAGAGGCCTGACTCTAACTAAGCCTCCCATCCGACCTCCTCCGGTAGCATGGGACTTGAACCTAGTTCTGGGTCAGCTTATGAAGCCACCTTTTGAACCGTTGGTTTCTACCTCCTTGAAATTTCTTTCCTGGAAGGTCCTTTTCCTTATTGCAGTCACTTCGGCTCGCCGCATCAGTGAACTACAGGCCTTAGTGGCTCATCCACCTTATACCAGGTTTCATCATGATAAGGTGGTCCTTAGGACGAATCCCCACTTTATGCCCTAAGTGGTCTCGCCTTTTCATCTTAATCAAGAGGTATATCTACCTGTCTTTTTTCCAGCTCCTCATGCATCCAGTGCAGAGAGGAACCTTCATACTTTAGATTGTAAAAGAGCTCTTGCCTTTTACCTCAACAGGACTCAGCCACATCGAAAGTCTTCCCAGCTTTTTGTGGCTTTTGATCCTTCTCATTTGGGACTTCCAGTCTCCAAACGTACACTTTCCAATTGGATTTCTCAGTGTATTTCCTTTGCTTACCAGAGTAAAAATATTTCTCTGGAAGGCCATGTCACAGCTCACAATGTGAGAGCCATGGCCACTTCTATGGCTCATCTTCACTCTGTATCCATAGATCAGATCTGTCGAGCCGCCACACGGGCCTCGGTTCATACCTTCACAGCCCATTACTGTTTGGACAAGGACTCCCGCCGGATTCCTTGTTTGGTCAGGCTGTCCTCAAACACCTGTTCCATACTTGAACAACTCCTGCCCACCTTCCCAGGATGGATGCCTGAGATCCATACGAAGATGGCGAACCCTTGGAAGGGGATCTCCCAGGCATCTTAGCTAGGGAGTCCCCATATGTGAGGACTTATTCCTGCTTGTTCCTGGAGATAGCACAGTTACTTACCTGTAACAGGTGATCTCTGGGAACAGCAGGAATTAGTCCTCACAACCCACCCACCTCTCCTAGGAGTTGTATCTTCTATCTATCTTCCTTTCCTCTCTCTATTGTCTCAGCTATAAACTCGAACTGAGGAGAGCTGGTCAGGAAGGCGGGAAGGCAGCGCGCATGTGCAGTGGGAGGCCCCAAAAGCTTCCTTCTGGGAAGCTTTCCCTCGCAGGCTCCGTCGGTTCCGACGTACCCATATGTGAGGACTAATTCCTGCTGTTCCCAGAGATCACCTGTTACAGGTAAGTAACTGTGCTTTCTCCCCTTGGACAGGACAGGTCGCCTCATGGCTTTAGCCATTGAGGTGCAACACTGCCATGGCAGTGTCGGCGCGGTCGTGGCATCCATAGTCCATGTGGTTCCCAATGCCTGCCTTCACATGCGGGCAGCCCAGTGATGCTTCTGCTCCCAGTGGACACAAGCCACAGGCAGGCTCCAGGACAAAGTCTTAGTGTCCTGCAGGCTAGCAGAGTCACTCGACTGGTGGCAGGCCACACAGCACCTGCAGGAGGGCATGCTCTTCCAGTCCCCAAATCCCCAGAGGGTCCTTACCACGAATACCTCCTTACTGGGCTGGGGTGCCCATCTTGAGGAACTCCACACGCAGGGAAACTGATCCCTGGCAGAGAGCCAGCAGCAGATCAACCTGCTGGAGCTCAGGGCCATTTTTCTGGTGATCAGGGCCTTTCACCTCCTCCTACAGCACCAGTTGGTGCTGGTCCAAATGGACAACCAGGTCGAGATGTTCTTCCTGAACAAACAAGGGGGCACAGGGTCTTACTGCCTCTTCCAGGAGGCAGTAGATCTCTGCTTATATGCGATCAGTCAGGGAATGCTCCTCAGAGCTGTATACCTTCTGGGCCAGGACAATGCCCTAGTGGACAGATTGAGCAGTGTTCTCCAGCTGCATGAATGGTGACTAGACCTCAGGGTGGCACAGTGACTCTTCTGACTCTGGGATACCCTGAGTCTGGATCTCTTTGCCAGCCTGGCCAGTGCTCTTCTGTCCCACTTCTGCTGTCGCCAGCCACACCTGTCCTAGGTAGTGGCGGACACCTTCCTCATCTCGTGTTTGGAGTACCTCCTGTACCCTTTCCTCCCAGGCACTAATCACTCAGACCCTCTTCAAGGTCCTGCAGGACAAGGCTCCATGATCCTGGTGGCCCAGGCAGCCTTAGTTCCCCTTGTTGCTCTGTCTCTTGACGGAGCTCCTGATTCCTCTGGGGAACATCCCAGGGCTACTCACCCAGGAGGAGGGCTACCTTCTCCACCCCAACCTGGGGTCCTCGATGTTAACAGCATGGCTGCTGAACGGGTAGGCTTAGCACCCTTCAACCTCCCAAGGGAAGTGGAGGAAATCCTTCTGGCCTCTTGTAAGAACTCCACGAGATGGACGTATGTCTTCAAGTGGCACAGATTCTTAGTGTGGTGCACAGAGCAGTGGATTGACCCATTCTCGTTCCATTTACACCCTGTGCTGCAGTACTTGCTTTACCTCTCACAAACTGGACTAGAGTCCAACTTCGTCAGGGTGCACCTGAATGTGTTCTTTGCGCATCATTCTATGGAAGGTAAACCTCTTTTTGCTCAGCCCCTCATTACTCGGTTCATGCAAGGCCTTTTGCTCTCTGAACATCCCATCCACTCACCCCCAACGGAGTGGGACCTCAACGTGGTGTTGACGCAGCTCATCAAGCCGTCATTTGAGCCTCTGGCTACCTGCCATTTGCGTTACCTTTCCTGGAAGGTCATCTTCCTGATGGCGCTCACCTCTGCTTGCAGGGTCAGCAAGCTTCAGGCCTTGGTGGCCAAGCCACCCTACTTCAGGTTCTAAAAGAACAGGGTCATGCCTCGCATCCACCTTAAATTCCTTTTGAAGGTGTGGTATCCACGTTCCATCTCAATCAGGAGGTGGTGCTCCCCACCTTCTTTCCACGGCCTCATGCCGACAAGGTGATGGATGTTCTCCATACTCTGGATTGTAAGAGGGCCCTATCCTTCTACCTGCAAAATACCCAGGGCCACCGCAAAGCCTCACAGCTTTTCGTTTCCTATGATCCCAGTTGCCTGAGGGAGGCTGTTACCAAGCGGACCCTGTCCACCTGTGTGGCGGACTGCATTGCCTTCACCCACGATCAGACTGGGCTCTCGTTGGAGCAGTGGGTCACGGCACACAGCATCAGGGCTATGGAACCTCGGTTGCAAGCTTGCGCTCCATCCCTATGGCAGACATCTGCTGGGCTGCTACCTGGTCCTCAGTCCACACTTTTGCAGCTCACTAATGCCTGGATAGGGAGTCCCGACAGGACAGTGCATTCAGCCAGGCCATACACCTTAATCTCTTTGGGGTCTAGGCAGCTCTTACCCTCCGACCCTTCTTGTTCAGGCTACCGGTGTGATGGTTCTCCCTGGACTCTGGGATCCTTAGTCTCTCATCAGACTCGCTTGCAGCTGCTCATGATGGGGCCTTGTTTTATACAGGTTCCCGGTAGCCTGAAGGTAGGGAGTCCTATATGTAAGGACTGACTTCCTGCTTGTTCCTGGAGAAAGTGTAGTTACCTATAACAGGTGTTCTCCAGGGACAGCAGGAATCAGTCCTCACAACCCTCCCTCCTCCTCGTGAAGTTGCTGTAATTTTTGGCATCTTCTTTATCGGCTCTAGCTATGTCATCTGACTGAGTAAGATGGCACCCTTGGGCGGAAAGAGGACCACACATGCATGGTGGCATCTCCCATAGGTTTTCTTTGAAAGCTGGGCAGATGCCTCCATGAGGGCTCCGTCGGCTCTGACGTCACCCATATGTGAGAACTGATTCCTGTTGTCCCTGGAGAACAGCTGTTACAGGTGAGTAGCTACGCTTTGTCCAGTGGTCCCTCCCTACATGGGCCATGTTTCGGCTGGTAGGGAACCTTCGTCAGAGATAATAGAACTTTATTAAAAACAAAGCCACCAAGTATGTAAAAATACAAATATCAAAGTACAGCAATCAAATAAATATATAAAAGAAATATCCAAAAATGTGTGTAAAAAATATAGTAAACATTGCTCAATGCTGGATTTAGTACTCACCTGTGGAGATAGCATGTCGACTGTCCAGGTGTCCATGAGCAGCAGCGATAATCACATGGGGGCTTGTTTACAAAGCCACGGTAGGGGTTTGCGATCGTTATCGGAGCCGCAGCCCCATTGATTTCAATGGGGCCGCGGCTGCGATAACGATCGCGAACCGCTACCGCGGCTTTGTAAACAAGCCCCATGGTGTGGTTTGAAATAAAAGTCAAGGCATAATCTAATCACAGCAAGCTCAAAGTCCTAGACTTCAAAAACGCTGACTTTAGTAAAATGGCCACGTGCCTGAAGGAGGAGTTGGCAGGGTGGGAAGAGATAAGGGAAGTGGAATTGCAGTGGGCTAAACTAAAGGAGGCAATAAAAGGGGTAACAGATACTTATATGTAAGGAAAGTAAATAAAAATAAGAGGAAAAGGTAACCTATATGGTTCTCCAAAGAAGTGACTGCACAAATAAAGACAAAAAACACAGCTTTCATAAAATTCAGAAGTTCTCAAACAGAAAATAATACAGCAAAAAGAGAAATAAGGATAGCAAAGCAAAGGCAGAAGAAAAGATGGCTAAAGATATGAAGCGTGGAGGCAAAATATTTTTCAGGTATATTCGGGAGAAGAGGAAGATCATCAGAGGTGGAATTGCAAGACTCAGAAGTGCCGAGGATGGATATGTGGAAAGTGACATTGGATGTGAAAATGCTAAATAAATATTTTTACTAAAACTGAATGTGGACAAGGCCATGGGACCAGATGGGATACATGCAAAGATACTGAAAGAGCTCAGAGAGATTCTGGAAGTGCCTTTAAAGGATGTTTTTAATAGATCCTTGGAGGCAGGAGAAGGGCTGATGTGGTACCTGTTTACAAAAGAGGTAATTGGAAAGAAGTGACAAATTACAGGCCAGTAAGCCTTACTTTGGCGGTGGGAAAAGTAATGGAGGTGCTCCTGAAAGAGAGAATTGTGGACTTTCTTGAAACCAATAGGTTGCATGATCTGAGGTAACATGGTATTACCAAAGGATGATCATGCCAAACAAATCTGATTTGAGTTCTTTGACTGGGTGACCAGAGAACTAGATTGAGGGCATGCGATGGATGTGATCTATCTTGATTTCAGCAAACCTTTGTTACTGTTCCTCACAAGAGACTTATCAATAAACTGAACAGCCTGGGGATGGGTTCCAAGTTGTTAACTGGATCAGAAATTGGTTGACTGACAGATGGCAGAAGGTGATGGTAAACAGAACTCACTCCGATGAAAGGAAGGTGATTAGTGGTGTGCCGCAGGGTTCGGTCCTGGGACCGGTACTGTTCAATGTATTTGTGAGTGATATTGCCGAAGGACTGAATGGAAAAGTCTGTTTTTTGGAGGTGACACGAAAATTTTCAACAGACTCCCTGGGGGAGTGGATAACTGGGGGAAAGATCTACAAACCTGGAAGACTGGTCTAATGCTTAGCAGTTAAGATTTAATGTTAAGAAGCACAGTGTCATGCACTTGGGATGCTGATATCCAAGGGAATAGTATGTGATAAGGGGCAAGAGGATGGTGTGCATGGATCAGGAGAAGGACCTTGGATTGATTTGTTTCTGATGATCTCAAGGTAGCAAAACAGTGTGACAAGGCTGTGGTCAAAGTTAGAAGGATGCTGTATTGCATACAGAGAGGAATTGCCAGCCAAATGGAGGAGGTATTAATGCCACGGTACAAGTCACTGGTGAGGCCTCACTTGGAGTATTGTGTTCAGTTCTGGGACCATATCTCACAAAGGATATAAAAAAACATTTCAGAGGAAGGCAACCAAAATGATTTGCAGCCTGTGCCAGAAGACTTATGAGAAGAAGACCTAAATATGTATAGCTTGGAGGAGAGGGGGAGATATGATACAGGCCTTTAAATACTTGAAAGATATTAATGAACAAACCAAATCTTTTTCAAAGACAGTGAAGCTGCAAAGCTAGAGGGCATAACATGAAGCTGCAAGGGAACTGAAAGGCAATGTCAGAAAATTATTTTTTCACTGAAAGGGTGGTAGATGCTTGGAATGCCCTCCCGATGGAAGTGGTGGGGGTAAATACAGTGACAGAATTCCAAATGGCATGGGACGGACACAGTGGATCCATTTGTAGCAACAGGATACAATCAAAATAAACTATTTTTTTATCTCAGCAAATAGTGGTGACCTGCATGGAGTAGTGGGTACACCCCTAAACAAAGGCATGGGAGGGGTGATCTGCACGGAGCAGCAGGTGCACCTACTCTTGTCACCTTGCTGGGTAGACTAGATGGACCATTATGGTCTTTATCTGTGTCATATACTATTTCACTATGTTACTATGTAAATAAAACATCACGTTCAAAACAGTCCAAGTATAAAAAACGAAATAAATAATAAAGGAATAAATAACAGGATATGTATAATTTAAAAACTTAAACCGCTCATGAATAGACATGAATGCATGAGGAAAGAAGCTGAAGTGGAAGCCATTAACATGGGTAGAAGAATAGAGAGTATATGTATATCTCTGCAAACATTGCACATAAAGAGGGAGTACTGACTTTGATGGAAGACCCCTCTCTGGACAAATCAGGCATAAATTGATTCTATTACAAACACACAAACCAATAGATTATATTCATGAACCAATGTTTGGGATGGTGGGACAGGAAAAAGGAACTCCCATGTAGGGTATAAATTACAGTGAGTGTGTGTGTGTAAAACTGGAATTGTTGTACTGGGACCTTCAATAAGCACTCAGCAACCTTAGTCACTCTCTCAGCATTGATCAAATGTCATATCTAAGAGGTACGAAACGGGTACTGATCTCTGCATCAAATGGCCAACTTACATGTAAAAATTGCAGTCACTTGAGAAGAGCAGCAGCTCGGCTGTGCTAACAGAGAAATGGATGTAAAACTGTGACTTCAACATCATAACCTATTCATCAACCAGGAAAAAACTGAAGTCCTCCGCATATTCACGGACCCCACCTTCTTACTGCCAACCTCATTGAATTACAACGACCATCACACCAAAATGAAATTGAAATATCTGGTGATCACTTTAGACCAGAGGCTGAACTTCCAATCCCATATAAAGAAAACAAACAACTCAGTCTACCTCAAGTTTAGAACTCTGAAAAACCTCTGCTTCCTTCTAAGCCAAAATCTCTTCCGGACAGTATGCCAAGCACTAATTGCACTAAGTTCCTGAACTGGAAGCCCTAATGGTGGAAGTGGACTTGGACTTTGTGGCCATTGCAGAAACATGGTTTAATAAGTTGCATGAATGGGATATAGCCATAGCTGGCTATGATTTATTTAGAAGAGACAGAGCAGGCAGAAGAGGAGGAGGAGTAGCCCTATATGTCAAAAGCAATATTAAAGTTGCTGAAATGCAGGGGATGTGGGGAAAAGAAGCAGCGCTGTGGATTGTGTTGGAAAGAGGAGATGGCACTATCATCCATAATGGTGTAATCTACAGGCCTCCAATTCAAAACGAAGAAGTGGATAGAGACTTGATTATTGCTACTGCAAAGGTAGCCATGAAGGAGGAAATGATCATATTGGGTGACTTTAATCTATCCAGTGTGGACTGGTGTATTCCTTCTGCAAATCTGGAAAGAAGTAAAAAAAAATTGTAGACTCCTTCCAAGATACATTGCTAAGACAAATAGCGATGGAACTAACCAGGGAAAGTTCAATGCTGGATTTAGTACTGTAAACGGGGGCGCTGGGCGTGAATGTCCACAGTCTTGGCAAAGGCAAAATACTATTATGACTTGCAAAGGATTGTGGGGAATGTAGTCCATTCATACCAGAATCAGCCGTTCACAAAATAATGAGTTGTGTTGCTCGAGTGTAAGCAAAGAAAAATATATTTTATTTATGGGGTTAATTCTCCCACACAGATTTACTTGGTAACACAAAAGGACAACTTGCTTCAGTATTGTACTTAGGAAAAACAAATCATGATATAAGCAACTGAACTTCTTAGACAATCAAACAATAAAGACCTTGATGGGAAACAGAAAAAGGTCTTTTTAAGGGCTCCTGCTAATACCTTTTAGCAGTGCTCCAAAAGCAAAAACAAAACCCAAAAGTAACCAAAAACTGTTCTTTTTCAAGGATAACTTTCTTCTATTTTTCACACACAAAGAGTAGTTTCCTTTCAGAGCTCACGTGCAACTGTGCATGGCTTAATTACCAATAATTAGCCAGCTGCAAACCCCTTTGCTGGTTCACTTTCTCTACGTGGCTCAAATCCTACCCTAAAGCTTTCTTGTAAACTTTTCTGGGTAGATAAAAGAACAAGTTATATTTCCTTTTGATGGTTGTTGTATTTGTGAAAGTATTTTACCACAGCAGCCTAGACAGAGAGCAATCCATGTATTCATTCTGATCATTTAAAATATCTCCTTCTTCTTCAACTATCATAGAATCAATATCATGGTCTGGCTCAGAGGAATTCCTTAATGAAGCACTCTCAGGATAATATCTGTTTCCCTGCTGTCTTCCAGATGAAGAGCTAGGGCATAGATCAGAGTTCATACCTGAGCTTCCTTTACTGTTAGGTTTCCTCTCCAGATATCCTGGCCAATAAGTAGTCCAGCTTTTATGTCCAGCCTTCCAATCAAGATCCCTGGACACTGGGTCTCTCTTCACATACCTTCTTGTACTGGTCTTAGGGCCCCTTCCAAATGCAGCCGTCTCCCTCACAGGTGCCGTCCGGGAATTCCTGGCTCTGTAACCCCACTCCTCTGGCTTCCTCCAGTCCAATGGAGTATGCTTGCCTCTGGAATGACTCCCAACACATGTGCTGCTGTGAGCTCCTCCTTTAGACCTCCAAGATGTTTTCCTCTTCTTCCTTCCACGCTGCTGCTGCTTCTTGCTCTCTCTGTCCTTGAGCTCTGGGTTCCTCATCTGATTCTGTGTAGAATATGTTTTACTTTTAACTTGTTTAGAGGGATACTCCACCCTAGCACAGCTCAGCTGTGCTGAATCAAGCCCTGCCCTTGGAGATGAGTGATTGGGGATTACCTCATAGTTCTCCTGATTGAACACACGTTTCCCCACTTCAGCTCTTCTAGTGGCTGTTTGAAACCTGGTGCATTCTGGGACTGGTAGTCTTTTATGAAAACATTCTGCTTTAGTATTTCTACCAGCAAAGACAGGTTGCTTGTTCAGTGCCAATTCACCTCTTTTATAGCTCCTTCCTGAACTATGATAAGCTTCCTTATCACAGTACTCACCAACGGAGATAGCGTTTCGAATGTCTGGTTGGGTGCCCATGTGAGCAGCAGTGATCATCACACGGTGTGGTTTGAAATAAAAACCAAGACGGAGTCCAATCACAGCAAGCTCAAAGTCCTAGACTTCAAAAACACCGACTTCAGTAAAATGGCCAAGGGCCTGAAGGAGGAGTTGGCAGAGTGGGAGGAGGTAGCAGAAGTGGACTTGCAGAGTGCTAAATTAAAGGAGGCAATAAAAGGGGCAACAGATACATATAGAAAGTAAAGTAAATAAAAACAAGAGGAAAAGGAAACCTATTTGGTTCTTCAAAGAAATAGCTGCACAAATAAAGACAAAAACCACAGCTTTCACAAAATTCCGAAGTTTGCAAACAGAGGAACACAGAGCAAAATACAGCATAAAGCTAAAAGAGACAAAAAGAAAAATAAGGATAGCAAAATCCAAGGCAGAAGAAAAGATGGCTAAAGATCTGAAGCGTGGAGACAAAACGTTTTTCAGGTATATTCAGGAGAAGAGGAAGATCAGAGGTGGAATCGCAAGACTCAAAAGTGCCAAGAACACATTCGTGGAAAGTGATACTGGAAAATCAAAAAAGCTAAACAAATTGTTCTGTTTTTATTAAAGAAAATCCTGGAGAAGGACTACCTGGTAGCATCCCTGTTGCCATGGAGGAGAGAGGTCACGTGACAGGAGAGCATCACCTTGGTGTGGCAGGAAGTGATCCTGTAACTAGGACCTGTCCTCCAGGTGATATAAAACCCTCTCGCACCAAGGAGGTTTCTCCATGGCCATGTGCCCATGAGGGAAGGGTTAGGACAGCCGTTATAGTTGGTGATTCGATCATTAGGCATGTAGATAGCTGGGTGGCTGGTGGACGTGAGGATCGCCTGGTAACATGCCTGCCTGGTGCGAAGGTAGCGGACCTCACGCGCCACCTAGATAAGGTCTTAGATAGTGCTGGGGAGGAGTCTGCTGTCTTGGTACATGTCGGTACCAATGACATAGGAAAATGTGGTAGGGAGGTTCTGGAGGCTAAATTTAGGCTTTTAGGTAGGAAGTTGAAATCCAGAACTTCCAGGGTAGCGTTCTCCGAAATGCTTCCCATTCCACGTGCAGGACCCAAAAGGCAGGCAGAGCTCCGGAGTCTCAATGCGTGGATGAGACAATGGTGCAGAGATGAGGGGTTTGGATTTGTTAGGAACTGGGGTACATTCTGGGGAAGGGAGGGGCTCTTCTGAAGGGATGGGAGGAGTGGTCTAGTGGTTAGGACAAGGTACTTCAGGCCGGAGGGCCGGGGGTTCAAGTCCCACCTGGGGACAGCAATCTCAGGCCGGAGGGACTGGGATTTCTAGTCCTATAGGCACTCCTTGTGGTCTTGGGCAAGCCACTTAACCCTCCATTGCCCATGTTCCCTGTAAGTATTAGTGTATGTGTCTCATATCCCCTCGTGTTAAATGTATCCCCCAATTGATCGCTTTGACCCGGTGAAAAGCGGGATATAAATACAGCTAAATAAATAAATAAATAAATATATAAGATGGGCTTCACCTTGACCGGGATGGAACCAGGCTGCTGGCATTAACCTTTAAAAAGGAGATAGAGCAGCTTTTAAACTAGATAATAGGGGAAAGCCAACAGTCGCCCAAGAGCAGATGGTTCGGAAGAATGTATCCTTGAAGGATACTACCAAAAGCAGAGAGGTTCCAAAAAAGAGTAAAGTAGCCCAAATGCTCTCGAGTATGGAGCAGACAGAGCTTAAAGATCCCAAATTACCCATGTCTACCAGTAGCCAAATTAATATGAATAAAATACAGTCTCTAAAATGCTTGTATGCAAATGCTAGAAGTCTAAAAAATAAGATGGGAGAGTTAGAATATATAGCACTAAATGAGAGGTTAGATGTGATTGGAATATCAGAGACATGGTGGAAGGAGGACAACCAGTGGGACACTGTGATACCTGGATACAAACTATATCGTAATGATAGAGCTGATCAAATTGGTGGAGGGGTTGCGCTCTATGTTAGAGAGGGCATTGAGTCAGAAAGAATTAAAGTTTTGCAGGAAACAAAATTTGCTGTAGAATCTCTATGGATTGAAATTCCATGTAAAAAGAGGAAGGCGATGGCAGTGGGGGTGTACTATCGACCGCCTGGCCAGAATGAACAAATGGATGATGAAATGCTCAAAGAAATCAAGGAAGCTAACAAACGTTAAAGCGCGGTAATAATAATGGGCGATTTCAATTACCCCGGTATCGACTGGGTCAGTGTCACGGCAGGACATGCTAGGGAGATAAAGTTCCTAGATGACATAAATGACTGCTTCTTGGAGCAGCTGGTTCATGAACCGACCAGAGGGGAAGCCATATTAGACCTAGTCCTTAGTGGAACACCAGATCTAGTGCAAGAGATAAGGGTGTTGAGGCCACTTGGCAATAGTGATCATAGCATGATCGCCTTTGATTTAATTAGTGGAGGAGGGATAGTAAGGAAATCCACAGTACTACCTTTTAACTTTCGAAAGGGAGACTATGATAAAATGAGGAAAATAGTAAGAAAAAACTAAAAGGAGCAGTTGCAAAGGTTAAAGACTTACATCAAGCTTGGGTGTTGTTGAAAAATACTATCTTGGAAGCCCAGATCAGCTGTATTCCACGCTTTAAGAAAAGTGGAAGGAAATCCAAAAAACTGCTAGCATGGTTTAAAGGTGAGGTCAGAGAGGCTGCTGTTGCCAAGAAAGCATCTTTCAGGAAATGGAAAAAAGAGCCAAACGATGAAACCTGGAAACAGCACAAGCACTGGCAGGTCAAATGCAAGGCATTGATAAAGTAGGCAAAGTGAGAATTTGAGCAGAAGCTTGCTGCGGAAGCAAAAACGCAAAATAAAGATTTTTTCAAGTACATTTCTAGCAAAAAACCTGTGAGAGAGTCAGTTGGACCATTAGATGATAGAGGAGTTAAAGGGGCACTAAGAGGCGACAAGGCGATAGCGGAGAGACTGAATAAATTCTTTGCTTCGGTCTTTACTGAGGAAGATGTAGGGATGTTACCCAAGACTGAAGTGGTATTTAAAGGTGCGGAAGAATTGAAGGAAATATCGATACATCGGGAAGATGTATTACAACTATGAGATAAACTGAAGAGTAGCAAATCACCTGGGCCGGATGGTATACATCCAAGGGTGTTGAAAGAACTGAAATATGAGATTGCAGACCTGCTATTAGTAATCTGTGAACTATCATTAAAATCATCTCTAATACCTGAAGATTGGCGGATCGCCAATATAACACCAATTTTTAAAAAGGGTTTGAGGGATGATCCGGGAAACTACAGACCGGTGAGCCTCACGTCAGTACCGGGAAAAATGGTAGAACCATCAAAAAGAATAAAATTACTCAGCAAGTAGATAGTCATGGCCTAATGGGAGACAGCCAACATGGCTTTAGACAAGGAAGATCTTGTCTTACTAATCTGTTATGTTTTTTTTGAAAGTGTGAATGAACAGGTGGACAAAGGTGAGTCGGTTGATATAGTGTATCTGGACTTTCAGAAAGCCTTTGACAAGGTCCCTCATCAGAGACTTTTGGCAAAACTAAAGAGTCATGGGATAGGAGGCAGTGTACTACTGTGGATCAGGAACTGGTTAAAAGATAGAAAGCAGAGGGTAGGGCTAAATGGCCAATTTTCCCAATGGAGAAAGGTGAATAGTGGTGAACCCCAGGGATCTGTGCTAGGTCCGCTGCTTTTTGACATATTCATAAATGACCTGGAAAGTGGAATAACGAGTGAGGTTATCAAATTTGCAGATGACACAAAACTATTTAAAGTTGTTAAAACCCAAGAGGATTGTGAAAAATTGCAAGAGGATCTTGATAAATTGGAAGACTGGGCATCAAAATGGCAGATGAAATTTAATGTGGACAAGTGCAAGGTTATGCACCTAGGGAAGAACAACCCAAACTATGGTTACACGATGCAAGGTTCCACATTAGGAACCACCACCCAGGAAAAAGATTTAGGCGTCATTGTGGATACCATGTTAAAACCCTCGGCCCAGTGTACAGCTGCGGCCAAGAGAGCAAATAGAATGCTAGGTATGATAAGGAAAGGAATGGAAAATAAAACAAAAGATATTATAATGCCTCTATACCGTTCCATGGTGAGACCGCACCTTGAATATTGTGTGCAATTCTGGTCGTCGTATCTTAAAAATATATAGCGTTATTAGAAAAGGTTCAGAGAAGAGCCACCAAAATGGTAAAGGGGATGGAAGGATACTCTTATGAAGAAAGGCTAAAAAGGTTCGGGCTCTTTAACCTGGAAAAGAGACGGCTGAGGGGAGATATGAGAGAAGTCTATAAATTAATGAACGGAGTGGAACGGGTAAACGTAGATCGACTGTTTACGTTATCAGAATATAGAAAGACTAGGGGACATGCAATGAAGCTACAGGGTAAACTATTTAAGACTAATAAAAGAAAATATTTTTTCACTCAACGTGTAATCAAACTCTGGAATTTGTTACCGGAGGATGTAGTAAAGGCTGTTAGTGTAGCTGGGTTTTAAAAATGTTTGGACAAGTTCCTGGAGGAAAGGTCTATAAACCATTATTAAGAAGGGACCCAGGATATCAATGCTTGACCTAGTACAAGCATTGCAGAACCTGTGTCTTTTGGGTTAACTACTAGGTACGTATGACCTAGATTGGCCACTGTTGGAAACAGAATACTGGGCTTGATGGACCTTGGTCTGACCCAGTATGGCATATCTTATGTTCTTATGTAAAAATATACAAATGGGAATGGAGTAGATACTACACCATTCACAGAAGATGATGTATTGCAAAACTGAAAGTGGACAAGGCCATGGGACTGGATGAGATACATCCCAGGATACTGAAAGAATTCAGAGAGGTTCTTGCAGGGCCTTTAAAGGATATTTTCAATAGATCCTTGGAGACAGGAGAAGTTTACAGGACTGGAGAAGAGCTGATGTGGTATTAATGAACAAAGAAACCTTTTTCAAAGATGGAAAAGCTGTAAAATTAGAGGACATAACATGAAACTGCAAGGGGGTAAACTGAAAGGCAATGTCAGGAAATACGTTTTCACAGAAAGTGTGGTGGATGCTTGGAATGCCCTGCCAATGGAAGTGGTGAGGGCAAATATAGTGACTGAATTCAAAATGGCATGGGACAAGCACAGTGGGATCCTTTTTTTAGCAAAATCAAAATAAACTTAACTATCTCTTATATCTCAACAAATAGGGGTGACCTGCATGTAGCGGTGGGTGCTTAGACCCCGAGGCATGTTTAGGGGTGACCTGCTCTTGCCACCTTGCTGGGCAGACTAGATGGACCATGCCTGTCTTTATCTGCCGTCATATACTATGTTACTGTGATCCTGGATTATTCCAATATCATATATCATGGACTTCCTAAGCATACTCTACACCCCTTCCAAATGGCCCAGAATACAGCTGCAAAAATAATCACCGGAGCACTACAACAATCTCATATCACTTCCATATTCTTCCACCTCCACTGGATACCCATCCTGGTCAGAATAAGATACAGAGCAGTCGTCATCATCTTTAAAATCATACATAGCTAACGGCCTCCAACCACTCATTTCAATACCAAAAAAAAGACAGTCTCTGCAGGCAAAGCTCCATTGCCATTACCAACAGAAAGCAAAAAGCAAGCAAGCTACTTGTAACCGTGCCTTATCCCTTTTTGCCCTGTCACTGTGGAGCATGCTACCCCCAGCTCTAAGAGGATGCTATGACATGACAGAATTGCACAAAAAACGTAAAACTTACCTTTTCCAACATCATTATAAATTGGACACAACTACCAATCAACAACCAGACATCCAACGATAATCTCTGACTATCTAACACTGACATCAGTGCACCACTCAGATAATTTCATGTATAATTGGACACAGTTACACAATTCTAACCTGACAGACTCTTTGCTCCATTTCTAACCATACCCCACTGTCCTTTGAATATAGTTACATGATGTTACAAGTTAGTTATTGCCAATTGTTCGTGTTACTGTTGCCATCAATTTCTTGTGTTTAGTTTTCTGTACGACAGGTTGCATATTGCACTGTTAACCTTTATTGAATGTAAACCGCTTTGAATATTAGAAAGGCGGTATAGAAATGAGTTTAAATAAAAACAATAATAATTTAAGCTCCTGAAGCAGCGATTATTCTCCAGGACCAAGCAGGAAGTCAGTCCTCACATATGGGTGACATCGACGTCGATGAAGCCCTTGCGGAGCAATTTCCCCAGCTTTACAAGAAAGCCTTTGGGAATGCAGGCACGCATGCGCGGTTCCCTTCCTGCCTAAAAGTACCATCTTGCTCAGTCTCTCGTTTTCCGTGAAGCCCATCGGACGTGAGTCCTAGTCATCCCGGAAAATTGTTTGATTTTTTGCGATTTTCGCTATTTTTCTTATCCGGTTCGACGCCGGTTCCCTCCCGCCAGGTTCGGTACACCGGTATCGAGCCCAATCTTCTTTTTTCGGTTTATGCCCTTCGTGGCTGGCGTTCGCGCCCTTTTTCTTTTTCCCTGGAAGGCCAGTCCTTTGACCTCGCAGGGACTCTTTTTTTTCCCCGATGGCTTCCAGCGGTTTTAAGAACTGTGATCGGTGCAAGAAACTGATGTCTCTCACCGACACACACGACTGCTGCCTGCGGTGCCTCGGTCCTGATCACGACCCTAAGACGTGTGGACCGTGTGGGAAAATGTCTTACAAGGCACTGCGAAGTCGTCAGCACCAAAAGGAAAGGCTTTTTTCTGACTCGGCCTCTGGCTGGGCCCGGACCTCGTCTGAGGCCTCGACATCTCGGGAGTCCGATCCCGAGCACCGTCATGGCTCCTCGGAAAGGGGGTCCCCCGATCGGGAACGCAAGAGGAAGATGCGGCTCGCGAGGGCGTCGTCGGAAGAGGTCCCTGGCTCCTCGAGAGCTAGGTCTCAGACCCCCGACCGTCGCCCCGGGCCAGTGGAGCAGAGAAGCCTTCCAAAGTCCCTCATCTGGAGCCGGAGTCTGCTGGACACGTAAGCCCTGTAGTCCTCGTGGACTCTCCTCCTAGAGAGCCGACGTCGGGCCCAGTGCCGCCGGAGCCCGAGTCGTAAGCTGCTGAGTCTCAGGTTGACGGCCTTGGAGAGCAAACTGTCTGCCTTCATAGACCAGCAGCGGGCACTGATGGCCAGCCTGTCTGGCACATCTGCCCCGACCACCGGGACATCGAAGTCGACCACAGAGACCGAGCCGATAGTCGAGGCCATGAAGGCTCGAGGTCGACCTTGGTCGCTGTCTCCCTCGACCTCCCGTTCGGGACCGAGGGCGTTGACGCCGGTGCCTTTGGCGTCGGGGCGGGTGCTCGCAGGCTCCGCGAGGTCGGACCCCGAGTCCTCCTCGGATGAGTCCGCCTGGGAGACGGAGGACAAGGAGTCCCCCGACACCTTCAAGACTCGGTGCGTCCCATCGGACTCACCGCAGTCTGAACCCCGGAGGATACCCGGTTCTCGGAGTTCGTCCGGGATATGGCCACCGCGTTGGCTATCCCTGCGGACTCAGAGGAGGAGCCTCAAGCCGAGGAGCTCGAGGCCCTGCAGTATGACTCTCCTCCGAAGGAGGCCTTTACTGTCCCGGTTCCTCCGATGCTGGAACGGCTCCTCTTCCGGATGTGGGAGGCACCGGCCTCGGAGCCAGTTTTAAGCAAGCGGGTCGATTCCATCTATCGACTTCGGAAGAGTCCTGGCTTTCAAAAGGCGCAGCTACCACACCATTCCATGGTGGTGGAATCGGCCATGCATCGCCTGAAAAGTCAGAAGATGCACTCCACGGTGCCCCCTGGTAGGGAGGCCCGAAACCTCGATGGTGTTGGTAGAAAGTGCTTCCAGGGCTCGATGCTTGCTTGCCGTGTCCAGTCTTACCAGCTTTACATGGGCATGTACTTGCGGGACCTGGCCAAAGAGCTGGCCGGGTTCTCTGCTGGTCTCTCTGGGGAACCCTTGCAGAGGTTCAAGTCCTTGTCCTCGGGGATCCGGGAATGCTCCAAATTTATGTCCCGTGCTGCCTACGATGGCTTCGAGGCTTCGGCCCGTGTTGCGGCAGCCGGCATCGCGGCTCGACGCCAGGCATGGCTGCAGTCATCGGACCTCGAGCCATGGGTTCAGGACAAGTTGGTTGATGTCCCTTGCCGAGGTGAGAACCTTTTTGGCAAGCCCATGACCGAGAAGGCCGCACAGCTCGAGACCGAGCACCTCACAAGGACAAGGCTGTCTAGAAAGACTTCTGCCCCTTCTCACAAGAAGAAGGGCTCGGGTAAAATTACCCACAATATCAGGCTGCCCAAGCTGCCCCCCAGGGTCAGCAAGCCAAGGGGCAGGGTAATGGGCCCCGTAGGCAGAGGACCCCCAAGCCTCCGGCCCCTGCTCCCACTCAGCAGGGAGGGGGGGTTGACTCCTTAAGTATAGCCTCTCCGTCCCTGCTCTCCCAACACTGCACAGGAGGTCGCCTCGCTCTGTTTGCCCACAAGTGGCCACTAATCACTGGAGACACTTGGGTGTTACGCATAGTCCACAGGGGCTATGCACTATACTTCCAGCAACTGCCTCATCCATACTTTCCAGGGGAGCCTCCAAGGCCTCCCATGCACACAGATCTTCTCCTTCAGGAGCTCCAAGGTCTGTTGGTGGACAGGGCAGTGGAGCCTGTGCCTCCACACTTACCTGGAGTAGAACCCTTGACCTTGTATTTCCTGGTACCCAAAAGAACTGGTGGCCTTCGGCCTATTCTAGACCTCAGAAATCTCAACAAATTCCTAGAGAAGGAAAAGTTCAAGATGCTCACTCTTGGAACACTTCTGCCCTACCTCCAGCAGGGAGATTGGCTATGCTCCTTAGATCTAAAGGATGCGTATACTCACATACTCATTCATCCCGACCACAGAAAGAACCTCAGGTTCATTGTGGGAGGAAACCATTATCGGCACAGAGTACTGCCTTTTGGCCTCACCTCCGCTCCCAGGGTCTTTACCAAATGCCTAGCAGTGGTGGCGGCCTACCTGAGAAATCAGGGAATCTTTGTCTTTCCCTATCTGGACGACTGGCTCATCAGGGGTCAGACATGCCAGGAGGCCGGACAAGCCACCCTCAGAACTATTGATCTTCTTCAAAGCCTGGGGTTTGTGATAAACTTTGCAAAGTCCACTTTGCTCCCCTCCCAGAACTTGGAGTTCATAGGGGCAAGGTTGGACTCTCTGCTGGCAAAGGCATTCTTGCCAGAAGACAGAGCCCAAAGACTGATAAACTTGGCAAGCCAGTTTCTCAGCAGGTCACTGGTCTCCGCCAGACTCTGCCTGAGGCTTCTTGGCCACATGGCTTCAACAGTACATGTGACCCCCAATGCCAGGCTCCATATGAGGTCTGCACAGTAGTGCCTTCGGACTCAGTGGTCACAGGCCACAGGCAGCCTCAGAGACAGGATAAGGGTGTCCAGACAATTTATGAACTCCCTCAGCTGGTGGCTGCACCCACCCAATCTGCTGCAAGGGGTGCCTTTTCAGATTCCTGGGTTCACAGTGGTGTTGACCACGGACGCCTCCCTGCAGGGCTGGGGAGCTCATTGTCTAGGCAAGTGCACCCAGGGCCTGTGGTCTCCCTGGGAAGCCGCACAGCAAATCAATCTGTTGGAACTCAGGGCTATTCGGTTAGCCCTCAAAACTTTCTCTCCAACCCTGGCTTATCAGTCTGTCCTAGTTCAAACAGACAACCAGGTAGCCATGTTCTATGTGAACAAGCAGGGTGGAACTGGGTTCAGGCTCCTTTGTCAGGAGGCACAGGACCTTTGCTTGTTTGCTCTCAGGCACAACATGCTCCTCAAGGCTGTATATCTCCCTGGCCAGGAAAACTCCCTGGCCGACAGGTTGAGCATGATTCTACAGCCCCACGAGTGGCAGCTCCATCCTTTGGTGGTTCAGAAGATTTTCCTGAAAATGGGGACTTCCATCCATAGATCTGTTTGCCAGTCCTCTGAACAAACAGCTGCCAAAGTTTTTCTCCAGGCACCAGCATCCTCTGCGGATAGCAGCAGATGCTTTTCTAATTCCCTGGTCTCAAGGCCTCCTGTATGCGTTTCCACGCACGCCCTTGGTGGCCCGAACTCTGTTCAGGATTCTTCAGGACGAGGCCTCGGTCCTGCTGGTGGCTCCCAGGTGGCCGAGACAGCCTTGGTTTCCTCTTCTGCTTCAGCTGGCAGTGGATCCCCCACTGCCCCCTGGGGATGCAACCCGACCTTCTCTCTCAGGATCAGGGTTCCCTTCTGCACCCCAATCTCAAAGCTCTCAATTTGATGGCCTGGAGGCTGCAAGGGTAGTTTTGGCTCCCTGGGGCCTACCTCAGAAAGTTGAGGAGGTTGTCCTAGCCTCTAGGAAACAGTCCACTAGGAAAACCTATGCCCTAAAATTGAAAAGGTTTTCTGTGTGGTGTCAGCTATGTACAGAAGATCCCTTCTCCTGTGCTCTACCAGTAGTACTTCAGTACCTACTGCACTTATCAAATCAGGGACTTAAGTCCAATTATGTTCAGGTCCACCTCTCAGCCCTAGAAGCTCACCACTCACTGGTGGAAAGACATTCTCTGTCGGTACACCCCTTGGTGTCCAGGTTTCTCAGAGGCTTGCTCTTGCTCAAGCTCCCAATCCGTCGTCCTGCTCCTGAGTGGGAGTTGAATGTGGTCTTGCAACAACTGACTCGCCCACCTTTTGAGCCGATGGATGCTTGTCCTCTACGCTTCCTATCCTGGAAGACACTCTTCTTGGTGGCCCTAACCTCGGCTAGGCGAGTTAGTGAGCTTCAGGCCCTGGTCTGTGACAGGCCCTACACCAGATTCTATAGGAACAGGGTAGTCCTCAGGACTCATCCAAAGTTCCTCCCAAAGGTTGTCTCCTCTTTCCACCTCAATCAGGAGGTGGTCCTTCCAACATTCTTCCCTAGGCCTCGTGCAAGCCAGGCTGAAGCAGTTCTGCATACCCTGGACTGTAGGAGGGCCTTATCCTTCTACCTTGACCGTTCGCAGGGGCACAGAAGGGCTACTCAGCTCTTCATATCTTTTGACCCTAATAATTTGGGGTTAGCTGTGTCCAAGCATACCTTGTCCATCTGGGTGGCTGACTGTATGACCTGGGCTTACAAGGCGGCTGACCTTCCTTTGCAGGGTCGGGTCACGGCCCATCATGACAGGGCAATGGCTGCCTCAGTGGCTCATCTCCGCTCTGTACCGTTGGTAGATATCTGCAGGGCTGCTTCTTGGTCTTCAAGCCAGACTTTTGCGGCCCATTGCTGTCTGGAAAGGGAGTCCCATAGGGACAGTGCTTTTGGCCAGGCAGTACTCTGGAATCTCTTTGAGGTTTAGGCAACTCCTGCCCTCTGTTGGGCTACCGGTGGAGGTTCTGTCAGTAAAAAACCTTTCTTTGCTGCTGAGACTAGAGGGAGTTCTCTTGTTCAGCCTGGTTTCCTGGTAGCCCAGAACTAGGGAGTCACCCATATGTGAGGACTGGCTTCCTGCTTGGTCCTGGTGAAAGAGTAGTTATTCACCTGTAACAGGTGTTCTCCAGGAGCAGCAGGAATCAGTCCTCACAACCCTCCCTCCTCCCCTGGGAGTTGCAGTTGTACATAGTTTGTTTTACATTTTTGTGTGCTGTTTTTTAGCTATGTCATTTGACTGAGCAAGATGGCACTTTTAGGCGTGAAGGGGACCGCACATGCGTGCCTGCATTCCCAAAGGCTTTCTTGGAAAGCTGGGGAAATTGCTCCGCAAGGGCTTCATCGACGTCGATGTCACCCATATGTGAGGACTGATTCCTGCAGCTCCTGGAGAACACCTGTTACAGGTGAGTAACTACTCTTTGTGGCTCAACCGAGGCCTTTGTCAAGTTCTTGTTCATCGTCAAGATTCAGTTAAGCGCATTATTATATGGAATGATTATTATTCTAAAGTTAAAAATAAAAAATAGAGGACATTTTTTATGAAAAAGAGATGCTTTGCGATAAAAGAATTTCATATAAAAGATTTTTTTCAGGATCAGTGATACTGTTTGGGATGTCAGATATTATATTCTGAAGTTTTGGCTGATACACTGAGGTCTTTTTTTCTCCATTATTATGCAGTCTTGCTTATCTAGAGATTATTGTGTTGTGAATTTGATATAAGATCTTTGGAGTACCCCAGTATTGGTATAGTTATGGTAACAGAAGATGAACAGAAGTGTCACACCCAAGAGCTCTCAGGAGAGGCCTATCAAAGTGGAAGGCAGAATGGGAATTCTTGGGTATAAATAGTTTCAGGAAGTCAATCAAAGGACTTGCATCATCAAGGAATCAATTGGAGCAAATTGCATCATCAGGATGCAGTTTGTAATGACTTAAAAGTTCAGGCGGAAGTCGTGGCCCCTTTTACGTGAGGAGGACTTCCTTGGGGGGTGGGGTAAGGGCGTGACAGTTTGCACTACTGAGAAAAATTCTTAGTCTTGGAGGTAATTGTAATTTAAAGAAAAACACTCTTTTGTATTTAGTTTATGCTTTTTCAATAGTAGCTTAAGGTGAGTTACATTTGGGTACAGTAGGTATTTCTCTTATTGACTTTAACACTTTGAGGGCATAAGTGTCAACTTGGAATTAAATATTCTATCTAAAGAATGTATTTCAAATTTCAGCAATACCTCATGCTCAGCAGTCATAATTGATAGAGACGGTGAATACTGAATCTCATTGCATATGATGATAGCTTCTGGAGTAGAGGAGGAGCCAAATAATTAGAGTAGGGGGCTAAGAACCAGGGAAACTAGGTTTGAATTTCGCTGCTGCTCCTTGTGACCTTGGGCAAATCACTTAAGCGTCCATTGCCTCAAGTACAAACTTAGAAGTGGGAAGAACAAAATCAATGCAAAATACATGCCAGCCAATTAAATGCTGGAAAGTAATGAGCACAAATGCTCGAAGCTTAGCCAACAAAGTTCCGGACCTGGAAGCCCTAATGGTGGAAATGGACTTGGACATTGTGGCCATTACAGAAACATGGTTTAATGAATCGCATGAATGGGATATAGCCATAGCTGGCTATAATCTATTCAGTAGAGACAGAGAAAGTGGAAAAGGAGGAGGAGGAGTAGCCTTGTATGTAAAAAGCAATATTAAAGCTACTGCAATGCAGGGGGACATGGGGAAAAGAAGAAGCGCTCTGGATTGTGTTGGAAAGAGGAGATGGCACTGCCATCCATACTGCTGTAGTCTACAGACCTCCAACTCAAATCAAAGAAATAGATAACGAATTGATTATAGATTTTACCAAGATAGCCACAAAGGAGGAAGTTATTATACTGGGTAACTTTAATCTACCTGATGTGGATTGGAGTACTCCTTCTGCGAATCTGGCAAGAAGCAAAACAATTGTGGATGCTTTCTAAGATGCGTCACTTAGACAAATGGTGATGGAACCAACCAGGGAAAGCTCAATGCTGGATATAGTGCTCATCAATGGTGAGAGCATGTCGAATGTCTGGGTGGGTGCCCCTGTGAGCAGCAGCAATCATCACACGGTGTGGTTTAAGATAAAAACCAAGGTGCAGTCCAATCATAGCAAGCTCAAAGTCCTAAACTTCAAAAACACTGAGCAGTAAATTGGCCAAGTACCTGAAGGAGGAGTTGGCAGGGTGGGAGGGGATAAGGGAAGTGGAATTGCAATGGGCTATAAACTAAAGGTGGCAATAAAAGGGGCAACAGATAAATATGTAAGGAAAGTAAATAAAAACAAGAGGAGAAGGAAACCTATTTGGTTCTCCAAAGAAGGGGCTGCTCAAATAAAGGCAAAAAACCACAGCTTTCACAAAATTCAAAAGCTTGCAAACAGAGGAAAACAGAAAGGAATACAGGATCAAACTAAATGAGAGAAAAAGAGAAATATGGAAAGCAAAATCAAAGGCAGAGGAAAAGATGGCTAAAGAGGTGAAGTGTGGCGACAAAACTTTTCTTCAGGTATATTCGGGAGAGGAGGAAAATCAGAGATGGAATTGCAGGACTCAGAAGTGCAGGGAACGGATTCGTGGAAAGTGACATTGAAAAAGCAAAATTGCCAAACAAATACTTCTGCTCTGTTTTTACTAAAGAAAATCCTGGAGAAGAACCATCTGTGACTCCCTAATATAAAAATGGGAATGAAGTAGATACCACACCATTCACAGAAGGTGAAGTGTTAGAATAACTTGCAAAACTGAAAGTGGACAAGGCCATGGGACCGGATGAGATACATCCCAGGCTACAGAAAGAGCTCAGAGAGGTTCTTGCAGGGCCGTTAAAAGATGTTTTCTCCTGTTTCCAAGGATCTGTTGAAGTTCCTCAAGACTGGAGAAGGGTGGATGTGGTACCTCTTCATAAAAGTGGCGACAGAGAAGAAGGGACAAACTACAGGCCCATGAGCCTTACCGCGGGAAAAGTAATGGAGGCGCTTCTGAAAGAGCGAATAGTGGACTTTCTCAAAACCAACAGGTTGCATGATCCGAGACAACATGGTTTTACCAAAGGACGATCTTTCCAAACAAATCTGATTTGAGTTTTTTGATTGGGTGACCAGAGAACTAGATCAGGGGCATGCGATGGATGTCATCTACCTCGATTTCAGCAAAGCCTTTGATACTGTTCCTCATAGGAGGCTTATCAATAAGCTTAGTAGTTTGGGGATGGGTCTCAAGGTGGTGAACTGGATAAGAAATTGGTTGACTGACAACAGAAGGTGATGGTAAATGGAGCTCACTCGGATGAAAGGAGGGTGATTAGCGGGGTGCCCCAGGGTTCGGTCCTGGGCCCCGCACTGTTTAATGTATTTGTGAGTGATATTGCTGAAGGACTGCATGGAAAAGTCTGTCTTTTTGCAGATGACACACAAATTTGCCACAGAGTGGACTCCCCTGAGGGAGTGGATAACATGAGGAAAGATCTCCAAAAGCTGAAAGAATGGTGTAATGCTTGGCAGTTAAGATTTAATGCGAAGAAGTGCAGTGTCATGCACTTGGGAAGCAGAAATCCAGGGGAAATGTATGCGATAGGGGTGAGAGGTTGGTGTACACGGACCAGGAGAAGGACCTTGGTGTGATTATTTCTGAGGTCTCAAGGTGGCAAAACAGTTTGACAAGGCAGTGGCAAAAGCCAGGAGAATGTTGGGTTGCATACAAAGAGGAATTACCAGCAGAAAGGAAGAGGTACTAATGCCACTGTATATGTCACTGGTGAGGCCTCACTTGGAATACTGTGTTCAGTTTTGGAGACCATATCTTGCAAAGGATATAAAAAGGCTGGAACTGTTCAGAGAAAGGCGACCAAAATGATTTGGAGCCTGCGTCAGAAACCTTATGAGAAAAGACTTGAAGACCTAAATATGTACACTCTGGAGGAGAGGAGGGATAGGGGAGATATGATTCAGACCTTTAAATACGTAAAGAGAAATAATGAACAAACAAACCTCTTCCAAAGACGGGGAAGCTGTAAAACTAGAGGGCATAACATGAAGCTGCACGGGAGTAAATTGAAAGGCAATGTCAGGAAATACTTTTTCACTGAAAGGGTGGTGGATGCTTGGAATGCCGCCCTGATGGAAGTGGTGGGGGCAAATACAGTGACAGAATTCAAAATGGCATGGGACAGACACAGTGGATCCCTTTATAGCAACAGGATAAAATCAAAATAAACTTAACTATCTAATTTCTCAACATACAGGGGTGTCCTACACGGAACGGTGGGTTCACCCCTAAAACTAAGACATGGGGAGGGGTGGCCTGCACGGAGCAGCAGGTGCACTACTCTTACCATCTTACTGGGCAGACTTAGATGGACCATACTGGTCTTTATCTGCCGTCATTTACCTTGTTACTATGAATACAAGCTCTCCAGGAACAGGAAAATACCTAAGAACATAAAATTTGCCATACCTGGTCAGACCAAAGACCATTGAAGCCCAGTATCCAGTTTCCAACTGTGGCCCGTCCAGGTCACAGGTACCAGGCATAATCCCAAAAGTAACCAGATTCTATGCTACATATCCGCAGGCACAAGCAGTGGCTTTCACCAGCTTTTCCTTAATGGTTTATGAACTTTTCCATACTTTTTAAAAATCCCATCTATGCTAACTGCTTCTACCATATCCTCCGGTAGCAAATTCCAAAGCTTAATTATGCATTGAGAGAAAATATTTTCTCTTGTTTGTTTTAAATATATCACTTTGCAACTTCATAGTATGTCCCCCAGTCTTTGTACTTTTTGAAAGGGCAAACAATTGATTTGTTTTTACTCGTTCCACTCCAATTAGGATTTCATAGATCTGTATTATCTTCCTCAGTTGACTCTTCTCCAAGCTGAAGAATCCTATCTTCTTTAGCTCTTCATCATAGGAGTGTCATTTCATCCTTTGTCATTTTGGTTGCCCTTCTCTATATCTTTTCTGATTTGGTTATATATCCATTTTATGCAGTGTCCAGAATTGCACACATTACTCAAAAGGTGCAATTGCACCCTGGAGCAATACAGAAACATGGTATTCTTTGTTTTAGTCTCTGTTCTTTTCCTAACAATTCTTAACATTCTCTTTGCCTTTTGTCTGCCACTGAAAGCTGGGCAGAAGATTTCAGTGTATTGTCCATGGTGATGCATAGATCCTTTCCTGAGCAGTAACTCTAATGCAGAGCCTAGCATTGTGTAGCTATAAACTGGATTATTCTTCCCTATGTGCGTCACTTTGCATTTGTTCTCATTAAATGTCATTTGCCATTTGGATGTCTGGCAGTTTCCCACAATCTGCATGTGATTTAATAACAATTTTGGTGTCATCTGGGAATTTAATGATCTCTTGTTCCTATTTCCACATCATTTATATATTTATTTTATTTCTAAATTTGATATTTCACCATTTTAAAACAATTTACAATATCCAAGGGAATCAGAGCCCAATAACTGCTGAATAGCATAGCAAAAAAAACCATCAGAACTGGTCCTTATTTTTCAGAGGAGAATTACAGTTGAGCTATGAATATCACTATTACTCTTATTATGCAAGAATGATTGAATTTAGTCTTTAACTTCCCATCTGACTGGTAAATATATTTTATATAATATTTTTCAATTTCAGTTTCTTTTTTTTATTTTTTACGGGTCTCAGACTTATAGGGAGCTATGGTGTTGGCTTTTTCAACCAAATGCTCCAGATTGCATCAATGACCCTTCATATTGAATAAAACTTTATAACTTTCTTTAACTTTCACATAAACAACGTGATCATGAAAACAGAAAGCACCTCTCAATTGAGATAAGCCTGACTTTTTTCAGTTTTCATGATCACGTTGTTTATGTGAAAGTTAAAGAAAGTTATAAAGTTTTATTCAATATGAAGGGTCATTGATGCAATCTGGAGCATTTGGTTGAAAAAGCCAACACCATAGCTCCCTATAAGTCTGAGACCCGTGAAAATAAAAAAGAAACTGAAATTGAAAAATATTATATAAAATATATTTACCAGTCAGATGGGAAGTTAAAGACTAAATTCAATCATTCTTGCATAATAAGAGTATTAGCAAAAAAACCCAAACAAACAAATCCCACTGGCACTTGTGGCTTTGGGCAAGTCACTTAACCCTCCATTGCTTCAGGTACAAACTTAAATTGTAAGTCCTCTGGGGACAGGGAAAAATCTACTGTACCTGATTGTAACTCACCTTGATCTACTACTGGAAAGGCATGAGCTGAGTACTACAAATAAATAAATTCAATAATCCAGTGATACAAAAGGAAACTAAGGAAATGGGGCACCCACAAATGACTACATGGTGAAAGAAGTCCTAAATATCTGCAAATGCTTTACAAAGCATCAGTCCTAGTATAGGCCTATTAGCTTGCTGTCACGGTTTCTCTCTTCCTTTTTGTTTTTTCTCCCTTGATTGCTCTTTTTATTTCTTTGCCACGGCGCCGCAGCACCTCTGCCTTTCTGGCGCTGGTACTCTGGTCGAGGTCTCACTCTCCAAAATTAAGCCCTTTGACTTTGCTGCAGTTATTTTCCTGGACGACATGCCCCAGAAACCTACCAGTGGGTTCAAGAAGTGTTCCCAGTGTGCTAGAACTATATCCACCACAGATACACACAGCTGGTGCCTGTGTCCCGATCATCAGCCCTCTTGTAGTTTGTGTTTGCAGATGACAAAAAGAGGACTCAAAGGTCATGAGAAGCAGCGCAAATCACGTTTTGGCGCTCAGAGGTCCGATCCCATAGTCTTCGGTATCGATGGCACTGGTCTCTATGGCTTCCAAGGCTGCATCAGATGTTGACAGTGTATCGACATCAAGAAGCTTGCAGGCTCAGTTGGAATCGAGCACCCGTGGTGCACTAGGTTATCCACCATCGATTGATCTCCACCAGAATATGAGGAAGGCTTCGTCCTCGTAATATTCGACGTCAAGGGGTGATTGCACCGAGTGAAGACTCTGTGCATTGGCATCGGAGCCCATCAAGGCATGGCATCGAGAGCGATGGGGATCTGCGTGAGCGCCCCTCTAAGGCACCCCGATGGGAGATCTCATCCTCCAGGACATCAGAGGGGCATAGACTGCCAAGACCCAGCCACTGATATCCCTGAACAGATTCTGGCTACATCGGTTGAGGTTGCTTAGGTCTTGCAGCCTTCAGAATCGGCAGCCATGGAGAAACGCCTTCTGCAAGTACTCGAAGACCACATCGCAGTGCTTTTTTGGCACTGCAGCATGCTGGGGCCTCAATATCAGCGACTGTACAGCCGATCCTCGAGATGCATGCCTGCCTGCGGGCGAAGCATCGACATCAGGATATTGAAGGGCCCAGATACTGGTACTTGCTCGACTGATATCCATCTCTAGTGTTTTGTGGTCTTCTTCATCCTAGACAGGCATCAGTGCATCATCGCCCCTGAAGGAGTTCCTGGTCCCATCTGGGCAGGAGAGAGAGCCAGGCAGAGACTCAGAAGTACTTTGATTTCCTTTTGGAGTCTGACTCAGAAGGCTGGGTCACAGACATGGAATCTGAGGACTGGTCGGAGGGCAGATTCCCTGAGCTTCCTTTGGACCCTTCTCTACCTTATGAGCGGTATAAGTCCCCCTCTTGATGACATGAACTTCCAAGAGTTTGTAAGGGACATGGCCAAAGTCATATCATTTTTCTTTGGAGACTGAGGATGAGCCCAGGGCAGAAGAGCTGGAGATCCTGCAGTACTCCTCAGCCTTTGAGGTGGTAACAGTGTACCGCATCCTGCAGAGAGTACTATGAGAAAGTGGAAGAACTCCCTTCATTGTGCTTCCAGTTAGTAGAAAGCTTGACTCCATGTACAGAGTTCAGAAGGCTTCTGGGTTCGAAAAGCCTCAGCTTCCTCACCATTCCTTGGAGGTCGAATCTGCTCTAAAGAGAATCAAGAGTACCAAGACTCATTTCTCGGCGCCCCCAGGGAAGGAGGATCAGACATTGGACTCTATAGGGAGAAGGGGTTTTTCAGAATTCCTTGCTTGTAGCCTGCATAGCCTCTTACCAGCTCTTTCTCCAGGACCAAGCAGGAAGTCAGTCCTCACATATGGGTGACATCGACGTCGATGGAGCCCCCTGCGGAGCATTTCCCCAGCTTTCTATGAAAGCCTTTGGGAATACTGCACGCATGCGCGGTCCCCTTCCCGCCTAAAGGTGCCATCTTGCTCAGTCTCTCTTTTTCCGTGGAGCCCATCAGACGTGTGTCCTAGTTCACCCGGAAAATAGTTAGATTTTTTCGTCAATTCCTTGCGATTTCTTCGCGTTTTTTTCTCCGGTTCGACGCCGGTTCCCCTTCTCGCCGGGTTCGGTACACCGGTATCGAGCCCGATCTGATTTTTTTGGTTTTTGCCCTTCGTGGCTGGCGTTCGCGCCCTTTTTTTCCTTTTCCCTGGAAGGCCGGTCCTTTGACCTCGCGGGGACTCTTTTTTCCTCAATGGCTTCCAGTGGTTTTAAGAAGTGTGATCGGTGTAAGAAACTAATGTCTCTCACCGACACATACGACTGCTGCCTTCGGTGCCTCAGTCCTGATCATGATCCTAAGATCTGTGGACCGTGTGGAAAAATGTCCACTAAGGCACTTCGAAGTCATCAGCACCAAAAGGAAAGGCTTTTCTCTGATTCGGCCTCCGGCCGGGCCCGGACCTCGTCTGAGGCCTCGACGTCATGGGAGTCTGACCCCGAGCATCGTCGGGGTTCCTCAGAGAGGGGGTCCCCCGAGCGGGAGCGAAAGAGGAAGAAGCGGCTCGTGAGGGCGGCGTCGGAGGAGGTCCCTGGCTCCTCGAAGGCTAGGTCTCAGACCCCCGACCGCCATCCTGGGCCCATGGAACAGGAGAAGCCATCAAAAGTACCTTGAGTGAAGCCGGAGTCTGCTGGACACGTAAGTCCTGTTGTCCTCGAGGACTGTCCTCCCAGGGAGCCGATGTCGGGCCCGGTGCCGCCGGGGCCCGAGTCGGTAGCTGCTGAGTCTCCTGAACTGGGTCTCAGGGTGACAGCCTTGGAGTGCAGACTGTCTGCCTTCATGGATCAGCAGCGGGTGCTGATGGCCAGCCTCGCTGGCGCATCTGCCCCGACCACCGGGACATCGACGTCGAAGTCGACCCCGGAGACCGAGCCGATACTCGAGACCATGAAAGCTCGAGGTTGTCCTCGGTCGCGGTCACCCTCGACCTCCCGGTCGGGACTGAGGGCGTCGACGCCGGTGCCTTCGGCGTCGGGGCGGGTGCTGCCGGGCCCCGCGCGGTCAGAGCTCGACTCCTCTTCGGACAAGTCCGCCTGGGAGACGGAGGATGAGGAGTCCCCCGATACCTTCAAGACTCGGTGCGTCCCGGCGGACTCACCGCAGTCTGAGCCCCGGAGTAGGTCCCCTCCGGAGGATACCCGGTTCTCGGAGTTCGTGCGGGATATGGCCACTGCTTTGGCGATCCCGGCGGATCCCGAGGAGGAGCCTCGAGCCGAAGAGCTCGAGGTCCTCCAGTATGACTCTCCTCCTCCGGAGGCCTTTACTGTGCTGGTTCCTCCGATGCTGGAACGGCTCCTCTTCCGGATGTGGGAGACACCGGCCTCGGAGCCGGTTCTGAGCAAGCAGGTCGATTCCATTTATCAACTCCGTAAGAGCCCTGGTTTCCAAAAGGCGCAGCTGCCGCACCATTCCATGGTGGTGGAATCGGCCATGCGTCGTCTAAAAAGTCAGAAGATGCACTCCGCGGTGCCCCCTGGCAGGGAGGCCCGGAACCTGGATGCGTTCGGTAGAAAGTGCTTCCAAGGCTAGATGCTTGCTTGCTGTGTCCAGTCTTACCAGCTGTACATGGGCATGTACTTGCGGGACCTGGCAAAGTAACTTGCCGGGTTCTCTGCTTCTCTCTCCGGGGAACCTTTGCAGAGGTTCAAGTCCTTGTCTTCGGGGATCTGGGAATGCTCTAAGTTCATGTCCCGAGCGGCCTACGATGGCTTCGAGGCCTCGGCCCGTGTTGCGGCTGCCGGCATCGTGGCTCGATGCCAGGCATGGCTGCAGTCATCGGACCTTGAGCCATGGGTTCAGGACAAGTTGGTCGATGTCCCTTGCTGAGGTGAGAACCTTTTTGGCAAGCCATGGTCGAGAAGGCTGCTGAGCTCGAGACCGAGCACCTCACGAGGACAAGGCTGTCTCGAAAGACTTCTGCCCCTTCACACAAGAAGAAGGGCTCGGGTAAAAGTCCTTTTACCCGAAGAAGGCGACTGCCTACAAGCAGTTCCCACCTTATTAGGCCTCCCCTACTCCCCCACATGGTCAGCAGGCCAAGGGACAGGGACATGGGCCCCGTAGGCAGAAGGCCCCCAAGCCTCCGGCTCCTGCTCCCACTCAGCAGGGTGAGGGTTTTTGACTCCCAAGGCATAGCCTCTCCGTCTCTGCTGTCCCATCCCTGTACAGGAGGTCGACTAGCCCTGTTTGCCCACCGGTGGCCACCCATTACAGGAGACAATTGGGTCTTAAGCATAGTCCACAAGGGCTACCTGCTTCATTTTCATCAGTTGCCTCCTCCCTATTTTCCAGGAGAGCCTCCAAGGCCTCCTCCTGCAGGAGCTCCAGGATCTGTTACGAGACCAGGCGGTGGAGCCTCTGCCACCCCACCTACAAGGTCACGGTTTCTACTCCAGGTACTTCCTAGTACCAAAGAGAACAGGGGATCTCAGGCCTATTCTCGACCTCAGAAATCTCAACAAGTTCTTACAGAAGGAAAAGTTCAAGATGCTTACTCTTGGAACACTTCTGCCCTACCTCCGGCAGGGAGATTGGCTATGCTCTTTAGATCTAAAGGATGCGTACACTCACATCCTCATTCATCCAGACCACAGACAGTACCTCAGGTTCATTGTGGGAGGAAACCATTATCAGTACAGAGTGCTGCCATTTGGCCTCACCTCCGCCCTCGGGGTCTTTACCAAATGCCTGGCGGTGGTGGCGGCCTACTTGAGGAATCAGGGTATCTTTGTCTTCCCCTATCTGGACGATTGGCTCATCAGGGGTCAGACGTGCGAGGAGCCCAGGCAAGCCACCCTCCGAATGATTTCTCTACTCCAGCATCTGGGGTTTGTCATAAACTTCGCAAAGTCTACTTTGCTCCCCTCCCAAAACTTAGAGTTCATAGGGGCAAGGCTAGACTCTCTGCAGGCCAAACCTTTCTTGCCAGAGGACAGAGCCCAAAAACTGATGACCTTGGCAAACCAGTTTCTCAGCAGGTCACGGGTCTCCGCCAGGCTCTGCCTGAGGCTTCTCGGCCACATGGCTTCAACAGTACATGTGACTCAAAATGCCAGGCTTCATATGAGGCCTGCGCAATGGTGTCTCAGGAGTCAGTGGTCGCAGGCCACAGGGAGCCTCAGCGACAGAGTAAGGGTGTCCAGACCATTCCTGCACTCCCTACGTTGGTGGCTGCATCCCCCCAGTTTGCTGAAAGGGATGCCTTTTCAGCCACCTGGGTCCACAGTGGTATTGACCACCGATGCCTCCCTACAGGGCTGGGGTGCACACTGTCTGGGCAAGTGCACCCAGGGCCTGTGGTCTCCCTGGGAGGTCCAGCAGCAGATCAATCTACTGGAACTTGGGGCTATTTGCTTAGCCCTCAAGACTTTCTCTCAAACCCTGGTCCACCAGTCCGTTTTAGTGCAAACAGACAATCAGGTAGCCATGTTTTATGTGAACAAACAGGGGGGCATTGGGTCCAGGCTCCTTTGTCAGGAGGCGCAGGACCTTTGCTTGTTTGCACTCAGGCACAACATGTTGCTCAAGGCGGTTTATCTCCCTGGCCTGGAAAATTACCTAGCAGACAGGTTGAGCAGGATTCTGCAGCCCCACGAGTGGCAGCTCCATCCCTTGGTAGTTCAGAAGATCTTCCTGAGATGGGGACTTCCATCTGTAGATCTCTTTGCCAGTCCCCTGAACAGACAGCTGTCCAAATTCTGCTCCAGGCAACCGCATCGTCTGAGACTAGCAGCAGATGCTTTTCGGATTTCCTGGTCCCAAGGCCTCCTATATGCGTTTCCTACCACGCCTCTGGTGGCCCGAACCCTGTTCAAGATTCTAAAGGACTAGGCCTCAGTCCTTCTGGTAGCCCCCAGGTGGCCGAGACAACCTTGTTTCCCACTTCTGCTTCAGCTAGCAGTGGACACTCCACTACCTCTAGGGTTGCAGCCCGACCTGCTTTCTCAAGACCAGGGGTCTCTTCTGCACCCCAATCTCAAATCTCTCAATTTGATGGCCTGGAAGCTGCAAGGGTCGTTTTGGCTCCTTGGGGCCTACCTCCTGAAGTTGAGGAGGTCGTCCTGGCCTCTAGGAAGCAGTCCACTAGAAAAACCTATGCCCTGAAGTGGAAGAGGTTTTCTGTGTGGTGTCAGCTGCGTACAGAGGATCCTTTCTCCTGTGCTGTACCAGTGGTGCTGCAGTAACTGCTGCACTTATCCAATCAGGGTCTTAAGTCCAATTCTGTTCGGGTCCACCTCTCAGCTCTAGCAGCTCACCACTCACTGGTGGAAGGACACTCTCTATCGGTTCACCCCTTGGTGTCCCGGTTTCTCAGAGGTTTGCTCTTGCTCAAACCTCCTGTCCATCCTCCAGCCCCTGAGTGGGAGTTGAATGTGGTCTTGCAACAACTGATTCGCCCACCTTTTGAGCCGATGGCTACTTGTCCTCTCCGCTTCCTTTCCTGGAAGACACTCTTCCTAGTAACCTTAACCTCGGCCAGACGGGTGAGTGAGCTTCAGGTCCTCGTCTGTGATAGGCCTTACACCCGCTTCTATAGTAACAGAGTAGTCCTTAGGACTCATCCGAAGTTCCTCCCTAAAGTTGTCTCCTCTTTCCACCTCAACCAGGAGGTGGTTCTTCCAGCATTCTTCCCTAGGCCTCATGCAAGCCAGGCTGAAGCAGTCCTCCATACCCTGGACTGTAGGAGGGCCTTATCCTTCTACCTTGACCGTACGCAAGGACATAGAAGGGCTACTCAGCTCTTCATCTCTTTTGACCCTAATAATTTGGGATTAGCTGTGTCCAAGCGTACCTTGTCCATATGGGTTGCTGACTGTATAACCTGGGCTTACAGGGCGGCTGACCTTCCCTTGCAGGGTCGGGTTACGGCCCATCGTGTCAGGGCAATGGCTGCCTCAGTAGCTCATCTCCGCTCTGTACCGTTGGCAGACATTTGCAGGTCTGCAACTTGGTCCTCAAGCCAGACTTTTGCGTCCCATTACTGCCTGGAGAGGGAGTCCCGTAGGGACAGTGCTTTTGGCCAGGCAGTACTCCGGAATCTCTTTGAGGTTTAGGCAACTCCTGCTCTCCAGCCCTCCGTTGGGCTACCGGTGGAGGTTCTTCAGTGAAAAGCCTTTCTTTGATGCTGGGACTAGAGGGAGTTCTCTTGTTCAGCCTGGGTTCCTGGTAGCCCAGAGCTAGGGAGTCACCCATATGTGAGGACTGACTTCCTGCTTGGTCCTGGAGAAAGAGTAGTTACTCACCTGTAACAGGTGTTCTCCAGGAGCAGCAGGAATCAGTCCTCACAACCCTCCCTCCTCCCCTGGGAGTTGCAGTTGTACATAGTTTATTTTACATTTTTGTGTGCTGTTTATAACTATGTCATTTGACTGAGCAAGATGGCACCTTTAGGCGGGAAGGGGACCGCACATGCGTGCAGTATTCCCAAAGGCTTTCATAGAAAGCTGGGGAAATGCTCCGCACGGGGCTCCATCGATGTCGATGTCACCCATATGTGAGGACTGATTCCTGCTGCTCCTGGAGAACACCTGTTACAGGTGAGTAACTACTCTTTCCTCTCATCCTCTTATAGCAAGATTTATGAGAGGCCTTCTTCTAACTAAGCCTCCCATTAGGCCACCACCGGTGGCATGGGACTTAAACTTGGTTCTTGGGCAGCTCATGAAAGCCACCTTTCGAACCTTTAGCTACTACCTCCTTGAAATTCCTTTCTTGGAAGGTTATCTTTCTCATTGCAATCACATCAGCACGCCACATTAGTGAGTTGCAAGCGCTAGTAGCTGATCCACCTTATACAAAGTTCCATCATGACAAGGTAGTCCTTAGGATTCATCCACACTTTATGCCAAAGGTGATCTCGCCTTTTCATCTGAACCAAGCGGTCTACCTATCTGTGTTTTTTCCAAGGCCTCATGCATCAAATGCAGAGAGGAATCTTCATACCTTGGACTGTAAAAGAACTTTAACTTTTTACTTACAAAGAACACAGCAACATAGAAAGTCCTCTCAACTCTTCGTTGCTTTTGATCCTTCTCATTTGGGACTTCCAGTCTCCAAGAGAACACTGTCTAACTGGATTGCTCAGTGTATTTCCTTCGCCTATCAGAGTAAGAACCTTTCTCTAGAGGACCATGTCACAACTCACAATGTGAGAGCCATGGCAGCCTCAATGGCTCATCTGCACTCTGTGTCTATCGACAACATCTGTCGAGCAGCCACTTGGGCCTCGGTTCATACCTTTACAGCTCATTACTGCTTGGACAAGGACTCACGCCGGGATGCCTTGTTTGGTCAGGCTGTTGTCCAACACTTGCTCCATACCTAATCAACTCCTACCTACCATCCCTGGTTGGATGCCAGAGATCCATGGAGGGAAGTGGAGCCCTGTTCAGGGACACACAACTTCTGGGGTCTCTCCCTGGCACCTAAAGCTAGGGAGTCCCCATATGTGATGACTACATGCCTGCTTGTTCCTGGAGATAGCATAGTTACTCACCTGTAACAGGTGATCTCCGGGAACAGCAGGAATTTAGTCCTCACAACCCACCCACCTCCCCTAGGAGTTGTATCTCTCTATCTCTTTCCTTTCCCTCTCTCTCTCTTTGTCTCAGCTTTAAAACTCAACTGGAGAGAGGCAGTTGGAAAAGGCGGGAAGGCAGCACGCAGGCGCTTTGGGATGCTCCCAAAGGCTTTTTGATTGGACGCTGGGGAGCGTTCCTGCGCAGGCTACATCGGTACCAACGATAACCATATGTGAGGACTAAATTCCTGCTGTTCCCGGAGATCACCTGTTACAGGTGAGTAACTATGCTTTACCCTCATAGACATAGGTACTTTCCTGTACCCCAGAGGTCCCAACCCAAGCAGGCCCCTTGCCAACAGCAGCAGCGAGAGAAGCTTCAGAAAGCCCAGCCGGCGGCTCAGCCAAAACCTGGGGCAGGGTTTTGATTGGTTCTTTACCGCAGTAGGAAACCGTTAAGTCGGGGGAAGGCTCACTCTTTTTGCACAAAGGTGGCCCCTCATAACCTCACTCATGGGTTCTACAGATCATCAAAAGCGGTTACGAACTGCAGTTATTGGAACTACCACCAAATTGCCCCTGAGGATGCATCATCTCGACTCTGTATCAGGATTTGCTTCAGAGAGAAATCATCTTGTGATCGAGTTTGTGCCACCAGAGCAAAGAGATGGGGGATTTTATTCCAGGTATTTCCTGATCCCCAAGAAAACAGGGGGGATACTGTCCCATCTTAAATCTAAGAGATCTGAACAACTACTTGGTAAGAGAAAAGTTCAGAATGAATTTTCTAGGCATCCTGTTTCCTTACTTTCAAAAAGGAGACTGGCTAGTGGCTATGCCACCTGGATCTGAAGGATGTGTATAGCGACATACTTCCTGTGAGCAGGATGTATATGTATCTCAGATTTGTCCTGTGGGGACAACACTTCCAGTACTGAGTGTTGCCTTTTGGCCTAGCCTCTGCACCTTGCATGTTCACAAACTGCCTCACGGTAGTAGTGGCATATCTCCGGATGCTAGAAGTGTTTGTCTTTCCCTATCTGGACGATTGGCTGATCAAGGAAGGAGTCCAAGAATCAACACGATTGACCATTCGGGTGTTGGAACTACTAGGGTTCGGTGTAAATTACCCCAGGTCCCACCTAACAATTCGAATTCATTGGAGCCCTGCTCGACATGACTCGGGCGAGAGCATTCCTACCTCATGACCGACTTCACAGATTGACGGCACTTGTACAAGAAACTCAATTGAGTCAGCAGGTAACAACTCGCAGGATGTTGGACTGTACTGGGCCACATGATCTCCACGGTATATGTCAGAACTTCCAGGGTAGCATTCTCTGAAATGCTTCCTGTTCCAGCGCGCAGGACCCAAAAGGCAGGCAGAGCTCCAGAGTCTCAATACATAGATGAGACAGTGGTGCAGAGAAGAGGGTTTTAGATTTGTTAGGAAATGGCAACTTTCTGGGGAAGGGAGGGGCTTTTCCAAAAGGATGGACTCCACCTTAACTGGGATGGAACCAGGCTGCTGGCATTAACCTTTGAAAAAGAAATAGAGCAGCTGTTAAACTAGATAATAGGGGAAAGCCAACAGTCGCCCAGGAGCACATGGTTCGGAAGGATGTGTACTAGCAAAAGAAGGAAGTTGGGGCATCCCGACAGAGGTTCCAATAAAGATTAAAGTAACCCAGATGCCCTTAGATACTGAGCTGAATGATTCCAAATTACCCCTATCAACTAAAAACCAGATTAATATGAATAAAGTACCTCTAAAAAGCTTGTATGCAAATGCTAGAAGTCTAAAAAAAAATAATAATAAGATGGGAGAGCTAGAATATATAGCATTAAATGAAAGGTTAGATATGATTGACATTTCGGAGACCTGGTGGAAGGAGGACAACCAATGGGACACTGTGATACCTGGGTACAAACTATATTGCAGTGATAAGGTAGATCTTATTTATTTAACAGATTTTTTTTATACCGCTTTATCATTTTAGTCAAAGCAGTTTAATGTTCATTACCGTTTAAGTTATAATGTAAACAGGGATATTCATAACTTGGATTCTTCTGAGTCAATGGAGGGTTAAGTGACTTGCCTAAGGCCACAAAGAGAATCGAACCCTAGTCTCTTGGTTCCCAAGACAGTGCTCTAACCACGAGGCAGCAACTCTACACCAGATCAAATTGATGGAGGGCATGGTGTCAAGTAGGATTAATTTTTTTGCAAGAAACAAATTACACTATAATCTCTATGGATAGAAATTCCATGTAAAAAGGGGAAGGCGATGGCAGTGGTGGCGTACTACCAACCATCTGGCCAGAATGAACAGATCGATGATGAAATGCTAAAAGAAATCAGGGACGCTAACAAAAGTTACAACACAGTAATAATGGGTGATTTCAATTACCCCGGTATCAACTGTATCAGTCTCACAGCAGGACATGCTAGGGAGATAGTTGCTAGATGAAATAGATGACTGCTTCTTGGAGCAGCTGGTTCATGAACCAACAAGAGGGGAAGCAATTCCAGAAGGATTTTGAGGAGTGGGAAGATCCCTCCATGGTGCACATTTTCCAGAGATGAGCTCCCTGCCCTCATTGTGCAAACCTTGGTGGCCTTGTGGATTGCGTAAGATCTGCTGTTAAATGGTATTAGTAAGCAGGCTCATTTTTTTTTCTAGTTCAAAGGGTGTTGAAGGAGATGATTGATGCTGAGTTGAAGGTTCCTGATGCGGGCTTTTGCGTTGATCATAGCATGGTCAGGCTGTATCCAGTTCCACTGTAGGAGAGAGAGCTGTTCCGCCTTCCCTGGATGGATGGATGCTTTGGTGGCAATGTTCATGCGGAAAACATCTTCCTGGTGGAAGATAATGTGGCCTTGAAGGGCCCGCAGTACTCCCGGATAAAGGCACTGATCAAGCAGGCCTTTGAGGTGTCTGCCCTGGCTTTACAAGGTACTATTTGTGGCTCGGGCCTGTTTGTGATGCTCCCAGAGGATTCCAGAGGCAGCTCTGTGGGGAAACTATGGCCTGAGAGGAGACGGCTTGGCTAGAGTCCAAAATGAACATAAGATATGCCATACTGGGTCAGACCAAGGTTCATCAAGCCCAGTATCCTGTTTCCAACAGTGGCCAGTCTAGGTCATACATACCTAGCAGTATCCCCAAGAGACACAGGTTACACAATGCTTGTATTGGGTCAAGCATTGATATCCTGGGTCCCTTTTTAATAATGGTTTATGGACCTTTCCTCCAGGAACTTGTCCAAACCTTTTTTAAACCCAGCTACACTAACAGCTCTTACTACATCCTCTGGTAACAAATTCCAGAGTTTGATTACACGTTGAGTGGAAAAATATTTTCTCTTATTTGTCTTAAATAGTTTACCCTGTAGCTTCATTACATGTCTCCTAGTCTTTCTATATTCTGATAGCGTAAACAATCGATCTACGTTTACCCGTTCCACTCCATTCATTAATTTATAAATCTCTATCATATCTCCCCTCAGCCGTCTCTTTTCCAGGTTGAAGAGCCCTAACCTTTGTAGCCTCTCTTCATAGGAGTAGCCTTCCATCCCCTTTACCATTTTGGTGGCTCTTCTCTGTACCTTTTCTAATAACGCTATATCCTTTTTAAGATACAGCGACCAGAATTGCACACAATATTCAAGGTGCGGTTGTACCATGGAACGATACAGAGTCGTTATAATATCCTTTGTTTTATTTTCTGTTCCTTTCCTTATGATACCTACCATTCTGTTTGCTTTCTTGGCCGCTGCTGCACACTGGGTGTAGGGTTTTAACATGTTATCCACGATGACTCCTAAATCTTTTTCCTGGGTGGTGGTTCCCAATGTTGAACCTTGCATTGTGTAACCATAGTGTGGGTTGTTCTTTCCTAGGTGCATAACTTTGCACTTGTCCACATTAATTTCATCTGCCATTTGGATGCCCAGTCTTCCAATTTATCCAGATCCTCCTGCAGCTTTCCACAGTCCTCTTGGGTTTTAACAACTTTAAATAGTTTTGTGTCGTCTGCAAATTTGATAACCTCACTAGTTATTCCCTTTTCCAGGTCATTTATGAATATGTCAAAAAGTAGCGGACCCAGTACAGATCCCTGGGGTACTCCATTATTCACCTTTTTTCCATTGGGAAAATTGGCCATTTAGCCCTACCCTCTGCTTTCTATCTTTTAACCAGTTCCCGATCCACAATAGTACACTGCCTCCTATCCCATGACTTTTTAGTTTTGCCAAAAGTCTCTGATGAGGGACCTTGTCAAAGGCTTTCTGAAAATCAAGATACACTATATCAACCGACGCACCTTTTGTCTACCTGTTTATTCACTCCTTCAAAAAAACATATCATATTAGTAAAACAAGATCTTCCTTGTCTAAAGCCATGTTGGCTGTCTCCCATTAGGCCATGACTATCTACATGCTGAGTAATTTTGTTCTTTATGATGGTTTCTACCATTTTCCCCGGTACTGACGTCAGGCTCACCGGTCTGTAATTTTCCGGATCACCCCTGGAACCCTTTTTAAAAATTGGCGTTACATTGGCGATCCTCCAATCTTCAGGTATTAGAGATGATTTTAATGAAAGTTCACAGATTACTAATAGCAGGTCTGCAATCTCATATTTCAGTTCTTTCAACACTCTTGGATGTATACCATCCGGTCCAGGTGATTTGCTACTATTCAGTTTATCAAATAGTTGTAATACATCTTCCCGGTGTAGCGATATTTCTCTCAATTCCTCTGCAGTATCACCTTTAAATACCACTTCAGTCTTGGGTAACATCCCTACATCTTCCTCAGTAAAGACCGAAGCAAAGAATTCATTCAGTCTTTGGACTTTGGTTAAGTTGATGACTGTGGTGGTAGCTATGCGGCAGCTCTTGTGGTTGAGAAACTGGTCAGTGGATGTGGTCTCCAAGGCGTGGTTGAGTAAGCTCCCCCTTTGTCAGTCGATGGTTGTTAGGATCTGGAGAAGTTAATGAAGAACCCAAGGGACACTAAGGTGTGTAGGCTTCTGGAAGATAAGCCCAAGGCGGCTGGCTGGGGGACGACTTCTCGAGATTGCAGTTGAGATTCAAGGAAGTTTCATCCGGTCAGTGGGGCGAATCCGCAATAATCCAGATTTCTGCTAAGGAGCTCCTTTCATAGGGGGCATCGAGGTGGCGGGGCAGCTAGTTCTGGAGCAGCCAAACCTTTCCAATGAAGGTTTGGATACCCTAGTGGAGGTGCAGCTGGTAGGCGGTAGTCTCCGACAGTTTTACTCTTCTTGGGTCCAGGTCACTGTGGATGCTTGGGTTTTGGCGATGATTCGGGAAGGTTATGCACTAGAGTTTGTCAGGCCTCTCTTGGACATATTCATGGTTTCTCTTTGTCGGGCCTCCACCAAGGTACAGGCAGTTCAAATGATATTAGCCCATTTGCTGCAACTCGGGGCTGTTGTTCCAATGTCCCGGGATGAATGGGGCACAGATTGTCGTTCGATCTATTTTGTGGTTCCAAAGAAGGAAGGCTCTTGGCACCCCATTTTGGATTTGAAAGGGGGTAAAAAGGGACCTCGGGGTTCCTTGGTTTTGCATGGAAACTCTGTGGTCCATGATAGTGGCGGTTTGTCAGGGAGAATTCTTAACTTCCTTGGATCTGACTGAGGCATATTTGCATATTCCCATTCGTCCTGAACACAAACGTTTTCTGTGGTTTGCGGTTCCACAAGGGCATTTTGAGTTTAAAGCTCTGCCGTTCAGCTTGGCCACGGCCCCTTGGGTGTTTTACCAAGGTGATGGTGGTTGTAGCAGCAGTGCTTTGAAAGCAGGACGTTCTGGTCAACCCGTGTTTGGATGATTGATTGGTCTGGGTGAAGTCCTTTCAGGAGAGTCAAGCAGCGACATCCCATATGATACATCAGCTTCAGGACTTAGGTTGGATCATCAACCTTGAAAAGAGCAATCTGACCCCGTCCCAGTCTCTGAAGTACCTGGGAGCCCGCTTCAACACTCAGCGGGGTTTGGTATGTCTGCTGGAGGGCAGAATAGCGAAGTTGCTGTCCTAGGTGAGCGATCTAAGAAGAGTTCCTCGTTCAAGAGTGTGGGATTATTTGCATTTTCTCGGTTCCATGATACCTCGTTGGAATTAGTGCCTTGGGCCTGGCTGCATGTGGCCTCTCCAGGTGGTGCTCCTGTCTCCTTGGTCTTCGCAGTTGCAGTCCATGGATGTTTGTCTTGCCCTTTGTGGTGAAGCCAGGATGAGTTTGTGTTGGTGGCTGAACTTGATGAAACTTACTGTGGGGATGTCTCTAGAGATCCTGAACTGAATGGCAGTGACTACGGATACCAGCTTGTTTGGCTGGGGGGCTCATTGCTTCTTGCAGGTAGCCCAGGGCAGCTAGTCTTCGAAGGGGAGCCAGTGGTCCATCAATCGTTAGGAGATGCAAGTGGTGCATCTGGACTTGGAGATTTTTCTTCTCTTGGTTTGCCGGCGGGTGGTGAGGGTTTTGTCCAACAGTGCGGCGATGGTGGCTTACATCAATCGCCAGGGCGGCACATGGAGTTTGCTGGTGGTAGTGGAAGCGATTCCGCTTCTTCACTGGACAAAGGTGCATCTTCTGACGTTGTCAGTGGCTCATGTAGCCGGGAAGGAGAATATGTGCAAACAGATTATCTGAGTCAGCATCTGTTGGACCCAAGAGAATGGTCCTATCAGAGCCTGAGTTTCAGTTGATTGTGGAGCACTGGGGTCTTCCTATGATGGACTTGATGGCAACCCTGGCGAACACCAAGGCAAATTGGCTTTTCAGCCGCCGTAGAAAAAACATGGCAGAAGGACTTGATGCCCTGGTTCAGCCTCGGCCCAGAGACTGGTTTCTTTGTGTGTTTCCCATGTGGCCACTCATCAGTCAAGTGCTCCAGCATGTTGAGTCTCACACAGGGCGTGTGATCTTGGTGGCCCCAGATTGGTCCAGGCACCCTTGGTACATGGATCTGGTGCAGCTGCTGGTGGCAGATCCCTCTCCCTCTTCCTTAGGAGGCCTATCTTTTGACTGAGGGGCCGGTGCAGATGCCAGGCATGGATCGATTCTTGCTTACGGCTTGGCTCTTGAAAGGGTACAGTTGAGGCATAAAGGCTATTCTGCGCAAGTGATTCATACTTTACTGTGGGCCCAGAAGTGGTCTGTGTCATTAGCCTATGTGCGGGTCTGGCGCATCTTTGAGGCTTGTTGTAGAGAAGGGGGACGGGGTTGGTTCGACTTCTAGCAGCTTCTCTTCCAGAGATTTTGGCCTTTTTGCAGATGAGACTTAACAAGGGCCTGGCCTTGATTTCTTTGAAGGTCCAGGTTGTGGCTTTGGTTTGCGTCAAGGGTCCAGTGCAAGGTCAGACGTTGTCCGTTTCCTTTGGGGTATCAAGCATCTATGACCCCCTTGTCGTCGTATGGTCCCGACCTAGGATCTGAATTTAGCTTTTAGTTCTCGCAACACCTCAGTTTGAGTCTCTTGGGGGAGGGGGCAGGGGGCTTCTTTAAAGAATCTGACGTTAAAGGAGGTGTTCTGGTAGGGACCTGTTCTGCACACTGAAAATCAGAATTGCAGGCCCTGTCGTGCCAGGAGCCTTTCTTGATGTTTTGCAGAGAGAAGGTGTTTCTTCATTCACTGCCTTCCTTCCTTCTGAAGATGGTGTCGGCCTTTCACTAAACTAGGTTGTGGCATTGCCAGTCTTTGCCAGTTCTCAAGACTATGCTGAGTCCAAGATTCTTCATTTGCTGGATGTGTGTCAGTCGCTCAAACAATATTTGAAGGTTACAGAGAGATTTAGGAGCTCGGAGCAACTCTTTGTCCTGTTTAGAGGACCCAGGAAGGGTGAGGCGGCCTCTTAATAATCTATTTCCTGATAGATCAGAGAAGCTATTGTGTCCGCATACTTGTTGAAGAGGCAAGTGATTCGGGGGGGGGGGGGGGGTATGAAGGCTCACTCTACTAGGGCTCAGGCTTCTTCATGGGTGGAAGATAGTCTGGTTTCATCCCAAGACATTTGTAAAGTGGCGATCTGGTCTTCCCTGCGTTCGTTTATGCGTCATTACCCACTGGATGTCCAGCGGGTGCTGCAGGCTGGTGTTTCAGTACCCACCCAGCAGTAGTACTGCTTTGTTGCATCCCGTGCTTCTGGACTGACCAGACTGGAGGGACGATTTGGATGGTGAAATTAGACCTTGCCTGATAATTTTCTTTCCTGAATTCCCTCCAGTTCAGTCCAGAACCCACCCAGGACTTGGCTGTGAGTCGTTTGCTGTTCTTGAAGAGTGTGTTTGCTGAAGCAGGCGAGTTGGCAGCTTTCAGTGGTTTGGTTAGTTGCTGGGGTTTCCACTGTTTTTCTGTTTTTCTCCTATTTGGTTTCTTGGTCCTCGGGGGGGAGGGGGGTTTGGTATTTATTTTAAAAAATGTATTTTGTTAAGTTTAAGTGCTTGACTGAGGTGCTGGCGGAGAATTGGGGTTTTGGGGCTCCTTTGCTTCTGCTTGGTGAGGTTCATACTGGCTTGGCATGAGGGCACAGACTACTTGAGGAGTGTTTTCAACTCAATATTTTCCATTCTGTCTCTGTCCTCTACTCTGTCCTATCTTATAAATGGCGTTCTTTTCTTATTTCCCTAAATGATGTAGTATTGTAAACTGCTCTAATGCCTTTGGGTCTGAGCGGTATATCAAATTCAATAAACATAAACATAAACATTCTCATTCTCCATCTGCTAGTGGATGAGCATAACCCACGCATCTGGACTGGAGGGACTCCAGGAAAGAAAATTAGCAGTTAAAGTCTAATTTCACCATTTTGAAATCTCATGGTGAATTTGCATTTCACCTGTGAGAGTGCAAAACGTTTCAGAGGGAAATACCCACGTGAGTAGTAGTGGCTAGCAACAGGTTTTGTGTTTGCTTTTTGGCAGGATCAAAGTCTGCTGCTGAAACCACCTGCAAGGACTTCAAAATGAAATCCTCCATGCATGCTCCACTGGCTCCACCCGGCTGCATGTACTTTTACCTGCAGACAGCGAGTGCTGTTTTCTGTAGCTCTTTAACATGGAAAAAAGTTTTGAAAATTATCCTCACGGGGGCAGTATGTCCAAATGAGTTTGTTTTATACACACTGTGACTGTGATAAACCTTACTACTAAGCCAGAGTACGTGTCTCAAGTTTATTCTCTGTATGTGGAGATGTCGAGACTGTCGCCAGTATACTTGAGGGTGTGAGGCATTTGCTAAGGTCAGAATTGCTGAATTTCATAGTTTCATTGGTGGGAATGCCATTGCGATACCTGCTTGCTTATTTTCTTAAAAATACTTAAAACACAATCTTTACTAACTATTGCTGTACAGTTAAGAGTGTGTTGTTTTGTTAATCTAAGTAGCTTCCTCCTTGACCCGTGGCAGAGGTTTGGTGAAACTGGCTTGTAGTGCATCCAGAAATGACCCCTGCCGGTTGCCGTCTTTGTTCACAGCTATCTTGACTTTTCCCTCCATTTGTATTCCCTTTATAACACAGCCGTTGCAGTTGTGGCCCTCAGACAGTGTTGCTGGTGTGCGCCATCACTTGGGATTCTCTCCACTACCCAGGGCCTAGAATTACCCTCTTTAACACTATGAAGATGTTTTGGGGGGGGGGGGGGGTTTGTGTGCCTTCAAGTCAGTGCTGACTTCTGGCAACCCAACAGCTCCTGGATTTTCTTGGCAGTGTGACTTGAAGTAAATCACCAGTCTTTTCTCCAGGACCAAGCAGGAAGTCAGTCCTCACATATGGGTGACATCGACGTCGATGGATCCCCCATGTGGAGCAATTCCCCAGCTTTCTAAGAAAGCCTTTCGGAATACTGCGCGCATGCACGGTCCCCTTCCCGCCTAAAGGTGCCATCTTGCTCAGTCTTTTTCCGTGGAGCCTACCGGACGTCTGTCCATGTCACCCGGAAAAATTGACCTTTTTTCTTGCGTTTCATCGTGTATTTTTCTCCGGTTCAATGCCGGTTCCCCTTCACGCTGGGTTCGGTACACCGGTATCGAGCTCATCTTCTATTTTTCGTTTTTTGCCCTTCGTGGCTGGCGTTTGCGCCATTTTTCTATTTTCCCTGGAAGGCCAGTCCTTTGACCTCGCGGGGACCCTTTTTTCCCCGATGGCTTCCAGTGGTTTCAAAAAATGTGATCAGTGTAAGAAACTAATGTCTCTCACCGACACACACGACTGCTGCCTTCGGTGCCTAGGCCCAGATCATGATCCTAAGATCTGTGGCCCGTGTGGCAAAATGTCCACCAATGCAATTTGAATCCGTCAGCATCAGAAAGAGAGGAAGAAACGGCTCGTGAGGGCGGCGTCGGAAGAGGTCCCTGGTTCCTCGAGAGCCAGGTCTAAGACCCCCGACCGCTGTCCCGGGCCCTTGGAGCAGGAGAAGCCGTCCAAAATGCCTCACGTGGAGCCGGAACCCGTCTGACACGTAAGTCCTGTGGTCCTCGTGGACTCTCCTCCGAGGGAGCTGACATCGGGCCCGGGGCCCAAGTCGGTGGCTGCTGAGTCTCCTGAGCTTGGACTCAGGCTGACAGCCTTGGAGTGCAGACTGTCTGCCTTCATGGATCAGCAGCGGGTACTGATGGCCAGCCTCACTGGTGCATCTGCCCCGACCACCGGGACATCGACGTCGAAGTCGACCCCGGAGACCGAGCCGATACTCGAGACCATGAAGGCTCGAAGTCGTCCTCGGTCATGGTCACCCTCGACCTCCTGGTCGGAACCGAGGGTGTTGATGCCGGTGCCTTCAGCGTCGAGGCGGATGCCACCGAGACCCGTGCGGTCGGAGCCCCCCCGACTCCTCTTCGGATGAGTCTGCGTGGGAGACGGAGGACGAGGAGTCCCCCGATACTTTTCGGACTCGGTGCGTCCCTTCGGACTCACCGCAGTCCGAGCCCCGGAGTAGGTCCCCACTGGAGGACACCAGGTTCTCGGAGTTCGTCAGGGACATGGCCAAGGCGTTGGCGATTCCGGCGGACCCCGAGGAGGAGCCTCGAGCCGAGGAGCTCGAGGCCCTCCAGTATGACTCTCCTCTGAAGGAGGCCTTTACTGTGCCGGTCCCTCCGATGCTGGAACGGCTCCTCTTCCGGATGTGGGAGGCACCGGCCTTGGCGCCGGTTTTAAGCAAGCGGGTTGATTCCATCTATCGACTCCATAAGAGCCCTGGTTTCCAGAAGGCGCAGCTGCCGCACCATTCCATGGTGGTGGAATCGGCCATGCATCATCTGAAAAGTCAGAAGATGCACTCTGCGGTGCCTCCCGATAGGGAGGCCCGGATCCTGGATGCTTTTGGCAGAAAGTGCTTCCAGGGCTCGATGCTTGCTTGCCGTGTCCAGTCCTACCAGCTGTACATGGGCATGTACTTACGAGATCTGGCGAAAGAGATTGCCGGGTTCTCTGCTGGCCTCTCCGGGGAACCTTTGCAGAGGTTACAGACTTTGTCCTCAGGAATCCAGGACTGCTCGAAATTCATGTTCCAAGCGGCCTAAGATGGCTTCGAGGCTTCGGCTCGTGTAGCGGCAGCCGGCATCGGAGCCCGACGCCAGGCATGGCTGCAGTCATCGGACCTCGAGCCCTGGGTGCAGGACAAGTTGATCGATGTCCCTTGCCGAGGTGAAAACCTTTTTGGCAAAACCATGGCCGAGAAGGCGGCTGAGCTTGAAACTGAGCACCTGACTAGGACAAGGCTGTCCATAAAAACTTCTGCCCCTTCTCACAAAAAGAAGGGCTCGGGTAAAAAGCCCTTTTACTCGAGGAAGGCAACTGCCTACAAACCTTTCCCTCAGTACCAGGCCTCCGCAGCTCCCCAGCAGGGTCAGCAGGCCAAGGGGCAGGGACATAGGCCCCGTAGGCAGAAGACCCCCAAGCCTCCGGCTCCTGCTCCTACTCAGCAGGGAGGGTGTTTTTGACTCCCACAGCATAGCCTTTCCATCTCTGCTGCCCCATTCCTGCACAGGAGGTCGTCTAGCCCTGTTTGCCCACAGGTGGCCACCCATTACGGGGGATGCTTGGCTATTGAGCATAGTACACAGAGGCTATATGCTCCATTTCCAGCAGTTGCCCCCTGCCTACTTCCCAGGAGAGCCTCTAAGGCCTCCTCTACACGCAGACCTCCTCCTTCAAGAACTTCAAGGTCTGCTTCTAGATAAGGCGGTGGAGCCTGTACCTCCTCACCTGCAGGGGCACGGTTTCTACTCCAGGTACTTCCTCGTGCCAAAGAGAACCGGTGACCCCAGGCCTATTCTAGACCGCAGGAACCTCAACAAGTTCTTGGAGAAAGAAAAGTTCAAGATGCTTACTCTTGGAACACTTCTGCCCTACCTCCAGCAGGGAGCTTGGCTATGCTCCTTAGATCTCAAGGATGCGTACACTCACATCCTCATTCATCCAGACCACAGAAAGTACCTCAGGTTCATTGTGGGAGGAAACCATTACCAGTACAGAGTACTGCCTTTTGGCCTCACCTCCGCCCCAAGGGTCTTTACAAAGTGCCTGGCTGTGGTGGCGGCCTACTTGAGGACTCAAGATGTTTTTGTCTTCCCCTATCTGGACGACTGGCTCATCAGGGGTCAGACTTACCAGGAGGCCGGGCAGGCCACCTGACAAACTGTATCACTCCTTCAACATCTAGGCTTTGTCATAAACTTCGCAAAGTCCATTTTGCTCCCCTCCCAGAACCTAGAGTTCATAGGGGCGCGGCTGGACTCTCTGCAAGCACGGGCTTACTTGCCAGAAGACAGGGCTCAAAGGCTCATAGAGTTGGCATCCCGGTTTCTCAGTAGGCCAAGGATTTCTGCCCGACTCTGTCTACAGCTCCTAGGCCACATGGCGTCAACAGTACATGTGACCTCCAATGCCCGCCTCCACATGAGGCCTGCACAGTGGTGCCTCAGAACTCAGTGGAAGCAAGCCACAGGGAGTTTAGCAGACAAAGTAAGGGTGTCCAAACCCTTCCTGAATTCCCTGCAGTGGTGGCTGCACCCCCCCAACTTATTTCAGGGTATGCCTTTTCAGGCGCCTGTCCCCACAGTGGTGTTGATGACAGATGCCTCCTTGCAGGGCTGGGGTGCACATTATCTGGAATGGTGCACTCAAGGCCTATGGTCTCCATGGGAGGCCATGCAACAGATCAACCTACTAGAACTTCGGGCTATTCGCTTAGCCCTCAAAACCTTCTCTCACACCTTGGCTCACCAGTCTGTTCTGGTGCAGACGGACAATCAAGTGGCCATGTTCTATGTGAACAAACAGGGGGGCACGGGGTCCAGCCTCCTGTGTCGGGAGGCACAGGCCCTGTGCTCTTTTGCTCTCAAACACAACATGTTTCTTAAGGCTGTTTATCTTCCTGGCCAGGAAAACTTCCTGGCGGACAGGTTGAGCAGGATTCTGCAACCCCACGAGTGGCAACTGCACCCCTTGGTGGTTCAGAATATATTCCTGAGATGGGGGCTTCCCTCCATAGATCTCTTTGCCAGTCCCCTGAACCGGCAGTTGCCCAGGTTCTGTTCCAGGCAACCGCATCCCCTGAGGATAGCAGCGGATGCCTTCCTGATTTCTTGGTCCCAGGGCCTCCTGTATGCGTTTTCTCCCACGCCTCTGTTGGCCCGAACCTTGTTCAAGATTCTAAGGGACAAGGCCTCGGTACTCCTGATAGCTCCCAGGTGGCCGAGGCAGCCCTGGTTTCCACTTCTGCTTCAGCTAGCCGTAGACACACCACTACCTCTGGGGTTACAGCCCAATCTTCTCTCTCAGGATCAGGGTTCCCTCCTGCACCCCAATCTCAAATCTCTCAAGTTGATGGCCTAGAGGCTGCAAGGGTAGTGTTGGCTCCCTGGGGCCTACCCAGAGAAGTGGAGGAGGTGGTCTTGGCCTCTAGAAAGCAGTCCACCAGAAAAACCTATGCCTTGAAGTGGAAAAGGTTCTCCATCTGGTGTCAGCAGCGCAAGGAGGATCCTTTCGCCTGCACTGTACCGCTAGTGCTTCAGTACCTGCTGCACTTGTCCAATCAAGGCCTTAAGTCCAATTTGGTTCGGGTCCACCTCTCTGCTCTGGCAGCTCACCACTCACTGTTGGAGGGTCACTCTCTGTCTGTTCACCCCTTGGTGTCCAGGTTTCTCAGAGGCTTGCTTTTGCTCAAACCTCCTATCCGTCCACCGGCCCCTGAGTGGGAATTGAATGTTGTCTTGCAGCAACTGACTCGCCCACCCTTTGAGCCGATGGCTACATGTCCTCTCCGCTTCCTTTCTTGGAAGGCTCTATTCCTTGTGGCCCTGACCTCGGCCAGGAGGGTGAGTGAGCTTCAAGCCCTGGTCTGTGACCGGCCTTACACTCGCTTCTATAGGAACAGGGTAGTCCTTAGGACTCATCCTAAGTTCCTCTCTAAAGTTGTCTCCTCTTTCCACCTCAACCAGGAGGTGGTTCTTCCAACGTTCTTCCCTAGGCCTCATGCCAGCCGGGCTGAGACAGTCTTGCATACCCTGGACTGTAGAAGGGCCTTATCCTTCTACCTTGAGCGTACGCAGGGGCATAGGAGGGCTACTCAGCTCTTCGTATCTTTTGACCCTAATAACTTGGGGTTACCTGTCTCCAAGCGTACCTTGTCCCTCTGGGTGGCTGACTGTATCACCTGGGCTTATAGTGCAGCTGACCTTCCCCTGCAGGGTCGGGTCACGGCCCACCGTGTCCGGGCAATGGCTGTCTCAGTAGCTCATCTCCGCTCTGTACCGTTGGCAGACATCTTTAGGGCTGCAACTTGGTCCTCAAGCCAGACGTTTGCGGCCCATTACTGCCTGGAGAGGGAGTCCCGTAGGGGCAGTGCTTTCGGTCAGGCAGTGCTCCGGAATCTCTTCACGGTTTAAGCAACTCCTACCCTCCAGCCCTCTGGTTGGGCTACCGGTGGGGGTATGTTTCAGTGAAATCCTTTCTCTGATGCTGCGGCTAGAGGGAGCTCATTTTTCAGCTCTGGGTCCCCGGTAGCCTGAAGCTGGGGAGTCCCATATGTGAGGACTGACTTCCTGCTTGGTCCTGTAGAAAGAGTAGTTACTCACCTGTAACAGGTGTTCTCCAGGAGCAGCAGGAATCGGTCCTCACAACCCTCCCTCCTCCCCTGGGAGTTGCAGTTGTACGTAGTTTATTTTTACATTTTTGTGTGCTGTTTTTTAGCTATGTCATTGGACTGAGCAAGATGGCACCTTTGGGTGGGAAGGGGACTGCGCATGCGCGCAGTATTCCCAATGGCTTTCTTAGAAAGCTAGGGAATTGCTCCGCATGGGGGCTCCATCGACGTCAATGTCACCCATCTGTGAGGACTGATTCCTGCTGCTCCTGGAGAACACCTGTTACAGGTGAGTAACTACTCTTTATTTATTTATTTTTGTTAAGCTTTGGTCTTTCTATAAATACCTGAAAGCTTTTTTCTTAAACTACAACAGAATGCATCTGTGACCTGGTGACTTCAAATGGATACCTTGTTGCACTTTAGGGTTTTTTTTTTTGTGGTTTCTGGTGCAACTCCTACTTGTTTCTCCTGCTTGAAAAGAAAAAAAAATCCAGTTCCTCACAGAAAATAGAACATGAAAATAAATTTGCATAAATAAAATCTGCATAACCTAGCAAATATTTTGTACCCTCTTGTTTTCTAGTAGTTTTAGGGAAATTGTATATTCTGTTGTTCTTTTGCTATAAATTTAAAGGAGTTAAACTTTTATTCTATGCTGCAGTGGCTGATATTTGCTTCTTGTTGTAGAGTTGGATGTTTGAAAGAGTATTTCCAATTCTGAATCTAAGGAAGAATAGTTATATTTGACCCATGGAGTGGTAGTAGAGCTTATCAGGAGCAGTCCATCTTGTTTCTTCAATAGTGAGATGGCTCAGAGGCGATTTGCCGGTGTATCTTCTCAAGGGATGAATCATGCCCAGTGGTCCAAGAACTTAAATGGGGATATTCAACGGCACTTACATGGATAGTGTTGTTGAATATCCCCTCTTCTAACTCCCCTGAGTGCCCCAATGCTATCCAGTTAGCATCGGGAGATGTTGGGAGCGTTCTGGGGCATAGAGGAGGCGGAAACTGTCACTAAACGAGCAGTGGCGATATTGCATGCTGCCCAGTTAGCAATCTGTGCCTAAAAGATAGGCATGGGTTTTCCTCGCCTGTCTTTAACATGCAGCAGCTAACCAGGCAGCAATCAATATCGCTGCTGCCTGGTTAGCTACTGCAGCTTCCAGTTTTTGTGGCGAACCCTGGATATTCAAAGTCGGGGCCGCATATCATCCCGGCATTGAATATCCAGGGTTAAGGGTTGGCGGACAGGGCTATGCGCCGTAGTGGCATATAGTCTGCCCAACCCAATATCGGGCCCTTATTGTCTAACTCCTGCTTTATTGCTTACATAGTCTCTTCTTCTGCCTACCCCTCCCTAGACGCATAGCTGAGGTGCACCTTCAGTATTGCTGGTTGACCTTAATAGTAACATCTTTTTATTCCTCTATTCCCCCATGCCTGAGCACATTAACTTCATGTTGCATTCAGGTCCATCCAGCCCTGGACATCACATGTTTTTTTTTAAAAGGCAGCTTCTAACATAGACATTTCCTATTTTTTTAGGTGTAGCTGCTGGGTGAGTTACTAAGGGTAGAGACATTGGATGTTTTTGTGTGTACGTTTTTTTGTTTTGTTTTGTTTAAATTCCAGTCTTGACATCCTTGGATACTACCGAGTGTAAATGAGCTTCAAATGCATTTTTCTTTCAAACTGATACCATTAGACAGCCACTATTGTAAGACTGCTACTGAGGAAAACCTCCCTGTGAATTCTATAGTTTACAGGAGAGTATTGTTCAACCATTAAACCGAGGCGATGATAGGTGAAGGTTTTGACAATGACCATGTATACTTGAGAGTATTCTTATCCTTTGCATTATGGGGAGAAACCCTTGGCCTTTGATCATGAGAAGGGCTTCCTAACATTTCACATTGTGAAGCTGAGCCTTTAGGAAGGTGCTGCTGTACAGATGTGCTCCAGCTTCCATGTACGTCATCATTACCTCCAGTATGAAGGAGTACACAGGGCACAATTGCTTTTCAAAAGCAAATACATGAGGCGTAAAATGATGCATGCACTTTTATCATAAAATACCCTTAAGTTATTAGAAGTAAAATATTAGCTAAAAAATGCTAAAATATGAAACCAAGAAATGAAGTGGAAAATAGATATGTTGATTATTTAGAAGACTCAAAATAGTATTGCTGCTTTTTTACTACTGGCATCACCAGAACTCCAAGATGACAAGCACTCTTGTGTGTATTTTTTTAGGATGTTATTATTGAGGACAGATACTGTGAACTTTTGTTTCTTTGTCCACAATGGAGTTTAAGCTCAAGACGGATGCCCTGGAAGATTATTGAATCATGATCAGTGGTACAATCAGGCCAGGAGCTCCAGCATGTGATCAGTGATGTAGACAGAGCAGTATTATGACCTTGCCGTGTAGTTAGTCTTGCTTTGTCTTTGTCACTACAGCTTCATCCAGTGATGCTTAGATGAACAATAGTACCATCATATGGTAATATCAGCTAAATGGCAGCTTACTCAAAGCATGTAAACACTGTAAGTGGATTATCTGACAGAATCATGATTAAAAAAGCTGTGTGCACACTTCGCTGGGGGTGAACAGCTCTGTATTGCTCTTGTTAACATATGGTGTTGATATGGAAACTCTCTGGAACTCTCGATATCTTAGTCTGGTTTCTCAGCTTTTGGTGTGCAGGTGATGCTATCAAACATGAGTGTCTTGAGAAGAGATTTATTTGGTACCAAGATTTACTTGACCTGAGGTATGCTTTTTTTTTTCTTCTATTTGTCAGAGCGGGCAAAGATGAGGAAGAGGAAAGAACACCTGCAAAAGCCTCAGATAAAGTAAGTTTTCCTTTTTATGATTCTTTATGCTTTGGATAGCCATCAGTGTGTATGAAACAGTAGGCAGTGTTATCCAGGCTTCTATATTCTAGGAATGTATGTCTGTGAAATAGCCCAGAGACTGCAGAACGACTGCATATTTCAATAACTTGTCTGCTGTGAAGTGATCTGGATTTCGTAGAAGGGTTGTGTCCCTGCAAATGTTTGCTCTTTTTCGTTCATATTTGCTGACGTCAGAGTGATTAGAGCAGTTACTTTGTTTGCCATCTTGAAGCCTGGAATATTTTTTTTTCTTTTAACCAAGGGAATATGATTAACTGCATTTTTTTTCTTTCTATGCAAGCGGCGCCACCCAAATAAAGAGTAGTTTGAAGGTATTTGAACTCTGTTTTACTGATATTGACCGCAGGGTCTCCGTTATTTTTGGCCTGGCATTTTTTCCTCTCCTTTGAGCTTCCATCTCACTTGGAACCTGCCTGAACGGGGCTTGAGCATCTCGTCATTTGCAGCTACCTGGGATATTTTATCCATGATTTCTAATTTCTAATTCCAAGCCATTGCGGTTATAGTACTTCGGCAAGGAGTCACTGATTGTAGCAATGCCACTACACATGAACTCTGAGCTTGACTGTTAAGTAGGGGAACAGCTCACTGACTCTGACTCTGCAATATTCATGACCGGAGCTGAGCCTAAAGTTAAAAAAAAACCACACAAACATATTTCCTCTACAGCAGCATGCAGCACCTACCATTCACTTGAGCCATTGTGCTGATCCTAATGTGGATTTAGATTCTCCTAGAAAGAAGACAAAACAGGGTTTGAAAATTCTGTGTGCCCTAAAAAAAATGGTTGCAAATCCTACCACCTTATTTTCATCCTCTTACGCTTCCCCTTAAATTTTCTTTTCACTTTTTTCTTTTCTTACTTTCCTTCCTTACTTTCCTTCTTTGGGATCATAGGCAGACCTGGCCTCCCCCCCTCCCCCCCACCCAACACATATGCTTAGCTTTAGCAACATATCTTACACACGGCTGACTCATTTGTGGCTTTTCTTTGATCTGAATTTGGCTGACAATCAACTTGGATAAGACCTGAAATTATATAGTGCTCCAAGCCAAATAAATGTTCCAGGTGTTTAGGGGGGGGCGTGTTAGGTCAGGTGCTGAGAAAGGAGGGCTGAAGGAGCAAAAGGGGCAGAGAGAATTGAAGGAAGGGGCAGAAGCATGGACGCGGGGAGAACACTGGCATATAGAGGAAGAAGAGAAACAGTTTGTAGGCAGACTGTCCAAGTTTGTTTGGAAGTTTTCATCAATAAGACAAATTGGCACAAAACCAGTCTTCCTTTATCTTAGTTTGCTTCCTCCCTATTGCTCATCCACAGGATAATTCCTCATATCCACAAGCCTGTAGTATTAGGATATGAAGCCAGTTTGAGCCTTTATAAGCATTATGACACCTAACATCTGGCATTGTCTTGATTTCTTTACCTGGTTTTTAGGTGTACTGCACAAAAAGCAAGAGCTGCCGTTGAAGCTGTCTGTCCATCTGTGTGTATTTCAGTGCATATGCATGGCATCCCAAAGAAGGATAGAGGGGGGAGCGGAAGGATGGGGAGAAAAAGTAGAGATCAAGCAAAGAGTTTGGGAGTGGGAGATTATAACTTAACACACATGTGCACACATACATGCATATCCACTGGCATCCTTCTGCTCTCCTCCACCATTCACACATCCCCATTTCCCACCACCAAAAATATACACTCCACCCCCATACTTACTGCCCTACACAGGCATACTCCTATAGTTCCCCACAGACAGGCAAACATACACTCTTTTCCTCCCATGCACAGAGGTATACACACATACACCCCTTACCATATACAGGTGCATGCACCACTCAGATACTCTTGCTCAACTTACATGCTCCCCCACTGCTCTTCTGAGCGACAGTCCACCAAATCCGTCCCCACTGAGCCACCAACACAGATGTGTCTGAGTCTGCCAGAGAAGGAAACCAAACACCACAGTTTTGCATTATGCGGGTTATTTTAGAAGCTGTATTCATGATTTGGACATCTGAGAATGCGCATTTAAATGTATCCCTGGACCCATTTTAGAAAGCTGCGGTATATAAACATCTCCAGCGCAAGCATGTCCAGGAGCGGCGAAAGGGCCTTTTCTTTGGAAGGGCTTAAGCGACACCCCATGCTCCACCCATGCACTACCCTCCCAAGTTTTGCCGAAGCCCTGCCCCGTGGGCAGAGACCCTTCCTGTTCACAGACAGGGAAGGTCTTTGCCGCAATCGTGGCTTTTCTCCAGGACCAAGCAGGAAGTCAGTCCTCACTTATGGGTGTCATCGACGCCGATGAAGCCCCAGCGGAGCATTTCCCCAGCTTTCCATGAAAGCCTTTGGGAATGCTGGCACGCATGCGCGGTTCCCTTCCCGCCTAAAGGTGCCATCTTACCTCAGTCTCTTTTTTTCTGTGAAGCCCATCGGACGTGTGTCCTGTTTTTCCCGGTTAAAAGTAGATTTTTCTTTCTAACATTGATTTTTCTCAGATTCGACGTCGTATCGAACCCCCTTTTTTTCTTTTCGGTTTTTGCCCTTAGTGGCTAGGCGTTCGCGCCTCAACTTCTCTTTTCCCTGGAAGGCCAGTCTTTTGACCTCGCGGGGTCCCTTTTTTCCCCCATGTCTTCCAGTGGTTTTAAAAAGTGTGATCGGTGTACGAAGATAATGTCTCTCACCGACACCCACGACTGCTGCCTTCGGTGCCTGGGCCCGAACCACGATTCTAAATCGTGTGTGCCATGTGGAAAAATGTCTTCCAAGGCCCTCCGAAGTCGTCAACAGCAGAGTGAAAGGCTTTTCTCCGACTCGGCCTCTGCTTGTGCCCGGACCTCTTCTGAGGCTTCGACATCTCGGGATTCCGATCCTGAGAGGCGTCGGAGCTCCTCGGATAGGGGATCCCCGGACAGGGACCGTAAGAGGAAGAAGCGGCTCGCGAGGGCGGTGTCAGTAGAAGTCCCTGGACCCTCAAGATCCAGGTCTAAGACTCCCGACCGTCGTCCCGGGCTCGTGGACCAGGAGAAGCCGACCAAAGTTCCTTGTATAGAACCGGAGTCTGCTGGACACGTAAGTCCTGTTGTCCTCGAAGACTCGCCTCCCAGAGTACCGACGTCGGGCCCGGCACCGCCGGGGCCCGAGTCGGAGGCTGCTGCGTCACCTGAGCTGAGCCTCAGGTTGACAGCCTTGGAGAGCAAGATGTCTGCCTTCATGGACCAGCAGCGGGCATTGATGGCCAGCCTGTCTGGCGCATCTGCCCCGACCACCGGGACATCGACGTCCAAGTCAACCCCGGAGACCGAGCCGATACTCGAGTCCCTTGCGGCTCGAGGTCGTCCTCGGTCGAGATCTCCCTCGGCCTCCCGTTCGGGACCGAGGGTCTCGACGCCGGTGCCTCCGGCATCGGTGCGGGTGCCCAGGGGCCCCGCGGCATCGGACCACGACTCCACGTCTGACGAGTCGGCATGGGAGACAGAAGATGAGGAATCTCCTGACACCTTTAAGACTCAGTGTGTCCCGTCGGACTCGCCTGAGTCTGAGCCCCGGAGTAGATCCCCTCCGGAGGATACTAGGTTCTCGGAGTTTATCCGGGATATGGCCGCTGCCCTGGCTATCCCGGCTGACCCCGAGGAAGAGCCTTGAGCTGAAGAGCTCGATGCTCTACAGTATGACTCTCCTCCGAAGGAGGCCTTTACTGCGCCGGTTCCTCCGATGCTGGAGTGGCTCCTCTTCCAGATGTGGGAGGCACCGGCCTCGGCGCCGGTTTTGAGCAAGCGAGTCGATTCCGTTTATCGGCTCCGTAAGAGTCCTGGCTTCCAGAAAGCACAGCTGCCACACCATTCCATGGTTGTGGAATCGGCCATGCATCGTCTGAAAAGTCAGAAGATGCATTCTGCGGTGCCTCCTGGTAGGAAAGCCCGAAGCCTTGATGGAGTCGGCAGAAAGTGTTTTCAGGGCTCCATGCTTGCTTGTCGTGTCCAGACTTACCAGCTCTACATGGGCATGTATTTACGAGATCTGGCCAAGGAATTGGCCGATTTCTCTGCTGGTCTCTCCGGGGAGCCCTTGCAGAGTTTTAAGTCCTTGTCTTCGAGGATACGGGAATGCTCGAAGTTCATGTCCCGTGCCGCCTACAATGGCTTCGAGGCTTCGGCCCGGGTAGCGGCTGCCGGCATCGTGGCTCGACGCCAGGCGTGGCTGCAGTCATCGGACCTCGAGCCATGGGTTCAGGACAAGTTGGTCGCTGTCCCTTGCCGAGGTGACAACCTTTTTGGCAAGTCTGTGGCCGAGAAGGCCGCACAGCTCGAGACTGAGCACCTCACACGGACAAGGCTGTCGAGGAAGACCTCTGCCCCTTCTCATAAGAAGAAGGGCTCGGGTAAAAAGCCCTTTTACCCGAGGAAGGGCACTGCCTACAAACAGTACCCACATTATCAGACTGCCCAACCTGCCCCATAGGGTCAGCAAGCCAAGGGCCGGGGTACTGGGCCCCATAGGCAGACTGCCTCCAAGCCTCCGGCCCCTGCTCCCACTCAGCAGGGTGGAGGTTTTTGACTCCTTGAGTACAGCCAATCCTCCCATGCAGTCCCAGCCCTGCACAGGAGGCCGCCTAGCCTTGTTCGCCCATCAGTGGCCCCTGATTACTCAGGACAGTTGGGTTCTGGACATAGTCCATCGAGGATATGCCCTCCATTTTCACCAACTTCCTCCGCCACACTTTCCAGGGGAATCTTTCAGGCCTCCCCTGCATACTGCCCTTCTCCTCCAGGAACTCCAAGGGCTATTACTAGACAAGGCGGTGGAGCCTGTGCCTCCCCACTTCCAGGGTCACTGTTTTTACTCCAGATATTTCCTGGTGCCAAAAAGAACCGGTGGTCTTCGACCCATTCTGGATCTCAGAAACCTGAACAAGTTTCTGGTAAAGGAAAAGTTCAAGATGGTTACTCTTGGAACTCTTCTGCCCTACCTCCAGCAGGGAGATTGGCTATGCTCTTTAGATCTAAAATATGCTTACACTCACATCCTCATTCATCCAGACCACAGAACGTACCTCAGATTCATGGTGGGAGGCAACCACTATCAGTACAGGGTACTTCCTTTTGGGCTGACTTCTGCTCCCAGGGTCTTCACCAAGTGCCTGGCAGTGGTGGCAGCCTACTTGAGGAATCAGGGCATCTTTGTATTTCCCTACCTAGACGACTGGCTTATCAGAGGCCAGACGTCTCTCGAGGTCCAGCAGGCCACCAACAGAACCATAGACCTGCTCCAAAAGGTGGGCTTTGCAATCAACTTCGCAAAGTCCACTTTGCTCCCCTCCCAGAACTTGGAGTTCATAGGGGCAAGGTTGGATTCTCAGCTGGCAAGAGCATTCTTACCAGTGGACCGAGCACAAAGGCTCATGGACCTTGCCAGCAAGTTTCTGCACAGGTCCCTGGTCTCCGCCAGACTCTGTCTCAGGCTTTTGGGCCACATGGCGTCGACAGTACAGGTGACCCCAAATGCCAGGCTCAACATGAGGCCTGCCCAGTGGTGCCTTCGGACTCAGTGGTCTCAGGCCTCAGGCAGTCTCAGAGACCGGATCAGAGTGTCCCACCGGTTCCTGACCTCCCTCAACTGGTGGTTACACACCCCCCCCCCAATCTGCTGGTGGGGGTGCCCTTTCAGATCCCACCTCATACAGTGGTACTGACCACTGATGCCTCTCTGCAGGGTTGGGGTGCGCACTGCCTAGACAAGTGCACTCAGGGCCTGTGGTCTCATTGGGAGGCGTCCCAGCAGATCAATCTGCTAGAACTTAGAGCTATTCGCTTGGCCCTCAAGGCCTTTGCTGCTTCCCTGGCACAGCAGTCTGTCTTGATCCCGACGGACAACCAGGTAGCCATGTTCTATGTCAACAAACAGGGCGGAACTGGTTCCCAGCCCCTTTGCCAGGAGGCCCAGGACCTCTGTTCCTTTGCCCTGAAGCACAACATGCTCCTCAAAGCAGTCTATCTTCCAGGCCAGGAGAATTCCCTGGCCGACAGATTGAGCAGGATTCTGCAACCACACGAGTGGCAGTTACATCCTTTAGTGGTTCAAAAGATTTTCTTGAAATGGGGGCTTCCCTCCATAGACCTGTTTGCCAGTCCCTTGAACAACCAGCTGCCAAGGTTCTGCTCCAGGCAGCCGCATCCTCTGAGAGTAGCAGCAGATGCTTTTCTGATTCCCTGGACTCAGGGCCTGCTCTATGCGTTTCCTCCCACTCCTCTGGTGGCCCGAACACTGTTCAAGATTCTCCGAGACAAGGCCTCAGTCCTCTTGGTAGCTCCCAGGTGGCCAAGGCAGCCTTGGTTCCCCCTCCTGCTTCAACTGGCAGTGGATCTGCCTCTGCCTCTGGGATTGCAGCCCGACCTTCTTTCTCAGGATCAGGGCTCCTTGCTACATCCCAATCTCAAAGCTCTCAATCTGATGGCATGGAGGCTGCAAGGGTAGTCTTAGCTCCCTGGGGCCTGCCTCCCGAGGTTGAGGATGTTCTCCTCGCCTCCAGGAAGCAATCCACTCGAAAGACCTATGCTCTCAAGTGGAAAAGGTTCTCTGTGTGGTGTCAGCTACGTGCTGAGGATCCTTTCTCCTGTACTGTGTCAGTAGTGTTTCAGTACCTACTGCACTTGTCCAATCAAGGTCTCAAGTCCAACTCTGTTCGGGTACACCTCTCTGCTTTGGCAGCTCACCACTCCTTAGTAGAGGGCCATTCCTTGTCTGTACACCCTTTAGTGTCCAGATTTCTCCGAGGCTTGTTACTGCTCAAACCTCCCATATGTCCTCCTGCTCCTGAGTGGGAGCTTAATGTGGTCTTGCAGCAACTGACTCGCCCACCTTTTGAGCCTATGGCTACTTGCCCTCTACGCTTCCTTTCATGGCAGACTCTTTTTCTGATAGCCCTGACTTCGGCTAGGAGAGTGAGTGAGCTTCAAGCCTTGGTCTGTGATAGGCCTTACACCAGGTTCTATAAAAACAGGGTGGTCCTCAGGACTCACCCTAAGTTCCTTCCTAAGGTTGTCTCCTCTTTCCACCTCAACCAGGAGGTGGTTCTTCCAACATTCTTCCCTAGGCTTCATGCAAGTCAGGCTGAAACAGTTCTCCATACCTTGGACTGTAGGAGGGCCTTATCCTTCTACCTTGAACGTACGAAGGGTCACAGGAAGGCTTCTCAGCTCTTCCTCTCTTTTGACCCCAATAACTTGGGGAGGCCTGTGTCCAAGCGTGCCTTGTCCATCTGGGTGGCTGACTGTATCACCTGGGCTTACAAGGCAGCTGACCTTCCTTTGCAGGGTCGGGTCACGGCCCACCGTGTGAGGGCAATGGCTGCATCAGTGGCTCACCTCAGCGCTGTTCCATTGCAAGACATCTGCAGGGCTGCTACTTGGTCTTCAAGCCAGACTTTTGCAGCCCACTACTGTCTGGAGAGGGAGTCTCGTAGGGACAGTGCTTTTGGCCAAGCAGTACTCCGGAATCTCTTTGAGGTATAGGCAACTCCTGCCCTCCTGCCCTCTGGTTGGGCTACCTGTGGAGGGTGTGTCCTTGCAAAGCCTTTACTGTGTTGCTGAGACTAGAGGGAGTTCTCTTGTTCAGCCTGGGTTCCTGGTAGCCCAGAGCTGGGGAGTCACCCATAAGTGAGGACTGACTTCCTGCTTGGTCCTGGAGAAAGAGTAGTTACTCACCTGTAACAGGTGTTCTCCAGGAGCAGCAGGAATCAGTCCTCACTACCCTCCCTCCTCCCCTTGGAGTTGCAGTTGTACATAGTTTAATTTTTGCATTTTTGTGTGCTGTTCTTAGCTATGTCATTTAGGCAGGAAGGGAACCGCGCATGCGTGCCAGCATTCCCAAAGGCTTTCATGGAAAGCTGGGGAAATGCTCCGCTGGGGCTTCATCGGCGTCGATGACACCCATAAGTGAGGACTGATTCCTGCTGCTCCTGGAGAACACCTGTTACAGGTGAGTAACTACTCTTTCTTCTGCCTGTGAGGAATGGGATACCCATGGGCAGATTCTACCTGCGGGCTGCAATCATTGCAAAGACCTTTCCTGTCTGCCTGCGATCCTTGTGGGCAGACAGGATGAGTCTTTGCAATGATCACGGCTGGCGGGATAAAGAAGAAAAGAAGCTGTGATCGCAGCAAAAACCCGTCCTGTCTGCCTGCGGGATCCGATCTCCCGTGGGCAGACAGGAAGAGGCTTTAATTCTTCTGCCTGTGGGGGATGGGATCCCCAGAGCTGCTTGCCATACCGGGATATTTGGTGGGTCTAGGGCCCATGTGGCCCACCCCTTTCTGATGTTTATGGTGACCTGGGCAGCTCAGCGGAGAGGCACATTGCCATACGATTTCAAAGCAGCACGAGAATGCCTGACCCTGGCTGTTGACCATGCCTATACCTGCTCCTGACCATGAATAAAATATAAAAAAGTGATTGTTTAATGGCAGCAATGTTTGCAGGGGGAAGAGTGAAATGCACACTCGCTGCCACAGTAAATTCCGCTGTGCCAACGAAACCTGCATGTAAATTTACAGCCTAATCATTTTACTTCCCCAACTCCGCATGTCTGTTGATATGAAATTGCTGGCCGGGATGTGCATGTCTCATAAAATAGACGCCCCTGTTCTGAAAAACCTTGGCCGGCATATCTAAGTATGCATTTCTGCAGCCATGCTTTTCTTTGATGTCTGCATTTCTGCAACACCCATATTTCTGAAATGGCCTGCAGTCATGCACATACTTGGCCTTGCTATCTATACAGACTCGTCTCCAGAACCAGTTGCGGAAATGTGCATCTTTTATGGTGGAGACTGAGCGATTTCAGAAGACACTTTCCCTTCACGGCCACCACTTTTTCAGAGTTTTGGACGTTGTGCCTTGGAAGTTCTGAATTCCTCCTAGAAGGCCTTTCTAAAATCCCAGTTCACCTGTGCACTTTCCAACTTGTTACAGTTTGAATAGAATTAGGGTTCTTAGGTGTGCCTAATGTTTTCTGACTTGACTTGTTACACTCTATCCACTGTCCTAATAAAGGAAGATTAAGCTGAGCTTGTAGGGGAATGCAAGAGAGACATCCTTGCTAATTATCCTTAAAAGTTAGCTTTTCCGGTTTGCGTACCGGTTCCTCTTCTCACCTCGAGCCAGCACTGTTCTCTGCCCTTATTCCCTTTTTTAATTGAGGCTTGCCTCGACTGGCGTTCGCGCCATTTTTCGCTCGGGGATCGTCGACCCTGTCTGGGTGCTCCCCACCATGTTCCCCGGTGGGTTCAAAAAATGTGACCACTGCAGTCAAACTGTGTCATTCACCGACACCCATGACTGTTGCCTGTGCTGCCTGCGACCGGACCATGACAGCACCTCCTGCGACCTGTGCCAGGCCATGATGCCTAAGACCAAGAAAAAGAGGTCTGAATTGCAGGAAAAACTGTTCCCCTTGTCTGACTCTGCCCAAGCCTCCCCGAAGCTGAGCTCCAAGCCAAGCACATTCCATGAGGCCTGAGCGTCCTCGGAGTCCTGTGGCAGTCGCTCCTCCGAGAAGATCTCTGACCCGGAGAAAAAGAAGAAAAAAATCCTTGAAGTCTGCCAAGGTTGCACCGGAGAAACTCTGTAAAACCACCCGGAGGGACTTGGGCGGCTCTGAGAAGTGCCTTATGGTCCTCAAAAAGGATTCCTTGGCCAGCGGAGATCATGCGAGGTTCTTTGTGGCCATAGTCCTTGTCGAGGACGTACTTGCGAGAGTGCCGGCGCCAGGTCTGAGATCCTTGGTGACTGCGCCAAAAGCTGCGGAGCCTTCTGGCTCGAAACCAGAATGGCGGCTTTGGAGCAGAACATCACTGCAATCCTAGCCCAACAGCAGTCAGTGATGGCTGGTTCGTCCGTATCATCTGCCCTGATGACCGGGTTCCCGACTGCGGGGGAATTCCCAGTCGTTGAGCTGAGCAACGAGCGTCACCGGCCTCGGGTAAGCCCTCGGTGCTAGTCAAGGTCCCGGTCTTGTTCCTCAGACATCTGATCCTCCCCTGCTAGTTTCTGCGACTTAGACCTCAGGTCCTTCAGTGGCTGCCAACTCCTCGACGCTGGCCTCGAGACAATAAGTCGCAGGGTCTCTGACTCATTGTCACCACTACACTCCGAGTGGGAGACAGATGACAAGGCATCCTCGGAACCTAAACGGCACCGAGATATTCCCTCTGAACCGTCTCCCCTGCGCCCCAGCGCCACTTGCCTCCGGAGGGTGTAGCCTTCCATGACTTTGTCAAGGACATGGCCAGAACCCTCTTAGTGCAGACCGAGGCAGAGGAAGACTCGCACATCGAAGAGCTGGAGATCCTCCAGTACGAGTCTCCATCCAAGGAAACTCTCACGGTGTCCGTGCAGCCGATCCTCAAGCGGCTACTGCTCAGAATGTGAGAGACACCAACATCGTTACCGGTGGTGAGCCAACGCTATGTACCACAATCCCAACTCCCACATAATGCCATGGTTGTCGAGTCGACAATGCAAAAACTTGAGCCAAAAGACCCATTCCTCTTTTCCTCCCGGAAGGGAGGCCCAAGTCCTAGACGCCGTCGGGCACAAGTGTTACCAGGGCTCAATGCTCGGGTGCCGGATCCAAGCCTGTGAATTATACATAGGTATGTACTTCAAAGGCTCTAACCCAGGAGCTGTCGGGGTTTTCAGCTGGCCTTGTCAGAGAGCCCCTCCAGCGGTTCCAGTCCTTGGCCTTGGGATCAAGGACTGCTGCAGGTTACTCTCCCGAGCAGCCTACGACAGCTTCAAGTCAGTGGCTCGACTCATAGCAGCCAGCATCAGCACCCAAAACCAAGCCTGACTACAGTCTTCCAACCTCGAGCAATGGGTCCAAGACAAGCTGCTCGATCTCCTCGGCACTGGGAAGAACGTAGTTGGTAAACCCATGGCCGACAATACGGTAGAGATTGAGGCCAACATGGGTGACCCACCAGAGGCTCTCTAAAAAGATCTCATTTCTTCTCCGCAGGAAACCAGGGAAAAAACCCTGTTCCCGAGGAAAAGGCCCTTTCAGCAGAGCCACCACTACCAATCCTTCTTGGGCCAGCAACCAGGGTTCTCACCCTAAAAGACAAAGCCATAGAGCACAGAAGCCAAAGGCACAGAAGCTCCAGGCCCATCCAACCAGGGGGAGCTTTTGACTCCCAAGGCAGGGCCTCTCCTCCCCCAGGAGGCCTTCACCAGCCCACAGGGGGGCGCCTGGCGCTCTTTGCCCACAGATGGGCCAACATCACCTTGGACCAGTGGGTACTGCAAGTGGTAAGTGAAGGATACCTCCTCCAGCTACAACAGATACCACCCAGATTCTTCCCAGGAGAGTCGGTGTGACCTCTCCTTCACCAGACTCTTCTGCTCACAGAGCTCACAGGTTTGATCAGGGAAACACCTATGGGGAAAGGGTTTCTACTCCAGGTACTTCCTTGTCTCAAAGAGAACTGGGGGCCTCAGGCCCATACTAGACCTGTGAAACTTAAACAAGTTTCTGGTGAGGGAGAAGTTCAAGATGCTCTCTCTTGGAACACTGTTGCCTTACCTCCACCAGGGAGATTGGCTGTGCTCCTTGGATCTAAAGGATGCGTACACACACATCCTAACCCACCCCTCCCACAGGCAGTACATATGGTTCATGGTAGGAGAGGGGTGCTACCAGTACAGGATACTACCCTTTGGTCTGGCCTCTTCACCAAGGTTCTTTACCAAATGCCTGGCTGTGGTGGCCGCCCACCTGCATCTGCAAGGAGTCTTCGTCTTTCCCTACCTAGATGACTGGCTAATTAGAGGCGGCACAACCTCGGAGGCCAGACAGGCAGCAGATTATGTGTCCTCCCTTCTGCAGCACCTGGGGTTTGTCATCAACTACCCCTAATCCCACCTCTCTACAGCCCAAACTCTGGAGTTCATAGGTGCTCAGCTCGACACGCTGCAGGTCAAGGCGGCATCCTCAAAGAAAGGGCAGAACGCCTCAGACAACTGGCAGGAGAGATACAAGTCACCGGTCAGCTCATCTCCTTCTCCATCTACTGGACTATGTGGCTTCTACAGTCCACGTAATGCTGTCAGCCCGCTTACACATGTGGACAGCTCACTGGTGCCTCCGCTCACAATGGACTCAAGCCTTGTGCATGCTACGGGACTGGGTCAGGGTTACCTGTCAATGGTGAAATCCCTCAACTGGTGGCAAAACCTCTGCCACCTTCGGGTGGGAATGCCCTTCCAAGCACCTGCACCTCAGAGAACCCTGACCATATACACCTCCTCCTAGGCTGGGGGGTGCATTGTGGGAACCGCCGCACACAGGCAGCTGGTCCTAAGAGGAGTCCTTGGCAGCCTGGAGCTAGGGAGTCCCATATGTGAGGACTGACTTCCTGCTTGTTCCTGGAGAAAGCGTAGTTACTCACTTGTAACAGGTGTTCTCCAGGGACAGCAGGAATCAGTCCTCACAGCCCTCCCTTCTCCCATGGGAGTTGCCTCCCTACCTTGTTTTATTTTTACTACTGTCCTAGCTATGTCATCTGACTGAGCAAGATGGCACCTTTGGACGGGAAAGGGGCCATGCATGCGTAGTATCATGTGCCAAAGGCTTTCTTCGAAAGCTGACAAAATGCTCCGCGCGGGCTCCATTGGCGCCGATATCACCCATATGTGAGGACTGATTCCTGCTGTCCCTGGAGAACACTGTTAAAGGTGAGTAACTATGCTTTCTCAGGAGTGTTATACTCTCATGCTGCTCAGTATGAACACAAAGTTTCATTCTCTACATTTTCCCTTTGTGATCTTCATAACCATACCATACCAGTGGAGGGTAAAGTGACTTGCCCAAGGTCACAATGAGTGCCAGATGGGAATCAAATCCAGATCTCCTGGGTTGTTCCTCTAACGTGTATGTTGCGACTCTGCTCTAATTCCTCCCCAAATCTGCCTTTAGCCAGGTCATATGTAAGTACGCACTTAATTGTCATAGTGTGTACTCGTACATATAGGGTACATTTTTTTAAAATAAGAGACTCTTTTCATGTGAAAAAGCCTTTAAAATTGTGCCCAAAGGGCAGAATATAAGTGCAGAGGGAATGAGACAGTCGTGGTTAGCTGGAGGTGTTGGTGAGGCAGAATATTAGGCACAGCAAAGACTAGCAAAGGAGAGCTTGTCTCAAGCATTAGTAATAGCAGGGATGAGCATCGTGCGCCACAGGACTGCACAGTAGAAGAGAGAGCACGCTGGGATGCTGTATAGACAGGAGATAAATTGCAGCAGCCCTGGAGAGGTGCAAAACTTTCTCTGGATATCCCTAAAGAGAGCTATGTGCACTCTCTCTTCTGCATGCAGATATATTTTGTTCATATCGTATCCTGGAAACCTGACTGATCAGTGTTACTTCAGGATTGTAGTTCGACACCCCTTGTGTATGAGGATGGAGATGTATTTTTGGGAAAAAAGGGCATAGTATGCAGGGACCTATTTTCTCAAGCAGGCCAGATTTCTCTGCTACTCTAAGCAGGAACTTTCATGCATTTGGTGCAGCTTTTTCATTTCGTCTAATGTATCCTTGAACGATATTAGCAAAAGATTGAAGTTAGGGCATATCAACAGAGAGGTTCCAATAAAGACGAAAGTAACCCAGATGTCCTTGAGTACAGAGCCGACAGAGCTTAAAGATTCCAAATTACTCTTGCGTACCAAAAGCCAGATTAATATGAATAAAATACAGCCTCTAAAATGTTTGTATGCAAATGCTAGAAGTCTAAAAAATAAGATGGGAGAGTTAGAATATATAGCACTAAATGAGAGGTTAGATATGATTGGTATCTCAGAGATATGGTAGAAGGAGGACAACCAGTGGGACACTGTGCTACCTGGGTACAAACTATATCGTAATGATAGAGCAGATCAAATTGGTGGAGGGATTGCACTCTATGTTAGAGAGGGCATTGATTCACAAAGGATTAATGTTTTGCAGGAAACAAAATTCACTGTAGAATCTCTATGTATTGAAATTCCATGTGGGAAGGGGAAGGTGATGGCGATGGCAGTGGCAGTGGGGGGTGTACTATCGACCACCTGGCCAGAATGAACAAATGGATGATGAAATGCTCAAAGAAATCAGGGAAGCTAACAAAAGTTACAGCACAGTAATAATAATGGGTGATTTCAATTACCCTGGTATCGACTAGGTAAGTGTCGTGGCAGTACATGCTAGCGAGAGAAAGTTTCTAGATGAAATAATTGCTTCTTGGAGCAGCTGGTTCATGAACCAACCAGAGGAAGCCATTTTGGGCCCAGTCCTTAGTGGAACACAAGATCTGGTGCAAGAGATAAGGATGTTGGGGCCATTTGGCAGTAGTGATCATAGCATGATTATGTGTGATTTAATAAATGGAGGAAGGATGGCAAGGAAATCCACAGTACTTTTTTAACTTTCAAAAGGGAGACTATGATAAAATGAGGAAAATAGTTAAGAAAAAACTAAAAGGGCCAGTTGCAAAGATTAAAGATTTACATCAAGCATGGATGTTTAAAAATACTATATTGGAAGCCCAGACCAGCTGTATTCCACGCTTTAGGAAAAGTGGAAGGAAGTCTAAAAAAACCTGCGAGCATGGTTTAAATGTGAGGTCAGAGAGGCTGTTATTGACAAAAAAAGCATCTTTCAGGAAATGGAAAAAGGAGCCAACTGGCAAAAACTGCAACCAGTATAAGCACCAGGAAGTTAGATGCAAGGCATTGATAAGGCAGGCAAAGAGAATTTGAGAAGACGCTTGCTATGGAAGCAAAAACACAAAATAAAGACTTTTTTTCAAGTACATTCATAGCAAAAAACCTGTGACAGAGTCAGTTGGACCATTAGATGATAGAGGTGTAAAAGGGGGAACTAAGAGGGAACAAGGCCATAGCGGAGAGACTGAATGAATTCTTTGCTTTGGTCTTTACTGAGGAAGATGTAGGGATATTACCTATGATTTAAATGATATTTAAAGGTGATGCCTCAGAAGAATTGGAAGAAATATCGATACATTGGGAAGATGTATTACAACTATTTGATAAACTGAAGGATAGCAAATCATCTGGACTGGTTGATATACATCCAAGGGTGTTGTAAGAACTGAAATTTGAGATTGCAGACCTACTATTAGTAATCCATGAACTATCATTAAAATCATCTGTAATACCTGGAGCTTGGAGGATGGCCAATGTAATGCCAATTTTCAAAAAGGGTTCCAGGGGTTATCTGGGTAACCACAGACCAGTAAGCCTGACATCAGTACCGTGGTGGAAACTATTATAAAGAACAAAATATCTCCAGGAACAAGCAGGAATTAAGTCTTCACATATGGGTATCGTCGGTACCGAAGGAGCCTGCGCGGGAACGCTCCCCAGCGTCGAAAAGGAAAGCTTTTGGGAGCATCCCACAGCGCATGCATGCTGCCTTCCCGCCTCACTGCCTCTCTCACTTCAGTTCTTTGTTTTCCACGGAGCCGACAGGACGTCTCTCCTGTCACCGCAGAAAACATTTATCTTTTTTCTTGTTTTTTTGTGGTCGCGTCTGCCTTTCTTCGATGCCTACCGGTACCGCTGGTTCTCTTTTCTTATTTTCTTCTAAAAAAAAAAAAAAAAAGCTTTTCTTTCCTTCGGTGCCTCACCCCTCCTGGGTTTAGGTGCCATTTTGGGCACTAGGCCCAAAAATCTCCAGATATGGAGAAGCCAACTAGTGGTTTTAAAAAAATGTTTAAACTGTGGCGGTGCTATTTCCGTTCACCGACACCCGTGAATGGTGTCTCAAATGATTAGGTCTTGAACATTGTCCAGCGGAGTGTCTCTCCTGTAGAAAGATGACCAAAGAGGCCTGCAGAATAGAGCTGCAAAGGCCGGTTCCCTTTTTACGGTTGATACGATGTCAGTTGCATCAACGTCCTCTAGGGCTTCATCTTCCTCTCATGGATCTCAGGTAACTAAACAAAAGTCTGTAAAGACTAGCCGGTCCTTGAAGGGTAAATCTCCTGCAAAGCATCGAGATGCCACTGGCACTACCCTCAAGGAAAGTACACTGGCAAAATTGCCCCGGCGGGAGTCTCCAAATCACAAACGGGGTCCCAGAATGTTCCAGAGGCCTCCACCTCTGCAGAACGTCTGTTGCCATGTTCTGGGGTCGTAGCCGCTTCCACCGGTACCGACCAGGCATCGGCATTAGCAATGGATAAAAGAATCCTTGCTATTGAACGCAGTCTAGCGTCCCTCTTAGCTGCCTCGGTACCGCTAAGACCGCTGCAGACGGTTTAAATGAGCTCGGTACCGACACCGGTACCAGCTCCAGTGGCACCCACTCAGGTGGGAAGGCTTCCTCCCATGCCGAGCCTCGAGAGTTTCTCCGGCACCAAAGGGGTTGGAACCGAAACGCCACGGTACCGATATTCATCGGTGCTAGCATCGATCGATGCAAAGCTCCGATGAGTCTTTCGATTCCGATGTCTCTACCGATACAAGAGCAGTGCTGTTGAAGGACCTATCTCCTTCTCCTGAGCGCAGAATGTTTCCTCCAGAAGACATGTCTTTTCAGGATTTTATACGTGATGTAACTAAGGGGCTTTCAATCACAGTTACTCCTGAAAAGGAACCTAGGGCAGAAGAACTAAGAATTCTTCAATACCCTTTGGCTCCCAAAGAGGCAGCAATGCTGCCTATTCATCAGATCCTTCAAGATCTTATGTTCAGAATGTGGGAAACTCCCTTAACGGTGGCACCGCATTCTCGACGCCTCGATACCATGTACTGAGTCCCACCTTCTCCAGGGTTTCAGAAGACTCAGTTACTACACCATTCCATGGTAGTGGAATCAGCCATGCGGAGAATAAAGAGTGCTAAAATGCATTCTTCCAACCCGCCAGGTCGTGAATCGAGGCCACTCGATGCCTTTGGGCGTCAATGCTTTCAATCCTCCATGCTAGCAGCTAGGATTAGCTCATATTCCCTTTACATGGGAATGTTTCTAGAGGAGCTTACAGCGGATTTAGAATGTATGAGCCCTCTTCTTCCCGAAGATAAACGGGTTCAATACCTCACTCTGTTTAAGCATGCTCACAATGTCTCCAAGTTCGTGAACCGTGCAGCTTTTGACTGCTTTGAGGCTATTAGCAGAACTTCTGCTATTGCTATCGGAGCACGGCGCATTGCCTGGCTCCAGGCATCTGACTTAGAGGATAGGGTGCAGGAGAAGTTAGGTAATATTCCTTGCACAGGAGAAAACCTATTTGGGAAGGATTGGCAGAGCAAGGCTAATTAGATTGAATCTGACAATACTACCTTGAATAGACTATCAAAGTCTACAGCCAACCTGTCAAAGAAAAAGACAGGCAAGAAGTTTTTCTTTAACAAAAAGAAAAAATCTTACCATTCCTATACCCATCCAATTCACTGTCCAGGTCATGCTCCCCAGAAAGGGCAGCAGCCTAGACAGCAAAGAAAGTCGCAAGCTCAAAGAGCTCAGCCGGCTCAGCAAGTACAGCCTCCGCAGAAGCTTTGACTTCTGCCTAGAGAACTTAACCATTTTGCCTCTGAAGGGTCCAGAGCCCTTGACCATTCCGGGCATATTATGCCATTTTGCCAAAAGATGGCAGCAAATAACATCAGAAAACTGGACTCTGTTCATTGTAGGACAGGGGTACAAACTTCACTTCCTCAGTATGCCCCCGCCTACAGTCATAAAAAACAATTCAATTCTCAAGGCCCTGTCACCAACATCCTGTGTCAGGAGGTCTCTTCACGTCTTGCTCAAGGGGCAATAGAAGAGGTACCCATATCCCAACGGGGAAAAGGGTTCTACTCCCCCTATTTTCTTATCCCAAAGAAGACAGGGGGATACAGACCTATCCTGGACCTCAGAGAATTGAACAAATTTCTGTTCTGAGGAAAGTTCAAGATGATCTCCCTCGGAACACTTTTACCATACCTTCAGAATCAGGATTGGTTATGTTCTGTAGATCTAAGAGATGCGTACAAGCATATCCTCATCCATGTAAATCACAGGAAGTACCTTTGATTTCTCTTTCAGGGGAGCCACTTCCAATACAGAGTCCTTCCATTCGGGCTGGCCTCTGCCCCAAGAGTCTTCACAAAATGCATGGCTGTAGTAGCAGCATTCTTGAGAACTCTGGGGATATTCGTCTTCCCCTACTTAGAAGACTGGCTCATCAGAGCACCGACAGCTCCAGAAACAGAATGAGCTGTTGCTCGTGTCATGAGAATTCTCCAATATTTGGGTCTGGTAATCAACCACCCAAAGTCTCATCTCACCCCTTCTCAGTCCCTAGAGTTCACAGGGGCTCGCTTAGACACGCAGCAATCAAGAGCATTCCTGCCACAGCCTTGCTGTCTACAAATAATAGAATTGGCTTCCCAAGCAGTAAAGAAAACCCTCCTAACTGCTCGGGAAATGCTTCAACTGCTGTGGCATATGGCATCCACTATGCATGTGGTCCCTTATGCCCGCCTACACATGCGAGCGGCTCAGTGGAACCTCTCTTCGCAGTGGACCCAAGCCACAGGTCGCTTAATGGACAAAATCAAGAATTCCACGCGTCTCGTTTTGTCCCTACAGTGCCAAAGGTGGTTTTGTCATTTCATTTAAACCAGTCGGTTTACCTTCCTGTATTCTTCCCTAGGCCTCATGCCTCCAGTGCAGAAAGGAAACTTCATACCTTAGATTGTAAAAGAGCTTTAGCCTTTTACCTTCAAAGAACTGAACAACATAGAAAGTCTTCTCAGCTCTTTGTTGCTTTTGATTCTAGTCATTTGGTGCTTCCAGTTTCCAAACGAACCCTTTCTAAGTGGATTGCAAACTGCATATCTTTCATTTACGATAATAAAGCTCTTTCCCTTGAGGACCATGTTACAGCTCATAATGTCAGAGCAATGGCAGCCTCCGTTGCTAATCTACGCTCTGTGTCTATAGATGACATCTGTAGAGCGGCTACTTGGGCTTCGGTGCATACCTTCACAGCCCACTACTGTCTGGACAAGGACTCCCGTCGGGATGCCTCGTTCGGCCAAGCTGTCCTACAGCATCTCTTTCAAACTTAATGCAGCTCCTACCCTCCATCCCAGTAGGATGTCAGGGATCCATGGGAGGAAGTATGACCCTGTTCACACGGGTTACAACTCACTGGGGTCATTCCTCTGGCATCTTTCAGGTGGGGAGTCCCCATATGTAAAGACTACATTCCTGCTTGTTCCTGGAGATAACGTAGTTACTCACCTGTAACAGGTGATCTCCGGAAACAGCAGGAATTAAGTCTTCACAACCCACCCACCTCCCCTAGGAGTTGTCTCTCTCTCTCTCTCTATCTCTTTCTCTGTCTCTCTCCTTGGCTCAGCTTTAAACTCAACTGAAGTGAGAGAGGCAGTGAGGCGGGAAGGCAGCATGCATGTGCTGTGGGATGCTCCCAAAAGCTTTCCTTTTGGACGCTGGGGAGTGTTCCCGTGCAGGCTCCATCGGTACCGACGATACCCATATGTGAAGACTTAATTCCTGCTGTTCCCGGAGATCACCTGTTACAGGTGAGTAACTACTCTTTACTGAACATGTAGATAGTCATGGCTTAATGAGAGACAGCCAACATGGCTTTAGCCAAGGAAGGTCTTGTCTTATTAATCTGTTATGTTTTTTTTGAAAGTGTAAATAAACAGGTAGACAAAGGTGAGTTGGTTGATATATAGTGTATCTGGATTTTCAAAAAGCCTTTGACAAGGTCCCTCATAAGAGACTCTTGGTGAAATTAAAAAGTCATGGGATAGGAAGCAGTGAACTACTGTGGATCAGGAACTGGTTAAAAGACAGAAAGCAGAGGTAGGGCTAAAGGGCCAATTTTCCCAATGGAGAAAGGTGAATAGTGGAGTACCCCAGGGATGTGTGCTGTGTCCGCTGCCTTTTAACATATTCGTAAATGACCTGGAAATGGGAATAACGAATGAGGTAATCAAATTTGCAGATGACACAAAATTATTCAAAGTTGTTAAAACCCATGGGGATTGTGAAAAATTGCAAGAAGACCTTGATAAATTGGAAGACTGGGCATCCAAATGGCAGATGAAATTTAATATGGACAACTGCAAAATTATGCACCTAGGAAAAAACAACCCAAACTATGGTTACACAATGCAAGGTTCCGCATTAGGAACCACCACCCAGGAAAAAGATTTAGGCGTCATCGTGGATAACATGTTGAAACCCTCCGCCCAGTGTGCAGCGACGGCCAAGAAAGCAAATAGAATACTAGGAATCATAAGGAAAGGAATGGAGAATAAAACAAAGGATATTAGTGTAGCCAGGTTTAAAAAAGGTTTGGACGAGTTCCTGGAGGAAAGGTCCATAAACCATTATTAAAGGGGACCCAAGAAATCCACTGCTTGCTCCAATACAAGCATTGTGGTACCTGTGTCTTTTGTGGAAATTGCTAGGTACTTGTGACCTAATTTGGCCACTGTTGGAAACAGGATTCTAGGCTTGTTGGACCTTGGTCTGACCCAGTATGGCATATCTTATGTTCTTAATGCTTTTATATTGCCCTCCCTGCAAACCAAGGCTGCTTAATGTAATGCCAGTCTTAGACATTCTATCGGGGACGTCCTCTGTAGTTTCGTGGGATCAGTTTTTGCAAATGGGTTTTTGTGCATGCCATGACAGCAGTGAAGTTCTCTCCTATGTCCCAGAATATGTGGAGTATGACCTTATTTGCCTTGTGCAGTACCTTTTATCTAGTACTACTGCTGCTGCTTATTTCTGTAAAGCGTCTGGCCGTGCACAGCGCCCCCCCCCCCCCCGCCCCTCTGGCTTTGTAAATGCAGATCAGGAGGCAAATTGCTGGAATGCAGTAAGCCATGTACTGCTGCGAGGCCTTTGCTCACATCAGGTGTGCTGTTTTGGCATTGTGCCCCAATCCACTGAAAGAACAGAGAGCCTGCAGTGTTGTAACACTCTGATGAAAGGAGAGCTCCGCCCAGTCCTGTCATACATTGCTCTTATCTGCAGAAGATAAAATACGAGACTTAAAGATCTGCTGGCTGTTTAATAGTCAGATATAGGTAATGGTGTAATTCCCTGCATAGTTACTCAGTAAGATTTGCAGCTTGTTGAGGCATTAGTGAGGGGACTCTTGTAAAGGGGAGCGTTAGCCTTCTGCTTAGAGGCAGAAAAAAATAACAAGGTACAAGCCTCTTTTTTTTTGTTGTACATTGGAGGTATTCCTCCATAGTGATGTTTTGGGTGATTATATATACAGTACATTGATAAACTGTGTGTGCTTATAATTTCCAACCTTCTCATAAAATGTCCAGAGGAATTGAGTGTAATGGTGGCATTGCGCAGACCTGATCACCTTACTGATTTCTTGTTTAGAAATGTAGAACATAATGCCAGATGAGACACCAGCAAACAGACTCTAGACCAAGTGGGTCCTTTCTACTGATGTTTCCTTTCTGTGCTCAAGGCCCATCTGTTTTCCCTATTTCTGATACAATACTGTGCTTTCTAGAATTTGCTATCTTTTGGCCTCCATTGCCTACACCAGAAGACTGTCCTCAGGGTCAACCCAAAGGTATCTTATGCCTAGGTGAACCATTGGCCATGCAAGCCCACCCCACCCCCTGCCTTGCCACATCTGTAGTTCAGCATCTCCCTTTCCCTATTGTCTCCACTCAGGTTTCCAGTATCTCTCTCCTCCCAAGTTCGCCAGTATTTCTCTCTTCTCCTTCTCCCCTCTCCCCAAAGTATTTAGCAGGTTTCCTGTTTTAACTTACCCTAACCCAAGGTGTCCAGCATCTCCCTCTGCAAACATTGCTGCTGCCCTCAGTACTGTACCTCCACGGAGGCCCAAAAACAGGGCTTCAAGGTGGCAGCGCAGCAGTGATATAGCAGTAGGAAAGCTCTTTAAAACCGCTCTCAGCGGTAGGCTTTTAAGCATTTGTGTGGGCTTGTGTGCATGTGCTCAAGGCCTACCACATCTCAAACACACAAATGCTCAAAAACCTTGAGAATGGTTTTAAAGAGCTTTCCTGGCGCTGTTTGTTCTGTGCTGCTGCCCCCCAAAGCCCACTTTTTGGAAATCCCCTGGAGATTGAGAGGGGAGGGGGGAATGCTGTGAAGTCATACTCCTGCCAAAGCCTGCCATCCTAGTCTACCTAGTGGCAGGGACAGCCCTGACTGTTCTATGTATTTGTTAGCTTTTCTGTAAAGGAGGATTTTTTTTTCCCCATTTTTGAGTGTGCCCTCTTCGAGCCTCATATCCTTACTGGTATGTCTAGACTTTCTTTACTACTGTAAAATACTCAGTTCTTCTACATTATTAATACCTTTTAAAATAGTAGAATATGTCTCTAGAATATCACTAGGTGGACTCAGCTACCATCTAGGACAGCAGACCCTGGTGGGCGGCCCAACTCAGTTTTTGAAGGCAGCAGCATAAAGTCACTGCTTTCAAAATGGGGTCAGGCTGCCTCCCCCCCCCCCGAATCCCATCTCTTTCATCTTATGGTGGTAGCGGTCCGACTCTGTTTTGAAAGCAGTGGAGGCTCAAAATTAAGTTGAGCCCCGTTGCCACTGCCGCAAGATGAGAAGATGGATTTGAGGGGTGGCAGCAGCGGGAGGGATATGTTGGCGGCAGTAGCAGCAGGGGGGTGATGTAGCAGGGCTTCTGTCTGGGGCAGCAGAAAGCCTTGGACCGCCCCTGCTTGCAGGCACATTTTTAGGGAGGGAGATCTTGCGTGGGGTTTCCTTTTGAATATCTGATCAATAGGGGGGGATATGAGGTGCTTAACATCCATGTGTATTTGCAACTGCTTTCAAGCAAGTGCAGTGTAGTCATAGAAAATCCATACAGAATTTTCAGAGTGAATGTACTGCACAGACTTTCCTCCCTGACTTCTCTCTGCCCCTTCCCTGCCTCTTTTTGGACATGGATAAAAGTACCTGCCCTTTGAACAGCATGATTACTTTTACTTGCTATATGGATGGTCAGGGTGTAGTTTTCAGCAGGCCTTTTCTTTATGGATAAATGTTTTGAAAACTGTCCTCCTAAATATCATTTAACAAGGATGATGCTACAGACTCGTCACTATTTGCTCAGGATTCCCTATAATCTCTCTGCTGTAGCTGTCCATATTCTTTGTTGATATGGCTTTCAGAACTTGACAAATATGATATTTCACCAGTGATCTATGCAGAGGCATTATTATCAGGGGTGGAAAAATATTTACAGTAGAAAAATGAAACGCTAACCAAAAATTGTTAAGAACAAACAATTATTTTTGCAGCTATTTTTTTGGGCTCTTTTCCTTTACTTCTTGCTTTCCTTTGCCCTCTTCCCCCCCCCATGCACTCTCCATCCTATCTTCTCCGTTTAAAGTCCCTTCCTGCCCTTTGTCTCATTCCCATGCTTTCAGGAATCCCTTCACCATCCTTCTAGACCCTGACTAGCTTACCAGCCAGGCCTCATGGGCTTCTCTCTGTCAGATGCCAGGTGCCTGGGATTTATCCAGTCCTAAGTATTAGCTTGTTTTTATAAATTCTTGTTACTAGTAATGCTTCTTCCTATGAACCATAACATTCTTCTGGCTATCAGCACTGCCTTGTGGTGCTGCTACCTTGAAACAACCACATAGCATCCCAAACTCTCTCTCCTGTTAGGTGCACATCACTGTGCCCCCTTCCCCTCAAAAACATTATTTTATATTTTTTTATTTTTGCATTAAATTTAAGCTGCCAAACAATTGACTGCCCCTTAAAGTTTCTTAAATTATTCCTCATTTTGTTATTGTCTCTCTGTAGTATCCACTCTTGCAGATCCTTGAAACCCTTCTTTGCAATATCTTTGGTACAAATTTTAAAATGACTGAACTCAGGACTGATCTCTGAGTCATTCCACTGATGAGCCCTCTTTTTTCTGTTGACAGGCAGAATTTAATCTAGCACACAGGTGGTTGATGTCATCCGATGGTGCTGAGACAGAACAGTGCTCCTAGAGCTCAGTACTAGTGTAAAGGGTGGCTTATGCATAGTCTTTACAGCATGCAGCAGTCTGCTCTATCTCTTCAGTTTTGATTATCTCCAGGAACAAGCGGGAATTTAGTCTTCACATATGGGTATCGTCGGTACCGACGGAGCCTGCGCGGGAACGCTCCCCAGTGTCCAATTAGAAAGCGTTTGGGAGCATCCCACAGCACCTGTGTGCTGCCTTCCCGCCTTTCCCAACTGCCTCTCTCCAGTTCTTCGTTTTCCGCGGAGCCAGCAGGTCGTTGTTCCTGTCACCGCAGAAAATTTTTCCTCCTTCTTTTTTGTGGTCGCGTCTGCCTTCCTCGACGCTATACCGGTACCGCTGGTTCTTCTTTCTTTCTTTTAGAAAAAAAAATATATATTTAGTTCTTTTTTTCCAATTTTTTCTTCCTCAGGTGCACACACCATTTTGGGCCTTAGGCCCCAAATTTCCTCCATTATGGAAAAACCCGCTTCGGGTTTTAAGAAGTGCACCAAGTGTGGCGGTACCATATCTGTCACCGACACCCTTGAGTGGTGTCTTAAATGTTTAGGTCCTGACCACTCCATCTCAGAGTGTATGGCTTGTGCCATGATGTCCAAGAGGGGTCGACAAAATCGGGCTGCTAAGCTTAGCACCCTTTTTCCCTCCGATGCAGCCTCTGTGGCATCGACGTCTTCCAGGGCTTCGTCTTCCTCCCATGGATCTCAGGTAACTAAACATAAGTCCAGCCGGTCCTCAAAGGGTAGATCTTCTAAGCATCGAGCTGTCTCTGGCGTTGCCCCTGAGGGTTCTGCACCGGCAAAATTGCCCCGGCGGGAGGCTTTGGCTTCCAAAGCATTATCGGGGCTCCAGGATGTTCTCGAGGCCTCAACCTCGGCAGAACTACTGGTGCCATGCTCTGGGGTACCGGCGGTTTTCTCCAGTACCGACACCCAAGCATTGGCAGCGTCGATAGACCAGAGGTTGCTGGCTATTGAACGCAGTCTGGCAGCATCGACGCCCTCGGAACCGCGTCAGACAGTTCAACTGGCTCCGGCACCGGCACCGGCATCGACATCGGTGTCTGCATTGCCGGCACCCAGTCAAGCCATGCCCTCCGGTACCGATACACCGGTATCGATTCCCCCGGCACCGACTTCGGTCGATACGTGTATCATGCTCTACAAGAGCATCCAGACAGAAGGTACTTTGAATCCTCGGAGGACTCTGAGGATTCTGACAGTTCTGTCGGTACCGGAATACTTTTCCCCGAGGAGCCTTCCTCTCCCAAACGTAGGATGTCTCCTCCAGAAGATATCTCCTTTCAGGATTTTATCAGAGAGGTGGCTCGAGGTCTGTCCATTACTGTGGCTCCTGAGACAGAGCCCAGGGCAAAGGAGTTGGAGATTTTACAATATCCCAAAGTTCCTAAGGAGGCAGCTACCTTGCCTATCCATGAGATCTTACATGATCTCATGTTAAGAATATGGGAAACCCCCCTTACCACCTCACCTCACTCCCGTCGACTGGATACCATGTATCGGGTTCCTCCATGTCCTGGTTTCCAGAAGACTCAGCTGCCTCACCACTCTATTGTAGTGGAGTCAGCTATGAGAAGGATCAAGAGTGCAAAGAGGCATGCCTCTAATCCTCCAGGATGTGAGTGTAGAACTTTGGATGCCTTTGGACGTCGTACTTTCCAGGCTTCCATGCTTTCTGTCAGGATCAGTTCCTATATTTTATATATGGGAATGTTCCTTAAGGAAGTCACAGGGGATTTAGAGGTTTTGAGCCCTCTTCTTCCCGAAGATAAGAGGCAGGATTTTCTCACACTGATTAAACATGCCCAGGATATTTCTAAATTTGTCAGTGGTGCAGCTTTTGACTGTTTTGAGTGCATAAGCAGGACCTCTGCCATTGCCATAGGTGCACGGAGAATTGCCTGGCTCCAGGCATCCGATTTGGAGCTCTGGGTGCTGGACAAACTGGGCAATATTCCTTGTACAGGTGAGAATCTGTTCGTCAAAAATTGGCAAGAAAAGGCCAATGAGTTGGATGCTGATAACTCCACTTTGGATAGGTTATCCAAAGCCATAGCTGATCCTGCAAGGAAGAAATCTTTCAAGAAACCATTCTTTTCTAAAAAGAAGAGGCTTTATCCCTCTTATCAGCAGGGACGCTCTGCAGGTCAGCCTGTCCGGAAGAGTCAGCAACCACCTAAACAAAGGAAAGCAAAGACTGCTAAGCCTCAAATGTCTCAGCAGTCTCAGCCTCCACAAGGCCTTTGACTTCCATCTAGAGAACTTAGCCTTCCTGGCACTCAGTGGACCAGAACCTTCCACCATCCCAGGAAGGTTGTGCCACTTTGCTCCCAGATGGGGGCAAATAACAGCAGAACATTGGACTCTTTCCATTATAAGAGAGGGGTACAAGCTCCACTTCCTCCGCATGCCCCCTCCCACAATGGTAAGACAGTTCAATTCTCAGACCTCTCTCATCAACCTGTTATATCAAGAGGTCACCATGCTTCTTGCCCAAGGGGCAATAGAAGAGGTACCCATTCCTCAACAGGGTACAGGGTTTTACTCCCCCTATTTCCTTATCCCAAAGAAAGCAGGAGGACACAGACCCATTTTAGATCTCAGAGAATTGAACAAATTCCTGTTCAAGGAGAAATTCAAGATGATTTCTCTGGGAACCCTGCTGCCGTACCTTCAGAATCAGGATTGACTTTGTTCTCTAGATCTCAAGGATGCGTACACTCATGTTCTCATTCATCCAACTCACAGAAAGTTCCTTTGGTTCCTTTTTCAAGGAAAGCACTACCAATACAGGGTGCTTCCTTTTGGCCTGGCCTCGGCTTCAAGGGTGTTTACGAAATGCATGGCTGTGGTAGCAGCATTTCTTCGCACTCTGGGAATATTCGTCTTCCCCTACTTAGACGACTGGCTCATTCGAGCCCCATCAGAGTCAGAGGCCAGGATTTCTCTATCTTGCACAATGCGTATCCTGCAGTATTTGGGTCTGGTCATAAACATCCCAAAATCCAACCTAACTCCCACTCAGTCTCTAGAGTTCATAGGAGCTTTGTTGGATACCAGGAAAGCAAGGGCCTATCTCCCCCAGACCCGTTGCCTTCGCATAGTGCAATTAGCTTCTCAAGCAGTGCTAAAGCCTCATCTCACTGCTCGAGAAATGTTACAGCTACTAGGCCACATGGCTTCCACCGTGCACGTGGTCCCTTATGCTCGCCTCCATATGAGAGCAGCCCAGTGGACTTTATCCACTCAGTGGACCCAGGCATCAGGGTGCCTGTCAGACAAAATAGCAAACACAAATCGCCTTATTTTGTCCTTCCAATGGTGACAGTCCACTCAAAACCTGTTGCTAGGGTCCCCATTTCAACAACTTTCACCCCAAGCAACTCTCACAACAGATGCTTCACCAGTGGGTTGGGGAGCTCATCTGCAAAACCTCTCCAACCAAGGCACCTGGACTCCACAGGAGTCTCATCTACACATCAATCTTCTGGAGCTCAGAGCAATCTTCCTTGCTCTTCGAGTGTTCCGCACTCTGCTCAGCTGCAAGACAGTCCTCATTAACACGGACAATCAAGTAGCCATGTTCTATGTGAACAAGCAGGGAGGAACAGTCTCTCTGTCGCTTTGCAACGAAGCTTTGTGACTATGGGCCCTCGCCAGAGAGCATCAGATTCATCTCCTGGCAGTGTATCTTCCAGGTATCCAAAACTCTTGGGCAGACAGACTCAGTCGAGTTCTGCTTCCACACGAAAGGTCTCTACATGCAGACCAGGTGGCCAAGATTTTTCAAATTTGGGGAACCCCGGACATAGACCTCTTTGCAAGTCTGTTGAATGCCAAACTTCCCCGGTTCTGTTCCAGAATTCCGGCTCAGGGCTTTCAGGCCAGGGATGCTTTCCTCCTTCATTGGGGACAAGACTTCCTTTATGCCTTTCCACCCATTCCCCTGATTCCCAAAACCCTGTTCAAGCTTCAGAGAGACAGAGGCCATATGATTCTCATAGCTCCACATTGGCCACGGCAAGTGTGGTACCCTCTGCTTCTACATCTCTCTCAAGCTCCCTCTCTGGAGTTAGGGTCTGCTCCAGATCTCCTGTCTCAGGATGACGGAATGTTATGGCATCCCAATCCCCAGTCACTGCATCTCAGGGCTTGGTTGCTGAAGGCCGAGATCCTTTATGCTTCTAGAAAACCGTCCACAAGACGCTCTTATGCTTTCAAGTGGAAAAGGTTTACCATATGGTGCTCGCAAAAGGGTCTTAACCCCCTTGCGATACCTTTGGAATCATTACTGGAGTATCTCCTTCATTTATCCAATGCAGGACTTAAATGGACTCTTACTGAGTTAGAAGCTGCAATAGCACTTAAAACTATCAAGCCTTTAAATGGACAACCTATTTCCTCCCATCCTCTGATAGCAAGATTTATGAGAGGCCTTCTACTAACTAAGCCTCCCATTAGGCCACCACCGGTGGCATGGGACTTAAACCTGGTTTTTGGCCAGCTTATGAAGCCACCTTTCGAACCCTTGGCTACTACCTCATTGAAATTCCTTTCTTGGAAAGTTATCTTTCTCATTGCAATCACATCAGCACGTCGCATTAGTGAGTTGCAGGCACTAGTAGCTGATCCTCCTTATACAAGGTTCCGTCATGACAAGGTAGTCCTTAGGACTCATCCACACTTTATGCCAAAGGTGGTCTCCCCTTTTCATCTTAACCAAGCGGTCTACCTGCCTGTGTTTTTTCCAAGGTCTCATGCACAGACAGGAGTCTTCATACTTTGGATTGTAAAAGAGCTTTAGCCTTTTACTTGCAAAGAACACAGCAACATAGAAAGTCCTCTCAATTCTTTGTTGCTTTTGATCCTTCTCATTTGGGACTTCCAGTCTCCAAGAGAACACTGTCCAACTGGATTGCACAGTGTATTTCCTTCGCCTATCAGAGTAAGAATCTTCCTCTGGAGGGCCATGTCACAGCTTACAGTGTGAGAGCCATGGCAGCTTCAATGGCTCATCTGCACTCTGTGTCGATCGACGACATCTGTCGAGCAGCCACTTGGGCCTCGGTTCATACCTTTACAGCTCATTACTGCATGGACAAGGACTCCCGCCGGGATGGCTTGTTTGGTCAGGCTGTTCTCCAGCACCTGTTCCATACCTAATCAACTCCTTCCCGCCATCCCTGGTTGGATGCCAGAGATCCAAGGGGGGAAGTGGAGCCCTTTTACAGGGACACACAACTTCTGGGGTCTCTCCCTGGCATCTAAAGCTAGGGAGTCCTCATATGTGAAGTCTACATTCCTGCTTGTTCCTGGAGATAGCATAGTTACTCACCTGTAACAGGTGATCTCCGGGAAAAGCAGGAATTTAGTCTTCACAACCCACCCACCTCCCCTAGGAATTGTACCTCTCTATCTATCTCTTTCTCTTTCCCTCTCTCTCTGTCTCAGCTTTAAACTCAACTGGAGAGAGGCAGTTGGGAAAGGTGGGAAGGCAGCACGCAGGCGCTGTGGGATGCTCCCAAAAGCTTTCTAATTGGACGCTGGAGAGCGTTCCCGCGCAGGCTCCGTCGGTACTGACGATACCCATATGTGAAGACTAAATTCCTGCTGTTCCCGGAGATCACCTGTTACAGGTGAGTAACTATCTTTATCTTTATTCACATTTGATAAACCACTATTGTAAAAAACATTAAGCGGTGTACAATAAAAAGGAAGGATTTCGCACTGCAAACCAAGAAAAGGAACGCCAATAATAAAATAGGAAAGAAAGAGGCAGGACAGAGCAGTAACATCACATTATTACCAAATCATAAGACAGACATAGCCCGACCGGGCAACATAGACAAACGAACAGGGGACAGACAAGTGACGGCATAAAAAAGACAAAGACAAAACAGGCAATCAGGGAGGGGCCTCTGGGGGAAGGTCGTATGCTTTCTGAAATAGGTAGGTCTTAAGTAATGACTTAAACTGAGGATAAGAAGATTCTAACCGAAGGGGAGTGGGTAGCATGTTCCATAGGAGGGGTCCAAAGAAGAAAAAAGCAGAATGGCGGGTCTGTTCTAAATGGGCCTGGGAAGGTGAGGGAAGAGATAGACGATTGGCATGGATTGAGCGAAGTTGACGGTGAGGTGAATGTAAAGAAATGCAGTCTGCTAAGTAAAGAGGTTTGCCAGTATAAATGGCTCGATGGATCAAAATCAGAAACTTGTAGTGAAAGCGAAAGCGCAGAGGTAGCCAATGTAACCGGATGAGGATGGGAGTAATGTGATCGAAACGACTAGAAAATGTGACAAGGCATGCCGCCGTATTTTGAATCCGTTGCACTCTTTGGAGCTGATAATTGGGGAGGTTAGCCAGGAAAACGTTACAGTAGTTCAGCCGACTGATAACCAGTGCAAGTACGAGGGTAATTAGTGAACTAGGGGGTAACACAGAGCGAACGGCCCAAATTTGTCGTAGGGCGGCAAAGGAGCGACGGGAGATTGTCGCGATATGCTCTTGAAAGGAAAGGGACGGATCCAGAAGAACACCCAAATAGCGGAAGGAAGACGATAGGGGGATAGTAGTTGAGCCGATGGAGGGAGCTAGGGTAGGGCATACACCACTCAGTGACACCCACATTGCTGAAGACTTTGCAGGGTTAAGGTGGAGGAAATTCTCCGAGAGCCATGAAGAGACGTGAGTAAGGCAAAGATTAAGCTGGGAAATATCTGGAGGATAGGGGTGAAGCGTGGAAAAGAAGAACAATATCATCTGCATAAATGTATGAGGAAACGGGATATTGCTGCATAATTAATGGTAGTGGAGAGAGGAAAATGTTAAATAGCAAGGGGGAGAGAACGGAACCCTGTGCAACGCCACAAGTAAGTGGAAGAACAGTGGAGGACTGCCCATTGACGTGTACAGAAAAGGAACGGGTGGAGAGGAAGGAGCGGAACCAGTGCCAGACAATGCCTCGGAGACCGATGTCTGATAATCGTGATAGGAGAGTACTATGGTCAATTAGATTGAAGGCTGCGGACAGATCAAGTGACACCAGGAGGGTAACATCACCACGGTGGTGAGCAATATGCAACTCATTCAACAGAGCAAGTAGAACGGTTTCAGTGCTATGGCCGCTGCAGAAACTTGCTTGACGCGGGTGAAGTGAATTCGTGGCTTCAACATGTGAGCTCAACTGATCAAAAGCACAGCGTTCCAAGAGTTTGGCAAGAAATGGAAGGTTTGACACCGGGCGCCAATGTGAGAGAACAGACGGATCCAAGGAAGGTTGTTTCAGGAGGGGACGAAGAACTGCAGACTTCCAAGACATTGGAAAGTGGCCTGAGGAAAGACTGGAGTTAATAATGGTAGTGATAAACGGTACCAATTGCAGAGAAGGTTCAGAAAGCCAATGAGAGGGGATAGGGTCCAAAATACAAGTGGTTCTTCTAGACCTGGATAGGAACATCAATACCTCTGCCGAAAGAACAGGGCGAAAAGACGACCAGGTATTGGCAAAGACCTGATCATCTGAGATAGAGGCGGATGACAAGCAGTCGGGAAGGGGGGGGAGAAGACAGGACCGTGGAAGAGGATGAAAGAGGGAGGGGGGGAGGGGGCAGAGAACGAGGAGCACAAGGTCAATACCTTATTGGAGAAGAAGGTAGCAAGTGCCTGGGGATCTGGGGCGTTAATAACTTGTGAACCCTGGGGACTAGTAGATGATAGCTTCCGTAAGATAGAAAAAAGTTGCCGGGAAGAACTAGCCGCCGTCGAAATCTCGGCCGTATAGAAAGCAAGCTTAGCGGACTTCACGGCAGAACGGTATTCAGATGACAATGTTGTAAAACGGAGATGTAGCTCCTGAGAGGGATGCCAGGACCAATGACGTTGGACCTGACGCAGCTGGGTACGTAAGAGGCGCAGTGCAGGATGGTACCAAGGTGAGGAAGGTGTCTTGGGGGTTTGAGGAACGGGACGAAAAGGTGCTAGTTCATCCAGTGACTTAGTTAAGAGTGAGTCCCAAAGAGTAGCCTGGTCGTCAGTAGAACGGGTGGAAAAATCAGGCGGGAATATCGAAGTAGCTGGAGGAAAAGCCTGTAATGTCTCATCAGATATATGACGGCGAAGCGCAGGGTTTGGAGAGGGTACCGAGAGGCCACCTTTCCCAGGAGAGAAGGAGATAGAGGAAAAGACACAGAAATGATCTGACCATGGAACGCTGAGAACAGAGGGCGGTGAGATCACCGACTGTAGTGACAGAGGGGAGAGGATGAGGTCTAGTGTGTGACCTGCCGCATGTGTAGAGCCGGCTACATGCTGCTGCAGAGAAATGTCGGTCATAAGGTTAAGAAAAGCTCGATCTTTCATTCTGGTAGGGTTGTCGATATGCACGTTGAAATCCCCGAGAAGGATCAGATTAGGAAAGTGCAAGACAAGATCCGAGATACTCTGGAGGGCCGCATCCCACCGCAGGGCAGTGAGAGAAGGAGGAAAGTAAAGAAGAAGGAAGTAGAGAGGGGGGAACAGGAGGAAAGCCCCAGAAGGAGGAATTCTGGAGAAAATGATATTGGAGAGGGAATTTCCTCAATACAGAGGGAAGCACGATACAAAAGAGCCACCCCCCCACCCCTCCCCCGTCGGGGGGAGGAAAGAGCCGCGAAACCTGAGGGGAGGGAGCAAGAGAGCACAGGCTGGTCGCCATCTTTAAGCCATGTTTCGGTAAGGAAACAGAGATCAAGTGAGTGTTGGCAAATAAGGTCATGAACCAGGAGCGATTTGGACTTAAGGGAGCGGCAATTTAAAAGCACAAAACTAAGGGTCAGCGGGACCACCAGTGATGAGGATGGCCGAGAGGAGTGACACGTTAACCCTGAGGCACTATTGCAGGAAATCAAATTACCCGTATAGTGCGCTAACAGGCCAGGGGGGGTCAGAAGCATAGATGCTGGACGCCAACCCCAGTAAACTGGAATGGCCAACATGACCGAAGAATCAAACCTAGAGGTGTCTGCACAGTAAGGCAGCAGAAACGCCCACACAAACAGAAGAAGTCTGAAAACAAAATGCCAGGACAGAAAGAGGGGAACCCTCGCCCCTCGCTCGCCCCAAGGAGCTCGACCAAGGAGCAGGACCTGCTCCTTGGTCGCGCTCCTTGGTCGCGCGCCCACGGCGCGGACCGCCACAGGCAGCTTGATTTTAAAGGTGACGATGTACCTGGTGAAATAGGTTCCGGGCACTTCCGGTTCCTGGGAGGCGGCAGCAGGCAAGTACAGGAGGCTCACACACAGGGACCAAGTTTCTGGCGATATTACTGGGAGAGAAAAACACAAGCGATTATAGCAGAGAGGAGGCAGATTAACATACACTCAAACGCTGGAGCAGAGTAAACCACCCGACCGCCACAGGCAGCTTCGTAAACTATGCTTTACTGCTCTACAGAATGGGTGAAACAAAGCTCTCCTATCTTCTACAACTTGTTTTTCTGTTTTTCTTTTAGTTTTCTTTAAGAAAAATAGATATTTCCTTATAGTCCCTCTAGTCCAGTTCATGTGGGTTATCTCCCTTCACCAGCAGTTGGAGACTGAGCATGTCAGATTTTTGATGTCACAGTAGAAGAGCTTCCTCCTTAGGCTCTCCAAATCAGTTTCTCAGTCTCCAGCAGCTGGATGAGCAGCTTCTTTCAGTGGAGTCAAGCCACGCAGAATTTTTGGTTGAGGTTTTTCTTGGAAAAAGAAAAAAGAAGGAAATAATAGCCTCTTGGCCATGTGAGATAGCTCTGATAGAGAAGAACACCCAGCTCAAATTTAAAGGCATGCTATCTATAAGTGGGGATTAGCAGATGCTTTGATTGCACTGGGACCATTCAGTTGGTCAAATGTGGCCCGGGGTTAAACTTCCTGGTGGTTCAGGTCCTTTTCCCCACCAGCTGGACTGCCCAGCATCCCTGAATATAATAAGGTTGCTTGGCTTTCCTTATTTAATGTACTGAATGCTTCTCAGGCACTTGGCCTTTAAAAAAAAAACCCCAAAAAACAAAAGGCAAAGTGAAACCGCAGCTTATTATTTATTTATTTATTTAACGTCTCTTCTATACCGCGCTATTTAGTATCAGTGCGGTTTACATACAACAAAGGTTTTATACAGCGCAGACAGCTGCACTGTATTTACAGAGAACAAGGTACTATAAACTTGGACATTGCTGGGGTAACTATTTACAGAGTATATATATCGTTACAGGGTGTAGGTATATACAAGCTGCTATTTACAAGGTATGCATAATCAACCATGGTAAGGATATATACATGGTGCTATTTACAGGTTAGCATAGTTGATGCTGGTGCCAGGGGGTGTGGATGCCTTATCGCGTGCTGTGTGTGGTGGGGGGTGGCTGTATGTGCACTGTCATCTGAGTAGTGTTTGAGGAAGAGGTGGTGCTTTAATGCCTTTCTAAATTGGGCCAGGTCGGAGATTGCCCGTATGTTGGGTGGGAGGGCATTCCAGCATCTGGGCGCGTAGAAACTAAAAGCCCTGTTTGTTGTTGCCTGCGTGCATTGTGGTGTTTCCTTCGGGATTATCAGTGTGTTAATTGCTGCGGACCTTCTGGATCTGTTGGAGGGCGTAGGCTGGATAAGCTCCACGAGGGAGGTGGAGGAGAGTCTGTTGATGGCCTTGAAGGTCAATAGTAGGGATTTAAACAAGAGTCTGCCATGGATGGGGAGCCAGTGGAGATGTCTCAGGATGGGTGTCACATGATCCTTCCTGGAAGCACCGTAGAGAACTCTGGCCGCAGTGTTCATTGCTAGCTGGAGTGGATTAAGAGTGGATTGTGGGTGCCCTTGTAGAATTGCATTTGCGTAGTCGAAGTGCGGGATCACCAGTGCTTGGAAGATTGTCCGGAAGTCGTCAGGCTCAAGCAGGGAGCGTAGGTACCCGATCGGTGTCCGGATCTTGTGGTAAACTGCTCTTACTGTGTTGCTTATGTGGGTCTTCATGTCCAGGCATTGGTCTAAAGTGACTCCTAGGTAACGGATTGTGGATTTGGTAGTTAGTTCCGCTTCTTTGACCTTTAAGGAGGCTGGAGGGGTGAAACTTTGGTTCCTCGTGATGAAGAGGACTTCTGTCTTCTTGTGCTGTATTCGAAGTTTTTGAGTCTGGAGCCAGTTTGATCCGGCGTCAAAACAGTTTGTCAGTGGGGAGAGGTCCGGCTGGTCGGTTGTGAATGGCATGTAGAGCAGTACATCGTCGGCATATATCAGGCAGTTGACATTGAAAGATCGGATAAGGGTGCAGATGGGCTGCATGTATATGTTGAACATCAGGGCAGCGAGGGAGGATCCCTGCAGTACACCCTGCCATTGGTGGAATGGTTCTGATGTTGAGGCACCGGATCTTACGTGCTGCCATCTGTCAGACAGGTATGATTCGCACCAGCTTAGAGCTGCATCACGAATACCCTTCTCCTTAAGTCATACCAGGAGGAGCTCATGGCTTACTGAGTCGAATGCAGCGGCTATATCCATAAAGATGAGGGCAAACCCTTGGCGGATGTTGATTCCAGCGATTATGTTATTGAAGAGGGTGGTGAGGCGTGTTTCAACACCGTGTGAATCCCTGAATCCATGTTGGCAGGGGTCCAGCGGAGCAGCGGTCTCGATGTGACCCTGTATTTGGCTTTGGACTTCTTTTTCAATTATCTTGGTGAGTACTGGTATACTTGATATAGGCCTGTATGAGTCGAGCTTCTAACACCGGCAACAGCAGTGTCCATTCTCAGTCTTCAGAGTGACTCAATGCTTACTTTGCAAGGCACAATTTTGTTCTTTATGTTGAAGCAGTGCACCGTGATGAGTACCTGAGGTTTTCTCCCTTTCGGGCCATCAGAATCTTTTTCACTTCTCCATGAGTTGTGCATGCTTCCTACCCTCTTCTCTTTGCATCGTGTGTGGGGGAAGCTGTGGGTTGACTTCAGAGGGACTTTGCCGGATTTGGGTACAACAGGAGAAGTCCGCAGAAATGTTTTTGGCCATTGGGGTATGGAAAGTGATTAGGGGGCTTTGGGGAAAGAGTCCTTTCCATCGGCGGTTCCCACAGTTTTGGCAGAAACCGTGACCATTTTACTCCGGTTGCCATATCTGCCTCAGTCAAGGATAAGTAGAGAAAACAGCCAGTTCAGCAGATTTCAAACACATGCATAAACAGGACTTTTAAAGAAGATTTTTGACGTTGAGTTAAGTAGCCATTTTAGTGTTTGTTAATTAAAATGGGTTTACTGCAGCGGGGGAGAGGAATCCGTCAACGAGGTTCTTTCCTCGTTGACGAACATGCCTTTCTGTTCCTTGAGAAGAGGAGTGCTTTCCACGGCTCTCCCAAAAGGTGATTTTTGCTGAATTTGCTGCTTAACTGTGAGTTCTATCTGTTTGTCTCCACATATTTATCTATCTATTTGCCCTTCTTGGTGGGTTCCCTTACCTACTCCTTTGCTGTGTGCCCACTGTTCAGGGACAGCCTACTAGCCAGAGACACTTATGCTCAAAGCTTAGCCAAAAAAATTCCAGACCTGGAAGCCCTAATGGTGGAAACGGATTTGGACATTGTGGCCATTACAGAAACATGGTTTAATGAATCACATGATTGGGATATAGCCATAGCTGGCTATAATCTATTCAGAAGAGACAGAGAAAATGGAAAAGGAGGAGGAGTAGCCTTGTATGTCAAAAGCAGTATTAAAGCTACTGAAATGCAAGGAAAATGGGGAAAAGAAGAAGCACTAGATTGCGTTGGAAAGAGGAGATGGCACTGTCATCCATATTGCTGTAGTCTACAGACCTCCGACTCAAATTGAAGAGAGAGATAACGAATTGATTATAGATATTGCCAAGATAGCAACAAAGGGGGAAGCGATCATATTGGGTGACTTTAATATACTGATGTGGATTGGATTACTCCTTCTGCACATCTGGAAAGAAGCAAAAAAATTGTGGATGCTCTCCAAGATGCATTACTTAGACAAATGGTGATGGAACCAACCAGGGAAAGCTCAACGCTGGATGTTGTGCTCACCAACAGTGATAACGTTTCGAATGTCTGTGTGAGTGCCCCTGTGAGCAATAGTGACCATCACACGGTGTGGTTTGAGATTAAAGCCATGATACAGGCCAATCATAGCAAGCTCAAAGTCCTAAACTTCAAAAACGCTGACTTCAATAAAATGGCCGAGTACTTAAAGGAGGAGATAACGGGGTGGAAGGAGATAAGGGAAGTGGAATTGCAATGGACTAAACTAAAGGCGGCAATAAAAGGGGCAACAGATAAATATGTAAGAAAAGTAAATAAAAACAAGAGGAGAAGGAAACCTATTTGGTTTTCCAAAGAGGTGGCTCCTCAAATAAAGGCAAAAAACACAGCTTTCGCAAAATTCAAAAGCTTGCAAACAGAAGAACACAGAAATGAATATAGGATCAAGCTCAAAGAGTCTAAAAGAGAAATAAGGATAGCAAAATCAAAGGCAGAGGAAAAGATGGCTAAAGATGTTAAAGGTGGCGACAAAACTTTCTTCAGGTATATTGGGGAAAGGAAGAAGATCAGAGTTGGAATTGCAGGACTCAGAAGTGCTGGGAAAGGACTCGTGGAAAGTGACACTGAAAAAGCAAAATTGCTAAACAAATACTTCTGCTCTGTTTTTACTAAAGAAGATCCTGAAGATGGACCAGCTGTGACTCCCAAATATAAAAATAGCAATGAAGTAGATACCACACCATTCACAGACGATGAGGTGTTAGAACAACTTGCTCAACTGAAAGTGGACAAAGCCATGGGACCGGATGGGATACATCCCTGGATACTGAAAGAGCTCAGAGAGGTTCTTGCAGGACCGTTAAAGGATGTCTTCAACAGATCCTTGGAAACAGAAGTGGTTCCTCAGGACTGGAGAATGGCTAATGTTGTACCTCTACACAAAAGTGGTGACAGGGAAGAAGTGTCAAACTACAGGCCCGTGAGCCTTACCTCGGTGGCAGGAAAAGTAATGGAGGCGCTCCTGAAAGAGCGAATAGTGAACTTTCTCAAAACCAACAGGTTTCAAGATCCAAAGCAACATGGTTTTACCGAAGGACGGTCTTGCCAAACAAATCTGATTGAGTTCTTTGATTGGGTGACCAAGGAACTAGATCTGGGGCATGCAATGGATGTCATCTATCTGGATTTCAGCAAAGCCTTTGATACTGTTCCTCATAGGAGGCTTGTCAATAAACTCAGTAGCTTGGGGATGGGTCCCAAGATAGTAAACTGGATTAGAAATTGGTTGACTGACAGACAACAGAAGGTGATGGTACATGGAGCTCACTCGAATGAGAGGAAGGTGATTAGCGGGGTGCCTCAGGGTTCGGTCATGGACCCGGCACTGTTCAATATATTTGTGAGTGATATTGCTGAAGGACTGAATGGAAAAGTCTGTCTTTTTGCAGATGACACAAAAATTTGCAACAGAGTGGACTCCCCCGAGGGAGTGGTTAACATGAGGACAGATCTTCAAAAGCTGGAAGACTGGTCTAATGCTTGGCAACTACGATTTAATGTGAAAAAGTGCAGTGTCATGCACTTGGGTAGCAGAAATCCAAGGGAGAAGTACATGATAGGGGGTGCGAGGTTGGTATGCACGGTTCAGGAGAAAGACCTTGGTGTGATTATCTCTGATGATGTCAAGGTGGCAAAACAGTGCGACAAGGCGGTGGCAAAAGCCAGGAGGATGTTGGGCTGCATACAAAGAGGGATTACCAGCAGAAAGGAAGAGGTACTTATGCCACTGTACAAGTCACTGGTGAGGCCTCACTTGGAATACTGTGTTCAGTTTTGGAGACCATATCTTGCAAAAGATGTAAAAAGACTGGAAACTGTTCAGAGAAAGGCGACCAAAATGATTTGGAGCCTGCGTCAGAAGCCTTATGAGAAGAGACTTGAAGACCTAAATATGTACACTTTGGAGGAGAGGAGGGAAGGGACAGGGGAGATATGATTCAGACCTTTAAATACTTAAAGAGAAATGATGAACAAACAAACCTCTTCCAAAGACGGGGAAGCTGTAAAAGTAGAGGGCATAACATGAAGCTGCAAAGTGGTAAATTGAAAGGCAATGTCAGGAAATATTTCTTCACTGAAAGGGTGGTGGATGCTTGGAATGCCTTCCCGATGGAAGTGGTGGGGGCAAACACGGTGATGGAATTCAAAACGGCATGGGACAAACACAGTGGATCCCTTTACAGCAACAGGATAAAAGCAAAATAAACAGTACCATCTAACTTCTGAACTATCTAGCGTCTCAACAAATAGGGGTGTCCTATATGGAGTGGTGGGTTCACCCCTAAACAAAAACATGGGGAGGGGTGGCCTGCACAGAGCGACAGGTGCACCTACTCTTGCCATCTTGCTGGGCAGACTAGATGGACCATGCTGGTCTTTATCTGCCGTCACTTACTATGTTACTATATGTTACTATATCTCTTTCTCCTGTGACAGTACGCCGAACAAAAAATGTTCTTTTGTGTCTCATTTGGGATCTTGTTAAAGCTCCATCAGAAAACTTAGCTGAAGCCCTGCCTGGGGGCTCCCCTTGCTCAGTGGACCCCCCTCCCCCTAACATAAAAAGAAGCATGTTGAGGATGAATCCTGGGTTGGCCAGGATTCTCCTCAGTAGCCAGCCTCTGAGGATCCCTTGGAAGGGCCATCGAACCTCTGGGAGGAATCAGTACCACCTGAATTGGAAGAAGGCGAAATCCCTGAAGGAGAGGACACCAGTGTAGTGTGAGTTTTCCACAGGGAACAGCTGCCAGATTTGATTAGTCACTCACTTGCAACGCTCAACATTATTCCTGCTCCTCCAACAACAGAGGAGCCCTTTGAGGACCCCTTATTGCAAGGTTTCAAATGCTCTTAATCCTCCTTTCCAGTCCACAGGATCATTAAGCAAATGATAGAGGCAGAATGGGAGGTGCCTGAAGCTGGATTAAGAGGGAGGGTAGGGCCATGAGATGGGTATACCCCATCCCACAGGAGGAAAAGGAACTTTTCAAAATGCCTATGGTAGATGCTTTAGTATCGCCATTGATCAAGAAGACTACCATTCCCGTGGAAGACAGGGCAGCCTTAAAGGATGTGCAGGACCGCAAGCGTGAGACTCTTTTGAAACAGGCATTCGATACTAGTGTTTTAGCTCTGCACGATTTGTGTTGCCTGTGTCACCTGGGCCTCTGATACAAGGGTTGCCAGTGATGGTCGTAGCCTCCTAGGCTACGACGCCAGAGGCTGCTAAGCTGGAGTCTGCTTCTGCTGACTTAGCAGAGGCTCATACCAGGTCATAGAAGACATCTGCTAAGTCCATGGCCTCCATTATTGTGGCTCTATGCTTTCTTTGGTTATGGAACTGGGCGGCGGATGTATCTTCAAAGACTAGGCTCAATGAACTTCTATTTAAGGGCAAGCTGCTTTTCGGAGAGGCTCTGGATAAGATGTGGAAGATTATGAGGGTTCTCATTTGCCAGAAGACTGTCCTAAGGTGCCCAAACAGGAGCCTGCCCCCAGAGGTCAGCCTCGGCACTTTAGGAAGTTTTGGTCAGCACGTTTTGCACCGCTCCAGCGGGGCCACTAATCTGAGGGGCCAGCCCTTACGAGGTTATAGAGGATCCAGCGGGGTTCTTACTCTACCCTCTTGGTCCCCTCCAAAGAGCCCCAGTGAAGGGTGGCTGGTCCAGGAGAAAGCAGGAGGTCGGCTAAAAACACTTTTATCCCGCCTGGGCCAGTATTACGACTGACCATTGGGGTTTTAGAGGTGATTGGGAGGGGTACGCCTTAGAGTTTGCTTGTCCTCTCGCCAAGGCCTTCGTACAATCACCCTGCCACAGCCCTTGTGAAGCAGGAGGTGGTAAGGACATTCTACAAAGGTTACTGCACTTAGAAGGGGTGGTGCCAGTCCCGGGCGGCCAATGCGAATTAGGTTGATACTCCATTTACTCTCAAAAAGGAGGGCTTCTTTCGACCCATTTTAGACCTCAAGCATGTAAACTGATCTTTGAGTGTCACATTTCCGCATGGAGACTTTAGGTTCTGTGATTCTCGTGGTCTGACAAGGTGAGTTCCTTTTTGTGCTGGATCTTATGGAAGCATATCTGCACATTCCAATTCGACTGGAACATCAACAGTACCTGAGGTTCGCCTTTCCAATGGGTCATTCTCAATTTTTGGCATTGCTGTTTGGACTGGCTACAGCTCCTCAAACCTTTACCAAGGTTATGGTAGTGGTGGTGGCAGCGGCTCTGAGTTAGGAAGGCATCTTGGTGAACCCTTAGCTAGATGATTGGTTGATAAGAGCAAAGTTAGTGGATGAGAGTGTGACCGCCACTTAGAGGGTGGTGTATTTCCTCCAGAGCTTAGGTTGGTTGGTCAACCTAGACAAAAGCAAGCTCGACCCGGTCCAGGAGCTGATCTATTTGGGAGCACAATTCGATACCAAGACAGAGGATGTCTTCCTGCCAGTCGAACGAGCGTGGAAGATTCAGGCCCAAGTTAAGAATTTCCTCGCCATGAGAGCACCCTTGGTGTGGTACTGTCTCGCTCCTGGGGTCAATGGCAGTGGCTTTGGAGTTGGCTCCCTTGGCACAGGCACATATGAGACCTCTGCAGTAGGCTCTGTTCTCGCGTTGGTGCCTGCAACTCCATCCTCTGTTGAAGAAGCTGGTTTGTCTTGTGGATTTGAGGCTGTGGCTTGCCTGGTGGCTGCAGCTGTCACATCTAGCAGCAGGGATGCCGCCGGAACCACCACACTGGATTTTGTTAACAATTGATGCCAGCCTCATGGGGTGGGGAGTGCATCGCGAGTCGCTGGTGACGCAGGGTCGGTCACTGGACTCCAGAAAAGAGTGTGTGATCCATCAATCGGTTGGAGATGAGAGCGGTCTTTGTAAGCTCTGCAATTTTTCTGTCCTCTGATTTATCGATAAGCAGTATGAGTATGCTCCGACAATGTGACTACGGTGGCATATATCAGTCACCAGGGGGTCACAGGCAGTGCACAATTGGGACAAGATTCAGCCCTTGTTACTGTGGGCAGAGGAAAATCTCTTGGCTATCCCAGCGGCTCATGTAGCAGGCACAGAAAACGTGCAAGCGGATTTTCTCATTCACCAGTTGGATCTGGGGGAATGGGAGTTGAATGCGGCAGTATTTCAGAATATAATGTTCCATTGGGGAGAACCAATCATTGATCTGAATGCTTCTGCCTCGAATGCCAAAGCAAGCCAGTTTTTCAGCAGATGCAGGGAACACATGTTGGAAGGGTTCAACTTTCTGGCACAAAGGTGGCCAACAGAGGGTCTGCTGTATGTTTTTTTCCTCTGTGACCTCTCATAGGTCGTCTTGTCGGCACGTAGAAGTCCACTGCAGTCAGGTGATCCTCATTGCTCCAGATTGGCCTCACAGACCGTGATATGCCGATCTTTTCAGGTTGCTGATAGCGTGTCCTTGGTGCCTGCCGCATAGGATCAGTCTGCTCGCACAGGGGCCGATTCTCATGCCACAAGTGGATTGATTCTTGCTTATGGCCTGTCTCTTGAAAGGGCAAGGCTGAGGTGAAGGGGTTATTCAGCGTCGGTGGTGGCCACTTTGTTGAAAGCCCGTAAACGCTCTACCTCTTCATCCTATATCAGAGTCTGGCGAGTGTTTGAAAGTTGGTGTGAGGACAAAGGGCTCCGAGCTTTCTCTGCTTCACTTCCCAACATTCTAGCCTTTTTATAGGCAGGACTGAACAAGGATTTAGCTTTGAACCCTTTGCTAGTCCAAGTGGCGGCTCTTGCATGTTACCGAGGCTGACTACAAGACTTCTTTGGCAGCTCATCTGGATGTGGCCCAGTTTCTGAGGGCAGTGAAGCACGTTCATCCATCCGTTTGAGCCATAATTCCTCCATGGGATCTCAATCTGGTTCTTTCCTCGTTGACGAACATGCCGTTTGAGCATCTGGTCAAGCTTCTCTGAAGGATCTTACTCTTAAAGTGGTATTTTTGGTTGCCATTTGTTCGGCTCAGAGGATCTTGCAGAGAGCCTTTCTTATTTATGTCCAAGGAGAAAGTAGTATTGTGACTGGTTCCGTCCTTTTTGCTCAAGGTGGTGTCAAGGTTTCATCTGAACCAGACGGTGAGTCTCCTGTTTTTTCCCCCTCGACAGATCCCTTGGGAAATCGTCAACTGCATTTGCTGGATTTGCATAGAGTCTTGCGACACTATCTCAAGCAAACCATATCTTTCCAAAAGACTGATCATTTTTTCATCCTATTTGGGGGTCTGCAGAAAGGTGAGGCAGCTTCTAAGGCCTCAATAGCTGGGTGGGTGAAGGAAGCGATTGCCTGCCTATGTATTGAAAAGCAAGACTGTTCCGAAAGGTCATACAGCGCATTTGACGCGGTCACAAGTGGCTTCCTTGGCAGAACATGGCTTGGTCTCACTGTTGGACTGCGACATGGTCATCCTTGCATACTTTCACACATCATTATTGTCTGAATGTGCAAGCGTCTAGCAATGTTCATTTTGGGGCTTCTGTGCTTCGGTCTCACAGGTCCCTCCCATGCTTGATTTACTGCTCTGGTACATCCCACACGAACTGGACTGGAGGGACAATAAGGAAGGTGAAATTAGATCTTACCTGTTAATTTTCTTTCCTTGAGTCCCTCCAGTCCAGTCTAGGACCCTTCCTTGCTTTCTGTACCGTATGTTTACAGGACTGGGCTTGTCAGACTGTTCTTCTGGGAGGAATTCTTTTCAAGAAACACATCACTTCACTGTCAGAGGTCTTTTAGATGAGAGGCAGTATAATGGCAAGTATGACCCTACCTCTTGCTTCATTCACACTTTGTAAATAGTTATGAAGTTTTCAATGGCACAGTTTATTTCTAAGGTTTGTTTCTGTATTATGACATGGGCATTATTTCTCTGGCTTAGTCTGATATACTCTTCTTGCAGTCCATGTTGTCAATAGGATACTGATTTGGGGAGCATAAGGAGGGAGCTCTTCTACTGTGACCTCAGAAAACTGACATGCCCAGTCTCCAGTTGCTGGTGGAGGGAGATAACCCACACATTCTGGACTGGAGGGACTCCAGGAAAGATAACACAGGTACACTACCAAAAAACTGCCTCCAGTTTTGCAACTGATTCCTATAGATTTTGAGGTGCTGAATCCAGGAAAAATAGCCAAAATGTTCCTTCACGTCACGTTTTCTTGCAAAATTAGATTTCTTACCCATATAAGGAATGTTCACATAATTTCTTTTTAGCCGACTGCAGTTTATTTTCTTGGCCCAAAATAGAGGTTGTAATGGTTAACTAACTAGAAACACTCCCTCATGATATTTTAGAGTGTTTTGTATTCATTTTATACATTAACAGGACAATTGGGAGGCGGGGGGCTAAGTCCAGTACTCGCGCTGGCGCATGTTCTTTCCTGTTCGCCTCGCCTCGTTCGCGCGCTCAAACACGGTGGTTGCGACATGAACGTTCCTGTCAAATTTCAGTTTCTTGCAAGTTCATTATTACCTTTTGTTTGCTCAGTCGTAATCCAGCTTTATTCCGAAGTGGTTCACTACAGTTGTAGTTTGCAGTGCTGTGTATTTGTGATGGCTCACAGAGCCAGAGGTTGTGTCAACTCTCCGGACAGTTTTTGTTTTATTTGTGGGGAATATACCGTGAAAAAGCGGCAGAGGAACATTTCTGCATTTATTAAAAAAGTATATTTCGCCTATTTCGGTTTGAAGTTAGGCGATCAAGACAAACCGTGGGCTCCTCACAAAGTGTGCAAGACATGTGAGGAAGATCTACGCTTATGGATGAAAGGTAAAAAACAAGCATTTCGTTTCGGAATACCTATGATGTGGCGTGAACAAAGAGACCACAGCAGTGACTGCTATTTTTGCTCTTGCATTGTGAAGGGATACAACTTAAAAAATAAGAACGTAATAAGTTACCCCAACCTTCCCTCAGCAATTAGGCCTATGCCTCAAGCAACGAAGTACCTGTGCCTGAACCACCAAAATCTTTGGATCATATTTGTGTGGACGGTTCTGATCATGATGAGACTCATCAGATGGCTTTTCCCGATGAGTCCAGTACTTCCGAGTTTGAAACTGAACCAGATCCGAAACCTGAACTTTTCTCTCAAGCTGAATTGAATGATTTAGTCCGGGATTTAGGACTCCCAAAAGATGCTGCCCAACTGCTAGGTTCTCGGCTTAAACAGAAAAATCTATTGTCACCAGGAACAGCTTTTTATTGGTACCGCAACCGCGAGACACAATTTTTGAAGTATTTCAGCAAAGAGGAAGATTTGGTATTTTGCAACGATATATACGGAGTGATGGAAAAGTTTAAACTCAAGTATGATCCTGCTGAATGGCGGCTGTTCATTGATTCGTCAAAAGACAGCATAAAAGGTGTTCTTCTTCATAATGGCAACACATTCGCTTCAGTTCCTGTTGCTCACTCTGTTATTCTTCAAGAAAAATACGAGAATTTGGCCCTGATTCTTCAGAAGATTCGTTATGATGAGCATAAGTGGATGATTTGTGGAGACTTTAAAATTCTATCCATGCTATTAGGGCAGCAATCCGGTTTCACCAAATATCCCTGCTTCCTTTGCTTGTGGGATAGCCGGGCCCGCGACCTACACTGGGGGAAAAAAGACTGGCCAATTCGGGAGTATTTGAGACCCGGTGAGAAAAATGTTCTTCATGAGAGCTTGGTACCTCATGATAAAATTCTATTACCACCTCTCCACATTAAGTTGGGTCTCATTAAGCAATTCATCAAGTCCCTTCCAAAAGATGGTGAGTGCTTTCGGTACCTTTGCTCAAAGTTCCCCCGACTTTCTAAAGCAAAGCTAAAGGAAGGAGTGTTTGTTGGCCCTGATATAAGGAAACTCATTTCAGATGGAGCATTCGCTGAAACGATGTCTGAGAAGGAAAAAGAAGCCTGGGATTCCTTCAAGGATGTTGTTCTCAAATTCTTGGGGAACAGGCGGGATGAGAACTATAAGGATATTGTTCCCAGGATGCTCAATGCCTTCAAATTACAAGGCTGTAACATGAGCCTGAAAGTCCATTTCTTGCACTCCCATGTGAACTACTTTCCCGAAAACTTGGGGGCGTACAGTGAAGAACAAGGTGAAAGGTTTCACCAGGACATCAAGGACGCAGAGAGAAGGTACCAAGGAAGATGGAACACCACTATGATGGCTGATTTCTGCTGGTTGCTGCTGCGGGAAACCCCAGATGCAAAATACGCCAAGCAGCGCACCAAGAGAAGCATTCGGGGGAAGAAGAAACGGGCCCACCAGGAGATTGATTGACCCAAGAATGACTTTAAAATCTAAACTGTGTTGATAAATATCGTGTTTTTACTAAACTTTGAAATAAAAATTTGCTAGTTATTACCACAGTGTCGGATCTCATTTATTAGAATTTTATTTTCACACCATCGGGTGTTTGTCTTCATGTATTGCAATGGTGCGGTTTGCGTTTTCTATTCTTACATACATACCTGTACAACATTTTTTGCACATTTCTTTGCTTTGCTTTGTGTCTAACCTCGCTCTTATATGCTCAATGTTTGTGCACATGTATGTGGCTGTTTTAAGTGCAGACAATTTTGCTACCATCACAGTGTGTTTTGTTGACATTATTCTTATGTGCTGCCTTGTTACAATTTTCTTTATTCTTATTTGAATAACTACTAAACAATTAGTATAAAGAATTCATCCAAGAAACTTTTATCTCAATCGCACTCAATCTGAAACGTTCACCTCAAACTGCTAACCCAATGTAGCAAAAAATCTGTACGTGATGGAGCAAATTGGTTACCAGATTTGGATTCAGCGCACCAAAAAACGTAAAAATCAATCGAAACATTAGAGGCAGTTTAAAAAAAAATTTTTTTAGTGTACCTGTGTAATGAGTAGGTAAGGTCTAATTTTGCCTTACTGTTGAGGCAGTGGTACCAGTCTTCAGATCCTCCCCAGCCTGCAGGAGAAATATAATCATCAATGATATCCATAGGCTTTACCTCATTTGGGTTGAGTGCAGACCATGTCCCTGAAAACCCAAACGAATTACCTCAGCCAGTTTTAAGACCAGTATGAGGCAGAGGAAAGGCTTTTAAATGAAGAAAAAATTGTCAGCGCAGCGTCAGCCAACTCTGCACAGTCCAGCAGTTCTTCATTCCTTTATACAGGCTCCGTCCAACATCATGAGAGTGCCATAAGAAGGGGGGTTCAGTTTCAGCTGTGATTTCTTGACCAAAAGAGCAGATATCTTCAGCACTGTTGCACAGGCCTGAGCAGGAGCAACCATCTAAACTCCATGGTTCAAAAATGGCTGCAAAGTGCCATTTCAGAAGACTGTAAATCATGGCACCGTTCTAAAACACAAGAAGTAAGACTATTTCTCCAGGAACAAGCAGGAAGTCAGTCCTCACATATAGGTGATGTTGGCACCGACGGAGCCCACGCGGAGCATTTTCCCAGCTTTCAAAGAAAGCCTTTGGGACATGCTACCATGCATGCGTAGTCCCCTTCCCACCCAAGAGTGCCATCTTGCTAGTCTCCTTTTTTTTGTTTACATACCAGTTTCTCTTCCCGCCTGAGCCAGCGCCGTCACTGATGCTGTTCTCGGCTCCTTTTGTCTTTTTTTGATCAAAGCCCACCTCGACTGGGATTTGTGCCCTTTTTTGCCCGGGGGTCATCAACCCCGTCCAGGTGTTCCCCACCATGTTCCCCGGTGGGTTCAAAAAATGTGACCGCTACAGTCAAACAATGTCCGTGACAGACACCCACAACTTCTGCATTCACTCCTTGGGCCCGGACCATGACATCACTTCCTGCAACCTGTGCCAGGCCATGATGCCTAAAATCAGTACAAAGAGGTCAGAGTTGCAGGAAAAACTGTTCCCCAGGTCCAACTTGGCACTAGCCTTCCCGACGCCGAGCTCCAAGACCAGCATGTCCCGTGAGGCCCAAGCGTCCTTGGAGTCCCACAGCAGCGGCTCCTCCGAGAAGACCTCAGAGAAAGAAGAAAAAATCCTCGAACTCTACTGAGGTTACACCGGAGAAACCTGGTAAAATCGTGCAGAGGGACTTGGGCGGCTCCGAGAAGCGTCCTACCAGGGTCCTCAAGAAGGATTCCTTGGCCGGTGGAGACCTTGCAAGGTTCCTCGAGACAGTAGAGTGCCGGCTCCGGGCCCAAAGTCCTCGGTGTCCGCGTCGAGAGCTGCGGAGCCTTCTGGCTTGCAAACCGGAATGGCAGTCTTGCAGCAGAACATCACTGCTATCCTGGCTCTGGAGCAGGCAATGATGGCTGGTTTGTCTGCATCATCTGCCCCGACGACCGGGCTCCCGACTGCGGGGGAGTCCCCGGTTGTCGAGCCGAGCTCCAAGCACCATCAGCCTCAGATAAGTCCTAGGTGCAGGTCAAGGTTCCGGTCCCATTCCTCGGGAATCCATTCCTCCCCAGCCAGTTTCTGCGACTTGGACCCCAGGTCCTCCCGAGACTGACGGCCACTCGGCCCTGGCCTCAACGTGATGAGTCACATGGCCTCAGACTAGTCGTCACTGCTCGACTCCAAATGGAGACTGATGACGAGGTGTCCCCGGAAACCAAGCAGTACTGAGATATTCCCTCAGATCCATCGCCCTCGGCGCCATTCTCCTCCGGAAGATGTGACTTTCTACGACTTTGTCAAAGAAATGGCTAGAGCCCTCTCATGCAAACCAAGGCAGAGGAAGATCCACCCAAGGAGCCTCTCACAATGCCCGTGCAGCCGATCCTCGAGCGGCTGCAACTCAGAATGGGAGACTCCGGCCTCTACCGTGTCTAGAAGGGCCCCAGGTTCCACAAGCCCCAACTCCCACAGAACGTCATGGTAGTCGAGTCTACCATGCAGAAGCTTAAAAGCTAGAAGACCCACTCTTCAGTCCATCCTGGAAGGGATGCTAGAGCCCTCGATGCCCTCGGGGCGCAAGTATTACCAGGGCTCTATGCTGGGTTGTAGGATTCAAGCCTATGAATTGTACATAGGCATGTACCTAAAGGCCCTAACCCAGGAGTTGTCCGGGTTTTCAGCGAGCCTTACCAATAAAGCCCTCCAGTGGTTCCAGACCCTGATCTCTGGGATCAAGGACTGTTCTAAGTTTCTTTCCCGGACGGCCTATGACGGCATTGAGTCAGCGGCTCAGGTAGCGACGACCGGCATCAGCGCCTGATGCCAAGCCTGGCTGCAGTCCTCGGACCTCAAGCAATGGGCTGGCGTGGTGACGTGACAGAGGCTCTCCAAGAAGACCTCGTCCTTTCTCCATAAGAAACCATTGGAGAAAAGGCCCTGTTCCCGTGGAAAAAGGGGCCATTTCAGCAGAGTCACCACTACCAGCCCTTCTTGGGCCAGCAACAGGGTTCTCACCCAAAAATACAAAGCCATGGAGCTCAGAAGGCACAAAAGCCCCAGCTCCCACCCAGCCCTGGGGGAGCTTTTGACTCGGGGGCAGGGCCTCCCCTCTCCCGGGAGACCTTCAATAGCCCACAGGGGGTTGCCTGGCACTTTTCGCCCACAAGTGGGCCCGTGTCGCCTCAGACCAGTGGGTACTGGAGTTAATAAGGGAAGGATACCTCCTCCATCTACAGCAGGTACCACCCAGGTTCTTTCCAGGAGAGCCATTGCAACCTCTCTTTCATCTGACTCTTCTGCTCTAAGAGTTCGCAGGTCTGCTCAGGAACAACGCAGTAGAGCCTGTACCCAAACACCTATGGGGAAAAGGCTTCTACTCCAGATACTTCCTTGTCCCAAAGAGAACTGGTGGCTTCAGGCCCATACTAGATTTGAAAAAGTTAAACAAGTTTCTGGTGAGGGAGAAGTTCAAGATGCTCTCCCTTGGAACACTACTGCCTTGCCTCCACCAGGGAGATTGGCTGTGCTCCTTGGACCTAAAAGATGCATATACTCGCATCCTGATCCACCCCTCCCATAGGCAGTACCTACAGTTTGTGGTGGGAGGAGGGCACTACTAGTACAGGGTGCTACCATTTGGCCTGGCCTCCTCGCCCAGGGTCTTCACCAAATGTCTGACAGTGATAGCCACCTATCTATGCCTATAAGGGGTTTTCATCTTGCCCTACCTGGACGACTGGCTCATCTGGGGCAGTATGGCCTCAGAGGTCAGTCAGGCCACAGAGCATGCAACTCTCCTTCTGCAGTACCTGGGGTTCGTCATCAACTACCCCAAATCCCATCTTTCTCCAGCCCAAAGCCTGGTGTTCATGTTACAGTTCAAGGCTGTCCTTCCAAGAGAAATGGCATAACGCTTCAGACAACTGGCAGGAGAGATACAGCATCGCCAATCAGTGATGGCTCATCTCCTTCTCCGTCTGCTGGACCTTATGGCCTCGACGGTCCATGTCACGCCTTCAGCCCTCTTACACATGCGGACAGCTCAGTGGTGCCTGCGCTCACAGTGGACTCGGTCCATGGGCAGGCTTTTGGGATAGGGTCAGGCATCCGCCAGCTGTCCAAGTCCCTCAGCTAGTGGCAAAACGTGCGCCACCTTCCACGCACCCACCCCACAGAGGACCCTGACCACAAACTCCTCCCTCCTAGATTGGGTTGCACATTGTGGAGACCGCTGCACACAGGGCAGCTAGTCTCAGGAGTCACTCCTACAGATCAATCTCCTGGAGCTCAAGGCAATCTTCTTAGCCCTACAAGCGTTCTGCCACCGCCTGTGATAGCGACCTGTGTTGATCCAGACAGACAACAGGATCATCATGTTTTATATCAAGAAGCAGGGGAGCATGGGTTTGTACTACCTCTGCCAGGAGGCGGTGGTCTTCCTCTCCTTCACAGCTCTAACAGCATGCTTCTGCGGGCAGTGTACCTCCTGGGCCAGGACAACTGCCTAGTGGACAGATTGAACAGAGTCCTTTGTCCATACGAGTGGCGCTTAAACCCCAGAGTAACGAAGCAGCTCTTCCAACTCTGGGGCAGGCCCACGATGGACCTATTATCCATTCAGGACAACACACAGCTACCCTGCTTCTGCTCCCATCAGCCACACCCAGAGAGAGTAGCAGCAGATGCCTTCCTGATCTCGTGGTCCGATGGCCTACTCTATGCATTTCCACCGACCCCTCTCTCTCTCTCTCTCCCCCCCCCCCTCCCTGTTGTCAGGACCCTCTTCAAGGTTCAGAGCGAAACTGCATCAGTTATTCTGATTTGACCACAGGTGGCCCAAGCAACCTTGGTTCCCTCTGCTAATTTCCTTGCTGGTGGCACTCCCAGTCCCTCTGGGCCGAGCCCTGGACCTCCTGTCCCAGGAGGAGGAGGGTTCCCTCCTGCACCCCAATTTGGGGTCGCTGATGCTAATAGCGTAAATGCTGAAAGTTAACGTTGGTCCCTTTGAATCTTCCAGGAGAAGTCAAGGAGGTCCTACTAGCCTCTCGAAAACCCTCCACCAGACGGGCTTATGCCTTTAAGTGGAGAAGGTTCTCCGCCTGGTGTGCGGAAAGGGAGGAGAATCCCTTCATCTGCCATGTGCAACTAGTACTTCAGTACCTACTGCACCTGTCACACACTGGGCTGAAATCTAACTCTGAAGCCAACCCTTGGTCTCCAGGTTCTCCTGTTATCCAAGTCCGCTCTCCACCCTCTGGCGGCAGAGTGGGACCTCATCTTGGTGCTCTCCCAGCTCACCAAAGTGCCATTCGAGCCCCTAGCCACTTGTGGTACCTTTCTTAGAAAGTGGCCTTTCTGATGGCCTTCATGTCCACTTGAAGAGTGAGCGAACTCCAGGACCTGGTGGCAGATCCACCATATACAAGGTTCAACAAGGACAGGGTAGTGCTCCAAATACACCCCAAATTTCTCCCGAAGGTGGTGTCTCCTTTCCAGCTCAACCAAGAGGTGGTCTTCCCCACCTTCTTTCCTCAGCCTCATACTGGCAAGGAGGAACTAGTACTTCATACACTAGATTGCAAAGGGGCCCTGTCCTCCTTCTTACAGCAGACTTTGGCCCATCGAAAAGCTCCTCAGCTTTTCATGTCTTATGACCACAGCAGACTGGGGCTCCCCATGACTAAGTGAACTCTGTCCACTTGGGTGACAGATTGTATTGCCCTCACCTATGAGTGAGCTGGCCTCTCCCTCGAGCACCAGATCACAGCGCATTGCGTCGTGTGAGGGCAATGGCCGCATCAGTGACCAAACTCTGCTCAGTGTGGGTGATGGAAATCTGCAAGGCCGCCACATGGTCTTCCATTCATACGTTCGCAGCTCACTACTGCCTGGAGAGTGAGTCCCGCAGGGACAGTGCCTTTGGCCAGGCAGTACTCCATAATATTCTCGGGGTGTTGGCAACTCCTGCCCTCTGGCCCTTATTTGTTCAGGCTACTGGAGTGGTAGTATCGCTGGACAGGAGGGCCTTGCAGAGTTTCTCAGTGGGGACTCACCTTCTGCAACTCATGGCTACCCGGTTGGTTGCTGTTGGTGCTGTTATGGTTTGGTCCTCTGCAGCCTAGAGCTAGGGAGTCCCATATGTGAAGACTGACTTCCTGCTTGTTCCTGGAGAAAGCATAGATCTCCAGGAACAAGCAGGAATGTATTTATTTTAACATTTCTTATATACCATCTTTCATGATATCAAGGCAGTTTACATTGAACAAACTGAAATTACATTGAACAGGGCATTATAACTTGGAGATAACTATTTTACAGGGAACATGGGCAATGGAGGGTTAAGTGGCTTGCCCCAAGACCACAAGGAGCACCTGTGGGACTAGAAATCCCAGTCCTTCCGGCCCAAGGTTGCTGTCCTCTAGTGGGATTTGAACCCCCGACCTTCCAGCCTGAAGTACCTTGCCCCAACCACTAGGCCACTCCTCCACTTCATAAAGATGTAGTCTTCACATATGGGTGACGTCGGCACTAACGGAGCTTGCATGGGAACGCTCCCCAGTGTCCTATAGGAAAGCTTTTGGGAGCAGGCTTGATACCATGTACCGGTACCGCAGTGTCCCGGTTTCCAGAAGACGCAGTTACCACACCATTCCATGGTTGTGGAATCGGCAGTGTGTCGAATTAAAAGTGCTAAGACACATTCATCTAATCCCCCCCAGGCCGTGAGGCAAGAACTCTCGACACCTTTGGCCGTCGATGCTTCTAGGCCTCCATGCTGTCGGCCAGAATAAGTTCTTACATACTCTACATGGGTATTTTTCTTTGGGAGGTGACTAAAAATTTGGGACTAATGGCTCCTCTTTTCCCAGATGACAAGAGGGCTGATTTCCTGACACTTGTTAAACATTCCCAGAATGTTTTCAAGTTCATGAAAGGGCAACTTTTGATTGTTTCAAGTGTATTAGCAGGACTTCTGCTATTTCCATTGGTGCATGTTGGATTGCTTGGTTACAAGCATCTAATTTAGAACAGTGGGTGCAAGATAAGCTGGGGAATATTCCTTGCATGGGAGAAAACCTCTTTGGCATGATTAGCAAGACAAAGCTGCTCAGCTTGAGTCTGAGAATACCACCCTAAATAGGCTCTCTAGGACCACTGCCAACCCAGCTAAGAAAAAGACTGTTAAGAAGCCCTTTTTCAACAAGAAGAAGAAGAAGTTTAATCCTTCTTACACCCATGCGGTCCACTGTCCGGTCCATGCGTCCCAGAAGGGACAGCAACAAAGGAAGGCTCAGGCCCCCAGAGCTCAAACAGCTCAGCAGACCCAGCCTCCACAAGGTCTTTGACTTCCTGCTAAAGAACTTAGCTATCCTACCCCTGGAAATTCCAGAGCCAGTCAACATCCCAGGCAGACTGTGCTACTTTGCCAAAAGATAGCACCAGATAACATCAGAACATTGGACTCTCTCCATAGTGATAGAGGGCTACAAACTTCACTTCCAAAGTATGCCCCCTCCCTCCACTCCAAGAGAGTTCATCTCCCGGCCCCCTCTTACCACTCTCTTGTGCCAGGAGATCACCACCCTTCTCACTCAGGGTGCGATAAAGGAAGTGCCACTTTCCCAACAAGGCCTGGGCTTCTACTCTCCCTACTTCCGTATACCAAAGAAAACAGGAGGATACAGGCCCATTCTGGACCTTCGAGAATTAAACAAGTATCTGCTCCGAGAAAAATTCAAAATGATTTCTCTTGGAACCACTTCTCCCTTACATCCAGAGTCAGGATTGGCTATGTTCTCTAGACCTAAAGGATGCATATACACACATCCTTATCCACAAAGAACACAGGAGGATTCTTCGGATCCTCTTTCAGGGAAGACATTACCAGTACAGGGTTCTACCCTTTGGCCTGGCTTCTGCCACAAGAGTCTTCACAAAATTCATGGCAATCGTAGCAGCATTTCTAAGAACTCTAGGGATATTTGTCTTCCCCTACTTAAACGACTGGCTCATCCGAGCGTCGTCCGCTCCAGAGGCCTGCTCTGCTCTCTCCCGCACAATGCAGGTTCTTCAACATTTGGGGTTTGTAATAAATATTCCAAAATCCCAACTCACCCCTTCTCAAACTTTAGAGTTCATAGGGGCTCTTCTGCCACAGATACGTTGTGCTCAAATAGTTCAACTGGCTTCTCAAGCAGCTATGAAAACCTCCCTAACTGCTCGAGAAATGCTTCAGTTGCTCAATCATATGGCTTACACTATCCATGTGGTTCTCTATGCTCGTCTACACATGCGTGCAGCTCAGTGGACTCTAGCTTCGCAGTGGACTCGGGCATCAGGTCGTCTGGGGGACAAAATCAGGAGCTCTGCATGCCTCATTTCGTCCCTCCAATGGTGGCAATCACCAAAAAACCTACTCGTAGGGTCACCTTTTCAGAAGCCACAATACTAGTCCACCCTACGTCGGATGTGTTCAAATTGGGTTGGGGAGCTCATCTGGACAATTTCTCCACTCAGGGTCTTTGGACTCAGCAGGAGGCTCAGCTTCACATAAACCTGCTAGAACTCCGAGCCATCTTCAATGCTCTGAGTTTTCCAGGGCTACCTTCCGCTCCAAAACAGTTCTAGTCCAGATGGACAATCAGGTTGCCATGTTCTATGTGAACAAACAGGGTGGAACAGGTTCTTAGGCATTGTGCAATGAAGCCCTACGCCTATGGTCCTTTGCCATTTGCCTTCAGATACACCTACTAGCGGTGTATCTCCCTGGCAAGCAGAATCTCCTGGCAGACAAACTCAGCCGAGTACTACTGCCACATGAATGGTCTCCATTCAGAGCAAATTTCTCAAATCTTTCAAATCTGGGGAACCCCAGATATAAATCTGTTTGCAAGTCCTCAGAATGACAAATTTCCCCGCTTCTGTTCCAGAATTCCTGCTCAGAACAGTCAGGCGATGGATGCTTTCCACCTCCATTGGGGTCAGGACTTCCTATATGCCTACCCACCCATTCCCCTCATTCCCAAGACTGTTCAAGCTTCAGAGAGACAGGGGCCATATGATCCTCATAGCCCCACGCTGGCCACGACAGATGTGGTATCCACTGCTTCTACGTCTCTCTCAAGCCAAACCTCTGGAGTTGGGATGTGCTCCAGATCTTCTATCCCAGGAGAATGGGACACTTCTGCACCCGAATCCTCAGTCTTTGCACCTGATAGTATGGCTGTTGAGAACTTAGAACTCCAGGAAGTCAACCTCTCTCAACAGGTTAAAGATAATTCTTCTGGCCTCTAGGAAGCCTTCCACAAGGCGTGCTTATCTTTTTAAATGGAGAAGGTTCTCAATTTGGTGTTCAAAAAAAGGATCTTAATTCTATTTCTGTTCCAGTAGAGGCGTTACTTTAGTATCTCCTCCATCTTTCATCCTCTGGACTTAAAACGAATTCAGTAAGAGTTCACCTCAGTGACATCACGGCTTTTCACATGCCCTTTGATGGACAACCTATCTCCTCTCAGCTGCTTGTAGCGTGTTTTATGAGAGGTCTACTCTTAACTAAGCCTCCCATTAAGCCACCACCTGTGGCTTGGGATCTCAATCTTGTCCTTGGACAGCTCATGAAGCCGCCCTTCGAACCCCTAGCCACTACATCCCTGAAGTTTCTTTCTTGGAAAATAATCTTCCTAATTGCCCTCACTTCTGCAAGACACATCAGTGAGCTCAATGCTTTAGTGGCTGACCCGCCTTATACATGGTTCCATCATGATAAGGTAGTCCTTAGGACTCATCCCCACTTTATGCCGAAGGTGGTTTCGCCTTTTCATTTGAACCAGTCGGTTTACCTGCCTGTTTTCTTACCTAGGCCTCATGCCTCTAGTGCAGAAAGAAATCTACATACTCTGGATTGCAAGCGTGCTTTGACCTTTTATCTTCAGAGAATTAGGCAGCACAAAAAGGCTTCACAGCTTTTTGTTGCCTTTGATTCCAGTCACCTCGGTCTACCAGTTTCTAAGAGAACACTCTCCAAGTGGATTGCAGACTGTATCTCTTTTACCTATGAGTGTAAAGGACTTTCTCTCGAGGTCATGTCACAGCCCACAATGTGCGAGCAATGGCTGCCTCTATGGCACATCTACGCTTGGTGGCGATTGATGAAATCTGCAAAGCAGCAACCTGGTCCTCTGTCCACACCTTTGCGGGACATTATTGCTTGGACAAGGACTCCCATCGGGATGCCTCGTTTGGCCAGGCTGTTCTCCAGCATCTCTTTCAGACTTAGAACAACTCCTACCCCCCTTCCCGGGTTTCGATACCAGATATCCTTGGGAGGAAACATTTTCCACTCAGCTTGTGTTTCACTGCTCTATCTGCGGTCATCTCCCTGGCATCTCCAAGCTAGGGAGTCCCATATGTGAAGACTACATTCCTGCTTGTTCCTGGAGATAGCATAGTTACTCCCTGTAACAGGTGATCTCTGGGAACAGCAGGAATTGAGCCTTCACAGCCCAGCATCCTCCCCTAGGAGTTGTATTTCTCTTTCTCTCTCACCTTCTCTCCTTTTATCTCAGCTACAAACCCAACTGAGGAGGGAGAGTTGTAAAGGTGGGAAGGCAGCAGTGCAGGCGCAGTGGGATGCTCCCAAAAGCTTTCCTATAGGATGCTGGGGAGTGTTCCTGCTCGGGCTCCATCGGTGCCGACATCACCCATATGTGAAGACTCAATTCCTGTTGTTCCCGGAGATCACTTGATCTCCAGGAACAAGCAGGAATGTAGTCTTTACATATGAGTATCGTCAGTACCGACGGAACCTGCGCGGGAACGTTCCCCAGTGTCCAATAGGAAAGCTTTTGGGAGCATCCCACAGCACCTGCGTGCTGCCTTCCCGCCTTCAGGTATCATACTTAGAACAATGGGTGCAAGATAAACTGGGAAATATTCCTTGCACAGGAGAAAATCTCTTTGGCAAGGATTGGCAAGACAAGGCTGATGAGATTGAATCTGAAAATACTACCTTGAACAGCCTATCAGTCTACAGCCAACCCAGCAAAGAAAAAGTCAGTCAAGAAACCCGTTTTCAACAAGAAAAAGAGGTTTTACCCATCTTACACCCATCAGGGCCACTGTCCAGTTCAAAGGGGCAGCAACAGACCAGACAGCAGAGGAAGCCACAAGTTCCTAGAGCTCAACCAGCTCAACAGACTCAGCCTCCTCAGGGGCTTTGACTCCTCCTAGAGAACTTAGTCGTTCTGCCCCTGAAAGGTCCAGAACCCCTTACCATCCCGGGCAGATTATGCCATTTTGCCAGAAGATGGCAATAAATAACTTCAGAAAACTGGACCCTGTCCATTGTACGAGAGGGGTACAGACTTCATTTTCACAGCATGCCCCCTCCTACAGTCATAAGACAGTTCAATTCTCAGGTCCCTGCCACCAATCTCTTGAGTCAGGAGGTCACATCACTTCTTGCTCAGGGAGCAATCGAAGAGGTACCCATATCCCAACAGGGTACGGGGTTCTACTCCCCCTACTTTCTCATCCCAAAGAAAACAGGGGGACACAGGCCTATTCTGGACCTCAGAGAATTAAACAAGTATTTGTTCTGGGAAAAATTCAAGATGATCTCCCTTGGAACAGTCCTGCCATACCTTCAGAGTCAGGACTGGCTATGTTCTCTAGATCTAAAGGATGCATATGCGCATATTCTCATCCATTCAGATCACAGAAAATTCCTTCGATTCCTTTTCCAAGGAAGACACTTCCAATGCATGGCAGTAATAGCAGCATTCCTGAGAACTCTAGGAATATTAGTCTTCCTCTACTTAGATGACTGGCTCATTCGAGCATCAACAGCTCCAGAAGCCAGTTTCGCTCTTCTCGCACTATGTGAATCTTCCGGTATTTGGGACTAGTCATAAACCTCCTAAAATCTTATCTCACCCCTTCTCAGTCTCTAGAATTCATAGGGGCTTGTCTAGACACAAGGCAGTCAAGGGCTTTCCTGCCACAGCCACGTTGTCTTCGTATAGTACAGCTGGCCTCCCAAGCAGCTATGAAAGTCTTCCTGACTGCTCGGGAGATGCTTCAGCTTCTTGGGCATATGGCATCCACTGTCCATGTGGTTCCCTAGGCTCGCCTTCATATGCGAACAGCCCAGGTGACCCTATCCTCTCAGTGGACACAGGCCTTGGGTCGGCTAACGGACAAAATCAGAAACTCCACACGTCTCATTTTGTCCCTGCAATGGTGGCAGTCACTGGAAAACCTTCTCGTGGGCTCTCCTTTCCAGCAGCCTCTATGCCAAACCACCCTAACAACAGATGCGTCCAAATTGGGTTGGGGGGCTCACTTGCATGATCTATCAACTCAGGGTCTCTGTACCCCACAGGAGGCTTGTCTTCATATAAACCACCTAGAATTCAGAGCCATTTTCCATGCTGTACGAGTTTTTCAGGCCCATCTCAGCTACAAGATGGTTCTGGTCCAGACCGACAATCAAGTAGCCATGTTCTATGTGAACAAGCAGGGCGGAATAGGCTCTCTCTCGTTATGCAACAAAGCTTTGTGACTGTGGGCCCTCGCCAGAGAGCTTCAAATCCACCTTCTAGTGGTATATCTTCCGGGCATTCAAAATCTTTGGGCAGACAAACTCAGTCGAATACTGCTGCCACATGAATGGTCTCTGCACTCAGACCAGCTTGCTCGAGTGTTTCGAATCTGGGGAACGCCAGATATAGGCCTCTTTGCAAGTCCATAGAATGCCGAACTTCCCCGATTCTGTTCCAGAATTCCGGCTCAAAACTGTCAGGCAAGGGATGCTTTCCTCCTCCACTGGGGTCTGGACTTCCTCTATGCCTTCCCACCCATTCCCCTCATTCCCAAAACTTTGTTCAAGCTTCAGAGAGACAGAGGTCCTATGATACTCATAGCTCCACGTTAGCCATGACAGACGTGGTATCCTCTGCTTCTGCGTCTCTCTCTCAAGCCACACCTCTGGAGTTGGGATGTGCTCCAGATCTTCTTTCCCAGGAGAACGGGACGCTATTACACCCGAATCCCCAGTCCCTGCACCTCAGGGCCTGGTTACTGAAAGCCTAGGACTCCCGGATATCAACCTGGCTCAACAGGTAAAGGATATCCTTGTGGCTTCCAGGAAGCCTTCCACAAGGCGATCCTACGCTTTTAAGTAGAAGAGATTCTCTGTATGGTGTTCTCAAAGGGAGCTTTACCCCCCCATACAGTGCCTGTGGAATCGCTTCTGGAGTCTCCTCCATTTATCAGATTCTGGTCTTAAAACCAATTCAGTAAGGGTCCATCTTAGTGCCATTGCTGCTTTTCGCAAACCTCTGGATGGACAACTTATTTCCTCTCATCCACTCGTAGCGAGATTTATGAGAGGTCTACTCTTAACAAAACCTCCCATTAAGCCACCGCCGGTGGCATGGGATCTAAATCTTGTTCTCGGGCAGCTCATGAAACCGCCCTTTGAGCCCTTAGCCACTACAGCCCTAAAATTTCTTTCATGGAAGGTCATCTTCCTAGTTGCCCTCACTTTTGCAAGACGCATCAGTGAGTTACAGGCCTTAGTGGTGGATCCTCCTAATACAAGATTTCACCATGATAAGGTAGTTCTTAGGACTCATTCCCACTTTATGCCAAAGGTGGTTCGCCTTTTCATTTAAACCAAGCGGTTTACCTTCCTGTATTCTTCCCTAGGCCTCATGTCTCTAATGCAGAAAGGAACCTTCATACTTTAGATTGTAAAAGAGCTTTGGCTTTTTATCTTCAAAGAACTAAGCAACATAGAAAATCTTCTCAGCTTGTTGTTGCTTTTGATTCTAGTCATTTGGGACTTCCAGTTTCCAAAAGAACTCTCTCTAGATAGATTTCAAATTGCATATCCTTTGCATTTGAAAGTAATGGACTTTCTCTCGAAGGCCATGTCACAGCTCACAATGTGAGAGCAATGGCAGCCTCAATGGCTAATCTTCGTTCTGTGTCCATTGATGACATCTGTAAAGCAGCCACTTGGGCTTCGGTACACACCTTTACAGCCCACTGTTGCTTAGACAAGGACTCCCGTCGGGATGCCTCATTTGGCCAGGCTGTGCTCCAGCATCTCTTTCAGACTTAGTACAACCCCTACCTGCCGTCCCGGGTTTTGATGCCAGAGATCCATGGGAGGAAACATGACCCATCTCACCTTGGGTTCGCAGCTTGCTGGGGTCATCCCCCTGGCATCTCTCAGCTGGGGAGTCCCCATATGTGAAGACTACATTCCTGCTTGTTCCTGGAGATAGCGTAGTTACTCATCTGTAACAGGTGATCTCCAGGAACAGCAGGAATAAATCTTCACAACCCACCCACCTCCCCTGGGAGTTGTCTCTATCTCTCTCTCTCTCTTTGTCTTCTTCTCTCCTTTGGTCTCAGCTATAAACTCAACTGAAGAGGGAGAGTTGGAAAGGCAGGAAGACAGCACGCAGGCGCTGTGGGATGCTCCCAAAAGCTTTCCTATTGGACGCTTGGGAGCGTTCCCGTGCATGCTCCATCAGTACCGACGATACCCATATGTGAAGACTTATACCTGCTGTTCCCGGAGATCACCTGTTACAGGTGAGTAACTATGCTTTACAGATGAGTAACTATGCTTTACTCACCTGTAACAGGTGTTCTCCAAGGACAGCAGGAATCAGTCCTCATAACCCTCCCTCCTACCCTGGGAGTTGCCTCTCTACCTTCTTTTATTTACTACTGTCCTAGCTATCTCATCTGACTGAGCAAAATGGCACTTTTTGGCGGGAAGGGGACCACGCATGCATGATAGCGTGTCCTCAAAGGCTTTCTTTGAAAGCTGGGGAAATGCTCCGCGTGGACTCTGTCTGCACCGATGTCACCCATATATATGTGAGGACTGATTCCTGCTGTCCCTGAAGAACACCTGTTACAAGTGAGTAACTATGCTTTCAGCACCATCATATGAACATAAACTGCTTTGCAATTCTAGTGCAGAGAAAGCTCTGATGCCATCTGGCACAGGCCCTTTTCAGCTCATAGTAGCAAATCTAATTGTATAGCAGACCATTTTGCCCACACAGAACCTGTGTAGATGATATCTTCCTCTTTCTCTCCCATATATGCACAAGGCTCTGTATTCTCTGAGCCAGAAACTTCAAAAGCTCATTCTTTGAAAAAGCTGCTAACCTCAATCCCATATCTTGTTACCGTGACAATGAATTTTCCTCCTCATTTTCTTTGTTTTTACTGTCTACACCAACAAGGAGCAGAGAGAGACCATGGAAAAACACCCGACAAAAGCTTTTGTAGCTGAAACTTGGCCAAGTCTGGCATTTTTCCATTAAAGAAGCTTCCTACTCCATGGTCTCTCTCCGCTTCTTGTTTGTGCAGTTGATCTTTGTTATTGAAGTTGTTACCTTCTGTACATCTTCTATTCCTTGCTTTTAACAGAACATCTTTCATTTTTGCAGTAAATTTTCAATGACTTTGTGAAGGGCTACCTCGAGGATATTCTTGGTGTAGAGTGGAGTCATACTGTATACTAGACTTTTCAATCCACAGAGGTTTCTCTTGTGCAAGGACAGCCACAGTCTTCTCAGGATCCAGTAGATTTTTCTCTTTTCCCCCATCAGATTCTGAGTTGCAGAAAGGACACTCGTTACCACCTCCTCCTTCACAGTGAGATCATTCTCAGACTGTTCTGGAGACTAGAGATCTGCAGAACATAAGAACATAAGATATGCCATACTGGGTCAGACCAAGGTCCATCAAGCCCAGTATCCTGTTTCCAGCAGTGGCCAATCTAGGTCATACGTACCTAGCAGTTTCCCCAAAAGACACAGGTTCCACAATGCTTGTATTGGGTCAAGCATTGATATCCTGGGTCCCTTCTTAATAATGGTTTATGGACTTTTCCTCCAGGAACTTGTCCAAACCTTTTTTTAAATCCAGCTACACTAACAGCCTTTACTACATCCTCCGGTAACAAATTCCAGAGTTTGATTACACGTTGAGTGAAAAAATATTTTCTTTTATTATTAAATAGTTTACCCTGTAGCTTCATTGCATGTCCCCATGTCTTTCTATATTCTGATAACGTGAACAATCGATCTACGTTTACCCGTTCCACTCCGTTCATTAATTTATAGACTTCTATCATATCTCCCCCTCAGCTGTCTCTTTTCCAGGTTAAAGAGCCCTAACCTTTTTAGCCTTTCTTCATAGGCAATTCCTTCCCTGATAGGGAAGAAATAGTCACAGGAATCCATCCCCTTCTCCTACAAATAACTTGTTTTATGAGGCATCTGTCTTATACTAGATTTGTGCAAGTTACCAAGAAAGGCTCCTTTCTCACTCTAGTGGAAGGTGAACCCTATAGTTGATGTCTGGTCTTTTGAAAATTATAGAATTGCTTACCTGTAGTAAGGCTTTCCATAGCTAATAGGGATATGCAGCCACAATTTTCCTTTCTTCCAGTCCCCCATCCGGTTTGGGAATAGCTGTTGGACAGAGGCACTGTCAGGGAGTGTGATAACCGACATGCCTACTCAAACAGTGGACTAATGAAAGAGAAAAGAAACTGAAACATGGATCTGAGCTTCATGACTGCACCGTGAAGATCTGTCTGGAGGATGTTACCCAGCAAGTTTGGCTGCATTTCCCCTTTGTCTACTGAGAACCCCCATTAAAATAAGCAACTCTATTTTCTCCCCTGCTTTAGGTATCTCAGGAACATTAGTGACATTCAATTGTTTTGGTACAATAATTTTATTTAGAAAAGCTGAAATCGAGAAAACTGATGATAGTAGCTGTCTGTTGAGCAATACTATGCCACTGTGAGAGGCTCTGCTCTGTTGACTGCCAGACTCCATGTTGCCATATGTCATTTGTTTATCTCGACTATTTCATTCTAAGACAAATGCAGTGCTGTTTGTTTAGGCGTTTAAAAAAACAGATCTGAATATACCCTCAAAATAGAGAGGATGGAACTATTTACAGAGGGTTTTTTGGGTCCTAGTCAAATTTTCGTTCCCTTTCAAGTTTATCTGTGTTGATGAGGACTTCAGTTGTTCCTCCCCCTACCCCTGATCTGGGGTTTAATACAGCTGAACAGTCATTTAGGAAATATTGTTTGGTAGCAGCATGCTTCTGTTAATGTGGTGGTCTCTCTTTCTATAGAGATTGCTGACCTTATATTACTACCCAAAGACTGACTAATTTACTCCTTAAAGACCTTCATTGCAAAGCATTGAAAGCTATTATAGGGAGTTACTTTGCACTTAATGACACTGGCAAGATCTTCTGGCTACTATTTGATATGCCTTTAAAAGTTTGATTAGGGCCTGTAAATTGCCTAGCCATAGCCAGGAGAAAGGAGACGCAGCTTGCCAATGATATCCACTTCAATGCCAGGAGGACATGGAGGGAGGTGGGAAGCACTTTCCTCTGGTGCGCCTGGCATCTCCCAGAATCAATGGCTATCTGTGGGAATGTTTCTCAATGGCTATGCAGAGTAAGACGGCCACAGTAGCAGTTCTTACCAACCCCCAACATCTTGTCCCCCATACTGGAGAGACTTTGTACTGTGCTAAATCTAGCACAAGAGGATAGAGAGGGAGGAGATGTGTGGAGAGCGAGACAGAGCTAAAAGGTTGCTGGGGTCAGAGTAAGGAAGATGATCTGGGTCAGTGTTTCTCAACCAAGTCCTTAAGGATAGGCCAGCCAACCTGCTTTTTAGGACATGCACAGTAAATGTGCAGTAGATAAATGGCATATTGTGAAGGCAGTGCATATAGATAGCTCAGGTACAGTTGTTGGTGGATTGGGTTGAGAAACAGTGATCTAGGTCATGGTGCTGTTGCGGGGAAGGAAAATGTCTGGGGCTCAGCATTGGAGAATTGTTGGTAGCTGGAAGGGAGTTAAAATCTAGGTGAAAAAATAAATAGGACATAACTTAATGTTTGCTGGGCCAAAAATTGCCACTTTTGCCCAGTGTGCCTTGCATGTAGGTAGGTGGTTCTCTTCCTGTTTCTTTCACTTTACCTTGTACTTGTATGGAAGGTATATGATGCCTATATGGTGATCTGTAGCACTCTCAAATGTAACGGTATCCTTAATCCCACCTCCTGCTAGTCTCAGGGTGAGCAAGTCTGTAAAATTGAATTATTTTTTAGCTAACGAGGTTAAACCTGAAATGTTATTCCTTGGCTTATATAGTGGTAACCAAACTTATTGCTGAAAGAATTCTACCAACAAAAATGCAGGGCCAGAAGTAAAAAGAACAATAACTCCTATTTGGAAAAAGTGAATTTAAGGAAAAAGTACAATCATTGCATGCAGAGGTATCCCCTGATAGGCATACATCTAAAAGGATTAAGATCATCAAAGATACTGAGGAAGATCCAAAACATTAAACCGAAACATGCTGGATTAACAGAAGAAGACCTTAAATTGATATGCTCCAATAATAAATTTAAAGTAGCAGCAGAAATGCAAAACTTGTGAAGAGAATAGAAAAGAGATATCAAATAAAATTATTTAGAGAAAACAGTTCTACAGGGAATTGGGAAAAAGCATGTATTGTGAAAACTTCTCCAACATAATAAATGACGACAGATAAAGACCAGCATAGTCTATCTCTAGTCTACTCAAAATCAAAGCTGAAACTGAAGAAAACTATACAAATACCTTGCAGAGCACAGTCCATGGTTCCCTTCAGGAGAATTTAGAAAAGACAAACATCAAACCTTATAGAATGGCTTAAAGTAATGACAGAAGAGCTGGAAAGGAGGTTAAAAGGAGCGCCAAACTGGAAGAGCCTTGGCCCAAATGGAGTGACCAACTTTTGGTTCAAGTAGTTAACATCTCTCCACCAAGAACTGGAATGCTGCAAAAATCAATTGGTCAAGCAACCAGACTTAGCATCACAATGGCTTATAACAAGAAGAGTTCTCCTTCCAAAGGGGGGAATACTGATAATGTTTCCAAAAATTACAGACCCATAACTTGGCTACCTAAAATTTATAAGCTGTCCACCTCAGTAGATGCAGACAAATTGGAATGCTAAAAAGATGCTCAAGGATCCATGTTGAGTGATGCTGAGAAGATCAAGAAGGTGGAAAGAATACACAGCCATTATGCCATAAACAGCTGTTTCAAGTTGTACCTTATGATCAGGAGTTGTTGGTGATGAAAAGTCAGGAGCTGTTGGTGATGAAAAGTCGAAGCAGCATTGAAAGCATTATCAAAGAACAAAGCACCAGGCATTGATAGCATTCCCATTGAAGTATTACAGCAATCGGATGCAGCTGTTACAATATTTACAGGGCCCTGCCAGGAAATTTGGAAGACTGCATCAACTGACTGGAAAAGACCTGTGTTCATACCAATACTGAAGAAAGGTGATCCGACTGAAATTGTCACATGATCACTATGATCCCATGCCAACAAGGTTCTACTCAAGATCATTCAGTGGAGACTACAACCACAGCTGGAAGGAGACCTGCCTGAAATGCAAGCAGGGTTCATGAAAGGGCGAAGAACAAGATAGATCATTGTGAATGTGAGACGAATCCTTGAAAAGACAAAGGAATACCAAAAGAATTTATATGTTTTATTGACTACAGCAAGGCCTCTAATTGTATAAATCATGAAAAACGCTGGACCACCTTAAGAAGCGTGGGTATATCAGAACACCTGATCGTTCTCATGCACAGCCTTTACATTGATCAAGAAGCAACTGTTCAAACAGAACAAGAAGAAATGTAATGTTTTAAAATCAGCAAAGATATATGACAAAGCTGCATACTTTCTCCATGCCTATTTAATTTATATGCAGAAGAAATCATCAGAAGAGCAGGACTGTATGAAGACCTGTGGTAGACGACTCGACAGCATTTACTGTACTGATGATACCACGTTACTAACTGAAAGTGAAGACTATCAGAAACATCTGCTTATCAAGATCAAGCAAAATAGTCTTAAAGTGGGTCTGCACAACTGTCTGACAGAGGAGAACTGACAATTCTCAGCTTCTTCATAGGGAAGCTAGAAAGTCCTCTCTCAATGGCACATGTAACTCTTCCCCACCCCCCTACTTTGGGGTAATAGATTGATCTCTGCTCTCTGAAAGAAGCATGGCAATGTTTTCTCTCTAGCTACTACTCTGTTGCTTGAGAAGGTCAGCAGTTGCTTGGTCACTTCTTAGAGCAGGAATGCTCAAACTATGGCCCACTGGCACCAAATTTTGTCCCTCAAACTATGGCTCATGGAACACCTACCCATCGTTTGAGTTTCCAACATCATCAACCAGGGCCCTGAATGTCAGCTCTTAAAGATGCACAAACATTGGTTCACCATTGAAAGAAGCCATGCAGGTCTCTGACTGATGACACTGATGTTTGCTGCACTTGTATATTCCTGTTCCCCTCCTCTTTCCTTATTTGTTTGCTGTATCATGGCAGTTCTGAGCAATAGCTGGAGCATGTGAATAACCAGCTGTTCAAGGAACCAGTTTTGATGGGGGGAAGAGAGAAGGCACTCCTCAACCCACAACAGCCCCTCAACGCTCTCATAGCTTTCAGTATAGTCCCCAGCTAATAAAATGTTTACCAATCCTGGTTTTAGAGTAACAACTCTCCTGCTTAGTTACTATGAGGTGGGTTCCTGAAGCCACTTTGTCTTTAGCTAGTGGAGGAAGGGAAGGCTAGAACTTGAGTCAGGAATTGCGTTGAGATCTCACATATCTCAAGCACTGCAGGGAAGGAGTAGAGGAGTAGCCTAAGGGTTAAAGCAATGAGCTAAGAACCAGGATTCAATTCCCACTGAAGTTGCTTGTGGCCTTGTTCGGTTTAATTAAGCCTGAGGTACAAACTAAGATTGTAAGCCCTTTAGGGCAGGAAAGTTTCTACTGTACCTGAATGTAACTCACCTTGAGCTCATACTGAAAAAGGCATGAGCAAAGTCCACATCCCTTCTATGGAGTGGCCAAATGCCTGCTGTAGTGCAACCCCCTGGCCTTCCATTTCATGGTTGCAGTTCTGCTGTCCTCCTCCTCCCCATTACACCGCACATATGGCCTGCCTTCTACCCTCTCGTCTGACTACCACTTGTACTCTGTCTTTGTTCTTTGCCGTTACTTCCACATTATTCAGTCCTCCTCACCTCTCCTGGGCTTTGATGTTTTTTGATTTTCTTTTTCTCTTTTTTTCAGGCAATAAAAGAAACACAGTCAACTAAAAGGAAATCCTCGTCCAAAGAAAACTGTAAACCTGAGAAACTGCTTCCAGCTACAAGCAAAGAGAAATCTAAGGTAAGCAGTCTTCATGGCTTTCCCAGATTCTAGGAAAGCTAGACTCATAGTGAGCCCTCCACCCCTCCCAAATGATTGCACCCTGACACCCTGATAAGACTCAAACTGACTACAACAAATATCGCAGCTCCTTTTACATTTTACTATGTGCTTTCATTTTATTTGTAGCTTATCGTCCTGTTCCTCTCTGTCTACCTCCACAATCCCCCCTTTCCACCTCCCCCATCCTCTAAGAAACCAGCTTTCATGTTTCCTTCCTCATCACTGTTGACAAAGTCTACTCCAAGGTAAACAAACTCTGCAGCATCAGTCAATCACCCAGTCTACCATAAATAAAATGAGAATCAAAACCGAAGAGGTTACCTTGAAAAAGCTACAGTCTGAACCCATAAACCTGCAGCTAAGCAGGAAAGGACGCCAACACATGCGCTTATCAACTAAGGGGGCGGAGTCAACCGTACGGCAGGAATGAAGCTGAAGACCAGAAACCAGTCAAACTAAACAGATACAAAACTCAAAAAGGGAACATGTACATATATATTAAATTATGTAAACCGCTATGAAACAAACAAAACAATGTAATGAACAATTTCAAAAAGATATATACAGAACTAGATCGCCGGGCCGATACGAACCCCATGAAGCAAGGCTAACGAAGATAAACCGTATGAAAATATCAATACATTAAATAAATATGTGATTTTAGTAGGAGGCATCCTCTGGTTGGATATCTATGTCCTGTCCACCAGTACTTTTTATCAATACCCTTGAGATTTTAATTATTTATTTATTTATTTAATGTATTGATATTTTCATACAGTTTATCTTCGTTAGCCTTGCTTCATGGGGTTCAGCTTCATTCCCGCCGTACGGTTGACTCCGCCCCCTTTCTTAGTTGATAAGCGCATGTGTTGGCGTCCTTTCCTGCTTAGCTGCAGGTTTATGGGTTCAGACTAGCTTTTTCAAGGTAACCTCTTCGGTTTTGATTCTCATTTTATTTATGGTTTACTCTCATGGTCACCTTTTGTTTTGTATGATTTTAGTGAAACGGTTGCTTTTTATCACATGACACAGTTACATTGTAGCTTTGGGTTTATTTATTCATATGCCGTAGTGTTCGGTGTCGTTCTCATTACAAGCAGCATTTTTCTCTTTTATTGAGATTCTTCTAAAACATCGACAGACTTAATGTTACACTTTACATGGGGCTATTTTCAGTTTGGTCTGGCCTTTTCATACTTCGGATTGTCTTTGAAAGTTGCTTCTATCGTGGGTGTAGATGGCAGCTCCCATACTTTCCCCTATATGTTTTTATTGTTTTTCTCTAAGTTGGGACCACATGTCCTTTATTTTTGGACTAAAACTAAAACGCAATAGGTTATTTTCTGGGTTATATGCAGTATTACTATTTTTATTTTTTGGTATACCGCGATCTCGCGTTTAAAACATCACCTCTAATGGTACTATGATACTTCCTTATGCCCATACACTTTTAATTGATCTCTCCCATTGTTCAACACAAGTTTTTAATGTCAAATTTATATGGATATAATATGTTATGGTAATTTACAATTAGCATTTTTTTCAGCCACTTCTTATGACATTGTTTTCCTGACTCACTCCTGCTTCTTTTAGGAATATCTATTTCCTGTATTAGTAGTTTGCTAGGTTTAGTTTCATTGACAGTTTTAAGCTCCATTATGACCTGTCCGTTTCCTCCTCGCTCGCTTTGTTCCACCTGCTCATTTAACATATTTATGTGCAATTGTAAGCTACTAATTTTTGGAATATGTTTTTAACTATCCTTTTTGTGTCCTTTTAGTACCAATGTCTATTTAGATTTTCTTACAAAAGCATGCTGTAAGACTTTTTTTTAAGAGCCCTCAACAGAGGTTGGTAAATTAATTAATTTATTTACATGTGTTTATATGATCTTATGATGTCTTTAGCTCCTGAGCACTTTTGGTGTTTTTTATTTATTTTATTACTTTGTTTGCATATTGATTGTTTTTAATGTTATTAAGTATTGTTGTATATAATGTTGGTTTGTACGTTTGCTTGTCTGTTCTTTTATGGTTTTAATATTTGTTATTTATGATTTTAGTTTTTATGCCTGGTTAGCCCCTGACGAAGGGTGACGAAACACGGCCTGTGTCGGACAGCCTATGGTTCAATAAAGGACTCTGTCTTTCCATCCATTCACGCTTCAGTTTGGTTCGCTCTTGGTTCTGCGTGATTACTGCTTCTCAGTGTTGTACGGGGTATAGAAGTATTCAGTAAATAGGTGCGTTTTCAAGAGCTTCCTGAAGGTAGAAACGTCTGTGGTGGCTCTCGGGGTGGGGGAGGGGATTCCAGAAAATTGCTTTTCTCCGGGCGTGTACCAGTCCCTTCTTGCCCCCGAGTCTGCTTATCTTGGCGTCACGTATTCTCGGGTTCTTCCCACCACCCTCCCCACCGGTCTAATTTTCATTTGGCCTGGGTTTGCGCCTTTTTCCTGGCCGGGCCAAGTGAGTTCGACTTTGCGGGGGCCGTCTTCCCCATCATGGCCTCGGTCAGTGGTTTCAAGCTATGCAACTTCTGCGCACACATGTCGTGCACGACTGCTGCCTTCGATGCTTTAGGCCGATCATGATCTCTTGGTCTACAGTCTCTGTAAACAGATGACTCACAAGGCCTTTAAGAGCTGTCAGCAGCAGTGTGAGTCCATCTTCCACAAAATTGACTCAGCCCCGGAGTTGTCCTTGGGACCTTGCTCCAAGTCCTTCTCCGTGGTCTTGGATCCTCGTGAGGACCGAGTGGCCTTGGAGCCCCAAGGCCACTGAGCTTCCAGCCAGAGCTCCACCAACGAGGGCCACCAGAAGAGCCGGAAACCCTCAAAGACTATATTGGGAGATGAGTCAGGGGCAGTGAGGAAATACCACAGGCCCAGGACCTGTCACCATTGACGCGAGGCCAAGGATGACGGCTGGGAGAGGCCCTCTGAGTAGCCCTGACAGGAGCCATTGATATAGAGGGATCGGCCTCTGATTCCCGAGGCCATCCTCATCTAGGAATCCCCCTCGACGGAACCAGCGCCGGGCCCAAAGTCCTCGGTGCCCGCGCTAAAGGCTGCGGAGTCATCTGGTCTTGAAGCCAGGATTGGGGGCCTTGGAGCACAGTTTGTTTGCCTTATTGGCCCAGCAGCAGGCTCTGATGCCTGGTTCCTCTGGGTCATCACTCTCAACCATGGGGCCCTCCACGTTGAGGGACTCCCCCGGAGGTTGAGCCGATCCTCAAGCACCACTGGCCTCGAGAGTTCCCTCGGTGTCATTTATGTTCCTGGTCACATTCCTCAGGGCTGTGGTCTTCCCTGCTCAGTGCCCTCGAGGCCGAGGCGTGACTCTGAGACCCAGGGAACCCTTGACTCCTCCACCACCTCTTAATCGGATTGGGAGACTTTGGACGATGAGTCCCTGGACACCTGCTGCCACCAGGATGTACCCTCTGACCAGTTTCCCCAGGGGATGCAGCGCCATTCCCCTCCCGAAGACATGGCCTTACTCAACTTTGTGAAGAATATGGTGAAGGCCCTCGTCTTCACCACAAAATCGGAGGACCCTCATACAGAGGACCTCGAGATCCTCCAGTATGACGCTCCACCGAAAGAGGTACTCATGGTGCCCATTCCCTCCACCCTGGAATGGAGAGACACCATCCTCTGTACCCATTGTAAGCAGACAGCTGGACTCGATGTACCAGGTCAGCTGGAGCCCTGGCTTCCAAAAAGCCCAGCTGCCTCATAAATCCAAGTTTGTGGAGTCAGCCTGGTGCTCGCAGAAATTACCCAGTGTTACCTGCCTGATACATGCTCAGCCTGCTGGGATACATGGCATTCACGATGCATGTCACTCTGGATGCCCGCTTTCGGATGTGGGCAGCCCAGTGGGCACTCCGCTTCCAGTGGTCACAGGCCATGGGACGCCTCCGGGACAGGGTGACCATCACCAGTCCCCTGGCTGACTCACTCGGCTGCTGACAACATTTCTCACACCTACTGGCAGGGATTCCTTTCCAGATACCCACATTGCAGAGGATCCTCACGACAGATGCCTCAAATTTGGGATGGGGAGCCTACTGCAATGACCTCTGCACTCAGGGGTTGTTGGTCGCTGGTGGATAGCCTCTAGAAAATCAACCTCCTGGAGCTCTGGGCTGTTACCTTAGCTCTCCGGGCTTTACGCCACCACCTGCGGTTCCAACTGGTACTGGTCCAGACTGACAATCAGGTGGCGATGTTCTACATAAGCAAGGAGGCACGGGGTCATCCCTCCTTTGCCAGGAAGCAGTGAGCATCTGTGCTTACGCCAGCAAGAAAGCCTTGGCAGACCGGCTCAGCCAGTTCCTCCAGCCACACGAGTGGAAGCTGGAACCTAGAGTTGCCCACCGGTTATTCTTGCACTGGGGGCTCCCACAAATGGATCTCTTTGCCAGCCCAGCCAATGCCCATCTGCCCTGTTTCTGTTCTCGGCAGCTGCATCCTGTCAGGGTGGCGGCAGATACCTTCCTGATCTCATGGGCAGAGGGCCTCCTTTACGCCTTCCTGCCCATGCCCCTGATGACTAAGACTCTCCAAGCTCCAACACGATAGTGCCACAGTGATCTTGATAGCTCCACGGTGGGCCATGATTTCCCCATCTTCTCTGCCTATTCACGGTGCCCCCGATTCCACTGTGGTGTGACTCAGACCTACTGACGCAGGGAGAGGGCTCTCTCCAGCGCTCCAACCTGAGGTCCTTGACGCTCACGTCCTGGCTGCTGAGCAGGTAGCCAGGCTCCTTTCTGCAGAGGTGGAGGAGGTGCTTTTGGCCTCCCTTAAGACCTCCACCCTCCGAATGTATGCTTTCAAGTGGCGGAGGTTCTCCTTCTGGTGCTTGGAGAGCCGGATCAACCCCTTCTGCTCCGTTCAGCTGGTGCTGCAGTATCTGCTTCACCTGTCTTAGACAGGCTTGAAGTCTAACTCCGTTAGGGTTCATCTCAGAACACTGGCGGTGCTCCCTATCATCTAATCGAGGGCAAACCCCTCTCCACTCAGCCATTAGTGGCTCGCTTCCTGAGAGGTCTCCTCCTCTTGAAGCATCCCATCCGCCACGCAGTGGTGGAGTGGGACTTGAACGTGGTACTCTCAAAGCTTACCATGCCACCATTTGAGCCTCTCAACTCCTGCCACCTTAAGTATCTCACTTAGAAGGTAGTGTTCCTTGTGGTGCTCACGAATGCTCGCCATGTCATCGAGCACCAAGCATTGGTGGCAGACCCACCATGCACTAGATTCTGTAGGAACAGGGTCATGCTCCATACGCACACCAAGGTCCTGTCCAAAGTGGTGTCCCTGTTCCACCTTAATCAGCAGGTGTTACTACCCACCTTCTTTCGGCGGCCCCACATCAGCAGGACAGAGGTCGTCCTTCACACACTGGATTGTAAGTGGGTGCTTTCCTTCTACCTGCAGTGCACCCAGAGCCATCACCGAGCTTGTGTCCTTTGATCCAGGTCGGTTGGGGACGGTGGTCTCTAAACGCACACACCCTGTCCACCTGGGTGGTGGACTGCATCACCTTTGTCTACATGCAGGCTGGAGCAAAGTGTCACAGTAGCAAACATGCATTCCATTCCCTTATCGGAAATCTGCTGTGTTGCCATCTTGTCCTCAGTCCATATCTTCGCAGCTCATTACTGCCTGGAGAAGAAGTCCTGCTGGGATAGTGCCTTTGGCCAGGCAGTACTTTGCCATTTGTTCGGGGTGTAGACAACTCCTGCCCTCTGGCCCTTGCTGTTTTCAGGCTACCAGTGAACTGGTTCCTCGCTGGACACTTGGGTCGCTCATGGTCTGTTGCCTTCCAATTCAGTTGTTGCTGCTCACAACTCACCTTTTTTTGGTCATCCGTGACTTTTTACAGGTTTTTTTGTAGCTTGTAGCTGAAGACTCCCATATGTGAGGACTGACTTCCTGCTTGTTTCCTCTTCGTCTCTCCGGGCCAGTCCAGGAACCGTAGGGTAGTCAACCTCTTCCAGCAGCTGAGGACTGAATTCAAAGAGTCTTGCTGACAGCCTAGCCAGCTCCCCCCTGGTGTCACAGACTCAGTCTTTCAGTCCTCAGCAGCTGGATTGGACGTGTTGCTGACAGGCTCACGGTCAGACGAAGAGGAATAGCAGAAAAGACTAGATTATAGTTTTAAAAAAAAAACGGAAGAGATTAAGAAACAGAATTAGTTAAAAAAAAAAAAGAGAGAGAGAGAGAAATGGCACCTGGGGAGCCCTAGCAGGGTTTCGCAGACCTGATCCATCGCGGGGCAGTGTGTAGGTGCTGGGATCCCCAGAGCCAGTCATGCTGCCATCAGAGGCCCGATCCTGCGTCTGCCGCTAGCAGCGGGATCAGAGGATCAGGACCGCATTGAGAAACAGGTACCTTCCCGTCTCTTGGGTCGGCAGTTGGGGGTGAGCCGGCATTAAGTGCGTCGGGTCGAGGCCGTGAGCAGACATCTCCGGAGCCGTTCTCTGTGGGAGCGCATGCTGCTGGGTCCAGCAGTATGCATGCAGTGCGGGAGTCGGCGAGGGTTCTCAGGCCCGGGACTCTGCCGATTTTGTTTTCATGTAGGCAGCAGTATGGAGCGCTCGTTAGGGGACAGATCTGAGGAGAAGCTGCCTAAGTTAGATCCCTTACTTGGCCATCCTGAACCGGCGGTAAAGGCAGGAACGGCAGCCATTTTAGCTGAGGCAGCCGTGGTTCCCGTGCTACAGGACAAGGGGGGAAAAAGAAGTCTTAAGTCAACGAAATCTGCTGGGGGGGGGGAAGCTCCGACTCCAGTGGCAGAGGGGCAGGGGGACTTGCAGTCCTTGTTTTCCCCAGACTTCATTCTTTCCCTCCATAAGGTGTATTGCTTGAAATTAGAACAAGTGCAAGGAAAGAGTTTGCCTCACAGCATATCTGCGACCCCCGGGGTGGACACCTTGCTGTTGGATGCCGGTGAGGGGTCTTCTAAGAAGAGTTTGGCGGTTGGGTAGGGGTTTGATGGCTTCGGTCAGCAAATCCCTACCTCTCTTCCACTGGAGGAGGGGGAAATCCTCTCAGAGTCCGGTATAGACCACTGGTCAGGAGAGCTTGAGGAAAGTGAACTTGGCCCAGGGGACGATCCCAATGTTTTTAGGGTCTTTCGGAAGGAGGAGCTGGGAGCTCTTATTGGCCAGACGCTTGTGGCTCTTAATATTTCCCTGCCAGAGGTGCAGGAGGAGCCTTTGGAGGATCCACTGCTCCAAAGCTTTAAGAGTGAGCAGAAGTGTTTTCCGGTTCACAGGGTTGTTAAGCAAATGATTGAATCAGAATGGGAATGCCCGGAGGCTTCCTTGAGAGGTGGTCGGGCGGGACGGTCGGGCGGGACGGTTGTATCCAGTACCCAAGGAGGACAGAGAACTTCTGTGGATGCCAAAAGTGGATGCACTAGTGTCAGCGGTGACTAAGAAGACTATGATTCCAGTGGAAGGTGGTGCAGCCCTGAAGGACCTACAAGATGATAGAAAGTTGGAATCGCTTCTCAAGCAGGCATTTGACGCGCGTGCACTTTCTTTGCAGGCCTCCATTTGTGGTGCTTATGTTTCCAGGGCATCCATTCATTGGCTCCAGGGGGAACCTTCGCTGGACGGGGATGAAGGTTTGGCACGGAGGGAGCGAAGTTGGAGTCGTCGGCGGCGGCGGCGTATCTCTCCGATACTTTTTATGACCAGGTCAGAATTGCTGCAAAGTCCATGGCGTTGGTCATTGCCACGCGGGGGTTTCTCTGGCTCAGAAATTGGGCAGCGGATTCTTCCTCTAAGGTGCGTCTTAGTAAGCTTCCATATAAGGGCAAGCTGCTCTTTGGCGAAGCCTTGGAAAAGATTGTGAAGGATTTGGGGGATTCCAAAGGCGGTCGTCTTCCGGAGGAATGTCCAAAAGGACCGCGGTCAGGGGCAGTGCAGAGGGGTCAAGGCAGAGACTTTCGGAGATTCAGAGGATCTCGTTTTACCCCATACCAAAGAGGTCGATTTGTGGCACGAGGACAGTCCTTTCGGGGGCAAGAGGGTTCGGTAGGGGCTATGGAGGGCCCCAGCAGAACTCTGCTAAGAAGCCACAATGAAGAGCGGTTGCTTCAGACGGAGGTGGCAATAGGAGGACGTTTACAAGAGTTCCAACATCTGGACCACCATAACTACGGACCGGTGGGTGTTGGAGATCATACGCGACGGTTATGCCTTGGCGTTCGAGCAGCCTCTAGCAGGGGCTTTTGTGCAGTCCCCATGCGGGTCTCCCGCGAAGGCAAGGTCTATAGCCAACACCCTTCAACGGTTGCTGCTTCTGCGAGTGGTGGTTCCTGTCCCTCAAGACCAATACGGGTTAGGTCAATACTCGATTTATTTTGTGGTTCCCAAGAAGGAAGGTTCCTTCCAACCCATTCTGGATCTCAAAGATGTGAACCGTTGTTTGCGGGTTCCGCATTTCAGGATGGAGACTCTGTGTTCAGTCTTCCAGGCAGTATGGCCGGGCGAGGTCCTTTCGGCCATTGTCTTGTCAGAGGCGTATCTCCACATCCCTATTCAGCCAGAGCATCAAAAGTTCTTACGTTTTGCCGTACCCTCGGGACATTTTCAGTTCCAGGCGTTGCCATTTGGTCTGGCTACCACTCCGCGCACCTTCACGAAGGTCATAGTAGTGGTTGTGGCGGTGTTGCGAAGAGTAGTTATCCCTGTTCATCCCTATCTCGACGATTGGCTGATTCGCGTGGGGTCGGTGGCGGCCACGGCTCGCGTGGTGGAATTTCTGGAACTACTCGGTTGGGTGGTGAATCGGACCAAGAGTCAGTTGCAGCCCGTGCAGCGTCTAGTTTATCTAGGAGCCTTGTTCGACACCACCGCGGGAGCGGTGTTTCTGCCCGAGGAGCGGGTACGAAAGATTGTGCAGCAGGTCTCAGACTTCTTACGCATCAAGGCACCGACGTCGTGGAGGTATTTGCAGTTACTGGGTTCCATGGCGGCGGCGTTAGACCTGGTGCTGTGGGCCAGAGCCCATATGCGTCTCCTACAGCGAGCATTGCTGTCCAGGTGGTCGCCACAGGAGGATTCCCTCAGCCAACGTTTGGTACGCTCATAAGAGGTCAGCGACAGTCTGCTCTGGTGGTTAGATATCAATGATTTGCAAGCGGGGGTACCTCTGGCAACGCCGGATTGGGTCCTTGTCACTACAGATGCCAGCCTGGTCGGCTGGGGAGCACATTGCCTGTCTCAGGTAGCGCAAGGGCTCTGGTCTCCGGAGGAGAGGGTTTGTTCAATCAATCAGTTAGAAATGAGAGCAGTAAGATTTGCCCTGCTAGAGTTTGCCAGTCAGATCACTGGAAAAGCAGTGCGAGTGTTCTCCGACAATGCGGTGATGGTGTCCTATATCAATTGGCAGGGGGGCACGGGCAGTGCGTTTCTGTTGGAGGAGAGCCAACTGCTGATGCAGTGGGCGGAGGATCACCTGGTAGCACTCTCAGCTGCTCATGTAGCGGGCAAGGACAATGTGCAGGCAGATTTTCTCAGCCGGCATTTATTGGATCCCGGAGAGTGGGAACTGAACGAGGCAGTCTATCACGACCTTACCGTGCATTGGGGACAGCCGGTCATGGATTTGATGGCAACCTTCGGCAATGCCAAGACCTCTCAATTTTTCAGCCGATGCTGGGTGCGCATGTCGGAGGGGCTTGATGACCTGGCGCAGCCGTGGCCGGCGATGGGGCTGCTTTATGTGTTCCTGCCATGGCCGATGATCAGAAGGGTCATTCGGTGGATAGCAGGTCACGGCGAAAAGGTAGTTCTTATTGCCCCAGACTGGCTGAGAAGACCGTGATATGCGGATCTGCTGTGTCTACTCGTAGACCAGCCGTGGAGGCTTCTGGTACGGATCAGTCTTCTACATCAAGGCCCAATATTAATGCCGCAAGTGGATCGCTTCTTGCTTACGGCTTGGCTCTTGAAAGGGACCGCCTAAGACGAAAAGGTTATTCGGCGGCGGTGGTAGATACTATGTTACAGGCCAAGAGGAAGTTGACATCTCTCGCCTATATCCGGATTTGGCGTGTTTTTGAAGTTTGGTGTGAGAGGCAGAGCGTACGGCCCTTTTCAGCGACAGTATCGGACGTCTTAGCTTTTCTTCAGGATTGGCTGGATAAGGGGCTCGCCCTTAACACTCTGAAGGTGCACCTGGCAGCTCTGACTTGTTATAGAGGAAAGGTGCAAGGGAAGGCTTTGTCCCTCCATCCGGATGTTCTGAGGTTTTTGAAAGCGATTAAGAATGTTCAGCCACCGGTTAGACCAGTGGTGCCGGCATGGGATTTGAATTTAGTCCTTGAGGCGTTGACGCATACACCCTTTGAACCCTCCAGGTCGGGGTCGCTACAAGAGCTTACGTGGAAGACCGCTTTCTTGGTGGCTTTGTGCTCGGCCAGGAGAATTGCAGATTTAAAAGCTCTGTCCTGCAGAGAACCCTACCTTCAGTTTTCAGAGGAGAAGGTGGTACTGCGTCCGGTGACTTCCTTTCTACTGAAGGTGGTCTCGGTTTTTCATGTGAATCAACCAATTTCGCTACCAACATTTCGGGGCCGCAGAGAGGGGTCTATGGCCGGTGCTCTAAGGAAGTTGGATCTGGGAAGGATTCTCCATCGGTATCTGCGGCGAACGGACGTTTTTAGAAAGACCGATAGGTTGTTTGTGCTGTTTGTAGGAAGCCGTAAAGGGGAGGCGGCTTCCAAAGCCTCCATTGCCCGGTGGGTGACACAGGCTATAGAGGCGGCGTATCAAGTGAGGGGGCAGTTGCCACCTGAGGGCTGGCGTGCACATTCGACTAGAGGACAGGCGGCTTCCTGGGCCGAGAGGGCGTTGGTTCCGCCAGTAGATATTTGTCGAGCGGCTACTTGTTTGTCCCTTCATACCTTTGCAAAGCATTATCGCTTGGATGTTCTGGCACAGGGAGATGCGAAGGTGGGGGCCTCAGCAATAGTGGCGGGGCTAGTAGGACCCTCCCGACAGTAGGTACTGCTTTGGTACTTCCCTACGGTTCCTGGACTGGCCCGGAGAGACGAAGAGGAAGGAGAAATTAGGTCTTACCTGCTAATTGTCTTTCCTTGAGTTCTCTCCGGGCCAGTCCAGGGCCCACCCGGATATTATTTCAGTCCACTAGAAGAGTGTGTATAGTAGTTTTACGGGGGTTTGAGTCATAGTTGTACATGAGGCAAGTTTACAGTGGAACTGGCTGTGGGGCTCCCATGTGCCTTAGGGAGAAAGAGCAGGACGGGCTCATCCTGTCATTTAGTTAAAAAAAAATTAGAAAAACAGAAGGGACTAGAGGGGATTCCTATTTCGGTGTCACCTGTCCCACGGATGTACTGGAAGTTCATGTTTCGGTTTTTGTTATAGCATGTTTTTTTTCAAGGTAGAACAAGTACTTAATTACGTAGGCTGCTTTGGAAGTTGTAGACTGAGTCTGTGACACCAGGGGGGAGCTGGATAGGCTGTCAGCAAGACTCTTTGAATTCAGTCCTCAGCTGCTGGAGGAGGTTGACTACCCTACGGTTCCTGGACTGGCCCGGAGAGAGCTCAAAGAAAGACAATTAGCAGGTAAGACCTAATTTCTCCTTTTGGAGAAAGCATAGTTACTCACCTGTAACAGATGTTCTCCAGGGACAGCAGGAATCAGTCCTCACAACCCTCCCTCCTCCCCTTGGAGTTGCTTCTTGCTGGTTTTTTTGCTGTCTTGTGCTATGATATCATATTGAGGCAAGATGGCACCCTTAAGTGGGAAGGGGACCATGCATGCGTGGTGCATCTCCCAAAGGTTTTCTTTGAAGGCTGGGCAGAAATTACCACGCGGATTTCGTCTGCGCTGACATCAGCATTATGTGAGGACTGATTCCTGCTGTCCCCAGAGAACACCTGTTACAGGCGAGTAACTACACTGTCAGGAAAGACAGGTAGAAAGAAAGGGAAGAGGAGTAGTGATATATGTAAAAAAAAAAAAAAGCCTCAGAATGCAGGAGCTTACAAAGGAAGGAGGCAGCACTGTAGGACTGTCTGAAAAGAGGGAATGGAACATCTGTTTACATTGGTGTGATTATACAGACCCTCCTCACAGGCTGAAGAAATAGCTAAAGATTCCATCGACGAGATTCAGGAGACGTGCTATTGGTAGATTTTCAATTTGGGATTTCCCAGCTGCGGTTTCATCCAGAAGTAGGGGGATACTTAGGAGAACTGTTTTAATAACTGGTAACAGAACCTCCATGAGAGGGAGCAAAACTAGACTTGATACTTACAAATGGGGAGAGTGTTTCTGATGTTGCAGTGGGTGATCATCTGGCATCCAGCGATCACCGGATGGTGAGTTTCAGTATTAGGATGTGGGTGGAGATGGTTCATTCAAAAGCTAGGGTCCTAGACTTTAGGAAAACTAATTTTCATCAAGATGGGGAATACCTCAGGGAATCATTACCTGGATGGAAACATCTGAGGGAAGTAGAATAATGGTGGGCAAAACTGTAAAGAGATATTTTAGGGAAAATGAACCTGTTTTGTTAGGAAAGTAAATAAAAGTAAGAGGAAAGGGAAGCTGCTGTGGTTTTCATAAGTAGTAGCTGAAAAGGTAAGGAAAAAGATGTTAACCCTCTTTCTGCAATCTCTTGTATTTTATGAAAAAGGCAAACAGCAATATCTGGAGAAGCTAAGAGAAGCAAGTAAAGTAATCAGGAAAGCAAAGATGCAAATGGAAGAAAAAGTAGCCCATGTAGTAAAACATGAGGATAAGACTTTTTTTTTCTTTTTTTTTTCTTTTTAAGGTATGCTAGTGACAGGAGGAGTAGCCTAGTGGTTAGAGCAACTGCCTAGTACCCAGAAGATTAAGGGTTTGATTCCCACTGGCATTCCTTGTGACCTTGGGCTAGTCACTCTACCCTCTATTGATTTGGAAGAAAAGGCCTGGCAATCTACTTCTGGTGATATGTTGCTAAGAAAACCCAGAGGCAGCTGGGTCGCCAAGAGTCAGCACTGACTTGAAGGCACTAACAAAAAAACAAGTGACGGGAGAAAGTGCAAGGATAGCATTGTGAGACTCAAGGCTTGAAGGGGAGAAATATATGGAAGCTGATGAGGATAAAACAGAATTGGTTAACAAATATTTCTATTCACAGATGAAGGACTGGGAATGGGACCTTAGGAAACAGGAGTGGAAGTGAGGCAGAATTCAGATGATTTTCAGAAGACTGTTTGTGAGGAGCTAGCAAAACTAAAAAGGGGACAAAGTGATGGGGCCAAACTGGATTCATAAAAGAGTATTAAACAAAATTGGGGAAGTAGTGGCAGGAACTCCAGCTGACCTTTTCAGTGCTTCTTTAGAGTCAGGAGTGCCTATCCCAGAGGACTGGAGATTGTGGACAGGAAGCACATTTTCTCAAAAGAGGATGTAAAGAAGAGGTTGGAAACTACAGAGCAGTCTGACCTCTGTGGCACGAGTAAATTAATGTAAATACTACTAAAACAGAGGATGGTGTGGTTTCTGGAATCCAAAAGATTACAGGGTCTAAGATAGCATGTCTTTACTAAGGCCTTTGGCACCATTCCGCTTTGGTGACTTATAAACTGTTGAGTGCCTTTGGGATGGATCCTAAAATGACTGGGTTAAAAAAAAATGGTTGAGTGGGAGGGACCAGAGGGTAGTAGTAAATGGAACTTACTCTGAAGATAGGGACATGACCAGTGGCATGCCTTAGGGATTGGTCCTTGGTCCTGCTCTTTTTAACATTTTTTGTAAGTGATATTGAAGAAGGTCTGTTTGGAAAGGAATGTCTATTTTCAGATGATACTAAAATCAGTGACAGGGTAGACACCTTGGAAGGTATGGATAACTCAAGGAGAGGATCTAGTGAAGTTTGAGAATTTGGCAGCTAAGATTTAATGCTAAGATCATGCATTTGGGCAGCAAAACTCCCCAGGGGCCAGTACAGTGTAAGGGGTGAAAGAGCAGGTCATGATGATGATATCAGATTATCTTAAAGTGGCCAAACAGATAGGAAAGACAATGGCAAAAGCCAGAAAGATGTTTATGTGCATAGGGAGAGGAATGGGCAGCAGAAAAAAGGTTATAGAGCCTTTGTATAAATAAGTCTCTGGTGAGATCTCCTTTGTAGTTCTGTGTACAGTTCTGGAGACCACACTTTCTAAAAGATATTAATGGGATGAAGTTGATCTAGAAGTGGCTACTAAAATGGCCAATGGTCTTTGTCATAAAGCATAGGGTGATAGACTTAAAAACCTCAATATGTATCCTTTGGAAGAAAAGGCAGGAGAGGGGAAATATAGACATTTAAATACCTCCATGGTGTGAATGCATTGGAAGTGGCTCTCTTTCAATTAAAAAGAAATCTCTAGAACAAGAGGTCATAGGATGAAGGTGAAAGGGGATAGTCTTGGTTGCAATCTAAGAAAATATTTTATATCATCCTGCTAGACCAGTCCAGACAAGTGGTTTCTGTTTCCCTACCAGCAGACTGGTAGAAGCCAATGAAATGCCCAGGTTTCAGTGACATTGCTCCCATGCCCCTATCAGCCTTAGCCACTAGAGGGCACTCAGTATTCTTCTGTCTCCAACAGATGATAGATGGATTTTCTCATCTCTGAAGACAATCAGAACAATTCAGAGGAAAAAGATTGATTTTGCTTATGAACGACAACATTAAGGGTGACACTCTTTCACTTGAGTGCAACATGGAAGGCTCCACTAGACTAAGGTCTTTTCGGTAGCCAAAGAATGAGGGAAAATTGGTTCAGCTCCATGCCCTTATCCTGATTAGGACCTGTTGAGCAGCCATATTAGAAGGATTTGGAGTTGGATGCATTCAGCAGCCTTACACAACTTCAGCGCCCCCTCTGTCACCCTCTGCTGTCCCCTGAAGACTGAAGACACTCAAAGATATGTGCAGGCCTGTTTTAAGAAATTTCAAGGCACAGAAAAAACAGCATCTGGAGATTAGCTCTCATCCTGGCATGGTTTTCCCTGCCTGAGGCTCCCAAGGGGTGACTACCAAGGCTTGACTTTGTCATTGTCATTGTCCTTGGGGGCTCCTGAACTCATCTGTTTTGGGACCTAAGTCAGGGTGGACTGCGTGCAACCGTTGACTCGCCATCAGTACTTTCCACCATTTTCCAATGCACTTTGTTAACATTTTCCGTCTTTATGCGCCTTGCGCCTAAGCGGTCCCACACATGTTCTGCCGGAGCGGCTTCGACACACGCAAATGTTTTCCTTGCCTTAACTCTTTGTCTTCTTCCAGGAAGCATTGTTTGACCTGTGACAAGTGAAGAACCTCATCAATGTATTCATCTTGCATGGCAGCCTCTGACTTCACTTCTGGGCCCATCTCACTTCTTTCAATGAAGGGCTTTGGTTGGCGTGGTACTTTCTAACTCAAGGTAGGAAACGACTGATGGCACTGTGGATAACAATAATTCTCCAGGACCAAGCAGGAAGTCAGTCCTCACATATGGGTGACATCGACACCGATGGAGCCCTTGCGGAGCATTTCCCCAGCTTTCCAAGAAAGCCTTTGGGAATGCAGGCACGCATGCTCGGTTCCCATCCCGCCTAAAGCTGCCATCTTGCTCAGTCTCTCTTTTTCCATGAAACCCACCGGACGTGTGTCCTAGTCCTCCCGGAAAATAGTTAGATTTTTTGGCGATTCCTTCGCTATTTCTTCTCCGGTTCGACGCCGGTTCCCCTCCCGCCGGGTTCGGTACACCTGTATCGAGCCCGATCTTCTTTTTTTCATTTTTTGCCCTTCGTGGCTGGCGTTCGTGCCCTTTTTTTCTTTTTCCCTGGAAGGCCGGTCCTTTGACCTCGCGGGGACTCTTTTTTCCCCGATGGCTTCCAGTGGGTTCAAAAAGTGTGATCGGTGCAAGAAGCTAATGTCTCTCACTGACACACACGACTGCTGCCTTCGGTGCCTCGGTCCTGACCACGATCCTAAGATCTGTGGACCATGTGGAAAAATGTCTTCCAAGGCACTTCGAAGTCGTCAGCACCAAAAGGAAAGGCTTCTCTCTGACTCGGCCTCCGGCTGGGCCCGGACCTCGTCTGAGGTCTCGACATCTCGGGAATCGGATCCCGAGCACCGTCGGGGCTCCTCGGACAGGGGGTCCCCCGACCAGGAATGAAAGAGGAAGAAGCGGCTCGCGAGGGCGTCGTCGGAAGAGGTCCCTGGCTCCTCGAGAGCTAGGTCTCAGACCCCCGACCGTTGCCACGGGCCCGTGGAACAGGAGAATCCTCCCAAACTACCTTGAGTGGAGCCGGAGTCTGCTGGACACGTAAGTCCTGTAGTTCTCGTGGACTCTCCTCCCAGAGAGCCGACGTCGGGCCCGGCGCTGCCACAGCCCGAGTCGGGGGCTGCTGAGTCTCCTGAGCTGGGTCTCAGGCTGACAGCCTTGGAGAGCAGACTGTCTGCCTTCATGGAACAGCAGAGGGCACTGATGGCCAGCCTGTCTGGCGCATCTGCCCCCACCACCGGGACATCGACATCGAAGTCGACCCCGGAGACTGAGCCGATACTCGAGACCATAAAGGCTCGAGGTCGACCTCGGTCGCGGTCTCCCTCGACCTCCCGTTCGGGACCGAGGGCGTCGACGCCGGTGCCTTCGGCGTCGGGACGGGTGCTCACAGCTCACAGGCCCAGCGAGGTCGGACCCCGATTCCTCATCGGACAAGTCTGCCTGGGAGACGGAGGACGAGGAGTCCCCCGACACCTTCAGGACTCGGTGCGTCCCATCGGACACACCGCAGTCTGAACCCCGGAGTAGATCCCCTCCAGAGGATACCCGGTTCTCGGAGTTCATCCGGGATATGGCCACTGCGCTGGCTATCCCTGCGGATCCCGAGGAGGAGCCTCGAGCCGAGGAGCTCGAGGCCCTACAGTATGACTCTCCTCCCGAAGGAGGCCTTTACTGTTCCGGTTCCTCCGATGCTGGAACAGCTCCTCTTCCGGATGTGGGAGGCACCGGCCTCGGCGCCGGTTCTATCTATCGACTCCGGAAGACCCCTGGCTTTCAGAAGGCGCAGCTACCACACCATTCCATGGTGGTGGAATCGACCATGCATCGCCTGAAAAGTCAGAAGATGCACTCCGCGGTGCCCCCTGGCAGGGAGGCCCGGAACCTCGATGGCTTTGGTAGAAAGTGCTTCCAGCGCTCGATGCTTGCTTGCCGTGTCCAGTCTTACCAGCTGTACATGGGCATGTACTTGCGAGACCTGGCCAAAGAGCTGGCCGGGTTCTCTGCTGGTCTCTCCAAGGAACTCTTGCAGAGGTTCAAGTCCTTGTCCTCGGGGATCCGGGAATGCTCCAAGTTTATCTCCCGCGCTGCCTACGATGGCTTCGAGGCTTCGGCCCGTGTTGCGGCAGCCGGCATCGAGGCTCGATGCCAGGCATGGCTGCAGTCATCGGACCTCGAGCCATGGGTTCAGGACAAATTGGTCGATGTCCCTTGCCGAGGTGAGAACCTTTTTGGCAAGCCCATGACCGAGAAGGCCGCACAGCTCGAGACTGAGCACCTCACGAGGACAAGGCTGTCTTGGAAGACTTCTGCCTCTTCTCACAAAAAGAAGGGATCGGGTAAAAAGCCCTTTTACCCGAGGAAGGGCACTGCCTACAAACAGTACCCACAGTACCAGGCCGCCCAAGCTGCCCCTCTGGGTCAGCAAGCCAAGGGGCAGGGTAATGGGCCCCGTAGGCAGAGGACTCCCAAGCCTCCGGCCCCTGCTCCCACTCAGCAGGGTGGGGGTTTTTGACTCCTTAGGCATAGCCTCTCCGTCCCTGCTCTCCCAACCCTGCACAGGAGGTCGCCTTGCCCTGTTTGCCCACAAGTGGCCATTGATCACTGGAGACAGTTGGGTGTTAAGCATAGTCCACAAGGGCTATCTGCTACACTTCCAACAGCTACCTCCTCCATACTTTCCAGGGGAACCTCCAAGGGCTCCCCTGCACACAGATCTTCTCCTTCAGGAGCTCCAAGGTCTGCTGGTGGACAGGGCAGTGGAGCCTGTGCCTCCACAATTACAAGGTCAAGGGTTCTACTCCAGATATTTCCTGGTACCCAAAAGAACCGGTGGCCTTCGGCCTATTCTAGACCTCAGAAATCTCAACAAATTCCTAGAGAAGGAAAAGTTCAAGATGCTTACTCTTGGAACACTTCTGCCCTACCTCCAGCAGGGAGATTGGCTATGCTCCTTAGATCTAAAGGATGCGTACACTCACATCCTTATTCATCCAGACCACAGAAAGTACCTCAGGTTCATCGTGGGAGGAAACCATTATCGGTACAGAGTACTGCCTTTTGGCCTCACCTCCGCTCCCAGGGTCTTTACCAAATGCCTAGCGGTGGTGGCGGCCTACCTGAGAAATCAGGGAATCTTTGTCTTCCCCTATCTGGACGACTGGCTCATCAGGGGTCAGACATGCCAGGAGGCCAGACAAGCCACCCTCAGAACTATTGATCTTCTTCAAAGCCTGGGGTTTGTAATAAACTTCGCAAAGTCCACTTTGCTCCCCTCCCAGAACTTGGAGTTCATAGGGGCAAGGTTGGACTCTCTGCTGGCAAAGGCATTCTTGCCAGAAGACAGAGCCCAAAGACTGATAAACTTGGCAAGCCAGTTTCTCAGCAGGTCACTGGTCTCTGCCAGACTCTGCCTGAGGCTTCTTGGCCACATGGCTTCGACAGTACATGTCACCCCCAATGCCAGGCTCCATATGAGGCCTGCACAGTGGTGCCTTCGGACTCAGTGCTCACAGGCCACAGGCAGCCTCAGAGACAGGATAAGGGTGTCCAGACAATTTCTGAACTCCCTCAGCTGGTGGCTGCACCCACCCAATCTGCTGCAAGGGGTGCCTTTTCAGATTCCTGGGTGCACAGTGGTGTTGACCACGGTCGCGCTCCATGCAGGGCTGGGGGGCTCATTGTCTAGGCAAGTGCACCCAGGGCCTGTGGTCTCCCTGGGAAGCCGCACAGCAAATCAATCTATTGGAACTCAGGGCTATTCGGTTAGCCCTCAAACCTTTCTCTCCAACCCTGGCTCATCAGTCTGTCCTAGTTCAAACAGACAACCAGGTAGCCATGTTCTATATGAACAAGCAGGGCAGAACTGGGTCCAGGTTCCTTTGTCAGGAGGCACAGGAGCTTTGCTTGTTTGCTCTCAGGCACAACATGCTCCTCAAGGCTGTGTATCTCCCTTGCCAGGAAAACTACCTGGCCGACAGGTTGAGCAGGATTATACAGCCCCACGAGTGGCAGCTCCATCCTTTGGTGGTTCAAAAGATTTTCCTGAAATGGGGACATCCCTCCATAGTCCACTGAACAAACAGCTGCCAAAGGTCTGCTCCAGGCAACCGCATCCTCTGCGGATAGCAGCAAATGCTTTTCTGATTCCATGGTCTCAGGGCCTCCTGTATGCGTTTCCTCCCAAGCTCTTGGTGGCCCGGACCCTGTTCAAGATTCTTAAGGACAAGGCCTCGGTCCTGCTGGTAGCTCCCAGGTGGCCAAGACAGCCTTGGTTCCCACTTCTGCTTCAGCTGGCGGTGGATCCTCCACTGCCTCTGGGGTTGCAACCCGACCTTCTCTCTCAGGATCAGGGTTCCCTTCTGCACCCCAATCTCAAAGCTCTCAATTTGATGGCCTGGAGGCTGCAAGGGTAGTTTTGGCTCCCTGGGGCCTACCTCAGGAAGTTGAGGAGGTTGTCCTAGCCTCTAGGAAACAGTCCACTAGGAAAACCTGTGCTCTCAAATGGAAAAGGTTTTCTGTGTGTTGTCAGCTACGTACAGAGGATCCTTTCTCCTGTACTGTACCAGTAGTGCTTCAGTACTTACTGCACTTATCAAATCAGGGACTTAAGTCCAATTCTGTTCGGGTCCACCTCTCAGCTCTAGCAGCTCACCATTCACTGGTGGAAGGACATTCTTTGTCGGTTCACCCCTTGGTGTCCCGCTTTCTCAGAGGGTTGCTTTTGCTCAAGCCTCCAATCCGTCCTCCTGCTCCTGAGTGGGAGTTGAATGTGGTCTTGCAGCAACTGACTCGCCCACCTTTTGAGCCGATGGCTACTTGCCCTCTACGCTTCCTGTCCTGGAAGACACTCTTCTTAATAGCCCTAACCTCGGCCAGGTGAGTGAGTGAGCTTCAGGCCCTGGTCTGTGACAGGCCTTAGGTAGTCCTTAGGACTCATCCAAAGTTCCTCCCAAAAGTTGTCTCCTCCTTCCACCTTAACCAAGAGGTGGTTCTTCCAACATTCTTCCCTAGGCCTCATGCAAGCCAGGCTGAAGCGGTTCTGCATACCCTGGACTGTAGGAGGGCCTTATCCTTCTACCTTGACCGTACGCAGGGGCATAGAAGGGCTACTCAGCTCTTCATATCTTTTGACCCTAATAATTTGGGGTTAGCTGTGTCCAAGTGTACCTTGTCCACCTGGGTAGCTGACTGTATCACCTGGGCTTACAGGGTGGCTGACCTTCCTTTGCAGGGTCGGGTCACGGCCCATCGTGTCAGGGCAATGGCTGCCTCAGTGGCTCACCTTCGCTCTGTACTGTTGGTGGACATCTGCAGGGCTGCAACTTGGTCCTCAAGCCAGACCTTTGCGGCCCATTACTGTCTGGAAAGGGAGTCCCGTAGGGACAGTGCTTTTGGCCAGGCAGTACTCCGGAATCTCTTTGAGGTTTAGGCAACTCCTGCCCTCCAGCCCTCCGTTGGGCTACCGGTGGAGGTTCTGTCAGTGAAAAGCTTTTCTTTGATGTTGGGACTAGAGGGAGTTCTCTTGTTCAGCCTGGGTTCCTTGGTAGCCCAGAGCTAGGGAGTCACCCATATGTGAGGACTGACTTCCTGCTTGGTCCTGGAGAAAGAGTAGTTACTCACCTGTAACAGGTGTTCTCCAGGAGCAGCAGGAATCAGTCCTCACAACCCTCCCTCCTCCCCTGGGAGTTGCAGTTGTACATAGTTTATTTTTACATTTTTGTGTGCTGTTTTTTAGCTATGTCATTTGACTGAGCAAGATGGCACCTTTAGGTGGGAAGGGAACCGTGCATGCGTGCCTGTATTCCCAAAGGCTTTCTTGGAAAGCTGGGGAAATGCTCTGCAAGGGCTCCATCGGCGTCGATGTCACCCATATGTGAGGACTGATTCCTGCTGCTCCTGGAGAACACCTGTTGCAGGTGAGTAACTACTCTTAGTCCGACCTTGAGTTCAGTGACCGCGCTTCTGGCCACTCCCCTTCTTAGAAGGGCTCAACTCCAGCTATGTGTTGGGGATCATTCTCAGGGAAGGGAGCTCCCAGAATTCAGGTTGCCCACCCTGGAATTCTTTTCCTTCTTTAGCAAGCCTCCTCTTTGATGTGGAAACTCAGATCCTTGCAGCCTTTGGCTTCCCTCAAGCTTGGTCATGTGAGGGATGGGCAGGGTGTAGAAGCCCATCTTGAGTGCCGCCTCCTAGATGGAAGTTGTCTTCTGGAGATGTGGGTCGGCTGGGGTCTGTCGAAGACTTGGACTTAAGTGCTGGTTCTGGCGTCTGGTTGAGGAGTCTGATGCAGAAAAAAAAAATTGTGTTTTCACCGTCAGAGGTTCATGTGGAGGCTGGCATTTTCTGCCTGTCCCAGAATGGAGATTAGCGGCATTGATTGCTCGAGTTTTCTCCACCTGGTATGTGGCTGATGCTCCAGGGATGGAGCAGGGGCTGCTGCTTCCCCACTTCTTCAGGCGGTGCAAATATTCACTGTAGTCTTCCTGTTTCCGGAAGTAATCAAGAACTTGTTCCATTCGGAATGGGTCTTCGATTTCCTGCCTAGGTGGATAAAGGCATGTAAAGGTGAGCTCTCCCGGAGAGAAGTGCATCGCATGGTCTTGCCCGCCCAAGATGGTGGCAGAAGTCACAACTGTTATCTTTATCTTTATCTTTATTAAAAATTTGATAAACCGCTTTTCGTGGAGACATAAAGCGGTGTACAATAAAAGGTTGACAGTGCAAAACAAAGAAAGGAATGCCAAAAATGAGACAGAAAAGGAAAGTATAAAAGCAAAGATAAATAAGAAAAAAAAATTAAAACAAGCCAGACAAAGGGCCAATAAATTAAGACATGCAACAATAAATTAAGACATGCAACAAACCAAACACTAGTTTACCCCACATAATTCCATTTTCATATCCACCCATGTTAGTCTACTCCCAACACTGTACTTATGATCGCAAATAACTATTATAATCTCTTGCTAACCATGTAAAGCTACTTTTTGGTTCTTTGTAACATAGTTTTATGTTTCCTTTTATATTAATAACCCACACATTGTTTTCCATGTAACCTAGTTCTTATGTAATCTAGTTTTATGTTCACCTAATGTTTAATGTAATGCAATATTGCACTGTTATGTTCACCTAATGTTTAATGTAATGCAATATTGCACTGTTATTGCTATATTGTTGTTTTAAGTTCCTTGTAAACCGCCCCTGATCTCTGGAAGAGGCGGTATAGAAAAGCACACAAATAAATAAATAAATAAAATAAGTTAGCTTAAATATTTAAAACAACAAAATGTCTAAAAAAGAGTACAAATAATAATAAAAGGCCCAAAACAGGGAAGACAAGACAAACTATGGGTAGACAAAATACACAACAAACCAATATACAAACAAAACAGTACTAGATACAAGAAACTGAAGGGGCATCAGGGAGGACCATCAGGGGAAAGATGAAAAGCTTGCTGAAACAGATGGGTTTTGAGTAATGATTTAAATTGAGGGTAAGAGGGTTCTAGACGGAGGGACGGGGGTAGTGTATTCCATAACATTGGTCCTAGAAAGAAAAAGGCTGCATGACGGGTCTGCTCAAGGTGTGCCTGTGACGGGGAGGGAAGGGACAAACGGTTTGCATGAAGAGAGCGAAGTTGACGGTAGGGGGTATGAAGGGAAATCCGATCTGCAAGGTATAAAGGAGTATTGGTATAAAGAGCGCGGTGAATCAAGATAAGAAACTTATAATGGAAGCGAGCGCAGAGTGGCAGCCAGTGTAAACGGAGAAGGATAGGTGTGATATGGTCAAAACGGTGTGCAAATGTGATGAGACGGGCGGCAGTATTTTGAATGCGCTGAAGACGTAAAAGTTGATATTTAGGGAGGTTAGCAAGAAAGACATTACAGTAGTCCAGGCGGCTTATAACTAGGGCCAGGACGAGAGTAACTAGGGAAGAGAAAGGAAGAAGGGAGCGGACAGCTCTGATCTGTCTTAGGGTAACAAAGGAGCGACGTATAAGAGAAGTAAGGTGCTGGTGAAAGGAAAGCGTAGAATCCAGAATGACACCAAGATAGCGAAAGGATGATACAAGAGGAAGGGGAACAGAGTCAATCATGGGAGCCAGAGAAGGACAGGAACCGGTTAGGGAGACCCACATGGCTGTGGATTTGGATGGGTTCAGATGTAGGAAATTGTGAGCCAGCCAGGAAGAAATCTGAGAGAGGCAGAGATTCAGATGAGTAATGTCTAAGGTTAGGGGAGAGGTATGAAATAATAGGATAATATCGTCAGCGTACATGTAAAATGACACTGGGAATTGCTGAATTACCAACGATAGAGGAGCCAGAAAGATATTGAACAGAAGTGGGGAGAGGACAGAACCCTGCGGCACACCACAAGAGAGAGGAAACGGCATGGAAGACTGATCACCAGAGTGAACTGAAAAGGAGCGAGCTGTAAGGAAAGAATAGAACCACTGCCAGACTGTGCCTTGCAAACCCACATCCGATAAACGAGAGAGTAAAGTGCGGTGATCGATTAAGTCAAAAGCCGCAGAAAGGTCGAGAGAAACCAAGAGGGAGACATCACCACGATCGTGAGCAACATGCAGGTCATTGAGAAGTGCAAGAAGAACCGTTTCCGTGCTGTGTCCGTGACAAAAACCGGCTTGACGAGGGTGTAGAGTATTAGTAGCTTCGGTGTGAGAATTTAGCTGATTAAAGACAAGACGTTCCAACAGTTTGGCCAAGAAAGGAAGATTTGAGACAGGACGCCAGTGAGAAAGGACAGAAGGATCAAGAGAAGGCTGTTTGAGAATAGGACGGACGATAGCTGATTTCCAGGGTGAAGGAAAATGACCAGTAGAAAGACTAGTGTTAATAATGTTAGTAATAATAGGTATGAGCTGAAGAGAGTATTCGGACAACCAATGAGAAGGGATTGGGTCCAATTTGCAGGTGGTCTTGTTAGATTTTGTTAGTGCTTGTAGGACTTCTGCCGGGGTGACGGGGTGGAAAGAGGACCAAGAATGGGCTAAGGCAAGGTTAGGTGGGGAGGATGGCAAGACAGGGCAAGGTGGGGACAAGGGTGGTGGGGGGGAGGGATGGGAAAAGGATGCACGAAGATGAGAAATTTTCTCAGAAAAAAAGGTAGCGAGAGATTGAGGGTTAGGGACTGTAGCAGAGTTACGTTGGTTAGGGCTAACAGAAGAGAGTCTACGTAAAATAGAAAAAAGTTGTTTAGAAGAGCTTGCAGCGGTAGAGATTTCGGTTGCATGAAAATCCCGCTTGGCGGAATGAATTGCCAGGCGATATTCAGAAAAAAGTTGTTTAAAGTGGAGGCGCAGTTCCGGGGAGGGGTGACGGGACCATTGGCGTTGTATGTGACGGAGCTGGGTTCGCTGGAGACGTAGAGCAGGATTGTACCAAGGGGAGCGAGGAGGTCCAGGTCGATGGGGGACTGATTGGAGTGGGGCCAGGTTGTCCAAGGTGTCTGAAAGAAGAGAATTCCAGAGAGAAACCTGTTCGTCAGAGGGGAGCGCAGCAAAGTCAGATGGGAAGAAGGAAGAAGCGGAAGGAAAGGCCCTAAGGGTATCAGAGGTGATATGACGGCGAGAAGAGACTGAAGTCGAAGACGTGGTAAGATCAGTAGAAGCTAAGGGAGGGGTAGTAACAGAAAAAAGGATACAAAAATGGTCAGACCAGGGGACGCCGATCATCGTAGGGGGGGAAATTACAGGCACCAATGTATTTGGAGAGAGGATTAGATCTAATGTGTGGCCAGCTATGTGGGTAGGGCCAAACACGTGTTGTTGCAAAGGGATATCACGCACCAGATCGAGAAAGGCACGGTCTTTCTGCCGACTGGGCTGATCAATATGGACGTTAAAATCGCCTAATATAATTAGATTAGAGAATTGGATTGTGACATCAGAAATGGTTTGGAGGGCCGCATCCCAGCAAGAAGTGGTCAGAGAAGGGGGAAGGTAAAGAAGAAGAAAGTAAAAAGGGGGGGAGGAACGGAGACGAAGAAGAAGGGATTCAGAATACAGGACAGAAGAGGAAGAAACCTCTTCAAGATCAATAGATGAACGATAAAGTACAGCTATCCCACCCCCACCTCTCCCCAATCTGGGAGTGGACAATGCAGCAAACCCAGGGGGAAGGGAGCTGGAGAGAACGGGGTTATCCCCTTCCTTTAACCAGGTCTCTGTAAGAAAACAGAGATCAAGGGAATGTGAAGAAATAAGATCATGTATGAGCAGAGCTTTCGACCGAAGGGATCGACAATTTAGCAATGCAAGGCTAAAGGTCTTTGCAGAGGTTACGGGCATTGGTCTGGGTGAATGGCGATACGTGGAACAGGAAATGGAAGAAACGCAGGGAATCAGATTAGAGGGACAACGTGATAAGGAACTAGGGGGAACTAATAATGGGGGGGCAAAGCGTCGACCCCAGAACACTGGAATAGTGGACATATTCTGAGAAAAATGGAGCATAAAAAACAGACAAAAAAAGAAAAGAAACCATACACAGAGATGAAGAACAGCAGGGTTCAAATATGACACAAACCTGTTAAAGCATGGCAGATGGTCCCACGGAAAGGACAGCTCAAATGTATCATTGCAATTTGAGGATAGTAAAAAAGAGGCTAAATCGGGTCTCGCCCTCCGCTCGCCCCAAGGAGCTCGTCCAAGGAGCAGGACCTGCTCCTTGGGCGCGCTCCTTGGGCGCGCGCCGCCGCGGCGTGGACCGCCGCAGGCAGCGTCTTTATATGGGCAAAACTGTATCCGGGTACCTGGAGAGGCCGCGACCGCGGGAAACGCGATCGTGTCACTTCCGGCCTCGGGGACAGTCTCAGATGGATAGCAGAGATGTGTTTAACGGGACCCAGGAACCTGGAGGAAAGAACACAGGGTAACAAGCAGGTAACAAGCAGGCAAATGACAGAGTATATCACAGCAACAGCTTAACAGCCGCAGGCAGCGTCTTTATATGGGCAAAACTGTATCCGGGTACCTGGAGAGGCCGCGACTGCGGGAAACGCGATCGCGTCACTTCCGGCCTCGGGGACAGTCTCAGATGGATAGCAGAGATGTGTTTAACGGGACCCAGGAACCTGGAGAGGCCGCGACCGCAGGAAACGCGATCGCGTCACTTCCGGCCTCGGGGACAGTCTCAGATGGATAGCAGAGATGTGTTTAACGGGACCCAGGAACCTGGAGAGGCCGCGACCGCGGGAAACGCGATCGCGTCACTTCCGGCCTCGGGGACAGTCTCAGATGGATAGCAGAGATGTGTTTAACGGGACCCAGGAACCTGGAGGAAAGAACACAGGGTAACAAGCAGGTAACAAGCAGGCAAATGACAGAGTATATCACAGCAAATGACAGAGTATATCACAGTTACGAAGGGGGCCTCCACTCCCGTGGAGGTTGGATTGGCCTTAAAGGACGCTATGGCTAGAAAGATGAACTGTTTGCTGAAGAGCCAGTTCGCAGTGGCAGCTGCTTTTCTACAGTTAGCGGTATGCGCAGGCCTGATATCTCCAACCCTATTCCTGTGGATTTAATCTCTCCCACTGGATGATGCTACCCCTCCTTTGGAGTTTGTTACTGCCTTTCTTTTGATGCCATGTATGTTCTAGCCTGCTTGGTGGCTAGAATTATTGTTCTGTCGGCAGTGAGATGTTAGATACGTTTTTACACTAGGCAGCGGATACATCCTTCAATGGCCAGCTAACTCATCTGGTCTGAAGGGAAAGCTTCACTGTGTGGCTGATTTGAGAAGATGGTGAAGGACTTAACCGAGGTCAAGTCTTATCACCTTCTAGAGGGTAGACCAAAAGGGCCTGGGAAGCAAACAGGGTCATTTCCCTCTTTGGTCTCTTCCCATCCTTTATGGGCACGCTGGACTGACTTCCGGGAGTCTTGGGACTCCTGGCGTTCATCCTGGAAAGCCCTACTTGTCTGCTTCAGGATTTCGGACCCATAATTGGTCCTTTCAGTGAGGCTCGTGGACCCAGAGACTGTCCCCTCCATAGGGGGTTCCTCCTGTTCATCACTACAATGGTTTTGGGGTCCATTCCCGAATGTCACCAAGGATAGCAGTGTAGTGACATTATTCAAGCGGCTCTGTCCTGGACTGCAAGCAACCGACCTTGGAGGCATTTGTCATCTTTCCATGTGGTTTGGCAGACATGAGAGCCACCGCACGGGTCATGTTGAACAGGTGATGGTCCCAGTGCCCCCAACCGAGTGGGGCAAGGGCAAATATTCCATTTCTTTCAGGATGCCAAAGAAGGATAGCTCTTTCCAACCACTGGCCTCAAGGCGATCAATGCTCATTTGCACGTGTTGTACTTCCGAATGGAATCGCTGAGATCTGTGGTTTTGACAATACACCAAAGGGAGTTCCTAGCACCTCTGGTTTTGGCTGAAGCTTGTTTTCATATCCCGATCCAGGAGGATCAGCGGAGATGTCTGCGTTTTACCATGTTTGGCTCATACCTTCAGTTCACCACCCTCCCTTTGGCCTCTCCACTGCCATAAGAACATAAGATATGCCATAATGGGTCAGACCAAGGGTCCGTCAAGCCCAGTATCCTGTTTCCGATAGTGGCCATTCCAGCTTTCAAGTACCTGTTGGGTTCCCAAAAGTATTCACATTCTATGCTTCTTGTCCAGTGTGTAAGCAGTGGATTTCCTTAGTCCTCTTTAATAATGGTTTATGGACTTTTCTTCCAGGAACTTATCCAAACCTGTTTTGAATCCAGCTACACTAACAGCTTTTACTACATTCTCTGGTAACAAATTCTAGAGTTTGATTATGTGCTGAGTGAAAAACTTTTTTCTCTGATTAGTCTTAAATGTGACACCTTATATCAGTGATGGCTAACCTTTTTGAGCCCGAGTGCCCAAACTGCCGCACAAAACCAAAGAATTTCCTCAAAGTGCCAGCACGTCATTTGCATAAGTGGTCTTATTTGCATAAATATTTGCATAATGTTACCATACACTAACTTTTAGTAAACATGTCTCTTAATGAGTGTATGGATAAAGAAAGACTAAAAGATTTCTACATTACTATAATCCAGTGCCAACCGCCAGGCACATTAGGAACTACTACAAACGCTGCCCATTTAGAACCCATAGCAAACCCGCCGTATCCTGACAGCATTACCAGGACTCACAAAGCACCATACCCTACCTATCAAAAGGCAACACTGCAAATATTAAACCAATACATTTCAGAGAATACTGGGGAAAGAGAACAAGTGGCAACGTCAAATAGGAATTTCCTCTTGTACCAAACAAAGCGCAGATGTTAATGATGCACATTTCCCAGAGCTGACATATTCCAGTTAATAAATTCAAAATAAAGAGATATCTTTCTACCTTTTGTGCATTTTTTTTTCAGTTGCAATTGGTCCAGCCACCTTCTTCTGGTTTCTTCATGTTTTCTGCTAACTCTCCATCGTCTGCTGTCCATTTGTCCTTTCTTCTCTCTTCTAGTTTTTTTTCCATTCTCTCTCTCTCTCTACATCTGCTTTAACATACTAATCTTTCTCCTTTTGCTCTTTCCTCATTCCTATTTCATCCACACAAATTTTACCCCTCCATCCTCAATCCCCAATTACTCTCCCAATACCTGGCCAATTGTAGATTTTTCATCCCTCCTACACAAAATATTTTTTCCCCTCTCCATTTTACTCTCCCAGCCCCATCGCATTCTAATCCTCCCCCAACATCAGCTCCCTTCTAGTTCCAGTCTCACCCAGCATCCATTCCCTTCTAGTCCCTGCATCAGCCCATTTCCAGTCCAAGTCCCTTCATCAGCTCATTTTCAATCCTAGCCCCACCATCAGCCTATGTCAAATCATAGCTCCCCTCCACTCCGCCCACGTCCAGTCCAAGCCCCCCCAAGAGCCTACGTCCAGTTCTCGCCCCTCCATGAGTCCATTTCAAGTCACGCCCCCACCACAGCCCATTTCCAATCTTAGCTCCCCCCCCCAGCCCATTTCCAGTCCTATCCTAGCTGTTCCATCCGCCCATTTTCAGTCCTAGCTCCCTTCCCTCACAGCCCATTTCCATTCCAAGCCCCCTCCCCATCAGCTATTTGCAGTTCAAGCCTCCCCTTCCACTCAGCCCATTTCCAGTCCTAGCAACACCCCAACCCATTACCAGTCCTAGCCCCCCGTCAATCAACTTCCAGTCCTAACCCCCATCACCCCATTTTCAGTTTAAGCCCCCCCCTATAACCCTTTACCAGTCCTAACCCCCCATCAGCCCATTTCCAGTCAGCCCCCCATAGCCCATTGCCAGTCCTAAACCCCCCCCATCAGCCCACAGCCCATTACCAGTCCTAACCACATCAGCCCACCTCAAGTCCTAACCCCTCCCCATCAGCCCATTTCCTGTCCTAGCCCCCCCCATCACCCATTATCCTTCATACTCCCCCATCAGCCCACTACCAGTATTAACCCCCCCATAGCCCATTAACAGTCCTAACCCCCCCATCAGCCAACTACCTGTCTTAACCCCCCCCATAGCCCATTACCAGTCCTAACCCCCCCATCACCCCATTTCCAGACAGCCCTCCTCAGCTCATAGCCCAATGCCAGCCCTCATCAGCCCACAGCCCATTGCTAGTCTTAACTCCCCCCCATAGCCCACTGCGTCTTAACCCCCCCTCCCTAGCCCATTGCCAGTCTCAACCCCCCTCCCTCCCTCCCTCCCTCCCTAGCCCATTGCCAGTCTCAACCCCCCTCCCCCCCTCCCCCCCTCCCTAGCCCATTGCCAGTCTTAACCTCCCTCCCCCCCTCCCTAGCCCATTGCCAGTCTTAACCTCCCTCCCTCCCTAGCCCATTGCCAGTCTTAACCTCCCTCCCTCCCTCCCTAGCCCATTGCCAGTCTCAACCCCCTCCCTCCCTAGCCCATTGCCAGTCTCAACCCCCCTCCCTCCCTAGCCCATTGCCAGTCTCAACCCCCTCCCTCCCTCCCTCCCTAGCCCATTGCCAGTCTCAACCCCCCTCCCTCCCTAGCCCATTGCCAGTCTTAACCCCCTCCCTCCCTCCCTAGCCCATTGCCAGTCTTAACCCCCCTCTCTCCCTCCCTAGCCCATTGCCAGTCTTAACCCCCCTCCCTCGGCTCATGGCAATAAAAAAAAAAAAAAAATCTGCCCGCTGCCCCCGCATGGAGTGTCCCGCGGGGCTCCCTCTGCCCGGCGGGACACTCCCGGCGCTGCTCAGCCCCTCTCTGCCGGCTTGCAGAGACGCGAAGGGAGAGAGAGTCTCCCTCGCGTCTCTCTTAAGCCCGCAGGGCAGATGGGAAATTTCCCATCAGCCCCTGCGGGCTTAACAGAGACTCGAGGGAGACTCTCCCTTCGCGTCTCTGCAAGCCGGCAGAGAGGGGCTGAGCAGCGCCGGGAGAGTCCCGCCGGGCAGAGGGAGCCCCGCGGGACACTCCATGCCGCCGCGGCGGCAGCGGGCAGCTTTTTTTTTTTTTTAATGTGCGACCTTCCCGCGTGCCAGCTGCAAGGCCTTCGCGTGCCACAGCTGGCACGCGTGCCATAGGTTCGCCATCGCTGCCTTATATCCTCATTGCGTGTCCCGTAGTCTTTCTACTTTTTGAAGGAGTAAACAACCAATCTACGTTTACCAATTCCACTCCATTCCATTGCATGGGGTACATCATTTCCTTTTTGAAAATTGCTAGTGCAGTTGATTTCCTTGCTATCCTCCCTCCATTTATTAAATCAAATGTGATCGTTGTGATCGCTATTGCCAAGCGGCCCCAAAATTGTTACCTCTTGCACTAGATCCTGTGTTCCACTAAGAACTAGATCTAAAACAGCTTCCACTCGAGTCAGTTCCTGAACCTGCTGCTCCATGAAGCAATCATTTATTTCATTATATGATTGAGACGTTTAAATACCTCCATGGCATAAATGCACAGGAGGAGAGCCTCTTTCAGTTGAAAGCAAGCTCTGCTACAAGGGAACATAGGATGAGGATGAAAGAGGATAGACTCAGGAGTAATATGCGGAAATATTTCTTTACAGAAAGAGTGGCAAATGCGTGGAATAGTCTCTCGGTGGAGGTGGTAGATATGAGGACAGTATCTGAATTCAAAAAAGTATGGGACAAACACAGAGGATCTCTTAAGGGAAAAAAAGGGACTGCTGTAGTGGTTGATATGGAAGGACAGACTAGATAGGCCATGTGGTCTTTTTCTGCCATCATGTTTCTATGTTTCTTTCTAGAAACTTTATCTCTCTAGCATGGCCTGATGTATCATTGACCCAGTTAATACTGGGGTAATTGAAATCTCCAATTATTATTGTGTTGTAAGTTTTGCAAGCTTCTTTAATTTCTTTTAGCATTTCATCATCTGTTCATTCTGGCCAGGCGAGCGGTAGTATACCCCTCATTGCCATGCCCTTCCACCTCTTTATATGGAATTTCTATCCATAAAGATTCTAAAGTGTATTTTATTTCCTACAAAACCTTTATCATTTTTGACTCAATGCCCTCTTTAACATACTATGCAGTGCCACCCCTCCAGCTATGTGATCTACCCTATCATTGTGATATAGTTTGTAGCCTGGTATCACAATGTCCCATTGGTTATCCACCTTCCACCAGGTCTCTGAGATGCCAATTATATCTAACTTTTCATTCAGTGCTATATATTGGAACTCTCCCATCTTATTTTTTAGACGTGTAGAATTTGCATACAAGCATTTCGAAGTTTGTTTTCTGTTCATATTAACAGTCTGTGTTGGATGACAGGGATAATTTGAAATCTTTCAACTCGATCTGGTTTTTACTTCAAGGCACCTGGGTTATTTTTTCCTTTATTAGAACCTCTCTTTCAGGATGCCCTAACTTCCCTGTTCTGGTAGCATCCTTCAAAGATACATCATTCCAAACCATGCGCTCTTAGGTGACTGTCTGCTTTCCTCCATTTCTAGTTTAAAAACTGCTCTATCTCCTTTATAAAATTAATGCCAGGAGCCTGGTTCCACTCTGGTTAAGGTGGAGCTCATCCTTTTGGAACCTCCCCCCCTTCCCCAGAATTTTGCCCAGTTCCTAACAAATCCAAAACCCTCTTCCTTGCATCATGGTCTCATCCACGCATTGAGACTCTGGAGCTTTGCCTGCCTCTTGGGTCTTGCGTGTGGGAAGCCTTTCTAAGAATGTTACCTGGAAGTTCTGGATTTCAACTTTCTACCTAAAAGCCTACATTTAGCTTCCAGAACCTCCCTCCCACACTTGGTACCAACATGTGCCAAGACATCAGGCTCCTCCCAAGCACTCTCTAAAACCTTGTCTGTGTGGTGCCTGAGGTCTGCTACCTTCACACCAGGCAGGCATGTTACCAGGCAATCCTTAGTCTACCAGCCACCCTGCTAGCCACATGCCTAATGATCAAATCGCCAACTATAACTCTTTCCTTATGGGCATATAGCCCTGGAGACACGTCTTCTGTGTGAGAGGGGTATCTCATCACTTGTAGGACAGGTCCTAGCCAAAGGATTGCTTCCTGCCAAACCAAGGTGATGCTTTCCTTCCACTTGACTTTTCTCCTCCATGGCAGCAGAATGTCTGCTAGACTGGAAGTGGGACTTCTCTATTACATCCCTATAGGTCTAGCGTATATTTCTCTCTGTCTGCCTCAGCTGCACCAAGTCTGCTACTCTTACCTCCAGAGATCAGACTCATTCTCTGAGAGCAAAGAGCTCTTTGCATCTAGTGCACACATAAGACCTCTCACCAGTTGGGTAACATTCTGTGCAGAAAACTGGATAGCCCTATCTCTGCATCATAAGATTTAAAGATTTCTTTTATCTATTTAAAGTTGTTCAGTTATTTAAAGTTGCCAGGGAAATAGGGATACTTGAACCAATACAATTATACCTAATAAGTGCAAGGGACTTTTCATGTTTACCTCAAGGTGAACTACAAGGACTTAAGCAAGATATCAGGTCTTAGGAGTAGATTATTAAGATAATCAGTTAAACGTGAAAGTGAGCGAGATCACTCCCTTCCCCTTAACTGGTTAAGGAGGGTATAAATCAAAGATTTTGCCCAGGGTGGGTGGGAGGGAAAGAAACACTTACTGAAAGCTAGCTTGTTATATATATATAGTAAGCCCAAACTGCCTTTAATTTAAATGAAAGCTAGCTTGTTTTAGTATGCCCTAACTGTCCTAACAAAAATACTGAATTTTAAAATACACAGATTCTATCAGCTTTAACCCAAAGAATTCACTGGAAATGGAAATAACGAGTGAGGTGATCAAATTTGCCGGTGACGCAAACTTATTCAGTTATTAAAACACAAGAGGATTGTGAAAAATTGCAAGAGGACTTTTATAATTTGGAAGACTAGATGTCCAAATGGCAGATGAAATTTAATGTGGACAAGTGCATTTATGCACCTAGGAAAGAACAGCCCAAATTACGGTTACACGATGCAAGGTTCCACATTAGGAACCACTACTCAGAAAAAGGATTTAGGCATCATCATGGATAATCTCCAGGAACAAGCAGGAATGAGTCTTCACATATGGGTACGTCGGTACCGACGGAGTCTGCGTGGGAACGCTTCCCAGCGTCCAATCAAAACGCTTTTGGAAGCATCCCACCACACCTGCGTGCTGCCTTCCCGCCTTCCCAACTGCCTCTCCTCAGTTTTCGTTTTTCCGCGGAGCTGGCAGGACGTCCTCCAGTCACCGCAGAAAATTCTTCTTTTATTTTTTAGTTTTCTTGTGGTCGCGGCTGCCTTCCCCGACGCCACCGGTACCGCCGGTGTTTTTCTCTCCTTTTTTCTTGTAAAATTTTCCTTTTTAAGGAATATTTTTTCTTCTTAGTGCCTCACGGTTTTCTTAAGCCTGCTAGGCCTACTCACTTTCCTTCATGGAACCGCCAGTCACTATTCCCAAGAAATGTTCAAACTGCGGCGGTACAAAATCAACGTTAGACACCCCTAACTGGTGTCTGACCGGTTTGGGTCCTGACCATTTTCCTCCGGAGTGTCCCTCCTGCAATAGTATTATTGAAAGAAGTCTCCAGCATCGGGTTTCCCTCGATACGCGGTCCCCATCCAGCTTCAGGGCACCGACCACTTCTTTTTCTATACGGAATCAGGTAACCCAAAAATAGTCTGTTAAGACTAGCCAGTCCTCGAGTGGTAGATCTCATATACAGCATAGAGATGCCTCTGGCCTTGCCCTCGAGAACATACTGGTTTTAAAACCCCGGTGGGAGTCTTCGGCCTCCAAAGCCTGTGTGGGGTTTCAGGTTGTTCCTGAGGTTCACCCCTCACAGAACATACCTGTGCCATGTTCGGTGGTGGCATCTGCTTCAAGCGGTACCGATACCCCGGCATCGGCAATGGTGTTGGATGAAACATTCCTCACCAAAGATCGTTGTCTGGCGTCCTCGGTACCTACGGGACCGTTGGATACACTCCAGGCCGACCCTCCAGTATCGGTATCGATCCTGGTACCGATACTAGTACCGACGTCGGTACCCTCCAGATGTGCTTCGATAGACTCGCTTCCTTCGATGCCGAGTCTGGAATCGATCTCCAGTCTGGAGGACTGGGTACCGACTCGCCTTGGTACCGACACCAAATGGTACCGAAGGCACGGTTCCGATGATCCATGTCCGGCACTCTCGATTTCTTCCATACCAATAGAGTTGTCACCGGCTGGCCTTCATCCACTGGTACCGGATACGGTGCCGGAGTCGGTACCAGTATCCACATTACCATGGCTGTCGGTGCCTTCCATGCTTCCCTCTTCAGGCTCGCTTCCCTCGATACCGAGTTTGGAATCGATCCCTAGCATGGACGATATGCTACCGACTGTTGCTGGTCCCGACCCCCTGCGGTACCGGCGACTATTCTCTAGGGATCTCCACCATTCAGGATCTTATATTCCTATAAGGTTGGATAGATCCTCCGGTGCCAATGCTAGTTCTTCAGCAGATTTAGCCTGTCCAAAAGAATTTCCTTCTGGGGATTTTTCTTTTCAAGCTTTTCTAATGGATATGATGAGATCACTTGCCATTTCTATGCCTGGACAGGATCCTACACAAGGCAATGCGGAATCCCTGTATATTTCTGGGACCGCAAAGGATACCATCATGCTTCCTTTGCATCATTCCTTGCAGGATCTCCTTCTACGAATGTGGGAAGCTCCTTTAACAGTGCCCCCACCTTCTAGGACAACTGATCTTCTTTATCAGGTGCCTCCCTCTCCAGGTTTTCAAAAGACTCAACTTCCTCATCATTCCATTGTTGTTGAATCAGCAATGAGGCGGGTGAAGAGTACTAAAAAGCACTCTTCTTATCCGCCAGGTCGTGAGTCTAAGACTTTAGATGCCTTTGGACGCCAAACCTTCCAGGCATCCATGCTTTCAGCAAGAATTCTCTCATATATTTTCTATATGAGATTATCTCTTGATGAGGTCACAAAGAACTTACTATCTTTGACTCCTTTTCTTCAAGAGACTATAAGTGCAGACTATTCCTCTCTGGTTAGTCATGCTCAAAATATATCTAGGTTCCTTATTCGTGCTTCCTTGGACTCCTTTGAGTCTGTTAGCAGAACTTCTGCTATAGCTATAGGGGCACGACGTAAAGCCTGGCTCCAGGCTTCAAACTTAGACAAATGGGCTCAAGAAAGACTGGGAAATACTCCTTGCACTGGAGAAAATCTCTTTAACAAGGAGTCTTTATTCCAGGTTGCTCAGTTAACCACTGACATTCCTGTTTCCAGAGGCTGTTCTACGCCTTCCTCTTTCCCAGTTGGTAGGAAATGTCCTACCCAACTTTCTTCCCCTAGGGGGAAAAAGTTTTGTTGTTCTTCTGCCCATCATTCAGATGTTCCCAAACAAGGGAAACATCGCCCTAGTCTGAAGAAACCACAACCTCAACAGGGTCCACAAACCCAGCAGTCGCAGGGTTTTAAATAAGTAATTTTTCCCCTTGTGTTGCTGGTTACAGGGTCAGTCTACTTCTTTTTGCTGAAGTATCTGCACTAAATTTATCCTAACTTTTTCAAGATGTCTCTTCTTGAGACATTTTTTCCTTACTCTAAGAGTCTTCATGATGATCATGCCCTCACTTGACAGGTTTCCCTTCCTTTTCGGGAAAAGAGAAATGACAACTATTAATAAGTCAGTTGTTTCCCTGTACTGGCATGTATCATCTTACCTTTCAGAGACTTCTTTCATAGTCAGTCTCCTTCACCTCTGTCTTAGCTCCCTCTTGCTGCAGCATCTGGTTTGAAAGAGTGGCTCTTTTACACTGGTAAGCCCCTATGGTCCTCTACCTGTTCCACAGGGGGATTCTCCATTTAAGAGTTGTCTCCCCCTTTATTTCCTTAGGGCAGCTCATCAGACACTAGATAGTCCTACTATGTCTGTTGTCCCTTTTTTCCAATCTAAAAAAGATGGGAAAATAAATTTTTCGCCGCTGCCCTGGTAGTTGCTGCAGATACACTAGTTCCTAGTGGTTAAGTCATTGGTTCTGTTCACCACACAACCAGGGCTTCTTCTCCACTAGCTATTCTTCTAGCCTCAGTGCTAAACCCCAAACAGGTTATCAACCTCGTTTGGGAAATCCTATTATCACAGACTGCTTGGTTAACTTCTATTCTTTATCCTTGGCAGAATAGTTCTTACCCACTGGCTTTTAACAGCCAGTTTTTTCTTCTAACTAACCTGCAGCATGCTCTCTGCAACTCTACAGAGTAGCTTTGCACTATGGGCCCTTGCTAGAGAGCATCATATCTTGTCTAGCAGATAACCTCAGAGGATTAGGAAGGGTTTCTCCAGTCATATTTTTCATGTCTGGTAGGTGTTCCCTACCCCTACCATCTCATCTAAAATCTCTTTTGAGACCTGAGGCTCAAGCCTTTTCTTCACGTGACAACCTAAAGAATGGCAAATTCCCTGGCTTGGTCCATATCCCCTTGGTCTTCTCGCCAGAGATCTTTTGTTTCAGTGGCAATTAAAGGACGCCCGATACCCATCTGCCCTTGTAGACAGGTCACTATGGTATCTTCCTCCAGTGACGTCCTCTATCCATTCTCCATACTGCGGTTCTGGAGAAATCTGGACTTGCTGCCTGCAGACTGAAGTTATCCTCTGCTTTTTTCCATGTAGGCCATCCTGGTTATTTAAGAGCTCAAATTCTGAAATGGATTTAGACTCTCTTTTGTCAGGGACTCTATTCCCCTGACTTTTTCAATCATAACCAGGGAAGGAAGATTCTTGATGCATCTATTCAAGCGGGTATCACACTCCTTGCTGTTAGATGAATCTTTTCTCTCCCCATACTCCTATGGGGATCAAGTTCTATAGACATTTCTTCATCCACATACCTGGAGACATCTGTCTACATGCCTACATATTCATATACATATACATATATATATATATATTTATTTATATCTATTTGTGTATCTTCTGCCCATACAGGTCTCTCCGTATATATATGCATATATACTCTGTGTGTATAACTTCAGGAATATATATATATTTATATTAATATAGAGATATATGTCTCTATAGAGATATATCTTTTAAGTAGATATGTATCCACATACTTATCTATCTCCAGGAACAAGCAGGAATGAGTCCTCACATATGGGTACGTCGGTACCGACGGAGCCTGCGCGGGAACGCTCCCCAGCTTCCCAAAAAGGAAAGCTTTTGGGAGCATCCCACAGCGCCTGCGCGCTGCCTTCCCGCCTTTCCTAACCAACTCTCCTCAGTTCTTCTTTTCCGCGGAGCCAGCAGGTCGTGTACCTGTCACCGCTGAAGAAGTTCTTTATTTTAATTTATTTCTTTGGTCGCGTGTCTGCCTTCCCCGACGCCGGACCGGTACCGCCGGTCTTTTCTTTTCTTTCTTTCTAAAAAAAAAATATATTTTTTTTCCCCTCACTTGGTGTATTTTTCTTCTTAGGCCTCCAGGCCTAAAAGAAACTTTTCCCTCATGGGAAAACCAGCCTCCGGGTTCAAAAAATGCACTAAGTGTAGCGGTACAATTTCTGTTACAGATACCCATGAATGGTGTCTTAAATGTTTGGGTCCTGAACACTCCATTCCGGATTGCCCGGCCTGTTCTTTAATGTCTAAACGAGGGTTACAGAACCGAGCAGCCAAGCTCCATGTGCTGTTTCCCATGGATGCACCGGCAGTGGCATCGACATCTTCCAGGTCTTCCTCTCCCGATGGGTCTCAGGTAACCAAACATAATCCTAGCAGGTCCTTGAAGGGCAAATCTCCCTCCAAGCATCGAGATGCCTCCGGGCTTGCCCTCGAGGATCCTGCCCCAGCCAAACAACCCTGGCGGGAAGCTCCGGCTTCCAAAGCTCCTCCTATGGGGTTGCAGGTTGACATCGATGGCACGGCCTCGACCGATCACCTGTTAGACTGCTCTGGGGTACCGGCACAATCTCCCAGTACCGACATCCAGGCGTCCATGGATCACACTGTTCAATCCATGCAGCAGGCTATAATGGCTTTTATTAATGCTGCGACGCCGACGGTACCGCAACAGGTTCCGTTGTCGGTACCGGCGCCGGTTCCGGTACCAGCACCGATACCGGTACTGACTGCATCGACATCGGCCAGGATACCGACTCAGGTTCCTTGTCCATGGCTATTTCTCGGTACCGATCCGGTACCGGGGACGCCCGATGTCGGTACCGATCGATACGCGTATCGATCGTTGGAAGGGGACAGACGATACTTCGATTCCTCTGATGATTCTGATTCATCAGATGAGTCTCCTGAAGTATCCATCACCCTTCCTGAGGAGCCTGCTTCTCCAAAAAGGAGAATGTCTCCTCCAGAGGATTTGTCCTTTCAAGACTTCATAATAGAAGTAGCTAAAGGACTCTCTATTTCAGTAACCTCTGAAGCAGAGCCTAGAGCAAAAAAATTAGATATTTTAGGATACTCTAAGGCTCCCAGAGAGGCAGTCACCTTGCCAATTCATGAAATTCTTCATGAACATATGATTGACTTATGGGAGACTCCTCTCACCCTTTCTCCTCATTCTCGCAGATTGGACACTATGTACCGTGTCCCTCCTTGTCCTGGATTTCAGAAAACTCAGCTTCCTCACCACTCCATTGTGGTGCAGTCAGCTATGAAAAGGATAAAGAGTACCAAAAGACACTCTTCTGCTCCTCCAGGAAGAGAATGCAGGACCTTGGATGCTTTTGGTAGGAAAATCTTCCAAGCCAGCATGCTTATTGCCAGAATCAACTCATATAGCCTTTATATGGGTATGTTTCTAAAGGAAGTTGCACAAAAACTGCACACCTATCTCCCTTTTATTCCAGAGGGTAGAAGGGATGAGTTCCTCCTTTGGCTTAAGCATACTCAAGACATTTCAAAGTTTTCCAACAGGGCAGCCTTTGACTCCTTTGAAGGTGCCAGCAGAGCCTCAGGCATTGCCATAGCTGCTCGCAGAATTGCTTGGCTCCAGGCTTCTGATCTAGAACCCTGGGTTCAAGATGGCTTAGGAAATCTGCCCTGTACAGGTGAAAATCTCTTTGGCAAAGAGTGGCAAATAAAAGCCACTCAAATGGATGCAGAGAATTCTGCTCTGGATAGACTTTCAAGGTCTACCTCCATTCCTGCCAAGAAAAAGACTTTTAAGAAGTCTTTTTTCAAAAAGGGCAGGTTTCCTTCCACTTCTGGCCAACAATCTTCTACAGGTCGCTTTACCGCTAAGCGTCAGCAACCTAAGCAGGCCAGGCCTAAGTCTACAGGGGCTGCTGCAACTCAGCAGTCCCAACCTCCTCAGGGTTTTTGACTTGATACTAGAGAACTTAACCTTTCTGGCTCTACAACAGCCAGAACCTCTCACCATTCCAGGGAAGTTAGCTCATTTTGCTCCCAGATGGGAGCAAATCACATCAGAGCAGTGGACCCTCTTTATCATAAGAGAGGGCTACAAACTTCATTTCTCAAACCTTCCTCCCTACACCATGGTGAGACATTTCAATTCTCCCACATCTCTCCTCAACCTTCTGGATCAGGAGGTGACTACCCTTCTGGCCCAGAGGGCCATAGAAGAGGTTCCTCTTCTTCAACAGGGGTCAGGGTTTTACTCCCCCTATTTTCTCATTCCAAAGAAAACAGGGGGATACAGACCCATTCTAGATCTCAGAGAATTGAACATATTCCTATGCAAGGAGAAGTTCAAGATGCTTTCTCTAGGCACTCTCCTTCCATACCTGCAGAGTCAGGATTGGCTTTGTTCTCTAGATCTCAAGGATGCGTACACTCATGTCCTCATCCATCCATCTCACAGAAAATTCCTATGTTTTCTGTTGCAGGGAAAACATTACCAATACAGAGTCCTTCCTTTCGGTCTGGCCTCTGCCCCAAGAGTGTTCACCAAATGCATGGCAATAGTTGCTGCATTTCTACGCACTCTGGGAATCTTTGTCTTCCCATATCTGGACGACTGGCTCATCCGAGCTCCAACCCAGTCGGAGGCTCAGATCTCCCTGAACCGCACCAGGCGCATTCTGCAATACCTGGGACTTGTGGTAAACCTTCCAAAGTCCCAGCTCACCCCTACTCAGTCCCTAGAATTCATAGGGGCCTGGTTGGACACCACTTCTGCAAGGGCCTACCTCCCTCAGGCCCGTTGTCAACATCTAGTGCAGTTAGCCTCCCAGATTCAGTCAAAGAGCCACTTAACTGCCAGGGAGATGCTACAGCTGCTAGGCCATATGGCTTCCACAGTACATGTGGTACCCTATGCTCGCCTACACATGAGAGCAGCTCAATGGACTTTGTCCACCCAGTGGACTCAAGCTTCAGGAGCTCTCTGACCAAATAGCAACCTCCAAACGTCTCTTTTGGTCTCTCCAATGGTGGATGTCCACTCAAAATCTGTTGCTGGGGTCCCCCTTCCAACCTTTGTTGCCCCAGGCAACCCTCACAACAGATGCCTCCCAAACAGGTTGGGGAGCTCATCTACAAGACCTCTCCACCCAAGGCACTTGGTCCCCACAGGAGACCTGTCTTCATATCAACCACTTGGAACTTCGAGCAGTGTTCCTAGCTCTCAAGGTCTTTCATACCCTCCTCAGCTACAAGACAGTCCTCATTCATACGGACAATCAAGTAGCCATGTTTTACATAAACAAGCAAGGAGGAACTGGCTCTCTGTCGCTTTGCAACGAAGCTCTAAGATTATGGGCCTTCGCCAGAGAGCATCAAATCCATCTCCTGGCAGTATACCTCCCAGGAATCCAAAACTCTTGGGCAGACAGACTCAGTCGAGTTCTGCTTCCACACGAATGGTCCCTGCACATGGATCAGGTACTCAGAATCTTCCAGGAATGGGGAACCCCGGACATAGACCTCTTTGCAAGTCTGCGGAATGCCAAACTTCCCCGGTTCTGTTCCAGAATTCCGTGTCAGGGAGCTCAGGCCAAGGATGCCTTCCTCCTTCATTGGGGTCAGGGCTTCCTGTATGCCTTTCCACCCATTCCTTTGATTCCCAAGACTCTGTTCAAGCTTCAGAGGGATCAAGGATCCATGATCCTCATAGCTCCACGCTGGCCACACCAAGTGTGGTACCCTCTACTTCTGCATCTCTCCCAAGCCCCCTCCCTGGACTTGGGAGCTGCGCCAGACCTTCTGTCCCAGGAGGAAGGGACTTTGTGGCATCCAAATCCCAAGTCCCTTCACCTCAGAGCTTGATTACTGAAGGCCTAGACCTTCAAGACTTCAATCTTTCTCAGCAAGTGAAGGATATCCTCCATGCTTCCAGGAAACCTTCCACTAGGCGTTCCTATGCTTTTAAATGGAAAAGATTTTCCATTTGGTGTGCTCAAAAGGGTCTTGACCCTCTGGCACTTCCTGTGAATTCTCTATTGGAATATCTCCTGCATCTCTCCAATGCAGGCCTTAAAACAAATTCAGTAAGGGTCCATTTGAGTGCTATTGCAGCATCCCTTAAGCCTCTCAATGGACAACCTATTTCCTCTCATCCTCTTATTGCAAGATTCATGAGAGGCCTAACTTTAACTAAACCTCCCATTCGACCTCCTCCGGTGGCATGGGACTTAAACTTGGTTCTTGGTCAGCTTATGAAGCCACCTTTTGAACCCTTAGCCACTACCTCCTTGAAATTTCTTTCCTGGAAGGTTATTTTCCTTATTGCAGTCACTTCTGCTCGCCGCATCAGTGAACTGCAGGCCTTAGTGGCTAATCCACCTTATACAAGGTTCCATCATGATAAGGTAGTCCTTAGGACAAATCCTCACTTTATGCCTAAAGTGGTCTCACCTTTTCATCTTAATCAAGAGGTATATTTACCTGTCTTTTTTTCCAGCTCCTCATGAATCCAGTGCAGAGAGGAACCTTCATACTCTAGATTGTAAAAGAGCTCTTGCTTTTTACTTACACAGGACACAGCAACATAGAAAGTCTTCCCAGCTTTTTGTTGCTTTTGATCCTTCTCATTTAGGACTTCCAGTCTCTAAAAGAACACTGTCCAATTGGATTGCTCAGTGTATTTCTTTTGCTTACTAGAGTAAGAACCTTTCTCTGGAGGGCCATGTCACAGCTCACAATGTGAGGGCCATGGCCACCTCTATGGCTCATCTTCATTCTGTGTCCATCGACCAGATCTGTCGAGCAGCCACCTGGGCCTCGGTTCATACCTTCACAGCCCATTACTGTTTGGACAAGGACTCCCGCCAGGATGCCTTGTTTGGTCAGGCTGTCCTCAGACACCTGTTCCATTCTTGACAACTCCTGCCCTCCTTCCCTTAATGGATGCCTGAGATCCATAGGAAGACGAGGAACCCTTCAGGGTCTCATACCCTTGGGGATCTCCCAGGCATCTTAGCTAGAGAGTCCCCATATGTGAGGACTCATTCCTGCTTGTTCCTGGAGATAGCACAGTTACTTACCTGTAACAGGTGATCTCTGGGAACAGCAGGAATTAGTCCTCACAACCCTCCCACCTCCCATAGGAGTTGTATCTCTCTCTATCTTTCCTTTCCTCTCTCTCTCTATTGTCTCAGCTTTAAACTCGAACTGAGGAGAGTTGGTTAGGAAAGGCGGGAAGGCAGCGCGCAGGCGCTGTGGGATGCTCCCAAAAGCTTTCCTTTTTGGGAAGCTGGGGAGCGTTCCCATGCAGGCTCCGTCGGTACCGACGTACCCATATGTGAGGACTAATTCCTGCTGTTCCCAGAGATCACCTGTTACAGGTAAGTAACTGTGCTATCTGTCTGTTTACATTCAGATATTCATACATTCCTATATGATCCTGACAGATGGGCACCACCCTTATCAATGCTGTACCAGCATACTTAGGGTTCTACACACATAACCACTTCCTGTGGTGATCAACAAACTTTTCTTACTATAACCTTTCAGGGTTAGGTACCCCTGAAGTTCTCCATGTACACTTTTTTCTTTCCTTTCAGGAAAGACATTGGGGAACTTCAGTTTATCTAAAGCTTAGCGCTTCCTAAGTCTGTCCTTAACTTCTTATAAGATACAGGGGTTTTCCACACCCTTTCTCTCCTACATGGACTGTTTCTACTGCCAGTCCAGTAGGGTCAGACTCTTTTTTTTCTTTTGGTCCTAGGATTAGATTTTCTTGGACCAACACAGCTTAAGCTTTCTTAATGGTACTTTCTGCGTCTTCCGCTGAAGTCCTACCTCTCTTTCCCTACCCCAGTTTCTCCCTGGGGCTATTTCTTCACCCTGAGGGGTTCTGACCTCCACTTGTTTTTCTACTTTTCTTACCTCTACTTCTCAGTGAGGTACTCCTTGAGGTTTTCCAATGGTTCTTCTAACAGATCCATATCAAACTCAGTAGACTTGCAATGCCAACAAGGGAGGCCCATATCTCAATTTTTACCACTAGATCTCCTCTCTACAGGTTTCTTCTCTGTAGAGGTCCTGTTCTAGTTCAGCTGTTCCACAGCACCTTTTCTGTATTCAACTCCTACCCTCCATCCCCAAGATGCCTGAGGTTCTGGGGAGCAGCATGGCTCTTCTACATCTGCAACATGCTAGGACTCCCTCTGGGCATCTCAGCTTGGGAGTCCCCATATGTGAAGACTCATTCCTGCTTGTTCCTGGAGATAGCACAGTTACTTACCTGTAACAGGTGATCTCTGGGAACAGCAGGAATAAGTCTTCACAACCCACCCACCTCCCCTAGGAGTTGTATCTCTTTATCTATCTTTCCTTTCCTCTCTCTCTCTTTGTCTCAGCTTTAAAACTTAACTGAGGAGAGGCAGTTGGGAAGGCGGGAAGGCAGCACGCAGGTGTGGTGGGATGCTTCCAAAAGCGTTTTGATTGGACGCTGGGAAGCGTTCCTGCACAGACTCCGTCGGTACTGACGTACCCATATGTGAAGACTTATTTCTGCTGTTCCCAGAGATCACTTGTTACAGGTAAGTAACTGTGCTATATATTGAAACCCTCTGCCCAGTGTGCAGCCGTGGCCAAGAAAGCAAATAGAATGCTAGGAATCATAAGGAAAGGAATGGAGAATAAAATCAAGGATATTATAATGCCTCTGTATCGTTCCATGGTAGGACCGCACCTTGAATATTGTGTGTAATTCTGGTCGCCATATCTTAAAAAGGGTATAGTTAAATTAGAAAAGATACAGAGAAGAGCCATCAAAATGGCAAAGGGAATGGAAAGATACCCCTATGAGGAAAAGCTTAAGAGGTAAAGGCTCTTCAACTTGGAAAAGAGACAGCTGAGGGGAGATATGATAGAGGTCTATAAATTAATGAATGGAATAGAACAGGTAAATGTAGATAGGTTGTTTGTTCCATTAAAAATTAGAAAGACTAGGGGGGACACAATGAAGCTACAATGTGTAACCCATTTAAGAGTAATAACAGAAAATATTTTTTACTCAACGCATAATCAAACTCTGGAATTTGTTACCGGAGGATGTACTAAAAGCTGTTAGTGTAGATGAGTTTAAAAAAAGTTTGGACAAGTTTCTGGAGGAAAGGTCCATAAATTATTATTAAAGAGGACCCAGGAAATCCACTGCTTGCTCCAGGATAAGCATTGTCACCAGCGTCCCTCCAACCAGCGGGCCGGTGGGTCTTTAAATTTTAGATCACCAGGAGGCATTGGAAGCACCCGATGGCCAGCAGGGAGAGTTGGACGATGAGTCTCCGGTGACACCACACTCCAAGGCCCCCTCTGATACCTCAGTGCCCTACGAAGCTCGAGCCTCTTCAGAGTCCTGCGGCCACGTTTCCTCCTAGCAAAAATTCCTGGAGGTGGAGCGCAAGAAAAAGAAATCCTTGAAGACCACCTCTGAGGACGGGTCTGGGAAGAAGGGGAAATCTCACCACAAGCCCCACAGTCTGAGGATTCTGAGTGGGAGCAGCCTTCCAAGCTGGCCCGCAAGGAGTCGTCGGCACCTGCTGACCAGCCTCTGAAGCCATCCTCATCGAGCAATCTCCCTCGACAGTACCGACGCCAGGCCCAAAGCCCTCGGTGCCCGCATCAGAGGCTGCAAAGCCAGCTGGTATGGAGAACAGGATGGCGGCCTTGGAGAGTAGTATATCTGCCCTTGTGGCATTGCAGCGGGCGTTTATGTCCAGCTCGTCTGGATCATCCGCCCCAAATGCGGGACCTCAACCTCAAGGACTTCCACCAGACGTCAAATCGGTCCTCGAGCGCCACGTACCTTGATAGAGCCCCTGCACTAGACGACATCCCAGTCCCATTCCTTGGGGCACCGTTCCTCCCTGGCAAGTGCCCACAGCTTGGATCACAAATCCTCTGGAGGCCACAAACCACCCGGAGCAGACCTTGACCAAGGTGATTGTGCGGCATCGGAACTCATACTCAAAGTCTGAATGGGATACCGAGGATGAAGACTTCCTGGACACGAGACAACACTGAGACGTGCCCTCTGATCCATCTCCCTCAATGCCCTGACGCCATTCCACGCCCGAGGACGTCGCCTTAGTCAGTTTTGTGCAGGACATGGCTAAGATTCTCATGACCGAGGTCGAGGAGGACCCGATCACCGAAGAATTGGAGAAGCTCCAATATGAGGCACCCCCTAAGGAGATCCTTACAGAACTGGTGCCCTCGATCCTCGACCACCTACTCCTCCGGATGTGAGGAACACCGGCATCGGTACCAATTGTCAGTAGGTGCCTCGACATCATTTACCAGGTACGCCAAAGCCCTGGGCTCCAAAAGGCCCAGTTTCCCCCCAACTTGATGGTTGTAGAGTCGGCCATACACCACCTCAGAAGCCAAAAAAGCATTTGTCGATGAAACCTGGCAAGGAGGCTCGAACTCTCCTCAGCCAGAAGGCCTTTCAGGGCTCAATGCTAACTTGCCGGATCCAGTCCTAACAGCTCTATATCGGCATGTACCTGAAGTAACCGTCAAAGGACCTTGGGGGAAATTCGGCAGACCTCGATGGGGAACCCCTACAGAGGTTTAAGACCCTGACCTCAGCAGTAAGAGTGCTTGAAGTTTTTGTCTCAAACAGCCTATGTTGACTTTGAGTCTTCGGCCAGGGCGGCTGCCGCAGGCATCGGGGCACAACCCCAAGCATGGCTGCAGTCGTCTGACCTGGAGCAATGGAAGCAGGATAAACTGATTGATGTCCCCTGCATAAGTGAGAACCTATTCGAGAAACCCATTGCAGACAAGGCTGCAGAGATAGAAACTGAGTTCCTGACTAGAACCAGGCTCTCGAAGAAGATCTTGGTGCAACCCCGGAAGAAAGCCCTGGGAAAGAAACTCTTATTCCTGAGGAAGGAGGGCGGCTTTGGCGGTACACCGCATTTCCAAGCCTTATCAACCCCTCAACAGGGCCAGCAACAAAAAGGCCAGGGACATAGTCCCCGAAAGCAAAAGGCCCCAAAGGCCTGGGGGAGGGGGATGACTGCCTGGGCATGACTCCCCCCCCCCCAGGGGTCCTCTGCAGCCCACAGGGGGGCATCTAGCCCTGTTTCCCCACAGATGGACAGCTGTCACCACCAATGCTTGGGTGCTACAAGTGGTCAGGAAGGGCTACCTCTTCCGCCTACAGCGGGAGCCACACTTGTACTTCCCAGGAGAGCTCACCAGACCTCTCTTTCAACAGACTCTGCTTCTCACCGAGCTAGCAGGACTAATCCAGGACAAGGTTGTGGAGCCAGTACTGAAACATCTCTAGGGCACAGGCTTCTAATCCAGGTATTTCCTCGTCCCCAGGAGGACATGGGGTCTCGGGCCCATCCTGGACCTGCAAGAGCTCAACAGGTTTCTGGTCAGGGAGAAGTTCAAGATGCTCTCCTTGGTATACTGTTGCTTTTCCTCCAGCAGGGAGATTAGCTATGCTTCTTAGACTTAAAGGATGCCTACATGCACATGATAATTCATCCCAGCCACAGAAAATACCTCCAGTTTGTGGTGGGGGAACAACACTATCAGTACAGCATGCTGCCCTTTGGTCTGTCCTAGTCACCAAGTGTCTTCACAAAGTGCCTTGCGATGGACACAAGCCACCTCGAACTTCAAGGGGCCTTCATCTTACCTTATATGAACAACTGGCTCATAAAGGAGGACACAGCTCAGAGGCACAATGTGCCACCAGGCGCCCCATAAACACCCTGCAGCACCTGGGGTTAGTCATAAACAATGTTCCCTCTAATTTTCTGTAGGCTGTGTGTGCATAAAATATCAGCTGTGCAGCTTTTGAATGAAGGTTAAATTTTTGTGCGCCACATAACGACGCTCGGAGTTATATACTTTAAAATTTGACTACACGTCAGAATACAGTATGTACACCACATTGATTTTAATCAAATGAAAATAGACGATTACTAAATGAAGCGGAAAATTTCTAGTAATTACAATAACAACTTTTAAAATTTAAGATGTCTGTGTTGTTTTCTATCAGAATCAGAACCATAATTTTTGTGCGCTCTGTTGTAAAGTATGTGCGCTAGCTCGGCGAGGTGTGTGCACGCGCACACGCGCACAGCTTAGAGGGAACAGTGGTCATAAACTATCCCCAAGTCCCACCTCACTCCGCCCAATGTCTAGAGTTCATAGGGGCACAACTAGATACCCTCCAGACGAAAGCCTTCCTGCCTCAGGAAAAGTCAGAACGTCTCAGGGAGTTAGCTGCAGAGGTGCACAGATGCTACCTGCACGGTTTCTACTCCGCCTGTTGGGACACATGGCCTCCACTGTTCACGTGACCCTATATGCCTGCCTGCACATGAGGGGAGCCCAATGGGTCTTCTGCTTTCAGTGGGCACAAGCCACAGGCAGGCTCAGGGACAGAGTGAAATTGACCCATTAGCTGGCGGACTCCCTCAGATGGTGGCAGAGTCCACATCACCTTTAGACCGGGATGTCCTTCCAAGCACTTACCCCCCAGAGGGTCCTCACTACAGATGCCTCCCTTCTGGGCTGGGGAGCACATTGCAAGGGCCTCCAGACGGAAGGTGGCTGGTCCCAGGAGGAATCCTGGTTAAAAATCAACCTGCCTAGAGCTCAGGACAATATTTCTGGCTGGCTGAGCTTTCTGCCACCAGCTGCAGCACCACCCAGTGCTGATCCAGACCGACAACCAGGTCGTAGTGTTCTACATGAACAAATAAAGGGCACAGAGTTGTACCCCCTCTGCCAGGAGGCAGTAGCCCTCTGCGGCACGCAGGGTGATGCTCCTGAGGGCGGTTTACCTCCCGGGTCAGGACAATACCCTGGAGGACAAACTGAGCAGAGTCCTCCAGCCGCACAAGTGGCGCCTGAATCCAGCAGTAGCCTCCCGGCTGTTTCATCTCTGGGGCATCCCCTCGATGGACCTGTTTGCCAGGCTGGACAACACACAGTTGCCCCGATTCTGCTCTCACCAGCGGCACCTGTCCCGGGTGAGAGCGGGATGCATTCCTCATCCCGTGGATGGAAGGCCTCCTGTCGCCAAGACCCTATTCAAGGTCCAGCATGACAGAGTATCACTAATGCTGGTAGCTCCTCGGTGGCCCAGACAGCCCTGGTTCCCACTGCTCCTCTCCCTATCAGCAGCATTGCTGATTCCCCTGGGCTGAGCCCCAGGGCTACTCTCGCAGGAACAGAGCCATCTCCTACACCCCAATCTGGGATCCCTGTCACTCACAGCTTGCCTGCTGAAAAGGTAGCGTTAGCTCCCTTCAACCTCCCACAGGACGTGGAGGAAGTCCTTCTGGCCTTGTGTAAGGCCACCACAAAAAGGGCATATACCTTCAAGTGGCGCTGTTTCTTGGTATGATGCGCAGAAAGAAGGGCAAACCCATTCTCCTGTTCAGTATAAGTAGTACTCCACTACCTGCTCCATCTGTCGCAGGTGAGACTAAAGTCCATTTTAGTCAGAGTACACATGAGCGCCATCACAGCACATCGCCATCCCATTGAGGGAAGGTCCCTCTTGGCGCAACCCCTTGTGTCCTGATTTCTGCGGGGTCTCATGTTATCCAAACCTCCCATCCACCCTCCAGTGATGGAATGGGATCTAAATGTGGTGATCTAGCAGCTCACTAAGCCTCCAATTGAGCCTCTGGCTACCTGCCACTTGCGGTACCCCTCCTAGAAGGTCATATTCCTTGTAGCACTCACATCAGCTTGCAGAGTCAGTAAGCTCTAGGCTCTGATGGCAGACCTCCCCTACATGAGATTCTACAAGAACAGGGTGTTGCTCCGCACACAACCCAAGTTTCTGCCGAAGGTGGTGTCCCCATTCCACCTCAGTCAGGAGGTGGTGCTCCCCACCTTCTTCCTGAGACCCCACGCCGGTAAGGTTGAGACGGTTCTCCATACTCTGGATTGTAAAAGAACTCTGTCCTTCTATCTGCTACGGACTCATAGCCACCGCAAAGCACCTCAGAATTTTGCATCCTATGACCCCAGCTGTCTGAGGCTCCCAGTGACTAAGCGAACTCTGTGCACTTGGGTGGCTGACTGCATTACCCTTGCCTATGAGCAGGTGGAGATCTCACTGGACTAGAAGGTCACGGCGCACCGCATTAGGGCCACGGCTACTTCCTTGGCAAATCTGTTTTGCGTCCCCGTGACGGAAATCTGCTGGTCCATACCTTCGCAGCTTATTACTGCCTGGAGAGGGAGTCCCGACGGGACAGCGTCTTTGGCCAGGTCGCACTCCCTCCAGACACCTAGGTCGTGCGAGAGTCTCTCAGTAGGGACTTGACTGCTGCTGCTCACAGCTCACCCTTTGCAGGTCGCCATGGCATTTTTATAGGTTCTCGGTAGCCTGTAGCTGGGGAGTCCCATATGTGAAGACTTGACTTCCTGCTTGTCCCTGGATAAGGCATAGTTACTGACCTAAAACAGGTGTTCTCCAGGGACAGGAGGAGTCAGTCCTCACAACCCTCCCTCCTCCCCTTGGAGTTGCTTCTTTACCATATTTTACATTTTCCTTGGCCGTCTTAGCTATGTCATATGAAAGCTGGGGAGATGCTTCCACACAGCCTCCATCGGTGCCGACGTCACCCATATGTGAGGACTGATTCCTGCTGTCCCCGGAGAACACCTGTTACAGGTGAGTAACTATGCTTACCTGTTCCACTCCACTCATTATTTTATAGACCTCTATCATATCTCCCCTCAGGTGTCTTCTTTTTTTTAAGCTGAAGAGCCCTAGTATTTTAAGCATTTCCTCATAGCGATATCCTTCCATTCCCTTATCATTTTGGTCACACTTTTCTGTACCTTGTCTAATTCCACTATATTCCTTTTTAGATATGGCAACCAGAATTGCACACAATATTCAAGATGCAATCACACCATGAAGCGATGCAGAGACATTATAATTATTCTCCATTCCTTTCCTTTTGATCCCTAGCATTCTGTGCTTTCTTGATTGCTGCTGCACACTGAGCAGAGAGTTTCAATGTACTATCCACGGTGACGCCTAGATCCTTTTTCAGGGTGGTGATACCTAATGTGGAATCTTGTTTTGCCTAACTTTGCACTTGTCCACATTGGATTTCAACTGCCATTTGGACGCCCAGTCTCCCAGTTTCTCAAGGTTCTCTTACAATTTTTCACATTCTTTTTGTGAAATAACAACTTTTAAATAATTTTGTGTCGTCTGCAAATTTGATGACCAACTCATCGTCCCCATTTCCAGGTCATTTATGAATATTTTAAAAAGCAGTGGACCCACCACAGATCCCTGGGTTTCTCCACTATTCACCTTGGCCATTAAGCCTTATTCTCTGTTTTCTGTCTTTCAGCTAGTTCCCAGTTCACAATAGTGCATGGTCTCCTACCTCATGAACTTTAACTTCCTCAAGAGCCTCTTATGAGGGCCTTATCAAAGGCTTTCTGAAAATCCAGATACTCTATATCAATCAGCTCACCTTTATCTACCTGTTTATGGTTTCTACCATTTTGCATGGCACAGACGTCAGGCAGTTTTCTGGATATCCCCTGGAAACATTTTTAAAAATTTTCATTACATTTGCCAATTTTCAGATAATATAGACGATTTTAATAATAATTTATACATTTCTAATAGTTCTGCAGTTTCATTTTTGAGTTTTTTCAGCACCCTGGGCTGTATACTAATCCATTTCAGGCGATTTGCTACTCTTTTTAATTTATCAAATTGCTATATTACGTCCTTCTGGTTTATTGAGATTTGTTTCAGTTCCTCTGATATGTCATCTTTAAATATCATCATTTCTGGAATAGGTAAATTTCCTAAATCATCTTCTTTAAAGCCTGATGCAAGGAATTCATTAAGCCTACAGTTAAGGCCTTATCCTCTCTTAGTGCTCCTTTTACTCTACCATCTAGTGGTCCAACTAACTGACTTTCTCACAGGTATTTTGCTATGAATGCACTTGATAAAATTTTTATTATGCGCTTTTGCTTCCATGGAAAGTTTCTTTTCAGATTCTCTTTGCCTGCCTTATCAATGCCTTGCATTTAACTTGCCAGTGCTTATGTTTCCTGTTTTCATCATTTGGCTCCTTTTTCCATTTTCTGAAAGATTCTATCTCCAGGAACAAGCAGGAATAAGTCTTCACATATGGGTACGTCGGTACTGACGGAGCCTGCACGGGAATGCTCCCCAGCATCCAATCAGAAAGCTTTTGGGAGCATCCCCCGCGCCTGCGCGCTGACTTCCCGCCTTTCCCACTGCCTCTCCTCAGTTTTCGTTTTTCCGCGGAGCCGACAGGATGTCCTCCTGTCACCGCAGAAACCTTTTTTCTTTAAAATTCTTATTTCCTTGTTTTCTTGTGGTCGCGGCTGTTTTTCCTGCCGATACCGGTACCGCCGGTGCTTTTCTTTTCTTTTCTAAACTTAGAGAAATTTTTTCTCCTCAGTTTTTTGTCTTAACGTTTTGGGCCTACCAGTCCTCTCCAACATGGAGCCTTCTTCCCCTAAGAAGTGCCTTCACTGTGGAAACATAGTTTTCTTTTTGGACTCCAATGCTTGGTGTCTAACCTGTTTGGGTCCTGACCCTTTTTTCCCTGATCCATCAGGCTGTATTATTGGGAGAAGACCTTCCCTTTTTCAAGTTTCCCTCGATGCCGTTTTTCCTCCTGAGGTGAGGACACCGGTTTATTCTTCTCTCCAGGATCAGGTAACCCACAAACAGTCTGTTAAGACTAGCCAGTTCTTGAAGGGTAAGTCTCATGCCCAGCATGATGACGGCTCCGGCCTTGCCCTCAGGACCCCATTGGCAATAAAACCCCGGCGGGAGTCTTCGGGCTCCAAAGCATTTACGGGGTTTCAGATTGTTCCTGGGGCTCACCCCTCACAGAACATACCTGAGCCGTGCTCGGGGATGGTATCCGCTTCGAGCGGTACCGATAACCCGGCACCGGTGTCGAGTGTTCCACTCTTCAACAGGGATCGTCATCTGGTGTCCTCGGTACCTTCGGGGCCGATAGATACGACCCAGATTGGCTTTCCTGTATCTCCGCCATGCTCGGGGTTGGTACCGGCTTCAAGTGGTACCGATACCCCGGCATCGGCATCGGTGTCGAGTGTTCCACTCTTCACCTGGGATCGTCATCTGGTATTCTCGGTACCTTCGGGGCCGATCGATACCACCCAGATTGACTTTCCTGTATCTTCGCCATGCTCGGGGTTGGTATCGGCTTCGAGCGGTACCGATACCCCGACATCGGCGCCGGTGTCGAGTGTTCCTCTCTTCACCAGGCATCGTCTTCGGATGTCCTCGGTACCTTCGGAACCGATCGATACGACTCCAATTGACTTTCCTGTATCGGCATCGCCGATACCACCACCAACGTCGGTACCTTCTAGACATGCATCGATAGACTCGCTCCCTTCGATGCCGAGTCTAGAATCGATATCCAGTCTAGATGACTTGGTACCGACGCGTTTCGGATCCGATTCATGTCGTTTCCGACTACGCAGTACCGGGGATATTCACCAAGGCTCTCTGGCTACCTCGGTACCGCTTCAGCAGCCCCCGATTACTGCTTCGATGACATTACCGTCTCCGATACCGGTATCGGTATCGATGTCGATTCCTGCAGTTCCATCGGTGCCATCGATCCTTTCTATGCCTAGCTTGGAATCGATACCGGGCACTGACGATACAGTATTAGCTGCCTCGAATCAGAACTGTCAGTATCACTGTCCATCTAGCAGGATTCTTTTTCTGCACCAGTCCAGTATGTCTTCTGGTGCTCAAGCTGCTCCTTCAACCTCAGCTTACCCAGGAATAGTTCCCATTGGAGATCCTTCTTTTCAGAAATTTCTCCTTGACATGGCAACCTTTCTTGCCATTCCTATTCCTGGCTCTACTCTTAACCAAGATCCTGCAGAAAAGGAAAATATAATGCTTCCTTTATATCATTCTTTGCAGGATCTTCTTCTGAGGATGTGGGAATCACCTTTAAAGGTTCCTTCGCCTTCTACAGCCATTAATGTTCTGTATCAGGTGCCTCCCTCTCCGGGGTTTCAAAAAAACCAACTTCCACATCATTCCATTGTAGTGGAATCAGCAATGAGGAAGGTAAGAAGCAAGAAGAAGCATTCTTCTTATCCGCCAGGTCGTGCATCTAAAGCACTTGATGCCTTTGGACGTCAAACCTTCCAAACTTCTATGCTGGCTTCAAGAATTATTTCATATATTTTTTATATGAGTCTGACACTTCAGGAGGTCACAGAGAAATTATCTCTTTTGTCCCCTTTTTTGTCAGAGCCTAAGGCCACTGACTATTCCTTGCTTCTTAATCATAGCAGGAATATCTCTTGGTTTCTTTCTCGTGCTTCTCTAGACTCTTTTGAGTCTGTTAGCAGATCCTCTGCTATTGCCATTGGAGCACGTCGTAAAGCCTGGCTGCAAGCTTCAGACTTAAGCAGATGGGCACAACATACACTGGGTAATTCTCCTTGTACTGGAGAAAATCTCTTCAATAAAGAGGCTTTACGTCAGGTTGCTCATTGCTCCACTGACTTCCCTGGTTCTGGAAACCATCCTAAACCTTCTTTTTCCCCAGGACGTAGGAAATGTCCTACCAAACCTTCTTTCCCTAAGAAAAGAAGGTTTCACCCTTCTCCTGCCCATCCTCCAGATGTACCCAACAAGGGACATCTCATCCTAGTCTGAAGTCTCCAGACTCTAACCAGTCTAATCATAACCAGCAACCATAGGTTCCTGTATGTTGCAATCTACAGTTAACTTCTTCTTAGCTGAAGTTTATTCTTCAAACTCTACACTGTTTTTTTCTTTTTCAGTGTGCTAAGCTGTTAGGATACTTTTGTCCATGGGTTACAGAATTCTCCCCTTCTTACTACTACGAAGGAAAGTTACAACTATCCCATGATAGTTTCTGTCCCCACATGGACATCTTTTCCTTCAGCTGACTTACCATATGGTAAGTCACTTTCCAACCCCCTCTCTTCCAGGGTTTCCCCTGCTTGAGTTGGTGTACCATACTGAAACACTTCTCTTTCTTTCCAGTGTAGACTTTTTGTTATCCTTCAATGCATGCTCTGAACAACTCATCAGACAGGGACGGGAATATCTCCGCTCCCTTTGTCTGTTTTCTCTCTGTTTTTATACAGGAGAATCCCCTCTGCTGTTTTGTTCAGTTGCTGTGCATGCAGAAGTTCCAGTGATTACTTTAATGCTCATTACAAGCTACTTTCAACTATCTTGCATAATACTACTCACTGCAGGTTATCTTCTTCTAGCCATATCCTTTCCTGGGATGTGGCAACACACCTGACTTCTGTCAGTTTTATCTTACAATTCTCCTGCACAATGCTCTCTGCAATCTTCAGAGAAGCTTTCTACTATGGGCCCTTGCTACAGAGCATTGAACTTTGTCTCTGAGGGTTTTCCATATAGTAGAAAAAGCTTATATAATCATTCCATGGCGTGAATGTCCAAGGAGTTCCCAATCTTGCAGGAATCTACCCCTTTTTTCCTTACAGCTTGGCATTATGCTTTTCTGCTCCACTTGGACAACGCATACTCTTTTAGTGTACATGATACCCCTGTGTCCCTTGCCTGGGTCATCCTGGTGTCTTACTCTATGCGTTTTTTTTTTGTCCTTTGGACATGTCAGAGTCCTAAAGTACTCCTGACGTGCTCTTGCCAGACTGCTATTATCCTCTGTTTTTTCACGCAACCATACTGGTTATTCCACTGAACTACATTCCTGCACCGCAGAAATAGATTCTCTATATATCTTCAGGTGGTTTTTACCCCCTCATTATTAGATTAATCTTTTCCCATCACATTCCCCATGTGAATGTTTTTGTGGGGCTCAGTTGCAGGCATGTATCCTCAGACTTATATTCATGTATGTATATGTCCTATACATACATATTTCTGTAGTCTGTGTGGGCGTAAGTCATGCCCATCTATATATATATATATATATATATATAACACACATATCTATACATATATGCACATATATATATATATGTATGTATCTCCATATATATATATATATGTGCCCATTGGGAGATGTCCATAGGACGCTATGTATTACCTACTATCTCCCTAACTGTCTGTGCTATAAAGCTTTTACCTTCTTAAGGGGTCCAGACAGTCAACTTGCCTATTCTCATACGGCTCAGTAAGTGGGAGCGGTTATACACACAATTACTGCTGTGATGTCAACAGCTTCTTTTTTTGTTATAGATCTCCCTGTCTATGAAGTATCAAACTTCAATGTCTTCCTATCTCTTACCAGCTAGGAAAGACAGTGTACATCTTCAGTATTTCTGAGTACATTTCTGTTCTCCTTGGGAATAGGGGCTTTTTTCCATACCCCCTCTTCCCTTCAGGACTGGGCTAATTCTCCAGATCGGTCAGTCTTCTTCTTTTAGTCCTCAATGTTAATAACTCTGTACCTAAAAGAGTTTTCAGCTTTTTCCCATAAAGCTTTCCATTGAAGACCTGCCATTCTTCTCCTACCCCAGTTGACACCTGGGTCACCTGCCCATTCCAGGTTTGGAACTTCATCCTCACTGCTGTGAAGTTACCTTGAGGATTCCGTTACTGCATCTACAGTACACTCCATCACAGTTCTACTTCCTACAATCCAGTAGGTAAGCTCTATATTGTACTAGTTCATTAAATATTTTAATGATACTTGACATACATTCTAAAGACTCTTTTTCTCTGTAGTCTTTAGATTCGCTGTTCCTCTACAGCTCTTCTCTATTCAACTCCTACCCCCCATCCCTCAGGGGATGCCGGGGATCCAGGTTTGGGAAATGCCGTCCTGTTCCAGGGATACGCATTTTATGGGATCTCCCCTGGCACCCACAGCTAGGGAGTCCCCATATGTGAAGACTCATTCCTGCTTGTTCCTGGAGATAGCACAGTTACTTACCTGTAACAGGTGATCTCTGGGAACAGCAGGAATTAGTCTTCACAACCCACCCACCTCCCCTAGGAGTTGTATCTATCTATCTCCTTTCCTCTTTCTCTCCTTCTGTCTCAGCTATGAAACTCAACTGAGGAGAGGCAGTGGGAAAGGCGGGAAGTCAGTGCGCAGGCGCGAGGGATGCTCACAAAAGCTTTCTGATTGGATGCTGGGGAGCATTCCCGTGCAGCCTCCGTCGGTACCATATGTGAAGACTAATTCCTGCTGTTCCCAGAGATCACTTGTTACAGGTAAGTAACTGTGCTTTCTTGGCTATAACAGCCTCTCTTACCTCACCTTTAAACCATGCTGGCTATCGTTTTGGCCTTCCTTCCACCTTTCTTAAAGCATGGAATGCATCTGTTCTGGGCTTCCAAATACAGAGAATCTCTGAGGGAGAGAAAGGGATTATAGAACCTAATAGTTCTTAAGGATAGGCAGACTGGATAAACTATATGGTCTTTATTGGTGTCATTTTCTATGTTTCTGTGATCTGCGCTGGTACAATAGCCATGTAGGGTAGCACCTATCAGGAATTGCTGGCGTACAAAATTGGTTTAGGTTGTCATCAGGGCCAGAAACATAGGCCACAGAGCAAAGTCTGGAGAGGGAAAAAAATGTCCTGGGCTAGAATGAAAGGCAAAGCACTGCAAAGAGTTTTGTAACATAAACTAAACAAGAGCATGAGGGAAGGGATGGGATCTGAGAGGTGCAAGACCAGGTGGCAAGGAGACGGCAAGATCACAGAGAAGGCAGCTCAGTGGTCCTGGAGAGGGAGACAGGATGACAAGAACTGTGCAGATTAGAGAGAGGACTGCTGAGCTTAGGAATCAGGCCCTCTTTTGCGTGTCTGATTACACACGGCACCTGGCATCCTTTTGGAGGGATTTGAAAAAAAAGGAGAGAGTACTGGCACAAGGCCAAAGCCATATGTTCTCAGAGAACTGTGCTCCTGTCTTATAATTTTGTTCTTTGAAGTCCTGAAGTCCACACCAGTTTCACTAAGCAACAGTTAAAACAATCCTCCTGAAAGACGTGGCAAAGGTGTTATTTGAAATGATATGCATCCAGTTGCTAGTGGGTGCTTGATGTCTCATATTATTCAGCAACAGTCTTCTACCTTAGCTAAAGAATTTGTGTTTTAGGATTAAATTGGGGCATTTGTGTTAACCAGGTTCAGAGATAGTTGTCTGCTGTGGATTGGAAGATGGATAGGACTGAGCAAGCATTAATGGAGCATTAGGTTCAGGCTTATTTTTGATATTTCTGAGAAATATTTTGACATGTTTATTCCTTGTGATCCAGTATACAGATACTGTATTTTATATACCAATCTACACCGCCTTGCATGTCAAAAAACGAAGGTATATCAAATGCAATAAATGATAAATGAATCCTAGAGTACCCATTCACCAATCAGGTTTTTGGACTGTCTACTATGAATATGCCTCAGGTAAATTTGCATATACAGAGTGTCTGGTGTATATAAACTGATCTCATGTTAGGGAGTACTCCAGGATAGGCTTGAGAAACACTGTTATATACTGTTATGCTCTGTATGTATTCCCTAAAGGCTATCCCGTATTTACAAAATATACCAAACTCTTCTTTAGTAAATTCTTCCTTTGCATGTCATATTGCTGCAGTAACCCACCTCTGAGAAGGCAAATGTGATTTAATATCATAAACCCATTTGCTTTGAGCAATGCTATCACAGATGCATCATTAACAGATGGCCTTCAGTTTCATCCTGATTTTGTTCAGGCTGGCATTAAGATGTTTATAAACTGTGCATTTCAGATATAGGACATATTGAGGGCAGTGTTTTAAAAGCCCAGTTAACCACTGACTACCTGCCTGAGCATGAGTGATTTTATAACAGGGTGCCTACATTACCCAGGCATATAAGCATGAGTGTTGTGCTTATTTTATAAATGCTACTTTGTGCCTTTATAAAATTGCTGCAAGGAATGTGGGTGCGCACATTTTATGCCTGTGCTGACATAGGTGTAATTGTGTGTATATATGCTGGAGAAAAAGTGCATATGGGCATAAGTGCTATTTGCATACTGCACCCGTTCTCCCTTCTCCATCTCCAGGCAAGCTTTTTTTTCAATATGTTTTATTCATTTATTTTAATTAAACCATGTTTACATGTGCAAATCAATTTTGTGCACACTAGAATATTTAAGGCATGCTAATAAATCGAATGCACGCTAACAAATGCACATCCCTAGTCCCTTTTGAGAGACCCCTGAGGAAATTAAATGACGGGATGGGAAGCAGTGTCCTGTTGTTACTTGGTAACAGGCCAAAGCAGTGCTTCCAAAGCTCTTATCCAGTATGACTCCTTTCTAACCCTTAAAAATGTATCTACTCCAAGTGATGATGAAAACAAAATAGACATCCCTTCCCCTCCCTTTGCTTATCTATTTCTCTACCCCCCACTTATCCAAAGCATGAAGGCAGCCGCAGTCAGCATGGGGCACTGTGGGTCAGTGTGCACTCACAGACTTTAATACTCTACGTGAGCCCATGTTGATTCTGGCAAGAAGGAGGGGACAGGGCCACGAAATATTCACGGACGCGCAGGCCCCATGCTTAACTGACACTTCTGGGCACAAATCACAGTGGAAGTCCAGAGAGAGGGAAAGTAGCCCTATGTTTGTGACTCCTGCTGTTGCAGATGTGATCCCATTTGGAGTCCTAACCCACAATTTGGAACCACTGGGTTGAAGGATATGAAACGGAGTACGAATAAATTGATAGTTTTGTTTTTCGGTAGAAAGAGAAATCCTGTGTGTCCCAGGAGTCTGTACTAGGACAGGGTATTTAAACTTATTCATTACAGGGAGCAGCGAGTGAGGTGATCAAATTTGCATATGACACAAAATTGTTCAGCATATAAAACATTAGCAAAATTAAGGAACTGCAGCAGGAACTCGCTACTTTGAAGAACTGAGCATCTAAATGAGAGGTGAAATTTAGCATGGACTGATGCAAAGAGATACATATGGGGAAAATAATTCTTTCTCCAGGACCAAGCAGGAAGTCAGTCCTCACTTATGGGTGACGTCGGCGCCGACGGAGCCCTCGCGGAGCAATTTTCCCCAGCTTTCAAAGAAAGCCTTTGGGAATTGCAGCGCGCATGCGCGGTCGTCTTCCCGCCCGAGGGTGCCATCTTAGCCAGTCTTCTTTTTTTCCGCGGAGCCCTACAGACGTCCCCGTCTTGTCCCCGCGAAAAAGTCGATTTTCTTCATTATTTTATTCTTATTTCCTTCGGTTCGACGCCGATCTTTTTCCCGCCCGGACTCGCGACGCCGGTCACGAGTCCTCTTACTTTTTTTCGGTTTTTCTGACTTTGTCAGCTTTCGTTTTCGATTTTTCCCTGGCAGCCCGGTCCTTTGACCTCGCAGGGGCCCTTTTTCCCCCGATGGCTGCCAGTGGCTTTAAAGCGGTGTGGTCAGTGTGACCGAAATATGTCACTAACTGACACACACGACTTTTGCCTCCGCTGCCTGGGCCCGGACCATGAGGAACTGATCTGTGGGCCCTGCGGCAAAATGTCCTCAAAAGCGTTGAGAAGTCGGCGGCATCAGCGTGATCGAATCTTCGCTGACCCCAGCCGTACCCGGACCTCGTCGGAGGCCTCCGCGTCAAAAGGCTCCAGCTCGGACCGTCGCCGGAGTTCCTCCGACCGGGGTTCTCCCTCCGGGGACCATCGTCGGACGGTGAAACCCGCGAGAGCGGCGTCGGTGGACGCTCCTGGTTCCGCGAGGGCCAGGTCGCATAGCCCCGATAGCCGCCCCGGGTCCTTGGAGAAGGAACACCTCCCGAAGCGACCTCGCCTGGAGTCGGAGATGCCTGCTCGGGTAAGTCCTGTGGTCCTTCTGGACTCGCCTCCGCGACAGCCGACGTCGGGCCCGACGCCGTCGGGGCCCGAGTCGGGGGCTGCTGGGTCACCTGAGCTCGGACTCAGGTTGACGGCCTTGGAGAGCAGACTGTCTGCCTTCATGGACCAGCAGCGGGCACTGCTTGCTGGCCTCGCTGGCGCCGCTGGCCCCGACCGCCGGGACGTCGACGTCCAAGTCGACCCCGGAGACCGAGCCGATCCTCGAGTCGATGAGAACTCGAGTCGATCCTCGGTCGAGGTCACCCTCGGCCTCCCGTTCGGGACCGAGGTCGCCGACGCCGACTCCCTCGGCGTCGGGGCGGCAGGCGCCGCGCCCTGCCCGGGCCGACCCCACCGAGTCCTCGTCGGAGTCGGTCTGGGAGTCTGAAGAGGAAGAGTCGCCTGATTCTTTCCGGACTCGGTGTGTCCCCTCGGACTCACCGGAGTCCGAGCCTCGGAAGCAGTCCCCCACGGAGGATGCCCGGTTCTCGGACTTCGTTAGGGATATGGCCAAGGCTTTGGCCTTCCCTGCGGATCCCAAGGAGGAGCCTCGAGCCGAAGAGCTCGACGCCCTCCAGTATGACTCTCCCGCGAGGGAACACTTTACTGTACCGGTTCCTCCTATGCTGGAACGACTACTCTTCCGCATGTGGGAGAGTCCGGCCTCCTCGCCGGTCCTGAGCAAGCGGGTCGATTCTATCTATCGGGTCCGCAAGAGCCCTGGCTTCCAAAAGGCACAGCTACCACACCATTCCATGGTAGTGGAATCGGCCATGCATCGTCTTAAGAGCCAGAAGATGCACTCCTCGGTGCCCCCTGGCAGGGAGGCCCGTAACCTGGATGGCCTTGGTAAGAAGTGTTTCCAGGGCTCTATGCTCGCATGTCGTGTCCAGACTTACCAGCTATACATGGGCATGTATCTCCGGGATCTGGCTAAAGAGCTAGCCGGATTCTCCGCTGGTTTGTCTGAGGAACCCTTGCGGAGGTTCCTGGCCTTGTCCACTGGCATTCGGGAATGCTCAAAGTTCATGTCCCGGGCAGCCTATGATGGCTTTGAAGCGTCGGCTCGAGTGGCCGCAGCCGGCATCGGTGCCCGCCGACAGGCTTGGCTTCAGTCGTCAGACCTTGAGCCCTGGGTGCAGGACAAGTTGGTCGATGTCCCCTGCCGAGGCGAAAACCTCTTTGGCAAGCCCATGGCGGAAAAGGCTGCACAAATTGAGACTGAGACTCTCACCAGGACCAGGCTTTCTAGGAAGACCTCCGCCCCTTCCCAGAAAAAGAAGGGCTCGGGGAAAAAGTCCTTTATACCCGAGGAAGGCGGCTGCCTACAAACAATACCCCCATTATCAGGCCCCTGCAGCTCCCCAACAGGGCCAGCAGGCCAAGGGACGGGGTAACGGGTCCCGTAGGCAGCAAGCCCCCAAGCCTGCACCACCAGCCCCTGCTCAGCAGGGTGGGGGTTTTTGACTCACAAAGCATAGCCTCTCCCCCCCCGCTGGTTCCTCCCAGCACCGGAGGCCGGCTGGTTCACTTCGCCCACAGGTGGTCCAGCATCACCGCAGATGCCTGGGTGCTTCAAGTCGTGCGAGAAGGCTATCTTCTCCACTTCCACCAGGTCCCTCCCTCCTATTTTCCGGGAGAACCTCCGCGACCCCCTCTGCACAGGGAATACTCCTTCAGGAGTTAGCAGGTCTTCTGCAGGAACAGGCGGTGGAACCGGTGCCACACCACCTGAGAGGTCAAGGCTTTTATTCCAGGTATTTTCTGATACCAAAGAGAACAGGGGGCCTCAGACCCATCCTGGACTTGCGCAACCTCAACAAGTTCCTTGTGCGGGAGAAGTTCAAAATGCTTACCCTTGGAATCCTTCTGCCCTACCTCCAGCAGGGAGATTGGCTATGCTCCTTGGATCTAAAGGATGCCTACACGCACATCCTCATCCACCCAAGCCACCGCCAATACCTAAGGTTTGTGATGGCAGGAAATCATTACCAGTACAGAGTACTGCCCTTTGGCCTGTCCTCCGCACCGCGAGTCTTCACAAAATGTCTCGCGGTCGTGGCGGCCCATCTCCGGCTTCACGGCCTCTATGTCTTTCCGTACCTCGACGACTGGCTCATCAGAGCAGCGTCCGCTCGGGAGGTCACCAACGCCACGCGCCGCACGGTGACTCTTCTGCAGCACTTGGGCTTTGTTATAAACTTCGCAAAGTCCACTTTGCTCCCCTCACAGGATCTCGAGTTCATCGGCGCAAGGCTGCACACTCCTCAGGCGCGAGCATACCTACCGCTCGACAGGGCTCAACGGCTCATGGACCTAGCCGACCGCTTTCGCAGCCAGCCCCTGGTCTCCACCAGGCGCTTCCTGAGACTACTTGGCCATATGGCTTCCACCGTCCATGTGACCCCCAATGCCCGCCTGAATATGCGGTCTGCTCAATGGTGTCTCCGCCAGCAGTGGCGACAAGCCACAGGCGGCCTAGCAGACCTAGTGCGCGTCTCCGAGCCGCTGATCTCGTCTCTCCGGTGGTGGCTCCGGCAGCCGAACCTGATATTCGGAATGCCTTTCCAGTCACCTCAGCCGACCCGGGTGCTGACCACCGATGCATCCTCCTGGGCTGGGGAGCACATTGCCAAGAGGCACGTACTCAGGGCCTCTGGACCACGTGGGAGTCTGCTCAGCAGATCAACTTCCTGGAGCTCAGGGCGATCCGCCTCGCTCTCAAGGCCTTCTCCCACCTGACTTCCCACCAGTCCGTCCTTGTCCAGACGGACAATCAAGTTGCCATGTTCTACGTGAACAAGCAGGGGGGCACGGGCTCCTTCCTCCTCTGCCGGGAGGCACAGAAGCTCTGCTCTTGGGCCGTCAGTCACGGCATTCTCCTCAAGGCAGTTTATCTCCCGGGCCAAGAAAATTGCCTTGCGGACAAACTCAGCAGGGTCCTCCAGCCGCACGAGTGGCGTCTGGATCCCTTGGTAGTTCAGAAGCTCTTCCTCAAGTGGGGCCTCCCCACAGTGGATCTCTTTGCCAGTCCTCACAACCGGCAGCTTCCTCGCTTCTGCTCTCGTCAGCCACACCCCCTTCGGGTTGCGGCGGACGCTTTTCTGATCTCATGGTCGGGAAGCCTTCTGTACGCTTTCCCTCCCATCCCGCTAGTCTCTCGGACTCTTTTCAAGGTTCTCCGAGACAAAGCCTTCATGATCCTGGTGGCCCCTCGCTGGCCCAGGCAGCCGTGTTTTCCGCTCCTACTGCAACTGGCGGTGGAGGATCCAATCCCTCTGGGGGTACAACCGGATCTCCTCACTCAGGATCAGGGGTCCCTACTGCACCCCAACCTCAGGTCTCTCAACCTCATGGCCTGGCTGCTGAGAGGGTAGTCCTTGCTCCCCTTCTCCTGCCGGCGGAGGTGGAGGAGGTCGTCTTGGCTTCGCGACGGCCTTCTACCCGCAAATGCTACGCCCTTAAATGGCGTCGCTTTGCAGTCTGGTGTACCCATCAGTCTCAGGATCCCTTCTCCTGCCCGGTGTCGGTGATCTTGCAGTACTTGCTGCACCTCTCTAATCTGGGACTTAAGTCCAACTCCGTCAAAGTTCACCTCAGTGCTCTTTCGGCACATCATGTGCCGGTGGACGGTAGACCTCTCTCCAGCGACCCTCTCGTAGCGAGGTTTCTCCGAGGTCTCCTTCTACTTAAACCACCTCTGCGCCCGCCAGCGCCTGACTGGGACCTGAATGTGGTTTTGCAGCGGATCACCTGTCCGCCTTTTGAACCTATGGCTTCCTGTTCTCTCCGTTTTCTGTCTTGGAAAACACTGTTCTTGATAGCCCTCACTTCCGCTAGACGCGTAAGTGAATTGCAGGCCCTCGTGTCTGATCCCCCTTACACTCGGTTCTACAAAAATAGGGTAGTCCTACGGACTCACCCAAAATTTCTGCCTAAGGTGGTCTCCCCTTTTCACATCAATCAGGAGGTGGTACTTCCAACCTTCTTTCCCAGACCACACTCCAGCCGAGCTGAAACGGTCCTCCATACCCTGGACTGTAGAAGGGCTTTGAACTTCTACCTTGACCGTACGCGGGAGCACCGTAAAGCTGCTCAGCTTTTTGTGTCTTTTGACCCCAATAAATTGGGGCTCCCGGTCTCCAAGCGTACTCTGTCCATCTGGGTTGCGGACTGTATCTCTTGGGCTTATGGGGCAGCCGGACTCTCCTTAGAAAGCCGAGTCACGGCTCATTGCGTTCGGGCAAAGGCTACGTCAGTGGCTTACCTCCGCTCTGTTCCGCTGGCAGACATCTGCCGGGCCGCTACTTGGTCTTCGAGCCAGACTTTTGCGGTCCATTACTGTCTCGAGAGGGAGTCCCGCAGGGACAGTGCTTTCGGACAGGCAGTCCTCCGTAATCTCTTTGAGGTCTGAGCAACTCCTACCCTCCATCCCGGATGTGGGCTACCGGTGGGTGATAATTCAGCGAAGATTCTGTCCTTCTGTGCTGCTGAGCTAGAGGGAGCTCATTTTTGTGCTTAGGGTCTCCGGTAGCCTTGAGCTTGGGAGTCCCATAAGTGAGAACTGACTTCCTGCTTGGTCCTGGAGAAAGCGTAGTTACTCACCTGTAACAGGTGTTCTCCAGGAGCAGCAGGAATCAGTCCTCACTACCCTCCCTCTTCCCCTTGGAGTTGCAATCGTCTGCTTATGTTCTTTTTGCAAATTTTTATGCTGTCTTTTTTAGCTATGTCATCTGACTGGCTAAGATGGCACCCTCGGGCGGGAAGACGACCGCGCATGCGCGCTGCAATTCCCAAAGGCTTTCTTTGAAAGCTGGGGAAAATTGCTCCGCGAGGGCTCCGTCGGCGCCGACGTCACCCATAAGTGAGGACTGATTCCTGCTGCTCCTGGAGAACACCTGTTACAGGTGAGTAACTACGCTTTATATATGCACAATTCTCAGCACTATTTTAGGAATTACCAGTCAGGAAAAGGACCTTGGAGTCATTGTGGACACCCCATTCAAATCTTCGGTTTCTTATGTGTTAGCATTCTAGAAAGCAAATAGGATCAGTATTATTCAGAATGGAATGGAGAGCAGAACTAAAAATATGATTCCTCTTTAAATCCATGGTATGACCATACCTTGCATATTATATGCAGTTCTAGGTGCCCTATGAAGAAGGGTAGGGCTCTCCAGCTTTCAGAAGAGACAGCCGAGAAGAGATACAGTAGAAGTCTATAAAATCATGGGTGCGCTGGAATAAATTATTACAATTTAATGTGCATTATTTAACCCTAGTTACTTTATTTTTAATGGGGCTTATTTGCTAATAATTAATGCATTAACTACGGCTGCTAAATGAAGCCCTATGTACGTACCTGAGGCTCCAAAGGATAGAGTGACTTACCCAAGGTCACAAGGATAATTAGTAGAAAAAATTATTTGCTGCCTTTTTCCTAACAAAAGGAACAGCACAGGCCCCCTTCCCCCAGCAATAGCACCTAGTTCAAGGCCAGTATGTCTCCCTCCCAGAACCAGTAGTGCAGCAATAAGAGGAAGCAGCCTATTTTGTACAGTATCCAGTTACATCACTGATCTGATTGTGAGTGGTGATCTGCACTCAAAGTGCGGGGCAGCGGTCACACTTCAACACTAGCAATGTGGCAGGATGTAGCTAGGTGGTTCTGCTGCCTTTTTGATCCTAAAGAGGGGGCCCAAATCTGGTGAGGGGCTATTGTCAGTGGGAGTCCATTCTCATTTATGTGGCCCATCTAAGATTCCTATGTTATGAGAAATTTCTACTGTTCTATGCTCTATTAATGCAGTGTAGATAAGGCCTAGAGTTTCAAATGGTAGCCTTCTCCCTTTTCAGGAGCAGAATTACAGGTATGCAATTAGTGGCTCATCCAGATGTCTTCTGTTCTCTGAGGGATAAAACAGATTTCAAAATGAATTAAAAAATATAGGAAAACAGTGGACAGTCCAATACAAATCAAAACCTGTTGCGATATTATAACAATAGATCTTCAAACACTATGGGGATCATTCAGGAACAGGAATAAGTCCTTGGGTATGCGATGTAGACATTCTAGCAAAAATGTCTACAATCGTATTCTGATACACCCGTGGCCCTCCACATATACGGCGCTAGCACGGGAATCTCAGAATGTGGGTGGGAGGGGGTGTTATGGGGGTGTGGTCAACAGTGGAGACACGCAATGTGTATTCAGAAAAGGCCCATTTCCGTTCTGCATGAGTCCTACAGATGTCCACGTTATGCCAATGGAAATGTGGAATAAGGCTAGGACTTAGAAACTGTTCTGCTCTGCTCTGCAATGCATCCCATAGAGATGAATGAATGTAACAAAGAAGATATGAACCGGTGTGTCTGCAGTCTGGAAAACTACAAGATGCAGTTGTAAAGAACAAAATGCAGAGTGGTGGAAGGTTGTATGGTTAAGACACTTTACTAAACACCCCTGCAGAAATATACAGAGGTGCAATGGTGATTATTCTGACTATGCTGACACTGTGTGAACTAGAGGAGGTGATCTAGGGTACCCTAACAATCCCTGTCATCCGAGAAGTGGGACTGTTGATACAGGGATTGTATGTGGGTGAGAAACGCAGATGAGATTATGCCATCATGTTATACTATCTGTTTTCTAGAGGTGCAGGGCATCTATTGCAGATGTATATTTTGTGTGACTGCGAGTGAGAGCGTGTATGTGTGGTTAGAGGGATGCATGGCGGGACCTGGTGTGCAACTGCAATTTTGGGAGGGCATCAGTGCCTGGCCAGTACCTGGTCCGTAGGGCTGCCCGCAGCTTGACCAGATGCCAGTGTGATTGGCCAGGATACAGCAGAACGAGTCTCTACGGCTAAATGTCGAAGCATATCCCTGTCAGTGATAAGGGACCCTCAGAATAAGGGCATGCAACAGGGCACACAGCACCATCAGCAGTCTCACAAATGTGCACAATTGTATAGACAGATGCTGGTGCCCTTGGGCATCTAGTGGTTCTGTTTGCACTCAATCTGAGGGTCCCTATTTAATATCAGGGATAGGCTCTGACATTTAGCTGTAGAAAACCATTTCATATTTCTTCTGGTCCATACATAGCATTGTACAGACCACTGTCAGAGATGATCATTACAAGCACAACTAAAATGTTCACCTATGGCACAGCCATGTATGCTGTGCTGCAAGGTATGTCAGGACACTCATCTTACTTTCTACTTGCTGTTATAACATCTCTGTGTGCACAGAGATCACCTTGCAGTATCCTGGTCATGCAAACGACTAGCTTATATGATCTGTTTTGCATCAGCACATCTGTCTTCATGGGTAGTTGGCATGGGTACTACACCATCTATGTAAGGAGCAGCTTCGGGGATGCATGTTTTAACTGGGGTCAAGACTTCCTGTATGCCTTTCCACCCATTCCTCTAATTCCCAAAACCCTGTTCAAGCTTCAGAGAGACAGAGGCCATATGATTCTCATAGCTCCACATTGGCCACGGCAAGTTTGGTACCCTCTGCTTCTACAGCTCTCTCAAGCTCCCTCCCTGGAGTTAGGGTCTGCTCCAGATCTCCTATCTCAGGAGGACGGAATGTTATGGCATCCCAGTCCCTAGTCTCTGCATCTCAGAGCTTGGTTGCTGAAGGCCTAGATCTCCAGGATCTTAATCTTCCTCAGCAAGTAAAAGATATTCCTTAGCGTCCCTCTAGTCCAGTCCCGGAACCATAGAGTTGTGAACCTCCACCAGCAGCTTTGGAGACTGAACATCTTCATCTCTTTGATCATCCAGCTATATGCAGCCCCAAGGACCGCCCACACATCAGTATCTCAGTCTCCAAGCAGCTTGGAAGTCAGAGCCCAGAACTGGGCTCCTTAGGAACAAATAAGCAGAGCTTTAGTGTTTTATTATTTTCTAGATTTCGGTGCTGGGCTGCTGCTGTGGAGGAAATCTTTGACTGTGTCCCTTCTGTCTTTCTCTAATCTGTTTTTTTTTCTCTCTGTCTCTCTCAGTCAGTCTCCCCATAGGTCAAACAAGCAGGGGAGCTGCACAGGACACAGGTCTCCTTTCTACCGAACCCCCTTGGTGGGTGAGGAGAAGGTTGCAGACAATTACAGGCAGCAATTAAATACAGCAGTAGGCTCTGAGGGTCTCCTGACTGATTTAGGGGTTCCCCGAGCTGCCCTGAGCGGTTATTACTCTGTTATTGACTCTGATAACTGCTACTCAGAGCTTGTGGCAGGCACGCTGGACAGCACTCTCAGTGTTTTGACCCCCCTCCACTCCTGTGTGGGTGAGTAGAGTTTGAAGCTTTTTCTTTCTAAAGGCAGTGGTGGAGGCCTTGGGGTGGCCTGGAATCAGCTCTGGGGAGTGTTTTAGACCTTTTGGGTACTTTTTCTGGTCCTTTTTTTGGCGGGATCGGGTCCGGCGGCCATTTTGGATTTTTTTTCAAAGTTGTTTTTCTTCGTGTTTTTTTTTAGGGATAGGAGCTTCGTTTTTGCATTTCTTGGTCAGATATCAGCTAATTGACTCCAGCTCTATCTAATCCTGCAATTTGGAGCATTTTTGAGCACTTTTAAAATCGCGATTTTTTTTTTCTGCTCTGTTTGCTTCAGCAAGGTGTTCCTGCTTTGCTGTCAAAAGGTTGTGTGCATAGCCATGCCTCCTAGTCCTCGGTGTCTGGTCTGTGGCATTCGTAGAAGTAGTAATTTGGAAGCCCGAGTCTGTTTGCTGTCATGGAGGATCCTCTGGAGGGCTCCAGTGCAGATCTCCCACCTGTATCTACAGAAGGGGACATCAGAGCAGGCAGAGACGGTCCTTGGTCCGGGGATTTCTGCGGTGCCGGAGCGCCTGTTGGCGGGGGGCGTCCAGGAGGGATCCCTGGGAGTTCCACCCGCCTTTTTCTCTCTCATGCAGGAGGCTCTGGCTCTCTTGCAGCCGGCGGGGGGAGGCTCGGTCCTGCCCCGCTGTGGGCTAAAGCATCCACTTTCAGTAGAGGGAAACACTGGTCCACAAAAGAAGAGCCGGTCCCCGAGTGTGGCGGATTCTGCACCTCCTGGGGATGAGTTCCACGAGGGGCTGGGGGAGGCTCTCGAGCTGGAGTCTGCGGAGGATTTAGAAGACGGCGAGTTGTTGGACGACGAGCAGAGTAGTAGAATAGTGCGTGTATTTCGTAAAGAGGAACTTCCGGCACAGATTGCCGAAACCCTCAAGGTATTGAACATACCCGTGGAAGATGCCACTGCGGAGGACAAGTTGGAGGATCCCTTGATGCAGGCGGTGCGCACTTCCCACAGTCTTTCCGCTCCATAGGGTTTTTAAAGCTATGATCCAGGAGGAGTGGAACAGTCCAGAGTCCGCTTTGCGCGGGGCTAGACTGTTGCCTAAGTTGTATCCTCTGTCGGAGGCTGATAGAGAGCTCTTTCGTTCGCCGAAGGTGGACGCGGCAGTTTCCGCGGTTACTAAACGGACTACTATCCCGGTGGAAGGTGCTGCGGCGTTGAAGGACCCGCAGGATCGGAAAGTTGATAGCTTGTTGAGACAGGCGTTTGATGTTGCTGCCCTGTCAATGCAGGCGGCGGTGGCCGGGGCCTGGGTGGCGCGCGGCTGCCTCCGTTGGTCTCAACAGTTCCAGGGGCCCCAGTCGGCGGAACAAGAGGCCGCAGCGTCCAGATTGGAGTCGGGTACCGCTTATTTGGCGGATATCCACTATGACCTCATTAGGGGGTTAGCTAACGGCATGGCGTCGGTGGTAGCAGCGTGTCGTTCTCTTTGGTTACGCAATTGGGCGGCTGATGGCTCTTCTAAAGCTCGCCTTAGTAAGCTGCCGTTTAAGGGCAGACAGTTATTTGGGGAGGACTTGGATAGGTTGGTAAAAGATCTCGGGGATTCTAAGGGGGGTCGGCTTCCGGAGGATAAGCCCAAGCAGGGTAAGCCGACCTTCACCTTCCGGGGGTCTCAGCAGTCCTGGGGCGCGGGCAGAGCTTCCGCGGATTTCGGGGGGCAGGTAGAGGTTTTGGCTCCTTCCAGGCGCAGGTCCCCAAAAAGTCACAATGAAGCGAGGCCGGCTCCGGTGGCGGTGATTCCCGTAGGGGGCAGACTGCGGGATTTCTACCCTGCCTGGGCCGCTATCACATCCGATCGGTGGGTGTTAGAAGTGATACGAGAGGGATATGCGCTCGAGCTACATCGACCGGTGCTCGATTCCTTCGTTATGTCCCCGTGCAGCGCTCCCTGGAAACGACGAGTCGTATCCGATACACTTTCCCGGCTGCTTCGGCTCCGGGCGGTCGCCTCCGTGCCGGAGGGGGGCAGTTAGGGTCCGGTCGATACTCCATCTACTTCGTAGTGCCGAAAAAGGAGGGCACCTTTCGACCAATCCTGGATTTAAAGAGAGTGAATCGGTGCCTCCGGGTGTCGCATTTTCGCATGGAAACGCTGCGCTCGGTCATAGCGGCGGTCCGCGAGGGGGAATTCCTAACGTCCCTAGACCTTACGGAGGCCTATTTGCACATTCCCATTCGTCGGGAACATCAAAGATTTCTGCGGTTTGCGCTGCCGATGGGCCATTTTCAGTTTCAAGCCATGCCCTTCGGCCTAGCGACGGCGCCACGGGTCTTCACAAAGATCATGGTGGTGGTAGCGGCGTTCCTGTGGAAGGAGGGTGTCCTCGTGCATCCCTATCTCGACGACTGGTTGATCCGGGCGAAGTCGAGGGAGGAGAGTCTCCGGACGACGGCGCGGGTCGTACAGGTTTTGCAGTCGTTAGGCTGGGTGGTCAATCGGGCGAAGAGCAGCCTTCTTCCCTCGCAGACCTTGGAGTATTTGGGGGCGCGTTTCGAGAACGGCAACGGGAAGGTTTTTCTCCCAGTGCACAGAGCGCGGGCCCTGAGGCGGCTGGTGGAGCAGTTTCTAGCGAGACGGGCGTCCTCGGCTTGGCAATACCTTCAGCTTCTCGGCACGATGGCTTCGACCATCGAGGTAGTTCCGTGGGCAAGGGCGCACATGCGGCCTCTGCAGCGAGCGCTGCTGCGTTGATGGTGTCATCAGTCTGACTCGCTAACTCGTCAGTTAGTTTGCCCCCTGGTGGTTGCGTCGGCGCTCTCTGGCGAACGGTATGCCCTTGGAGTCTCCCGTCTGGCGTCTGCTGATGACGGATGCCAGTTTGAGCGGCTGGGGGGCTCATTGCGAGGGCCAGATTGCTCAGGGCCAGTGGTCCTCGTGGGAGAGAGCCAGTGGTCCATCAACCGTCTGGAAATGAGAGCCGTGTGGTTGGCTCTGACAGCGTTTCAGCCTTGGCTGCAGGGAGCGGCGGTCAGGGTGCTATCCGACAATGCCTCCACGGTAGCCTACATAAATCGCCAGGGAGGCACAGGCAGCGCGGCGTTGGAAGCGGAGGCGGATCTGCTTCTGGATTGGGCAGAGCGGCATCTTCAGTGTCTGTCGGTCCAGCATATCGCGGGGGTTCACAATGTGGAGGCGGACTTTCTGAGTCGTCGCAGGGTAGACCCCGGAGAGTGGTCTCTACATCCCGAGGTATTTGCGTTGCTGGTCCGTCGTTGGGGTCTGCCGATAATGGACCTCATGGCGACCTTCGAGTCCGCGCAGGTCGAAAGGTTCTTCAGCAGGCGTCGGGAACGCATGTCGGAAGGCCTCGATGCATTGGCACAAAGGTGGCCAAGGTACGGGCTGCTCTATGTCTTTCCTCCGAGGGCTCTGGTGGGTCGCCTGGTACAGCGGATCGAGCGGCATCCGGGTCCCGTGGTTCTGATTGCCCCGGACTGGCCTCGTCGGCCTTGGTATGCGGATCTGGTGCGGTTGAGTGTGGCCGATCCGTGGCTCCTTGCTCCTCGGCCGGATCTCCTTAGGCAAGGGCTGCTGCAGATGCCTCAGGTGTCTCGATTCTCGCTTACGGCATGGCTATTGAGAGGGCGCGAATGAGAGCCAAAGGTTATTCTCCGGAGGTCATTGCTACCTTGTTGCGGGCGCGGCGTCGGTCTACGTCGCTAGCGTATGTCTGGGTCTGGCGTATTTTTGAGAGCTGGTGTGCGGCTCGCGAATTGCGGCCTTTGCGGACCTCCGTTCCTCAGATCCTCTCCTTCTTGCAAGCAGGGGTGGACAAGGGCCTGGCGGCCAGTTCGTTGAGGGTACAACTTGCAGCTCTTGTGTGTTTTCGAGGCAAGGTTCAGGGCCAGTTATTGGGGTCCCATGCGGACGTGAAGCGCTTCTTGCGAGCGGTGTTGCTTATGCGTCCTCCGTGCAGGGCTTTAGTGCCCTCGTGGGACTTGAATTTGGTGTTGAGGTCTCTGGTGGCTTCGCCGTTTGAACCCTTGGCGCAAGCTTCGTTGAAGGACTTGACGTTGAAAACGGTGTTTCTGGTAGCGATCTCGTCAGCTCGCAGGATCTCGGAGTTGCAGGCTCTTTCGTGTAGGGAACCCTATCTGTCTTTCTCTGCCGACAAGGTGGTCTTGTGACCGGTTCCCGCGTTTTTGCCTAAGGTAGTTTCGGCGTTTCACATGAATCAGGTGGTGTCTCTCCCGGTGATTGCCAAGGAACGGGGCAAGCACGCGGATAACTCCTTGCACGCGTTGGATGTCCGTCAAACTCTTCGTCGGTATTTGAGGGAAACGGCGGCCTTCCGTAAGTCCGATCGCCTATTTGTCGCATTTGGCGGTCCGCGCAAGGGGGAAGCGCCGTCTAAGTCTTCCATTTCCCGCTGGTTGAAAGAGGCGATTTCGTCGGCATACCTTTTACACGGCAGGATGGTTCCTGCCGGGCTTCGGGCTCACTCGACTAGGGCGCAGGCGGCGTCTTGGGCAGAAGTTAGCTTGGTACCGGCGGTGGATATTTGTCGGGCGGCGACGTGGTCGTCCTTGCACACCTTTGCTAAGCACTATCGTCTGGATGTGCAGGCGGCGTTGGATGCGCGGTTTGGGTCTCGGGTGCTTCAGGCTGGACTAGCGAGGCCCTCCCGTTGAGATTTACTGCTCTGTTGCATCCTCTATGGTTCCAGGACTGGACTAGAGGGACGCTAAGGAAGAGTAAATTAGACTTACCTGCTAATTGTTGTTCCTTGCGGAACTCTAGTCCAGTCCCGGATCCCTCCCTCTCTGTTCTCGCTGCCAGCCAAGAAGGTACATTCATTATAGGAGTCTGCCAGGGTTTTTGTTCTCTATGCTTTCGGTCAGAGCTCCTCTGCTTGCAGCACGCCTTAGTTTCCTTTCGGGGTCAATTCTTGGGGGTGAGAGGTGGTGCCTCTTGTTGCATGCGTTTTGCACAAGGGTCACCACGGCCGTTCTGGTCCGCCTTCCCGTAGGCGGGAGGTTGTTTATACGCAATTGAAAAAAAAATAGTTTTTGCTAGTAGTGGGAACTTTAGGGTCAGGATCCTTTTTTCCACTGTGTTATTATATCTACTTATTTGTTGCTCTGCTTAGTATGCTTTGTCAATAGGTACTGATGTGTGGGCGGTCCTTGGGGCTGCATATAGCTGGATGATCAAAGAGATGAAGATTTTCAGTCTCCAAAGCTGCTGGTGGAGGTTCACAACTCTATGGTTCCGGGACTGGACTAGAGTTCCGCAAGGAACAACAATTAGCAGGTAAGTCTAATTTACTCTTCTTTTTGCTTCCAGAAAACCTTCCACAAGATGCTCTTATGCTTTTAAGTGGAAAAGGTTTACCATATGGTGTTCGCAGAAGGGTCTTAACCCCCTTGCGATACCTCTGGAATCATTGCTGGAGTATCTCCTTCATTTATCCAATGCAGGACTTAAACTAACTCAGTAAGAGTCCATTTGAGTGCTATTGCAGCTTCCTTTAAGCATCTAAATGGACAACCTATTTCCTCTCATCCTCTTATAGCAAGATTTATGAGAGGCCTTCTTCTAACTAAGCCTCTCATTAGGCCACCACCAGTGGCATGGGACTTAAACCTGGTTCTTGGCCAGCTCATGAAGCCACCCTTTGAACCTTTAGCTGCTACCTCCTTGAAATTCCTTTCTTGGAAGATTATCTTTCTCATTGCAATCACATCAGCACGCCGCATTAGTGAGTTGCAAGCGCTAGTAGCTGATCCACCTTATACAAGGTTCCATCATGACAAGGTAGTCCTTAGGACTCATCCACACTTTATGCCAAAGGTGGTCTCGCCTTTTCATCTAAACCAAGTGGTCTACCTACCTGTGTTTTTTCCAAGGCCTCATGCATCAAATGCAGAGAGGAATCTTCATACCTTGGACTGTAAAAGGGCTTTAGCCTTTTACTTACAAAGAACACAGCAACATAGAAAGTCCTCTCAACTCTTTGTTGCTTTTGATCCTTCTCATTTGGGACTTCCAGTCTCCAAGAGAACACCGTCTAACTTGATTGCTCAGTGTGTTTCCTTCACCTATCAGAGTAAGAACCTTTCTCTGGAGGGCCATGTCACAGCTCACAATGTGAGAGCCATGGCAGCCTCAATGGCTCATTTGCACTCTGTCTATCAACGACATCTGTCGAGCAGCCACTTGGGCCTCGGTTCATACCTTCACAGCCCATTACTGCTTGGACAAGGACTCCCGCCGGGATGCCTTGTTTCGTCAGGCTGTTCTCCAACACCTGTTCCATACCTAATCAACTCCTACCCGCCATCCCTGGTTGGATGCCAGAGATCCATGGGGAGAAGTGGAGCCCTGTTCAGGGACACAACTTCTGGGGTCTCTCCCTGGCACCTAAAGCTAGGGAGTCCCCATATGTGATGACTACATTCCGGCTTGTTCCTGGAGATAGCATAGTTACTCACCTGTAATAGGTGATCTCTGGGGAACAGCAGGAATTTAGTCCTCACAACCCACCCACCTCCCCTAGGAGTTGTATCTCTCTATCTATCTCTTTCCTTTCCCTCTCTCTCTCTTTGTCTCAGCTTTAAAACTCAACTGGAGAGAGGCAGTTGGGAAAGGCGGGAAGGCAGCACGCAGGTGCTGTGAGATGCTCCCAAAAGCTTTCTAATTGGACGCTGGGGAGCGTTCCCGCACAGGCTTTGTCGTTACTGACGATACCTATATGTGAGGACTAAATTCCTGCTGTTCCCGGAGATCACCTGTTACAGGTGAGTAACTGTGCTTTTTGGGTTCCCAAGCCAGTGCTCTAACCATTAGGCTATTCTTCCACTCTTTTTGGAATTCGCTTAGGGCAGGAATATCCATGCCTGAGATTTGGGCATGCCACACTGAACACTTCTCTGTCCTCGATTCCGGACCCGTGGGCATATCCAGACCCTCGCATGTAGAATTAGGGTCAAATGGGACTGTTTTTCATTTAGACATGTCTATGGGCTGGACATGCATTTTATGAAATCACACTCTTATTGAATATCTTAAAAATATTCACAGTTTTGATAAAAAAGACCTCAGAATTATAACCCAAATAGTTGAATAATGGATTTGCCAGCATGCCATCATAGGTCAAGAAAACCTTAATTTTTTATTTTTTATGCAATTTGCTTATCTATCACTATTACCATTCTACACCCTTCAAAAAATAAAATTCTCATTTGCATCCCATTCACAAAGTGCAAACATTAAAATATCCTCAATTGGGTTACCTTCATTTATAAATATTGATCTTCCTTTGATTGAAATAGACTCTTAAAGAGACATCAATTGCATCACCAAACAATACTTTTCTTGATAGTGGACAGAGAATGGTCTTGTTGCTTGAAAACACATGCTTGAACTCCAGTGCTTATCTTTATATCAAATACACTATCGCTTGCTCAAGCATTTTGTTGATGGCTGAGCAAATGGGGCATCTGGTAATGATCATTGTAGATGTATATGTCTTTTAAGGAGAATGAATAGAGTTGAATAATTATAATTACAATTTTCTTGGAAATTGACACATGATTTGAAAGTAAGATTGCTCTGCTGTGATTATGAATTCATCACAAATCGATCTTAAATTTTTTAATAGCTATAGATCATTGAAATAATGATATTGGTAATTGAAGCTACTGTTGAATTAACTGGGTTGCAATAACAATTGGAGTGAACGAACCAATTCAGGACACTTAAAAGAGAACCAGAAGTGAATGGTAGTGTCTGAGTCAGCATGGTCACCATTCCTGTGAAGAGCGTTAGCCCCAGAAGAAAGACAGTATTACATGAGGAGTATTGGCATTACATCTGCCTTTTGGTAATGTTAGTGTATGGTGCAGTCCAGTGCTCTGTGAAGAAAGAGACAAAATATTGTGTGCAGCGCTCCGTGAGGAGAGAAGCGGGTGTTCTGCTCAATAAAAGATCAAGTTTTGCAGCATGTCAGCAAGCTCTATTGTAGAATCCCGTCTGGAGAAACGGGTGGGGAGCCTCGCTTCAGATGCTGACTTGAACAAGTGATTGTGTTTGACCTAAAGAGAAGCACTGGAGTTCTAGCGTGACTTACTTTGCAAAACAGACAGATGGACATTCTTGACCCCTTTTGGGATAGAAAGAATAAAAAAGGCAGGAAATAAAGCTATAAAAATTCAGATGTCAGTATACCTTAGTTCCTGTTCGGTAATCCAGTTTAGTCCTCCAACATCGGGTAGTGCCCCTCCTCCTGCAGCCTGGAGACTGGACCAATCAAGTCTTCTGTAGTATATATGCAGACGGAGCTCCCAGAAGCCCCCAGTGTGTCCAGTCTCCTTGCAGCTTGCAGACTTCTGTGCCCTTTCTGGGCACACTAAGTGACACTTGAAGGAGCAACACTAGTTAGTTAGTTCTTTTGGGGTTTTATTTTGGGTCCTTTATTTACCATTTCTTTGCTAGGTAGCTGTATCTTTAAAAAAAGAAAAAAGGAGCATTGCCACAGGGGACATCCTGGGGGAAGCCAGACCTGCATTGGGCTCCTGCCTTCCTGCCTGGGAATATCTGAAACCTGGGTTGAGCTCTCCCCAAGACTGTTCGGGGAAGAGCCATACCTGCTACAGCATTGCCTGTCACTTGGAGGAGTTGGCTGAGTTCCTTGCTGTTCCCTGAGCTGGTAGGAATTTTCCTTGCTTTATCTTTTCAGCTCTGTTGTTTTTTGCATTGTCAGAGGCTCTGTCGGCTCCCCTGGCTTCCGAATTGCACTTTTTCCTGATTTTTTTCGCTTGCCCTGTATTAGAGGGTCGTTTTCTTTCTTTTCCATATTATTTGGTTACCTTTGTATTTTCGCGCCTTTTTTTATTGTGGGTGAAAAAGTGCGGCGGCCATTTTGGATTTCTAAAGTGTGCTTTTTAAGGGCACTTTTTAACACTTGTGCACGGGTTCCCCTGGCATTTTTGGGGTTTCTTTTGCTGGCGATTTTGCTCAGGGCACCCCTAGGATTCTGGGGAGTATTTTGTTTTCTGTAAAAAAAAAAAAAAAAAAAAAAAAAATGTTTTAAATTTAAAGCTGTACTGATTTGAATACGGTTAGTCCCTTTGCTGTGGGCTTCCCTGTTCCTGTTTCCTTCTTTCCCCCTGGAAGCAGGTTGCCTTAGCATGGCTGCCAAACCTCAATGTGTGATTTGTGGGTCCCGCAGAGGTACAATGACTGACTCTGGCATCTGCAAGAGCTGTGCTGCAGTTTCTTTAGACCTGGAATGTCTTCTCCCACTGCTGTTTGCAGCTCTGTGGTAACTCGATTGATTTTTCTTGATTTTTCAGCGATTTTAGGCATTTCTCTCATGCCTGCAACCCTCCCACCTTCTTCTGTGACTTTTTAAGTTAATTCCTTAGCTTTTGGGGGTTTTAATTCACTCTTTTGGTGTTTTATTTTTGCTGGTGGCCATTTTGAATAGCTAATGAGCCTCGGTTTTTGGCGGGAAGCCAGATTACTTCTCTGCTGGCTTCTAAAAGCTATATTGTTGTTTCAGTTTTTTTCCACAACACTTGCTAGATGTCAGTTGTGCAGAGGTTACTTTTTTCTCTGCCTATGTATGAACATAATGGATAAAAGGTACAGAAGGCATGGATAGAGAACAGTATGCAATTCAGAGCCACAGTACAATGCTGAGTCACTGACGAAGGGTGCAGGGCTCATGGGTTCCATTCCCCACTGTGCCCAACAAAGAAGGCTGGCTGAGGCATTACCTATTATGGGGAATATTGTTAAATGCCTGTTCCTGCGGGACGCAGTTATTTCTTTTTAGTTCTCCCTGTGCCTTATTCAGGTTTACGCTGCATAGGCTGTCAGAAGAAACACAGGGACCTCAGGCATCAGCTCTGCTCTTCCCCCAGCATCTTGCTTCCCCTGAGGAACTTGGGAACTCCGGAGCTTGGCTTCGGGGGAGCTCTCCATTGGCTTTACGCTGCACTGAGTCTTTACCACGAGAGTTTGGATACCTCCAGGAAGTTCAGGTATCATTTTCTGTAAGAAAACTGTGAGTACTCTGTTTTTGTTTTTTTCTTCCTTGCCTCAGCTGCTCTGGGATGCTTTCAGCTGTATCCGGACCGGCTGCCCCTGAGTTTGGAAGTGCCTACTTTGACTTTTTAGTCCACAAACTGCAGCCGGGTTGCTTTGTACATCCTACTGATTATTGTACCTGTCTTATTCAATATACCATTTGGTTGAGGTTTTAAGTCAGGGTTTTGGATCCTGACTGTTTTGGGCTCGGCCTAATTAAGCATGCTCACTGTAATTTTGCTATGGCTGGATTGAGCTTCTACATCCCTCCCCAGAAACACCTTTCAGCCACTACCATGGAGGTCTGAATGGCTGCGGAGGGATCCCACTCTAATTTCCCTACTTTCAGTCACTGTAATTGCCTTACCCTGACCTTGAAAGTTTCTCTATGCCAGCACAGTGAATGACTGACAGTTCCCTTCTCAGTTCTGCGAATACCTGACAGTTTTTCGGTGCCAGCGGCTGTTTTGTTTTTCTCTTCAGTGTTTCTTTTTAGAGGAAACAGCTCTAAACAGCAGTTTCCACACACTTAATCATGCTGTGGAGGCACGTGGAGTTTCAAAATCCTTTTCTTAAACAGTCTTGGGTTTCCCTGAGCCTTCCTTGCTTTTTGTTTTAAATGCAAAAAATAAATAAATAAATAAATAAACAAATAAATAAATGAAACCCCACACAAGAAGAGGAAAGGTGGTTTAAGTCTCTACAATGCTTTTTTCTCTGGCTGTATTATATGTGAAATGTAATCAGCCGAAGGGTACATTAATAGCTTGCTTGTGTTACACCTGCACGCTGCATCCCGGAGGCTTTCCCCATACCCACTGCGTTGCTAGCTGGGTCCCTCAGCACCTTATCTCCCCCCTCCTCAGATCCCCTGCTGCAGGATCTTCCACAGCCGCTGCAGACCACATTACACATTCCCATCCGGCCGTCTCATCAACGGTTTCTCCACTTCGCTCTTCCGTGGGGCCACTTCCAATTTCCGGCCATGCCGTTTGGTCTCGCCACGGCCCCCCGCACCTTCACAAACGTGATGGTAGTGGTCGCGGCGGCCTTGTGCAAAGAGGGCATCCTGGTCCATCCGTATCTCGACAACTGGTGGATTCGGGCAAAGTCCAGTCGGGAGTGTGTGCACGTCACGAGCAGGGTGGTGGCTCTGCTGCGGTCCCTCGGCTGGGTGGTGAAAGAATGCAAGAGTTGTCTGTGCCCGACTCAGGATCTCGAGTATCTGGGAGTGAGCCTCGACACAGCACGGGGCTTGGTGTGCCTACCGGAGCGCCGCATTCAGTCTCTTGTCCGACTCTTCAGGGGGATGCCCGCTCCGTCTGCATGGTGATAGCTACAGCTCCTCGGTACGATGGCAGCAACCTTGGAGGTGGCGCCCTGGGCGCGCTTCCACATGCGCCCGCTGCAGAGTGCTCTGCTGCGCCGTTGGTCCAACCAATTCGACTCGTGGAACAGGAGATTGACTTGCCCAAGGGCGGTTCGCCGATCACTCCGGTGGTGGCTCTCCTCCGAGAACCTGGCGCGGGGGATTTCCTGGAGCCTCCACTTTGGGTTCCGTTCACAACGGATGCCAGCTTAACCGGCTGGGGGGCTCACTGCGAGACCCGCTTCGCTCAAGGGGAATGGTCTCCCCTGGAGACTTCTTGGTCGATCAACCGCCTCGAATTGCGGGCGGTGCGGCTAGCCCTCTTGGCCTCAAAGCCCTAGTTCTCGACCGGCCGGTGCGAGTCCTCTCGGACATTGCGACCACCGTAGCTTACATCAATCGCCAAGGGGGCACCGGCAGCATGGCCCTGGAATCAGAAGCGATGGCCTTGGTCAATTGGGTGCAGTCTCGTCTTCCGACCATCTCGGCAGCGCCTATTGCAGGCGCAGACAATGTTCAGGCCGATTTTCTCTGCAGAGTGCGGGTGGACCCCGGAGAGTGGGAGCTAAACCCGCAAGTTTACGCGCAAATAGTTCGTCGGGGGGGGGGCACCCTTCATGGATCTCATGGCGACATTTCAATCGTCCGAGACAGGACGCTTCTTCAGCAGGCAAAGGGAGCGCATGTCCGAGGGGCTCGACGCTCTCATTCAGCCGTGGCCAACGTCCGGCCTTCTTTATGTCTTTCCTCCGTGGGTTCTGATTGGCCGGGTCGTTCAGCGCATCGAGGGCCATCGGGGTCAAGTGTTACTGATGGCCCCGGACTGGCCTGGGTGGCCCTGGTATGCCGATCTGGTCCGGCTGAGCGACGGCATTCCTTGGCTCCTATCCACGCTGCCGAATCTTCTTTTTCAGGGACCCTTGCGGATGCCCCAAGTGGGTCGATTCTCGCTTACGGTTTGGCCATGGAGAGGGCTCGGCTGAAAAAGAAGGGTTACTCCCCCCGCGGTGATTTCTACCCTACTGCGGGCGGGGAAAACGTCCACTTCTCTTACTTACGTTCGGATTTGGGGGATCTTTGAAGACTGGTGCTCCCGGCGTGGAGTCCGGGCGGCGACGGTTTCCGTTTCCGTCGTTTTAAGTTTCTTCAGGTTGCTTTTGATAAGGGCCTTGCAGCTAGTTCCCTGAAAGTCCAGTTGGCGGCTATCTCGTTATCGAGGCAAAGTTTTAGGCCGTCTCCGCGGTTCTTATCCGGACGTACGTCGTTTTCTTACGACTGTTTTTCATTTGCAGCCCTCCCGCAGGATTTTCGTTCCTCCGGGGGACTTGAATCTAGTGATGCGGGCCCTGGTTCGTGAACCTTTTGAACCCCTGAGTAGGGCGTTTCTGAAAGATTTTACGCTGAAGACGGTTTTTCTTGTAGCCATCTGTTCGGCACGGCGTATTTCAGATCTACATGCGTTGTCCTGCCGAGAACCTTTTTTGTCTTTTTCCCCGGTCCCTTCCTTTTTGCCGAAGGTGGTTTCCCCTATTCATGTGAATCAGGCAGTGTTTCTTCCAGTTCTTTCTTCCCACTCTGTCGGGTCGGCGGACAGAAGTCTTCACCGTCTCGATGTGGGTCGTGCACTTCGTCGTTATTTGAAGGCTACCGAATCTTTTCGGAAGACTGACCGGCTATTCGTGCTCTTCGGTGGTGCACGTAAAGGGGAAGCGGCGGCTAAGGCCTCCGTTGCAAGATGGCTCAAGGAAGCGTTCGCGTCTGCGTATCTGTTGCAGCAGCGGTCTGTTCCGGAGGGGCTACTGGATCATTCCACTAGGGCTCAGGCGACCGCTTGGGCGGAGTATAGCCTAGTTCCGCCAGCAGATATCTGTAAGGCGGCCACCTGGTCGTCTCTGCATGCTTTCAGTACACACTATCGTTTAGATGTGTCAGCGGCTCGGGATTCCTCTTTTGTTCGGCGGTTCTGCGCGCCGGATGGCAAGGTCCCGCCCGGTCTTAACTGCTCTGTTACATCCCGATGTTGGAGGACTAAACTGGATTACCGAACAGGAAATGGAAATTACACTAACCTGGTAATTGTAGTTCCTGGAGGGTCCAGTTTAGTCCTCCTTCCCTCCCGACTATCTGTTATAAAAATGCGGCGCGCTTTCCGAACGGTGGATCATAAGACGGTTCCTCTTGCCGTTCGAACCTTTTTTGCAGCCGCGTTTTTGGCTATGGCTCTTTCTTTCTCAGGTGTTCAGTCAGCTCCTGAGATTTCTGATACGGAGCTGTATTTTGATTTCTGGGGCGTTGGTTCCAGCGCAATACAGTGTTCTGACTTCCTCGTTTGGGGAGAAAGTTGGATATTTTTGTGGGGGGGAAACAAATTGTTCTTTAATTATGTCATTTTCATTATGTCATTTTGTATATTAATCTAATGTGTTGCTTCGTTAAGTATGCTTTGTTACTAGTACACTGGGGGCTTCTGGGAGCTCCGTCTGCATATATACTACAGAAGACTTGATTGGTCCAGTCTCCAGGCTGCAGGAGGAGGGGCACTACCCGATGTTGGAGGACTAAACTGGACCCTCCAGGAACTACAATTACCAGGTTAGTGTAATTTCCATATGCTCAAAATGCAAAGAACCAAGGTCTGTGATGCATCATCATCATTATAGTGTTTGCTTTTTTCTTTTTAATATTTATCATTTTACAATATTCCAAGTAGAAACACTTGTACAGAAATAAGAGAACATGATTCAAAAATCCACAGAAAAACATCAAACAAACAGAAGAAATACATGGTTCCTGTCATAGACAAAAACCCCTTACCTGCTCCCAAATCCAGCCCACAAATAAGAGGGGGACCACAAAGGAAACAAACTAAACCATTACTAGTAAGAAATCAAGTGGAGTGGAGGAGTAGCCTAGTGGTTGGGGCAAGGTACTTCAGGCCGGAAGGTCCGGGGTTCAAATCCCTCTAGAGGACAGCAACCTTGGGCCGGAAGGACTGGGTTTCTAGTCCCACAGGTGCTCCTTGTGGTCTTGGGCAAGCCACTTAACCCTCCATAGCCCATGTTCCCTGTAAAATAGTTATCTCCAAGTTATAATACCCTGTTCAATGTAATTTCAGTTTGTTCAATGTAAACCGCACTGATGCAGAATAGCGCGGTATATAAGAGAATGTAAATAAATAAATAAATCAAACAGGTGCATAACAGCATAATTATGTGGTAGAGGAAGTAAGAGCCTCCAATGGGTCTATGTGAGTTCAGAAAGGCTAGCAGCTGGGAGGGCCCAAAAAAATAAAGAGGTTTGATTGAAATTTAACCATACACTTGCATGGAAATTTAAGGAAAAAAAGAGCCCCCATCTGCTGAATCCCTGGGCGGAGCAAAAGAAATTCCTTACTTCTACGTTGTGTCTCTTTAGATAAATCAGGAAAAATCCAAACTGCCAAACCCTTAAACAAGGCATCCCTTTTACGGAAAAACATCCTGAAAAACCACACACTGTCAGTAAAGAGCGCAAATGTTACAAGCAACGTAGCTGGAACAATAGCTTCTATATCAGAGGATTCCAAAATAGCTGATGCATTTAAGGCGTCCACTTGAGGAACCCCAGATATTACGCCATCATTCAAAATTTTTTTCCCACAGTTAAATAATAAATCTTAGTCAAAGGAGGGTGGGATTCTCCAGGGACACCCATTATTTCTGTTAGGTACATCTTAAGCATTTTCCTAGCATTTATATAAGAGGACTTAGGAAAATTTACTAGACGAAGATTTAAATGTCTAACAGAATTTTCTAACATTTCCAATCTAACCTTCTTATTTAAAAAGTCCTTAACAGATAATCCATATGATTTTCCAGCAAAATTATCTTAGACTGTAGTGTAGTTGAAACTAAAGAAGAAATCTCTTTTGCTTGCTTTTGAATTGCCAAAGAGTGAACTTGAGTGGAAATAACGGAAAACTGAGATACAAAAGTTTCACCAAGCTTCATGATGGCAGACCAGATAGATTCCAGTTTGAAAACTTTAGGGCGAGCAATTGTCAAAGACATTGGAACTCCCGCTGCTCCAGACCCCTCTCCTAAACTCAACGGATCCATCGCCATCGAACCACCAGCTGCCGACTCCACAGCCGCACTCTCAGTTCCCCCTGACTGTTCGTTGCCAAGACAGTGACCCGGAACAACTCCAACAGCAGTTCTCCGTGCCCCGGAGCCAGCCCTCTCACAAGAGCGCTCTCACCTCTGTCGGAGGGACTCGTCTCCTGCAAGCTCTCAGGGCTAGAAGTCAGCAATACCGCCTTATGGAACCTCCACCGAGACGCTGGCGAGATGTCCGGCCCCAAGCTGGCTGGCGAGCCGATGGAGCATTGAGCCAGCACCGAAGCCGCCTGTTTCTATGACCAGAGCACAAAAGAATCCAAAGTGCCTGAAAATGGAAGTAATGGAGAGGAAGCTGCAGGGGCAGAGAGGGGCTTCTTGCTCGTCCTAGCTTTCCTCTTACCCATTAAAGGAACCGATCAGAGCCGTGGCACCTGTCGACCGCCTTCTTGGATCCTATGTTTGTTTATTTGGTTTCTTGATATACTGCTCCTTCATGACACCAGGGCACAGTTTACCAATACATAAAATGTGCAGAAGTGGCCAGAGGCCAAGAAAGGAAAAGAACTACAATATAGTATGACAGGACAGAGATAATACAATCACACTTAAAGTGAGGAGAAATAGCAGAAGGCAGGAAATGGTAGGGGTCAGGGAGTAGAGTGAGGTAGATCGAATGCTGAGTGGAAAAGGTGAATTCTTCATTGGAAGATACTGTCTAGGACTGGCTTTATTCCTGTGATACGGGTTCTAACCAAGAACCTAGGAATCATGCAGGTATTGGCATACCTGTGGTTCAGAGACCATGCTGCTGTTCCAAGTAGGATAGTCCTTTGTAGGATTTGTGATATCAAGTCTGGTATGTCAAAAATTTATAAATATTTAGGAAGTCCCTTAGGTATAGCATTATTTATTATTATTAATAATAATAATCATCATCATTATTGCTGAAATAGCGTATTCCATGTAATGTTTTTTAAGCCTGTATAGGAAGCTGAGAGGAAATACACTTGTGTAGAAGATTTGTTATATCAGGAGTTGACTGCAACCACAAATATCATATAGGATTTACTTTGGGGAAATAAGCAGGATTTGTTTTAGAGACTGCTTTATCATTATGTACCTTACAGAAGCGAGATGAGATGAGTGATGTCCTGTATACTGGGTTAAGAGGGGGGGAAGGTGTCCCTCCAAGTTCAGCTTGCAAAAGTATCACATTGCTAAACTTACCCTCCCATAACTGTATTTCATGCAAGTGCTCAGCTGCTTGGCAGTGACCTGCAGCAGTCCAGGTGTCTTGGAGAAGTGAGTCTTGCCTTTGCGTTTCATACCTGTGGTTGTGAGACCATGTTGCTGCTACATGTCAGGCTGCATACTGATGAGGTCAGGATGTGCTTGCTCAGCACTCTGTGAGCAGAGCAGGTGTGCATATCCCTCAAGGGAGGAGATGCAGTGTGCCAAATGCCTCTAGTAAGTCGGGCAGAATATTGCACCTGACCTATCCAGAGGGGATTGAGATTAACCATATTTCTCAGGAGTTTATGAAGACTGTGTTTGTAATGAAGAAATTTAAAAACAGACAGCTGGTGAGAATTTTGTCCCTTAGTAATGGTTGATATTGGATGCTGTTGCCCGAGTATTGCGAAGCATAAGGTTCAGAAGTGTTGTTAGTGCAACACCTCCAATTCTCTGGAATACCTCTCTTCATTTCAGCTGTGGGTTTCCTGGTTTGCATCCATTCACATGAAGGAGCTGCCTAAGCTGAACTGTTTGCCATCATGTATGGGTAGAGTGGTATTTTCAGAGCTAGGTTTTTGCACATGTAGTCAAAAAAAGGGGAGAGGGTCATGTGGAAACGCATTTTGAGAATTAAATCCTTAGATTTCTTCTTTGATGTCACGTGCTCCATTTCAGTCCCGTTGTCTGAAAAATAGAGTACATTCCATTCCTTCATTCTCTGCATCTGGTCTTCCACGCCATGTTTTATCAACAGACTCTTCTCTAGATTTTTTTTCTTTTTTGGCATTTATTTGCTATATATGTCAACAAACACGTACACTTTAGGCTAGCATCATATAACTTTATTAAATGGTAACTGAAACCAACAGTCTTATGCTGTAGAAACGATGTAAAAGATACAGTAGAGGAGTAGCCTAATGGTTACAGCAGTGGACTAAGAGCCAAGGAAGCCTGATTTGAAACCCACTGCCATTCCTTGTGACCTTGGGTAATTCGCTTTAGATTGTAAGTCCTCTGAAATCTTTCTTTTTTACAGCAGGCCTGGTCCTTCTGGTGTAGAAATTCGGACCCTGCGGCATCTCGGTGCCCTCAGGCGCAGTCTCGTGTGGGACAGGCAGAGAGTAGAAGCCCTGTTCAATTGCCTTTGACTAAGTGTCCCAGGTGTGGGGCACCCCCTTGTGATGGGAAACAGCTGGAAGCTGTCTGAGATTTTGACTGACTTGGATTCAGATGGCTCAGTACTGTGCTCTGACGTGGATGTAGAAGTACTCTCACCTTCAGAAGATTGTGAGGAGGCCAGTGTGATCCGCTTATTCCTGAAAGGGGAGCTGGCGGCAGTGATTGCCAGGGTCTCATCCGCCTTGAACTTCACAGATTCTTCCAGCAGGGAGCAGAAGCCGAAGGTACCCCCGCTCCTTCAAGGGGGTGCGAAAATCCACTACTGTTTTCCCATTTACAGATGTGATCAAGAATATGATCCGGTCGATTTGGGACTCTCCCAACTCCCTTCCTCTAAAGGGTTAAGGGCGTGTAAGAAGATCCCCGCTGTCCCGGAGAAGGAGTGCTTTTAGTAGTTTGGCATTCCCAAGATGGATGCACAGGTCATGGCTGTTACCAGATGGACCACCATTCCTGTGGAAAGCGGATTGGCCTTATAGAATTTTCTGGACTGTAAGGTGGATTTGTGGTTGAGGAGCCAGTTTGGCTATGGCGGCGTCTATTCTGAAGCTGGCGGTATGTACCGGCCTGATTCAGTCTCTTTTGACGGATGATACTGACCCTTATTTGGAGTCGGCAACAGCCTTCCTTTCTGATGCCATGTATGACCTGGTATGTTTGGTGGCCACAGATGGTGTTCTGATGATGGTGTCACAGCGTTGGATGTGGCTCCAGAACTGGGCAGCAGACACGTCTTCCAAAGGCCTGGTTGACCCAGATGGTTTTTAAGGGGAAGCTTCTGTTTGGAGCTTATTTGGAGAAACTGGTGAAAGACCTGGGTGAAACAAAATCTACCTTCTTCTGGAAGATTGGTCCAAGAGGCCTGTAAAATGAACTGGCGCCCCTTCTCGTCAGCCTCCTGTCATCCATCAAGGGCATGCTGGCCGTATTCCGGAGTGCCTCAGTACTCTAGTTGTTACCAACCTAGAAAATATTTCTTCTGCTTCTGGATTTCAGGCTTGTTCTCAATCCTTTTGTGGAGCATGTTGGCCCAGAGACTCTGTCCCTTCCAGAGTAGGACCCTCCTGGACTGCGCAGTGAAGATTTTGGGGCCTGTTCTCCGTTTCCTCCAGTTAGAGGCAGGCTTCGTCTTTTCTTTCAGGAATGGGCCCGGGTTACCAAGGATCACTGGGTGCTAGATATACCATTCAGTTTGGCTATGTCCTGGAATGCAAAGAGCCGCTTCTGAGTGCCTTCATCATCTCCTTTGTGGGTTTGTGATCAAAAGTGGATCACCTTGGACACACTTGTGGATCACCTTGGACACACTTTGCTGTGCCTAAAGGCAGTGATTCCCTTCCCGTCGGACAAGTGGGGCTAGAGTAGATACTCCATTTCATGGTGCCCGAAAAGATGGTTCCTTCTGGCCCATTCTGGACTTCAAGGGGGTTGACGAACATTTGCGTGTCCTGTGCTCCTGGATGGAAGCTTTGTGCTCTGTGATTCAAACAGTGCGCCAAGGGCAGGTCTTGTCTTCTCTGGATCTGGCTGAGGTGTATTTTCATATTCCGATCTGATGGATCAGCAAAAGTATCTATGCATTGCCATGCTTTGCTCTCACTGTCAGTTCATTGCCCTCTCTTTTGCCCCAAAGATGTTCTCTCAAGTCATGGTGGTGGTGGCTGCGACACCAGGGGATCTGTGACCTTCCCAGTCCCTGAAGTTTCTGGGAGCACGTTTCGACTATCAAGTGGACAAAGTTTTCCTGCCAGAGAAGAACATTAAAGCCTGTTGGATTGCTCGACGCTGTTCTGTGCACACTAGGCTCCCAGAGTCTAGGATTCTCTTTAGCTCCTCGGATTGATGGCAGCAACCATAGCGATGGTGCCATGAGCACATGCACACATGTGACAGCTCCAGCGTTCCTTGTTGACTCAGTGGTCCCCAAATTCTCAGGAGTTCGCGTGCAGGCTCCCGCACCCGTTGATGGTGAAGTCCAGCCTGAGGTGGTGACAGCTGCCCTGTCATCTGGATGGTGCCACTGGATGATTTCTCCTGGATCCTCCTGACTACGGATGCCAGCTTCTTGGGCTGGGAAGTCCGTTGCCAAGATTGTACAGCCTAGGGCCATTGGAACCATAGGGAAGCGATGTGGTCCATCAACTGCCTCGAGATTAGGGCCATCAGGTTGTCTCTTCTGTGTTTCTGGTCTCTGATGAGGACCAGGCAGTTCGTGTTTTCAGACAACACGACGGCGGTGGTTTATGTCAATCAGCAAGGCAGCACGAGGAGTGCCAGGGTAGCCCTGAAGATGTGTCTCATGTTTGCCTGGGCAAAGAAGAACTTCCTAGCCTTGTTGGCTGAGCACATTGCTGGGGTGGACAATATGGAAATGGACTTCCTCAGCCAGCACTCTCTGGATCTTAGAGAGGGGAAGTCAGGAGGCGTTTTAGTTGATTCTTTGCTGCTGGGGTCGTCGTGAAATGGATCTGATGGCAACTCACTCCAGTGCCAAAGTTTGTCATTTCTTCAATCACCACATGAAGATGGGGTCAGCGGGCATCAATGCTTTGACCCAGCCTTGGCCAAGTCAGCACTGGCTGTATGTGTTTCCTCCATGGCTCCTGGTGGGGGGTGTGATTCGGCATATAGAGCACCACCTTGGCAGAATTGTTCTCTTGGTGCTAGATTTGCCGAGGAGAGCTGGTTCAGAGACTTGATGCAACTCCTGCAGGTGCTTCCTCTTCGATTGCCTCTATCTCGAGGCCTGTTAAGGCAGGGACTGATCATTCTGGAGGACCCGGTTCCCTTCTTGCTTAAAGCTTGGCTCTTGAAAGGAGACAGCTAGCACATAAGGATTACTCTCCAGCAATGATCTCCACTCTGCCCAGAGTCCAGAGGAGGTCTTCCAAGCTAACATACATGTGGATCTGGTGCCTCTTTTGAGCGATGGTGCAGCCCTCAGCAGTTGGCTTCTGAGGCGGTCAGGCTGCCATCTCTGTTGGCCGCCTACAGGATGACCTGAAGAAGGGCCTTTTCTCTTAGCTCCCTGAAAGTTCAGGTAGCAGCTTTGGTTTGTTTCTGAGGTCCGGTGGTTAGTAAGCCTCTAGCCTTGCATCCGGATGTCTCACGCTTTCTCCAGGGAGTTCAGAATCCTCCCCTCTGGTCTGTGATCCCTTCCTGGGATCTGTATCTGGTGATAAGGGCCCTAATGGCAACACCCTTTGAGCCATTGAAGCGCACTACCTTAAAAGATTTGACGCTCAAGATGGTCTTCTTGGATGCGTTTTGTTCCGCAAGGCGGATTTCTGAGCTGCAGGTTCTGTCTCACCGAGATCTTTATCTGACTTTTTCAAGGAGGTTGTTTCTATTCAGCCTGTCTTCTTGCCTAAGGTGCTTCTCCCTTTCACGTGAACCGGGTGGTATGCCTGCCCTCCGTTTTTAAGGAGTACTATCTGTAGAAGGATAAGGAACTTCACCTTGTGGTTGTCCAGAAGGTGCTTCTCTGATACTTGAAGGTTACAAATTCCTTTTTGTGCTGTTTGCTGGCCCGTGCAATGGTGACGCAGTGGCTAAGTCGACTTTGGGGCGCAGGGTTAAGGAAGCCTTTGCCTCAGCATATCTGTTGTGGAACCGGCTGGTTCTGAAGGGTTTGTATGCCCATTCTAACCAAATACAGGCGTACTCTTGGGCGGAGGAGAGCTCAGTAGCCCCTGCAGACGTTTGTCGGACAGCAACGTGGACATCACTTTCCACTTTTGTCAAGCATTACTGCTTGGATCTCCACGTGAAGGAGGACACATTTTTTTGGCTCAAGGATTTTGTGAGCTGCTGTGTCCTGTTCCCGTACATCTCAGTTGTCTGGACTGATCTAGCAGGACGATATGGAAGGTGATATTTTACTTACCTTGCTTTATAGGGCAACTCCCCAATTAGCTACACACACGGACTTAGAACAGCACATTTAGAACACACTTTTAAAATAGTTTAACTTCTTTTTCTTTGAGAGGACAGCTGAGAATCAGGCTGGTACTTTGGTAGGTCTCTCTTTTACTTCAACGGGTACCAAAGCTCCAACAGCTGAACCAATGGCTCAGAAAAATCATATTACAAAAGCTGTTGCCCTCATTAGAGCTTCTGCCTCTGTCCAGACCGAGATCCAAATGCCAGTTGAAGGACTGGTTCCATGTACAGGATGCCTACATGCTAAAGCTCTTAGAAAACAGATGGAGGAGCTCAGAGAAGAGGTGGCAAGGCTGAGGAGCATTCAAGACAGTGAGGCTGCTTAAAACATCCAAGCTCTCGAGCAGAGATGAAGATGGGAGCCTGCAGAAGGGCGAAGGTTGCACATGAGTTACCAGGGCCTGCAGAATCACCAATCCAATCCTCAAGCCCTTGAATTGCTGAACCATTATGCAGCCCTGGAAGTGGAAGAGGTGGAGGCATCCCAGGAAAGGGAAGGACCAGAGCTCGAGCACCCCAAAGTTGCAGAATCTTTGACCACTAGGAAGCGAAGGGTAGTGGGGGTTGGTGACTCTCTTCTAAGGGGTACTGAGGCGTTCATCTGCCAACCAGACAACATCCAGAGAGGTATGCTGTCTGCCAGGTGCCAAAATCCAAGATGTTATGGAGAGTTTGCTGATACTCATCAAGCCTACTGACTATTACCCGATGTTGCTCATCCATATTGGCACAAATGATACTGCTAGGTATCCCTCTTAGTGCATCAAGAGTGACTTCATAGCTCTGGGACAGAAGTTGAAGCAGATAGGGGCGCAGGTGGTAGTCTCGTCAATCCTCCATGTTAAGGGTTAAAGGCCAAGGCAAAGAAGCTTGCATCCTGGAGATAAATGCATGGCTGTATGGATGGTGTCATCGAGAGCGTTTTGGTTTCCTGGACCATGGGATGATGATCCAAGGGCTGCAGGGCAGAGATGGCATCCATCTTTCCAAGATGGGTCGACATGTCTTCAGTAGCAGACTGGCTAACCTACTGAAGAGGACTTTAAACTAGATTCATTGGGGATGGATGAAGTAACCCCCCAAGTAAATGAAAGTCCCCAGGTAAGTGAAACATTAAATACCTTTATAGAAATAGGTAAAAGGGGCAACATCTTGAAAGCAGTGTCTATAAATGCATGGGAAATAAGATCCCAGATGTTGAGGCTTTAATGGGAGAGGCTGACTTTGATTTAGTGATAGTTACAGAGACATGGTTCACGGACAACCATGATTGGGATATAACTATACCAGGCTATACATTACTCAGAAAGGATAGGAAGAAGAAGAGGAGGAGTGGCACTATATGTAAAAAAATAATATTAAAGCTATGGAAATACAGGGCTTAAAAGGGAGAGAGGAGGCAGTGTAGGGTAAATTTGAAAGAGGGAAAGAGAAATCCATTTGCATTGGCGTGTTATACAGACCACCATCTCAGGGAGAAGACATGGATGGAGATTTACTAGAAGACATATGCAGCATTGCCAGGAAAGGGGAAGTACTACTGATAGAGGATTTCAATATTCCAGATGTTGATTGGCGCATCTCTGCTGCGGTGTCATCTAGAAGCAAGGTGATACTGGATTCTTTACAGGAAGAACTATTCAGGCAACTGGTAACAGAACCCACACGTGAAGGAGCCATACTAGACTTGGTGCTTACCAATGAAGAAAGTGTTTCTGATGTTATAGTGGGAGATCATTTTGCATCCAGTGATCACCAGATGGTGTGGTTCAGTATTAGGACTAGGGCTAATAAAATCCATTCCAAAGTGAGGGTCTTAAGACGTTAGGACAACTAATTTGCCAAGATGGGCCAATACCTCAATGAGTCATTAGTGGGATGGGAACAGCTGGGGGATGTAGGAAAACAGTGGACAGAACTGAAAGGGGATATTTTAAGGGCAACCAACATTTCTGTTAGAATGGTAAATAAAGATAAAAGGAAAAGCAGGTGGCTATGATTATCAAAAGAGGTAGCTGAAAAAGTGAAGAAAAAGAGGGAGGCCTTCACGAAATACAAGAGATCACAAAGAGAGGAAGACAGGCATCTATATTTAGAAAAACTTAGAGAGGCTGGCAAAGTAGTCAAGAAAGCAAAAATACAAAAAGAAGGGGAAATAGCCAATGCAATAAAATGGAGGGATAATACATTTTTTAGATACATTAGTGAGAAGAGGAAGGGGAAAAGTGGTATTGTCAGACTCAAGAGTGAAGGGGAGGAATATGTAGAAGCTAATGAGGATAAAGCAGAATTGCTTAACAAATATTTCTGTTCTGTGTTCACAGATGAAGAACCAGGAGCAGGACCTCAGACAACGCCCACAAACAGGAACAAAAGCGAGGGGCATCTCAACCGATTTTCAGAAGACTATGTTCATGAGGAACTAGCTGAACTAAAAGTGGACAAAGCTATGGGACCAGATGAGATACATCTGAGAATAGCTAAGGAACTTGGGGACATTCTAGCAGCTCCACTGACTGACCTTTTCAATGCTTCTTTGGAGTCGGGGGTGATGCCAGAGGACTGGAGAGAGGTACATGTGGTCCCTTTGCACAAAAGCGGAAGTAAGGATATGGTTGAAAACTACAGGCCCGTTAGTTTAACCTCGTTGGTGAGTAAATTATTGGAAGCGCTGCTGAAAGAGAAAATAGTGAGATTTCTGGAATCCAGCGGATTCTGGATCTGAGGCAGCATGGCTTCACCAGGGGCAAGTCTTGTCAGACAAATCTGATTGACTGGGTGACCAGGGAGTTGGACCGTGGGAGAGCCCTAGATTTCAGTAAAGCATTTGATACTGTTCCGCAGAGGTGACTTATAAACAAACTGAGCACCCTAGGGATGGTCCCTAAAGTTAATGCTTGGGTTAGAAATTGGTTGAGTGGGAGGCGACAAAGGGTACAGGTAAATGGAGTTCACTCTGAAGAGAAGGTTACCATTGGTGTGCCACAGGGATCTGTCCTTGGTCCCATTCTTTTTAACATCTTTGTTAGTGATAGTGCGGAAGGGCTGTCTGGTAAGGTTTGCCTCTTTGTGGACGATGCCAAAATCTTCAACAGAGTAGACATACAGGATGGTGTAGATAACATGAGGAGGGATCTAGCTAAGCTTGGTCTAGAATTTGGCAGCTGAGATTTAATGCTAAAAAATGTAGGATCATGCATTTGGGCTGCAACAATCCAAGGGAGCAGTACAGTATAGGGGGTGACGTACTACTGTCCACGAAAGAAGAACGGGACCTAGGCGTGATTGTTTCTGATGATCTCAAAGTAGCTAAACAGAAATGGTGATGGCGAAAGCTAGGAGGATGCTTGGGTGCATAGGGAGAGGAATGGCCAGCAGAAGAAAGGAGGTGATAGTGTTCTTTATAAGTCTTTGGTGCATCCTCTTTTGGAGTATTGTGTGCAATTCTGGAGACCACACCTTCAAAAGGATATAAATAGGTTGGAGACGGTGCAGAGGGTGGCTACTGAAATGGTTAGTGGTCTTCGTTATAAAGCATATGAGGACATACTTAAGGAGCTTAATATGTATACTTTAGAGGAAAGGCGGGACAGAGGTGATATGATTGAGATGTTTAAATACCTCCATGGCATAAATGCACAGGAGGAGAGCCTCTTTCGATTGAAAGCAAGCTCTGCTAAGAGGGGACACATGCTAAGGGTGAAGGGGGATAGACTCAGGAGTAATATGCAGAAATATTTCTTTACGGAAAGAGTGGAAGTTGCATGGAATAGTCTCCCAGTGGAGGTAGTAGAGATGAGGACTGTATCTAAATTCAAAAAAGCATGGGACAAACACAGAGGCTCTCTAAAGGAAAAAAAGGGGACTCTTGTAGTGGTTGATTATGGAAGGGCAGACTAGATAGGCCATGTGGTCTTTTTTCTGCCGTCATGTTTCTATGTTCTTTCCTTGAGTCCTACTAGACCAGTCCAGGGCCACCCCTAGAACTGTATTGCTCTGTTCTTCTGCTATGGTATCCTTGGGTCCACTCTGATTTTTATACTTGGCTCTGCAAGTTCATCATGTACTGACAGCCTTCTGTTTATGCTTTCCTGTACATAGTACTCTACTGTTGATCACTCATAGTTGCCCATGGTTGAAGTTGTGTGAGGCTTGCAATGTTTCTCCCATATGCTTTGGATCGAATACGAAAGGGACCTCTGGTGACTGAGGCAAATAGAGGCATGGGAGTGATGTCATTGAAACTTGGGCTTTTCTTTGGTTCTTTGTCTCCACCAGTCTGCTGGTAGAGGAACACAACTCACTTGTCTGGACCGGTCTAGCAAGACTCAAGGAAAGAACATTAACTGATAAGTAAAATGTCACCTTTTCAGTGCTGTATAGTGTTATGAAAGTATTGAGAACAATAATAAGTGTGCCATTTGACTTGTATTTTTGTTTGGCTTTCTGAGCCCATGAGAGTAGCCACTTTAGGAAGATATACTGAAATTACTTATGTGCGCACAAGTGCACATACACGCACTGTATTAACTTGCCTGCAGGGTGTCTTGTTTCACAGCAAAGGAACCTTTGTATATATAGTTTAATTTTGAAAGTTGCACAGCATCCAATTCCATTAACATTTGTGTAAGTTGCTAGAGAAACAAAGTAATGAGCCCAGAACTAAGTGTTAATATTTTGTTTTGTGCTATCTATTAGAGTTTTGATTCTTAATTACCATGATTTTTAATGGTTTCATGACAACATAGCATTTTCTGTTCCTGTGCAATATTTGAAATGCCAACTAAAATGTAGATTTTAGTAAATTTGATTTTTTTTATATATATTTATGTACCTGTCATGGATCTTTAGAGATAAGTGGGCGCATGACATAGACCAGATGCCACTATTCCCGTAACTTTTCCCTTAGCATTTATCCTCCTAGGAAAACCTGCTGCCACTAATTTGAAAATGCATGCTTACAGCTTTGAGCTTTGTTAATATACACTATATAAGAAAATACAGCTACTTAAGATACAGGTGAGGAAGAAAAGTGGTTTTAATAATGTATCTGATTTATTTCAGGGGAAATGGGGCATTAATTCAGTCTATTACTGATGAATGAATAAGTCGCTTTTCTCTCTGCTTGCTTTTGAAAACAAAGCATTTGTTTTGATTTGACTTCCCCGTCAACAAATAAGGCTTGGGGTGGGAATGTTTAATTGCAAGATATGTACTGTCAGTTTTACTTCCTTGAATTACAGCTTTATTTACTGGAAGAACCTGATAGGGGCTGAATTATGACTCAAAAAACTCCAGTCGGTGTACAGTGACCAGCCATGATCTGGATCTGCCGCACAGACTTGATTCTGACACATCCACACCTCAACCCCTTTGTTCTCATTGGTTAAGAGGTGCTTTGAAGCCTTCTGCTACATGGTACACCACAAAAAGATTGCTTCTCAAGATTGAAAACTTGTCCACATTCTGCAACTTCTCTAGCCACTACTACTTGTCACTGTTTCTTATAATTTATATGGCGCTACCAAGCATACACAGTGCTGTATCTGTACATATAAGAGACGGTCCCTTCTTAATAGAGTTTACAGTCTATTCAAGACAAAAAGACAAACAAATACAACAGAGGACTAGGGTAAAACTTAAGGGGAAATAGTTATAACACACATGGGTGATAAACTGGAGAATAAAGGTGTCGAGATCCAAAAACAACCTCGAAGAGGTGGGTTCTTAGCCTGGATTTGAATAGGATCAGAGATGGAGCCTGTCATACCGACTCAGGTAGTCTCTTCCAGGCATATGGTGCAGCAAGGTGGAATGAACGAAAGTCTGGAGTTGGCAATAAAAGAGAAGGGCACAGATAAAACAGTTACTCCCCTGTAGCAGGTAATCTCCAGGAACAAGCAGGAATGTAGTCTTCACATATGGGTATCGTCGGTACCGACAGAGCCTGTGCGGGAACGCTCCCCAGCGTCCAATAGGAAACTTTTGGGAGCATCCCACAGCACCTGCGTGCTGCCTTTCCAACTGTCCCTCTCCAGTTATTCGTTTTCCGCGGAGCCGACAGGTCCCATACCCTGTCACCGCAGAAAAATGTCTTCTTTAATCTTTGTTTTTTTGTGGTCGCGTCTGCCTTCTCTCGACGCTATACCGGTACCGCCAGGTTCATTCTTCTTTGTTCTTAAAAAATGTTCTAAGTGTGGCGGTACCATCTCCGTCACCGACATCCATGATTGGTGTCTCAAATGTTTAGGTCCTGACCACTCTACTTCGGAGTGTCTCTCCTGTGGAATGATGTCCAAAACGGGTCAGCAGAATCAAGCTGCAAAGCTTAGCACCCTTTTTCCCTCAGATGCGGTGTCTGTTGCATCAACGTCCTCCAGGGCCTCATCTTCCTCCCATGGATCTCAGGTAACTAAACATAAATCTAGCCGGTCCTCAAAGGGTAGATTTCCTTCTAAGTATCGAGATGCCACTGGCGTTGCCCTTGAGGAATTTTCACTGGCAAAACTGCCCCGGCGGGAGGCTTCGGCTTCCAAAACATCGACGGAGCTCCAGGATGTTCTCGAGGCCTCAACCTCGGCAGAACTACTGGCGCCATGCCCTTGGGTTCAGGCCGCTTCTACCGGTGCCGACACCCAAGCATCGGCAGCGTCGATAGACCAGAGATTTCTTGCTATCGAATGCAGTCTAGCGACTCTTCTCACGGCTTCCTTACCATTGAAACCGTTTCAGACACCTCAACCAATACCAGTACCGACGGCATCAATGTCGATGTGTATGCCACCCATACCGAGTCATGCGTCTGTCTCTGGCATCGACAGATCGGTACCGGAGCAACCCGATACCGACTTCGATCGATACTGGTACCGTGCGCTGCATGATCACCGGGAATGGAGGTAGTTTGAATCCTCTGAGTCTGATGACTCCGAAGACTCTGCCGATACAAGAGTACTTCTCCCAGAGGATTCGTCTTCTCCTCAGCGCAGAATTCTCTGCCAGAGGATATGTCCTTTCAGGATTTTATCTGTGATGTGGCCAGAGGCCTTTCCATCACAGAAACTCCTGAAAAAAAGCCTATGGCAAAGGAGGTGGAGATTCTCCAGTACCCTAAGGCTCCCAAAGAGGCAGCTACTCTGCCTATTCATGAGATCTTACATGATCTTATGCTAAGAATGTGGGAAACACCTCTAACCACATCTCCTCATTCTCGGAGACTCGATACTATGTATCGAGTTCCACCTTGTCCTGGCTTTCAAAAAACTCAATTACCACACCATTCAATGGTAGTGGAATCAGCCATGCGTAGGATAAAAAGTGCAGAGAGACATGCATCCAATCCTCCAGGTCGTGAATGCAGGACTCTCGATGCCTTTGGTCATCGATGCTTTCAAGCTTCCATGCTCTCAGCTAGGATCAGTTCCTATATCTTGTATATGGGAATGTTCCTTAAAGAGGTCACAGGAGACTTACATGTTGTAAATGTAAATAGTTACCCCAGTTATCCAAGTTTTTAACACCTGTTCACTGTAAACACAAAGTACCCCGGGAAATGTGTAATCTTTTTTCATTGTAAACCGTGCTGATGCTGAATAGCACGGTATAGAAGAGACTGTAAATAAATTAATAAATTATGAGCCCCCTTCTTCCTGATGACAAAAGACAGGACTATCTTACACTTTTTTTTTTTTTTTTTTTACATCTTTTATTTATGAAAATTTTACAGTGAAAACACAGCAAAATTAAATTTCAAAGAAACAAATTACAAGAGGCATAAAGTATCCTTAAACTAATACATAATAAGAATATAGCCCACATCAATGGGGAGAAATCCATCCAATACAAAAAGGAAATACAAAAATAAAAGAAAACAAGGCTATAAAACAGGCACAAGCCTGTAGCCAACTATACCGGTTTAATGAGCCCTCCCTACTCAAGGTTTGTCGACAACCTGTGGTTTCTCTCTATCCAGTAGCCATTTCTCTAAATCAGAAGGCATAAGAAAAATGAATCTGTCGCTATTTAAAGAAATATTACATTTACAGGGATATTTCAAAAAGAATGTTGCTCCCAAAACGAACACTCTTGGTTTTAAGGAAAGAAAAGCTTTCCTGCGCATTTGAGTTGAGCGTGAGAGGACTATCTTACTCTTGTCAAACATGCCCAGGATGTTTCCAAGTTTTTAAATCGTGCAGCCTTTGACTGTTTTGAATGCATAAGCAGAACCTCTGCTATTGCCATTGGTGCATGTTGGATTGCCTGGCTTCGGGCATCCGACTTGGAAATTTGGGTACAGGAGAAAATCTCTGGCAAGAATTGGCAGGAGAACGCTAATGTGATAGATGCAGACAATATCACTTTGGATAGATTGTCTAAATCTACAGCCGATCCTGCAAGGAAAAGATCCTCTAAAAAAACATTTTTCAATAAGAAAAAGAAGTTTTATCCTTCCTATACCCAACAGGGACACCGTCCAGGTCAACCTGCCCAAAAGGGACAAAGGCAACAACCTAGACAACAAAAGAAGCCAGAAGCGGTAGAACCTCAGCCAGCTTAGCAGGCTCAGCCTCCTCAGGGGCTTTGACTCCTCTCTAGAGAACTTTGCCTTCCTGCCCCTGAAGGGTCCAGAACCCTTGGACATCCCAGGCAGGTTATGTCATTTTTCCCACAGATGGTACCAAATAACTGCAGAAAATTGGACTCTGTCCATTGTACGAGAGGGGTACAAGCTTCATTTTCACAGCATGCCCCCTCCTACAGTGGTAAGACAGTTCAATTCTCAGACCTCTCTCAACAATCTCTTAGGTCAAGAAGTCAAAACTCTCTTTGTGCAAGGAGCAATAGAGGAAGTACCCATTTCGCAACAGGGTACAGGGTTCTACTCTCCCTATTTTCTTTTTCCAAAGAGAACAGGAGGATACCGGCCTATTTTAGACCTCAGAGAATTGAATAAATATCTGTTCAGAGAAAAGTTCAAAATGGTCTCTCTAGGAACTCTGCCGCCATAGCTTCAAAGTCAGGATTGGCTTTGTTCTCTAGATCTCGAGAATGTGTATACTCATATTCTCATCCATCCAAATCACACAAGATTCCTCTGATTCCTGTTTCAAGGAGAACACTTCCAATACTTGGTTCGTCTCTTTGGCCTGGCTTCTGCACCAAGAGTATTCGCAAAATGCATGGCTGTGGTAGCTGCATTTCTCCGCACTCTGGGAATATTTGTCTTCCCCTACTTAGATGACTGTCTCATTCGAACCCCTACAGTGCCAGAAGCCAGCTCTGCTTTGTTGCGCACAATGCGAATCCTTCAGTATTTGGGACTAGTCATAAACCTCCCAAAATCCAGTCTTACTCCCACTCAATCCCTAGAGTTCATAGGAGCTCATCTGGATACCAGACAGACAGGGGCTTTCCTTCCGCAGCCCCACTGTCTTCGCATAATACATCTAGCTTCCCAAGCAGTGCTCAAACCTTATCTCACTGCTTGAGAAATGCTACAACTGCTGGGCTACCTGGCATCCACCGTGCATGTGGTTCCTTATGCTCGCCTCCACATGCGAGCAGCCCAGTGGACTTTATCCACTCAGTGGACACATGCCTCAGGTTGCCTGTCGGACAAAATAACAAACTCAGACCGAATGGTGGCAATCGCTCAAAAATCATCTTGTGGGGTCTCCTTTCCAGCAACCCCTATTCAAAGCCACCCTAACAACAGATGCATCTCAGATGGGATGGGGAGCCCACCTGCACAATCTTTCTACCCAGGGTACCTGGACTCCACAGGAGGCCTGTCTTCACATCAACCTCCTGGACCTCGGAGCAATCTTCCTTGCTCTTCGAGTATTTCACGCCCAGCTCAGATACAAGACAGTCCTAGTTCAAACGGACAATCAGGTAGCCATGTTCTATGTGAACAAGCAGGGCGGAACAGGCTCTCTGTCGCTGTGCAACGAAGCTTTGCGACTATGGGCCCTCGCCAGAGAGCATCAGATTCATCTCCTTGCGGTGTATCTTCCAGGCATTCAAAACTCTTGGGCAGACAAACTCAGTCGCGTTCTGCTACCACACGAATAGTCTCTCCATGCAGACCAGCTTGCCCAAATATTTCAGATTTGGGGAACCCCGGACATAGACCTCTTTGCAAGTCTGCTGAATGCCAAACTTCCCCGGTTCTGTTCCAGAATCCCGGCTCGACATTGTCAGGCAAGAGATGCCTTCCTCCTTCACTGGGGTCAGGACTTCCTATATGCCTTCCCAACCCATTCCCCTCATCCCCAAAACACTATTCAAGCTTCAGAGAGACAGAGGTCATATGATTCTCATAGCTCCACGTTGGCCACGGCAAACATGGTACCCTCTGCTTCTACATCTCTCTCAAGCACCACCTCTCTACATCTCTCTCAAGCTCCACCTCTGGAGTTGGGATCTGCTGCAGATTTTCTCTCCCAAGAGAACGGGACGCTGTGGCATCCCAATCCCCAGTCTCTGCATCTCAGGGCCTGGTTACTGAAGGCCTAGAGCTTCAGGATCTCAACCTTTCTCAACAGGTAAAGGATATCCTTTATGCTTCTAGGAAACCCTCCACAAGACACTCATATGCCTTTAAGTGGAAAAGGTTTACCATATGGTGCTCGCAGAAGGGTCTTAACCCTCTTGCAATACCTCTGGAATCGATACTTGAGTATCTCCTTCATTTGTCAAATGCGGGTCTTAAGACAAATTCAGTAAGAGTCCATCTTAGTGCTATTTCAGCTTCTTACAAGCCTCTAAGTGGACAACCTATTTCCTCTCATCCTCTTGTAGCGAGATTTATGAGAGGTCTTCTTTTAACAAAGCCTCCCATTAAGCCACCACCGGTGGCATGGGACTTGAATCTGGTGCTCGGGCAGCTCATGAAACCGCCCTTTGAAACATTAGCCACTACATCTCTAAAATTCCTTTCCTGGAAAGTCATCTTCCTCATTGCAATCACATCAGCACGTTGCATCAGTGAATTGCAAGCATTAGTGGCTGATCCTCCTTACACAAGGTTCCACCATGATAAGGTAGTTCTTAGGATTAATCCACACTTTATGCCAAAGGTGGTTTCGCCTTTCCATTTAAACCAAGCGGTTTACCTCCCTGTATTCTTTCCAAGGCCTCATGCCTTCAGTGCAGAAAGGAACTGAAGACAGCTCTGCGCCCCCCTCACCAGCAACACTGCAGGGCTCTTGGAGTAACAGAAAACCACACTCAAAGCAATGAGAAGGAAATCTAAGCGACAGCAATAAAATACCACACACTTCTATATATATAGATACACCAAAGCTTTGTGGAGAGAAACAAATAGAAACAAGTTCTCTTTGTTTACTCTAACTATTAGCTATGGTTTACTTTATTTATAAGGCTCTTTTGGAGGATACAGCATAATTTCACTTTATTATTCTACGTCAGGTATTACGTATTCATCACATCATAGGTCAATTTCTAATCAGCATAGGTCAGTATGAGGAGACATACATGTATTCCAAGACATAACTGTTTACTGCTGACTGCTTGATATCTAGTATCCCTGAGACTGAAAGGCTGGAGGACAAGCTGCCCTTTTTCTTATTTCACATAGCTTACAGGACTTGTACCTCTTCACCTACTTAGTAAGCAAATATATGAAATTTATTTCTAGGCAAAGTTCTGAACAAATTTAACTCTTTCTCAGGTTTTATTAGACAGTCTGGTAGTGTACACCGCCCTGTACAGACAAGCTTACTTTCAGTCCCTCCTCTGATTTTGCAAAGAATCATTCCCAAAGTAAGGAAACCCAGACATTGCCATTAAAGTGGAATTAAAACTAGATTCTGGGTCAATCTGTAACATCATTGTAGGGGTCAGTGATTCCACTGATTTCTTACAGCAAGCTGATATTTATTTATTTATTTAACAGTTATTTATATACCGCTCTTTCCCTAGTATCAAGTGCGGTTTACATGGAACAGTATGTTAATTGGTATGTAATATACCAAGTCAGTTTACATAGAACAGATAATTATAATTTACAAGGAATGTTGTAACATTACACAAAGAATTAATACTCCTAGAATGAGAATCCCCAAAAAGCCAAGAAATGATGCTAACATGCCTTGCAAAGGCCTGGATAATGAATTCCAAAATGAAGAAACAGAATCAAATAGATCTGAAAAAGAACTTACATAACTATCACTTGAAACAAAAGTACGGTTTCTAACTTTATCTAATAGGCCTTTTACTATTTTTCCATATTATCAAGCATACTACAACAAAAACCAACTATTACTCCACACACACCATTTTCCTTTGCTAGGAGATAGTCTAAAGCCATTCGGTTCTGGGCTGCATAAGCTGACACTTTGTCCACTGCACCTTGCAATACACGAATTGCCTCAGTGAGATCCAGGGCTGTATGTTCAACAACTGCCTGTAGTCGCATATGGGTACCATATTCTCTGGTGGGTGCTATAGCTCCAAAAGTTGAAAGCCACACATTACCTGTGAATGCATCTATTTGAGATTTAGTTAAAGGTTTTGTAGTGTCTACCAGTTGTTGAGCAGCCTCTATGGCCTTATCCTGTGGAGAAACATCCCTTTTTCTTCTAAAAGAAGTGTTCAGGGTTGATAATAAAGTAATGTTCTGGTAAGGTACAAATCACCACGAGGTATCTAATTGGGCTATATAACAGGTACCTGACCAACCTCTGGGAAGCTCTGTTTATGCAAACGTACCACACACAAAATAATCTCCTTCTAAAGCCACTAAGCCATCTTCCCAGATTGTCAAATTCTGGGGACAAGATATATTCTGGATACAATTATTCAAGGCCCACTGAGTCATGGCCATTTCATTAAGCCCTCCAGACAAATTACGTTTCCAGGGATGATAATACCCCAGTAAAGGGAAACTCCAGTTAGGTATGTTTAGGCTGAACTAGAGTCATTCAAAGGGTAGCCAGAACTATTATATTGTAGTAATTCATAATCTTGCACCTGGTTCCCTTGAACTGACATTAGTTGTACTACTGAAATATAAGAGTTTCCTACATGGGATTTCTTATACCAGATAGAAGAATTATGCAGTATTACTATTCTACAAACGTTCCATGGAGTATCCCCTACCTTTCTTCCCTTATCCTGAGCCATAAAACATATTGGAGGATGCTGTAGAGGCATAGAACTAACTATTCTAGGTTCTTGGTTTGTATGAGACCATTGTACAGTAGTTAGATTAAAAGCTATGTCACGAAACTCCTCAAAGGTCTTAGGCCTAACCCTAGGTAGAAATCCATGCTGAGTAGCTGTCACAGATGGAAGACACACTGCACAATCTGATAAATTAAAATGTTTTGTCACTGAGTGTATCTGTGACTCAAAAATATTTGAATATTCCTCATAACATTCCCAAGGTTCTAACTGAAACACTGCTTTGCTACCATTAATATGCCTCAGCACAACTAAGATTAGATATAAAAACATTCTTAGCAAAACTTTTAAATATCTTAAACTATAATTACTTAAAAAATATACTAAATCAAAACTGAAAATATACCTACTCTTCTTAATACTCTCCTTTATATAATGAAGATATATACTATAGCTATAATTAGCCTCTAAGTCTCAAGAAGTTTATGAAGTAGAGGTTAAGTACCTAAAGGTCATTACATATATATCAGGAAAATACTAATCCAAACTGACCTCATCCCTCTAAGCAATACTATGAATACCGAACAAAAGCATTTGCATGAATAGTCCATTCAGAATGTACTTCATACAATAATCTTTTTCTGTAATGTCACCATTGTTCTCTCTGAAAGTACTTTAAATCATAAAAATCTTTTTCTGCAATATCACTGTTGTCCGAGGAATCTGCATTGTATTTCTTGAATCAGGGCTGCGGGGAACCACCTTTCGGATCTTGTGAGGGAGCCTTCTTACACTGCGTAAGATGTATCCAATGAGAATGTCCTTCCACTTTACAGGCTGAATATCCCACCAAAAGTACACGGAATGGACCTAGGAATTTCGGAGCCAGAAGCGTCTTTGGATGCAAATTCTTAATCAGGACCCAATCCCCTGGTTTCATGTCCGGATGTGATGATTCTGTAGGAGCATCTTGTTGAGGATTCACCTTCAATAAAGGGGAAACAGACAGGACTGAGTGCAATCGTGCACAATAAGTTAAGATATCGCTGCACAACAACTGGGGGTCTGGGATAACTGCCAAGGCATGTGGAGAAGTAGCTGGACGTCCAGTAACTATTTCATATGGTGTCAGACCTCCTCGAGTGCGCTGGGGGGAGTTACGCACCGCCATAAGGGCAAAAGGAAGGGCTTCTGTCCAATCTGTAGCCCAATCCTGTGTCATACTGCGCAAGAAACTTTTGAGAGTCCTATTCATCCGCTCCACTTGGCCAGAGCTTTGCGGATAATAGGGTGTGTGTAATTGTCTTTTTACACCAAACCAATTTTCGATATCCTCCCAGACACGTGCAATGAAGGCCGGACCCTGATCAGAAGAAAGAACAAAAGGTACACCCCAGACGGGAATAAACTGAGTAAGCAACAATTTTATGGCAACCCCAGCTGTCATACTGGTAGTGGGATAAGCCTCCACCCAACCAGAGAAAAGACAAGTGATCACCAACAAATATCGCCTCCCTCCTCTGGCACAGGGCAAATCAGTAAAATCAAGCTGCAAAATCAAAAAGGGGCCAGACGGTCTGGGAAGAGCAGCAGCAATCTTCAGAAGGGGCCCCACCCTGCCAGCCTGCAAACAATCCAAGCAAACAGCATACACAGCCTGTGCCACAGAAATAAACTTCGGGTGATACCACAAAACCGCAAAGGCATGAGTCATGGCTGCAGCGGATAAGTGAAGTTTATGATGCAGGAACAGAGCAAGCGGAAACAAAAGAGAGTCAGGGCAAATGAGTAGGTGCTCCTTCTTCCAGTAGCCCTGAGTATCACAGGATGCACCCCATGAAGTCCATAGAGTTTTGGTTTCAAGGGAAGTGTCTTGATACTGCTGTAAAAGAGAGGACAGGGAGAACAAAGTCATATTAGAAGGCTTTAAATACAACAGCGTTGGGGACACTAATGCCTGAAGAGCAGCCTCCCGAGCTTCTTGATCTGCAAAACGATTGCCCTTTGAAACTAAATCACCAGCAGAGGAATGTCCTTTACATTTCAAAACTGCAACTTGTGCTGGCAAAAGAACGGCTTGTAACAAGCGGTGAACGTGTTTAGCATGTTTAATTGGTTTATTAGCAGAAGTTAAAAATCCTCGTTGCAACCAAATATTACCAAAATCCCATAGCACACTCATTGCATAGGAGCTGTCTGAATATATATTTGCTAGAAGATATCTAGAGAGTTCAAGAGCACATGTCAATGCAAAGACTTCTGCTAACTGGGTACTAGAAAATGGCAGAGAAGCTGATTCAACCACATCATCAATTGTGGTCACTGCATAGCCCACACGAAGCTTTCCCATTTCATCTCTGAAAGCCGAACCATCCACAAATAAGGTTACATCTGGGGCTGGCAGGGGTACAGGTGAGAGATCAGGTCTAGCACGGGAAGATGTTAAAATACTTTGAAAACAATCATGGGACCCATCCTCCTCCACCAGATCTGCCAAAGGAGCCAGGAGCGTAGACGGATTGCATATGGACGTAGTACAAATTTTTACATGAGACTGAGAAATTATCAATTCCAGAGCCAACAAACGTGTGGAAGATAAAGGCTGAGTTTTAGTTAAATGGAGCAACCTAGAAACATAATGTGCCACATATACCTCAAGAGGGTGCTGTAACACTAAAAAATCAGTAATTTCAATTGCAAATGCCACAGATATTAAACTGCGCAAGCATGGAGGAAGTCCCAAAGTCACTGAATCAAACCGCTTTGAAAAATATCCTATCGGCTTGCGACCAGTTGGAAATGCTTGCAAAAGCACACAGGTGGCAGATATAGCTGAACTAGCCGCATATAATTTGAATGTTAACGAATAGTCTGGAAAAGACAAACATGGAGCAGAGCTTAGTGCAGTCTTCACATTTACAAAAGCTTCCCACTGTGATAATGTAGGTATAATGAGACCCTGTGGACCCTCTTTCCCAATTAATGCATAAAGCGGAGCTGTAAGGTCTGAAAAATTAGCTATCCACTGTTTACAGAAAATCAATAATCCCAGGAATCTACGTAATAACACTGGTGTCGCTGGAAAAGACAATGACAAAATAGGTTTCAATCTGGCAGAAGTAATTTCACGACCAGCTGGAGTTAGAACAACACCCAGAAAAATAACATTGAGATACAAATTGCAATTTAGACAAATTAACTTTTAGTCCTAATTTGGCAATATGAGCTAATAATGACAACGAGTCTAATAGACAAATCTCATAACTTGGTGAACATAAAAGCAAATCATCCACATATTGAATTAAAGAGGATTGGTCAAGCTTCACATCTAATAATGCAGTTCTTAGAGCCTGCGAAAAGTAAGCAGGACTGTCAGTGTAGCCCTGGCATAGCGTAGTCCATGTATACTGCTGATTGTCAAAATGAAAAGCAAATAAAAATTGGTTTTCTTTGCTAATTTTCACTGAAAAATAAGCAGAACTCAAATCTACAACAGAAAACCAAGTAGTTTCTGGAGGTACCTGTGTCCAGATATCATGCGGATTAGGTACCAAGGGAAAGATTGGCAAAATTACCTTGTTAACAGCTCGCAGATCTTGCACAAATCGATAAGTCTTGCCGTCAGCTTTCAGTACAGGAAGAATTGGAGTATTACACGGCGACGTAGTAGGATAGATGACACCTTGCATCTGTAAATCTTCAATTACCGGTCGAATTCCATCTATAGCAGCTGCTGATAGTGGATACTGTTTGAGTCGAGGAAGTTGTACTCCCGGTTTTACGGTAATCTTCACAGGAGGAATTGAGAGGCATCCGACATTGGATCCTGGAACCGCCCACAGAGTAGATGGAAGTCTTCCGAGAGCAGGGTGAATAGCTGTAACATCTGCAGGGGGCTGCACTTCAGAGAGAGAATACAACTGAAAATGTAACTTTCCACTCATCCAGGATAAAGTTGCATGATGAGAAGCCAGGAAATCACGACCCAGAAGATTCACTGGTAATGTGTCTCCTACCAGAAAGTTAGTAGGGTATACAGTCTCTCCAATCTGCAAAGGCAAAGCTTCAAGTTTACGGTGAGGAATTATCTTACCTTCAATGCCTTCACAATGCACTGTTTTGGAGCTTGTGTTAGCTGAGTTTGATAAACTTCAGGCAGATCCTGTAGACGCAGCGCAGATGTATTAGCTCCCGAATCAATGATGAATTTCACAGTAGAGCCTCCCAGTTTAGCTTCTAACTCACCCTGAGAAGTTACATTCAGATTCAATAATAGTCATGCATCCCAAGAATCACAGTCTTCTGGGTTAGAAAAACATTGATATACAGGAGTGAACTCAGCAGGTGGGGGAGGAAGGTACGCAGCTCTCTGGCCATCCAAGTTCCGATTCTGTGGACAGTCTCGCTGTAAATGGCCACACTCACCACATGTATAACAAGCACGCATTCCTCTGGCTTGTCCACGCCCTTGCTGAGAATTCCCATAGTTTCCTCTGAACCTGTCTCTCTCCCCCCGCCCCTTCCCAGGGCTGGATGCATAGAAGCTATTTGTAAATTAAGCAGTTTAGTCTTCTTTACATCTAATCTGGCTTGTTGTTCCTGCAATTCCTTGAGATATTTCAATTCACTGTACCGTGCACCCTCCAAAATTGCATCAGCTGATCTAGCAGGCCAATCTATTATTGAAGTTTCCAAAATTTCCTTTATTCTTGGAATCAAACCATTTACAAAAATATTAGTAAATCCTGAAGGTGTATCTTCTGTCTCGCCAGAATAATCCTTAAACGCTAGCATACACCTAGTGTGAAAAGCTGTAACTTTCTCACCCCTTTCCTGTGTTAAAGAAGTGAGTTTTGACCAATCCTTCACTGGCTTACATACTGTTTTAAGAGATTCTAACAATTTTTCTCTACATAGAACAAAACTATCTCTTTGTGTCTGTTCTTGAAGATCTGTTACAGGGTCTGTCTGTGGCCATATCCAATTATCATCTCTAATTGGATGAATTACCTTATGAAAATCAGCTGGATTAATGAAAACAGCTCTGAGCAGATTATCTAGATCTGCTCAAGTAGGATTATAACTATTAATTATTTGAGACCATAAGGACACAAATCTACCTGAATTTTCCCTGTAATCAGGAAAGGTTTTAGCCAAATCAAATACTTCTTTAGGACTCCAATTTGCAGGTACAGTCATTGCACCTGTAGGTCCTGTTGGATATACACGAAAAGGATATGCAGGTACTATATCTTCTCCTACAGGTTTTGCAGTTACAGAACATGGATCATTATGTTGGCGTAAAACAGTCTGAAGAAAACTTATATCACCATATAATTCATCACATTTTTCCTTATAGGTTATAAAATGCTTATCCAGATCTTTCTCAATATTATCAATAAGTTTACTAGAAATTCCCAATTCCTTTGTAGCAGAAATATTATTCCTTACTATTCCTTTTAAGGTTTCTATCATATGTACAATACTTTCTATTTCACGGCTAAGAAGTGCATCCACTTCTCTAAGCTGAGAAATATTGCAATTACTGAAATCTTCAATCTTTGCATCTCCCAATATCTTCTGTTTATTCCTTATCTCAGCTGCACGAGTGATCCTCCCCCTATCAGAAGTTACATGACTCTCAGAAGAAACGGGGAGACGATGGGGATGCACTTGGGACTATTCCAGCTCCAATTACCAATGCAGCCACATCTGCATCATATTCTGGAGAAAGAACGGCTGGGAATTTCCCTGCCCGTTCATTATCATTCTCTTGTGATTAACTCGCTTTACCAGCATTCTTTAACACAAACAAATCATTCTTCGTATCATGTGCCATTCGTTGCCACCAGTTAAACTCTAGCCCTTCACGGGCATCACATAAATTACGTTTAGCCTGCAAAGCACATTTCAGATAACGAAGTTTATCTATAGAAAAAGTTCCCTCCAAAGGAAACTGTAGAAGCACATTATCTTTAGTCACTGCATGCCAGTGTACAATATAATTAGTAGCCATATCCCCATACTTCTCACGCATACAATAAGAAGGGCTACCTTTCTGAACAGCTAAAACCTTAGCTTTGTCATGCCATTCACGCAACAGAGATAAATCCCATCTACCTAACAGATTACCCATTGCTGTCACCATATAATACTCACAAACACCTTCCGCCCTTGCCAGGAATGTAGAAATCTGTAGACCGGCACGGCACCAACTGAAGACAGCTCTGCGCCCCCCTCACCAGCAACACTGCAGGGCTCTTGGAGTAGCAGAAAACCACACTCAAAGCAATGAGAAGGAAATCTAAGCGACAGCAATAAAATACCACACACTTCTATATATATAGATACACCAAAGCTTTGTGGAGAGAAACAAATAGAAACAAGTTCTCTTTGTTTACTCTAACTATTAGCTATGGTTTACTTTATTTATAAGGCTCTTTTGGAGGCTACAGCATAATTTCACTTTATTATTCTACGTCAGGTATTACGTATTCATCACATCATAGGTCAATTTCTAATCAGCATAGGTCAGTATGAGGAGACATACATGTATTCCAAGACATAACTGTTTACTGCTGACTGCTTGATATCTAGTATCCCTGAGACTGAAAGGCTGGAGGACAAGCTGCCCTTTTTCTTATTTCACATAGCTTACAGGACTTGTACCTCTTCACCTACTTAGTAAGCAAATATATGAAGTTTATTTCTAGGCAAAGTTCTGAACAAATTTAACTCTTTCTCAGGTTTTATTAGACAGTCTGGTAGTGTACACCGTCCTGTACAGACAAGCTTACTTTCAGGAACCTTCATACTTTGGGCTGTAAAAGAGCTTTAGCCTTTTACTCGCAGAGGCCACAGCAACATTGAAAATCTTCTCAACTCTTTGTTGCCTTTGATCCTAGTCATTTGGGTCTTCCAGTGCCCAAAAGAACTCTATCTAACTGGATTGCACAATGCATATCCTTTGCCTATGAAAGTAAGAACCTTCCTCTTGAAGGCCATGTCACAGCTCACAATGTGAGAGCCTCAATGGCTCATCTTCACTCTGTGTCTATCGACGACATCTGTCGAGCAGCTACTTAGGCTTCGGTACATACCTTCACGGCCCACTACTGCTTAGACAAGGACTCCCGCCGGAATGCCTTGTTTGGTCAGGCTGTTCTTCAACACCTTTTTCAATTCCTACCCACCATCCCTGGTAGGGTGCCAGAGATCCATGGGGGAAGCATAGCCCTTTCACAAGGGCTGACAGCTTCCTGGGGCCATCTCCCTGGCATCTACAGCTCGGGAGTCTCCATATGTGAAGACTGAATGTGTACTCTGCACCTCACCGGTAATTCACCAGGGCTCTTGGGTAACGGATATCCACACACAAAGCAATGAGAAGGAAGCAAGCACAGTTAATAATACACAACACACACTTGTATTATTAAAAAAAACCCACCAAAGCTTTGGGAGAGCAAACCAAGTTAGCACCTTGTTTACTCTGCCATCACAGCCTTCAGCCATTTTATTTATAGGTAAATATTTCATTACACTGCATAATTTCCACCTTATTGTTCTACGTCAAGCATCACGTATATTCATAATGTGCATCTCTATATCTCTATGTCATAGGTCAGTTCTTATTAGCATAGGTCATCATGAGGAGATATACATGTATTCCCAGACATAACTTCTAACACTTGCAGTTTTGATATCTCTGAATCGAGACTGCGAGACTGAAGAAACAGCTTCTCCCTGCACTATCTTTTTCATAACAAACCTAGTGTCTTTGTTTTAGGAAAGTTCACCCTTGTTATTTCAGTAGAGTCTTTCAAGGTTGTTGCTGAGTAATAAGCTCTGGAATGTCTGTAGTGTTAACTCTTTCTGAGGGCTTTTAGTAATATGATGTTATTAAGTACCCTGGCTGTGTACACAGCCCTGTACAGACAAGCTTCCTTTCAAAGACTACATTCCTGCTTGTTCCTGGAGATAGCGTAGTTACTCCCCTGTAACAGGTGATCTCTGGGAACAGCAGGAATTTATCTTCTCTTTCTCTCTCTCTCCCTCTCTCTTTGGTCTCAGCTATAAACTCAACTGGAGAGGGACCGTTGGAAAGGCGGGAAGGCAGCACGCAGGCGCTGTGGGATGCTCTCAAAAGCTTTTCTATTGGATGCTGGGTAACGTTCCCGTGCAGGCTCCGTCGGTACTGATGATACCCATATGTGAAGACTAAATTCCTGCTGTTCCCGTAGATCACCTGTTACAGGTGAGTAACTACGCTTTGTCTGTGAACAGCAAGTTAAGTTCTCACTCATGGGTGATGTCACTGATGGAGCCTGGAAACCTTCCCAGCTCCTTCTAGAAGCTTTTAGAAAGCTCTTTGTACATGCATGTCCATTTCTACCTGCTGCTGGTGCTCCTGAGGTCTTCAGTCATTTCCTAACTTAGCCGAATAACTCCATGGGGAGGAGGGTGGGATGTAAGGACTTATCCTGCTATTCACAGAGAACAGGAAAGTAATTTTATTTTTTCAGTGGACAAGCAGGACAAGTCCTTACTTGGAATTCCCTAGTTACAAGCTGCCTCTAAAGAAAAAGGGGAACTATAAATGTTGCAAGAAGTTGACAAAAATTGAAAACTGTTTTGTTGACAACAGGCTTTTTAGTGTTCTATAGGTCTTTCTTAATCTTTTTTATTAGGAGGCATCCGTAACATAAAAGAAGGGCCTAAGAAGGAAATGGAGTTGGATTCTAAACCTCTAACAGATTCTGAAGAACAGATTGATCAAAACTGTTGTTGTTTCAGGAGTCCCTTTCCAGACAGTAATGAAATGTGAATGTGTGGACCGAGGTCCAGGTTGCTTCTCAAGTGGGCCACCAATGCAGCCATGACACTCGGAGATTATGAGCCATGACAGTGACCCATAAGCAGCAGACCTCCCTGGGTGTAAGTGAAGGAGATGCAGTGTGCTAGCCAAATTGAAAGTGTGCATCTGTTGAACTCAAAACAAACAAAAAGCTGGGTGGACTTTCTAGCCCGTGTGCAGCACACTTCCCTCTTTGCGAGCATGGGGTCTTGGGAAAACTCTACCAAGTCCTCTAAGCTGTGTATAGCATGCCACAAGTACATGCTAATGAAGAGGTGGTAAGATGCCATGCAGGATGTAAGCATGGCATTCTGAAAAAATGTTGTTCCAAAGAGTCCAGATTCCTATCCTCTCTCCCCAGGGGCTCCAGAGAGGGTGATTTGGAACTTCTGGCCCTCTTGAGTGCGGATTTGACAGCCATGGAATGGTGTGGAAGCTGAAGCTTCTTGAATCTGGTCTGCTAGTAATTTTGAAAACTTCTCTTCTGAGAAGTATTCCAAATCATAGTCCGTTTTGTAGGGAGTATTTGCAAACAGATAAAATAAGATGTTCTCAGTTATGCCTATGGGAGGTCTGTTGTTATCTCCAGGAACAAGCAGGAAGGCAGTCTTCACATATGGGTGATGTCAGTACCGACGGAGCCCAGCACGGGAACACTCCCCAGCATCCAATTGGAATGCTTTTGGGAGCATTGCTCCACACGTGTATATGCCTTCCCAATTGGACTCCTCAGTCATCTTTTTTTTCCGTGGAGCCATCAGGACATAGTCCTGATCACTGTGTGAAGAGACTTCATATTTTTCTCTGGTACCTTTTCGGTACTATTCTTTTGCCTTCCTATCAATTGGTTCGACTCTCAGTCGATTCTGGTACCCTGTTTATCTTTTATATTTTCTTTCTTTTCTGTAACTATTTCTTTTTTGGTAAAACTTTTCATGGGTCCTAATACCCACTGGGGCATCATTGCCCAGTGTGACTTAGCTTCCCTCCTTTTCTCTAAAATGTAGAAACCCCAAAGTGGTTTTAAAAAGTGCACTAAGTGCCTAAGCACCATTTCAATCATCGATAAACATGACTGGTGTCTCAAACATGGTTCAACTCCGGACATGGTATTCATGCCAACACAACTAGTGGAACAGAACAAAACCACAACACCAACAATCACCCCAGTCCCTTGGTCGGACCACCATGTAATTGAATTTACCATGACCCTGAATAGCCCCACCCAACACAAAGAAGAAGAAAGAATAACCAGACGGTTTAAAACATTTAACAGAGACTCATTCATAAACGACATCACCCCACAACTTCAACAGGATCACGACACCCTGGACCTAAACATAGAAGAATGGAACACAATAATATCCAACGCAGCATCTGCCCCAGCCATTAAAGAACCACAAACCCGCAAAAGATCCAACGCCCCATGGTACTCACACGAAGTCAGAGTCGCAAAGCGCACACTAAGAAGAATAGAAAGAAAATGGAGACGGAACAAATCACACAACCTCCTAACACAATACAGATCAAACAACGGGAATACAACAATCTAATAAATGAGCGTAAACAGCAACACCATGCCATCCTAATCATGAAATCTACCAATAGACCAAGAGAGCTTTTCAGCATTGTACAAAAGCTCACCAAGGATGACACGCAACAAAGCAGCCACCATCTTGACCCACAAAAATATGCAGACTACATGAAGTCAAAAAACACTAACCAAACATACTCTGCTTCACCACAAACAAATGACCACACAATAAAAAAGCAACACCAAGAATGGGAAAGCTTCAATATACTAACAAAACAGCAAGTAGAAGACATCATATCTGGACTAAACACAACAACTTCACCATCAGACCCATGCCCAGTGTCATGGATCAAAGCCACAAAAAGTCAGCTCTCTCATCACATTCAAAAAATCGTCAAGGATCCACTCCAACAAGGATACATGCCACAACCCCTAAAGCACGCAATGATACGACCAGTACTTAAAAGTAGCAATCTGAGCCCATCTGAACCAAAGTCATACCGTCCTATCTCCAGCCTGCCATTCCTTGCTAAAGTCGTGGAAAAAGCAGTCCAAAGGCAACTTCAAGACCACATAGATATCAATGCCCCACTGGACATACATCAGCATGGATTCAAGCCCCAACATGGAGTGGAAACACTACTCACCTCCCTCTTTGACAATCTCCTAAGAGGCATAGATAACATAAAAAACGGCTTCCTGCTAGTGTTCATGGACATCTCTGCGGCCTTCGACACTGTGTCACACCCTAAGCTATTGCAACGCTTACAACAGATAGGACTTTGCAAGAATACCCTGAAATGGTTCACATCATACCTGGAAGGGCAAACACATCAAGTCAAATGCGATCAAAAGTAATCCCTACAATTCCCCGTCACGCAGGGAATACCTCAAGGCTCAGCCCTATCCTCAATGCTCTTCAACATCTACATACAGCCTATATGCAACATCATCAAGCACCACAAATTACACTACCACATTTATGCTGACGACATCATGGTGTATTTTCCAATCAACTTACTAGCACTAAACACTACAACAATAACCAAATGCCTCGAAGACATGAATGAATGGCTCATAGCCTATAACTTAACGGTCAACTACGAAAAAAACAGAGGCAATGTTCGTCACCAGGAACCCCACCTTCATGCCTCCACAAACTATCAGCATCCTGGACAAACACATAGTAGTCAAAGAAGAAGTTAAGTATCTGGGCATAACACTAGACAGAGCTCTGAACCTAAAATCCCACATCACCAAAACTGCAAACAAGGCATATCATTGATTGAAAATAGTCAGACAAATCAAACCAATGCTCCGTCAAGACCACTTCCGCACAGTGTGCCAAGCACTCATTACACCATTGCTTGATTATGGAAACTCACTATATCAAGGCCTTCCTCATCAGACACTACACCCACTACAGATGGTACAAAACACCACAGCACGCATCATCACAGACACCCCAAGAACCGAACACATCACTCCCATCCTACAACTACACTGGTTTCCAGTGGTGGCAAGAGCTAAATACAAAACAATCATGATAATCTTCAAAGTCATTCACCATCTCTCAGCAGACATACTCCAAAACGTTATAACAAGAGACATCAGCAATAGACCAAGAAGAACCAATAACAACAACATGATCGGCACACCTGCAGGCTACCACAAAACCAAACAAACAACCTCAAAAAGAACACCATCACTACTGGCATCCTCAATATGGAACTCCCTACCATTGAGCCTGAGAGCTTTAGAAGACCTCACAGACTTCTGCAAAGACCTCAAAACATGGTTATTTATAGAAACTTATGAGCATTCAAGCAATATCTCTTACCCAAACAGCAACACTACCTCCGCCAACTAGACACACACCCATCCCATCCACACACACAAATGCAACACACCTCATTAGTAAATACCTTTATGTTAAATGTTACTTCAATTGTACTGTCTAAACATTGTCTAAATGTCTAAATACTGTTACGTAACTGTGCTGTCTAAATGATTACATGTACCCTAATGTTAAATATAACCCTCCAATTGTGATGTGACGTGACCACCTTGATTGAAGGAAAAGGTGGCATACAAATCTGTCTAAATAAATAAATGAATGCTTAGTCCCCGATCACGATGTCGATTCCTGTGCCCCACTGCAAGTAGATGACTGCCAGAGGGAGGCAAAAACGTGAAAAACAGAAGGTTACGCTATTTCCAACCGATTCAGCTACTTCGGTGCACTTCTTGGGGGCATCAACACAGTCAGTCATCCCATGTTTCCAGGTCTTCTTCCCCAGCTAAACAGAAGAAAAAGCATCACTCGGGATCCCCAGTGCATAAAGCCGCGAAAACATCGACATCAAGAGATCCTTTGTTCTCAGCTTCGATGTCAGCATCGGCATCAGACACTGACATTGGCACCAGCATTCTTCTCTTTCCAATGTGGATCATCTGCCAAAGAACCCTGGCAGGAGGGTACCCACCTCCAAAGCCTTAGAGGGGCTCGGGGATGCCCCAGAGACTCAGTCTTCGATGGAACCCCCAATACCGTGCTCGGGAGTTGTAGCCCAGGTCTCTGCATCTGGAGCTACTCCATTCCCTGCACCAACCCTCGATGATTGAGTGGTGGCCATCAAAAAGAGCCTCGCAGCAATACTGGCAGTCATGGTCCCGACACCCTTGAGGCCTCCCGTCACCACTACGGAGCCAATGCCTTCGATATCTCCGGGTACTGGGTTGGACGTCGAGCCGATACCATCCATAGGAATCACTCTTACAGTGGCATCAACGTTCTCCGAGGCCCATGCTACATGGCGTGCTTCTGATCTGGTACCAGTGCTTTCAGAACCGCCTCGTGCATTGCCATCCATCTCGAGTCAGCCTCGATCTGTGGAACATTGGTACCGACAAGAATTATTTTGATTTTCTGCCAGACTCTGACTCTGATTCAAAGCTCTCAGATCCAGAATAGGCCAATTCCAATCCTCATAGGGACATACTGTGAGACCATGCCGGTCCTAGGCGGTTGCCTAGACCCGGGATAGCCTGGAGTTGTGGTAAATAAAGGACACTGTAGTCGTGATCCAAATGAAATTAAAGTTGGGTTTTATTCCCCTTCCCTTGAGGATGTCGTAGAATAAGGGACAACATAAAGAACGGTTGTTTTCACCAGGGTAAAGGATGTTTAACCAATAATAATCATGCTTCTTTCCAGCAATAAAGTCCAACACTTTTCAATGTGCAAAATACAGTTTCTTTCTTGCTCTTTCCGTTTAACAAAGGCTCTCTATATCATCAGTCACGCATACAGCACGTTCCATGGGTTCAAGGATATTTTCTGAGCTATCGCTCTCCCATTGCATAGGGCTAAGACCTGTCCCTGTATAAGGACACGGAGCACCTATGAAGCTGCTCTCTGTGTCTTGATCTGGGGAAACCTCAGTTGCCACCAGTGGGAGCGGCTTTTGTATGTCCCTGATATCAGGATCTGTGCTGGGGATTTCTTCCCACGGCTTGGGGCAATAAGAATTCCCTTGCCGGTTATAAGCCTGGCTTCTATCCCAGAGACTCCCTTTTCTCCCTTTAGCAAAAACAGGGTACTTATCTTTTCCTTTGGAGAAGATGATCTCAAACCCCTCTGCTTCCAGCCAAGGCTTCCTTTCTGCCCTGCAGCCTGCTCTTCTGTGGGAAGCCTGGTTACGATGTCTGGCTGAGGGAAACTCACTTCCTGCTTCCCATGTGCTTCTTTGGTCGTGACCTCTGCCTTCTGTTAACTGGACAGTTTGCCTTGGTGTGAGGACCCCTCTGGCTGGGAAGACCTTGCTGCAGTTTTGCTTATCCCACCTGGGTTGGCCAGCCTGTCTTTCTCTAGCCCTGGTTCTCCAAGGTAACGTGTCTTCCTGCAATTGCTTGGGATTTCTACTCTCACCTTCTCTCCAAGCCTGCCTGAAACCACAGAGTTCCTTTGGTCTCTGCCTTCCTCCTGGCATTCAAGCTCCGGCTCCAGCCCTAATCCAGGCTCCAGCTTCCACTGCCAATGCTCATTCTGCTGCTTCCAACTCTCTTCCCCCTCCTTGTTCTTTCTCTGTGAGATTTCCCACCTGCTTTTATCTCTCAGCTCCTCTAACGTGGAACGTGAGTCTGAGTCCAGGTGAGCCTGATTGGCACTCTCAATTCTTACTGCGTCACTACAACCCTGTGGAAAGTTTGTTTTCCTTTTCCCTGCCTCTCTGCACTGTGAATGCTGCAACTGCCCCTGAGGCTGCAAGGTAAGCTCTTCTTCCTTTTCATTTCTTAATATTTCAGGGTCTGTGTTTTCTAACTCCTGACAGGTAAGCCCTTCCTTCACATTGTCCTTTAATGTTTCAGGCTTAGTGCTGTCTGGCTCCTGACAAGTAAGCTCTTCCTTTACATTGTTCTTTAATGTTTCAGACCTAGTGCTGTCTAGCTCCTGACAAGTAAGCTCTTCCTCTGCACTACCCTTTAATATTCCAGGTTTTGTGCTGTCTACCTCATGACAATACTCTCGGACGCTTCATTCACCCACCCTCCCCCGAGGATATGTCCTTTCAGGACTTCATTAAAGACATGGCAGCTGCCCTCGAAGTCTCAGTATCGACCAAGATAAAACCGAGAGCTGAAGAACTCGACATCCTACAATATCCTTCAGCACCGAAAGAGGCTGCTATCCTCCCAGTGCACAACATCCTCAGGAATTTGATTGCCAGAATATGGGAAACTCCTATTACCACTTCTGCCATTTCAAAACGCTTGGATACCCTCTATAGGATTCCTCCCTGCCCTAGATTCTAGAAGCCTCAGCTTCCACACCATTCAATGGTGGTAGAATCTGCTATGTGAAGGATAAAAAGCCAGAAGAACCACTATTCAGTTACTCATGGCAGGTAAACATGGACCTGTGATGCCTTAGGCAGAAGGTCTTCCAAGCAATCATGCTGGCCTCTAGGATAAATTCCTACATGCCATTCATGGGCATGTTGCTTTGGGATGTCTCTAGAGACTTGGCTGAATTTACTTCTCTTTTGCCATCTGAGAAGCAGGCCCCTCATCAGGTCCTTGTATCTCATGTACAAATTTCATCCAAATTTCTTACAAGAGCAACTTTTGATGCCTTTGAGGCCACCAGCAGGTCAACAGCAGCCTGTATAGGAGCCAGAAGAACAGTTTGGCTACAGGCATCAGACCTGGGACAGTGGGTCCAGGATAAACTCATTAATATTCCCTGCAATGTGAAAACCTATTTGGTCAAAGGTGGAGAGAGAAGGCAGGAGAAATTGAGACCAATGACCTCACAAATGAAGAGGTTATCTCGAGAAAATTGCAGATCTTTCAAAAAAGAAAGTTTCTGGTAAGAAGTCTTTTTATCCTAAGAAATAACGCTGCTACCCGCCTTACCACTCCTACTCCACCTACTATTCACAGCAACAGCAGAAGCAGTAGGGTCGTAGGCAGCCTAGGAAACCTAAAATTTCTAAGGCCCAGCCTGTTCCTCATTCACAACGTCACAGGATTTTTGACTTTTTCCTGCAGAGCATAGCCAGTCGTCCTGTACAATATCCTCTTCTTACTCTAATACCAGGAAGATTAGCCCTTTTGCACATTGTTGGACAGCTTATTACCTCAGAACCCTGGACCTTGCAGTTAGTCAACAAAGGCCTCAAGCTACCCTTCAAGACTCTTCATTCCACACACTTTATGTGCCATCCCCGCATGTCTCTCCCTCAGTCCATTTTGCTGCAACAGGAAATCCAATCTCTTTTCTCTCAGGGGCAATCAAAGAGATCCCTCCATCCCAGCAAGACCTAGGGTTCTACTCCTGATACTTTATCCCAAAACATTGGGAGGCTACAGACCTATCCTAGATCTCAAAAATCTCAACAAGTTTCTAGTCAAGGAGAAATTCAAGATGATCTCATTGGGTACACTTCTCCCTTACCTTCATCCAAATGACTGGCTACGCTCTCTGGATCTCAAAGATGCCTATACCCACATCTTGATCCATCCCAACTACAGGAAATTCCTAAGGTTTGTGTTTCTCGAACACCACTTCCAATATCGAGTTTTTCCCTTTGGTCTAGTATCAGTCCCAAGGGTATTCACAAAGTGCCTGGCTGTCATCGCGGCCTATCTGTGCACTTTAGGGGTCTTTCTGTTCTCCTACTTAGACAACTGGTTGATCAAGAGAGATACCTCTCAATCAGTCACAGTGACTCTTCAGCAGACCTTTATGTCCTCCAAGACTTAGGATTCATAATAAACTATCTGAAGTCGCACCTTACTCCAACACAGGATCTGGAGTTCATAGGAACTTGCCTAGACACCGTTCAAGCTTGAGCTTTCTTACCAGACAACAGACAAGCTCGACTGATCTCTCTTGTCACCCACTGTCAAAACCAGCCAATCGTCTCTGCCAGAGACTTCCTTCAACTGCTAGGTTACATGGTCTTGACAGTCTATGTCATGACTCGTGTTCGGCTCAACATGTGAGTAGGTCAATGGACCATGTCACAACAGTGGAGACAGTCTACAGATCATCTATCCAATCTCATAACCATTTCCTCTCAAATGATAAACTCCCTGCAGTGGTGGCAATGCCACAGAATCTCGTCATAGGGTTACCTTTTCAAAAGTCTGTACTGCAGTGTACTCTGACCATCGATGCATCCAAGCATGGTTGGGGAGCACACTTCAGTGGTCTCACTACTCAAGGTCTGTGGTCTTTCCAAGAGACTTTGCTTGGAGTTCCAGGAAATTGATGTGAAGCAATCTCCAAACGCCCTCTCTGTTTTTCTCTCCCTACCTTTCAGGACAGACAGTCCTGATTCAGACAGACAATCAGCTAGCCATGTTCTATGTGAACAGTGGTTCTCGCCATCTGTGCACAGAAGCGTTTCACCTGTGGAATTTTGCAATAGCTCACAGTATTCACCTCCAAGCAGTTTACCTTCCAGGGGAGGAGAATCAAATAGCCAACAGGCTCAGCAGAGTCCTTCATCCATACGAGTGGATGCTGGGTCGTCAAGTCTCCTACCACTGGTTTTATGTTGGGAGGATGCCTATAATCGACCTCTTTGCCTCTCCAGTCAATGCCCAACTACCTCGCTTTTGTTCCAGGATTCCGTCTCCGTTCAGCGAGACTTCGGATGCGTTCCTCTTCCATTGGAGTCAGAGTCTGCAGTATGCATTTCCCCCACTCTCTCTTATTCCAAAGACGCTTTTCAAGCTTTAAGCCAATCAGGGAACAATGACCCTCATTGCCCCCTTTTGGCCCCAGCAACTGTGATTTCCACTTCTTCATCGTCTAGCCCAGGCTCCTCCTCTCTGACTGGGTTGCGCTCCCAGCCTGCACTCACAGGATCAGGGGACTCTTCTACACCCCAGTCTCAAGTCTCTCTGCTTGAAGGCCTGACTGCTAAACGCTTCATCCTGTCAAACTTAGAACTCCCAAAGGATGTTTTACAAATCCTCTTGTCGTCCAGGAATTACTCTACTAGATGCTCCTACACCTTCAAATGGTGAAAGTTTTCACTCTGGTGCATACAAAGTAACCTGGATCCTTTCTCTTGTTCTGTGCAGCATCTCCTCCATTATCTGCTGCACTTATCCTCATCTGGCCTCAAGACCACTTCTGTTAGGATGCACTTGAGTGCCATCTCTGCTTCTCACCGTCCACTTCAGAATCGTGCTATTTCCGCTTATTCTTTGGTGGCTCATTGTTTTGGCAAAACCGCCTCTTCGTCCCCCACCCATTGTGTAGAACTTAAATGTTGTTCTTGCACAACTGTTACATAGCCCTTCTGAACCATTGTCATCTGCTCCTTTAAAATTCCTGACATAGAAAATCCTTTTCCTCGGTGCATTAACTTCGGCCCGTAGGGTCAGTGAACTCCAAACTTTGGTAGGTTATGCTCCATTCACCAGAATCTGCCATGACAGAGTGGTCCTCCGGACACACCCTAAATTTCTTCCGAAAGTGGTCACCTCCTTCCACTTAAACCAATCCATTTTGCTTCCAACATTCTTTCCCAGACCTCATTCCTCAAGAGCTAAGGCCAAGTTCACACTCTTGATTATAAGAGAGCGCTCACTTTCTGTCTTGACCGTACTAAAGGTCATCAACAATCCTCACAACTCTTTGTCTCCTTTGACCCAAGTCATCTTGGCTTACCAGTTTCTAAAAGGACTCTGTCTAACTGGATAGCGGACTGCATTTCTTTTGCTTATTCCCAGGCTGGACTGTCTGTCCAAGATGCATGTCACAGCCCATAATGTCCAAGCTATGGCTGCCACTGTAGTCGGTCTTCATTTGGTTTCCATTCAGGAAATCTGCCAGGCAGCCACATCATCGTCTTTACATATCTCCGTGGCTCACCATTAGCCTAAACAAGAACTCCAGCAGTGATACTCGATTTGGCCAATCAGTCCTTTGTAATCTGTTTGAAGTCTAGATCAACCTTCCCACCACCCTTCCGACTAACTGTGAGGAATGTACTGAATGAACTGTCGGATCCCTGCTGTAACCTCTGGACAGGCATGAGATTTTTTATCTCTCACTCGGTTGTCGTGGGTTAGGAAGTCCCATATGTGAAGACTGCTTTCCTGCTTGTTCCTGGAGATAATGTAGTTATTCACCTGTAAGAGGTGATCTCCAGGAACAGCAGGAAGCAGTCTTCACAACCCACCCACCTCCCCTTCAAGTTGTTCTCCACCGCCTTTTCTTCGGTTTGTTTACTCCTCTCTTTACCTGACTGAGGAGTCCAGTTGGGAAGGCAGGAAGACATACATGCATGCATGGAGCAATGCTCCCAAAAGCATTCCTATTGGATGCTGGGGAGTATTCCCATGCCGAGCTCTTGTCAGTACCGACGTCACCCATATGTGAAGACTGCTTCCTGGGGCTCAATAAAGACCTGGTTTGAACGCTAGTTTGTGTAACAGCTCCTTTGTCCCCAGATGTAGAGTATCCATGAGCACGATTCTGCAGCACCTGGTGGACTTCTTAAAACTGCTGGGCAAGTTTCTGGGCCATATTGGATGGAAAAATAGCCTCAGTGAAATCATACTGCTCAATTTTTGATAGAAAAAAATATGAACTTGACCGGTGTGCCTCAGATTTAAACATGGCCTATATGGCACCAAAGGAAAATCAAAGGAAACTTAGAAAATGGTAAGAAAAAATGGACTAAAGAGCAGTAAAAGGAAAAAAGGTTTGAAAACATAGTGCTAGGCAAGGAAGAATAGTGCCAAGTACCACTTCCTGACAAGAAATGTTGAAAAAATAAAAGTGAGGTGTGTGGTGCTAAAATCATGTGATCGGCTTCGCAGAAGAAGAGATACCAAAGATCTTTGGTGTGGTTGGCATGCATGCTTAAAGAGCTTTCTAAAAGCTTTGAGAAGGAGCTGAGATGGTTCCTGTGCGGGGCTCCATCAAGGACATCATCCATGACTGAGGACTCTTTCTGCTTGTCCACAGAAAAAAGTGATTTGACTGAGTGGAGTTCCTGAGGTGGGATGTAAGGAGAAATAAGAGATGAGAGGTAATGGGGAGCTGCAAAATGAATTCACTTTTAGGTCAGTAGAGGAAAGCTTAAACTGGATGTGGAGCCAGTGAAGTGACAAGAGGAGGGGTTACATGAGCTTGTGACACCGACTAAAGATCTGTCATGTGGCAGAGTTTTTTGAATGGATTAAAGGGGAGAGACAATTCTGGGGAAGATGAGCAAGTTGCAGATTGCAATAGTCTAAACGGGAGATGTCTAGAGAATGGAAAAGGGTCTTGATAGTGTGTTTAGAAAGGAAAGGATCAATTTTGCTGATGTTACAGAGAAAAAAATGACAGGTTTTAGCTATCTGTTGGATATGTGCAGAGAAGGAGAGAGAGTAAAAGATGATCCCAGGGGTTATGATCAGAGGATGACAGTGTTAACCACAGAAAGAGAAGAAGTGGGGAGATGAGGTTTTGAGGGAAAGATGAACTCCGTCTTGGCCATGTTCAATTTGACAGGAACAGGCCATTTAGACAGCAGTGTCAGACAAGCGGGCTGAGAGATTTTAAGTGCAGAGAAGTAAATCTAAGCATCATTAGCATAAAGATGATACTAAAAAGCATGGGAGGAAATTGGGGCACTAAAGGAGTGAGTTTAGAGAGAGAAGAGGTCTCAAAACAGAGCTCTGAGGTACACCGACCAAAAACAGGATAGCAGCAGAGGAGGAACTACCAGAGCATAAACTGAAAGTGCCATGGAAGAGATAAGAAGTGAACCAAGATTGAACAGAGGTCCGAAATCTAAGTGAGAACAAGATATCAAGGAGGTGGTGGTGATCAATATTGTCAAAAGCAGCAGATAGGTCACGAAGGATGAGAATCTATGAAATGCTTTTGGATTTGGCTAGGAACAGGTCAGTGGAGACTTTGGTAAGGACCATTTCTGTAAAGTGTAGAGGATGAAAGCCATATTTCAGTGGATCCAAAATGGCTTGAGAGGAAAGAAAGTCAAAAAAGTGGTGAACCACATGTTTGAATAGTTTGAATGTGAAAGGAAGGAGGCAGATGGGCCAATAATTGGATGGGCAGGTAGGGTCTAGTGAAGCTTTTTTGAGGAGAGGTGTTATCACAGCATGTTTGAAAGCTTCAGGAACAGTTGCAGTGGGAAGTGATAGGTAGAGGATGATAGAGGTAAGGGATAACAGCAGAACAGGCAGAGCTTAGCAGATGGGTGGGGCTGGGATCAGAGGGGCAGATAGTTTGAAAGAGGAAAAATGTGCAGTTTTCTCCTCTGATTTTAGAAAAGGAAGAAAGGGTGACAGGTTGAAAGAAGGATTTGAGAAGGGGAGATGGAGGTGGCCCTATGGAGAACTCAAGACTGATCATGTGAATATTATCATGGAAGTGGTCTGCCAAAATTTGGGCAGACAGGGAAGGAGGGGCGGAAACTTTTTGAGGAGAAACTTGAGTGTTGTAAAGAGACAGCGAGGATCATAGGCAAGAGTGTTTGTCAGATGGACATAGTACTTCTGCTCGGTAAGTGTTACGATAGACCCGAAAAGAGTTAGCATGAATTTGAAGTGTAGAAAGCCGGTATGGGATTTAAGCCAAAGGTGCTCAGCAGAGCAGGCACAAGAACATATGTTGCAAAGTTTAGAGGTTGGTCACAGGTGAGGTACTGTAAGCCTCACAGGGCGTCGAATGGGAGGAGCGAGAGCATCCAGAGTGGAGGAGAGTATAGCGTTATAGTAAGAGACTGCCTCGTCAATAGATTTGGATGACATAGTGGAAGGGAGAGGAGATGAGTCAGCCATGGAAAGAACAGAGAGGTCAGTAGTCTGAAGATTCCTAAATGTGTTGGTGCAGACAGGAAAAGATTGTGCGGCAGGGGGTGGTTAAGAGCGAAAGTTAGCAGGTAATGGTTGGATAGAACTGAGGTGAAGAAATTTGAGTTGTGAGCAGTTGGGACAGAGAAACTAGAGTAAAAGGAGTAGAACAAAATTGGAAGTTGAATGAGGAGTTTAAGGCAAAGAGCTTTAGGGCATAAGATTCAGAGGGGTCATCAACATGAGTGTAAAATCCCCAAGAATGAGAGAAGAAGAAGATGGTCTAGAAAGAAGGAAAGCCAGGAGTCAAAGTTGGTGAGAAAGGGTGAACTTGATAAATAACAGCTTCCTGGAGAGGTAGCAGACTAGAGGCAGATGGAGTGGACCTCAAAGGAATAAGATGGAGATGGAAGGAGGCAGGGCTGACCCAACCATTTGGTAAAATAGGTAGTCTCCTAGAATGATAGCTTCTGGGATACAGCAAAGAGCATGGCGTTCAAAGCTAAAACAATAGATTCTGATAGTCAGGGTGGCATAGGGCTTAAAGTTTGCCTAGGGCGCCAACATCTTGAACCAACTCTGGGGACGGCCCAGAAAGGAGATAGCAATCCAGTACCACCACCATGACCAACTCAGGTAAGTTGTATGGGAGAAAAGAGGGTCTCATTGACAGGGAGGAAACTGAAACAGAATCTTCAAGGAAGAGCCAAGTCTCAGAGCAAGAAGATGCAAAGCATTTGAGATAGAAGTCATGAATGAAAGTAAGTTTTTGTTGGAGGCAGTGTGGACATTCCACAGGGTGCATTAGAGAGAGGGGAGAAAGGAGAGAGATACAAATAAGATTAGAGGGTTGTGGTTTTATTTCCATAGGGAGTGAATAGGAAGGCTATGATTAGGATTGATATCCCCAGATGAGAGGAGCAGGAGGGTACGGAGGAGGGCAGAGGAGGCACAACAGTGATAAGAGTGAAGTGCTCTCAGAGAAAGTGGAGCTAGTTGAATGAGAGGAAGGAAATGATAAAGCTCAAGAGCAGATGATAGAATAGAAAACAAAATGGAAGAAGAGATGAAGAGAGTAAGGATTGGGCGATGAGGTTTAAAGTTAGTGGAATGAAGGGAAGAGATTATGGAGAGAAAGTATTAAGAAGAGAGAATTATTTAGAGCCATAGGAATATATAGGAAGCAATTATGATATGGTGAGGCAAGAGGGACGCCCCATTAGGTTGAGTTGAGGAAAACACATTTATATTTAGTTATGGCTAGCAGCCTGAATGTTCTGGTCTTTTGCTTACAATATGCAATGTAAAGCTGGGACAAGAAGATTTAAAAAGACATTTGACTGGTATTTAATTCATTATGCTCACAGTTGTGGTGTTAAACAGAAATTGAGGTAAAGATTAGCTACACATACAGCATTATAATCACATAATATCAGGAATCGATCCGCATTTGTTATGCATGCCATCTACAGTGCCTTGTGAAAGTTTTCATCCCCTCAGTGTTTGTTGCATTACAACCTGGAATTAAAATTGAGATTTGCGGGTTAGGACCATGTGATTTACACAACATGCCTACCACCTTGAAGGTGCAATATATCCTTTATTGTGACACAAACAATAATTAAGACACAATAAAAGCTGAAATCAGGAGTGTGCATAGGTTCCCCCCCCCAAGTCAGTACCTTGTAGAGACACCTTTTTGCTGCAGTTACAGCTGCAAGTCTCTTGGGGTATGCGTCTATTAGCTTAGCACATCTAGCCACTGGGATTTTCACCCATTCCTCAAGGTAAAACTGCTTCAAGTTAGATGGGTTGCATTGGTGTATAGCAATCTTCATCATGCCACTTATTTGCAATTGGATTGAGGTCTGGGCTTTGACTAGGCCATTCCAAGGCATTTAATTGTTTCCCTTTAAACCACTCCAGTGAAGTTTTAGTAGGATGTTTACGGAGGTTGTCCTGCTGGAAGGTGAACCTTTGTCCCAGTCTCAAATCTCTGGCAGACTGAAACAGGTTTTCCTCAAGAATTGCCCTGAAATTAGTGCCAACCATCGTTCCTTCAATCCTCACCAGTTTTCCTGTCCCTGACGATGAAAAATATCCCCACAGCATGCTGCTGCCATTACCATGTTTCACTGTGGGAATGGTGTTCTCGGAGTGATGGGAAGTGTTGCATTTGCGCCACAAATGGCATTTCCTAAAATGGCCAAAAAGTTCAGTTTTCATCTCATCTAACCAGAGAACCTTCTTCCATTGTTTGGGGGGGTCCACCACATGCTGTTGTGCAAACTCCAAACATGTTTTCTTCTTTCTTTAAGCAATGGCTTGTTTCTGGCCACTCTTCCATAAAGTCCCGCTCTGTGGAGTGTACAGCTTAAAGTGGTCCTATGGACAGATACTACCATCTCCACTGTGGATCTTTGCAGCTCCTTCAGTGTTATCCTTGATGTCTTTGTGGCATCTCTGATTAATGCCCTCCTTGCCCGGTCTGTAAGTTTTGGTGGGTGGTCTTCTCTTGTCAGGTTTGTAGTGGTGCTCATATTCTTTCCATTTTGTTATAATAGATTTAATGGTGCTCCGTGAGATATTCAGAATTTGGGAAATTTTTTTATAACCCAACCCTGATCTGTACTTCTCCACAACTTTGTCTCTGACCTGTTTGGAGTGCTCCTTGGTCTTCATGTTGCTTACTTAGTGGTGTTGCAGAGTCAGGAACCTTTCAGAACAGATAAATTTACACAGGCATCATGTGACAGATTATGTGACACTGATTGCACACAGGTGGATCCTAATTAACTAATTATGTGACTTCTGAGGTTAATTGGTTGGACCAGATCTTATTTAGGGGTTTCATAACAAAAGGGATGAATGCATATACACTCACAACTTTTCAGTTTTTACTTGTTTTATTTATATATACAAGATATTTTATTGTCATCCACTTCACCGATTTGGACTGTATTGTTAGACCCATTACCTAATATCCAAATGAACCTCCATTTTCATTCCAGGTTGTAATGCAACAAAACGGGACAAAAACTGAGGGGATGAATACTTTCACAAGGCACTGTAACATAGTTTGATCCATCACATCTTTCTCTTTGGTCAGTGACATGAACAGTTAGCAGCTGAGGGCAGATACTCTGCAGCTTCTCTCATACCCCTACCCTAAATACTTACTTCACCTTCTACCCTTTGAGAATGTAGCTGCAGGTAGAAGTGTCATGAACTTGTATTTGGTTCATTTGGGTGCCTAAATTGGCTGATTTTATAAGGGCCCGTGGAAACATACTTGCCACTAAAATGTGTAAATCATCTATTTTCAAATACTTGCATATGTATTTTAGACGGTCATCATTCTTAAAACACAACATAGAGGAAAATGTCCTTTACTTCAGGAATGAAACAAACTCATGGCAAAGAAAAACTGTTATGCTTTACAGTTGTAACAAGGATTAATTAAGGCTTCCTAGAGTAACTCAACCGTTTCAATACTCTTCTTCCTTTTAGCATACAAGTAACACTGGAGACAGCATATATTATTTACAAGTGTAGCAGTGATTCTATACTGCTTGTAACGCATAGAGAACAGTCCATCTCCTCTTGAGACAAAAGACTAGGCTCCACAAATTCCACTTGCATCGGCTCTGAGTCAGAGTTATCCCTTTCTGTATCTGGGGTTTCTCTGGCTATTGGAACTGGCCAGTCGCTATTCTTATTCTCTGGGTGTTTGTAGAGTTCTTCTAAGGTTCGCCAGTGAGCGTGGCCTACCTTTGTGCTTTTACCATCTGGGTTATACAAGGTAGGTTTACTTTCCTTTCTTGTAAAACAAGCATTGCTTTTAAAAGGGTACTTATAAGGTGAGCTTTTTCTCTTAAAAACAGAGTCAGCATACCTTGGCTTCCAACAGCATGTAGAACGGGAACTTTCTTCTTCCAGTAGTTCTCCAGGGATACAATCCTCGTGCCAGTCTTCTCCCTGAAAGCTCTTGTTACCTTTCAGTCTGGTCACTGGTTCCTCTGGTAAGCGCAGGCCTCTTTCCAAGCTTAACTTCTGGCTTCTTCCTTCAGCACTGCTCTGCTTCCCAAAGTGACTGTTCCTTTGCTCAGCATTGCTTTCCCATTCACTCCTAGGGCTTAGCTCAATACTCCTGGTGCTTCCTTCTTCTTGGCCCTTGCTCGTGGTACATTTCTCTCGCATGGCTTTGCTCCTGGTGCTTCTCTCCGGTCCACCTCTACCTTTCCAGTCTCCAGCCTCTTGCTTATAAAGCTCTCCTGTGTTTGAGCTTTCTGGGCTGCTTGTCAGGTGGTGTCGATTAGCTAGGTGTGTCCAGTCAGCCTCTGTGAGTGCACACCTGCTCCCTCTAGCTGCTCTGTTCGGGAATTGCATCCCGTGCACATCTTTTATATTGTGAAAAACAGCTTCTTGCATCTTTGCTTCCATCAGCTCCTGCTGCATGACATATCCCCCTTCTTAAAATATTACGGGCTGAGGCCTCTTCCTCCCTACAGCACGTAATCCGGGACATCGCATCCGCATTATAATGGAGCTTTCCTGCTCTGTGCTCTACTCTGTAGTCATATGGTTGCAATGCCATATACCACCTGGTTAGGCGACTGTTGTTATTTCGCATATGGCTCAACCATTTTAGTGGGGCATGATCGGTGATAAGGACGAATTTCCTTCCCGTTAAATAGAATTTCAGGGACTCAACTACCCACTTGATTGCCAAGCATTCCCTTTCAATTGTGGAATACTTTCTTTCGGCTGATGACAGCTTCCTACTCAGGAACATGAGAGGATGCTCATTGCCTTCTTGCACCTGGGAAAGAACGGCGCCCAAGCCGGTTTCCGAAGCATCCGTCTGAAGTAGACATGGTTGGCCAAACTCCATGCCTCGTAGTATCGGGTTTCGACATAACCTTTCTTTTAGGTTCTTGAAGACCTCATCCGCCTCCTCGGACCACTGTAGTGTATTCGGGGCGTTTTTCCTTAACATCTCCATGAACAGTGCGCTTTCATCTGCAAAATGGGGGATGAAGCGCCTGTAATAGCCGATGAGCCCGAGAAAACTCCTCAACTGCTTTTTATTTTGAGGGACAGGAAAATTTTTAACGCTCTCCGTCTTGTTTATTAAGGGGCGTACTGTACCCCGACCTACAAGGTGGCCCAAATACTTGACCTCTTTGGCTGTGAACATGCACTTTTCAGGGTTCAGCGTTAGTCCGGCTCGTTTCATCGCTTTCAATACGGCTCCTACCTGGAGTAGGTGTTGATCCCATGTAGCACTATGAATGACCACATTGTCCATATAGGCTGTAGCGTAGCTTTGGTGGGGACGCAGAACTATGTCCATTAGCCGTTGGCAGGTTGCGGCCGCTCCGTGTAACCCGAAGGGCATCCTCCTGAACTGGAACAGCCCAAGGGGAGTGCTAAAAGCTGTTTTGGGTCGAGCATCTCTTGTCAGGGGCACCTGCTAGTACCCTTTGGTCATATCCAAGGTCATGAGAAACTTTGCTTGACCTAGCCTGTCCAACAGTTCCTCTATCCGAGGCATTGGGTATGCATCAAAGGTGGACACTTCGTTAACTTGGCGAAAGTCAATGCAAAAGCGCATGGTACCGTCCGGTTTAGGTACCAACACAATTGGACTGCACCAAGGACTGTGTGATTCTTCAATAATGCGCATTTGTAGCATCTCCTGTACCTGGTTTATAACCTCCTGCCTTTTAGCCTCTGGTAAATGATAAGGCTTTTGCCTTATGATTTTTCCTGGAGGTCTGATGATTTCATGAGCTACTAAAGCTGTCTCCCCCGGGATAGGCGTCAGCACATCTTTGAACTCCTCTAGCAAATGGGCCAATTCTTGCCTCTGCATTACGGAGAGTTCATCACTAACCCGTGGCATAGGAGAGGTTTTGCATTCATCCAACCGTGGGCCCAGATCTTCGTCCGGCTGTTCATTCCCGATTGCCACAAAGCCTTCCATATCGCTTTTTCCTGTTGAGCCGAAACCTCCAGTTCCCCGGCTCGTGGGGGTTACCATAGGCACTTCTTCCAGGCTTGGGAATCCAACACGTTCGCATATCAGTTGAGCAATGCGATCTCCTATTTTGACACTAAAGTGTCTTCATTTGCAAAATTGAACAAAAGGACTTTAAGGACACCTCTGTAGTCTGGATCCACCACTCCAGCACCTACGTCAATAAAGTGCTTGGAGGCTAGGCCAGAACGGGGAGCAATGCAACCATAACACCCTTGCGGTAGCTCTATCTGGATATCTGTGTTGATTAGTGCTCGTCCGTGCTTAGGAATGACCTTGTTTTCAGCACTATATAGATCGTAACCTGCGGCCTGAGGAGATGCTCGTTGGGGACCACGAGCTTGCTTGGAAGTTTTACAAAACATTAGTACAAACTTCTTGAAATCTTCTTGAATTTTAGCCTCAGTCTTTTTAGGCTTTCCCAATAGTGGGCTGGGAACTGCACTAACCTTAGAGGGGGTGCGAGTGGATACAAAAACTTCCTGTGGAGACAAACCTTTTTCCAGATCTCTTCTAAACTGAGGCCAGTCTCTACCTAGCACTAGCTCATGAGGTAGTTTTGGTATTACAGCAATCAACATTTCCTTTTCAATACCTAAGCCTTTTACAAATAGCTTGTATACCGGATAATGTGTGGCAGCCCCATGTATGCACTTTATTTTTACTTTTCCTGCTGGCTGATCGGGTACAGACTCACCATGCTCCTTGATCAAAGACCATAATTTGTGGGAGATCATGGTCTGATCCGCGCCAGAGTCTAAAAGTGCTTTGACATCAATGCCTTGTATCTTTACGCTTAACAGAAACCCCTCATGTATTGCTTTAGTATTTTCCCCAATGAGAGCAGTACGCATGTAACATTCATTCTTTAAGTGACCCCTTTTCCCACACGAGAAACATCTTTTAGAAGGTTCCTTTAACATAGCAGTAACATTTTTCAAACCCTTATGTGAACAGCGTGAGAGACTTTCTGATGTCTGCCTTTCCATACCAACTGCAAACTTTGGAGTCTCCACCTTTGATTGGGTGGCCAATTCTGCTTCCAAATAACGCTCTGTTAGCGCAATGGCTTCAGCAGTGGTTTGACAATTTTGCAAAATAAGGAACTTCTGCAGGCTTTTAGGAACTGCAGACATGTATTGTTCCAATACTATCAGATCCATTAAAGTACTCACTGTTTTTTCGTCAGGTTTTAACCATTTTGTAGCCAAACTGCTTATTCTATGCCCTAGAGCCTTAGGCATCTCGCCTACCTTAAGACGAGTGGCTCGTAATAACCGATTGTATACAAAGGGTGTGAGGCCTAGGCGATCCCTGATGGCCTTGACCACCTCTTCATAATTATTGGCCAGAGCAGGGGGCATCGCCCTGTATGCTGACAGCGGCTCCCCTGTGAGTGCTGCTGCCAGACGAATTGCCCATTGCTCTTTCGGTCAGTTCGCCAACTGTGCAATTCTCTCAAAAGAATCAATGAAATTGTCCATGTCGTCGGTGGCAGTTAACTTTCCCATGGGCAAGGTGTCACATGTCCATTGTCCTACCAGACAGTTACTCAGTTCCGGGTTCGGTCCATGCTGAGTGTTGGCTCTCTCCATTGACTCGTTCTGCTGGGCCAGCCATGCCTCCATCATTTGTAGGATAGCCTTCTGCTGCTCATGCATGGCTTGCATTGCCTGTCTCTGGGTCTGGCAAGCCAATTCTCCTTGCCTATCGAATTGGAGAGCCATCCAGGCACACAGCTCCTTCTGCTCCATGATGATTCCTGAAAAAAAAAATGAGAGAAAAACCAAGTGTGGCCCAAACCAACAAGGAGCTCCCTCTTTTCTCTTTTTTTTTTTTTTCCTACACTTACTGTCCCATCCAACACAGGTCAGGTATATATACGTTATACCTGATACCGGTGTTGCGTCAGCTTTGTAAAAGATGTTGCTGCTCCGCCTTGCAGCGCTCTGCCTTAGGTGCCAGCAACACGATACTTCCCACTCTGATCCAAGTGTCTCCTTCTACTCCGGGTTTTTGCCGCTCCACTCCGGGTTTGTTTGTTTTTTTGAACCTTGGAGTTAGTTTCTTTCTTTCTTTTCCTTCTTACAGTTGTAAGACCCAAAATCCTAACAACTACGCCATTTATGTCACATACCGCCCCTAGTGGCCAGTGGTCATAGGGGTAGGTTGGACACAAAGATATTTTTATATGAGAGGAGATTCCTTTAAGAGCCAGGTGCAGCCTGGTCTTAGTAGTTCAGCTCCTATTAAGAAGTAAATTGTGAATGCAGAGTAGAGGGATAACATAGGCTTTTATTTCCCTTTACGCAAAAGATTCAGGTGGGTCACAACATAGAGGAAAATGTCCTTTACTTCAGGAATGAAACAAACTCATGGTAAAGAAAAACTGTTATGCTTCACAGTTGTAACAAGGATTAATTAAGGCTTCCTAGAGTAACTCAACCGTTTCAATACTCTTCTTCCTTTTAGCATACAAGTAACACTCTGGAGACAGCATATATTATTTACAAGTGTAGCAGTGATTCTATACTGCTTGTAACGCATAGAGAACAGTCCATCTCCTCTTGAGACAAAAGACTAGGCTCCACAAATTCCACTTGCATCGGCTCTGAGTCAGAGTTATCCCTTTCTGTATCTGGGGTTTCTCTGGCTATTGGAACTGGCCAGTCGCTATTCTTATTCTCTGGGTGTTTGTAAAGTTCTTCTAAGGTTCGCCGGTGAGCGTGGCCTACCTTTGTGCTTTTACCATCTGGGGTTATACAAGGTAGGTTTACTTTCCTTTCTTGTAAAATGAGCATTGCTTTTAAAAGGGCACTTATAAGGTGAGTTTTTTCTCTTAAAAACAGAGTCAGCATACCTTGGCTTCCAACAGCATGTAGAACAGGAACTTTCTTCTTCCAGTAGTTCACCAGGGATACAATCCTAGTGCCAGTCTTTTCCCTGAAAGCTCTTGTTACCTTTCAGTCTGGTCACTGGTTCCTCCGGTAAGCACAGGCCTCTTTCCAAGCCTAACTTCTGGCTTCTTCCTTCAGCACTGCTCTGCTTCCCAAAGTGACTGTTCCTTTGCTCAGCATTGCTTTCCCATTCACTCCTAGGGCTTAGCTCAATGCTCCTGGTGCTTCCTTCTTCTTGGCCCTTGCTCGTGGTACATTTGTCTCACACGGCTTTGCTCCTGGTGCTTCTCTCCGGTCCACCTCTACCTCCACCACCTTTCCAGTCTCCAGCCTCTTGCTTATAAAGCTCTCCTGTGTTTGAGCTTTCTGGGCTGCTTGTCAGGTGGTGTCGATTAGCTAGGTGTGTCCAGTCATCCTCTGTGAGTGCACACCTGCTCCCTCTAGCTGCTCTGTGCGGGCATTGCATCCCGTGCACATCTTTTATATTGTGAAAAACAGCTTCTTTTCTTGCATCTTTGCTTCCATCAGCTCCTGCTGCATGACAAGGGGCAGAGTTTGGGTGTTGTGTAAGCACAGTGCAAATTTACGTGGGTAAACTATGAAATTCTGTAACTTTACCCACGTTCTGAAAAAATCTAGGTGCGGGCATTTACGCCTGCCCTAGAACAGGGATAAGTGCCTGTGCCTATTTTATAAAGTATGCACATATTCCACTTTATAAAATAGGCCTTAGATACGTGTGTGCCAATATGTGTTTATTTCATGGGAATTTTATAAAATTTCTCTCTGAAGTGCATTCAAATCGCTTCTGTGTGTGTATACCTACAAATTAATGCATTCATATAGCGTGTGCATAAAAATGAATAGGTAAAATGAACACTAAGCTATGTTAGTAAAATGGTAGTGCACATGCGATGCAAAAATAAATTCTCCGGGAACCTGCAGGAAGGTCAGTCCTCACATATGGGTGACATCGGCACTGACGGAGCTCTCACGGAAGCATCCCCCCAGCTTTCAAAGAAAGCCTTTAGGAGATGCTACCACGCATGTGTGGTCCCCTTCCTGCCCAAGGGTGCCATCTTGCTCAATCTCCTTTTTTCCGCGGAGCCCTTCAGACATCTGTCTGGCTTGTCCCCAGAAAAGTTGATTTTTCAGCCTGAGTTTCATACCCGCCTCCGGTACTGCACCGGTACTCTTCGGAGAGGGGGTCTCCCTCGAGGGAACCCAAGGCGAAGAAGAAGACCTTGAAGGCGGCGTCCCTGGACGGATTTGACAGGCCTGGTGGGTCCCGAGTCAGGTCTCGCAGTCTGAGACGCTCGTCCAAGGAATCTGAGAGGGAGCGGCCTGCAAAGGTCCCCCAGAAGGACTCGACCTTGGACTGGCCTCAGTTGCCAAACACCATCCTCGTTGAGGATTCCCCTTTGGAGGAATCGGCGTTGAGCCTGATTTTTCGGTGCCCGCACCAATGGCTGCAGAGCCTTCTGGCCTGGAGTCCAGAATGGCGGCTTGGGGCACAGTTTGTCTGCCATCATGGACCAGCAGCGAGCTCTGTTGTTCAGCATGACAGTTCCTCCACCTCGACCACCGGGCCTTCGACATGGAAGACGTCCCCAGAGGCCGTGCCTATCCTCAAGACACTTCGGCCTCAAGTCGATCTTCGGGCGAGGTCTCGATCCAGTTCCCGCTCGACAGGGCCGTGAAAGTCCCCAGCCAGTGCACTTGGCACCAGCTGCGGAGCCTATGAGGGCTGTGGCCCGTGGTCAGCCCCGGGACCCGCAGACCGGCCTTCCATCGAGTCCTCAAATGATTACTCTGAGTGGTAGACAAGGAGTTGCCTGACACCTGTCGCCATCATGACGTTCCCTCGGACTCTCCCACTTCAGAGGCCCGCGGCGGTCTCCGCCAGAGGACATGGCATTCCTTGACGTCGTCAGGAACATGTCTAAGGCCCTGGCATTCCCGACGAAATCGGAAGAAGACCCTCGGATGTAGGAGCTGGAAATCTTCCAGTATGGGACCCCTCCGAGGGAATTGCTTACAGTGCCCATCCCTCATATCCTAGAATAGCTAATGCTCCATATGTGGGAGACACCGACATCGGTGCCAGTGGTGAGCAAGTGGCTCAACTTGATGTATCGAGTCCGCTGGAGCGCGAACCTCTAGAAATCACAGCTGCCACATAAATCTATGGTGATGGAGTCAGCCATGCATCGATTAAAGAGTCAGAAGAGACACTCCTTGGTGCCTCCCAGCAGGGAAGCACGCACCTTGGACACCCTCGGCAGGAAGTGTTACCAGGGCTCAATGCTCATTGGCCGCATCCAGGCCTACCAGCTGTACTTGAGCATGTACCTGAGAGACCTGGTGAAGGAAGTTGCCGGGTTCTCAGCTTGTCTGTCCGAGGAACCCCTGCAGCGCTTCAAGAACCTGGCCAAGGCCGTCCATGAGTGCTCCAAGTTTGTCTCGGGCAGCCTATGACGATTTTGAGTTGGCAGCTTGAGTAAGCGGCAGCAGGCATTGGTGCCTGATGCCAGGCTTGGCTACAGTTGTCCAATCTCGAGCAATGGGTCCAGGACAAATTGGTTGATGTCTCATGCCAAGGAGAGAACCTCTCTGGCAAACCCATGAATGACAAGGCTGCCGAGCAGGAGACTGAGTTTGTGACGAGGACCAGGCTCTCTAAAAGGACCGCTGCTCCTCCCTGATGGAAGGGCTTGGGTAAAAAGCCCTTATACCCTAGAAAAGAGGCTGCTTACAGAAACTACCCACCTTTCCAGGCCTCCCCATCTCCCTAGCAGGGTCAGCAGGCCAAAGGATATAGGCATGGCCCTTGTAAGCAGAAGGCTCCCAAGCCCCAGGCGTTGCCCCGGCCCTGCCAGGGGGGAGTTTTTGACTCCTTGGGCATAGCCTCTCCACCTCAAGGAGGTCAACAGTTCACAGGGGGACGTCTGATCCACTGTGCCCAAAGGTGGCTAACTATCACCACCGATTCCTGGGCACTTCGGGTGATCAGGGAGGGCTACCTCCTCCATCTGACTCAGACACCTCCCCCTTACTTTCCAGGAGCACCTCAGATCTCCCCTTCACTGAAGGAGCTCGCAGGTCTTCTCAAGGACAAGGAGGTGGAACCAGTGCCCCACCACCTCAAGGGCAAGGGGTTCTACTCCAGGTATTTCCATGTGCCAAAAAGGACTGGAGGCCTAAGGCCCATCCTCGATCTGCGCAACCCGAACAAGTTCCTGGTGAGGGAGAATTCAAGATGCTCTCCCTTGGAACATTGCTGCCTTACTTCCAGCAGGGACATTAGCTGGCTGTGCTCCTTGGATCTGAAGGATGCTTACACCCACATCCTCATTCACCCCAACCACAGGCAGTACTTGTGGTTCATGGTGGGGTGGGGGCATTACAGATGAGTAACTACGCTTTATACAGCTATATCAAGGAATCTGGCAATGGTCTTATAATCTTGTTGAACTCAGAAACTGTAAATAAGTGTACAAATCCCCCTTCAATCACTATCACTCCTTGTGGCAATGAGCAAGTCACTTTATCTCCCATTGCCTCAGATACCCACTTATTTTATGCACTCTTTGGAGTGGGGACATATTGTTCCTGAGTATTTATCACCATTGTACAGCACTGTGTATGTGCAATAGCACTAAAAATTAAGCAATAGTAGGAATAAACAAAGTGAGTTTGCTCTCTCAGACTAAAGGAAAAGGTTATTACAGAACATGTTGCACCATAGAGAATCACAAATGCAACCCCACCTTTTTTCCGGCAATGTTCCTGTATGGGAACATGACAAACTTTACTTACTTTTTATGTATGCGATTTTCGAATACAAATATTCTTTGCAGAATGTGAACAAGTGGTGACGTCATATTTAACAGCGGTGCAAACATTAAATGGTCTCAGTTGCACAACAGTTTTTTAATTTCACTTAAATTTTCACAGTTTTTACAATTTGAGGGTAAGTCAAATTTAGCAGTTATAATTTTGAGATACTTGGTTGTTTTACATTTTGATGCTGATCATTGTGTACGAGGCATGCCTGGTCGTGTTGCACAGGTACACTTACATTTTATTTGATTTGTGATGGGGGGTAAAATGTATCATGTTCCTATATAGGAACACTACCAGGATTATCTAAAAGTCGACTAATAATTGCCAATGCGCATTGTTTTCAGATAATTCCTTCAGTTTTGATAAACAATGGATACAAGAAGCTTCTATGACACCAGACGTAGCAAACGTCATTGGACAGTTGCAGTCCAAGATGCTATGTCAACTGTGGAACGTTTAACTCGTCCGACAACCATCATTGTGTTGCCGCCGTCTGCAGGTGATTCTGCAGCTGACAGTGATGTCGAAGATGTTCCTGACAATTTGAACAATGATGACCCCTTTGAAACTGCTGGCGAACTGGAAGTGATAGCAGAGGAGACAGACGAAGATGAGAGTGTTAGTAGTGAAGATGAAAGCAGCCCTCCAGCAAAAAAGTGTAAGAATCTGAAGCAGAAACAGGCAATTCAGTGGAAAAAGTCAACAAAGTTCACTAAGGTAATTTCATCGCTGGTGCCAAGTCCATTTACCTGACAGTTTTCCTGTTCTGTTGTCGCTTTCTCCGTTTTCCATATGGAGCCTTAAATTTGATGACAAAATGCTGACGGAAATTGTAACGCAAAGCAACCTTAATGCTAACCGAGATAAGAACGACAGTCAGTTTCAAATCACAGTGGATGAAATTTGTCGCTTTCTGGGAATCCTGCTGTGGTCTGGCTATCATGTCCTGCCACAGGAGTCAGACTACTGGAGCAGTCAGCAAGATCTAGGCGTGCCTATTGTCCGTGAGGCCATGAGCAGCAAGAGATATCGGACCATCAAAAAATACTTTCACTTGGCTGACAATGCTGAACTCAAAGCAGGCGACAAGAGGGCTAAGGTTGCTCCAATTATTACTGCTGTCAACGCGAATTTGGTGCAGTTTGGGTTTTCCCACCATGAATTGAGTATTGAGAGTCTATGATTCCGTACTTTGGCCGCCACAGCATGAAAATGTTTATAAGAGGAAAACCAAAGGTGGTGTATGTGTGGCATCGACGGCTACCCTTACAACAAGCTGTACACCGGACGAGAAAGTTCTACGCATTCGATGGAACCTCTGGGCTCCAGGGTCATAAACCATATGGTTGATGTTATTGAAAAGCATTCAGATGTAATTTGTCACCACCTGTTCTTCGATAATTTCTTTACAAGTTATGCACTGATCAAGTCACTCGTAGAGAGAAATGTTGCAGCTACAGGAACCATTCGGGAACTGAGAACTGGCAGAGTACACAAAGAACTTCGAAGTACAAAGGACATGAAGAAGTGGCCAATGAGGAGACTATGATTACCGATGTGATGGGTCAGTCTATGTAGCAAAGTGGCATGACAATTCTGTTGTCTGCATTGCCAGCAACAATCTCACACATGACCCACTTCAAACCGTACGTCGCCGATTCAAGGGTACATCAGATGTTGCTGTGTCTCAACCCTTTGTGGTGAAGTGCTATAATGAAGGAATGGGTGGAGTGGATCTAATGGACAGGCTCTTAGCAAGCTACAGGCCATCTGTGAGTGGAAAGAAATGGTGGTGGCCACTATTCACAAACGTCCTCAACGTATCTGTCGTGGCTGCTTGGAAAATACACTGTCACCTTCATGGAAGTGGCATGGATCATCTGACATTCAGACGTGACATTACCTTGTGTCTCTTGAAGGGCACTGCCATTCAGGAACATTCAATCAGATCAAATCACGTAGCCAGCTTGCCAAAAGATGTCCGGTAGGCACAGGAGTTACTTCATGAACGCATCAGCTGCACGCAGGGACGCTGTCGCATGTGTTTGAAGAATGCTACGGTCATGTGCAGGGTCTGCAAGGTCCGGCTTCACTCCAGTAAGGGCGACACTTGCTTTGTAGACTACCACAAGTGAGAGACATGCATACTGTAGCATTAGTCACTAGTATCTGCTTGATTTATCTGTTATTTTAGCATTCTAGTAGGATGTTCTCTTGCATGGGTTGAACGTACAATTTCTTGGCAATGTTCCTGTCTAGGAACATAGATAAAAAACTACAAAGGCAAACTCTGAATCTATTGACACTATACTTATGTCTTGCAGTCATTACATGTAAGAAAAAGAACACTGTTAAGAAATTAATAGCGTTTTTGTGGTAGTGCCAGGAAAAAGGTTAAAAATGAGAAGTTGCTGAAGAAAAATGATGGTTATGGAGATGCTTTTGGCCCTAGTGTAACTGGTTCAGAAAGCATTTTGTCCAGCTTGCTGTAGAATTGGCTAATATGCCTAGTGGATGGTTGCTTTCCTATTGATTACCGAGTGACTAAAAAGTACCGGGTTGGACAAAACATTTTTGGCCCAAGGGCCATACTGAGTTACAGAGCTATTCCCAAGGGCTGGAGTTCCCCCTTAGACTCAAAGCTGGACAAAGTCTGGGAGAGAGGGGAATGGTGTTCCTAATCAGCCGTTTACCTACAGTAGCAGTAGGTTGTGAACGGAGAATGTCCCATAGGGTGAAGGAGCTTTGAACCAGAAGGATCAACCTCATTGACAAGCAGATTGCGATAAGAGGAATGTCTGTCATGTTAATGGTGATGCCGGTGGCCCTTAATTTATGCCACACTGCTGATTGTTCATTGCTTGTCCTGATGGTTCCGAAAGAGGCTATTGCAGTCATATGGTTCCTAGCTGGCTAAGAAGCAGTCAGGACCGCATATAATGTGTGCTGAGAGAGAATTCACATGTAACTGCAAAGTAGTCAGGAAAGCAAAGATACAAAAAGAAGAAATAGCCAATGCAATAAAATGCAGGGATAAGAACTTTTTTAGATATTTAGTGAGAGGAGGAAGGGAAAAAGTGGTATTGTCAGATTCAAAAGGGAGAAATATGTAGAAACTGAAGAGGATAAAGCAGAATTGCTTAACAAATATTTTTGTTCTGTGTTCAAGATGAAGGGCCAGGAGCAGGACCTCAGAAAACACCCACAAATAGGAACAGAAGCAATGGGAATCTCGAACAATTTTCAGAAGATTGTTCATGAGGAACTAGCTAAACTGAAAGTTGACAAAGTGATGTGTCCGGATGGGATACATCCAAGAATACTGAGGGAACTTGGAGACGTTCTAGCGGCCCCACTATCTGACCTTTTCAATGTTTCTTTGGAGTTGGGAGTGGTGCCAGAGGACTGGAGAAAGGCACATGTCCCATTACACAAAAGTGGATGTAAGGATGACATTGAGAATTACAGGCCGGTTAGTCTAACCTATGTGGTTAGTAAATTATTGTAAAGGCTACTAAAAGAGAGAATAGTGAGGTTTCTGGAGTTCAGTGGATTGCAGGATCCGAGACAGCATGGATTCAGCAGAGGCTGATTGATTTCTTTGACTGAGTGACCAGGGAGTTGGACTGAGGGAGAGCCCTAGATGTGGTATACTTAGATTTCAGTAAAGCCTTTGACACTGTTCCGCACAGGTGACAAACTGAGCACCCTAGGGATGGACTCTAAAGTTACTGCTTGGGTTAGAAATTGGTTGAGTGGGAGGCGACAAAGGCTACAGGTAAATGGAGCTCACGCTGAGGAGAAAGAAGTTACCAGTGGTGTGCCGCAGGGATCTGTCCTTGGTCCAATTCTCTTTAACATCTTTGTTAGTGATATTACGGAAGGGCTGTCTGGTAAGGTTTGCTTGTTTGCGGATGATACCAAAATCTGCAAAAGAGTAGACACCCAGGAAGGGAGTAGATAACATGAGGAGGGATATAGCTAAGCTTGAAGAATGGTCTAGAAATTAGCAAATGAAATTTAATGATAAAAAAGTATAGGGTCATGCATTTGGGCTGCAGAAATCCAAAGGAGTGGTACAGTGTATGGGGTGAGGTACTTCTGTCCACAAAAGAAAAGCGGAACCAGGACGTAATTGTGACTGATGATCTTAAAGTAGCTAAACAGGTAGAAAAGGCGACTGCAAGAACCAGAGGGATGTTTGGGTGTATAGGGAGAAGAATGGCCAGCAGAAAAATGGAGGTGATAATGCCTCTGTATAAGTCTCTGGTGCGACCTCATTTGGAGTATTGTGTGCAATTCTGGAGACCGCACCTTCAAAAGGATATAAGCAGGTTGGAGTTGGTGCAGAGGGTGGCTACTAAAATGGTTAGTGACCTTCGTTATGAAGCATATGATGACAGACTTAAAGATCTTAATATGTATACTTTAAAGGTAAGGAGGGATAAGGGAGATATGATAGAGATGTTTAAATACCTCCGTGGCATAAATACACAGGAGGAATCTCTTCTGATTAAAAGCAAGTTCTGTTACGAGGAGACATAGGATAAGGGTGAAAGCGGATAGACTCAGAAGTAATATGCAGAAATATTTCTTTACGGAAAGAGTGGTAGATGAGTGGAATAGTCTCCCAGTGGAGGTGATAGAGATGAGGACAGTATCTGAATTCAAAAAGCATGAGACAAACACAGAGGATCTCTAAAGGAAGAAAGGGCATTATTGTAGTTGATCGAAGGGCAGACTAGATAGGCCATGTGGTCTTTTTCTGCTGTCATGTTTCTCTGTTTTTAACATGCATGCTTCAGTTCTGGCCTAGGTGGTGAGAGTAGGGACAGCGAAACAATTTTGCATTCCTCTGTGAGGAAGTGGCTTGTAACCCAGTGTGTCACCTGGGCCTTGGGCCATACAGAAGTTAGGAGGGTTGGATATGGCTCATGGGCTGTAATTTGCTTACCTCTGGTATAGAGATAGCCATAAAAACAAGAATGTCATTCTCTATCAGACCAAAGGTCCAAGCCCATTATCCTGTTTCCAGCAAGTTAATACAGATCACAAATATCTAGCAGGATTCCCTAAGGTTGGAAGATTCCATGCTTTTTACCCCAAGGATAAAGCATGGATTTTCCCAAGTTTGCCTTAGTAACAGTTTGACTTACATCCCACAAGATATTACTGTTTATAACTGTGACATATGCCTTTCTTTTTCTGCTGTAAAAGTGTCTTAGTTAAGTGGATTTTCTGTTGCAAGTTTTTAGAAAATTTAGTACAAATATTTGAGAACAATAACTGTTTATGAACTTTTCCTCCAGAAACTTGACCAAAGATTTATTAACCCAGCTTATTAACTGCTTTTGCTACATTCTCTGGCAACGAATTCCAGAGCTTAAATATGCTTTGAGTAAAAAAAAAAAAACATTTTCTAAGATTTTGTTTTCAATGTATTACTTGATACTTTATGGCATGACCCCTAGTGTTGCTACATTTTGAAGCTTGGGACATGGTTGCAATTTATGGACCTTTGGTCTTTAAACCTAACCACCTGTTCAGGGCCAGTGCTAACATTGGGTGAACTAGGCAATCGTCTAGACAGTTGGCCCTCCAAGGAAACCATTGCCTCCTTTCTGGACCTGCAGCGGCATCAATGGCCACAAACAGCCCCACAGCACTGCAACTCTATTTGCTTCCATCCCCTCCGATGCCCGATGCCGACTTCCTGTTTGTGAACAGGAAGTCATTTTCAGGCGGTCTGAGAAGGTGGAAGCAAACAGCTCTACAGTGCTAAAGTTTCAAGGTAAGCGCCTCGGGGGATGTTTGCAGCCATTGCCACTGCTGCATGTTGTGGAGAGTGATTGTGGCAATGGCACTAGTTGCCGAAGGGTGAGGGGGCACAAGGAGTGAGGTTCTCCTAGGGCCCCTCATCTCCTTGCATTGGTTCTACACCTATGCTGCTATGAATGGGCACCTGTGGGACAATCCATAAGAAGTTGCTTTCCATTAACCTGAGCTTGGTCTGTTTACTTGTTTTTTTTTGTTTTCTTAATTCTAGACATCCGATTTAACCAAGAAGGAAAAAGAAAAAGCAAAACCTCCATCTACACCCAAGCCACCTCCTAGTTTAAGTGACATCAAAGTCCGGTTAAAGTCCATGTCAGATAAGGTGAGCTGGGAAACACCAATCAGGTGCAGTACAAAGTGGTCCTATTCAGCAAAGGATGTAGGCATACATGTGTGCCATACACCTCTCTACCATATACTGTAGTTGTGTCTAAAGGTTTAGTCATACCTGGTCAAATTGTATATTTCAATAAAGCTGATACCACTTCTACATAGTATAAAATTAAACACAGCAGTAGCAATACAGTAGAGGCAGAGGGATAGTGTAAACCAGACAAAGACAATACATAAATAAAAATAAATGGAAATTTAGTTAAGAATACTTCATTATATAATGTATAACAAAATAACATTAAAAATTCCTCATGGCCATGTTTTGGCAGTATGCGTGCATCAGCTGAAAATGCTAATGCTAAACACTCAAACTAAAATCCTATCAACAGTCAAAAGATGTAGGTAGTTCTGGAGGTTTAGGTACAAATTCAGCAAAAAAGACTGGAGAAGTCTGAACCATACTGAGATGGGGCCCAAATCTGAAGGCTAACTGGCTTTATGTGGAACCTTGTGCACCTGTTCTGACAGAAGAACACAACACAGCTCCCAGACTACTTTTATATTGACAAAAGGTGGCAGCAGGGTCACCACTATGTTACCCATAACAATAAACCAACCATAGCCTATCTTCACAATTGGATAATTAGTTTGAGCAATAAAAGTTCATTTGGGTAATGCCTGTAACTTTCTGAGCTTTCATATAATCATTTAAAACTAGTTCTCAACTTCCTCATTGGATGCATGACGCACAGAATGTTGTATCAGTTGCTACTTCAAAGCTAAGTATTTAAATTGGTTTTAAGTGCTCATAGGAAAGCTTAAAAAATTACATGAGGTTTCTCAGTGTGATCTTTAAAGACTGTTTAACATAGAAAGGAGTTTTCTCCTTTCTACAATTAAAATCTTTTCTGTGAACACACTTTTTCCTCATATTTTCATCAAGTTTCTTTAAGGGTTTTTCCATTTTTGGTTGTCGTGGATCTTTTTTTTTTTTTTTTTAACTTTTGCAATTTATTTTATTACTCTTTCTATTCCTTTGCCATGAATTTAATACTCATATATTTTTTGTAATGCTAGACTCTCGAGGCTATCCTTTTCAGCCCCTTTTTCTGCTATTGTGTTTTCACACAAAACAGAGCTTAACGTTTGTGCACTGTTTAGGTATTTGAGTGTCTGATATTCAACAGAAGGCCAGCAGGCTAAGGGTACTGATCATAATACTCAGCAGCACTCTCCAGATAGTGCTGCTGAATCTCCCAGCAGACCACCCCAGTACTCTCCAGTTAGTGGAAGGATGGTCCAAGGTTGGAGTATGGGGCAGGGTCAGCACTAAGTGTTGACACCTGTCTGATTAGTGCAGTGGTTCTCTCAACCCAGTCTTCTGGGACCCCCCAGGCCAGTCAGGTTTTCAGGATATCCACAATGAATATGCATGAGATAGATCTACATGCAGTACTTCTAGTATATGCAGATCTATCTCATGCATATTCATTGTGGATATCCTGAAAACCCAACTGAGCTAGGGATCCCAGAAGACTGGGTTGAGAACCACTGGATTAGTGGATTTTTGGTTGACACCTATCTGGCCAACATAGGTCGCATGAAAAGCTGGCGCAAGTTGCAGTCTGATTAAGTGCCAACTGAAAATCTGCTAACCAGATAGGTTTCTGTGTTTATCTGGCTAGTGCCGTTCAGTCCTATATTCAGTTGCAGCTTCTATCCAGATACTCCCACTGAATATCCCGCCAATATTTAAATGCCACGGCTTGCCGCTGTAGCATTTGAATATCAGCTGTTTTGAAAATCGGTCCCTGAACGTTTGTCTTCTCAGCTATACAGATTTAAGTCCTGGAGGGGATGATTTTCATACTGTCCACATTGGGACAAAGTCTAAGGTTCCTTTTCCCGATGGACTTTGCACTGGTTTTTAAAGAGAGTAAATGTGTGAATATTTTCACTTTGAAAATAACTTTTATACCAGTTTTACCACCATTTACCTCTTTTGGGTGGGATCCACCTTTAAGCTGCTGAGCTTGTTTGTGAATCTCATTTCTGGAACTGTACCTGACGCATTGCAGGCCATGCTCCTGTGCATGATATCCTTTATATTTTATAGCTCAGTATAGTGTTACCCTATATAGCTGAAATGTATGCTTTGTACACTTGAGAGTTCTACATTAGTGTGCCGTACAACAGTGCACTATATCTGAATGCTAAATACCAGAGCCTCCCATCCCTGCCTTTCCTACATCTCACACTTGAATATATCCGGGACATGCATCTGTTCCTCTTCTTCTCTGCATGCACTATACTGCTGCCCACCACATATCATCTGTTTAAACCTGTTCACAAGAAAGGACAGACACTAGTCATGATATTCCTTCTAATCTGAATTCCATATCATCCTGCTAGATCAGTTCAAACAAGTAGCTTGTGTTCCCCTACCAGTAGTTTGGTGGAGACAAAGAGCCAATGAAAAACCTGGGTTTCAGTGAAATCACTCCCATGCCTCTATCCGCCTCAGCCACCAGAGGTCTATTAAGTATTTCTTTGTTATCCAGGACCAAGCAGGAAGTCAGTCCTCACTTATGGGTGACGTCGGCGCCGACGGAGCCCTCGCGGAGCAATTTTCCCCAGCTTTCAAAGAAAGCCTTTGGGAATTGCAGCGCACATGCGCGGTCCCCTTCCCGCCCAAGGGTGCCATCTTAGCCAGTCTTCTTTTTTCCGCGGAGCCCTACAGACGTACCCGTCGTGTCCCCGCGAAAAAGTTGATTTTTCTTTAGAATTACTCTTTTTTTCCATTCGGTTCGACGCCGGTCTTTTTCCCGCCCGGACTCGCGACGCCGGTCACGAGTCCTCTTCTTATTTTTCGTTTTTTCTGACTTAGTCAGTTTTCGTTTCGGTTTTTCCCTGGCAGCCCGGTCCTTTGACCTCGCCGGGGCCCTTTTTCCCCCGATGGCTGCCAGTGGTTTCAAGCGGTGTGGTCAGTGTGACCGAAATATGTCACTAACTGACACACACGACAATTGCCTCCGCTGCCTGGGCCCGGATCATGAAGAAATGATCTGTGGGCCTTCTGGCAAACTATCCTCCAAAGCGTTGAGAAGTCGGCGGCATCAGCGGGATAGAATCTTCACTGACCCCAGCCGTACCCGGACCTCGTCGGAGGCCTCCGCGTCCAGGGGTTCCAGCTCGGACCGTCGCCGGAGTTCCTCCGACAGGGGTTCTCCCTCCGGGGACCATCGACGGAAGGTGAAACCCGCGAGGGCGGCGTCGGTGGACGCTCCTGGCTCCGCGAGGGCCAGGTCGCATAGCCCCGATAGCCGCCCCGGGTCCTTGGAGAAGGAGCACCTCATGAAGCGACCTCGCCTGGAGTCGGAGCTGCCTGCTCGGGTAAGTCCTGTGGTCCTTCTGGACTCGCCTCCGCGACAGCCGACGTCGGGCCCGACGCCGTCGGGGCCCGAGTCGGGGGCTGCTGGGTCACCTGAGCTCGGACTCAGGTTGACGGCCTTGGAGAGCAGACTGTCTGCCTTCATGGACCAGCAGCGGGCACTGCTCGCTGGCTTCGCTGGCGCCGCTGCCCCGACCGCCGGGACGTCGACGTCTAAGTCGACCCCGGAGACCGAGCCGATCCTCGAGTCGATGCGAACTCGAGTCGATCCTCGGTCGAGGTCGCCCTCGGCCTCCCGTTCGGGGCCGAGGTCGCCGACGCCGACTCCCTCGGCGTCGGGGCGGCAGGCGCCGCGCCCTGCCCAGGCCGACCCCACCGAGTCCTCGTCGGAGTCGGTCTGGGAGTCTGAAGAGGAAGAGTCGCCTGATTCTTTTCGGACTCGGTGTGTCCCCTCGGACTCACCTGAGTCCGAACCTCGGAAGCAGTCCCCCCCGGAGGATGCCCGGTTCTCGGACTTCGTCAGGGATATGGCCAAGGCTTTGGCCTTCCCTGCGGACCCCGAGGAGGAGCCTCGAGCCGAAGAGCTCGACGCCCTCCAGTATGACTCTCCCGCCAGGGAACACTTTACTGTACCGGTTCCTCCCATGCTGGAACGACTACTCTTCCGCATGTGGGAGAGTCCGGCCACCTCGCCGGTCCTGAGCAAGCGGGTCGATTCTATCTATCGAGTCCGCAAGAGCCCTGGCTTCCAAAAAGCACAGCTACCACACCATTCCATGGTAGTGGAATCGGCCATGCATCGTCTTAAGAGCCAGAAGATGCACTCCTCGGTGCCTCCTGGCAGGGAGGCCCGTAACCTGGATGGCCTTGGTAAGAAGTGTTTCCAGGGCTCTATGCTCGCATGTCGTGTCCAGACCTACCAGCTATACATGGGCATGTATCTCCGAGACCTGGCTACAGAGCTAGCCGGCTTCTCCGCTGGTTTGTCCGAGGAACCCTTGCGGAGGTTCCTGGCCTTGTCCACTGGCATTCGGGAATGCTCAAAATTCATGTCCCGAGCAGCCTATGATGGCTTTGAAGCATCGGCTCGAGTGGCCGCAGCCGGCATCGGTGCCCGCCGACAGGCTTGGCTTCAGTCGTCTGACCTTGAGCCCTGGGTGCAGGACAAGTTGGTCGATGTCCCTTGCCGAGGCGAAAATCTCTTTGGCAAGCCCATGGCTGATAAGGCTGCACAAATTGAGACAGAGACTCTCACCAGGACTAGGCTTTCTAGGAAGACCTCCGCCCCTTCCCAGAAAAAGAAGGGCTCGGGAAAGAAGTCCTTTTACCCGAGGAAGGCGGCTGCCTACAAACAATACCCCCACTATCAGGCCCCTGCAGCTCCCCAACAGGGCCAGCAGGCCAAGGGACGGGGTAACGGGTCCCGTAGGCAGCAAGCCCCCAAGCCTGCACCACCAGCCCCTGCTCCGCAGGGTGGGGGTTTTTGACTCCTTAAGCATAGCCTCTCCCCCCCCGCTGGTTCCTCCCAGCACCGGAGGCCGGCTGGTTCACTTCGCCCACAGGTGGTCCAGCATCACCTCAGATGCCTGGGTGCTTCAAGTCGTGCGAGAAGGCTATCTTCTCCACTTCCACCAGGTCCCTCCCTCCTATTTTCCGGGAGAGCTTCCACGACCCCCTCTGCACAGGGAGTTACTCCTTCAGGAGTTAGCAGGTCTTCTACAGGATCAGGCGGTGGAACCGGTGCCCCACCACCTGAAAGGTCAAGGCTTTTATTCCAGGTATTTTCTAATACCAAAAAGAACAGGAGGCCTCAGACCCATCCTGGACTTGCGCAACCTCAACAAGTTCCTCGTGCGGGAGAAGTTCAAGATGCTTACCCTTGGAATCCTTCTGCCCTACCTCCAGCAGGGAGATTGGCTATGCTCCTTGGATCTAAAGGATGCCTACACGCACATCCTCATCCACCCAAGCCACCGCCAATACCTAAGGTTTGTGGTGGCAGGAAATCATTACCAGTACAGAGTACTACCCTTTGGCCTGTCCTCCGCACCGCGAGTCTTCACAAAATGTCTCGCGGTGGTGGCGGCCCATCTCCGGCTTCACGGCCTCTATGTCTTTCCGTACCTCGACGACTGGCTCATCAGAGCAGCGTCCGCTCTGGAGGTCACCAACGCCACGCGCCGCACGGTGACTCTTCTGCAGTACTTGGGCTTTGTTATAAACTTCGCAAAGTCCACTTTGCCCCCCTCACAGGATCTCGAGTTCATCGGCGCAAGGCTGCACACTCCTCAGGCACGAGCGTACCTACCGCTCGACAGGGCTCAATGGCTCATGGACCTAGCCGACCGTTTTCGCAGCCAGCCCCTGGTCTCCGCCAGGCGCTTCCTGAGACTACTCGGCCATATGGCTTCCACCGTCCATGTGACCCCCAATGCCCGCCTGAATATGCGGCCTGCTCAATGGTGTCTCCGCCGGCAGTGGCAACAAGCCACAGGCGGCCTAGCAGACCTAGTGCGCGTCTCCGAGCCACTGATCTCGTCTCTCCGGTGGTGGCTTCAGCGGCCGAACCTGATATTCGGCATGCCTTTCCAGTCACCTCAGCCGGCCCGGGTGCTGACAACAGATGCATCCCTCCTGGGCTGGGGAGCGCATTGCCAAGGGGCACGTACTCAGGGCCTCTGGACCACGTGGGAGTCTGCTCAGCAGATCAACTTCCTGGAGCTCAGGGCGATCCGCCTGGCTCTCAAGGCCTTCTCCCACCTGACTTCTCACCAGTCCGTCCTTGTCCAGACGGACAATCAAGTTGCCAAGTTCTACGTGAACAAGCAGGGGGGCACGGGCTCCTTCCTCCTCTGCCGGGAGGCACAGAAGCTCTGCTCTTGGGCCGTCAGTCACGGCGTTCTCCTCAAGGCAGTTTATCTCCCAGGCCAAGAGAATTGCCTGGCGGACAAACTCAGCAGGATCCTCCAGCCGCACGAGTGGCGTCTGGATCCCTTGGTAGTTCAGAAGCTCTTTCTAAAGTGGGGCCTCCCCACGGTGGACCTCTTTGCCAGTCCTCACAACCGGCAACTTCCTCGCTTCTGCTCTCGTCAGCCACACCCCCTTCGGGTTGCGGCGGACGCTTTTCTACTCTCATGGTCGGGGAGCCTTCTGTATGCTTTCCCTCCCATCCCGCTAGTCTCTCGGACTCTTTTCAAGGTTCTCCGAGACAAAGCCTTCATGATCCTGGTGGCCCCTCGCTGGCCCAGACAGCCGTGGTTTCCGCTCCTGCTGCAATTAGCGGTGGAGGATCCATTCCCTCTGGGGTTACAACCGGATCTCCTCACTCAGGATCGGGGGTCTCTGCTACACCCCAACCTCAGATCTCTCAATCTAATGGCCTGGCTGCTGAGAGGGTAGTCCTTGCTCCCCTTCTCCTGCCGGCAGAGGTGGAAGAGGTCGTCCTAGCTTCTCGGCGACCTTCTACCCGCAAATGCTACGCCCTTAAATGGCGTCGCTTTTCCGTTTGGTGTACCCAACAGTCTCAGGATCCCTTCTCCTGCCCGGTGTCGGTGATCCTGCAGTACTTGCTATACCTCTCTAATCTGGGACTTAAGTCCAACTCCGTCAAAGTTCACCTCAGTGCTCTTTCAGCACATCATGTGCCGGTGGACGGCAGACCTCTTTCCAGCGACCCTCTTGTAGCGAGGTTTCTCCGAGGTCTCCTTCTACTTAAACCACCTCTGCGCCCGCCAGCGCCTGACTGGGATCTGAATGTGGTTTTACAGCGGATCACCTGTCCGCCTTTTGAACCTATGGCTACCTGTTCTCTCCGTTTTCTTTCTTGGAAAACATTGTTCTTGATAGCCCTCACTTCCGCTAGACGCGTAAGTGAATTGCAGGCCCTCGTGTCTGATCCCCCTTACACTCGGTTCTACAAAAATAGGGTAGTCCTATGGACTCACCCAAACTTTCTTCCAAAAGTGGTCTCCCCCTTTCACATCAATCAGGAGGTGGTACTTCCAACCTTCTTTCCCAGAGCACACTCCAGCCGAGCTGAAACGGTCCTCCATACCCTGGACTGTAGAAGGGCTTTGAACTTCTACCTTGACCGTACGCGGGAGCACCGTAAAGCTGCTCAGCTTTTTGTGTCTTTTGACCCCAATAAATTGGGACTCCCGGTCTCCAAGCGTACTCTGTCCATCTGGGTTGCGGACTGTATCTCTTGGGCTTATGGGGCTGCCGGACTCTCCTTGGAAGGTCGAGTCACGGCTCACTGCGTTCGGGCAAAGGCTACGTCAGTGGCTTACCTCCGCTCTGTTCCGCTGGCAGACATCTGCCGGGCCGCTACTTGGTCTTCGAGCCAGACTTTTGCGGTCCATTACTGTCTCGGGAGGGAGTCCCGCAGGGACAGTGCTTTCGGACAGGCAGTCCTCCGTAATCTCTTCGAGGTCTGAGCAACTCCTACCCTCCATCCCGGATGTGGGCTACCGGTGGGTAATAATTCAGCAAAGATTCTTTCCTTCTGTACTGCTGAGCTAGAGGGAGCTCATTTTTTGTGCTTAGGGTCTCCGGTAGCCTTGAGCTTGGGAGTCCCATAAGTGAGGACTGACTTCCTGCTTGGTCCTGGAGAAAGCGTAGTTACTCACCTGTAACAGGTGTTCTCCAGGAGCAGCAGGAATCAGTCCTCACAACCCTCCCTCCTCCCCGTGGAGTTGCAATCATCTGCTTTAGTTTTTTTGCAAATTTTTATGCTGTCTTTTTTAGCTATGTCATCTGACTGGCTATGATGGCACCCTTGGGCGGGAAGGGGACCGCGCATGCGCGCTGCAATTCCCAAAGGCTTTCTTTGAAAGCTGGGGAAAATTGCTCCGCGAGGGCTCCGTCAGCGCCGACGTCACCCATAAGTGAGGACTGATTCCTGCTGCTCCTGGAGAACACCTGTTACAGGTGAGTAACTACGCTTTTTCAGCAGATGGTGGATGGATTTTCTCCTGGGACAAGCAGGATGAGTCAGCCACATTTGGTGACGTCATCCGACGGCGCCGAAACGGAAGTACTCTCCATAGCTCAGAAGGGCTTTGCCCTTCTGAGCATTGGCCACCTGGCCCTACCCCCTGCCCGCCCCTAGCTAGCCAGTTTCACTTCTTCCGCCTTGCCAGCAAGACGGACCTCTCTACTCTCCACAAATCCTACACTATCCCAAGAGGAATCCTTCCTTATTTAAAAAAAAAAAAAATGCTTTTAATGCTGTTTCTGATTTCTCTTTTCAGATCTCTTCAAAACAGAGATGGCTGGGATCCCCGTGCCTGCCGGCCATTTGCTACAACCTAGCGTAATGGCCCAGCTGCAAGAGTCTTGCCTAATGGCTCTGAGTTTTGAAGTCCTCGGTTAGAAAGGCAGCTAGTACTCTTCTGCGGTTACGGAACTCTACCGCTGCAGCCTCTGCCGTTGGATATGCCCCTAAGGCCCCATCACCAGCCATACCGCATGTATTCCTCTCCTATCCTGGATATGCGACTGATCTCGACGAGGCTCGGCGATGGAGACTCCCCGGCTGCCTCTTAATTCTTCTGTCTCTATGTACCTGAGCAATTTCCCTACTCCGGATGTTTTTTTGCTTCTTTCAGATTCGGAACATGCCTCTTTTCCAAGCTGGAGCTAGGCTGGGGCACATCACCCGATGGACATATGCCCAGCGTTCCTTTGCCGTGGAATGTGCCGCTGACTCTCTCCTGCTGTACCAATAGCCGAGCGCATGAGAATGACCGAGTGCCTGAGACCCGGGCTGGAAGATGAAGCTCCAGTTGCAATCGCCTGCGCGGCAGTCCAGGATGTGCCTAATAAGGCCTCCATCCCCGGCTAGCCAGCCTTACCTCTCTCTGCTCCTTAGCAGAAGCGCAGGATCCCGGTCGTCTCGACAGAAGAGGAGGAACCCAGGGAATGGCTTAAATGGGCTAAGCGAATGCCTTTCGGCTCCCGGGACATGCCGTTAAGGCCTCCGTCCCCAGACTTCTGCCACCCTGCATCCCCTCACACGTGGGGACCATGGGAGCGGCCATCTTCTCCAGCCACTACTGCTGTATCCGGAGATGAGGTCAGCAACCCCGCCCCACGACGCGGCGCCATTGGCTAAGCGGAAGCCCACCCCTCGGCGCCATTGGCTGAGCGGAAGCCCACCCCTCGGCACCATTGGCTGAGCCGAGCCAAACACCCTCGGTGCCTTTGGCTGCGCCGAGCCAAACTCCCTTGGCGCCATTGGCTGAGCAGAGCCAGCTGGTAACGATCCCAGTGTCCGCGCCATTGGCTGAAGCTCTCCTCAATGTCAGCTGCCGGCCTCCCTCCCTGACTGAAACCGAGCTGTCGGCTCCTGCACCGCTGCGATGCGGGCTCTACTTCCCCATCCACGGATACCACTGGTTGCTGCTCCTAGCAAACCAGATAAAGCTCAATCAACCTGTTGCAATCGGGACTGAGGTAAGCTGCAGCGTCTAGGGCAGCCTCCCAGTTTTTTCCTTCTCTCAAGGCTCCCCTTCCCTAGGGATCCGTGGCGAGGAGCAGATGAGCACCAAAGGGAGGGTTTGAGCCTGGATTACACAAGCAAAGAGAAGCCACTCTGCTCGCTAATCTGCCTCTTCCTCTTTTCATCCATGGAGTGGAGCAGACTCTGCATAGTAGCGGCAGTGTCTGGGGCAGCCTCCCAGTTCTCCCTTCTCTCAAGGCTCTCCTCCCCAGGGATCCGTGGCGAGGAGCAGATGAGCGCCACAGCCCCCGGCTCCACTCTCAGTGTCAGATCCGGGCGCAACACCGAAGCAGATGGAGACGCCTCCCTCCGCTCCATCGCACTCCCGCTCTCCATGCCGACGCCGGAGCAGCCAGAGGGTTTCTTCTTAGAACCAGCGCTATTACATGCGACTGCCTCGGGTAACACAGCCGGTGTGTTCTAGAGCACTGCGCCGCCATCTTCAGCTGTGAGCATGTCGGCTGATCAGCGCTGCTGATTCGCCTCACCACTATCAGCTGCCGACACCGGAGCAGCCAGAGGGATTCTTCTTAAAACCAACGCAACGGAGCACCTCACACACACATCCGTGTGCTCTAGACCACTGCGCCAGCTTCAGCATGTGATCGTGTCGACTGATTGGCACTGACTAATCTCCTCACCGCTAATCAGCGCTGCCGGAAACCGAGTAGACGCTGTGTCGTGAGGCCTGCAGTCCAACGCCGGTGCAGTCACACTGCCTCAACATCAGATGCCTCACATGGAGATAGAGCGTGTTGGCTCACGCCGGTCGATCGCTCAGACTGCGGCAACAGTGGCAAACAACACAGCTTCTTGACCATCAGCGAATTGGCGCTGACTTATGAATGAGTGGCGTTTTCCAGGGCAGAGGCACGTTCGTGCAAGTATAGGCCCCCTCACACGCTACTATGCTAGGGTCCTCTCTCCTTCCCCAAACTGGAGCCCCAAGGCACCACATCGCCGCAGGCCATACCTGCCTCCTATCCGGGGAGGGCGCTTCTTGCATCCCTTCCCGTTGTATCAAAAGATTGGGATACCCTGAAGGAGACCGGACGATGACCGGCACCTAGTTCCCAAACACAACACACTGCTGTAGCACATGGTTGATGACTTCGGGGACAGTGGTCATAGGTCCAATCCCACAGTGGCTCGGGTTCATTACACTCCTAAATCAGAGGCCCTGGTTACGCCCGCACCTCTGGGCTGTTTTCCATATAGGGGCATGATATCAGACACTGCCATTCCCCATGAGGCATGGGGGAAGACTCTTGTCCTATAGCCCGGGGTCACAGAGTAAGACCGGTTCCCACCGCATGTCGGGTACCCAGCTCCTATTGCTGCCAGGTAGCCAACAGGGGTTTCAATTCACAACAGCCTGCTGCACCGAGGCTTCACTCTTTCCAGACAGCCCAAGATGGCATCTCTACACTTTCCCATCATGTTCACAAATCAGTTGGGTCTGCTTTCCCACAGCAACAGTCTGAGGCGCTAGCCATAGGAAGTGGCTCAATGCAAACAGTCATGAGGGACCTTACATCAGCAGTGGTGTAATACAAGGGTTAATACACGAACTGATGGGATAGGGGTCATAGGTTCCACCCCCCAGCGCGCACAATGAATAAGGCTAGCCGAGGCATCGCTACGTTGCAAGCTACAGCCCTCAGTGGTGAAACTACAGCAAGGGCGGCATTGTGGCTCAGTGTACACAGCCTGTGTGTTCAGAAGCAGAAAATCTCTGTTTCAAATCCCAGCCGTGCCCCCCTCCCCCGTGTGACACATACACTCTATCTCCACTTGCAAGGACGGCTCAAAGGCCTGCATCCTCTGTCTTGTGACACGCGTGGCTTCCCACCAGCGCCACATCAGAGCCAGAGTATGGTTTCTGTCTCTCATTATGCACGCGTCATTACGGATCCTGCATGGAGGAATCAGACAAATGAATAAGTAAATAGATACATCAAATATCAGGGCGCAAGGCTTCTTGACGCTCTATCAGAACGCCTCCGGCATTGCCTATTGACAAGGCTTCGGCCACTCTCGCTATCACTCTGGGCGAAGCTTGGGCCATTATCGATGGGGGCACGAGCCTAGTGGTTAGGACCATGAGGCGCGCGCCAAGTGGTTAACACCGCTGCATGGTGCCTCTAAGTGGGCAAGTCTCCTTGCTGCATGCATCAGCAAGTGCATACACCAGCAGTCGCACTAAGAAGCCATCCTGCCTTCCTTCTACCTTCTCTCCAAAAAAAAAAAAAAAAAGACCTTTATACAAGCAGCCAAGGGCCTACCGACAGGGCCCGGCACTTAGTGAGGCTTCAGTTTCCAAAGCACAGGGCAGCAATCAGTTCCCAAAGCACATGGGAGCTTGGATGTTTTCTCCTCTCCAGGTTGCACCATCTAGACCCCTCCCAGGAATCCTCCGAGTCCTCACCTCTACTGTAGATTGCAGTAAGCACTACCCGTTGCACCCTCCCACCTCCATCTCAGGGAGAGCTACATGTCTCAGGAGGGGCCTAACAGAAGTTATCCAGCCCCCGATAGCCCAGCTCATCCTCGATCAGCCAATGCGTGAGCCGATACGAATCTGCACTGTTAAGTGCCGTCGAGTCTGCTGTCACCTCTTGACGTCCCGCTGGATAGTTGCCAAATTCGCATTCTGACTTCTGTCAGGCAGCTCATTGTGATGCTCCCCAGCTGCTGTGATCATATAGCCCCCCCCCCCCCTTACGCTAACCGATCTGGCCAAGCAGGACGCCCCTTCTCCAAAGGTCTCTTTGCTGGGCGATCCCAACCAGGAAGACCTATTGAGCGACTAAACTTGTGGGGCACCCATCCAACGCGCAGTCCTCCAGGACTGAGCCACTTCCCAGATCTGTTGCTCACTGCGCTTCTTGGGAGGAACGGAGCCCCACGGAAACAGGATAACACACGGGTGCATGTTAACACACCAGCGTCTAGGGAGCTAACCCTGTTTCCTTCTGCACAGGACTCCCATTCTCCATGGAGGCCCTGTTGATAACTAACTACAGCACCTTCAGCCTTCACCAGACAGGAGCCTTAGCCAGGCAGGAAACTTCATGCACTGGCCCCAGACTCAACGCCCTTCCCCCATGCATACCGTGCCGGGGACCGGTAGGGGTGAAACCACCACCCGGTCTTCCGACAACACCGCTATCTCGGATGCCACTTCGGCCGAGCAGTTCTGCCACGGCGCAGATGCCAGCAGTGATGCACAAGCAGGCAGGGAGTGGGCTATGCACCCTGAATGCAGGGTATGACTGGATTCAAGCCTGCAGTACGGCTGTGCACAGTATTTTTTGTTCACAGCAGTGACCAATCTAGGTCATGTCCCCCCGGTTCCTCTGTTATCCCGCCATGCTAACGGTCCTCATTATCCTCAAAGGTTAACGCCCCATTTTGCACCACCCGCGTGGCCAGCTATGGCAATCCGTTGCCCAGTGAAATCATCATACCATTGCTTCTTCTCGGTGAATACTGCTGCGGTGTACCTATTTCCGTTACCGCATGGGCGCGCCCTGTTATCGCACCCTCTATACATACGCGCATCGCGACAGTGGTGACCCCGCCCTACTACCACTGCTCGATGGCTTGCGTCGCGACTGCGGTGAATCCCGCCCTACCATTACTGTTCGATGGTGAATCCGCACCACCGGTGCTCAATGTGTCTACATCTCTGTTACCGCACAGGTGTGCCCTGCAACTGCATCCTATGCACAGGCGTGCTCCAGGACTGTGGTGAATCCCGCACTACTGTTGCTCGATGGTGAATCCCGCACTACTACTGCTCGATGTGCCTTCACCTCTCGCACCTAACAGGTGTACCTCATAACTACACCCTCTACATGTGTAAAGCCGGCATACGGGTAACTTCACCCTCTGCACATGTGCGCATTGGCCCTTCTAACTGTGCCCTCCCACAATGCTGCTACTGCACATGTTGCATAGCCTGCATTCTGACGGTTTCCTATTGCAACAGACTGCTCCACAAAGGCGCATACTATCCCTGAATAAGTATCTCTGCCTTCCCCCATCCACCACAGCGCGTGGCAGCTTGGGAGGCATCAAATGCGGCTGACTCATCCTGCTTGTCCCAGGAGAAAACGGAGTTACTTACCTGTAAGTGGAGTTCTCCGGGGACAGCAGGATAAGTCAGCCACACATACCCGCCCACCTCCCCTAGTATGGGGTCGGCCTCCATCCTGGTGCCCGCCTCCTAGCAGCAAAAGGGCTCAGCTAGTGACAAACTGGCTAGCTAGGGGCGGGCAGGGGGTGGGGCCAGGTGGCCCATGCTCAGAAGGGCAAAGCCCTTCTGAGCTATGGAGAGTACTTCCGTCTCGGCGCCGTCGGATGACGTCACCAAATGTGGCTGACTTATCCTGCTGTCCCCGGAGAACTCCAGTTACAGGTAAGTAACTCCGTTTTCTCCACTCTGAAGAAAATCTGAATAATGGAGAGGAAAAGACTGAATTAAACACTTGTGAACAACCACCTTGAGGGTGACTTTCTCACTTGAGCGCAACATGGGAGGCTCCACTATTCTGCGGTTGTTTTGGTAGCCATAGGAAGAGGGAAAATTGGTTCAGCTCCATGCTCTTATCAGCCAGAAAAATGGAAGGATTTAGAAGAGTTCAGTAGCCTCCTCCTCCTCTGTCCCCCCCTACAGTCTCCCAAAGATTGCAGATGGCTTTTGGAGGAATCTGCCTGCCAGCCACCTTAAACACAGTGCCTGCAAAGTAAATGAAACAGTTTTTCAGGGAAGTAGAGCTGAGCCTGGTATGGATTTCTGCCAAGGGCTCTCAGGGGGTGAGTACCAAGGCTTTGTCCTTGTTGGGGGCTCTCAATTTCATCTGTCTGGGTCGCAATTTGGGTTGGACCGTTGGCATGGTGTGGGAATTTTCTGACATTTTCTGCACGCATTACTAGCATTTTTTTACTATTGTGCGCCTGGCAGTCATGCAGTCCTAATGTGTGTTCTGTCCGAGTGGCTCCAATGCATGGTCTTACCCAAGCACCCATTTTGTGCATTGCTGTACAAGCGCTGTTAACGTGCACCTTATGGCCACCGCAGCCTTAGCGCGCACTGCTGTTGCACTTGCCTTACTGTAACTTTTTATGTCGTCTTCCAGGGAATACTGTTTGACCTGTGGCAAGTGAGGTACAACTTCTGGATTCCACTCTTCTTGCATGGCAACTTCTAATCATCTCTGGAGAGCCTATTCTCCCCCCCCCCCCCCCCAGCAGGGGGATGCAGTTGGTCCAGCCTTGTCCACCCCAGAGAAGGAGGTGGTGGATGGCATTGTGGGAAGGATGACCAGCTGGCCGGAGGTTCCAACGAGCATGCTGTTGCCTGCTCCTTTCCTCAGAGGTTGGGTAGCAGCTATGTCCCCTGTTGTTTGGGGGTCATTTCCAAGAGGAGAGCTTCCGGAACCGGAATTGTCCTCCCTGGAACTCTGTTCTTTTTGACTATAGACCTGGTCTTTTTGGTATGGAAATTCAGACCCTGTGGCCTTTGAGTGCACCTAAGCGCAGTCTCGTGAGGGGGAGACTGAGAGTGGGAGCCCTGTTTTTGTTGCCTCTGGCTAAGAGATGTGGAGCAGGTAGGGCCTGTCCGTGATCTGATCTGTGACTTGGACTCTGCTGTGGATGACGAAGTGCTCTCCCATTCAGAGACTTAAGAAGAGGCTAGTGTTATCTGCCTGTTTCAGAAGGGGAAACTGGTGATGTTGGTTACCAGGGTCTTATCCACTTTGGACTTGGCAGATGCTCCAGACACAGAGCAGGGGCTGAAGGCTCATCCTCTCCTGCAAGAGGTGCAAAATCCACTACATTCTTTCCACTCTAGGAGGTGATCAAGGTATCTGGTCTGAGTGGGGGTTTTCTAACTCCCCGCCTAAGGGGGCTAAGGGGTATACACAGATGTGCTGTCTCCCGGAAAAGGAGTGCATTGGGTGTTTTGATAATCCCAAGGTGGATGTGCAAGTCACAGTGGTTACCAGATGAACCACCATTCCTGTGGACGGTGGATCGGCCTTAAAAGATACTCTGGACTGAAGAGTGGATTTGATGTTGAAGAACCAGTTTGCTGCTGCTCTTCAGTTGGCAGTCTGTGCAGGCCTGAGATCTTGATCCGTGCTCCAGTGGATTTAGTTTCTCCTGCCTGACAATACTATCCCTCTTTTGAAGTCTGCTGTGGCCCTTCTTTCTGATGCCATGTACGACCTAGTATGTCTAGCAGCTAGGGTTAGCACCCTGTTGACTGTGACACTGCGTTCAATTTAGCTCCGATACTGGGCAGCAGACACATCTTCCAAAGCTCAGTTGGCCCACTGGGGCATTTTGGAGTAGCTGATGAAGGACCTGGGTGAAACAAAACCTTGCCGTCTTCTGGAGGACAGGTCCAAGGGGGCCTGTGAAGATGGCAGGAGCCATTTGTCATCAGCCACTGTCTGCTCCCCACAGATATGCTGGTCAGACTTCTAGGGGTCTCAAGACCCCCATCTCTACCAGTCTAGAAGGCCACCTTCCCCTCTGCTCCCAGATTTCAGGCTTGTTTTCAGCCCTTTTGGAGAGTGCATGGGCCTAGGGACTCCGTCCTCTCCAGAGGAGGTCCCTCCCGGGCTTCGTGATGAAGGTTGGGGGCCCCTTCCCTGGTTCCTGCAGTTAGGGGCATTCTTCGTCTCATCACTCAGGGATGGGCCCAAGTCACCAAGGATTGCTGGGTGCTAGACAGCATTCAGTATGGATATGTCTTGGAATGTCAAGAGCTGATCCCGCACGTGTTCATTATCTCCCCCTATGGATCTGTGAGCAAAAGGATGGCTATTTGAATCACCTTGGGCAAGTTGCTGTTTGTCGGCAGTGGTGCCTGTTTTCCCAGATGATCGGGGCAAGAGCAGATGCTCCATCTATTTCGTGAGGCCCAACAAAATAAAAAAAGGATGGAAAATTTTGACTCACTCTGGACCTCAAGGGTGTCAACGCTCACTGGTGTGGCTTGCGCTTCTAGATGGAAACTTGCGATCAGTGATTCCAGCACACTGTATTTCATAACTCAGTCCGGGAGAATCAGCAGAAGTGTTTGTGTTATACCATGCTTGGTTCTCCCTTTCAGTTGGCCGTCCTCCCATTCGGACTGTCCACTGCCCCAGGGATGTTCTCTACGATCATGGTGATGGTGGCTGCGGTGCCAAGCAATTTGTGTGCACCCATATCTGGATGGCTGGCTCATCCGAGTCCATTCTCCTTTAGAGGCATCTCAGGTAGCGACTCAAGTGGTGTCCTTTTGGGAAACATCGCTGGGTGATCAATTTGGGAAACAAGCCAGTTGATGATGCCTTCCCAGCCCCTGGAGTTCCTGGGAGCACGTTTAGATACTCAAGTAGGCAGATTCTTCCTTCCAGAGAGAAAGTCAAAAGGCTATTGGATTGCTTGGCACTATTCTGTTCGCAGTAGGCTCCCAAAATCCTGGATTCTCTTCAGCTCCTTGAATTGATTGTGGCGACAGTCGAAATGATGCTGTGAGCACGTGCTCTTCTGCGGCCGCTCCAACGGTCCTTGCTGACTCAGGCCCCAAATGCTCAGGAGTTTGAGCTCAGGCTCCTGCTCCCGATGATGGTGAAGGCCAGCCCGCAGTGGTGGCAGCAGCCCTGTCATCTGAGGAAAGGCATGCTGCTGGACGATTTCTCATGGATCTTTCTGATGACGGATGTCAGTCTCTCGGGCTGGGGAGCCCATTGCCAAGACCGAATGGTCCAGGGCTGTTGGAACCACAGGGAAGCGGTATGGTCCATCATCTGCACCAAGGCAAGGGCCATCAGGTTGCATTTCCGGCCCCTGATAGTTCAAGTATTTTCAGACAACACCACAGCGGTGGCTTATACCAATCAGCAAGGTGGCATGAGGAGTACCAGGGTAGCTCTGGAGATGGCTGTTCTGTTTGCCTGGGCAGAGAAGAATCTCCCTCCTAGCTTTGTTGGCTCAGCAAATGGCTGGGGTGGACAATGTGGAAACGGACTTTCTCAGCTGGCATTCTGTAAATCTAGGAGAGTCAGGAGGTGTTTCAGTTGATTCTGTGACACTGGGTTGCCCCAAGATGGATTTGATGGTGACTCGTTCCAGTGCCAAAGTGTGCAGCTTCTTCAGTCGCTGCATAGAAACGGAGCCCGAGGGTGTCGGCGCCGTGGATCAGCCTTGGCCAAGTCATCACCTGATAAGTGTTTCCTCTGTGGCCTCTGGTGGGGCGTGTGCTTTGGCATGTAGAGCGCCACCTGGGAATGATTATTCTGGTGGTGCTGGAATGGCCAAGGAGAGCGTGGTTTTGAGATCTGATATGGCTCCTGCAAGCGCCACCTCTTCGTTTGCCTCTGTCTCAGGGCCTATTGCGTCAGGGGTCAATCATACTGGAAGACCCAGTTCCTTTCTCACTTATGGCTTGGCTCTTGAAAGGAGATGGCTAGCGCATAAAGGGCTACTCTCCAGCGGTGGTTTCCACTCTGCTTAGAGCCCGGAGGAGGTCTACCAATCTGGCTTACATGTGGATCTGGTGCCTCTTTAAGATCATTTCCATTCGGCCTGTGCCTTCCTTATTATCTAAGGTGATTTCTCCCTTTCATGTGAACCAGGTGGTTTGCCTGCTCTCCTTCTCTAAGGAACTGTGTCAGGGGAAGGATAAGGATCTTCGGCTTGTGGATGTTTGGAGGGTGATTCTCCAGTGCTTGGCTGTTACGAATTCTTTTCATAAGTCGGACCATCTTTTCGTGCTATTTGCTGGCTCACGCAAAGGTGACGCAGCGGCTGTCTACTTTGGGTGCTGGATTAAGGAGGCCATTGCCTTGGTGTATTTGTTGCGGAACAGGCTAGTTTTCGCGCACATTCTACCTGAGCACAAGCATCCTTATGGGCAGAGTGGAGCTCAGTAGCCCCTACAGACATTAGTCGGGTAGAAACTTGGGTATCACCTTACACTTTTGTCAAGCATTACTGCCTGGATCTTGGATCTCCATGCACTAGCAAACACTGCCTTTGGCTCCAAGGATTTGCGAGCTGCTGTGCCTGCCCAATGGAGGATATAGCTTTGGTACGTCCCACTTGTCTGGACTGGTCTAGCATGACGATATGGAAGGTGATTTTTTACTTGCCAGATAATGTCCTTTCCTCGAGTCCTGTTAGACCAGTCCAGGGTCCACCCCTGGAAGTGTGTTTTCTCTGCTATTCTGCAGCAGTACCTTTGGGTTCTCTATGATTTATATGCTTGGATCTGCAGGTCCATATGCTACGGACAATCTTCTATTTATGATTTCTATGCATAGTTTTCTTCTGTTTTGATCTCTTATTGTTGCTTACATTGAGGATGTGTGAGGTTTGCCATGTTCTCCCATATGCTTTGGGACAGATACTGAAGATCCCTCTGGTGATTGAGGCGGATAGAGGCATGGGAGTGATGTCACTGAAACCTTGGCTTTTCATTGGTTCTTTTTCTCCACCAATCTGCTGGTAGGGGAACACAACCCACTTGTATGGACTGGTCTAGCTGGACTCAAGAAAAGGACATTATCTAGTAGTAAAATGTCACTCTTATTCTCTGGTTCCAGGGCCAGCCATTGCCAAAATCTGAGCAGAAGTTTGAGAATTTTTTGAGGTCTTCCTTTAAGCTGGAAGATAAGAAGGTAAGCAGGGTGAGGGGAGAATATGTGGCTAAGTTGTGGCCAGAGCAGTTCCAGTTAATTTTATACCGAGAAATGAACTGTCCTGTCTCATTTGACTAACCTCATGTATGGCTGATGTCTGTCCGTCCGTCCGTCCGTCCCCCCCTCCAATTTGGGCTTTTTTATACTATTACATTTTTTAATGATTTTTGTACATACGGCAATGTTATTATTAGAATGCCACATTTTGCTACTTTTCCGGAGGGTAGGACAAAGGCATCCCTATGGAAGTGTTCAGAAATATATGTAGAGAACAAAAACATAGATGTTCACCTTTAATCACATTTGTTACCCTTTTCATTTGGGGCGAGGCCTATTGAAGGTGTACCCTTCAGAGGTTGCTCATAAACAGTATTTTGTCCGCTATTATCTCCTTCTGATTTCTGCATGCATCGGTAGGAAATGCTGAACCCTTAGGAGTTTGCTAGGTATGCCAATATTCTCTGGGTGATAGATATTTGCCAATCAGTTTCTAAAGAATGCATGCCTGTATTTTGAACAAAAGAGCATTCACTGAGGGTAACAGGATGAAATAAGAACAGAGATGACAACACAGTGAGCAGCTGATGCATAGTAAATCTAAACAAGATTGTCCAAGTTCATTAATATCCTTGTTGAGGAAAAGACAAACCAAAAGATTCTAAGAGCTTTCAAGGCTGCTGCTGATGTGACTTCTTTGGAATTATAGAATGCTCTCCCAGATACAAGGAGAATGTAATTTGTCACAGCCATGGAATTTCCCATTCTGTAGGTGTCTCAGAACTGCAGTACTTGAAGTAAGCATACCAAGCTCAGGATTTAGTTAAGTTTCCTGCTGTATGCAGATATGCGCTTGTAGCTATGGGTTTATATCAGAATAAATTATTTTCTGGAATGTATAATGAACTTTGGAGAAGCAATAGAACTTTCAGCTTGTGGAGAATTGCTGGTGTGTGCTGTGGTTTCTGGTGTGTTTGATAGTAGATGCATTTAACAGTTTTCAGAGGTTTGAGGTGTACAGCAGTATGTGGGGGCTGGATGCATGTAGCGTTGTGAAGATATTTGAGTTTCCAAATATTTTTGGGAGTGGATAGCTTTAAATTGTAAGATAGTACCTCACCTTATTTCGGAGTTCACAGCTGTTTTCATTTCCTTATTCCCCACGTTTGGGTGTTAACCTTCTTTTCAGTCTTCAGATTTCACCAGTTCAGGCCCATGCCATTCAAACAGCCTTCACTGTTATCATAATTTATTATTATATACATCACTCTAAATTTTATTGCATACCTCAGCATAACCATTTGAGTACCTCAGTCCTTTCATCTATGGCAGTACTTTCTCCACATTTTTACCATTCTCGGATCAGATTTAGGATCTATCTGTTAGAAATACTGCTGCTGATAAAAAAATAAACAGATTTGTGAACGTCACGTGCTGTATAATAATGAGAATACAAGTTCTTACCATAATATCTTGTTTAATTGAAACTAGTCTTGTGCAATAAAAAGTATATAAATTAAACTATTCCATTCTTTTGAGACAAAATAATGTATAAATTAGGAACAATAAGACTAATTCAGAATCAATATATGAAATAGTAAACCTTTTAGCGTCTTTAACATAATTAATTGGCTAATTAGAATCAGGTGCTTAAATAATTGGGTTATAAATAAACTACCTTGCAGAGTAAATGTGCATGACAGAGTTTGCACATTGGGTCCTGTACAAAGATCCAAAAAGCTTTGAGTTTGGTCTTCACCATAAAAGTTAGTGGAAACTCATCGTGCAATAGTCAAGACATTTCAGAAGATCTATGAAGAAAGTAGTTGAGGATCAGATATGGTTACGAGATCATTTCTGAACGTTTTGGGCTCCAGCCTTCCATTATCTGGCAGATAGACTACAAGCGGATAAAATTAAAAACTCCACTGACTCTACCCAGGAGATGCATACCAAAAAATCATTCACAAACTAACAAAAAAACTGTACAATAAATTTCTAAAGATCTGCAGGCCTCTCTTGCTGCAGTTGAAATTCATGCATGAATCATCAGGATAAAACTGAACAAGTGGGGAAAGCATGCAGAGCAAAGCTTGTAGAATATTTTCCAACTCCTCTTTGTGTGTTTGTGCACACCCATCTGTATCTGCATTGTCTGTGTGTGTGTGTGTCCTCAGACATGTTAGCCATTCTATACATTAATGTAAACATCAGAACTGTATGATATTCAAAAGGGCAGATATTTAAGCGCTGCAGCTGGCTGCTGCGGTGTTTAAATTTCTCAATCAATACATCAACAATGTAACATAAGGCCTACACAGGCCTCTTACTTTCTCTAAATACTACCCAGTGTTGATGATACCTTCCCAGGTAGTTACAAAACTGTTAAACTAAAAGTGAAAATCTGAAATTATATTTAAATATTGCTCTTAATTCAATCCATATCTTTTTTTTTTCCAATTCTTTATCAGAAAAATGCATCACACAGCAACAAACACTGCAAACTGGTCCCTTAACCGCCCCCTCCCTCCCCCCTTGCCTATTTTACACAGTACAGAAGGTCAGTACTTCCCATACAATACAGCTATTGATGCCGAAAGATTTCAATACCAAGCCCCATCTGCTCCCCCTGTCGCCATACACAGTGCTGGTCGCCTCCATTAAACACAGACACTTAACAAAGGCATTAGGCTTGTATCCCCCACATAGAACACACCCAAAAAAATCACAGGCAGCCCATCTCACCCCCGAAACTCATCCTCCCCCCACCTAGGTAACCTCTCTCCTTCCCCCCGGGCTGCTCCTTCCCGCACCGCTACCCCTCCTCCCCTCCTTACTCCCACAGCCTGATCGCCACTCCAAATACAGGCCCCAGGTGTTCTGGAAACGCACTAACCCATTTTGATGTAGGGCCGCTAGGCGATACAACAGAGACAGCTACGCAACCCTCTCCTGAACCTCCCCAAGTGCAGGCACCTTAGCCGTTCGCCACCGCTGCGCTATTAATTGCCGGGTAGCCGTGCATACCACCCCACTCCAACCCTTACCCTCTATTCCCCACTCCCCCTCTTCCACATTAAGCATGGCCAAACAGGGCCCCACCCGTCTCTCTACTCCAAGCACCTCTCTCAACCAGCCTTCTACCTCTTGCCATATTGGGCCCAACAAGGGACATCCCCACCAGATATGCAAAAATGATCCCACTTGCCCACACCCCCCTCCAGCATTCCGCCTGCCCCCCTGCCATTTCTGCAGCCTCTGGGGCATCATATACCACCTATACAACATTTTATAATTATGCTCTAGTATACTACTTGAAATTACCCCTTTAAATAAACCCTTACACACTGCCCCCCATTGCGCTGCATCCCAGCATCTATTCAAGTCCACCCCCCAGGCTCTCCAATGCGCCCACTCCCCCCCCCCCCCACCTTCTCCTCCCATTACTCTATAAAGCTGAGAAACCAAACCTTTAATTTCTCCCTTATTAATGAACTTATCAATATCTGCCCCCCGAGGTCCATTCCCTTTCCGCGCCACTTCCCTACTATAATGCAACGCCTGCACAAAGCGAAACCTATCCGTCTCAGACAACTGAAACTCTTCTTGGACCGCCTCAAAGACCAACCATTCACCATCCCTCTTAAACTGCCCCACCCAGCACAGCCCCCTTTCCGCCCAGTGCCTAAAGGCGAGGTCCTCCATCCCAACCGGGAACTCCGGATTCCCCATCAACGGAAGAAACTTAGAGGCCCCCCCACTACCATACCACTTCCTCCGCCACTTCCTCCAATGTCGTAGGGTTAATTGCACATACGGGTTCCCTTGCGGAACACCAAGGGACGCACCCCCCTTCATCCAAATCCTCCCTATCAAAGTCCCCCTATCTTGCTGACCATCCCCTTCCATACGTACCCATTCCACCGAGTCTCTCAATATCCATTCAAACACCGCCCGCACTCTTGCGGCTTCATAATATCTAGGGATTAACGGAACCCCCATCCCTCCCTCCTCCCTACCCGCACACAACACACTCTGCGCCACCCTAGGTCGCCGCCCCTTCCAAATAAACTTCATCACCCTGGCTTGCAGCTGCTGTAAAACCCCCCTGGAACTGCCACCGGCAGTTTCATAAACAGATATAGCAGCCTAGGCACTATTATCATCTTCACCAAATCCCTACGCCCTAACCATGAGACCTCATAAGACCCCCATTCTTCAAGCGTCCGAAACATTCTTGCTTTTGCCACCCCATAGTTCTCCCGAAACAACGCTTCACGCTTGGATGTAAGCTGCACTCCCAGGTACCGGATACGACCATGTGCCCAGCGAAACGGAAGCTCCCGCCGCAATCTACTCTCTTCCTCTTTGCCTATGGACAGGTTCAGTATCTCAGACTTAGTAGCATTCATGCGAAAACCAGATACTTCGCCTTATCCCCGGAGCTCCTCCCGAATGGCCTCCAAAGACCTATGTGGGTCCGTAACGAAAAACAAGACATCATCCGCAAAGAGAAGAAATTTTGTGATGGTCCCGCCCTACCCATACCCCCCTGATATCCCCCTATCCCGAACTCGCTGTGCCATGGGTTCCATTGCCAAAATGAACAACAAAGGCGATAGGGGGCAACCCTGCCTCGTACCCCTAAACAATTCAAAGCCCTTTGACACCCCACCATTCACCTTCAAGCAAGCCATGGGCGCCTGGTATATGGACCGAACCCAGGTCAAAAACTGCCCCTCTATTCCTACCTTTTCGAGCACCTTAAACAAAAACCCCCAGTTCACCCAATCGAAAGCCTTCTCGGCATCAACAGCTAATAGAGCCATCCCCTCATCCTGCGCCATACCGCGCCACATTACATTCAATGCCCTCCGGATATTGTCTGAGGTATGCCTACCCCAAACAAATCCCGACTGATTAGGATGGACCATTCCTATGCATTGATACCCCACTTGTATATAGTTACAACCACTGTTCCCTCTAAGCTGTGCGCGTGTGCGCGCGCACACACCTCGCCGAGCGAGCGCACATACTTTACAACAGAGCGCACAAAAATTACGGCTCTGATTCTGATAGAAAACAACACAGACGTCTTAAAATTTAAAAGTTATGATTGTAATTACTAGAAATTTCCCGCTTCATTTAGTAATCGTCTATTTTCATTTAATTTGATTAAAATCAATGTGGTGTACATACTGTATTCTGACGTGTAGTCAAATTTTAAAGTATATAACTCCAAGTGTCGTTATGTGGCGCACAAAAATTTAACCTTCCTTCAAAAGCTGCACACAGCTGATATTTTATGCGCACACAGCCTACAGAAAATTAGAGGGAACATTGGTTACAACTGTTTTAGGGACAGTACTTCTGTTTAAATTGTAACACAAACTGTGTTAGTTGATTTATTGAATTATTCTGCTTAGTCTTTTAAACCCTTTGTTGTACAAGTTAAGATGTTCTATGTAAAAAGTTATAATTGTTCTATGTAAAACAAGCTCTGCATTGTTAATTGTTGTTAATTGTACACCGCAACTGATCGCTGGAAGATGCGGTATATAAATAAGTGTTAAATAAATTAATTAATTAAATAAATAAATAAATAAATCACCTTCCCCAAAAGAGGCCCCAGGCGATTTTCTAGGACCCTAGTAAAAATTTTAAAGCGCCCCTCCCCTAACAAGGAGATGGGCTGATACAAACCACAATCCGTTTGATCCTTCCCCTCCTTATATAACAGGCTAATTCCCATTAAACGTAGCGAGGCTGGCAACGGCATCACCGTAGTGAAGGAGTTAAACATGCGCGCTAGCGGCCCAACCAAAGCCGCGACAAACACTTTGTAAAATTTATTCGAAAATCCATCTAAGCCTGGTGCCTTATGGCCCTGTAGCCCTTTAATCACCACCACAATTTTGGACTCCCTAATAGGTGCGGACAACTCCAAACAGTCCTCCCGCTAGAACTGAGCCATCTGGACTTTATCCAAATAGTCCTGTATTTTTCCCTCCTCCACTGCTTCCTCTGGTGTATATAACTTTTGATAAAATTGCCTAAACCTCTCCTCGATGTCCCGCCCCGCCCACAAATCCTTCCCACTACCATCCTTAACTCTCACTATCGTATTTCGGGCTTTCAGCTTCTGGACCTTGCGCGCCAACAACCTCCCCGCCTTATTAAACTCAAAATTCCGTTGTTGCAACAGGGAGAGTTTATGCCTAATCTCCTGCATATTCAATTCACTTAATTCCCTCTTTAAGGTCCCTAATTCTTCAGTGAGTTGAGCATTTTTCGAATTTCATTTTAGTTTGCCCTCAATCTCCCTAATCCCTGCTAGCAGACCTCTCTCATGCCGCAACTTCTCCTTTTTCCAATGGGATCCCACTGCAATAAGTTTACCCCTCACCACTGCCTTCAAACAATCCCAGATTATCCCCGGTTTGCTCTCACCTGTCTCATTCAGCAACAGATACTCCGCTATGCATTCATTAACCTGCTTCACCACTTCTTTATCATCCAGCAAAGCTTCATTTAATTTCCACCACCCTCTATTCCTTCCCGGGCCCCCCATACTGATAACCCCGAGCACTGGAGCATGGTCCGACCATGTGCGCTCTTTAATCATACACAACTGTACCGTCGAAACCAAAGTGCGATCCACCAGCAGCATGTCTATTGTCGCTGCGCCTCCCGCCTGGGCCGATAGCCGCTAAGCAGGAGGGCGTCGCCTTATTGCCCTCTTTGAATAGTGTCCATAAATATGGCTGCCAGCTAGGATTGCTGGGAAATGTAGTTCATCTATTCCTTTTCCTATTTTATTTTAACTGACTCTTCCAGCTTCCTTCCACGCAGGGACTTTGAAACACGCACTTGCCTTGACTCTGGGCTTCTCAGCTGTTCCAATCCTTCCTGCTCTGTGCCATGCAGCTTTCTCCCTTCATTCAACTGCCCTCTCTCCTGGCAGTTTCCCATTTAGCTGTGTCTGCCTCTGATCTGTTCCTCTCAGATCCAATAACAGTGCGCTCTTCTCCGCAAAGTGTGAAACGAATCTTCGGTAGTAACCCACCAGGCCAAGGAAACTACGCAACTGTTTCTTGTTGATGGGTCGTGGAAAAGCCCTCACACTCTCTACCTTGTTCAGCAAGGGTTTCACGGTGCCATGTCCTACTAAGTGGCCCAGGTACTTTCACTTCCTGGCCCCCGAACATGCACTTTTCTGGATTCAGTGTCAGGCCAGCCTCCCTCATCGCCTGTAGTACTGCTCTTATCCGGGACAGATGCTGATCCCATCTGGCGCTATGAATAACGATATCGTCCATATACGCTGTAGCGTATTCTTGATGTGGCTGGAGTACTAAGTCTACGAGGCGTTGACACGTGGCCGCTGCTCCATGGAGGCCAAATGGCATTCGGCGAAACTGGAACAGACCCAATGGCGTACTAAAGTAGCCTTTAGTCATATCCAGTGTCGTGAGATATCGGGCCTGGCCGAGCCGGTCAAGAAGCTCCTCTATGCGAGGCATCGGATATGTGTCAAATTTTGAAATAGCATTGACTCTTCTAAAATCAATGCAAAATCTGAGAGATCCGTCTGGCTTAGGAACCAGCACAATTGAGCTGTTCCACGGATTCTTCGATTCTTCAGTTATGCCTAGATCAAGCATTTCCTTAACTTGCTCTATCACCTCCTGCCTCTTGGCTTCGGGCAGTCTGTACGGCCGCTGCCGAACAACTTCACCCGGTGGCATCAAGATCTCGTGTGCGACGAGCCTAGTCTCCCCCGGTACAGGCGTCATGACATCAGAGAAACTCTTGATCAGGCGCTCCAACTCTTGTCTCTGGGTCCATGAGAGGCCTTCTCCCATCCTCAGCTCAGGATTCTTTTTGCAATCGCTCAACTGGGGTCCTAGGTCATCTTCTACCTTCTCCTCCACCGTCGCTGCCAGCCCTTGCAGGTCTGTATATCCGGAGGAACCGAAACCCTGGGTTCCCCATACCGTGTCAGAAACCATGTCCACCTCCTCCAGAGGAGGGAACCCCACTCGTTCACAGATAAGCTGGGCTATACGGTCGCCTACACTTACTTGAAAGTCTTCTGACCCGAAATTGAACAAGAGAATTCTGACTGCACCCCTGTAATCCGGGTCCACGACGCCAGCCCCAACATCAATGAAGTGCTTCACGGCTAGGCCGGAACGAGGGGCGATGTGTCCGTAACAACCAACTGGGATCTCCATCTGGAGAGCAGTGTTCACCAATGCTTTCCCATGTTTCGGGACGACGATATCCTCTGCACTGTATAAATCAAAGCCCGCTGCTTGCGGGGTGGCCTTTTTCGGTGCCCGTGCCTCTGGACTCGTTTTGCAATATCGGAGGGAAAAAATGGGCTTCTTGGGGGACGACTCCTTAGGTAGGCGCGATGTATCCTTTTTGCTCTTTCCAAACAAGGGGCTAGGACCAGCCACTCGCTTCACCACTGTCGGCTGAGGGGTTTCAGATGAGTTACTGGCAGCCACCATCCCCTCTTTCTTCTGCAAGCGCTGCTGCATGCCTTTTTGGAATTGGGGCCAATCCCTCCCAAGTACTACCTCCTGTGGTAAATGAGGGACTATCGCTACAGGGACCCTTTTCTCAATCCCTAGCCCTTTTACCCGAACTTGGTAAATAGGATATGTGGACGCGGTTCCGTGCACACACCTAATCTTTACTGTGCCCGTGGGTGTACTGGGTGTTTCCCTATCTTGGGCCCTTATCTTTCGCCACAAGCTCTTAGAAAGCATCGACTGATCAGAGCCTGAGTCTAATAACGCTTTCACTGGTAGACCCTGCACAGTAACTGCTAGTAAGAAACCCTCTCTAGTCTTACCTGGCTCATTCATTACTAATGCTGTCCTCATCTTACAGTCTCGCTGTAAATGGCATTCACTTCCACACTTATAACACGCTCTTCTTACATACTTTCTCCTATCCATAGGCACACATCCATCCTTAACATTCTTCAGCTTTCCTTCCTTGTCCGATACAGCACCTGAAAGTTTAGCAGAAGCAACACTTTTATCTTGAGCTACGGCCTCTGCCTCAAGAAACCGCTCAGAGAGCACAATAGCTTCCTGTGTACTTTTACAACCTTGCAATATCAGGAAGGTCTGCATCCTTTCTGGTATGGCAGTCAAGAACTGTTCAAGAATGATGTTGTCTAACACAGTGTCTAGGGTTTTACCTTCTGGCTCCAACCATTTGGATATCAGCCCCTTTAACCGATGATAAAATGCTCTCGGTGTCTCACCTGAACGCAGTCTAGCGTTCCGTAACTGACGGTGATAGACCGAGGGTGTTAATCCTAGTCTATCTTTTATCGCTCTTTTCACTTCCTGGTAGTCATTGACTAAAGCCGACGGTACAGCTTGGTAGGCGGCTAAAGCCTCACCGGTTAGTGATATTGCCAACCTTACCGCCCATTGGTCTTTTGGCCAATTAGCTATCTGAGCAACTCTCTCAAATGCTTCTAGGAAGTCGTCGATATTATCATTTTCTTTTAACTGTCCAAAGCTAAGTGTCTCTTTGGACCACGGTCCAAATGTGCGGGCTAACCCCAGTCCTGCAAAACCTGTAGTTGGTGGGGCAGGCTCTGGCGTCTTCCTGGATTCCTTTAACCAGGCCTCCATTAGCTCCACCAATGGCTTCTGCTGGACTTCCAACCTGACGGCAGCTCTCTCCTGGAGCTCCAAGGACAATTCCTTCTGGCTGTCAAATTGGGAGGCCATCCAATTAAGGACCTCTTTCACCTCCATGGTCATCTTGCTTATTCCTGCAGCAATGACAAAAAGAAAAATACACCACCCAAGTGCGGCACAAACACAGTATTATCCCTTGTCACCTGCTCCAACACCACCCCTCCCAGTACCAGTATCCTTAACTATCCCTTAGTTAGATACTCTGTACCTGGTACTGGTGGTGCGTCTGGCTTATCTGTAACGTAGGGTCTCCGCGGGACCTCTGACTCTCCGGACCAGTCGAACTCAGCCTCAGTCTCAGCCGTTCGCACCTCTCATCCGACGTCCTCCTGCAGACCTCTGGAATACGCTGTTGTGGCTTCCTCTTTGCGCATGCATGTTCAGCGCTACATCCGTAGCAACTACGCCACTCTGTCGCCGCGCCTCCCGCCCGGGCCGATAGCCGGTAAGCAGGAGGGCGTCGCCTTATTGCCCTCTTTGAATAGTGTCCATAAATATGGCTGCCAGCTAGGATTGCTGGGAAATGTAGTTCATCTATTCCTTAGAGCAAATAGTGTGACCACACGGTATTAGGCAAAAACAGAGAATATTTTATTTTCGGGATTTCCCCCTCACATCAAATTCAATAGCACTAAACATAAATAGGATACATCTCCAAAGCAAAGAATAATAATAAAGTCCAACAGGTTGCATTCACAGAGTTGGGAACTTTTACTTCCAATATCAGCAGTTAACTTTGGTACTAAGAACTGTCTTACAGAGCTCAGGCTGTTAACCTTTTCAAAGTAACTTAACTTTCCTATGAAGATTGTTTCTTTCACATCTTCTTTACAAGGAGACTCACGGCTTCTAAAACGCCCAGCAAGTTTTACTTCTCTTCAGAGCATTGTGGGAACAAACACATTGGCTTAAAACTTCTGGTGAGTTTTTCTTGCTGTGTCTTTCAGCTTCATACAAATAAGCCGTGCACTGCTTTAAACAAACATTCTCTTACATGTGCTTAGGCTCAGCACATCTCAAACTCATTAGCTCTGCAATATGAACACTGCATCTCTTCAGACTCACTTTCATATGGTTCATTGCAGCCTTCTATCTCCATTTCTTCAATGGATTCATTGCAACTGTTTTCAGGTGGAACAGTGTCATAAAGCTTATTATTCTCCTTCTGTAACAACTCATTCAGCTTTGATAACAAGAGTTTCTTTTGCTCTATTTCAGCAGAGTTTAAACATGGAGTTTCTTTCTCCCTAATATTACTCTTCCCTTCTGAGTCACAGCAGCTGTTAGCAAACTTCCTATCTCTCATAAAAGCTTGCTTTGAGGCATTTTGGCTACGATAGCTTCTAGCACTTTTCTTTAGTTCTCTGACTATCTCGTCAGAGGGAGTTTGGCTAGGGAACACAGAAAAGCTATTTTCCCTACCTCGGTAGCTTAGCTGGCTAGCTGAGTTGCTTCCCCCACTGGTAACTGACTCTTCCAGCTTCCTTCCATGCAGGGACTTTGAAACACGCACTTGCCTTGACTCTGGGCTTCTCAGCTGTTCCAATCCTTCCTGCTCTGTGCCATGCAGCTTTCTCCCTTCATTCAACTGCCTCTCTCCTGGCAGTTTCCCATTTAGCTGTGTCTGCCTCTGATCTGTTCCTCTGAGATCCAACTGCTCGTCCGTCCTCTTTGTTCCCGTTGTTCTCCTTTCTAACTGCTCAAACACTGCAGTTTTAAACTGATCCTTCTTAGGGACCACACCCTTCTCCCAGCACACGTGGGAGCTGCTAGGACTCAACCTAGCTCTGACGTGCTGAAGTGGGCGGGGCTTGGTACTGACTGCATTCTGACTCAGAGGTTTTTGGTTGCTAGGGAAACCCTGTTTGCTACTATTTTTAAAGGGACAGGATTCACTTTCTTGCCACTCCATCTCCCCTGAACAGCCTTCGTCATCACACTATGCAGGAGTAACCTCCATGTACCGCTGAAAAAAAAAAATAATCCCATTGCCCACTATTTAATTCCCTTCATAAATAAACCAAATCCAGACCCACCATGAGTTTTTTCAAACTCATCCTATGCTGCTTTGCCTGCGAGGACGATTCCTTAGATGTATCCACCCGTGGGTCTAGGGTAACATTAAAGTCACCTCCTAGAATTATCTTGCCCTCCGCTAACCCAGTAAGCTTCCCATGAAGCTCCTTAAAAAAACTGGTTTTGCTTGGCGTTTGGAGCATACACATTAACCAAAGTATACAAATGTTGGTCCCATCGCAACTGAACAGCCACAAATCTTCCCAACTTATTCCAAAACACCTCCCCCACTTGCCTCTGAACCCGTGCAGATAACAGAATCCCCACTCCCGGGGGGGAGGAGTTGGTTTCCAAGATGGCTGCGGAGTGTTTTCTGACTTTCAATGCCTAAGCGGAAAGGAAAGTCGCGGGCTGTTTGTAAGTTTTGGTCAGTTATTCTTCTGTAGGTCCTGGGTTCATTTCACTTCACAGAGGCAGTAGGGTTTGCAACAAAACAAGCAAACAGGTATGGCTTGGAGAAAGGTTTTTTATGTAGAAATAGGCTTAATACATAGGTATTGAACAGAGGTATATAGTGATTGTTACAGAGCTGTTTCAGTGTGCATCAATGAATCTGTGTCTGCATGTGTGAAGTGTAATAGAGAGATAGGCCAGAACATGTGTTTCAGAGCCTCATGGCAAGGTGTAGAGAGAGAGAGCGGGGGAGGGGTGAAGGGAATTGATTATTATCAGAGCCTCCTGTCTTTCATTTCCAATGGATGGTGAGAGAGAGAGACAGGAAGTGTTTCTGTCTTTTATAGTGAACTGAATCCAGCACTTCCCCTTGAGGTCTGCTAGCCACTCCCTTTAAGGTCTGCTATTCTTGATTTAGCAAGGAGGGGCTTCAGGCCTTGGAGAATGAGATCACCAGGGGGTCAGAGTTAATCTCATCTTGTAAACTGTCCTATTACTTTTGGGGACTGAAGTCACCAGAGTCCACAGCTGCATGAAATGTATGCTGACACTGTTCCCTCCGAGCCCCAACCTCCTAATTCTGGTCCAATGGACCGTTTTGTTCATTTACCTGAGGAAAAGAAGCAGGGGATTCGAGCCGGCTTGGCTGCACCCTGTCAGGAGGCCCGGGCTTCTCCGTCGGATTTGGAGACATCTCTCTCCCCTGCACAGAGAACACCGCCGTTATGCCCAGGTGCTTCGGACCCTACTTCAGCTTCGACAGCCTCGGTGTCCTCCAAGGTGGGGGCCCCGAGTGCGGGGAGGGTGTCTGCTGATTGTGTGGTTCCTCTGACCCCCGGTAGTTCCGGGGAGGCACCAGGTGAGATTAGTTCGGCGGATATTCAGCCGATACTCTCTACGGAGGGGGAAGGATCCCCTTTGCTTGTTTCAACGCCTTCCTCATCTGAGATTTCTTTCTTGCTTCGACCCAAAGTTTTTACTTTGGAGTCTATTTGGGACGCTATTGCCTCTTCAACGTCAGCGATTATCTCACAGACCAAGCTTTTGGCCTCTCAAGTTCACGAGCATGATCTTGCTATCCAGAGGAATGCTGATAATATTGATATTGTAATGTCTTCGAATGAACAGTTGAAGAATCAGATTGATAATCTTGGATCTCAGCTGGATAATGCTTCTGCTATCTCTTCGGCTTTGATGAAAGAAAATGGGACACTTAAATATAAACTGGAAGTGTTGGAGAACGCTTCCAGGGCAGCAAATCTTCGTGTTTTGAATTTTCCTCGTTTATCCGGTGTCCCAGCTGTGGATATGTTCCGAAGATATATGCTGGAAATTTTCAAAAATCCCAGAAGGATTGATTCCTCCTTTGGCTAAAGTATACTATTTGCCTTCCGTTAAGAAGAATGCTGAGCATCCAGTGGTTGTATCACAAGTTAATTTTGATACTCTGGATATTTCTGATATGATTTCTGATGTTGGGGGGGAAACTTGTATCGCTTCTACCTTATTAGTACAATGTGCTTTAATCTCTGACAAGGATTGGCTTTTGAAATTGTTTTTCAAAAAGCGTTTAGATACTTTTCTGGGTTTAACTATTTCTATGTTTCCTGATTTAACCAAAGAAACTCAGAAGCGGAGAAAACAGTTTCTTTTGTATAAGGCAGGTGTGGCTCAGGTGGGAGGATTCTTTTTCCTCAGGTTTCCGTGTCGATGTCTGGCAATACTTCAGGATGTTAAATATGTTTTTTCTGACCCGAATGATTTGAATACCTTTATTAATGCCAGACTTTCATCTACTGTATCGGCTGTCTGTTGATGTTATCTGAATATTCTCTGTGAATTAGTATTTCCTGGGTCCCTCCGCAGGTTTTGGATTTCTTTAATTGATTGCTTGTATTGGCTTCCAAGTGCCTCTGTTGGAAGCCTTTTTTTTTTTCTTTCTTTCTCCCCCTTTACATGTGGACTACTTGGGGTAATGTTGAATTATTATCTTGTATTACTTTGATCTGCTTATGGATTTATCCTGACATGTACCCCAATTTCTTGCAGGAAATTGTTTCATTTCTTGTTGTTTTTGTGAAATTCTATAAATAAATAATAATAAAAAAAAAAAGAATCCCCACTCCCCCCCTCTTCTTCTCCACCTTATTAGAGGCAAAGAATTGCTGAGGGTACTGAGGATGTTGCATACGTCTCTCATCCCTGGATAAGAGATTGTTTTTATACAGAAAACACATGTCCCCCTGGAGTCTCTTACACTCTTTTATCAGTAACTGACGCTTTACATAGGAATTGAGGCCTCTAACATTCAAAGACATAATATTCATCTCCGGCATTTAATCAGCCGCCCTCTCCCCCCCTGCCTCGCACCTTCCTTTCCTCTTTATACCCCCACCATCCCCCTCCCTCTCCCCCCTGACCCCACCCCTGCCCCCTTATCCCCCCTCCCCTGCCCCCTCCCCTGTTCCCCCATACCCCCCGCCTCCACAAGGAGCTCTTCCATCCGATCTCCGCTGACCACCCCACCCCTACTACTCTCTTAAATTACAAATAGAGAATATAACCCCCCCTCCTGCATCCTTTAAAAGGACACACAGGTAGACAACCCTCCTCCCCACCCTTCCCCCCTCACCACCAAATTCTAATTAACAGCCAACCCCCTCATATCATACAACCAAGTATCCATCCCCTCGCCCTCCACCCACTCACAACCCTCAAACAATTCTGCACAGCAAATAAGTTCATCATTTCGGCAGTCTCTGGCGCCGCAAACTTCTCGCTCCTCCAGGCACTCGACTCCACTGATTCTGTAACTCATATCCCTTGCCTCTTTTTCCTGACAGTCCAACTTCTCAGATGCTAGAGCGGGAATGTCCGTCCAACCTGCCTGTTGCAGACCTGAAAGAGCTGCTTCCACCGAGTGGGCTACAGTTGTTTTGGTGTGGATTGTGAACTGCAGGCCCACTGGGAACAACCAGCGGTACCTCACGTTTTCATCTCTCTCTTGGTAACCGCTTGGTACTCCTTACGTTTTTTCATAGTGAGGCTGGAGATGTCAGCAAACACCTCTACTTCTGACCCTGCCACTTGATCTTGCCCAGCTTCACTGTTACCTCTGAGCTGTGCACGTGTGCGCACGCACACACCTCGCCGAGAGAGCGCACATACTTTACAACAGAGCGCACAAAAATTACGGCTCTGATTCTGATAGAAAACAACACAGACGTCTTAAAATTTAAATGTTATGATTGTAATTACTAGAAATTTCCCGCTTCATTTAGTAATCATCTATTTTCATTTAATTTGATTAAAATCAATGTGGTGTACATACTGTATTCTGAGGTGTAGTCAAATTTTAAAGTATATAACTCCGAGTGTTGTTATGTGGCGCACAAAAATTTAACCTTCCTTCAAAAGCCGATCACAGCTGATATTTTATGCGCACACAGCCTACAGAAAATTAGAGGGAACATTGCGCAGCTTCCTCGATGTCTTCATTACCAATTCTTTGGATCGGAATTCATGTAGGCAGCAATGACATCACGTGTTCTATTCTCTCTTCGGGGCCCCAGAGCTCTATGTGCTCTGTCGACTTTCAGACATATACAATCATATCTTTTTAAACAATTATATAAACAATTTCCAAAAACGTTTCCACATACTTTATTCATTAAATTACTTTGTTCAATAAATTTCTTGCACATACTACACATCAATCTAGAATGAAACCCTTTTAAAAACATGCTTAATTACAAACCAGACCAATATTTCCAAACACCATACCCATTCATTTTAACAAATCCACAACCAATTCACAATCACTCACTTACTATCAAACTTAGACAAAACTGCCCAATGAACAGTGCTACTCCACTTGCCCAATGCTAAGCAGCCTTATCTCCCCACCTAAGGAACTACCTATTCTCCGGGAACAAGCAAGAAGTCAGTCCTCAGATATGGGTGACGTCGGCGCCGACGGAGCCCTCATGCGGAGCAAATCCCCAGCTTTCAGAGAAAGCATTTGGGAGTTGCCATCACGCATGCACGGTCACCTTCCCGCACAAGGATGCCATCTTGCTCAATGTCCTTTTTTCTGTGGAGCTCTTCGGACGTAGTTTATTTTTTTTCCTCTTTTTCTAGACCGGTCGACACCAGTACCTCTTCCCGCCTTCGGCTCGGTACGTCTGTATCAAGTTCGTCTCTATTGTTCAGTTTTTGTGCTTCGTGACTGGTGTTCACGCCTTTTTTTTCTTTTTCACTGGCAGCCTGAGTCTTCGACCTTGCAGGGGCCCTTTTTCCCCTGATGGCTGCCAGCGGGTTTAAAAAATGCGATCGGTGTGTGAAACTGATGTCTCTTACCGATACGCATGACTGCTGTCTCCAGTGCCTCGGGCCTGACCATGACCCGTCGGTCTGTGGCCTGTGTAGGAAAATGTCCTCGAAGGCCCTGAAGAACCGCCAGAAGCAGCATGATAGGATTTTTTCCGTGTCCTTGCCTCCGAGAACCAGGATCTCGTCCAAAGCCTCCACGTCCCGGGGGAAGCTGTCCGAGCCCAAGCAGCATCGAGGTTCCTCGGAGCAGGGGTCTCCATCGAGGGAGCACAAGAGGAAGAAGAAATCCTTGAGGGCGGCGTCTCTGGATGGCTCCGAGCGACCCGGTTCCTCCCAGGGCCGGTCGCATAGCCTCGAGTGCCGGCCGGGATCATCAGAGTCTGAGCGCCCGATGAAGATGCCTCATCGTGATGTGGATCAGCCGAGGCAAGTGCCAACTGTCCTCATCGAGGACTTCCCTCTGGGGGAACCGGCGGAGCCGGTGGCTGCGGAGCCTTCCGGACTCGAGTCCACAATGGCGGCCTTGGAGCACAGTTTTACTGCCTTCATTGAACAGCAGCAGGCGCTAATGGCCAGCCCGTCCGGTTCCTCCACCCCGACCACCGGGCCCTCGACGTCGAAGTCAGCCCTGGAGGCCGAGCCGATTCTCGAGGCCCTTCGGGCTTGAGTCGATCCTCAGCTAAGGTCCCTCTCAGCCTCCCATTCGGGACCGATGTCATCGCCGCCGAGTCTGCCGGCGTCGGGGCGATCGGTGCCGGGGCCCTTAATGCCTGAGAAGCCCCCCGATTCATCCTCGGAGGTATCGGTGTGGGAAACTGATGAGGAGTCCCCGGATACCCGCCGGCACAGGGATGCACCATCTGACTCACCGGTATCTGAGCCTCGGAGGAGAATGTACCCCCCGGAGGACATGAGTTTCTTGGACTTCATGTGGGATATGTCCAAAGCGTTAGCGTTTCCCACGGAGTCCGAGGAGGATCCTCGAGCCGACGAGCTCGAGATCCTCCAGTATGAGGCCCACCCTCCGGAGGCCCTTACTGTACCCGTGCCTCCGATCCTCAAACGACTGATGCTCCACATGTGGGAGACACCGGCGTCGGTGCCGGTGGTCAGCAAGCGGCTCAACTCGATGTATCGAGTCCACCAGAGCTCTGGATTTCAGAAGTCGCAGCTGCCACACAACTCCATGGTTGTGAAATAGGCCATGTGCCAGCTGAAGAGCTAGAAGACGCATTCCTCTGTGCCTCCCAGCAGGGAGGCCTACAACATGGATGCCCTCGGCAGGAAGTATTTCCAGGGTTCAATGCTGACTTGTCGGATCCAGGCCTACCAGCTGTACATGGGCATGTACCTGAGGGACTTGGCGAAGGAACTCGCCGGGTCTCTCCGAGGAACCTTTGCAGTGCTTCAGGGGCCTGTCTAAAGCCGTCTGTGAGTGCTCGAAGTTTGTCTCGGATGACCTATGACGGGTTCGAGTTGGTGGCCCAGGTAGACGCGGCTGGCATCAGTGCACGCCGCCAGGCATGGCTGCAGTCGTCGGACCTCGAACAATGGGTTCAGGACAAGTTGGTCGATGTCCCATGCTGAGGGGAGAATCTCTTTGGCAAACCCATGACCGACAAGGCTGCAGAATTGGAGACCGAGTACATGACGAGGACACAGCTCTCCAAGAAGATCTCTGCCCCTTCTCGCAAGAAGGGCTCGGGTAAAAAGCCCTTTTACCCGAGGAAGGGTGCTGCTTACCGAAGCTACCCCCATTTTCAGGCCTCCCCGGCTCCCCAACAGGGGCAGCAGGCCCAGGGACAGGGGCATGGCCCGTGTAAGCAGAAAAGCCCCAAATCCCAGGCTCCGGCCCAGCCTGGCAGTGTCTTTTGACTCCTACAGCATGGCCACTCCTCCCACAGGAGAAAGGCAGATCACAGTGGGCCGGCTGGCTCAGTATGCCCATAGGTGGGCAGCCATTACCACCGATGCCTGGGTCTTACAGATAGTCCAAGAGGGCTATCTTCTTCACCTACCCCAGGTGCCTTCTCATTATTTTCCAGGAGAGCCCATCAGGTCTCCACTTCACCGGGACCTTCTTCTGAAGGAGTTAGCAGGTCTTCTCGAGGATGAAGCGGTAGAACCGGTGCCCCACCACTTGCAGGGAAGAGGCTTCTACTCCAGGTACTTTCTGGTGCCAAAAAGGACAGGAGGCCTCAGACCCATCCTCGACCTGTGCAACTTCAAAAAATTCCTGGTGAGGGAGAAGTTCAAGATGCTCTCCCTTGGAATATTGCTGCCTTACCTCCGCCAGGGAGACTGACTATGCTCCTTAGACCTGAAAGATGCGTATACACACATCCTGATACACCCAAGCCACAGGCAATATCTGCGCTTTGTGGTGGGGGGCAATCGTTACCAGTACAGGGTACTTCCCTTCGGCCTTGCCTCAGCCCCCAGGGTGTTCACAAAGTGCCTAGCGGTGGTTGCTGCATTTCTCAGGCTCCAAGGGGTCTTTGTATTTCCCTATCTCGACAACTGGCTCATCAGGGGTTCCTTGGCCACCGAAGTCCACCAGGCCACAACTTGCACCATCTAGGTGCTGCAACACCTAGGGTTCTTAGTCAACTACCCCAAGTCCAGCCTTACCCCAACTCAGTAGCTGGAGTTCATTGGGGCCAGTCTCGACACCCTTCAGGCAAAGGCCTATCTGCCTGCAGACAGGGCAAGCAGGCTTATGGCTCTGGCAAGGCAAGTTTGTCACAAGTCTGCAGTGTCAGCGAGGCTTTTTCTGCGCCTCCTTGAGCACATGGCTTCCACAGTCCATGTGACCCCAGATGCCTGCCTCCACATGCGGACTGCTCAGTGGTGCCTCAGGAACCAGTGGTCTCAGGCCTCAGGGCACCTTCGGGACAGGGTCAAAGTATCCAGATGTCTGGTAAAGTCCCTGACTTGGTGGCTCCAACTGCATCACTTGGAGGCGGGGATGCCTTTCCAGGTCCCTCTGCACACGAGGGTCCTGACCACAGATGCATCCCTGCTGGGCTGGGGGGCCCATTGTCAAGGTTTCACTACTCAAGGAGTGTGGTTCCTGAGCGAAAGGACCCAACAAATCAATTTCTTGGAACTCCATGCCATCCGTCTAGCTCTGGAGGTTTTCAGACAGCTCCTGGACCACGAATCTGTCCTGGTGCAGACAGACAGCCAGGTAGCCATGTTCTTTGTGAACAAGCAGGATGGCATGGGGTCCCGCACCCTATGTCGGGAAACACTATACCTCTGCTTCTTTGCAGTCCGGCATGGTATTCGTCTCCGAGCAGTCTGTCTGCCGGGCCAGGACAACTGGCTGGCAGCCAGGCTAAGCAGGATTCTCCAACCCCACGAATGGCAGTTGGACCGTGGGGTAGCTAATTGGCTCTTCCAGACTTGGAGGCGGCCGGTGATGGACCTGTTTGCGAGTCCGGACAATCATCAGTTGCCTCTTTTCTGCTCCAGGCGACCCCACCCGCAGTAGGCCCCCGATGGGTTTCTGATATCTTGGTCCGGGGATCTTCTATATGCGTTTCCCCCGACACCTCTGGTTGCCAAGACGCTCTTCAAGATTCTCCAGGACAGAGCCTCGGTCATTCTTATTGCCCCTCGGTGGCCCAGGCAGCCCTGGTTTCCGCTTCTTCTACAGCTAGCAGTGGAGGCCCCAATCCCCTTGGGGTCCTCCCCACGTCTCCTGTCTCAGGAGATGGGTTCTCTCCTGCACCCCAATCTCAACTCCCTTAATTTGATGGTGTGGCGGCTGAAAGGGTAATTCTCGCTCCGCTCCTCCTCCCCAAAAATATTGAGGAGGTCTTGCTGACCTCGTGGAGGCTGTTGACCAGACGAGCATACGCCTTTAAGTGGCGCAGGTTTGCGGCATGGTGCAAGGAGCGGGAGGTCAATCCTTTCTCTTGCCCGGTGGGGGTGGTTCTACAATACCTTCTCCACCTCTCCGATTTGAGCCTCAAGTCCAACTCTGTGAGGGTGCGCCTCAGTGCCCTTGCGGCGCATCACTTTTCAGTGGATGGGAAGTCTCTCTCCCCCCGCCCACCCATTGGTCTCTGAGTTCCTGAGAGGCTTACTTCTCTTGAAACCCCCGGTGCATCCTCTGGCGACCGAGTGGGATTTCAATGTGGTGTTAGGGCAACTTACTAAGCCACCCTTTGAACCAATGTCTACTTGCCATCTACGCTATTTTTCTTGGAAGGTGGTTTTCCTGGTGGCACTCACATCCGTTCGGTGGGTGAGTGAGCTCCATGCCCTAGTGTCGAATTGACCCTACACCTGGTTCTGTAGGAACCGGGTGGTGCTTCGCACGCAGCCCAAGTTCCTTCTGAAAGTGGTCTCCTTTTTCCACCTCAACCGGGAGGTGGTTCTGCCTGTCGTCTTTCCCAGGCCGCATGCCAGTCGGACAGAGTCGGTCCTGCACACCCTGGACTGTAAGAGGCCATTGGCCTTCTATATCCAGTGTATGCAAGCGCATTGGAAGACTTCTCAGCTTTTCATTTCTTACGATCCCAGTAAGCTGGGGGTGGCAGTATCTAAGCGTACGCTGTCCATCTGGGTGGCAGACTGTATTGCCTGGGCATATAGGGCAGCCGAGCTTCCAATGGAGGGTCGGGTTACGGCCCATAGGGTCAGGGTCAGGGTCATGGCAGCATCAGTGTCTCATTTGCGCTCTGTTCCTTTGGCAGACATCTTTTGGGCTGCCACCTGGTCTTCGAGTCAGACTTTTGCAACCCATTACTGCCTGGACAGAGTCCCAGCGGGACAGTGCCTTCGGCCAGGCTGTACTCCGCAAACGTTTTGAGGTCTAGGCAACTCTTGCCCTCTGACCCCTCTGTGTTAAGGCTACCGGAATGCTATTCCATTAGTTCATATTGCTCATGCAGCTCTTGTAGAGGGATCCTTTTTTAGCTATGGGTTCTCGGTAGCCTATTGCTGGGGAGTCCCATATGTGAGGACTGACTTCTTGCTTGTTCCCACAGAAAGCATAGTTACTCACCTGTAACAAGTGTTCTCCAGGGACAGCAGGAATCACTCCTTACTACTCTCCCTTCTCCCCTTGGAGTTGCAGTCCTGTTATTATTTTATCCTTTTTGCTGTCTTTTTAGCTATGTCATTTGACTGAGCAAGATGGAACCCTTGGGTGGGAAGGGGACCACGCATGTGTGATGGCAACTCCCAAAGGCTTTCTCTGAATGCTGGGGATTTGCTCCGCACGAGGGCTCCATCGGCGCTGACGTCACCCATATGTGAGGACTGATTCCTGCTGTCCCCGGAGAACACCTGTCGCAGGTGAGTAACTACGCTAACTGTCGCATTGAAACAGAGGATACATCAGAAGAATAGTCCTTTTAAATATCATGCATGTGACTTTCCAGAGACAGTCGATAAAACCTCTAGATGAGATCACGTGAGCACATGAGCAAGTGAGGACGTGTCCTCAGTGCGCTCCCGGGCCGTTGCCTTATACCGGCAAGAAAACTGCATAATTTTTGGTGAGGGTGTGGGGGAAGAGAAGGCTGAACGCGGCCGATACCCTTGAGAACCTGGGAATTGCAGGAGTGGCGACGAGGGCATGCGGGCTGCGACAAAGAAAGAAAAGCCGCATGGGCCTCGTGAGTCTAAGATGGCGTCCAATTTGCGGCCTGGAAAGAGTCCGGATTCCCCGGGTTCTGGCAACGGAGAGTCCGGGGCGGAAGAACTGGCGCATGAGGTGGCTAAACTTTTGGAGCCTAAATTTGACTCTGTGTTGCAAAAGTTGGAAGAAATGGCGGAGACATATGCCGAAGTCACCCGGAGAGTGGAGGAAGTGGAACAGCGCATCACAGTGTTGGAGGAAAGCGAGGTGAAGCGGGAAACTGCTGTTAAACAACACCAGAAGGAGATTGAAGCGCTGCTTCTTAAAGTGGATGATTTAGAGAACAGATCGCGCCGGAATAATTTGCGATTGGTGGGAGTGCCCGAGTCCTGGTCTGATCAGCAGCTTGCTGGCCTGTTTGAGTCATGGCTACCAAAGGAACTGGGCCTGGAGGAATTGCAAGGCCATATCGTAGTGGAGAGGGCGCATCGTCTGGGCCCGAAGAGGGGTCCCACTGAGCGGCCGAGGCCGGTATTGGCTAGATTGCTAAACTTCCAGCATAAAACTTCGCTGCTTCAGGCATATCGCAAACGGCGATCTTTGCAGCTGGATAATCATTCAGTTCTTATGTTTCAAGACTACTCTGCCGCTTTGGCGGCCAAGCGAAAGGCGTTCGCTCCTCTCTGCGGTGAGTTGGCGGGAGCAGGAGTTCGATTCGCGCTCACTTACCCAGCTGTGCTCCGAGTTTTCCACGAAGGGAAGATGCACACATTTGAGCACTCCCGGGCTGCAAAAACTTTTGTAGGTACCCTGCTCGCAGACAAGAAAGCGCATAAAGGAAACTCTGGCTCCTGATACGGGACTATCGGCCCAGTACGAACTGAAACTTGTGGGCAATGCCAATAGCACCCAGGCTGATCAACAGTGTCTGGTGGGGCTGGGGCAATATTGCTCAATGCTCAAGAGGCTGAACTGGTAACTGTTGTGTGGTTCATTGTTCAAGAGGATAATTTTCCTGGTTTCATGGAGTTATGGTTTAATGGTTTTATGGTTAATGGTTCACCTCTAGTTGGCCCTATTTGTCGGACCTTCCCCCACCCGCACCCTACTTTTATGGCAGTGTTGTGGGGGATGGCCCGGACGTGTGGACTGTGATCTTTCCCATTGGGGGTATATGATAGAGGCTCTTAAGTCGAGAGGGGGAAGGGTAGGGGGATTTCTGTTGGGGGGGACGGAAGAGGGGTGTAGAGGGGAAGCGGGGAAGAAAGGGGGGTGGGGTGGGGGTGGGGGAAGGGGGACGGGGGGAGTGGTGGGGGGGGTGGGGGAGGGATTGGGTCGGGTTAGAGGATGGGGACAGCACTATCTTGTGAAATTTTGTTGGCGGGAGGAGCGCCTACACAGCATGGAAGTTCTGGAACAATGGGCGAGATGGGGTAGGATCCCAGAGATGAAGCTGGGCGTCTCTGGGTGGATATTTTGCTATATTATCTGTTGGTCTTCTCTGGGCCGGAGATATGCCTGAGGTTAAGATAATTTCTTGGAATGTGGGGGGCATAGGCTCTCTGATTAAACGTACTAAGATATTGCAGGGGTTGAAAAGAAAGGGAGCACACATTGCCCTGTTACAAGAGACCCATTTGAGCGCCATAGAGCATCGGAAATTGAAACGGGACTGGGTAGAGGTGTCTTATGGAGCTGAATCGGGTACGAAGAAAGCGGGGGTGGTGGTGTTAGTGAGACGGGGGGTTCCCTTTAAAATGCATACAGTACAAACAGACCCAAATGGAAGATACATTTTGCTGCAGGGTAAATTATATACCGAACCAATCTTACCGAACCAATCTGGTTACTGAATGTTTATGCACCAAATGTTTATGATCATGCTTTCTTTACTAAGCTGTTGGGGTTGCTGAAACATGCCGGGAGGGCTAAGATCATTGTGGCAGGGGATTTTAATTGTCCGCATGACCCATGTTTGGATAAATCCCATCACAGGGGGGAGGGAGCCTGGACTCATAGGGGAGTAGGCTACCTACGTAGGCAGGGGGATCTAGTGGATGTATGGTGAGTTCTGCACCCTGGGATGCGGGAATATACACATCAATCGAGAGCGCATCTTACCTGGTCCCGCATAGACTATAATCTCCAGGAACAAGCAGGAATGAGTCTTCACATATGGGGGTTCGTCAGCGCTGACAGAGCCCGCACGGGAATGCTCCCCAGCATCCAATCAGAAGGCTTTTGGGAGCATCCCTCGCGCCTGCGCGGTAGCTTCCCGCCCTTCCCACTGCCTCTCCCCAGTTTTCGTTTTTCCGTGGAGCCGACAGAACGTACCTCCTCTCACCGCAGAAACTTTTTTTTCTTTTCTTCTTTTCTTGTTTCCTGTGGTCGTGGTTTTTTCCCCGCTGGCACCGCTGGTGCCCCTTTTTTCCTTATTTTTTGTTTTCCTTTATTTCCTTCGAGGAGCATCCTCCTCGTGTTATTCTGAGGCCTACCGGGCTTTCCAGCATGGAGCCGCCTTCCCATAAGAAGTGCCCCCACTGTGGAGACGTTGTCTTCTGCTCCGACTCCAACGCCTGGTGTCTCTCCTGTTGGGGCCCTGACCCCTTCTCCCCCGGTTCCCCGGGCTTCAGCGTCGGGAGAAGACCCTCCCTGTTTCGAGTGTCCCTCGATGACGTCTTTCCCTCTGAGGTGCGGTCATCAGCTTTCTCTCCTCGCCAGGATCAGGTAACCCAACAACAGTCTGTTAAGACTACCCGAGCCTTGAGGGGTGAGTCTCATGCACCGCATGACGACGGCTCCGGCCTTCCCCTCCAGTCCCTTACACCCCGGAGGGAGTCTTCTGGCTCCAGAGCCTCCACGGGGTTTCGGGTTGTTCCTGAGGTTCGCTCCTCACAGAACATGCCCGAGGGTGGCACCCGCTTCGAGCGGTGCAGATGCATCGGCGCCGGCGTCGAGTGTTCCACTCTTCGCCAGGGACTGTCGACTGGTGTCCTCGGTGCCTTCGGGGCCGATCGACTCGACACAGTCTGGCTCTACGGCATCCCGGCCCTGCGCGGGGGCGGTACCCGCTTTCGGCGGTGCCGATTTCCCAGCATCGGCGTCGGTGTCGAGTGTTCCACTCGTCACCGGGGATCGTCGGACCAACCTGACCCGGTATGGCGTGCCCACACCCCAGCCATGCGCGGAGGTTGTGACCGCTTCGAGCGGGACCAAGTCCTCGGCGTCGGAGTCGGTGGCCCCACTCCCTGCCGGGGATCGGCCCCGGGAGCCCTCGGCTCCGCCAGGGCCGAGCGACTCGTCCCCGGCTTCCGCGGGGGCGGTACTGGCCTTGAGCGGCTCCGCCCCTCCCGCGGCGGTCTCGGGACCAAGAGCCCCGTTCTTTGCCAGGGGTCGCCTCTGGGCTCCACCTGCAGAGCCGATCGATCTATCCCGATCGGGCGGGTCGGCACCCCCACCTTGCGCGGGGCCGGGGCCTCCCCTGGACGCCACCGACCTCCCGGCATCTACGCGGGCGTCGAGTGCTCCACTCGTCACTGGAGTCTGCCCGCGGGACCCGGGTCCTTCGGTCGAGTCGACCCAAAGAAGCGCCGCGGAGCCGGGGCTGGGCGTCTCGCTCCCCACCGGGGCTCGTCGGCGGGTTACCTGGGTACCCTCGAGGCCGCATAGTACGCCCCGTAAGGGTTTCCCGCTCAATAAAACAGGCGCGGGCAGAACCCCGGCGCCTAGGAGGGCCTCTCTCCCGGCGTCGGAGCCGACTTCGGGTGTTTCCCTCTTCGCTGAGTTTCGGCCTGGGAAGCCCTCGTTGCCCTCGGCACCGATCGTCGCGACCCCCGACTCCATTCGCGGGAATGGCAGCACCGGTGTGGCCGCCGACACCGGGGCCCCCTAAGGAGGCGTCGCTCGGTTCGATGCCCAGCCTCGAATCGATCTCCAGTCTGGAAAGCGTGGCTCCGGCGCATTTCGGATCCGACCCCGGTCTCTTCCGACGGCGCAGTGCTGCGCTCGCCTGCTCTCCGTCGGCCTCGGCACCACTCCAGCCGCCCTTGCGGATTGCCCCGGGGGCGACCCCGCCCCCGGAATCGGGGCCGAGGCCGAGTTCCGCGGGCCCGCCGGAGACGTTGCTCCCTTCGATGCCCCGCTTGGAGTCAATCCCGGGCTCTGACGATGCAGTACCGACTGCCTCGAATTGGGACTGTCAGTACCCTCCTCTGTTTAGAGCGATTCCTCCTGTGCACCAGCACGGTGGGTCCCCTGGTGTTCAAGCGGGCCCCTCCACCTCGGCCTCCCCCGGGATAGCCCCTCTGGGAGAGCCATCTTTTCAGGACTTCCTCCTTGACATGGCGGACTTGCTCGCCCTTCCTATCCCGGGCCCTTCGCTAAGTCCGGGTACTGCGGAACAGGCAGCCGTAATGCTTCCTTTACCTCCCTCCCTGCGGGATCTCCTGCTCGGGATTTGGCGCTCGCCCTTACAGGTACCGGCGCCGCCTGCAGCCATACATGCCCGGTATCGGGTGCCCCCCTCTCCGGGTTTCCAGATGCACCAGCTTCCCCATCATTCCATTGTGGTGGAATCGGCCCTGAGGAAGGTCGGAAGCAAGAAGAAGCACTCTTCCTGCCCCCCGAATCGTGCGTCTAAAACTCTGGACAACTTTGGGCGGCGAACCTTCCAAGCGTCCATGTTGGCTTCCAGGATTCTTTCATATATTTTCTATATATAACCGAGAGGTTATCTCTTTTGTCTCCCTTTGTGTCGGCCCCTCGGGCCCGGACTATTCCTTCTTTACCATTGCAGGAATATCTCTTGGTTTCTTTCTCGGGCTGCCGTGGACTCTTTCGAGTCAGTTAGCAGGTCCTCTGCGGTAGCCATAGGGGTGCGTCGCACAGCCTGGTTGCAGGCTTCCGACTTGTTCAGCTGGGCACAACATAACCTGGGTACTTCCCCGTGCACCGGGGAGAACCTCTTCAATGGCGAGGCTTTGCGTCAGGTTGCTCAGTGCTCCGCCGACCTGTTTGGCACTGGCCGCCCGCGGCCCTCCCCCTCTCCCGGGGGTAGGAAATGTCCTTCCCGACCCTCCTGTCTGAAGAGGAGGAGGTTTCATCCCTCTGCCCGCCTGCCGGGTGCACCCATGCCAGGGACGTCTCACACCGGTCGGCAGTGCCAGGGCTTGCGCCAGGCTGCCCATGCCAGGCAGCCTTAGGCTACGGTATGCGGCAGTTTGCGCTTAACTCCTCTTACATGAAGTTACTGTCCAGTTCTACACTGGGGTTCTTTCAGTGTGACAAGCGGTTCGGCTGCTTGATTGGAGGTATGGAGCCCCCTCCCCCGGGGGGGGGGAACCTTCCCACGCTAGGTTAGCCTGGCTCCTCAGGGCCATGCTAATCTTCTTCGGACTTACCCTCGGGTACATCCCTCGGATTTCCCTCGGCCTGGTTCCCCCGGATTGAGGGGATCGCGCACCGAATCTCCTTCTCCCAGTGTAAGCCTTGGCCGCTACTCTCCGAGCGTGGCCGAACCATTCCTCAACAGGGCCGGACCCCCCCCCCCCCCGGTCTGTGTCTCCGCTCTCGCAGAGAAATCCCTGGGTCCGTCAGGTTACGGTGGACAGGGGTCCCTCTGACCCATGCCGATCCCCGCTCCGCTCCCTGCACGCTTCGGAGCGGCGGAGGGCATTGGCCCTAACCCCGAGGGTTTTTTTTATATAGGCCGGAGATGGCCCCACGGTCACGCCGTGGCTATAGGGTTTTCTATCCTCCTGCCTTCCCTGTGGCACGGAGGACACGTTTTGGGTGACTGCCAGGTGGACGCCTCAGGGGTCTACGTACTCCTGATGTGCTCCTCCCCAACTGATCGGGCGGTCACACAACCATACTGCTACTCTCGCCGGTCTGCCCTGCTCCACGCACATAGGCCCATCACTTTGGATGGCCCTTCCTCCCGCCACCTTCCAGGTAGGCGCCCTCCTGTGGATCAAGGGCCGGTCCGAGTTGGCAGTATCGTTCTCACGTGTCCATACTGGTTGAGTAACCTGGGTGGGCGCTCACGGGCCCACCTATAGCCCGATATACATCTATACCTATTATTGGATATATATCGGTGCAGGTGGGCGCTTTTTGGGAAATGTTATAGCGCTCTGTGCTTTACCGACTATCCCCCAATTGTCGGTACTGACGTTTTGTTATTTCTTGCGGGGTCCGGACGGCCCGCTTGCCTGCGTTCTGCGGCTCGGGTGCTCGGACCGGTTATGCTTAAACTTGCTGTGATGTCAACAGCCCCTTGGTTTACGCCTCCTTGTCTGGAGGTTTTCGAACCCATTGTCTTCCTATCCCTTGCCGGCTCGGGTAGACAGTGTACCCCTCGGTATCCCGGGGTACACTTCTGTTCTTCTCCGGGCTGGGTTCTCCCAGATCGGTCAGTCTTCTGATTAGTCCTCCGGATTGGGGACCCTGCTCCTACTGGAGTTCTCAGCTTCTTAGAGCTCCTCGTGAAGACCTGCCGTCTTTCCGGTGCCGGTTGACACCTGCGTCTCCAACCCGCCCGGACTGGGAACTTCGTCCTCTCTGCGGTGAAGTTCCCTTGAAGACTTCGCTACTGCATCTACAGTCCCCGTCGCAGCTCTGCCTTCTACAATCCAGTAGGTAAGCTCTAGATTGTGCTAGATCATTAACGGTTTAATGATAATTGACATGGTTTGAAGACTCCCCTGTAGTCTTCGGTTGCTGTGCCTTGGCAACTCTTCTCAACTCCTACCCTCCATCTCTCTGGGGATGCCGGGGATCCAGGTTGGGCGATGCCGCTCTGTCCAGGGGCGCACATTCTGGGATCTCCTCTGGCACCCTCAGCTAGGGAGTCCCCCATATGTGAAGACTCATTCCTACTTGTTCCTGGAGATAGCACAGTTACTTACCTGTAACAGGTGATCTCCGGAACAGCAGGAATTAGTCTTCACAACCCACCCACTTCCCCTAGGAGTTGTAACTCTCTCTCTCTCTCTCTTCCTTCCTCTCCTCTCCTCTCCTTCTGTCTCAGCTATTAAACGCAACTGGGGAGAGGCAGTGGGAAGGGCGGGAAGCTACCGCGCAGGCGCGAGGGATGCTCCCAAAAGCCTTCTGATTGGATGCTGGGGAGCATTCCCGTGCGGGCTCCGTCGGCGCCGACGAACCCCCATATGTGAAGACTAATTCCTGCTGTTCCGGAGATCACCTGTTACAGGTAAGTAACTGTGCTTTCTTGTCAGCAAAGGGGGGCTCCCGCGGGTGTTGCAGGCGGAAATAGAACCCATAACGGTCTCGGATCATGGGATGGTCTGGATTACTTGGGAGTGCAAGGGGCCGACGAGAGTGGGGTGGAAATTTCCAGTATACCTATGGGAAGATGAGGCTTTTCTCAGCTATCTTGCAAAACAGTGGGAGGAGTATGTTTCATTCAACGATACCCCGCACTGTCCCCGTTGTTATTTTGGGAGGCTAGTAAGGCAGTGATGCGGGGAGCGATTATTTCGTACACAAATCTACGTCGTAGGCACTTGGACCGTAGTATTTTGGTGTTGGAGCGCAGTCTCCGAGCGGTGCAGCGCAAGTTGTGTAGGAGCAGGGATGGCGCTCTTCAAAGGGATTATGCATGCTCGCAGGCGGCACTGAATGAATGACTCCAGAAGAGAGCTGCGCTCTCGATGCAGTATTATAAGCATCGACTTCATCTCTTTGGCAATAGGTCTGGAAAGTTATTAGCAAAACTTGTTCGAGACCCCAGGGGCACTCAGTTCATCCCTGTGCTCCGAGACGAGGCAGGCACAATACATCATAAGCCTGAGTTAATTGCACAGATTTTCCGAGCTTTTTACATGCAGTTGTACAGTGAGGAGGAGAGGGACTATGCACAGGGGGTAGCTTTCCTGCGGAAATTATCTTTACCGAGGGTCTCGGATGACGACTTGGCAAGGGTCAATGCGCCGCTGTTGGTGTCGGAGCTTCTTGCCTGTATCAAACGGGGAAAATCTCATAAGGCTCCCGGTCCAGACGGCTTTAGTATGGAATATTATAAAATACTAGCTCCACGCTTGGCCCCCTCCATGGTGGTGATGTTTGAAGCGGCACGTGCAGAGGGAATTTTTCCTCGAGATATGCGTTGTGCGGACAATACAGTGATTCCAAAACCCGGGAAGGACTTGATGGATCCAGCCTCTTACAGACCGATTTCTCTCATTAATTGTGACTTGAAGCTATTGGCCTCCGTCCTGGCAGCCCGGCTTGCTCCTTTATTACCATCTCTTATTAATACCCGTCAGGTTGGTTTTGTGCAAGGGCGGGAGGCGTCCTGGAATATTGCTAAACTGCTTTTGGGCATGGACCACTGTCTACAGAAAGATGAGGCGCTACTTCTTGTCAGTCTGGATGCTGAGAAAGCATTTGATCGGGTGGCATGGGTTTATATGTGGGATGTTCTGTCTGCCTTTGGATTACATGGGAGTTTTGTGCAGTGGCTTCAAGCGCTGTATGCTCAACCCATGGCTCGAGTAGGTTCCAATGGGGTTTTCTCGGACCCTTTTGTGTTGAAGCGGGGCACTAGACAGGGTTGCCCTTTATCTCCACTGCTTTTTGTGCTCGCCTTGGAACCGATCAAATATTTGGGGATACAGTTGCCTGCTCGGCCTGCAGATCTTTACCGAGCTAATGTACCTGGTTTGATATCCAGAGGTATTAAACCTTTGACGGGCTGGTGCGGTCTGCCATTGTCCCTGAGGGGGAGGATTGCGTTGTTCATCATGGTGGGGTTTCCTAGGTGGTTATACGTGTTACGTATGTTACCACTATGGATTCTGGATAAAGATTGGAAGCGTTTTGAACACTGTTTACGTGAGTTTCTATGGGGGGGCCGTAGAACGCGGATACCCCTGAGGGCCTTAATGAGTAGGAGGGGGGTTTGGAGATGCCCTCGTTGCGCAATTACAATCTGCGCTATTTAGCTCGACATGTTAGGGCGATGGTGGAGGGGCCGGAGGGGTGTGCCCCGGTTCGGCAGTTGGCGGAAGCGATAGCTCCATATCATTGTTTATATATTCTGCATGTAGATCAGCTACCCCCGGCGATTAGGGCCGGTGTGGGTGGGTGCTATATGGGGGCCTTGCGCGCCGCTTGGAAAGTACTCTGCCAGAGATTTGGTTGGGACTGGCGTACATCACCTCTGTTGCCTTTGGTGGGTAATCCTGATTTTGGTCCTGGGTTTACACAGCATAGTGTGTTCTACGATTGGGCTGAGAAGGGGTTGGTCTGTCTAGGAGATTTATATTCGCGTGAAGATGGAGTTTTGGATAGTTTTCAGCAGGTGCAATGTCGGTACCATATTCATCAACATGAATTTTATGGATACTTACAAGCGAGACACTATTTAGCATCGGTTACTGCGCGAGAGGAAGCTTGGTTCGCCTCCGGGTCTCCACGTGCAATCTTGGAGAAGTTAGAGGAGCGTCTTCCGGAGGAGGAGGTTTCTCGGCGGGTGCTTCGGCCGCCGAGAGGTACTGTGTTCCTTACTGAGCTTGCATATCGGTGGCGGAGAGATGGGGTGGAAGAAATGACGGCGGAAATGCTTCAGGTGGCCTTTGAGGGGATATCGAAGGGACCGGTGTGGGTGTATCTGCAAGAAATGCAATATAAATTCTTGTGGCGAGCATACACTAGTGATAAATGGGCCTCTCAGGTTGGTCTACAAATATCTGCCACGTGTGCGTGGTGTGGTCGGGAAGTAGGAACCCTTACACACAAATTTTGGGGATGCCCGAGGGTGCGCGATTTGTGGATGCATGTATGTGCTAAGTTGCGGGGGTGGACCGGGTCGGGATGCGCCCTGCAGAGAGAGGTATGTTTATTTCATAACTGGGAGTTAAGCTTTGAGTATTTCACTTATTGGCGCAGAGCGCTACTTGAACGTGGATTCCTGTTGGTCAAGCGGGCCCTGCTGAGTCACTGGGTATCTCCCTCATCCCCAAGTCTGGCGCTGTGGGTAAATTCTATGAGTGATCTGATGTATATGGAAAAGATGACTGCGCAACAAAAGGGGGGTAAGAGTTGGGAGGGGTTTTTGGAGCTATGGTCCCCCATGATCTATCATTTGTCACCTAGGGAGCGGAGCGATGTGTTAAATGTTTAGGGTTAAATGTTTAGTGGGAGTGTTCCTTGACTCTCTGGGGAGGTGTATGCCACAATGATATAGCCTGCTGCCCACTGTCGCCTCTGAAGCTGGTTCTGAGGCTACAGTTTGCTTGATGGATGTGGATCCTGACCCTTTTGCTATATGGTTACCTTTAGTCCTGCCTTTTGTGGGGGTCTCACCGGTATAGTTTGCCTTAGGGTACTTGCTGTTCCTCTTACTGAGTCTGTTGATTGTGTGTACTTAATTCATGCTGTGCTGGGGTGAGGGGGGTGGGTTAGGTTAAACAAAGTTGGAGAGGGCTTGTTTTTAGTGACTGTGTTCCCTCGAGGCTCGCTTTTGCCTCTGGGTCTTTTCAATGGCTGGACCCCATTACTCATGTTTTAGATTCCTTCTATGTGGGGGATGTATTCTCTCTTCTTCTTTTATCTATTGATGATGTGGGGGTGATTGGACTTTGTGTAGTGTATGTTAATTGGTATTGACCATCCTTTCATTGATTTTGCTCTATGGGGGGGGGACCGGTGTTTGTTTGTGTTTTTGGCCCTCTTATTGTTGTACTGTTGTACTGCTTGCTTCTGTGAAAATATTAATTAAAATGATTTGAAATAAAACCTCTAGACCTCAGCCCATCTTCAGTCTTCAAAATACTCCAAAGCAGTCTGTCCTGATATATCAGTATGTCTGTGTCCAATTATCCAAATGTCGCCATACCAAAGGACATCTTGTCTTCTGTCCAACGACGACAATGACTACAGTAGGTAAAACAAACCTTAGTGTAAGACCTGACAAGACCACACAATGTCCCGTGTCCCCGCAATTATAACTGTAATGATGTTTCCATTCCTCAACACACTCCATGTTACTGCAGTCAGTACTGCATTCTTAGCTATGATGACACTTGTATTCCAATTGCAGAATGTGGCTTTTTACCTCTTATGGTAGAGCTCTGGGAGTGACGTTCATAGACCATCTCTAAAGTATAAGTGTAATGTTATAACAGGTCGCCTGTGTAGGCAGGCCAAGTCGATGCCCATTTTGGAGTTATTTCAGAATAATAATAGACGCCTATGTGCCTTTAACATAAAACATGCAAGTGTAAGTGGCAGAAATCATGCCTTGGATGCTCGTGTGGACCTTTACAACTGCTCAAGAGTAGGTGTAAATATTCATGCAAGGACACATATAAATTAAGGTATTTTAATCAACCCGTGTATTTGTGAAATCCACAGGCAGGCTACATCTATTAGCCAAAGTATGCACTTCATGTCAAGGCACGCACTTTTACACCAGTCAGAACTTTATACCAGGCCATTTACCTGTGCATATGGCCACATAGGTGCATTGGCCAGACCACACATCCATTTAAGGTTCAGATGATAGAGCATTTATCGGCCATTCACCGTGGGATGGTATTGTTCACCACATGCACTACTAGTGGAGTTGTTTATGTGGTTATATGCCCATGCTCCCTGTTATTCATTGGCCAGCCCATACATCCATTCAAGGTTCGGATGATAGAGCATTTATCGTCCATTCACTCTGGGGTGGTGTCTTCCCCATTGATACCTCATTGGCAGCATTTGGGTCATACATTACAGGATTGTCAATTTGTTCCATTTTGGAAAGAGTATTTGGTGAAGGGAGGAAGGGATTTTCAGTGACCGTTATGCCGACGTGATCAGCAGTACATTTTAAGATGGAACACGATTGAATCAACAGGGTTAAATACCCAAATTGAATGGTGCTGGTTTTACTGATTTGATTGGATGGTAGGAATAAAAATGAGCTTGTTGGGTGCATGCATTGGTGTCTTTTAGCAATCCTGGTGTGCCTGATCCTGGGCAGGAGTTGCAGAAGGTAGGTGAAGTGAAGTTTAATATGGGTAGTTTATTATGCTATGTACTGCTTACTTACAGCCATAATCTGTGTGTAGAGTTCCTTGAAGAAACCGGTGTGGCGAAACTGTGGTCCATAGTTGGAATATAAGTGTCGTCATAGCTGCAAGTGCAGTAACGATTGCAGTAACACGGACTGTGTTGAGGAATGGAAACATCATTACAGTTATGATTGTGGCGACATGACATTGTGTACATCTATCAGGTCTTGCAATGCTAAACCTCCCACTAAGGTGTGTTTTACCTACTGTCGTCGTCGGACAGAGGACGTGGTGTCCTTTGTAGAGACATTTAAATAATTGGACACATTGATACACTGATACATCAGGACAGAGTGCTTTGGAGTGTTTTGAAGATCGAAGAGTAGTTGATGTCGCGAGGCTTCATTGGCTGTCTCTGGAAAGTCACATGCACGATGTTTAAAAGGACTATTCTTCTGATGTATCCTCTGTTTCAATGCGACAGCGTAGTTCCTTAGGTGGTGAGATAAGGCTGCTTAATGTTGGGCAAATGGTGTAGCACTGTTCATTGGGCAGTTTGAATAAATTTGATAGTGAGTGAGTCGTGAATTTGTGTGAGAGTGAGTGGGTATGGTGTTTGGAAACATTGGTCTGATTTGTAATTAAATATGTTTTTAAAAGAGTTTCATTCTAGATTGATGTGTATAGTATGTGCAAGAAATTTATTGAAAAATGTATATGGAAAAAGTTTTTGGAAAATTGTATAATTGTTTAAAAAGATGTGATTGAATTAAGAGCAATATTAAACTAAAATAGAAAATCTGAAATTATATGTAATATTTAAACAGTTTTATAACTATCTGAGAAGATACCATCAAAATTGGGTAGGGCTTTAGAGAAACTAAGAGGCCTGTGTAGGCTTTGTTACATTGCTGATGTATTTATTGTTCATATATTTGTAACTATTGGTGGTGATTTATAATAGTATTTAAATATCCGCCAGATATTCATCAGTGTCTGCCGCTAAATATCCGGTTGGAGCAAATAGTGGTGATTTTCAGCTGCTATCCAGGATAGCAATTTAGGCCTGCTTGTTAGGAAGCCTAAGCTTTTCAAATAAGTGCCAGCTGAAAGTCACCACTGTCTTGGTATGGTAGGCACTTACGTGGATAGGAGTTGGGTTTCCCTAGCTCCACCTGCAAGGAGGTCTGTCCAGATAGTGACACTGAATATCTCTCTCAGCTCCCTTACCCTAATGCCAAGCCCCCCCCCCCCCCCCCCCAGGGCTGTCTGGATAAGTCCTTTGAATATTAGCCTCAGTAGAATCCTGAAAAAAACAAACAGTTGTCAGTCCTAACTTCCGAATACAGAGCATATCTGAGAGAGCCCCCTAAACTTTGGACCCTAACTGTGTTCCGTGTTCCTAGCTTGTCAGTTCCTTATTTTGCCCATGGCAACAGAATTAGTTGGACAGATACCAACCTGTAAGAAAGCAGGAAAATTCAGTCAGTAGCTTTCACAGTAGAAATAACAGCAAAGAAAATTAAATATATCAGGCCAATGCAGAAAGCCGGCGCTGAAGTCCGTGCTATCAACTCTGTATACCTCCTTTGCAGTGCACTGATAGCACGCGACTTCAACGCCAGCATGCAGAAAGGGATTCATATGCAAATGAGCCACACGTTAAACTGTAGCGCAAATGGCAGTGTTAAACTGGGAGAGCAAGCCAAACACATGCACACACAAGTCAGCGCAAGTTTGGCATACTCTCCCAGAGAAACAGGGTCACTGCTTGACTAATTTGCATATGCACCCCCGATGCCATCAGAGGCTTTCCCTCAGATGATCTTCCCCTCAGATGATCCAGGCATCAGGGAAAGCCCCCAATGCCATCAAAATACTGTCGGGGGGCCAGTGCACCTGACAGAAAGCAAATTCCTTGTGGCCCTGATTCCATCCCTCCCACCCGCCCAACCTAAAATAACTCTGGTGGCCCATAAGAACATAAGATATGCCATACTGGGTCAGACCAAGGTCCATCAAGCCCTGTATTCTGTTTCCAACAGTGGCCAATCTAGGTCATATGTACCTAGCAGTTTCCCCAAGGGACACAGGTTCCACAATGCTTGTATTGGTTCAAGCATTGATATCCTGGGTCCCTTCTTAATAATGGTTTATGGACCTTTCCTCCAGGAACTTGTCCAAACCTTTTTTAAACCCAGCTACACTAACAGCCTTTACTACATCCTCCGGTAACAAATTCCAGAGTTTGATTACACGTTGAGTGAAAAAATATTTTCTTTTATTAGTCTTAAATAGTTTACCCTGTAGCTTCATTGCATGTCCCCTAGTCTTTCTATATTCTGATAAGGTAAACAATCGATCGACGTTTACCCGTTCCACTCCGTTCATTAATTTATAGACTTCTATCGTATCTCCCCTCAGCCGTCTCTTTTCCAGGTTAAAGAGCCCTAACCTTTTTAGCCTTTCTTCATAGGAGTATCCTTTCATCCCCTTTACCATTCTGGTGGCTCTTCTCTGAACCTTTTCTAAAATCGCTATATCCTTTTTAAGATACGGCGACCAGAATTGCACACAATATTCAAGGTGCGGTCTCACCATGGAACGATATAGAGGCATTATAATATCTTTTGTTTTATTTTCCATTCCTTTCCTTATCATACCTAGCATTCTATTTGCTCTCTTGGCCGCCGCCGCTGCACACTGGGCCGAGGGTTTTAACATGGTATCCACAATGACGCCTATATCTTTTTCCTGGGTGGTGGTTCCTAATGTGGAACCTTGCATTGTGTAACCATAGTTTGGGTTGTTCTTCCCTAGGTGCATAACCTTGCACTTGTCCACATTAAATTTCATCTGCCATTTTGATGCCCAGTCTTCCAATTTATCAAGATCCTCTTGCAATTTTTCACAATCCTCTTGGGTTTTAACAACTTTAAATAGTTTTGTCTCATCTGCAAATTTGATAACCTCACTCGTTATTCCACTTTCCAGGTCATTTATGAATATGTCAAAAAGCAGCGGACCCAGCACAGATCCCTGGGGTACACCACTATTCACCTTTCTCCATTGGGAAAATTGGCCATTTAGCCCTACCCTCTGCTTTCTATCTTTTAACCAGTTCCTGATCCACAATAGTACACTGCCTCCTATCCCAATACTCTTTAGTTTTGCCAAAAGTCTCTGATGAGGGACCTTGTCAAAGGCTTTCTGAAAATCCAGATACACAATATCAACCGACTCACCTTTGTCCACCTGATTATTCACTCCTTCAAAAAAACATAACAGATTAGTAAGACAAGATCTTCCTTGTTAAAGCCATGTTGGCTGTCTCCCATTAGGTCATGACTATCTACATGCTGAGTAATTTTATTCTTTATGATGGTTTCTACCATTTTTCCCGGTACTGATGTCAGGCTCACCGGTCTGTAGTTTCCCGGATCACCCCTGGAACCCTTTTTTAAAATTGGTGTTACATTGGCGATCCTCCAATCTTCAGGTATTAGAGATGATTTTAATGATAGTTCACAGATTACTAATAGCAGGTCTGCAATCTCGTATTTCAGTTCTTTCAACACCCTTGGATGTATACCATCCGGCCCAGGTGATTTGCTACTCTTCAGCTTATCTAATAGTTGTAATACATCTTCCCGATGTATCGATATTTCCTTCAATTCTTCCGCACCTTTAAATACCACTTCAGTCATGGGTAAAATCCCTACATCTTCCTCAGTAAAGACTGAAGCAAAGAATTCATTCAGTCTCTCCGCTATCGCCTTGTCGCCTCTTAGTGCTCCTTTAACCCCTTTATCATCTAATGGACCAACTGACTCTCTCACAGGTTTTTTGCTACGAATGTACTTGAAAAGGTCTTTACTTTGCATTTTTGCTTCTGTAGCAAGCTTCTTCTCGAATTCTCCCTTTGCCTGCCTTATCAATGCTTTGCATTTGACTTGCCAGTGCTTGTGCTGTTTCCAGGTTTCGTCGTTTGGCTCTTTTTTCCATTTCCTGAAAGATGCTTTTTTGGCAACAACAGCCTCTCTGACCTCACCTTTAAACCATGCTGGCAGTTTTTTGGACTTCCTTCCACTTTTCTTAAAGCGTGGAATACAGCTGGTCTGGGCTTCCAAGATAGTATTTTCAACAACAGCCAAGCCTGATGTACGTCTTTAACCTTTGCAACTGCTCCTTTTAGTTTTTTCTTAACTGTTTTCCTCATTTTATCATAGTCTCCCTTTCGAAAGTTAAAAGGTAGTACTGTGGATTTCCCTACTATCCCTCCTCCACTAATTAAATCAAAGGCGATCATACTATGATCACTATTGCCAAGTGGCCCCAACAACCTTATCTCTTGCACTAGATCTGGTGTTCCACTAAGGATTAGGTCTAATATGGCTTCCCCTCTGGTCGGTTCATGAACCAGCTGCTCCAAGAAGCAGTCATTTATTTCATCTAGGAATTTTATCTCCCTAGCATGTTCTGACGTGACACTGACCCAGTCGATACCAGGGTAGTTGAAATCACCCATTATTATTACTGTGCTGTAACGTTTGTTAGCTTCCTTGATTTCTTTGAGCATTTCATCATCCATTTTGTCACTCTGGCCAGGTGCTCGATAGTACACCCCCACTGCCATTGCCTTCCCCCTTTTATATGGAATTTCAATCCATATAGATTCTACAGCAGATTTTGTTTCCTGCAAAACTTTAATCCTTTCTGACTCGATGCCCTCTCTAACATAGGGAGCAACCCCTCCACCAATTTGATCAGCTCTATCATTACGATATAGTTTGTACCCAGGTATCACAGTGTCCCACTGGTTGTCATCCTTCCACCATGTCTCTGATATTCCAATCATATCTAACCTTTCATTTAGTGCTATATATTCTAACTCTCCCATCTTATTTTTTAGACTTCTAGCATTTGCATACAAGCATTTTAGAGAATGTATTTTATTCATATTAATTTGGCTGTTGTTAGACATGGGTAATTTGGGATCTTTAAGCTCTGTCTGCTCCATACTTGAGGGCATTTGGGCTACTTTACTCTTTTGTGGAACCTCTCTGCTTTTGGTAGTATCCTTCAAAGATACATTCTTCCGAACCATCCGCTCTTGGGCGACTGTCGGCTTTCCCCTAATATCTAGTTTAAAAGCTGCTCTATCTCCTTTTTAAAGGTTAATGCCAGCAGCCTGGTTCCATCCCGGTTAAGGTGAAGCCCATCCCTTCGGAAGAGCCCCTCCTTTCCCCAGAATGTTCCCCAGTTCCTAACAAATCCAAAACCTTTATCTCTGCACCATTGTCTCATCCACGCATTGAGACTCCGGAGCTCTGCCTGCCTTTTGGGTCCTGCGCGTGGAACAGGAAGCATTTCGGAGAACGCTACCCTGGAAGTTCTGGATTTCAACTTCCTACCTAAAAACCTAAATTTAGCCTCCAGAACCTCCCTACCACATTTTCCTATGTCATTGGTACCGACATGTACCAAGACAGCAGACTCCTCCCCAGCACTATCTAAGACATCTAGGTGGTGCGTGAGGTCCGCTACCTTCGAACCAGGCAGGCATGTTACCAGGCGATCCTCACGTCCACCAGCCACCCAGCTATCTACATGCCTAATGATCGAATCACCAACTATAACGGCTGTCCTAACCCTTCCCTCATGGGCACATGGCCCTGGAGAAACGTCCTCGGTGCGAGAGGGTTTTACATCACCTGGAGGACAGGTCCTAGTTACAGGATCACTTCCTGCCACACCAGGGTGATGCTCGCCTTTCACGTGACCTCTCTCCTCCATGGCAACAGGGATGCTGCCAGACTGGAGGTGGGACTTCAGGACTATATCCCTGTAGGTCTCGTCTATGTACCTCTCTGTCTGTCTTATGCTTTCCAAGTCTGCTACTTTAGCCTCTAGAGAACGGACTCGTTTCCTGAGAACAAAGAGCTCCTTGCACCTAGTGCACACGTAAGACCTCTCACCAACTGGGAGAAAATCATACATGTGACACTCAATGCAAAAGACTGGAAAGCCCCCATCCCGCTGCTGGACTGCTGTCTGCATCTTAGTTTTAAGTTTGTGTTTAGATCTAAGTTGTTTACTTACTAAGGGTTGCTATGGATATTTATACTAATAAAACTATACCTAATACGTGTAATATACCTTGTTCACCTGAAGCTTAACTAATCTCAGGTCCTTAGTGTATGACTGATTTGGGTAATGAGCTTCACCTGAAAGCACCTCCTGTCTTTTAAGATGTGTAAGTACCTATAAAGCTACGATTATCCCAGGGGAGGGAGGGAAATAACACTTATTAAAAGAGGGCTGCTACACAGTACCCTGTCTTGTGCTGCTGAGTAAAGCTATATTCTGATTTGATTTAAATTATAGCTCTTAGCTGCTGCTAGGTTCTAACTTCTTATGAAATTTAAACTACAAGCTCTCTGCTGGGTTCTAAATTTAATCAGAAAGCTCTTTTCTGTGTTTTAAATTTAAACTAAAAGTACTTTGCTGTTACTAGGCCCTGAGTGACTATTAAATTTAAACTACAAGCTCTCTGCTGGGTATGAAATGTAACCAGAAAGTTCTCCTCTGTGTTTTAAATTTAAACTTAAACTGCTGCTAGTAGGCCCTGACTGATTTAACAAAAATAGTGGATTCACAGATTAATTAGCTTTAATACAAAGAATTCCTTTTAGAAAATTACCAGAAGTATATACTCACAGTTGCAGATCTCTCTCCAGAAGTAACAGTCCCTTTTTCTAGTCCTTCAAGACCCCAGTTTCCCCCCCCCCCCCCAACTAAAAATAATCCTAGTGGCCCCAAGTACCCCACCCCCTCCCAGTATCTTTACAAAGGAGCGGGAGTGCTGCTATCTTGTAATGGTACTGGGTGGGGGTTTCGGAGCTACTGGGCCTCCAGGGTTATTTTTGGTTGGGTGGGTGGGTGGGGTGATCGAGGCCGCTGGGCTACCAGCAATTTGCTTTCTGTTGGGAGCGCCAGACCCCAACAATATTTAGATGGCATTGGGGGCTTTCCCTGATGCTTGGATCATCTGAGGTGAAGTTCCAGGCATAGGGAAAACCCCCCGATGCCATCAACATATTGTCAGGGGCACACGCTAGATGTTTAAACAAGACCAGGAGTAGAGATATTGGTGCCAAGACTGACTACGAAATCTTCTACGCGTTTCTCTGCATCGGTCATAGACAATGTTAGCATGCCATTTTAATTTGCGTAGCTGATTTGCCTATAATTTAAATACTTTTACGTCATGTACGTGCTAGCTTTTCCTTTGCTGTTAACGCACGTGTCTGTCTCTTTTCTGCATTTGGTTGTGGTGGTAATTGTGCCTAAAAACTGCATTATCTGCGCGTAAAGGCCAGACAAGTTTTCTGCATCGGCCTGTATGTGAATAATTTAAAATGCAGTGTACCTCTTTTTGCAGTGACTGCAGGATAATGGAATGATAAAAGAGGTTTGGCTGGCTAGGTATATGAAGTCAAGGGATTGGCTTTTGCATATGGAATTTTCTGCTTTTGACAAATCCTGAGCCATCTTTAAGGAGGAGAGGTTATGTGGGAGTTTAGAGACTTTGGATGAATGTCAGTGTGATAGATAAATTCTCCATAGACAAGCAGGAAATAAGTCCTCACATATGGGTGACATCTCTGACTGAGTCTCGCATGAGAATGATCCCCAGCTTCTATTGGAAACCTTTGGGAGGCTCCACCGCACCTGCATGCCTACCTTCCCGCCTACCAGTGCAGCGCCATGTTCTCCAGTCTTCATTTTTCCGTAGAGTCCCATGGACGTCGTTTCAGTCCTCTGCTGGTAAATGTTGTTTTTATTCATTTATTTATAGTATTTAGCTCACACCTTTCCAGGAGAAAATTAATATGAGTTACATTCAGTTACAGTATGCATTTCCTTGTCCTCAAAGTGCTCACAATCTAAGTTTGTACCTGAGGTAGTGGAGGATTAAAAGCTTGCCCAAGGCCTCAAGGATGGCTGTGGCTAAATCAAATGACTCGATGGTGACTATGGGCCCGCTCACCACTGGGAAAGCAACCGAGAAAATTAAAATTTACCGAAAAGCTCAGGAACCGATAAAGGAACTGTGACCAACAGGCACTAACGATGATACTTGCAAGGAAGAAGCCCCCTTTGACGCTTTTTGGTAAATTGCATTTTCTCACTTGCTTTCCCAGTGATGACTGGGCCTGTGGTCACCATTCAGCTGTTTAATTTAGCCATGGCCATCTTCTTGGACGTCCAAGAAACCAACTAGCGGCATCAAGAAGTGCACCAAGTGTGCCAGGACCATCTGTCATGAACAGGCACAATTGTTGCCTTTAGTGTCTGAATCCCGATCACCAGCCCTATTCTTGCAATCTTTGTTTGCAGATGACTAGGAGAGGCCTGAGAGGTTGGGAGAAACAGAGAGAATCCCTCTTTGGCCAGAGGTCTGATTCAGCGTCTTCGGCATTGACATCAGTCTCAGTGGCTTCCCAGGAATCTGCTAATGATGCATTGACATCAAGAAATTCTCTGGCTCAATTGGACCCAAGCACCCGCAAGGCCTCCTGCAGCATTGGCCATTGGTTGGTCTCCTCCTGGAGTCAAGAGAGGATTCGGCCTCGTCTCTGTCAGCCTCGAAGGGGGATCCATCCAAGCATCAGGTGAAGACCAAGGTGCATTAATATCAGAGCCCTTCCAAGTGTGACGTTGAGAGTGATGGCCGCGAGGTGCCCCAGAGACAGGGCTTTATCTCCAGAGTTTGGATGGGCAATGACTGTCTTCTAACAACCAAGGCCATGCCGATACCCCCGTATTGATGCCGGAAACATTGGTCAATGCTGCCCAGGCCCCGAGGCCTTCAGAATTGACAGCTTTGCAGAAGCGCCTCCTTCAGGCACTCAAACTGTACATCATGTCGTCGCTGGAGAAACAGCTGGCTGGTGCCTCAGTGCCCACGGCAACAGCATCTAACGTTGTGCAGCCGATCCTTGAGACACACGCTCTGCCTGCAGAGGGATCGACATCGGAGCTTTGAAGAAATCCGACGCCGATTCCCAGCAGGGCCATCCTCCCTCTCAAGTGTCTCAGGTTCCAATGCCTCAGCGAAACCTCTGAAGCCCTCGATGCATCATCGATCCTATAGAAGCTCACACTCCCTTTGAGACAGAAGGGAATTCTGGCCAGAGTCTCAGAGGTACTTTGACTTCCTTTCTGAGTCTAACTCTGATGGCTGGGTGACTGATGTAGAATCAGAGAACTTATTGGACAGCAGGTCTCATGAATTCCTGTCAGACCCTCCCCTCCGCACAGATATCCTCTGGAGGATATAACCTTTGAGGATTTCATGAGGGATATGGCCAAGTCCATCCCATTTCACTGGAGATGGAGGATGAGTCCAGGATGGAGGAATTGGAGATCTCCAATATTCCTTGACCCCTAAGGAAGCAGTGATGGTGCCAGTGCACCGCATCCTTCAGCAGCTAGAAATGAGAATGTGTGAGAACCCCCTCACTGTGCCACTGGTCAGTAGGAGGCTGGACTCAATGTACAGAGTTCAAAAAGCTCCTGGATTTGAGAAACGTCCGCTTCTGCACCACTCTTAAGTGGTAGAGTCCACCCTTGATTAGGAGCACCAAGACTCATTTTTTGATGCCCCTGGGCAGGGAGGCTCAGACGTTGGACTCCTTCAGAAGGAGGTTCTTCCAAAGCTCCATACTCTCGGCTCTAGTACATTCTTACCAGCTCTACATGAGCATGTTTTTGAAGGTGTGTGATCTCACCAATTTGTGCCCATTCCTCCCCCTGGAAAAATTAGAGCACTATCATGTTCTGGTGGGCCATAGCAAGGACTGCTCAAAGTTCCTGGTCTGAGCAACCTATGATGCCTTCGAGACTATGTCTAGAATGGTGGCAGTAGGCATTGGAGTCCGCAGGCTCGCCTGGCTTCAGTCTTCCGACCTGAACAGTTGGTGCAAAATAAGCTTGCGGATGTGCCTTGCCAGGGAGAGAACCTCTTCGGAGAGCAGGTGGAGGAGAAGGCAGGCATTATAGAGAAGCAGCATGTCACTCTCACCAGACTTTCAAGACGTACGTCTGAACCAACTGTCTATTGCAGGAGGTATCAAAGTGGAGGCCAGAATAAGACCTACTACCCACGTATAAACAGGTACTTCCCTGGCCCTCAAACCTCCCAGCAAAAAAATGCAAGCTCCTCATCCACAGCATCAAGATAAGCCTCAAAAGGCCCAGCCTGCCTTGCAACTAAAGCAGGGCGTGGAGTTTTGACTGGTTCCCACAGAGCATAGCCAATCTTCCTGTGTCCACAGAGGGGAGCCCTCTGATGGGGAGGAAGGCTTACTCTTTTTCCCACAGGTGGCCCCTTATAACCTCAGACTTATGGGTGCTTCAGATATTCCAAAGCGACTCACCGAGCTGCTGCCACATTGCCCCCCAACGGTTGTATCCTCTTGACTCTCTGCATCTAGACCTACTTCATGGAGAAATCTCCGCTCTTCTGACCGATCTCGCCATTGAGCCCATGCCATAGGAGCAAACTGGATGGGGATTTTACTCCAGGTACTTTCTGGTCCCCAAAAAGATCGGGGGGGGGGGGGGGGATGTTCCGGCCCATCCTGGACCTCAGAAATCTCAACACCTTTCTAGAGTGAGAAAAGTTAAAGATGGTATCTATAGGTACCCTGCTCCCTTAACTTCAGAAAGACGATTGGCTATGCTTTCTGAATCTAAAGGACATGTATACCCATATACTGATCCATCCCACTCACAGGAGTTCTCTCAGATTTGTTGTGGCAGCAAAGCATTTTCATTACCAGATACTACCTTTCAGGCTGGCCTAGGTGCCCTCACAAAGTGCCTTGCAGTGATAGCAGCCTATCTCAGAACACTAGGGGTCTTTGTCTTCCCTTATCTGGATGACTGGCTCATAAAAAGCACCACTCCAGACAGAGTCCAGCAGTCAACATGGTTGACCATTCAGGTGTTAGAGCTGTTGGGATTTGTAGTCAGTTACCCGAAGTCCCACCTTCAGCCCTCCCAACAACTGGAGTTCATAAGGGCTGTCCTCAATATAACTTTGAAGGCTTCCTTCCACTAGGCTGGCTCCCAGAGATTGACGACCTTGGTCCGAGATACCTAGCAGAGTCATCAGACAACAGCTTGTGGGATGCTGACCTTGCTCGGCCACATGGCCTCTACTGTACATGTCACACCTATGGCTTATCTTTCAATGACAGGCTCAATGGGCACTGAGGACTCAGTTGAACCAGGCCACTGGCCACCTTCAGGATCGGATGGCTATCATGATCCCTCTCGTCCAGTCCCTGCACTGGAAGTTGGATCATCAGCACCTGCTCAGGAGTCTTCCCTTTCAGAAGGTGTCACCTCAGAAAACATTGACAGTAGACGCATTCAAACTGGACTGGGGAATGCATCTGGATGGCCTGCACCAGATCAGTTTCTTGGAATCTGTCCTGATTCAAACAATCAGGTAGCTATGTACTACATAAACCAGCAGGGAGGCACAGGTTTGTATCTCCTGTGCTGGGAAATAGTCCAGTTATGGAGATTTGCCATCACCTACAGGATGGAGCTCAGGGCCACATATCTGCCAAGGGAGCAGAATATATCGGCAGACCAGCTGAGTCACATTTTCCAGTTACATGAGTGGACACTGGACAGGGGCATGGCAACCCATATTTGTCAGAATTATGATACCCCCTCAATAGACCTGTTCGCCACCCAACAAAACGTCCAAGTGGATAAGTTCTGCTCCAGAGTCTCCTTATGCAGTAGGCCGGCGCTGTGATCTTTGGTATGAAAGACCCTGCTTAAATGCCAGACAGACAAGGGTATGATGATACTCATTGTGATGTATTGGCTCAGACAGTTGTGGTTTCCCCTTCTGTTTCAACTCTCCCAGTGAGAACCTCTACAGTTGGGCTCTGCCCCAGACCTTGTATCACAAGAATAAGAAAAATGCTGCATCCCAACATCTGGTTCTTGGCCCTTACTGCATGGATGTTGTGAGGCTAGTCCTCTTGGAGATTAACCTGCCTGACAGAATAACAGATATTCTCCAGGACCAAGCAGGAAGTCAGTCTTCACATATGGGTGACATCGACGCTGATGGAGCCCCTGCGGAGCATTTCCCCAGCTTTCTATGAAAGCCTTTGAGAATACTGCACGCATGCGCGGTCCCCTTCCCGCCTAAAGGTGCCATCTTGCTCAGTCTCTCTTTTTCCGTGGAGCCCGTCGGACGTTTGTCCTAGTTCACTCGGAAAATAGTTAGATTTTTCTTCGAATTTCTGCGATTCCTTCGTGTTTTTTTCTCCGGTTCGACGCTGGTTCCCCTTCTGGCCAGGTTCGGTACACCGGTATCAAGCCCAATCTTATTTTTTCAGTTTTTGCCCTTCGTGGCTGGCGTTCGCGCCCTTTTTTCTTTTTCCCTAGAAGGCCGGTCCTTTGACCTCACGGGGGCTCTTTTTTCCCCAATGGCTTCCAGTGGTTTTAAGAAGTGTGATCGGTGCAAGAAACTAATGTCTCTCACCGACACACACGACTGCTGCCTTTGGTGCCTCGATCCTGGTCATGATCCTCAGATCTGTGGACCGTGTGGAAAAATGTCCACTAAGGCACTGCGAAGTCGTCAGCATCAAAAGGAAAGGCTTTTCTCTGATTTGGCCTCTGGCCGGGCCCGGACCTCGTCTGAAGCCTCGACGTCTCGGGAGTCTGACCCCAAGCATCGTCGGGGTTCCTCGGACAGGGGGTCCCCCGAACGGGAGCGAAAGAGGAAGAAGCGGCTCACGAGGGTGGCGTCGGAGGAGGTCCCTGGCTCCTCGAGGGCTAGGTCTCGGACCCCCAGCCGTTGTCCCGGGCCCGTGGAACAGGAGAAGCCGTCAAAAGTACCTCGTGTGGAGCCGGAGTCTGCTGGACACGTAACTCCTGTTGTCCTCGAGGACTCTCCTCCCAGGGAGCCGACGTCGGGCCCGGCGCCACCGGGGCCCGAGTCGGTGGCTGCTGAGTCTCATGAGCTGGGTCTCAGGCTGACAGCCTTGGAGTGCAGACTGTCTGCCTTCATGGATCAGCAGTGGGTGCTGATGGCCAGCCTCGCTGGCGCATCTGCCCCGACCACCGGGACATCGACGTCGAAGTCGACCCCGGAGACCGAGCCGATATTCGAGACCATGAAGGCTCGAGGTCGTCCTCGGTTGCGGTCACCCTCGACCTCCTGGTCGGGACCGAGGGCGTCGACACCGGTGCCTTCGGCATTGGGGCAGGTGCTGCCGGGCCCCGCCCGGTCGGAGCCCAACTCTTCTTCGGATGAGTCCGCCTGGGAGACGGAGGACGAGGAGTCCATCGATACCTTCAAGACTCGTTGCGTCCCGTCGGACTCACTGCTGTCTGAGCCCCGGAGTAGATCCCCTCCGGAGGATACCCGGTTCTCGGAGTTTGTTTGGGATATGGCCACTGCTTTGGCGATCCCGGCGGACCCCGAGGAGGAGCCTCGAGCCTAAGAGCTCGAGGCCCTCCAGTATGACTCTCCTCCAAAGGAGGCCTTTACTGTGCCGGTTCCTCCGATGCTGGAACGGCTCCTCTTCCGGATGTGGGAGGCACTAGCCTCGGCACCGGTTCTAAGCAAGCAGGTCGATTCCATTTATTGACTCCGTAAGAGCCCTAGTTTTCAGAAGGCACAGCTACCGCACCATTCCATGTTGGTGGAATCGGCCATGCATTGACAAGCCAGAAGATGTACTCCGCGGTGCCTCCCGGACGGGAGGCCGGGAACCTGGATGCGTTTGGTAGAAAGTGCTTCCAGGGCTCGATGCTTGCTTGCTGTGTCCAGTCTTACCAGCTGTACATGGGCATGTACTTGCGGGACCTGGCAAAGGAGCTTGCCGGGTTCTCTGCTGGTCTCTCCGGGGAACCTTTGCAGAGGTTCAAGTCCTTGTCTTCGGGGATCCGGGAATGCTCTAAGTTCATGTCCCGAGCAGCCTACGATGGCTTCGAGGCTTCGGCCCGTGTTGCGGCAGCCGGCATCACGGCTCGACGCCAGGCATGGCTGCAGTCATCGGACCTCGAGCCATGGGTACAAGACAAGTTGGTCGATGTCCCTTGCCGAGGTGAGAACCTTTTTGGCAAGCCCATGGCCAAGAAGGCTGTCTAGAAAGACTTCTGTCCCTTCACATAAGAAGAAGGGCTCGGGTAAAAAGCCCTTTTACCCGAGGAAGGCGACTGCCTACAAACAGTTCCCAACTTACCAGGCCTCCCCCGCTCCCCCACAGGGTCAGCAGGCCAAGGGGCAGGGACATGGACCCCGTAGGCAGAAGGCCCCCAAGCCTCCGGCTCCTGCTCCCACTCAGCAGGGTGAGGGTTTTTGACTCTCAAGGCATAGCCTCTCCGTCTCTGCTGTCCCATCCCTGTACAGGAGGTCAACTAGCCCTGTTTGCCCACCGGTGGCCACCCATTACAGGAGACAATTGGGTCCTAAGCATAGTCCACAAGGGCTACCTGCTTCATTTTCATCAGTTGCCTCCTCCCTACTTCCCAGGAGAGCCTCCACGGCCTCCTCTCCATACAGCCTTCCTCCTGCAGGAGCTTCAGGGTCTGTTGCGAGACAAGGCGGTGGAGCCTGTGCCTCCCCACCTTCAAGGTCACGGTTTCTACTCCAGGTACTTCCTGGTACGAAAGTGAACCGGAGGCCTCAGGCCTATTCTTGACCTCAGGAATCTAAAGAAATTCTTGGAGAAAGAAAAGTTCAAGATGCTTACTCTTGGAACATTACTGCCCTACCTCCAGCAGGGAGATTGGCTATGCTCCTTGGATCTAAAGGATGCGTACACTCACATCCTCATCCATCCAGACCACAGAAAGTACCTCAGTTTCATTGTGGGAGGAAACCATTATCAGTACAGGGTACTGCCCTTTGGCCTCACCTCCGCCCCCAGAGTCTTTACAAAGTGTCTGGCAGTGGTGGCGGCCTACTTAAGAAATCAAGGTATCTTTGTCTTCCCCTACCTGGACGACTGGCTCATCAGGGGTCAGACGTGTCAGGAGGCCAGACAAGCCACCCTCCGAACTATCTCTCTATTTCAACACCTAGGGTTTGTCATAAACTTCGCAAAGTCCACTTTGCTCCCCTCCCAGAACCTAGAGTTCATAGGAGCAAGACTAGACTGTCTGCAAGCAAAGGCTTACTTGCCTGAGGACAGAGCCCAAAGACTGATGGACTTGGCAAACCAGTTTCTCAGCCTGCCACTGGTTTCCGCCAGACTCTGTCTGAAACTCCTGGGCCACATGGCATCGACAGTGCATGTGACTCCAAATGCCCGCCTCCACATGAGGCTCACCCAGTGGTGCCTCAGAACTCAGTGGACACAAGCAACTGGAAGCCTCAGAGACAGAGTACGGGTGTCCAAACCATTACTGAACTCCCTATGGTGGTGGCTGCACCCCCCCAACTTACTTCAGGGAGTGCCTTTTCAGATACCTGTGTTCACAGTGGTGTTAACCACCGATGCTTCCTTGCAGGGCTGGGGGGCACATTGTATGTACAAGTGCACCCAGGGACTGTGGTCTCCATGGGAATCCACGCAACAGATCAACCTCCTGGAACTCAGAGCTATTCGCTTGGCCCTCAAGGCCTTCTCTCGAACCCTGGCTCACCAGTCTGTCTTAGTGCAGACCGACAACCAAGTTCTATATAAACAAACAGGGTGGCACTGGGTCCATGCTCCTGTGTCAGGAGGCACAGGCCCTCTGTATGTTTGCACTCAAGCACAACATGTTTCTCAAGGCTGTTTATCTCCCTGGCCAGGAGAACTTCCTGGCAGACAGATTAAGCAGAGTTCTGCAGCCCCACGAGTGGCAGCTACACCCATTAGTGGTTCAGAAAATTTTCCTGAAATGGGGACTTCCATCAGTGGACCTCTTTGCCAGTCCCCTGAGCCGGCAGCTGCCCAGGTTCTGTTCCAGGCAACCGCATCCCATGAGGTTGGCGGCAGATGCCTTCCTGATTTCCTGGTCCCAGGGCCTCCTGTATGCGTTTCCTCCCACGCCTCTGGTGGCCCGAACCTTGTTCAGAATTCTGAGGGTCAAGGCTTCTGTTCTTCTAGTAGCTCCAAGGTGGCAGAGGCAGCCTTGGTTTCCGCTTCTGCTTCAACTGGCAGTGGATGCCCCTCTACCTCTAGGGGTGCAACCCGATCTTCTCTCTCAAAATCAGGGTTCCCTTCTTCACCCCAACCTCCAATCTCTCAGTTTGATGGCCTGGAGGCTGCAAGGGTAGTCTTAGCTCCCTGGGGCCTGCCTCAGGAGGTGGAGGACGTGGTCTTGGCCTCTCGAAAGCAATCCACTAGGAAAACCTATGCCCTGAAATGGAGAAGGTTCTCTTTCTGGTGTCAGCAGCGCACAGCAGATCCTTTTTCCTGCTCTGTACCAGTAGTACTTCAGTACCTGCTGCATTTATCCAATCAGGGCCTCAAGTCCAACTCTGTTCGGGTCCACCTCTCAGCTCTGGCAGTTCACCACTCACTGGTGGATGGACACTCTTTGTCGGTGCACCCTTTGGTGTCCCGGTTCCTCAGAGGTTTGCTCTTGCTCAAGCCTCCTATCCGTCCTCCGGCACCAGAGTGGGAGTTGAATGTGGTCTTGCAGCAACTGACTCGCCCACCCTTTGAGCCGATGGCTACTTGTCCTCTCTGCTTCCTTTCCTGGAAGACTCTTTTCCTGGTGGCCTTAACCTCGGCCAGGCGTATGAGTGAGCTACAGGCTTTGGTCTGTGTCAGGCCCTACACTCGCTTCTATAGGAACAGGGTAGTCCTTAGGACTCATCCTAAGTTCTTCCTAAGGTTGTCTCCTCTTTCCACCTCAACCAGGAGGTGGTTCTTCCGACATTCTTCCCTAGGCCTCATGCAAGCCAGGCTGAAGCAGTCCTGCATACCCTGGACTGTAGGAGGGCCTTATCCTTCTACCTTGACCGTACGCAGGGACATAGAAGGGCTACTCAGCTCTTCATATCTTTTGACCCTAATAATTTGGGGTTAGCTGTGTCCTTGTCCATCTGGGTGGCTGACTGTATCACCTGGGCTTACAGGGCAGCTGACCTTCCTTTGCAGGGTCGGGTCACGGCCCATCGTGTCAGGGCAATAGCTGCCTCAGTAGCTCATCTCCACTCTGTACCGTTAGCAGACATCTGCAGGGCTTCAACTTGGTCCTCAAGCCAGACTTTTGCGGCCCATTACTGCCTGGAGAGGGAGTCCCGTAGGGACAGTGCTTTTGGCCAGGCAGTACTCCGGAATCTCTTTGAGGTTTAGGCAACTCCTGCCCTCCAGTCCTCCGTTGGATTACCGGTGGAGGTTCTTTCAGTGAAAAGCCTTTCTTTGATGCTGGGGCTAGAGGGAGTTCTCTTGATCAGCCTGGGTTCCTGGTAGCCCAGAGCTAGGGAGTCACCCATATGTGAGGACTGACTTCCTGCTTGGTCCTGGAGAAAGAGTAGTTACTCACCTGTAACAGGTGTTCTCCAGGAGTAGCAGGAATCAGTCCTCACAACCCTCCCTCCTCCTCTGGGAGTTGCAGTTGTACATAGTTTATTTTACTTTTTGTGTGCTATTTTTTAGCTATGTCATTTGACTGAGCAAGATGGCACCTTTAGGCGGGAAGGGGACCGCGCATGCGTGCAGTATTCCCAAAGGCTTTCATAGAAAGCTGGGGAAATGCTCCGCAAGGGCTCCATCGGCGTCGATGTCACCCATACGTATGTGAGCACTGATTCCTGCTGCTCCTGGAGAACACCTGTTACAGGTGAGTAGCTACTCTTTCTGTTGGCCTCTAGGAGGGCCTCAACGAGGATCCGCACACCAAGGAGCTTGAGATCCTGCAATATGAGTCCCCTCCCAAGGAGACTCTCACGGTGCCAGTTCCACCCGTCCTCGAAAGGCTAGTCCTCAGGATGTGGGAGACCCCGGCCTCAGTGCTGTAGGTCAGTCAGAGCTTGGATGCCATTTACCGCGTCTGGAAGGGCCCCGGGTTCCATAAGCCACAACTCCCCCACAACTCAATGGTGGTGGAGTCCTTCATGCAGAAACTGAAAAAAGACTTACTTCTCACTTCCCCCTGGCAGGGAGGCTTGGGCCCTCGATGCCCTGGGCCGCAAGTGCTACCAGGGCGCCATGCTCGGGTGCTGAATACAGGCATACGAGTTGTATATGGGGATCTACCTTAAAGGCTTCATACAGGAGCTCTCAAGGTTCTCGGCAGGCCTTGCCGGGGAACCTCTGCAGAGGTTCCAGTCCCTGGCTGCAGGCATTTGGGACTGTTCCAAATTCTTCTCTCGAACCGCCTATGACGGGTTCGAGTCTGTAGCCAGGGTAGCAGCCGCCGACATCGGTGCCCAGCACCAGGCCTGGTTGCAGACCTCGGACCTGGAGCAATGGGTACAGAAAAAGCTGTTAGATTTCCCTTGCAATGGCGAGAACCTCTTCGGGAAACCGATGTCTGACAAGGCAGCTGAGATTAAGGCCAAGGTAGTGACCCGGCAAAGGCTGTCCTAGAAGACCTCGGCCCTCCCCAGGAAAAAATCTGTGGGGAAAAAAGAGCTACTCCCAGGGCGATCACTACCAGCCTTACTCTGGGCAACCACATCAGGCCTTGCAGACGAAAAGCCAGGGACATGGGCCCAGGAAGACCAAGGTTCCCAAGCCTCAGACACCAGCTCCCGCCCCCCGGGGGGGGGGGGGGGGGAGCTTTCAACTCCTGGGGTGGGCCCCTCCTCCCCCAGGAGTCCCACAGGGGGTAGTCTAGCCTCTTTTGCCCACAAATGGGCCAGCATTACCACAGACCAGTGGGTTCTGAAGGTGGTGAGGGACGGTTACATCCTCCATCTACAACACAACCCTCCAGACTAATTCCCAGGAGAGCCATCACAGCCTCTCTTCCACCAGGCCTTGCTCACCACAGGACTCACAGTCTTGCTCAGGGACAGAGCAGTGGAGCCTGTACCCCAATACCTTTGGGGCAAGTGGTTCTACTCAAGGTATTTCCTTGTCCTAAAAAGGACAGGAAGCCTCCGGCCCATTCTGGACCTGTGCAGCATGAACAAGTTCCTGGTGAGGGAGGAGTTTAAGATGCTCTCCCTTGGAACACTGCTGCCTTACCTCCACCAGGGAGACTGGCTTTGTTCCTTGGACCTCAAGGATGCCACACCCACATCCTGATCCACCCCTCCCACAGGCAATAACTGAGATTCATTGTGGGGGGACAGCACTACCAGTACAGGGTGCTACCGTTTGGCCTCACCTCCTCTCCAAGGGTCTTCACAAAATGCCTGGTGGTTGTTGCCATCCATGTGCGTCTCTAGGGGGCCCACGTCTTCCCGTACCTGGACAACTGGCTCATCAGAGGCAGCACGTTCCTTGAGGCCAGCCAAGCCACAAGGCTCACAATCCACATCCTGCAGCATTTGGGATTCGTCATCAACTACCCCAAGTCCAGCTTCTCCCCATTTCAAACTCTAGAGTTCATAAGAGCCCAGCTGGGACACACTGCAGGTCAGGGCCCACCACTTGGCAAAGGAGGTGCAAGGCTGCAGGTCGGTGTCAGCTCGGCTACTCTCGGTTCACATTATGCTCTTGGCTCGCCTGCACATGCAAACAGCCCAGTGGTGCCTCATATACCAATGGACGCAAGCCACAGGCAGGCCGAGGGACAGGGTGAGGGTCACCCACCGGTTTGCGGCCTCCCTCACCTGGTGGCAGTCCCTGCATCATCTCAGGGCAAGGATGCCCTTCCAGGCACCAGTGCCGCCTCAGAGGGTCCTCACGCCTACCTTGCGGGCTAGGGTGCACATTGCGAGGGCCATTGCACCCAGGGCAGCTGGTCCCCAGAGGCATCCCTCCTGCAAATCAATCTCCTCGCTCAGGGCCATCTTCCTGGCCCTACAGGCCTTCCGCCGCCTCCTGAGCAACCTCCCAGTCCTCATACAGACAATCAGTTTGCCATGTTCTTTATGAACAAGCAAGGGGGCACGGGCTCGTACTTCCTCTGTCAGGAGGCAGTGGCACTCCACTCCTTTTCAGTGTGCAACAGCATGCTCCTGAGGGCAGGGCACTTACCTGGCCAGGACAGTCACCTGGCAGACGAGCTCAGCAGCGTCCTTTGGCCTCACAAATGGCACCTGGACCCCAGGGTGGCCCGAAGGCTCTTCCACCTCTGGGGCAGAACCTGACTGGACATGTTCGCTTTCCCGGACAATGCACAGCTGCTGAAAATTTACTTTCCTCAGCTACACCACATAAGGGTGGCAGAGGATGCGTCCCTGATCTCATGGTCACAGGGCCTGCTTTATGCATTCTCACATACCCCTCTGATAGCCAAGTGCCTTTTCAAGATCCAGAGTGAGCATGCTTCAGTAATCCTGATTGCTTCCATGGCCTAGGCAGCCCTGGTTTCCCCTGCTGCTCTCCCTGTCAGTGGCAACCCCAGTACCACTGGGCCAGGACCTGGACCACCTATCACAGGAGGGGGGGGGGGCTCCCTGCTAAACTCCAGCCTGGGGTCCCTAACGCTGACAGCGTGGCTGCTGAAAGGGTATACCGGCCCTTTTCAACCTCCCAGGTGAGGTCAAGGAGATCCTCCTGGCCTCCCGAAAGCCATCCACCAGAAAGGCTTATACCTTCAAGTGGAGAAGATTCTCACTCTGGTGTGCAGATAGGAATGAGTATCCATTCTCCTGTTATCTACAGCTCGTGCTCCAGTACCTACTGCATCTCTCACACTCAGGGTTGAAATCTAATTTGGTGAGAGTGCATCTCAGCACCATAGCTGCTAACCATTACCCTATAGAGGGAAAACCCCTCTCAGTCTCCAGGTTCCTCAGAGGCCTTCTGCTATCTAGGCCCCCCTCTCCGCCCCCCTGCAGCAGAGTGGGACCTCAATCTGGTGCTCTCACAGCTCACCAGGCTGCCGTTCGAGCCTTTGGCAACTTGCCATCTGTGGTATCTATCCTGGAAGGTGGCCTTCCTGCTGGCCATGACATCCGCTCGTAGAATAAGTGAGCTACAGGCCTGGTGGCAGATCCGCCCTAGACCACATTCTATATGAACAGAGTTGTGCTTTGCATGTACCCCAAGTTCCTTCCAAAGGTGGTATCTGCTTTTCACCTCAATCAGGAGGTGGTTCTTCCCACCTTCTTTCCAAGGCCTCATGCCGGCAAGGAGGAGTTAGTCTTGCATACGTTGCATTGTAAGAGGGCCCTGTCCTTTTATCTGCAGAGAACCAAGGCCCACCACAAAGCCCCTCCGCTTTTTGTTTCTTATGACCTCAGCAAATTGGGGCTACCTGTGACCAAATGAACCTTGTCCACTTGGGTGGCGGACTGCATTGCCCTCGTTTATGAGCGAGCTGATCTTTCTCTGGAGCACCGCATCACTGCTCATCGAGTGAGGGCTATGGCCACGTCAGTGGCCAACCTATACTCGGTGCTGGTGACAAAAAAAATTGTAAGACTGCCACGTGGTCTTCAGTTCATACATTCGCAGCTCACTACTGTCTAAAGAGTGAGTCCTGCAGGGACAGTGCCTTTGGCCAGGCAGTAATCAGAAGCATTCTCGGTGTATAGGCAACTCCTGCCTTCCGACTCTTCTCACCTTCTGCAACTCATGGCCTCCCTTTTGGTCACTGTTGGTGCTGTTGTGGTTCGGTCCCTGGCAGTTTGGAGCTAGGGAGTCCCATATGTGAGGACCGACTTCCTTGTTCCTGGAGAAAGCGTAGTTACTCACCTGTAACAGGTGTTCTCCAGGGACAGCAGGAATCAGTCCTCACAACTCTTTTTCCTCCCCTTGGAGTTGTCTCCTTTTCCTTATTTTATCCTTTGTCTAAGCTATGTCATCTGACTGAGCAAGATAACACCCTTGGGTGTGAAGGGGACCACGCATGAGAGGTACATTCCCAAAGGCTTTCTTTGAAAGCTGGGGAAATGTTCCGCATGGGATCCATCGGCATCGACGTCACCCATATGTGAGGTCTGATTCCTGCTGTCCCTGGAGAGCACCTAGTTGCAGGTGAGTAACATTTTATGTATTATGATTTTACTTCAGGAGATAATTTTGAGACACCCCTTATTCCTAATATAATCATCCTCACATTTATTTAGCTATTATTATTTTATTTGTTTATCATAAATTTATATCTTATTATGCTGTTCATTTAAATATTGTTTTTCACTTTTAACCATGTTTTTTTAAAATTATTATTTTATTTTCAATTATGCACAACGTCCAAATACAACTGAGCAATAACAGACACCCCAATACAAACCAACAAAACCCAATTGACCCAACTCGTAGCATTCCCCTCATAGGCCGCTGAACATGTTTGCCATAAACTCCCAATCCCCCTCATCTCTCCCCCCCCCCCCTCGGGCCCAGCTTCTCCACCTCATCACATCTGCCACCCCTGCCACTCTCACAAACTCTCCTCCCTGTCTATCCATTGAATAGACAGGGAGCGGATGGCTCCCAAGAGCGGATGGTTCGGAAGAATGTATCCTTGAAGGATACTACCAAAAGCAGAGAGGTTCCACAAAAGAGTAAAGTAGCCCAAATGCCCTCAAGTATGGAGCAGACAGAGCTTAAAGATCCCAATTTACCCATGTCTAACAATAGCCAAATTAACATGAATAAAATACATTCTCTAAAATGCTTGTATGCAAATGCTAGAAGTCTAAAGAATAAGATGGGAGAGTTAGAATATATAGCACTAAATGAAAGGTTAGATATGATTGGAATATCAGAGACATGGTGGAAGGAGGACAACCAGTGGGACACTGATACCTGGGTATAAACTATATCGTAATGATAGAGCTGATCAAATTGGGGAGGGGTTGCGCTGTATGTTAGAGAGGGCATTGACTCAGAAAGGATTAAAGTTTTGCAGGAAACAAAATCTGCTGTAGAATCTATATGGATTGAAATTCCATATAAAAGGGGGAAGGCAATGGCAGTGGGGGTGTACTATCGAGCACCTGGCCAGAATGACCAAATGGATGATGAAATGCTCAAAGAAATCAAGGAAGCTAACAAACGTTACATCGCAGTAATAATAATGGGTGATTTCATTTACCCCGGTATCGACTGGGTCAGTGTCACGTCAGGACATGCTAGGGAGATAAAGTTCCTAGATGAAATAAATGACTGCTTCTTGGAGCAGCTGGTTCATGAACCGACCAGAGGGGAAGCCATATTAGACCTAGTCCTTAGTGGAACACCAGATCTAGTGCAAGAGATAAGGGTGTTGGGGCCACTTGGCAATAGTGATCATAGCATGATCGCCTTTGATTTAATTAGTGGAGGAAGGATAGTAAGGAAATCCACAGTACTACCTTTTAACTTTCGAAAGGGAGACATTGATAAAATGAGGAAAACAGTTAAGAAAAAACTAAAAGGAGCAGTTGCGAAGGTTAAAGACGTACATCAAGCTTGGGTGTTGTTGAAAAATACTATCTTGGAAGCCCAGACCAGCTGTATTCCACGCTTTAAGAAAAGTGGAAGGAAGTCCAAAAAACTGCCAGCATGGTTTAAAGGTGAGGTCAGAGAGGCTGTTGTTGCCAAAAAAGCATCTTTCAGGAAATGGAAAAAAGAGCCAAACGACGAAACCTGGAAACAGCACAAGCACTGGCAAATCAAATGCAAGGCATTGATAAGGCAGGCAAAGAGAGAATTTGAGAAGAAGCTTGCTGCGGAAGCAACAACGCGAAATAAAGACCTTTTCAAGTACATTCGTAGCATAAAACCTGTGAGAGAGTCAGTTGGTCCATTAGATGATAAAGGGGTTAAAGGAGCACTAAGAGGCGACAAGGCGATAGCGGAGAGACTGAATGAATTCTTTGCTTCGGTCTTTACTGAGGAAGATGTAGGGATGTTACCCATGACTGAAGTGGTATTTAAAGGTGCAGAAGAATTGATGGAAATATCGATACATCGGGAAGATGTCTTACAACTATTAGATAAATTGAAGAGTAGCAAATCACCTGGGCCGGATGGTATACATCCAAGGGTGTTGAAAGAACTGAAATATGAGATTGCAGAACTGCTATCAGTAATCTGTGAACTATCATTAAAATCATCTCTAATACCTGAAGATTGGAGGATCGCCAATGTAACACCAATTTTTAAAAAGGGTTCCAGGGGTGATCCGGGAAACTAGAGACCGGTGAGCCTGACGTCAGTACCGGGAAAAATGGTAGAAACCATCATAAAGAATAAAATTACTCAGCATGTTGATAGTCACAACCTAATGGGAGACAGCCAACATGGCTTTAGACAAGGAAGATCTTGTCTTACTAATCTGTTATGTTTTTTTGAAGGAGTGAATAAACAGGTGGACAAAGGTGAGTCGGTTGATATTGTGTATGTGGACTTTCAGAAAGCCTTTGACAAGGTCCCTCATCAGAGACTTTTGGCAAAACTAAAGAGTCATGGGATAGGAGGCAGTGTACTATTGTGGATCAGGAACTGGTTAAAAGATAGAAAGCAGAGGGTAGGGCTAAATGGCCAATTTTCCCAATGGAGGAAGGTGAATAGTGGTGTACCCCAGGGATCTGTGCTGGGTCCGCTGCTTTTTGACATATTCATAAATGACCTGGAAAGTGGAATAACGAGTGAGGTTATCAAATTTGCAGATGACACAAAACTATTTAAAGTTGTTAAAACCCAAGAGGATTGTGAAAAATTGCAAGAGGATCTTGATAAATTGGAAGACTGGGCATCAAAATGGCAGATGAAATTTAATGTGGACAAGTGCAAGGTTATGCACCTAGGGAAGAACAACCCAAACTATGGTTACACGATGCAAGGTTCCACATTAGGAACCACCACCCAGGAAAAAGATTTAGGCGTCATTGTGGATACCATGTTAAAACCCTCGGCCCAGTGTGCAGCAGCAGCCAAGAGAGCAAATAGAATGCTAGGTATGATAAGGAAAGGAATGGAAAATAAAACAAAAGATATTATAATGCCTCTATATCGTTCCATGGTGAGACCGCACCTTGAATACTGTGTGCAATTCTGGTCGCCGTATCTTAAAAAGGATATAGCGATTTTAGAAAAGGTACAGAGAAGAGCCACCAAAATGGTAAAGGGGATGGAAGGATACTCCTATGAAGAAAGGCTAAAAAGGTTAGGGCTCTTTAACCTGGAAAAGAGACAGCTGAGGGGAGATATGATAGAAGTCTATAAATTAATGAACGGAGTGGAACGGGTAAACATAGATCGATTGTTTACCTTATCAGAATATAGAAAGACTAGGGGACATGCAATGAAGCTACAGGGTAAACTATTTAAGACTAATAAAAGAAAATATTTTTTCACTCAACGTGTAATCAAACTCTGGAATTTGTTACCGGAGGGTGTAGTAAAGGCTGTTAGTGTAGCTGGGTTTAAAAAAGGTTTGGACAAGTTCCTGGAGGAAAGGTCCATAAACCATTATTAAGAAGTGACCGAAGATATCAATGCTTGACCCAGTACAAGCATTGTGGAACTTGTGTCTCTTGGGGAAACTGCTAGGTACATATGACCTAGATTGGCCACTGTTGGAAACAGAATACTGGGCTTGATGGACCTTGGTCTGACCCAGTATGGCATATCTTATGTTCTTATATTTCTCCCACACCCGCAAGAAATTCTTCTGGCTCCCCCTTTTGAGTGCTGTCAGCTTGCTCATCAAGTAGATCTGGGACAACATACCCTGAAAATCTCCTGTAGTGGGCAGCTTTTCCTTCCTCCACTTCCTCGCCAACAAGATCCGCAGGGCAACACACCCCAAATCAAGAAAGGTGCCCTCGACCCTGCTAAGAAGTGGTGGTGGTACCCCCAGCAAAGCAGTCTCCGGCCTTGGGTCGAGCTGTTTCCCCATGATCTCCCCCAGGAACCCCCACACAACTTTCCACAAACTGTGCACCTCCCCACACCCCCACCAGATGTGTAAATATGTGCCTCTGCTCCCACATCGCCGCCAACAATGCTCAGATATCTGAGAGTTCATTTTGTGCAGCCTTGTCGGAGTCAGGTGCCATCGGTAGAGCACTTTATAATTATTTTCTATCAAGTTCGTCGCTAGGAGACCCTTATACCGGCTCTCATGGATACGTACCCATACTGCATCCTCCCAAGGCCCTCCCAACTCTAGCTCCCACAATTCTTGATATCTTTCCTTCCCCCTTTCCTGTACCATCAGCCGGTAAAAAGTGGCCAGGGCCTTTTTCCTTTGCCCCATCAGCACAAACTTCTCCATCTCAGTGAGATCTCGTCCTAAATGCGGGAGAATCTGATGATATATGTAATGTCTGAGCTGTAGATAACCATATACATCCTTCTCATCTAATTTATACTCCCTGGCCAACTCCCAAACTCCCGCACCTTCATCCCCTCTACCAGTTGACCCACCCTGCTTAAACCCCGTAGGTCCCAGCTCCTGAAAATAGATTGCCCCATCGCTGGCAGGAAATCAGGGTTCCCCCGAATAGGAAGTAATCGAGAAATCCCCTGAGACCCCAGCCATATCCCTCTCCTTTTATTCCAGACCCTCAACGACCGTAGGACATAGGGATTTTGCCCTGGGAAACGCATTATCTCCAGGAACAAGCAGGAATGAGTCTTCACATATGGGTACGTCGGTACCGACGGAGCCTGCGCGGGAACGCTCCCCAGCGTCCAATCAGAAAGCTTTTGGGAGCATCCCTCAGCGCCTGCGTGCTGCCTTCCTGCCTTTCCAACTGTCTCTCCTCAGTTTTCATTTTTCCGCGGAGCCGACAGGATGTCCTCCTGTCACCGCAGAAAATTTTTTCTTTAAATTCTTTATTTCTTATTTTCCTGTGGTCACGGCTGTCTCCCCGACTCCACCGGTATCGCCGGTGTTTTTTTCTTTTCTTTTTATTTTTTATCCAGGGAATTTTTTTCCCTCAGTTTCAGTTTTAAACTTTGGGCCTTCAGGCCTCTCCATCATGGAGCCGCCTCCTTCTTTTCCTAAGAAGTGCTTTAACTGTGGCAGTGCAGTATTGTTTTTAGACTCTAAGTCCTGGTGTCTAAACTGTTTGGGTCCTGACCATCCGGAGCCATTAGGCTACCATATTATAAGAAGAGATTTTCCTTTTCGAGTTTGCCTCGATACCGAGTTCTCTTCCAACGGCAGGGCACCGACCATTTCTCCTTCTCTACAGGATCAGGTAACCCACAAACAGTCTGTTCAGACTAGCCAATCCTTGAGTGGTAGGTCTCATGCACAGCATGATGACGGCTCCAGCCTTGCCCTCAAGGATCCATTGGCTTCAAAACCCCGGCGGGAGTCTTCGGTCTCCAAAGCCTTTCAGGGGTTTCAGGTTGTTCCTGAGGCTCACCCCTCACAGAACATACCTGAGCCGTGCTCGGTGGTGGCATCCGCTTCGAGCGGTACCGATACCCTAGCATCGGCACTGGTGCTGAGTGATTCACTCTTCACCAGGGATTGTCATCTGGTGTTCTCGGTACCTTCGGGACCGATCGATACATCCCAGACTGACTTTCCAGTATCAATATCACCGCCGATACTACCACCGACGTCGGTACCTTCCAGGTATGCATCGATAGACTCGCTTCCTTCGATGCCGAGTCTGGAATCGATTTCCAATCTGGAAGACTGGGTACCGACACGTCTCGGATCCGATGCTTACCGATTCCGGATGCTCGGTACCGAGGGTAATTACCAGAGGCCTTCGGTTTCCTCGGTACCACTTGAGCAGCCTCCGATGACTGCTTCGATGTCGGTATCGTCTTCGATTCCGGCACAGCTGCCGGTATCGGTGCCGATACCTGCAGTAGCATCGGGGTCAACTCCTTCCATGCTTCTTTCACCAGAGTCGCTCCTTTCACCAGAGTCGCTCCTTTCTATACCTAGTTTGGAGTCGATACCTGGCATGGACGATGCAGTACTGACTGTCTCACGTCATGACCTCCAGTACTAGCATCCATCCTTTAGGGATCTTTTTTTGCACCGGCTGAGATCTTCTATTCCTACATTCTCAAATGTCTACTCCGGTGCCCAGGCTAGTTCTTCAGATCTAGCCTGTCCAGGGATGGTTTCTATTGGAGTTCCTTCTTTTCAGAATTTTCTCCTAGACATAGCAACATCCCTTGCTATTCCTACCCCTGGCTATAATCCTGCTCAAGGCTCTCTTTGTTCTGGAGAAAAAGAAAATATAATGCTTCCTTTACATCATTCCTTGCAGGATCTTCTTCTACGAATGTGGGAAGCACCTTTAACGGTTTCCTCACCTTCTAGAGCAACTGATCTTCTATATCAGGTGCCCCCCTCTTCAGGGTTTCAAAAGACTCAGCTTCCCCATCATTTCATTGTAGTGGAATCAGCAATGAGGAAGGTAAAAAGCAAGAAGAAGCATTCTTCTTTCCCGCCAGGTCGTGCATCTAGAACACTGGATGCCTTTGGACATCAAACCTTCCAAACTTCCTTGCTGGCAACAAGGATTCTCTCATATATTTTTTATATGAGTCTATCCCTTCAGGAGGTCACAAGGAAATTATCTCTGTTGACTCCTTTTCTATCAGAGCCCAAGACTGCAGACTATTCCTTACTTCTTAGTCATAGCCAAAATATCTCTTGGTTTCTTTCTCATGCTTCCCTAGACTCTTTTGAGTCTGTTAGCAGAACCTCTGCTATAGCCATAGGGGCGCGACGTAAAGCCTGGCTCCAAGCTTCAGACTTGAACAAATGGGCACAACAAAGACTGGGTAATACTCCTTGCACTGGAGAAAATCTCTTCAATAAGGAGTCTTTACATCAGGTTGCTCAGTGCTCCACTGACTTCCCTGTTTCTGAAGGCAATCCTAAGCCTTCTCCTTCCCCAGTAGGTAGGAAATGCCCTACCAAACCTTCTTTCCCTAGGAAAAGACGGTTTCACTCTTCTCCTGCCCATCATACAGATGTTCCCAAGCAGGGGAAACCTCGCCCTGGTCTGAAGAATCCAAACTCTAGCCAGGCTGAACAAACCCAGCAACCATAGGTTCCTGAAGGTTACAACCTACAGTTAACTTCTTCTCAGCAGAAGTTTTTTCACTGTTTTTTCCTTCAAAACTCTACACATGGATTCCTTTCTTCAGGACATCCATTTCCTCCTAGATATGCTGAACTGTCAGGATATTCATGTCTATAAGTCACAGGTTTCTCCTCTTCTTCCTGCCAAGAAGAGAAGTTAACAACTATCCCATGATAGTTTCCTGTTCCAACATGAATTTTTCCTTCCACAGACTTACCACATGGTACGTCACCCTGCAGCTCCTGTTTCTCTACCCTCTCGTCCAGGGTTTCCCCTGAATGAGTGGTACCATACCACTGCAGGGCTTCTCTAGCCTTTCATTCCAGTGTGGAGTTTTTTCTTTCGAATAAATTCCCTTCTTTTCTCTGGGCAGCTCATCAGACAGGAAAAGGAATTTCTCCTCTTCTTTGTCTGTTCTCTCTGTTTTGCACAGAAGGATTCTCTCTGCTGTCTTATTCAGCAGCTGCCCATGCAGGAGTTCCAGTGTTTGGACTACTGGTACTTTTCCACAAGTTTCCAGTCTGTCTTCCACTACTTTCTGTCTGGCCTTAGTAGTGATTCCAAGATAGTGCTTCCATCTATCTTGGATAATCCTAATCACTTCAGGCTTATCACACTATCTTCTGCCATCTCCACTTTCTTTGGATTTGGCAGCATAGTTGACCTACAGCCAGTTTTATTTCCCAATTCTCCTGCATAATGCTCTCTGCAATCTTACAGAGAAGCTTTCTACTATGGGCCCTTGCTAGAGAGCATGGGGTTTTATCTCTGATGACTATCCTATATGGTTGGGAAAGGCTTCCTCAGTCATTTTCCATGACTGAGGGTTCTCCACACCCTGTTATCTTCTGTTATAATACAGGACATAAGCCTTTTCTGCGTGAACGTCCAAAGAGTTTTCCAATTCCTGCAGGAATATGCTCTTTTTTTCCTTGCAGCTTGTCCTCATGGTATCCTACTCCTTCATGGACAGCTCATATTCTGCTAGTAACGCATGATACCCCTTGTGTCCCTCCAGTGGGTCAACCTGGTATCTCATCCTATGCGTTTCTGTCCATTTACCATGCCAGAGTTCTACAAGACTCAGGACTTGCTGTTTACAGACTGATATTATCCTCTGTTTTTTCACGCAACCATCCTGGTTATTCACTGGATAGCATTCCTGCACCATCTTAGCCAGGGGGACTAGATTCTCTATATATCTTCTCAAGTAGGTTCCACCTTCTTGTTATTAAATGATTCTTTCTCCTTCACATCTCCCGTGTGAATGTTCTTATGGGCATATCTCTATCTGTTTAGTTGCAGACATTTCAGACATACATATTCATGTATGTATATATCTCTATATACTTTCTATACATGCATATGTCTGTAAGCTGCGTGTGCATATCTTATGCCCCTCCAGATCTCACTATAGACATATATATATATATATACCCCTATATATATATCTATATACACATATATCTATATCCCTATATATCTATGTGTATCTGTCGAGATGCTTCTTTATAGGTAGATATGTATTTACATACTTATCTCTCTAACTGTCTATGCTTATAAAGGTTTTACCTTCCTAGAGGTTCCAGACAGTGGGCTTGCATATGTTCATACTGTCCCTCAGTATGTCTGAGTATTATGCACACAACCACACTGTGGTACTGACAGCTCCTACTTTAACTCTAGGTCTAGCTATCCCTGAAGCTCCATGCTTCAATATCTTTCCTATCTCTCACCAGCTAGGAGAGACAGGGTGGATCTTCAGTAGTTCTGAGGTTTCAGCCCTTCAGACATCTGTCCTCCTTGGGAATACAGGCTTTTTCCCCTACCCCTTCTTCCCTCCAGGACTTGGCTAGTTTGTCCAAATCAAGATCCGTGCCGCTACCCTATTTTGCTTCTCCCCTCCCACGAATTTCATTAGCACCTTCTGCAACCTGGCCATATAACTTTTTGATACTCCAATGGGGAGGTTCATAAAAAGATACAGCCACCTGGGCAAAACCACCATTTTTAGAGCCGCTATCCTCCCCATCCAGGACAATCGTTTATGCCTCCACTCCTCTAAATCTTTTTGCATGGCCCTCTCCACCCGCCCATAGTTTTCCTTAAACAAGTCAGCCTCCCGACCAGTTAGAAAGATCCCCAAGTATCTTATGCTGTGCTTAGCCCACCAATACGAGAAGGAGGCCTTAATCCGCGCTCGCTCTTCCCCATCCACCGAAATATTTAGGAGTTCAGACTTAGTATCATTAACTTTAAAACCGGAGTGGGCTCCAAACTCCCCCAACACCTTTGTCAGCTCCCTCAAAGAAGCACAGGGGTCTGTCAACATAAAGAGCAGATCATTTGCAAAAAGGGATAGCTTAATTTCCAATGCTCCCCATGACACCCCCTTTATTTCAGGGCATTCCCTCACCTTGTGAGCCAACGGTTCCATGGACAGGACCAAAAGCAAGGGGGATAATGGGCACCCCTGCCTCATTCCCCGGAATAAAGCAAAGGGCCCTGAATACTCCCCATTGATACGAATGCGAGCCAGGGGCTGAGCGTATGTAGCCTTGACCCACCGGAGATAATCCCCATTAATCCCCATGCGCTCTAACACTTTGAATAGAAAAGGCCAAGAAACACGGTCAAACGCCTTTTCGGCATCGACTGCTAAGAGCACCATTTGCGCATCCCCCAACCTCCCCTTCTTTATTGCATTTAACACCTTGCGCATGTTGTCCACCGTATGGCGACCTGGGACAAACCCCGACTGGTTTTCATGCACCAAAGAAGGCATGAAGCGCTGTAGCCTATTCGCCAGAATTTTAGTAAAGATCAGCGCTTTCGACGGGGGTGTGAGCAGGAGCTCCCCCCTTCCTCCCAGAGCCCGCCTCTTTCCATCGGGGCCCAACGGCATAAAAACCGCCGTTGCCAGGGCCCAGGAGCAGCAGCGCTTTCGACGGGGGTGTGAGCAGGAGCTCCCCCCTTCCTCCCAGAGCCCGCCTCTTTCCATCGGGGCCCAACGGCATAAAAACCGCCGTTGCCAGGGTGCGCCCGCGCCTGAGGGCCTCGCCAGAGGGCCCTTTGGCGTGGCCCTTAGGCGTTGGTCCGTGGCATCTGTTCCTGGAGTCCTTGATGAAGTATGGATGCCCTTCCATGTATCAGGGTAATGTGCTGTGCCATGTCCTTCTCTTCCTCTTGTCTATTTGACTATCTCTGTCCTCTACTCTGTCCTATCTTATAAATGGCGTTCCTTTCTTGTTTCCCTAAATGATGTAATATTGTAAACCGCTCTATGCCTTCGGGTATGAGCGGTATATCAAATTCAAATAAACATAAACATAAACATAAAATCCATCCCTAGCAGCGAAATGGGCTGATAAGACCCACACAAAGAGACATCCTTCCCCGCCTTAGGCAGCACAGTTATCCCCGCCATCCGCATCTGCTCTTGAATAGGCTCCCCCTCCTTAAACGCATTATATAATCTCGTCAGCGGGGGACATAGCTCTTCACTAAAAGCCTTATAGAAACTATTTGGGAAACCGTCCAGCCCCGGCGCTTTATGAGCCGGGAGACCCCGGATGACCTCTGCCACCTCCCTCTCCTCTATGGGCCTAGACAAAGTGGCCGACTCTACCCCAGTGAGACATAGTAAGGTCCCTTGCAGGTACTGCTCCAGCTGCTCCCCCGTCTTATGAGTCTCCTCAGTGTACAATTGCTGATAATAATCCACAAAGCACTGTTGGATGGATTCTACCTGCCGCACCTCCTTTCCTCGCGCATCTCTTATTTTGGTGATAAGATTCCTACTCCGGTGCTGTTTCAGCTGTTGCGCAAACAGCCGGCTCGGTTTATTACCAGACTCAAAAAAATTGTTGTTTAAGAATATCCTGCGCATATTTTACCTCTCCTAATTCTATTTCATTAAGTTCTCTTTTAATCTGAGCTAACTCCTGGCCTAGCCCCACCTCCCTACTGCCTTGCATGATCTTCTCCTCTATGTCCCGAATACCGCCCCTTAACTCTTCCTTCCGCCGATCCTTCAGTTTTTTCAGGTGCACCCCCGCAGAGATTAAGTCTCCTCTTATCACCACTTTCAGGCACTCCCACAACGTTCCAATCCTACACCCCTCCCGGTCATTTAGTTCCAAGTATTGTTTAATTTTCCCTTGCACCTGTTGTTTTAGTTCAACACTCTCCAATAAGGTCTCATTCAACATCCACATCCTATGCTTCCTCCGCTCCTCCCCCAGTCCAACCTCCACCCAAATAGGGGCATGATCCGACCACGTTCGGTCCCCCACCTCACAATCTGCCACCTTTGCTATCAACTCTTTGGACACACAAAACATGTCAATCCTCGAGAAGGACAGGTGAACTGGTGAATAAAAGGTAAATGCTTTTGCCCTCCCCCTCAGTTCCCTCCAAACATCCACCACCCCCAAATTATTCCCCAACGTTTTCATATTTTTCCTCCCCTTGGCATTCCCCACCCCGAGGAGTTATCCAATCCGGGATTCATTATTAAATTGAAGTCCCCTCCCATGATTATATGACCTTCTGCCACCCTTGCCACCACCCCATGTAACCCATCATAAAAACTCCCCTGCCCCACATTGGGCCCATAGATATTAATCAGTGTATAAACCTGTTCCTTAATATGTAATTTGACAATTATATATCTGCCCTCTTTATCCCGATATACTACACAATCAGAATATGCTAACGTCCCCCTCATCAAACCCCCCCCCCCTTTTTTTAAGTCCACCCTATTAGAAGCAAACCATCTCTCTGAAAAGGTACGGTGCGCCACCCTCCATTCATCGCATTTTTTCAGGTGCGTTTCCTGGATAAAGCAAATGTCTCCCCGTAGTCTATGCAACTCCTTAAACATTCTCTGCCGTTTTACTGGTGAGTTTAAACCTCTTACATTCATGGATATGATCTTCACTTTTTCCATTTAACCCTTCTCCCCCCCTCCACCTGATTGCAGCCTACCCTGGGCCCCATTCCCCCCCTTCCCCCCTCGTCCCCCACTCCTCCTGGTCTACCAACTCCCCACTCCGACCTCGTTCTAGAGGCATGAATCATCACCACTCCAGGAAGCTAACTTTACTCCCCTAAATCTTTAGGCCCAGTAGCCCATCTCTGCCCATGTAGAGGGAAGGCCTATAGGATATACTACTCTCCTCGCCCACCCACCAGTAGCCTCCCCCCATTCCCCCGCCCATACCCATACCCTCACTACCGCTCAAAACAGCTTTCAATATCCTAAACATAATAGCATAATAGCAGAAAAGCATAGTAACAAAGACTTAGCAGAACAACAGTTCTTGATTGCAACCAAAACAGGCTCCGGCTCGCCCTCAGCCTGTGCCAACGCCACTGGTCGCGTTGCTCTGCTGCTGCCGCCGCAACCTGCGATCTCCTTGTGGGGCTCGCCGCCATTCATTGCCCCTTATCGGTCCTCTCTGCTCTTTCACCCCCTTCTGCTGGGAAGCCTCTGGCAGCTCAGTCCATCCCGCCTCTCTCAAAGCTGTTACAGCCTCAGGCACAGTTCGCACAGATGATGTCCGCCCTCCACACAAAACTGTAGGCCAAATGGAAAGAGCCAGCGGTATTTGATGCCTTTCTCCCGCAGCACCTTCGTGACTCCTGACATCTCCAGCCGTTTTCTCATGGTGATAGCTGATAAATCCGTATATAAGTCCACGCGTTGATTATTCCACTTGAAGTCAGAGAGCTTTCGCGCTGCCTCCACCACGGCATTTTTAGTGGCATACTCATGGAATCTAGCTATAATGTCTCTATGGTAGCCATCGCGCCGGGGGCCCAGCGCTCTGTGAGCCCGATCAATGGACCAGGACAGCTGGGAACTATCTTGACCAGCTTCCTCCAGTAGCCGCTTACAAATGGTCACTACTAGACTGCCACAGTCCGCTGCTTCCGTAGACTCCAATACCCCTCTCATCCGGATATTGGCCCTCCGCGATCGATTCTCCAGATCTTCAACTTTAGACCAGAGTTCTTCCGTATCAGCATCCATATTGTCCATCCGCTCTTGTAGCTTAAGGATAGTGGCATCTTGTATCTCCACTTTTCCCTCCAAATCTTCCACGCGCTGGCCCACCTCTCGCACCTCGGCTTTCAAATCTTCCATCCATATTTGCACTTCCGATTTAAAATGTGCCAAGTCTTGTCGGAGGGTGCCGAACCAACTTTTCAGTTCCCCTCTCAGGGCTTCCACATCGCTCTCCTGGAGCTTCTCGCCATCTCGGGCCTTATCCCCGTCCTCTCCGTTTCCCGCACTCACCGCGGCCATCTTGCTTTTGCCACTGGAACCCCCCGCGGCACCTTTGTATGCGTAGCCTTTCAAATCCGCCACACTTCTCTTCATCGCCATTCGCTCCAGCCCGTAGCCCTGCTCACCAGGCTATTTTCCACCGGCCTTCGAGCCGTTTAAGGGTAGTTTGGGCAAAATTCTCCCCTGCTTCCCCGGAGCTCCGCGTTCAAGCGGCTTCTCCGTTTGATGACGTCATTTCCTCCCTTTAACCATGTTTTTAATTCATTTTATTTCATTTTTCTCTTGATATCCTACTGCTTATTTATTATATTTTTACTAATGCCCTATTTCATGGACACGATAACTTTTATACTGTTGAACTGTTCTAACATTGTGTTTTGTTCACTTATGTTTGTTCATGTGTTGCAGTTTGATATGTGCTCATAATTTTTATATTAGGATGTCACTCCTTTATTTTTATCCTTGATATTTATGTTTTTAATTGTGTTTGTAAAATAATATTCATATACTATATACTAAGTATTTTAACATTTATTGTCGTAGAATCCTATACCCCTGACAGTGGTTGTGCTGAAACACTGTTGTGTCGGATCCCATGGCCCTTAGCGATTCCCTCAATAAAATGTACTTTGTTTTACACCTCGCTCCAGATTGGTTGATGGTAAGGTAGAGATACAGATAGATGTTGAGCTTTTATTGGCCAACTTGCTTAGGATCCCCAAGATTACAAAATTGATAATATTGCTGGAGCGGCAATTCATATTTCTATTGAGAGCCATTGTGGCCTCACTTAAGCAGGCAGTGAGGTCTGGTATGGCTATGGATAGATGTTCTCTGAAGTGTAAGCAGACAGATGCAACATTGGGTCATATTATAATGGGATAATGAGATAAAAGCCAAGGCAGCATCCCCTCACAGCAAAGTCCTAGACTTCAAAAATGCTGACTTCAGGAAGTTGGCTGAGTGCCTGAAGGAGGAATTGGCAGGGTGGGAGGAGGTAAGGGAAGTGGAATTGTAGTGGGCTAAACTAAAGGAGGCAATAAAAGGGGCAACAAATACATAAAGGAAAGTAAATAAAAACAAGAGGGAAAGGAAACCAATTTGGCTTGCTAAAGGAGTGGCTGCACAAATAAAGGCGAAAAACAGCTTTCAAAAAACTCAAAAGTTCGCAAACAAAGGAACTCCAAAAAGAATACAGGATAAAGCTAAAAGAGACAAAAAGAGAAAAAAGGATAGAAAATCAAAGGCAGAAGAAATGGCTAAAGATCTAAAGCGTGGTGATAAAACATTTTTCAGATATATTTGGGAGAAAAGGACGATCAGAGGTGAAATTGCAAGACTCAGAAGTGCTGAGAATAGATTCGTGGAAAATGACGTTGAAAAAGCCAAAATGCTAAACAAATATGTCTGTTGTTACTAAAGAAAATCCTGGAGAAGAACCACCTGTGATTGACAAATATGCAAATGGAAATGGAGTAGATACTACACCATTCACAGAAGATGATGTGTTTGAACAGCTTGCAAAACTGAAAGTGAACGAAGCCATGGGACCAGATGGGATACATCCCAGGATACTGAAAGAGCTCAGAGAGGTTCTTGTAGGGCCTTTTAAAGGCTGTTTTTAATAGATCTTTGGAGACAGGAGAAGTTCCGCAGGGCTGGAAAAGGGCCACTGTTGTACCTCTCCACTAAAATGGTAATAGAGAAGAAGTGGCAAACTACAGGCTAATAAGCCTTACCTGGTGGCAGGAAAAGTAATGGAGGCACTCCTGAAAGAGAGATTAATGGATTTTCTCGAAACCAATAGGTTACATGCTTCGAGGCAATATGGTTTTACCAAAGGACGAGCATTCTAAAAAATCAGATTGAGTTCTTTGACTAGGTAACCAGAGAACTAAATGATACTGTTTCTCATAGGAGGCTTATCAATAAACTGACCAGCCTGGGGATGGGCCCCAATGTAGTAAACTGGATCAGAAATTGGTTGACTGATAGATGACAGAAAGTAATGGTAAACAGAACTCACTTGGATGAAAGGAAGGTGATTAGTGGCGTACTCCAGGGATCAGTCCTGGGGCCAGTACTGTTCAATGTATTTGTGAATGATATTGCTGAAGGACTGAATTTTTGTGTAATCTGCAAAAAGAAGTCTGTCTTTTTGCAGATGACATGAAAATTTGCAACAGAGTGGATTCTCCTGAGGGAGTGGATATCATGGGGAAAGATCTACAAAAGCTGGAAGAATGGTCTAATGCTTGGCAGTTAAGATTTAACGTGAAGAAGTGCGTGTCATGCACTTGAGATGCAGAAATCCAAGGGCATTGTATGAGATAGAGGGCAATAGGTTGGTGTGCTCGGACCAGGAGAAGGACCCTCGGAGTGATTGTTTCTGAGGATCTCAAAATGGAGAAACTGTGTGACAAGGCGGTGACCAAAGCCAGAAGGATGCTAGGGGGTAAACTGAAAGGCAACATCAGGAAATACTTTTTCACTGAAAGGGTGGTGGATGCTTGGAATACCCTCTCGATGGAAGTGGTGGGGCAAATACAGTAACAGAATTCAAAATGGCATGGGACAGACACAGTGGATCCCTGTATAGAAACAGGATAAAATCAAAATAAACTTAACTGTCTCTGATATCTCAATAAGTAGAGTTGACCTGCACGGAGCTGAAGCTGTGGGTAAGTCCCACGGTCACTGACATCGGAGCCCCCAGCGAAATGCCGAGAGCGATAGCCAGGAGCAGCCCTCCAAGCTGCCCTGATGGGAGAAACTGCCATTGGTGTCAGGAGATCGACTCCGGTCTCCCAAACCCATCCTCGTCAAGGATGCCCTCTCAATGGAGCTGGCATCAGTCCTGAAGCCTTCAGTGCCCATGCCGGTGGCTGCGCAACCTCCTGGCCTTGAGGTCAGAATGGCGGCCCTTGAGCGCTGCATTGCTGCCTTCTTGGATCAGCAGCACAGACCAATGCCCAGTTCCTCCGAGTCATTGATCCCTAAGATTGGTCCCTCCACGGTGAAGGCTTCTCCAGAGGTTGTTGAACCGACCAGAGCCTCTGGTTCATGCTGCAGGGGCTCCAGGAGCATCACGGCTCTGGTGACCCGGCACAACCCTGAGGCCGGAGGGTTCTCGATGTCTCCTCCGACTCTGAGTCAGACTGGGAGACCAATGACAAGTCCCCCAATACCCGCCTCCATCGGAATGTCCCTTCAGACCCCTCCTCTCCAGAGGACTAGCAAAGGTCCCCTCCCGAGGACCTTTTTGGAGTTTGTCTGGGACATGAAGGAGGACTAGGCCTTCATGTCATCCGCGGAGGAGCCTCGGGTGGAGGACCTTGAGATCCTCCAGTATGAGGCCCCTCTGAAGGAGGCACTCACAGTGCCAGTTCGCCCCCATTCTGGAATGGCTTCTCTTCCGCATGGGAGCCTCTATACTGATTGTGAGCATGTGGCGCGATGCCATGTATCAAGTCTGCAGGAGCCCCGGGTTCCAAAAGGCACAGCTGCCCCAACTCCATGGTGGTGGAGTCAGCCATGCGCAGGATCAAAAGCCAAAAGACACATTCCTCAGTGCCCCCTGGCAGGGAGGCCAATTCCATAAATATCTTGGGCAGAAAGTGCTACCAGGACTCGATGTTCATCATCTGGATCCAGGCCTACCAGCTCTATATGAGCATGTACTTGTGGGACATGGCGATGGAGTTCATTGGGTTCTCAGCTGGGCTGGCCAAAGAACCTTTTCAGCGGTTCCAGACCCTGACCTCGACGGTCAAGGAGTGCTCCAAATTCATCATTCGTGCAGCCTTTGATGACTTCAAGTTGGTGGCCAGAGTAGTTGCAGTAGGCATTAGTGTCCGCCACCAGGCCTGGCTACAGTCCTCCGACCTGGATCAGTGGGTGCAGGACAAGCTGGTTGAGTCCCATGCTGTGGGGAAGAATCTCTTTGATAATCCCATGATGGACAAAGCTGCCGAGTTGGAGTCCATATTCCTGACCAGGACCTGGCTCCAAGAAAATCGCTGACCCTTCCTGACGGAAGGCTTCAGGGAAAAAGCCGCTTAACCTGAAGAAAAGGAAGATTTACAGAAACTACTCCCAGTACTTGGCCTTCCCAACTCCCCAGCAGGGCCAGCAGCCAAGGGACGGGGGCACAGCCCATGTAAGCGAAGGCTCCCAATCCCCAGGTGGCACCCCAGCAGCACCCTGATGAAGGCTTTTGACTTCTTGGGCATAGCCTTTCATCTCCCAGGAGGCCTAGTCCCGCAGCACACGGGGAAGGATGTTTGGTGTTCTTTGCCATCCAATGGTCCAGCATCACCACCGACATCTGGGTTCTTCAGATGATGTGGGAGGGCTACCTCCTCCATTTCGATCAGATTCTGCCCCCGTTCTTTCCACGGGAACTCCCAATGACTTCCTTTCACCGTGTCTTGCTCCAGTGAGAGCTTGCCGGGCTTCTAGACAACAAGGCAGTGGAACTAGTCCCGCCCCACCTCAAGGGCAAGGAGTTCTACTCCTGGTAGGTCCTGGTTCCCAAGAGGACCGGTGGCTTTTGTTCAATTCTGGATCTTAGAGATCTCAATAAATTCCTGGTGAAGGAGAAGTTCAAGATGCTCTGCCTTGGAACATTGCTGCCTTACCTCCGCTAGGGAGATTGGCTATACTCCTTAGATCTTAGACGTGTATGTGCACATTCCTGGGGACCACCAAACAAAGCACGATTCCACGTGCACTAGGAACCCAATAAAAAACGTGGAAGGCAACGAAAAGACGTGAATTAAAAATCTTTTATTCCTTTATTAACTCCAGCCACCGGCCCGACACTGGCCGTGTTTCGTGAGAGCCTTCTTCAGGGGCAAATGATGACTAAAAACACATAAAACATACAATTAAAAGAAATTATGCAATGTAATAGGCTATTCTAGAGGATGAACCAGAACATGTAAATAAAATATGCCAATGAACATATAAAAACGTGTATGTGCACATTCCTGTCCATTCGCTCCACTGACAAGGAGCTCCAGTTTGTCAGAGGAGGAAGCCACTATCAATACAAGGCCCTGCCCTTTGACCTGGCTTTGGCCATAAGGGTGTTCACCAAGTGCCTAGCTGTGGTCTCCGCCCACCTGTGACTGCAGAGGATGTTTGTCTTTCCCTTCCTGGACAACTGGCTGGTCCGAGGTGGCACAGCCATCGAAGTGCAGCAGGTGGTACGCTGCATCATTCTCACTCTGTATCACCTGGGGTTTGTCATCAACTACTCCAAATCCCATTTGCAACTGACCCAAAGCCTGGAATTCATAGGGTTGTTGCTAGACATGGTCCAGGCAAGAGCCTTCCTCCCCTTCAATGGGGCCCAGTGTCTAGCAGCCCTCTTGATAAACATTCAAGATCGAGTCTCTGCTTCTGCCTAGCTCATGCTGCACCTCCTGGGGCACATGGCCTCAACAGTGCACATTACGACCGATGCCCTTCTCCACATGTGACCAGCCCAATGGGCCCTTTGCTCCCAGTAGTCTAGAGACGACGGGGTGCTTGCAGGATAGGGTGACCATCACCATCCCCTTGCCGAGGCCCTTGTCTGGTGACTGCAGCCACCAAACCTACTGGCAGGGATGCTCTTTCAGGTCCCGACCCCTCAGAGTTCTCACCACAGATATCTCCAAGTTGGGCTGTGGAGCCCATTGCGGTGACTTCCACACTTGGGGCTTTTGGTCAGCATCGGAGAGCCTCCAACAGATCAATTTCCTAGAACTCTGAGCTGTTGCTTGGGCTCTCCGAGCTTTTCAGCACCACCTGTGGAACCAGGCCATTCTGCTTCAGACGGACAATCAGGTGGCGATGTTTTACATCAGTAAGCAGGAGGGCACTGAGTTGTCCCTCCTGTGCTCGGATGTGGTCCATCTCTGCACATTCGCTAGCGAAAGCGGGATGCTCCTTGGGGCAGTGTACCTCCCCGGCCAGGACAGTGTTCTGGTGGACCATCTGAGCTGGGTTCTCCAGCCCCACAAGTGGCAGCTCAACCCACAGCCAACCAACTGTCCCACTGTTGGGGCCTTCCTGTGATGGATCTCTTTGCCAGCCTGGCCAATGCTCATTTGGCTAGCTTCTGCTCCAGAGCACCGCACTTCTCCTTTATGCCATCACTCCAACACCGCTCATTGCCAAGACCTCTTCAAAGTCCAGCTCAACCGGCCACTCTGATCCTCATAGCCCCCTGGTGGCCCTTGCAGCCGTGGTTTCCACTGCTCCTCAGCCTGTCTCGGGTGCACCTAGTCCCCCTGGAGATACCCTGGACCTGCTCTTGCAGGAGGATGGCTCTCTCCTGTACCTCAACTTGAGATCCCTGGCCCTGATGATCTGGCTGCTGACAGGGTAGCCCTGACCCAGTTTGACTTTCACAGGGAAGTGGAAGAGGTCTTGCTGGCTTCACACAAGGACTCTACCCAGCGGGCATACGTCATCTAGTGGCGTCACTTCTCAGTTTGGTGTGCAGAGAGGAATGTGAACCCCTTCTCCTGTTCTGTCCAGCTAGTACTGCAGTACCTGCTGCACCTGTCTAATGCTGGTCTGAAGTCTAACTCCATCAGAGCTCACCTCAGTGCGCTATCAGCACATCATCTCATCAAGGGGAATCCCCTCTCTGCCCAGCCTCTTGTGACTCACTTCCAGAGGAACTCCTTGCTCTCTAGACCACCCCCATTCGTCTGCCACTGACGATGTGGAATCTCAGTATGGTCCTCTCGAAGCTCATTGCTCCAGCCTTTGAGGCTCTGGCTTCTTGCCACCTCAAGTATCTTTCCTGGAAGGTGGTCTTCCTCGTGGTGTTCACATCTGCCCACAGGGACAGTGAGTTCTAGGCTCTGGTGGCTCATGCTTCCTACACCAGGTTTCACAGGAACAGGGTGGTGCTTCAGATGCACTCTAAGTTCCTCCCTAAGGTGGTCTCCCCCGTTCCACCTCAACTAGGTAGTGGTGCTTCCCACTTTTTCCCCCACATCCTCCTGCCAATAGGGCGGGGCCGTTCTCCATACGCTAATCTGTAAAGGGGCATTGGCCTGTTATTTAGAGTGTACCAAGCCCTATCACCACTCCTCGCAGCTCTTCATCTCCTATCACCCTAATCGCCTGGATGTAGTGGTCTTCAAGCGTACTCTATCCACTTGGGTGGAAGACTGCATCGCCTTCACCTTGGTTCACAGTGTCTGGGCCATGGTGGCTTCTGTGGTGAACCTTCACTCGGTTCCCTTAACGAAGATCTGCCAAGCTGCCACCTGGTCCTCAGTTCACACCTTCACAGTGCATTACTGCCTGGAGGAGGTGTCCTGGCAGGACAATGCCTTCAGCCAGGCAGTACTCATCATTTGTTTGGGGTTTATGGTAACTCTGCCCTCTGGCTCTTCTGTGTGTCCAGGCTACCAGAAATCTGGTTTCCCTAGTTGACGCTGGGGTCGCTGCTGAGGTCTTGTGAACAAACTGTAGTCTTACTGTTCCTCACTGTTTGTTTTTTGGGTCGCTTGTGGCTAACAGTTTTTTTCAGTAGTCTGTATCTAGGGAGTCCCATATGTGAGGAATGACTTCCTGCGTGTTCCCGGAGAAAGTGTAGTTACTCACCTGTAGCTGGTGTTCTCCGGGAAAAGCAGGAATCAATTCTCACAACCCTCCCTCCTCCCCATGGAGTTGCTTTTCTTTTTGTTGCCGTTTTGAACTATGTCGTCATTCTGAGGCAAGATGACACCCTTGGGTTGGAAGGCAGCCATGCATGTGTGGTGAATCTGCCAAAACATGAAAGCTGGGGAGAGGTTACGTGCAGACTCCATTGGTTCCGATGTCACCCATATGTGAGAACTGATTTCTGCTGTTCCCGGAGAACACCTGCTACAGGTGAGTAACTACACTTTCTTTCCAAAGCTTTGCGCAAAAGAGAGAAACAGCTGCTGGGGAAGATTCTGGGAAAAGGGCATCTTGATAAAACGGAGGTGTCCTTGCTCCAATTTAACATAATGGGTTAATTTGATCTATGATATGATGAGGATAGAGCGACTAAAAGCATGTAGTCCTCATTCAGAATGCTGGGTTGTTTTCCAGAAAATCTGGGAATTAGGATAGAGCCGTTTATCTCATCAGACCTATAATTTTCTCTTGAACAGATGAGTAACTGGTAGACAGGACAAATGCGATAATTGTGGCCATATGAAGGGGAGATAAGGAAGAAGGGAGGGTGTGTGGTTCTGTGGGTTAGGAAGGCAGAGGGATTAGGCATTCTCTGGGGTCCATGAAGAGTCGTCATGAACCTTGGAATATTTTACATAGTGGGTATGAGGAGAATAAGTTCGGATGAGGTTTGGTGGTAGATGGTGTGAATAGAGAAGACAGTATCCCATTGTTTTTGTGACATTGGGCTAGATTTCTAGATGTAAATGTGATTCATGCAGTTTTGGATGTATATATTATTATTATGGTTCTTTCCTGGTTGGTGATAAAATAATGAAAAAAAATGCAGTACACCGAGTTTAGGGAATTATTTATAATCCCCTGTGCATGTGTGAAATTCTGTTGTGTATTTTATGTCTGCTGCACATGTGTTGAATCTTTGTGGGGGGGGAGGTTAGCTGGTGGTGGTGGGGCATTTCCAGGTTACATAGCTTTGGGGGGATAATTTGCAGGCTGGTGGGGCAGTTGAATTTGAGATGGGAGATTTGAGGGTGGCACAATTTGGGGGCTATTTTTTGGGCATAGTGCAGTTTGCAGAGTGGTGCGGCAGTTGCAGGTAATAGTTTTGGGGGGTAGACAATAGAAGTTTGTGGAGTAGTTGGGCAAATGTGGGGGTAGCAAGGTAGTGGGACTGTTCAGGGAATAATTTTTGGGAGTTGGGCAGTTGTAGGGATTGTTTTTATGGCTGTGGCCAATTTGGGGTGGTTGGACAGGTACAAGGGAATGTTGTTTTTTTGGCAGTAGGGCAAGCTATGAGGTGATGTGGGGGCAGTGGTGTGGGGCAATTTGTGTGGGTTATTTTAGGGGTGGGGTTATTTGGCAGGGTTGTGGTGTAGTTGTTGGGGGAGTTAGGATTTAGTGGGTGGAGCAGATTTTAGAGTGGTTGGTTGTTATGGGGATATTTCTTGAAAGTGAGGCAGTTGTGTGTGGGTATTTTTTTGAGGGTGTGGAAGTTGGAGGATTGGGTGAGTAGAGGAGAGGGATTTTGAAAGGAGAAATTATATAACTGTCATGTTACACTGTATCCAATTAAATAGTGATCTACTTAAAGTTCATATCCAAAAATTAATCCTAAAATAATTGAACTTTCAGGAGATATCTTCTACTTATTTATTTATTTATTTACTTCTCTTATATACCGCGCTATTAAAATCAGTGTGGTTTACAATTGAACAAAAAACATACTGCAATGTCACACGACAATTGAGTTTTTACATTGAACATGGATGAGAGAACCTGGAGGTAACAGGGGTAACTAATTACAGAGTAATTATTCATGGAGTATGGTGAGAAATTATACATATAGTATAGCTTGGTTTCAACATATTTATAAGAGGTTTAATCAATAAGATGTGTGATCAGTACCAATAATAAATAAGAGAGGGGATATGGTGGTAGAGCTAGTCATTTTCTTTATGGTGTTGGATTTTGGGTGGGGTGGAGTAGGGTGTAGGATGTGAGGATGGGTGGTTGTTTCTGGGATTGGATTCTGGGTAATGGATGAGGAAAAGGTGTTGTTTGAGGGCTTTTCTAAATGACAATAGGTCTGGGGTGGAACGGAGCTCAGTGGGGAGGGCATTCCAGGTCATGGGTGCAAATAGGGAGAAGGCTCTATTGGCAGTAGCCTTTTTGCACTTAGTTAGAATGTTGGGGATCTCTAGAGTGTTTGCTTGATTAGATCTCCTGATCCTGTTGAACGGCCGTCTTTGAATGAGTTTGCTGATGGGTGAGGTGATCTGGTTCCTTAGGGCTTTGAATGTTAGTACTAGGGACTTATACTGGATTCTAGCCTGAAGTGGAAGCCAGTGGAGATCCATCATGACTGGGGTTATATGTTTAGCTCTTGATGTACCTGCAAGTACCCTTGCTGCAGCATTCATTGCAAGGCGAAGAGGTCCTAGTGTTGACTGAGGGAGGCCATGAAGGATAATATTTGCAAAGTCTAGATGTGGGAGCACCAAGGCTTGGAAGATAGTTCGGTAGTCATTAAAGTCCAATAGGGGGCGCAGGTGACGTAGTATCCGGACCTTATGGTAAATTGCTTTCGTGATGTTCTTCACATGTGTAAACATGTCGAGTCGTTGGTCAAGCGTGATGCCGAGATAGCGGATAGTTGATTTTGCTATCAACTCAATATTGTTTACTTTTAATGTGGGGGGTGGGGAGAACATCTGGTTCTTGGTGAGGAATAAGACATCTGTTTTACTATGGTTGATCCTTAAATTTTGTGTTGTAAGCCATTGTGATACAGCTTCGAAGCAGCTTGATATAGGTGAAAAGTCAGGTTGATCAATCAGGAATGGTGAGTAGATTAGGATGTCATCTGTGTAGACTAGGCACTGGATGTTGAAGGAGCGGATTAGGGTACAAATTGGTTGCATATATATGTTGAACATTAATGCAGATAGGGATGAACCCTGAGGTACACCTTGATTAAGAGGGAATGGGTCAGAAGTCATGGGACCTGTTCTGACTTGTTGCCATCTGTTAGATAGGTAGGACTTGCACCATGCTATAGCTGAGCCTTGTATTCCTTTCTCCACAAGACGGAGTATCAGAGTTTCATGGTTGACTGAATCAAAGGCCTCAGCAATATCCATGAAAATGAGGACAAATCCCTGGCGGATGTTATCAAGTCCTGTAACTAGATCATTGAAGAGAGTTGTGAGGATGGTGTCGACACCATGAGCTTCTCTGAAGCCATGTTGAGATGGATCCAGTGGAGCTACATCGTCAATATGTTGTTGGATTTGTCGTTGAACTACCTTTTCAATGATTTTGGCGAGTAGGGGAATGCTTGATATTGGGCGAAAGGATTCAACTTTGGAGGAATCAAGTTTGTTGTTTTTTAATAATGGGCGGATTGAAGTAAATTTCAGGCTTTGTGGGAAAGATCCTATGGAGATGGATTGGTTTGTGATTCTGCTTATAGCGGGACTAAGTTCTTGGCGTAATTCTTTGATCCAACTAGCTGGACATGGGTCACTAGGGGCAGTGGTAAGATTAATGGATGTGATAATATCTTGTATTTCTTTGTTGGATACTTCGCAAAATTTGAGTAGAGGGGTTTTACATGTAGTAGAGGAGATTGTGCAGGTTGATAACTTGTTGGCTTGGATTATCTTTGATTGTAGGTAGTTTGCATAATCTTGTGGGTGAGGCATAGTTGTTTGGGCGGGAGCTGGGTCACCTGTTAGGGACTTAACTATGCTGAACAGATCATGGGGTTTGTTAAGCGATCGCTTTAGAATATCTGCATGGTATTGTTTTCTTTTTTCCATCGTCATTGCTCGATGAGATTGTAGATAAGAGGTTTATGTACGTAGAGATTCAGGGGACCGGGCGTGGCGCCAGTGTCTCTCTAGTTTACGTAAGTGAAGGAGCTACGCTCTAAGGTCATTGGTGTACCATGGAGCATGTTCTCGCTTCTTGATGTTTATTCTTGTGGTTGGAAGGGAGGCAGCTGATTTAAGGGCGTGGTCCCAATTGGAAACTAGTTTATCTGGGTCAGATAGTGTGATAATAAGGCGAGGTAAGATTTCCTCAAGGGCTTTATCCTTAACAAAAGGCTTAAAACGTGTAGATAGAGAGCTCGGTGGGGCTTGTGCCTTGATAGTGCTGTTAGTCTGATGGATGGTGGGTATCTGAAATGTGATAAGATCATGATCAGACCAGGGTACTGAAGTTATTGATGTGGCAAAGTGGTGAGCTATATTTGTTGCTATCTGTGGGGCGAAGATCAGGTCAAGTGTGCTTCCCTTGATGTGGGTAGGTGATTCAATAATCTGATTGTATCCCAGATCTTTCATAGCATCAATGAAGGCTGTTGCATGTGCAGTTGTTAGAGAAGGCAGGTTAAAATCTCCCATTTATCCAGCTTGGGATACTGGAATTGCAAGCAAGATTGATTATTGTTGGTAATTCGTCTGGTGAGGTTGTTGGAGCTCGATATAAAAGGTTGATAGAGCAGAGTTCATTTGTTATAGTAATCATATCAAGGTGAGTGGTGCTGGATGCATTGCTTGTTTTGAACTGGAGATTGGATTTTGTGAGGATGAGTGTACCTCCTCCTTTTTTATTAGATCTGTGGCAAGTGTGGATGGTGAAGCCAGGTGGTGACATCTGGTGGATGAGAGCATTATCGCAGTCTGATAGCCAAGTTTCGGTTATCATTAGGATATCAAGATTGTGTTGAGATATCAGGTCGTGGACCACTGGCCATTTTGAACATATAGATCTTGCATTTATAAGTGCACACCTGATTGGGTGTTGGGATTTGTTTTTCTGGCTATGGTCCTTTTTGAGGTTTTGCAATGGGATGTATAGTAGGTGGGGGTGGGTTGTGATGGGTCTTGATGAAGGGTGACGGGGGGTTTCAAACCATTTTCTTCCCGTGTAGCGGAGAATTGGGATGAAGCTGGTGTCAGGGTTAAAGGCGTGAAGAAGGTTGGGGTAGTAGGAGGTAAGGAGGAGTAGGGTTAAGCTCAAGATTGAGTGCATTTTTGGTATCTTGAGTGAAGGGTACATATGTGATTGCAAGGTAGGTAGATTTTAGGATAGTAAATTAGAAAAGGCCTGAATGTCTTAGTAGATCTGTATTATTGTGAAGTAAATAGAAGAGACTATAGGGTGTCTATAATGTGGTTATGTACTATAGGTTACAAGATATATACTATAAGTACATTGTACACATTTATATAGTATAAACATTTTTCAAAAAAGACAAAATAAAAATAAAAGTAAGACATTACCACCTATCTAATAGCTTTTTAATTTCATCAGGGTCCTTTCATAAGGTACTTTGTCAAATACTTTCTGAAAATCTGGATATACTATACTGATTCGCCTTTATCTGCATGTTTATTTACACCTTCAAAAAACATAGCAGATTGGTGAGGCAAGACTTCTCTTGGTTTAACTGTCTTGGTACAACCCACACAGATACGTTGTTAAGTCATAGGAATGGGCTTGGTCATACGATAAAAAGTGATAGTGCGGGATTTTGCATTTTGTCAGTTGAATATTTACAGTTTGTGTGGCCTGGACCCTGCCTTGGTAGATGTTTGGGGAATAATGAGATGGAAAATGGTTGCAAATTTTGAAATCTGAATATTGTGAAAACCTGTTGCACATGACTTGTTATTTCTGTGGATAGGTGAGAGAATTTAGTTTCCCCCTGACCTGTGCGTGGTAAAGGTTTGCAGCTGAATTTATTTAGTAGGTTATGTGAAATAAGGTTTACATTGGTCTTCATTGTCCAGAACCAGCTGCTGTAGCCTTTACTGCACAGGATGCACAGAATTGTAGTTTAAATTTCCTTAACAAAGAGTTAAAAGGCTGACCCACTGTATATAGCATTAAAAAAAAGGAAGGCTGCTGGTATCTCTAATGCAGGGGTCCTCACCCAGTCCTCAGGACACACCTAGCCAATCAGGTTTTCAGGACAGCCACAATGAATATACATGAGAGAAATTTGCATGCACTGCTGCCATTGAATGCAGATCGCTCTCATGCATATTCATTGTGGTTATCTTGAAAACACAACTGGCTGGGGGGGGGGGGCATTTTAGAAGTCCTATTTGTGCTTTGGACGTCCAGAAATGGGCATAGAAGTGTCCAAAGCACAGCGATGTCTACAGAGCCATTTTAGAAGCCGGTTCTGTGGACGTCCTCAGCGTGCGAACATCTCTGAATGGGGGGGGGGGGTGATGGAGGCATGGCCAGGCCATTCCCAGGAACCTGAACCTCTCTGCTTGATTTCAGAAACATCATAGATGATGCATTGGTTCTAAGTTTAGATGTGCTCCAGGCATGAACAGCATTCTGAAAAGTGTTCATATTGGCTGAAAAACATCCAGAAGGTGTAGAGAAGATAGTACGCCATCATCCCCTGTACTCAGCACAATGTCAATGATGGCAACAGTGGGTTTTAAACCTTGGCTGCCCTGTTCCTAGTCCATACTCTAACCATTAGGCTATCCTAGACATCCAGGTTCTGAAATACAGTTCTGGGGACATCTATGCAGATGCCCCTGTAATTGTCCATATCGGGCATGTCTATGTTTGTGAACTCGTGTTTGCACCTGGATGTGCCTACATTTTTTTTCCAGACATTTTGGCTTAGACGTCCCAGATTGCTCTTTGACATCCCTTTTAAAATTCCCCTCTAGGTATGTCCCAAGGGCTGGGTTGAGAACTCCTGCTCTAGTAGGTGGTAGTGGCTAATTTTGAGTATGGCTTTGGTGACCAGTCTGCTGCTATTGGGGAACTTCAGTGAAGGGATAAGTCTTGCAGCCAATACTACTTAGAGGTGTGTATGGGAGATAATCTCCGTGGGAAGTACCAAGATGTTGCAGATTGGGTATATATGTAACTAGGATTTTCAGAGACTTACAGCTAAAGCAGTTTATCTGGGAGCAGTGGCACCACTAAGAGGGATGCATAGAGTAGGGGCCATGTTAGAGACTGGTTCTATAGTTTTTCATAAGTGCACAGCTCCCTTCACAGAGACATTAACATGAGACATTCCTTGGTCCATTGAGATAGGTTGCCATGAAAGGATGATCCATTTTGTGGATGACCATTGTCCAGCACCTTTTCACTTGTTCTTTCGTTTCGTCTTGCAGACTGCAAAGGAACTCTGGGCTTTCACACAGTCACTGAAAGAAGACAAGTAGAGCAACCCTGGCAAGGAGATGATGCCTCTGAGATCTTATGCAGTGCAAGGAGGAGAGGGACAGCCTCTGACATCAAGAACCATCCAAAACTTCTGACATGCCTCTCTCGTTATTTCTCTCCCTTTTTTTCATTATGCTTTCCTTTGTTTTGTTTTTCCCACTCTTTCCTGCTCTCTTCTTTCATCTTTCGCTTTTTATTTGCCTTTCTTTTTCTCTTCTTCTCTTCTTTTTTGCTTTCTCGTTGTTTCTCTTCCTTTTATCTTTATGATTGTAAAATTTCCCATGTTTCTGTGTTTCCCCTCTCCCCCCATGAAATGCCCACAGAAGTGTCTTCCATTGATGAACCTTCAGCTAAGAGCATCCATGTCTTGTGAGTGCTTGCCCATTCTCTTTACCAGCAGCTCCTCTTCATAATGCAGATACAGCATTATTACCGTCCCATTTGCTGCTTCTTGTTACCAAAAGTGGCAGATTCTGCTGTTCCTTTAGGAATATCTCGTATCTCGGTGTGACAACAAATAGATCTGTGATTCAAAAAGCAAGTTTAAATATTTTTCATACTGTTTATGCATAAAGATTTTACAAGGAATTTTTTTTTAGTAATTCACAAAAATGGCTTTGTGTAAAGTGCTGTTTATGGACAGAGGTTTGCTTCATCCTTGTAGCCTTGTAAGCAGAATAGTCAAGCTGGGGAAAGGATCAACTGTGGTCCTTTCTACTGTGCGTGTAGGCTTTGCCCCTGGTTCTTAATATGACATTGGGCAGGTCATTCGAGCCCACAGTGCTCCAGTTAATCCAGCACTTTTATTTGCAAAAGTTGAATGATGCTGTGTACAGCTGTTAAGACAGTTTGCAAGCACCCATGAGGCATCCTAAGTGCTTTCCTGCAGTTTGTCCCCACACTTTCACTGAAACCTGCAAGTTCTTAGCAGTGTGCACTACAAATCCAGATTATTACTATCAAGATTTATGTTATTTAAGCTGGCTCAGTAATCACCGTATTAAAAAAATAGTCACGTGAATGATTAAAATGCCAGAAAAACTATATAAAGTTCTTTGATTTTGAACGTTAAGACATTGTTCAGGAACCAAATACAAAATAATGTCAGAGGCTCTACTGACTAACTAGATCTGTTTGACAGAGATAGAATAGGTCATAAAGGTATTGTAAGAATCAAACCAAAATAACCTGTAACAGTTATTTTAGGAGTTATTGAAATGTTAATACCTAGTGAGGTAAGCTTGTGGACTATAAGCATAGTTGTTAACCTAGTATTGCCAATACTTAGAGATTGTTATTATTGGTAGAAGATATAGACGTATTTATGGGTCTGTTCGTCCCCCCCCAGACCCACACTTCTTTTATTTATTATTTTTAAAAAATCCAGATCTGCATGCCCTCGGTTGTTGATATACAACAGTAAGCACTGTCATGGACTTTAAAAGATATATGGGGGGCATGTAACATAAATGTATGACGCTTGTGTACAAGCCTTTCCCATTGACCCATAAGTTAGTATTCTGATTCCAAAAGTGGTAATGCATACCACTTCACTGTAGGCGTAACTGGAATCAGAATACTAACTTATGTTACAGCCCTCCTAATCTAAAAGTGCTTGCAAGAAAACCATAAATCTTGAAATGGAATAAACCAGATCAGAGATTTCATACCCTATTTAGAGAATCAAATGATGCTGACGAGACGCTGTTGTTAGATTGTCATTTATCTGGTTATACGATCAGCAGTGGATGATCTGCAATGCATGGAACGGTATGGGGAATGCTGCATCTAAGAACTCCCAACAGCAGAACTGTGGATAGAACTGCAACAGATTCTGCTATGAATCATTTGCTTTGGGGGGGAGGGGGCAATTTTCTGTTTTATTTTGGAGGTTTTTTGTAAATCTTAATTAAAAAAGTTAAATGTTTCTAGTTTTATTTTTGTGGGACCTGTGCTGCCTCTTCAAAACTTCTAGGTTTAATACTCATCTTTTTTTTTTTTTAAATTTCCAAATATTTTATTCAGCAAATTCAAGAATACAAACATTCCAAAAATTAAACATTGCTAATCAAATAAGCAAACTAAATACAGTCCACATCATGAGGAGCAAAACCAAACAAACAATAGAGAAAGAAAACATACACAAAGAAAAACTGTGAGAAAAGGGAAAGCTGACCTAGTCATTTTAAACTCTTTTTTTTTACCATCTGATGACAAGAAGTTAACGAAGAACTAACTATCAAACCTGTGGAGAATGTGACAAGAGAAAAGTTTCCAATGCCGATGTTTCCAGGAAGACATACTTGGTGCCCTTAAAGGTAATTAAACATTTGCAAGGGAATTTAAGGAAAAACGTAGCACCAATAGCTAGGACGCGGGGCCTTAACGATAAAAAGCCCCGACGACGAAGCTGAGTCTTCCTGGAGACATCCGGAAACATATTAATTTTCTCCCCGCAGAAAACAGCCTCTTTATTCATAAAATATAGTTGTATCACAGCATTCTTTTCAGCTTCAGACGCAAATGGTACCAGAAGCGTAGCCCATGTTGAAATTATATCCCGAGAGGACTCAATGAACGCAGAAACGTCCAGAGAATCCTGGGATACAACAGGGGCAGCTCCAGAAGAAATCTCCTCTGGATTTGTCCCTTTACGAGGAATGTAAAACACTTTTGTAACATGCGGTTTCATATCTTCGCGATAGCCTAAAACGTCCATCAAATACTTGTCAAATAAAATTTGAGGAGACAAGAAACGTGTGTAAGGAAAATTTAATTCTCCAGGACCAAGCAGGAAGTCAGTCCTCACTTATGGGTGACGTCGGCGCCGACGGAGCCCTCGCGGAGCAATTTTCCCCAGCTTTCAAAGAAAGCCTTTGGGAATTGCAGCGCGCATGCGCGGTCGTCTTCCCGCCCGAAGGTGCCATCTTAGCCAGTCTTCTTTTTTCCGCGGAGCCCTACAGACGTCCCCGTCTTGTCCCCGCGAAAAAGTTGATTTTCTTCTTTATTTTATACTTTTTTCTTTCGGTTCGACGCCGATCGTTTTCCCGCCCGGACTCGCGACGCCGGTCTCGAGTCCTCTTACGTTTTTTCGGTTTTTCTGACTTAGTCAGCTTTCGTTTTCGTTTTCCCTGGCAGCCCGGTCCTTTGACCTCGCAGGGGCCCTTTTTCCCCCGATGGCTGCCAGTGGGTTTAAGCGGTGTGGTCGGTGTGACCGAAATATGTCACTAACCGACACACACGACTTTTGCCTCCGCTGCCTGGGCCCGGATCATGAGGAACTGATCTGTGGGCCCTGCAGCAAACTGTCCTCGAAGGCGTTGAGAAGTCGGCGGCATCAGCGTGAGAGAATCTTCGCTGACCCCAGCCGTACCCGGACCTCGTCGGAGGCCTCCGTGTCGAAAGGCTCCAGCTCGGACCGTCGCCGGAGCTCCTCCGACCGGGGTTCTCCCTCCGGGGACCATCGTCGGAAGGAAAAACCCGCGAGGGTGGCGTCGGTGGACGCTCCTGGCTCCGCGAGGGCCAGGTCGCATAGCCCCGACAGCCGCCCCGGGTCCTTGGAGAAGGAACACCTCCCGAAGCGACCTCGCCTGGAGTCGGAGATGCCTGCCCGGGTAAGTCCTGTAGTCCTTCTGGACTCGCCTCCGCGACAGCCGACGTCGGGCCCGACGCCGTCGGGGCCCGAGTCGGGGGCTGCTGGGTCACCTGAGCTCGGACTCAGGTTGACGGCCTTGGAGAGCAGACTGTCTGCCTTCATGGACCAGCAGCGGGCACTGCTCGCTGGCTTCGCTGGCGTCGCTGCCCCGACCGCCGGGACGTCGACGTCCAAGTCGACCCCGGAGACCGAGCCGATCCTCGAGTCGATGAGAACTCAAGTCGATCCTCGGTCGAGGTCGCCCTCGGCCTCCCGTTCGGGACCGAGGTTGCCGACGCCGACTCCCTCGGCGTCGGGGCGGCTGGCGCCACACCCTGCCCGGGCCGACCCCACCGAGTCCTCGTCGGAGTCGGTCTGGGAGTCTGAGGAGGAAGAGTCACCTGATTCTTTCCGGACTCGGTGTGTCCCATCGGACTCACCGGAGTCCGAGCCTCGGAAGCAGTCCCCCCCGGAGGATGCCCGGTTCTCGGACTTCGTTAGGGATATGGCCAAGGCTTTGGCCTTCCCTGCGGATCCCGAGGAGGAGCCTCGAGCCGAAGAGCTCGACGCCCTCCAGTATGACTCTCCCGCGAGGGAACACTTTACTGTGCCGGTTCCTCCTATGCTGGAACGACTACTCTTCCGCATGTGGGAGAGTCCGGCCTCCTCGCCGGTCCTGAGCAAGCGGGTCGATTCTATCTATCGGGTCCGCAAGAGCCCTGGCTTTCAAAAGGCACAGCTGCCACACCATTCCATGGTAGTGGAATCGGCCATGCATCGTCTTAAGAGCCAGAAGATGCACTCCTCGGTGCCTCCTGGAAGGGAGGCCCGTAACCTGGATGGCCTTGGCAAGAAGTGCTTCCAGGGCTCTATGCTCGCCTGTCGTGTCCAGACTTACCAGCTATACATGGGCATGTATCTCAGGGATCTGGCTAAAGAGCTAGCCGGATTCTCCGCTGGTCTCTCCGAGGAGCCCTTGCGGAGGTTCCTAGACTTGTCCACGGGCATTCGGGAATGCTCAAAGTTCATGTCCCGAGCAGCCTATGATGGCTTTGAAGCCTCGGCTCGAGTAGCCGCAGCCGGCATCGGTGCCCGCCGACAGGCTTGGCTTCAGTCGTCCGACCTTGAGCCCTGGGTACAGGACAAGTTGGTCGATGTCCCCTGCCGAGGCGAAAACCTCTTTGGCAAGCCCATGGCGGAAAAGGCTGCACAAATTGAGACTGAGACTCTCACCAGGACCAGGCTTTCTAGGAAGACCTCCGCCCCTTCCCAGAAAAAGAAGGGCTCGGGTAAAAAGTCCTTTTACCCGAGGAAGGCGGCTGCCTACAAACAATACCCCCATTATCAGGGCCCTGCAGCTCCCCAACAGGGCCAGCAGGCCAAGGGACGGGGTAACGGGTCCCGTAGGCAGCAAGCCCCCAAGCCTGCACCACCGGCCCCTGCTCAGCAGGGTGGGGGTTTTTGACTCGCTCAGCATAGCCTCTCCCCCTCCGCTGGTCCCCCCCAGCATTGGAGGCCGGCTGGTTCACTTCGCCCACAGGTGGTCCAGCATCACCACAGATGCCTGGGTGCTTCAGGTCGTGCGAGAGGGCTACCTTCTCCACTTCCATCAGGTCCCTCCCTCCTATTTTCCGGGAGAGCCCCCACGCCCCCTCTGCACAGGGAGTTGCTCCTCCAGGAGTTAGCAGGTCTTCTGCAGGAACAGGCGGTGGAACCGGTGCCCCACCACCTGAGAGGTCAAGGCTTCTATTCAAGGTATTTTCTGATACCAAAGAGAACAGGGGGCCTCAGACCCATCCTGGACTTGCGCAACCTCAACAAGTTCCTTGTGCGGGAGAAGTTCAAAATGCTTACCCTTGGAATCCTTCTGCCCTACCTCCAGCAGGGAGATTGGCTATGCTCCTTGGATCTAAAGGATGCCTACACGCACATCCTCATCCACCCAAGCCACCGCCAATACCTAAGGTTTGTGGTGGCAGGAAATCATTACCAGTACAGAGTACTGCCCTTTGGCCTGTCCTCCGCACCGCGAGTCTTCACAAAATGTCTCGCGGTCGTAGCGGCCCATCTTCGGCTTCACGGCCTCTATGTCTTTCCGTACCTCGACGACTGGCTCATCAGAGCAGCGTCCGCTCAGGAGGTCACCGACGCCACGTGCCGCACGGTGACTCTGCTGCAGCACTTGGGCTTTGTCATAAACTTCGCAAAGTCCACTTTGCTCCCCTCACAGGATCTCGAGTTCATCGGCGCAAGGCTGCACACCCCTCAGGCGCGAGCGTACCTACCACTCGATAGGGCTCAGCGGCTCATGGACCTAGCCGACCGCTTTCGCAGCCAGCCCCTGGTCTCCGCCAGGCGCTTCCTGAGACTGCTCGGCCATATGGCTTCCACCGTCCATGTGACCCCCAATGCCCGCCTGAACATGCGGTCTGCTCAATGGTGTCTCCGCCGGCAGTGGCGACAAGCCACGGGCGGCCTCGCAGACCTAGTGCGCGTTTCCGAGCCGCTGATCTCGTCTCTCCGGTGGTGGCTCCGGCAGCCGAACCTGATATTCGGTATGCCTTTCCAGTCACCTCAGCCGACCCGGGTGCTGACCACCGATGCATCCCTCCTGGGCTGGGGAGCGCATTGCCAAGAGGCGCGTACTCAGGGCCTCTGGACCACGTGGGAGTCTGCTCAGCAGATCAACTTCCTGGAGCTCCGGGCGATTCGCCTAGCTCTCAAGGCCTTCTCCCACCTGACTTCCCAACAGTCCGTCCTTGTCCAGACGGACAATCAGGTTGCCATGTTCTACGTGAACAAACAGGGGGGCACGGGCTCCTTTCTCCTCTGCCGGGAGGCTCAGAAGCTCTGCTCTTGGGCCGTCAGTCACGGCATTCTCCTCAAGGCAGTTTATCTCCCGGGCCAAGACAATGGCCTTGCGGACAAACTCAGCAGGGTCCTCCAGCCGCCCGAGTGGCGTCTGGATCCCTTGGTAGTTCAGAAGCTCTTCCTCAGGTGGGGCCTCCCCACGATGGATCTCTTTGCCAGTCCTCGCAACCGGCAGCTTCCTCGCTTCTGCTCTCGTCAGCCACACCCCCTTCGGGTTGCGGCGGACGCTTTTCTGATCTCATGGTCGGGGAGCCTTCTGTACGCTTTCCCTCCCATCCCGCTGGTCTCTCGGACTCTTTTCAAGGTTCTCCGAGACAAAGCCTTTATGATCCTGGTGGCCCCTCGCTGGCCCAGACAGCCGTGGTTTCCGCTCCTGCTGCAACTGGCGGTGGAGGGTCCGATCCCTCTGGGGGTACAACCGGATCTCCTCACTCAGGATCAGGGGTCCCTACTGCACCCCAACCTCAGGTCTCTCAACCTCATGGCCTGGCTGCTGAGAGGGTAGTCCTTGCTCCCCTTCTCCTGCCGGCGGAGGTGGAGGAGGTCGTCCTAGCTTCGCGACGCCCTTCTACCCGCAAATGCTACGCCCTTAAATGGCGTCGCTTTGCAGTCTGGTGTACCCAACAGTCGCAGGATCCCTTCTCCTGCCTGGTGTCGGTGATCTTGCAGTACTTGCTACACCTCTCTAATCTGGGACTTAAGTCCAACTCCGTCAAAGTTCACCTCAGTGCTCTTTCGGCACATCATGTGCCGGTGGACGGTAGACCTCTCTCCAGCGACCCTCTCGTAGCGAGGTTTCTCCGAGGTCTCCTTCTACTTAAACCACCTCTGCGCCCGCCAGCGCCGAACTGGGACCTGAATGTGGTTTTGCAGCGGATCACCTGTCCGCCTTTTGAACCTATGGCTACATGTTCTCTCCGTTTTCTGTCTTGGAAAACACTGTTCTTGGTAGCCCTCACTTCCGCTAGGCGCGTAAGTGAGTTGCAGGCCCTCGTGTCTGATCCCCCCTACACTCGGTTCTACGAGAATAGGGTAGTCCTACGGACTCACCCTAAGTTTCTGCCTAAAGTGGTCTCCCCTTTTCACATCAATCAGGAGGTGGTACTTCCAACCTTCTTTCCCAGACCACACTCCAGCCGAGCTGAGACGGTCCTCCATACCCTGGACTGTAGAAGGGCTTTGAACTTCTACCTTGACCGTACGCGGGAGCACCGTAAAGCTGCTCAGCTTTTTGTGTCTTTTGACCCCAATAAATTGGGACTCCCGGTCTCCAAGCGTACTCTGTCCATCTGGGTTGCGGACTGTATCTCTTGGGCTTATGGGGCAGCCGGACTCGCCTTAGAAAGTCGAGTCACGGCTCATTGTGTTCGGGCAAAGGCCACGTCAGTGGCTTACCTCCGCTCTGTTCCGCTGGCAGACATCTGCCGGGCCGCTACTTGGTCTTCGAGCCAGACTTTTGCGGTCCATTACTGTCTCGAGAGGGAGTCCCGTAGGGACAGTGCTTTCGGACAGGCAGTCCTCCGTAATCTCTTTGAGGTCTGAGCAACTCCTACCCTCCATCCCGGATGTGGGCTACCGGTGGGTGATAATTCAGCGAAGATTCTATCCTTCTGTGCTGCTGAGCTAGAGGGAGCTCATTTTTGTGCTTAGGGTCTCCGGTAGCCTTGAGCTTGGGAGTCCCATAAGTGAGGACTGACTTCCTGCTTGGTCCTGGAGAAAGCGTAGTTACTCACCTGTAACAGGTGTTCTCCAGGAGCAGCAGGAATCAGTCCTCACTACCCTCCCTCCTCCCCTTGGAGTTGCAATCGTCTGCTTATGTTCTTTTGCAAATTTTTATGCTGTCTTTTTTAGCTATGTCATCTGACTGGCTAAGATGGCACCTTCGGGCGGGAAGACGACCGCGCATGCGCGCTGCAATTCCCAAAGGCTTTCTTTGAAAGCTGGGGAAAATTGCTCCGCGAGGGCTCCGTCGGCGCCGACGTCACCCATAAGTGAGGACTGATTCCTGCTGCTCCTGGAGAACACCTGTTACAGGTGAGTAACTACGCTACATCTCACATTTGAAGCTCTCAGATTATTTTCTAATATTTCTTGCTGAGTATGCAAAATAATACTATCCTTTATGAAAGACATTGAGGAATTTTGCAACACATTACACTGAGCTCCCGATTTCTGGCATTTTTGGTCCAATACAGCAATCTGAGAGTCATGCTGGGCAAATTTTGCCACAGAGTCCCTTGAAAAATCTGAGAATTGAGACACAACCGAACTAAGTGAAGATTCAATCCTAGAAAGAACCCGCCACACATCCGAGAGGGAGATCTCCTGTAAGTCCACAGGTACAGGCAATAAACCGTCCCGGTATGCTGAAGCAAAACCCTCCGGGACCTTCAAGACCCAGGGTAAAGGAACAATCCCAGGGTCTATAGAGGGCCCAGAAGGGGATAAAGATGGCAAACAATCCAACTGCTGCAGCAATACCTCCTTTACTGGTGAGGAAGTAACTGGAACGATCTTTCCATTACCAACAGAAGGGGAAGAGATACTAACCCCCAAAGATATCGAAGAGCTGTCACTGGGGAGCTGAGTCTCGGATGGAGCAACTACCTTAGCCTCCATATTTCCCACGGCGACTAAATGCCTATCCATAGGACCGGAAACTTTAACAACTTTAGTAGGATTCACAGTACTCACATTTTGATGACGTTTCCTACGTTTACCCATCCTACAAGACCAAAGACCAGCTCCCCGGCTCCTCGAGCGCATAAGGAGCATTACCAGCCCCTTAATAACGCGCCCCTTTAGAACGCTACTGCGTACCGCGTAGCGGTTGTGCTTTTAAGGCCCCCTGGATGACGTCAGGGCCAGGCGCCGCACAGATGGACCGAGTGCTCCGGGCTGCCTGAGGAGACTCCCAACGCGTTGCACAGGGTGGACAGCCAACCTTCTCTCCTCACACGCTCCCAGCAACTGAGAGGCTCCGCCGAGCTTTAAGGCCCCCTGGATGACGTCAGGGCCAGGCGCCGCACAGATGGACCAGGTGCTCCGGGCTGCCTGAGGAGACTCCCAACGCGGTGCACAGGGTGGACAGCCAACCTTCTCTCCTCACACGCTCATCTTTTATGTTTAGCTGTTTTCCAATATGGCCTAGCACCTATAAGCACTAATTTTAATAGCATCATGAAAAGGAGCATCCGTGCATTGTGATTGCACTTTGATTTAGGAAGTTGTATACAAAAGATTAGGCGTTTCTGGTCATATTGCATTTTCAGTGAATCCCTAAGTGAACAGAAGTGATACATCCTCTACATGGTGCAAGGTTAAACGTGATATCTTTATGCAAATTTTAATGCAATTTTTACAGAATCAAAATAATAAAACAGTGAATATGGCACGTGCAAAAATTTGGATGCTCTTCCACATACTACTTTGATACTACATTGGGCAAAATTAACAGCTTCCAAATGTCAACTGTAGATAGCTTTAGAGTCTTTCTATTTTTGTATTTTAAGTTTTTTTCTACATTTCTTTACAGAAATTTTGCTCATAAATATCCTTAGGTCTCCATGCATGCACTACATATTTGACAGCTTCTCACAGATTTTCAGTAAAACTCAAGTTTGGAGACTGTGAGGGTCATTCCAGAACCTTCAGCTTTCCTTCCTGTAAGAAGTACTTAGTTGATTTTAAGGTATGTTTCAGATCATTGCCTTGCTCCATTGCCTCAACTACAGACTTAGATTGTAAGCCCTCTGCGGACAGGAAAATACCTGCTGTACCTGAATTTAGCTCGCCTTGAGCCAACATTGAAAAAGGTGTTTGCACATTACCTGAATTCTTCATTAACTGTTGGACAGTAAGGTATATTTATAAATTATCTTCCTTCCCCAAAAGTGCAACCCGAAGCAGCCTTTAATCAAAAAGTAATACTCAAAACATACCAATTTTAAAAAAACACAAATAAAATACTAATATATTTATAATGTGGAGCAAGACTCAGACCAGCCTTGCTGTCATTAGTGAAGCAGGGACAATTTTGAGACCATTAACTTATTTCACACAGACCATGATGACTGGCAATGATTTTTTGATCCATTAAATATATTTGAACAAGCTGTTGGGTTAAACTCCCTATTGAAATAGAGGTTTATACAAGTGTGTTTTAAGAGTCATTCTGGTGAATCTTCAGATACCATAATTTGTAGGCCAGAGCAAGTTCTGCAAAAGTTGATAATATTTTTATAAGTGGGTGCTTTGTCAAAGTAACAAAGTGTTACCTTTTTTATGAAGGCAACATGGGCACATATGCTCCTTCATTGAATAGGCACATAGAATGAGCCCCAGTGGAGCACAAGTTCTCTGATCTGCTCTGAAGGTGATGTAAATATGTGCATGTACACATGTATTTTATAAAATATCCATGTACATCACAATTCTATTCCAGCACAGCCCCAAACTATGCTCTTGAGAGCGTCTGTGCACAGTGAGCGATAAGCACATGTGATCATTTCAGTGCATATCTGGCCATGCATTTTTAGAAAAGCACCTTTCCACATGTAAAATAGGCTTTACACATGGAAAACCTTTATAAAATTACCCTCAAACTGACAACACTGATAGCAATTTTTCTGAAGTCTTGAAAGTTAATACTTTGAAACCATTTTGATATGGCGAAGCTGCCACAGAGATAAGTGACCCAGAAAATCCCTGCTTTTAGCAATCATGTAATTATAAAGGGGGGGGGGGTTGTATTGCAAGTGGTTACATTTAGATGATATTAGTTCCATCTGTTCTTGCATCATCAGCCATCCAGCCTATGTAGACATACTAAATACAAGTAAAATAAAATCATCATCATACATGGGGGGAGAGAGAAATATATTAGTCTAACAATATTGAAGATACGAATTTCAGTACTGTGGACATTGATTAAGGAAGGGACTTGGTAGTCCCAAAAATTTGCTGCTTAAATCATTCTGTTTCTTCAAAGACAAGCAGGAGGATACCGGACACTCCATTGGTGACATCTGCAACAGAGCCATTGGTGCTGGACTCTTCCCTAGCTCAGTTCATTCTTAACTGCATCATACTCTGCCACAGCTCTCCCCCCTCCTGTGTCAGATCATGTTCAAAAGGACAAAAATTAAAAGCGTGCTGCAATTCCAGTGCAGATCACGCAAAAACAACGTCACCTAAGATCAATAGCGCTCCACAAAAAAAAAAGAAAAGAAAAGCACCTAATTGCTGGATTTTAGGCCCATGGTTCCAATGTTTTAGAAGGAGCTTTGTTGTATGGTCTATGGCCAAGGACTGTTCCTTTGCGTCCCTCTAGTCCAGTCCCGGAACCATAGAGTTTAGAATCTCCTCCAGCAGCTTTGGAGACTGAAAGACATCACCGCTTTGATGACACTGGTATAAATAGGCAAGGACCGCCCCCTTCCACCAGTACTTTCAGTCTCCAAGCAGCTGGAGAAGGTTCTGAGCCTGGGACTGGGCTCAGTGGACACAAATAAGCAGAGCTAGTCTTTCTTTTTGTAAATTTACCTATCAGTTTTGGCTGGGGGTTTTATTTGGCTTTTTGTGTTTTGTTTTGTTTTTTTATAGGTAGAGTGCTGCTGCTGGAAGTGTTCCTGTTTCTTCTGCTGGCCTCCTCTCTCTCTCTCTCCTCCTCCATCCCCCCCCCCCCCTCAGTAGTTTCCCCATCGATTTAGATGAGCAGTGGGGGGCTTGATTTAGGAGATCTGCCTCCCTGCTCCTGAACCCGCAACAAAGGGTGAGGAGCAGGTGGAAGGCAAAACCAGTAGCATCATGACGCTCTGGTGTGAGTGCTGGCTATCGCCGGAGCTGAAGCCACGGAACGGCTGAGCTCCGGTGCCGGTGGACATCCCCCCACGGTTCTCGGCGGCAGTGGTGAGTTCCTTGAGCGGCTTGTCGCTGCAGAAGGGGGCTGAACGGGGGACACGTGGCTGCACTTTCTCCTTTAGCGTGCTGCTGAGGGAGCCGCGTGTCTCGGCGTGGGAAGCGCGGCGGCGTCCATTTTGGCAGCCACGAGTTTTAAAACTTTTCAGCTTCATCTGTGTAATTGGCAGGGTTTGAAGCTTCATTTTGGGCGTTGCTCAGTCAGAAAGAGATTGGCAGCTGGCTGGGCACGTTTTTTGAGCAGAAGAACACCAAAAACAAAAAAAAAAACTATGAGAAGTTTTTGTGTTAACAATTTGTTCTGGCATCTGGGCAGGGCTTGCATGTAAGTAGCAAGGCTGTTTCAGTTTGGGTAAATTCTGTAACTTTGGTAATAGAGAGAGGGGGTAGCTTGGCCCTGTGGACTATGCCTTCCAAGCCTCGCTGTTTAGTCTGTGGCACAAGGCGGGGCGAAGTGTTGGACTCCAGTGTCTGTAGAGCCTGCACTTTGGAAGCAGTGGTCATGGATAAAGCATTGGGGGGTTCCTCGGGGGAGCGAGTGGAGCCACCCTTAGAGGCGGGGGGGGGGGGTCCATCCCTCCTGACTTGGAGCCGGCGGAGCCAGTGGCAGGGCCGTACTCGGCGGAAGGTGCTACTCAGCCACTGGAAAAGTGTCAGGGGGGTGGTACTCCAGTGATTCCACCGGATTTCTTCTCGCTCATGCAACAAGCCTTTGCCTTATTGCAGCCCGTGCTGGGGGCTCCTCCTCCACAGGGGTCCGGGGGCAGAAGCGGCCTGGGGCCGGCGGCCTTCCTGAGGAGGAGGTGGCTCCGTCCAAGAGGCGTTAGGGGGCAGTGGAAGACAGTCCGCCGTCTCGGCTTGCGGAGGAGTTGGGAGTGGCGGACGCGGATGGAGAGGAGGCCTCCGAGGATGAGTTGGAGGAGGGGGAGTTACCTGACTCGGAGCAACAGAGTAGGGTAGTCAGGGTGTTTCGGCGAGAGGAGCTGCCGGCTTTGATTGCCGAGACGCTCAAAACGCTTAATATGCCCTCGGCAGGGCAAGTAACAAAGGAGGAGTTGGAGGATCCGCTGTTGCAGGCGGTGTGGACGTCCCATCGAGTTTTCCCGGTTCATAGAGTCTTTAAAAACATGATTCAGGAGGAGTGGGACGTGCCTGAGTCGGGTTTGAGGGCCCTGGCTCGGCTGTATCTGCTATCGGACCAGGATAGGGAGCTTTTTCGCTCACCTAAGGTGGATGAGGCGGTATCGGCGGTGACTAAGAAGACTACAATCCCGGTTGAAGGCGCCGCGGTGTTAAAGGATGTGCAGGACAGGAAATTGGATATGTTACTGAAGCAAGTGTTCGATATTTGTGCCCTTCCTCCAGGACCAAGCAGGAAGCCAGTCCTCACATATGGGTGTCATCGACACCGATGAAGCCCCAGCGGAGCATTTCCCCAGCTTTCTATGAAAGCCTTACGGAATGCAGGCACGCATGCATGGTTTCCTTCCCACCTAAAGGTGCCATCTTACCTCAATCTCTCTTTTTCCGAGAAGCCCACCGGACGTGCGTCCTGTCATCCCGGATAAAAGTTTGATTTTTTCGGTGATTCTCGCTATTTTTTTCTCCCGGTTCGACGCTGGTTCCCCTCCAGTCGGGTTCGTTACACCGGTATCGAGCCCGATTCTTCTTTTTCGGTTTTTGCCCTTCGTGGCTGGCGTTCATGCCCTTTTTTGATTTTTCCCTGGAAGGCCGGTCCTTTGACCTCGCGGGGACTCTTTTTTTTCCCCGATTGCTTCCAGCGGTTTCAAGAAGTGTGATCGGTGTAAGAAGTTGATGTCTCTCACCGACACACACAACTGCTAACTGCGGTGCCTCGGTCCTGATCACGACCCTAAGACGTGTGAACCATGTGGGAAGATGTCTTCCAAGGCACTACGAGGTCGCCAGCAGCAGAAAGAAAGGCTTTTCTCGGACTCAGCCTCCGGCCGGGCCCGGACCTCGTCTAAGGCCTCGACATCTCGGGATTCGGATCCCGAGCGCCGTCGAAGCTCCTCGGACAGGGGGTCCCCTGACCGGGAATGCAAGAGGAAGAAGCGGCTCGTGAGGGCGTCGTCGGAGGAAGTTCCTGGCTCCTCGAGGGCCAGGTCTAAGACCCCCGACCGTCGCCCCGAGCCCGTGGAACAAGAGAAGCCTGCCAAAGTTCCTCGTGTGGAGCCGGAGTCTGCTGGACACGTAAGCCCTGTGGTCCTCGAGGACTCTCCTCCCAGAGAGCCGACATCAGGCCCGGCGCCGCCGGGGCCCGAGTCGGTGGCTGCTGCGTCTCCCGAGCTGAGTCTCAGGATGACAGCCTTGGAGAGCAGACTGTCTGCCTTCATGAAGCAGCAGCAGGCACTGATGGTCAGCCTGTCTGGCGCATCTGCCCCGACCACCGGGACATCGACATCGAAGTCGACCCCGGAGACCGAGCCGATACTCGAGTCCATCAAGGCTCGAAGTTGACCTCGGTCGCGGTCTCCCTCGACCTCCCATTCGGGACCGAGGGCGTCGACACTGGTGCCTCTGGCGTCGGGGCGGGTGCTCCAGGGCCCCGCGGGGTCGGATCCTGACTCTTTGTCAGACGAGTCCGCCTGGGAGACGGAGGATGAGGAGTCCCCCGACACATTCAAGACTCGGTGTCTCCCCTCGGACTCACCGCAGTCTGAGCCCCGGAGTAGATCCCCTCCGGAGGACACCCGGTTCTCGGAGTTTGTCCGGGGTATGGCCACTGCGTTGGCTATTCCGGCGGACCCCGAGGAAGAGCCTCGAGCTTAAGAGCTCGAGGCCCTACAGTACGACTCCTCCGAAGGAGGCCTTTACTGTCCCGGTTCCTCCGATGCTGGAACGGCTCCTCTTTCAGATGTGCGAGGCACCGGCCTCGGCGCCAGTTCTAAGCAAATGAGTCGATTCGATTTATCGACTCCGGAAGAGCCCTGGCTTTCAGAAGGCGCAGCTACCACACCATTCCATGGTGGTGGAATCGGCCATGCATCGCCTGAAAAGTCAGAAGATGCACTCTGCGGTGCCCCCCGGCAGGGAGACCCAGAACCTCGATGGTTTTGGTAGAAAGTGCTTCCAGGGCTCGATGCTTGCCGTGTCCAGTCTTACCAGCTGTACATGGGCATGTACTTGCGAGGCCTGGACATGGGCATGTACTTGCTGGTCTCTCCGGGGAGCCCTTGCAGAGATTCAAGTCCTTGTCCTTGGGGATTCGGGACTGCTCGAAGTTTGTCCCACGCCGCCTACAATGGCTTCGAGGCTTCAGCCCGAGTTGCGGCAGCCGGCATCGCGGCTCGACGCCAGGCATGGCTGCAGTCATCGGACCTCGAGCCATGGGTTCAGGACAAGTTGGTCGATGTCCCTTGCCGAGGTGAAAACCTTTTTGGCAAACCCATGGCCGAGAAGGCCGCACAGCTCGAGACCGAGCAACTTACAAGGACAAGGCTCTCTAGGAAGACCTCTGCCCCTTCTCACAAGAAGGCGGCCTCGGGTAAGAATCCTTTTTACCCGAGGAGGGGCACTGCCTACAAACAGTACCCTCAGTATCAGGCTGCCCAGCTGCACCCCAGGGTCAGCAAGCCAAGGGGCAGGGTAATGGGCCCCGTAGGCAGAGGACTCCCAAGCCTCCGGCCCCTGCTCCCACTCAGCAGGGTGGTGGTTTTTGACTCCTTGAGCGTAGCCTCTCAGTCCCTTCTCTCCCAACCCTGCACAGGAAGTCGCCTCGTCCTCTTTGCCCAACAGTGGCCCCACATCACTGGGGACAGTTGGGTGTTAAACATAGTCCACAAGGGCTATGCCCTACACTTTCACCAACTGCCTCCGCCATACTTTCCAGGGGAACCTCCAAGGCCTCCCCTGCACACAGACCTTCTCCTTCAAGAGCTTCAATGTCTGTTGGTGGACAGGGTGGTGGAGCCTGTGCCTCCCCACTTGCAAGGTCACGGATTCTACTCCAGGTATTTCCTGGTGCCCAAAAGAACCAGTGGCCTTCGACCCATTCTGGATCTCAGGAACCTCAACAAGTTCCTAGAGAAAGAAAAGTTCAAGATGCTTACTCTTGGAACACTTCTGCCCCTACCTCCAGCAGGGAGATTGGCTATGCTCCTTAGATCTAAAGGATGCGTATACTCACATCCTCATTCATCCAGACCACAGAAAGTACCTCAGGTTCCTTGTGGGAGGAAACCATTATCAGTACAGAGTACTGCCTTTTGGCCTCACCTCCGCTCCCAGGGTCTTTACCAAATGCCTGGCAGTGGTGGCGGCCTACCTGAGAAATCAGGGAATCTTTGTCTTCCCCTATCTGGACAACTGGCTCATCAGGGGTCAGACGTGCTAGGAGGCCGGTCAAGCCACCCTCAGAACTATTGCTCTTCTTAAAGTCTAGGGTTTGTAATAAACTTCGCAAAGTCCACTTTGCTCCCCTCCCAGAATTTGGAATTCATAGGAGCAAGGCTGGACTCTCTACTGGCAAAAGCTTTCTTGCCAGAAGACAGAGCACAAAGATTGATAGCCTTGGCAAACCAGTTTCTCAGCAGGTCACTAGTCTCCGCCAGACCCTGCCTGAGGCTTCTAGGCCACATGGCTTCGACAGTACATGTGACCCCCAATGCCAGGCTTCATATGAGGCCTGCACAGTGGTGCCTTCGGACTCAGTGGTCACAGGCCACAGGCAGTCTCAGGGACAGGATAAGGGTGTCCAGACAGTTTCTGAACTCCCTCAGCTGGTGGCTGCACCCACCCAATCTACTAAAAGGGGGTGCCCTTTCCGATTCCTGGGTACACGGTGGTACTGACCACAGACGCCTCCCTGCAGGGCTGGGGAGTTCATTGTCTGAACAAGTGCACCCAGGGCCTGTGGTCTCCTTGGGAGGCTACACAGCAGATCAATCTTCTGGAACTTACAGCTATTCGATTAGCACTCAAAGCTTTCTCTCCTACCCTGGCTCATCAATCTGTCCTGGTTAAGACAGACAACCAGGTGGCCATGTTTTATGTGAACAAACAGGACGGGACTGGGTCCAGACTCCTCTGTCGGGAAGCTCAGGACCTTTGTTCTTTTGCCCTCAAGCACAACATGCTCCTCAAGGCTGTGTACCTTCCAGGCCAGGACAACTACCTGGCCAACAAGTTGAGCAGGATTCTACAGCCCCACGAGTGGCAGCTGCATCCTTTGGTAGTTCAGAAGATCTTCCTAAAATGGGGCCTCGCTTTGATAGATCTCTTTGCCAGTCCACTGAACAAGCAACTGCCAAAGTTCTGCTCCAGGCAACCGCATCCTCTGAGGATAGCAGCAGATGCTTTTCTGATTCCCTGGTCTCAGGGCTTCCTGTATGCGTTTCCTCCCACGCCCTGGGTGGCCCGAACTCTCTTCAAGATTCTTCAGGACAAGGCCTCGGTCCTGCTGGTGGCTCCCCGCTGGCTGAGACGCCTTGGTTTCCACTTCTGCTTCAACTGGCGGTGGATCCCCCACTGCCTCTGGGGTTGCAACTCGACATTCTCTCACAGGAGCAGGGTTCCCTTCTGCACCCCAATCTCAAAGCTCTCAATTTGATGGCCTGGAGGCTGCAAGGGTAGTTTTGGCTCCCTTGGGCCTACCTCAGGAAGTTGAGGAGGTTGTCCTAGTCTCTAGGAAACAGTCCACTAGGAAAACCTATGCTCTCAAATGGAAAAGGTTTTCTGTGTGGTGTCAGCTACGTACAGAGGATCCTTTCTCCTGTACTATGCCAGTAGTGCTTCAGTACTTACTGCACTTCTCCAATCAGGGACTTAAGTCCAATTCTGTTCGGGTCCACCTTTCAGCTCTAGCAGCTCACCACTCACTGGTGGAAGGACATTCTCTGTCAGTTCACCCCTTGGTGTCCCCCTTTCTCAGGGGCTTGCTTTTGCTCAAGCCTCCAATCCGTCGTCCTGCTCCTGAGTGGTAGTTGAATGTGGTCTTGCAGCAGCTGACTCGCCCACCCTTTGAGCCGATGGCTACTTGCCCTCTACGCTTCCTGTCCTGGAAGACACTCTTCTTGGTAGCCCTTACCTCGGCTAGGCGAGTGAGTGAGCTTCAGGCCCAGGTCTGTGATAGGCCTTACACTCGCTTCTATAGGAACAGGGTAGTCCTTAGGACTCATCCAAAGTTCTTCCCCAAAGTTGTCTCCTCCTTCCACCTTAACCAAGAGGTGGTTCTTCCAACATTCTTCCCTAGGCCTCATGCAAGCCAGGCTGAAGCAGTTCTGCATACCCTGGACTGTAGGAGGGCCGTATCCTTCTACTTTGACCGTACGCAAGGACATAGAAGGACTACTCAGCTCTTCATCTCTTTTGACCCTAATAAGTTGGGGTTGGCTGTGTCCAAGCGTACCTTGTCCATCTGGGTGGCTGACTGTATCACCTGGGCTTACAGGGCGGCTGACCTTCCTTTGCAAGGTCGGGTCACGGCCCACCGTGTCAGGGCAATGGCTGCCTCAGTGGCTCATCTCCGCTCTGTGCCCTTGGTAGACATCTGCAAGACTGCAACTTGGTCTTCAAGCCAGACTTTTGTGGCCCATTACTGTCTGGAGATGGAGTCCCGTAGGGACAGTGCTTTTGGCCAGGCAGTACTCCAGAATCTCTTTGAGGTTTAGGCAACTCCTGCCCTCTGTTGGGCTACCGGTGGAGGTTGTGTCAGTGAAAAGCCTTTCTTTGCTGCTGAGAGTAGAGGGAGTTCTCTTGTTCAGCCTGGGTTCCTCGGTAGCCCAGAGCTAGGGAGTCACCCATATGTGAGGACTGACTTCCTGCTTGGTCCTGGAGAAAGAGTAGTTATTCACCTGTAACAGGTGTTCTCCAGGAGCAGCAGGAATCAGTCCTCACAACTCTCCCTCCTCGGAGTTGCAGTTGTACATAGTTTATTTTTCATTTTTGCGTGCTGTTCTTAGCTATGTCATTTGACTGAGGTAAGATGGCACCTTTAGGCGGGAAGGGAACCGTGCATGCATGCCTGCATTCCCAAAGGCTTTCATAGAAAGCTGGGGAAATGCTCCGCTGGGGCTTCATCGGCGTCGATGACACCCATATGTGAGGACTGATTCCTGCTGCTCCTGGAGAACACCTGTTACAGGTGAGTAACTACTCTTTCCTTGCAAGCCTCGATAGCGGGGGCGTGGGTGGCGAGAGGCTGCTTGAGATGGTCCCAGAGGTTTCAGGGGGATCGTGTAGACGGGCAGGTGGATGAGGTAGCGCGATTGGAGTCTGGCACCGCTTATTTGGCAGATATTCATTATGACCTCATCCGCGGGCAGGCGAAGAGTATGGCGTCGGTAGTGGCGGCTCGACGGTATCTCTGGTTGCGAAACTGGTCGGCTGACGGGTCGTCTAAGGCTCGGCTCAGCAAGCTCCCGTTTAGAGGAAAGCTTTTGTTTGGAGAGGATTTGGAAAAGTTGGTCAAGGATCTCGGGGTGTCCAAGGGGGGTTGGCTACCGGAGGACAAGCCGAAGCCGGGATGAGGTAATACGGGATCCCGGGGGGGCTCCGAGGGAGTTCCATAGGTTTTGCTCCTTTCGTTTTGGCCATCCCCAGAGGGGAAGGTTTCAGGTACATGGACAGGGGTTTCGAGGTTTCTGGGGGCGGGCAGAAGTTTTGCGCCTTTCCAGTCCTCGAACGTTAAAAAATCCCAATAAGATGAGGCAGACTCAGATGGCGGTTGTGCCCGTGGGAGGAAGGTTGCGGGAGTTTTACCCTGCTTGGGTCCAGCTTACGTCAGACCAGTGGGTGTTGGAGGTCATTCGAGAGGGTATGCTCTAGAACTCCATCGACCCGTGTTAGATTCCTTTGTCCACTCTCCATGCAGAACCCTACAGAAGCTAAGGGCGGTTTCGGAAACGCTCCAGCGCCTGCTGCAGCTCAGGGCGGTGGTGCCCGTTCCGGCGGGACAGTCCGGTTGCGGGCGATACTCCATATATTTTTTGGTCCCCAAAAAGGAAGGCACGTTTCGGCCGATTTTGGATTTGAAGAGGGTGAACAGGTGCCTTCGAGTTACCCATTTCCGGATGGAAACATTGCGCTCCGTCATTGCGGCGGTCAGGGCAGGAGAGTTCCTGACGTCGTTGGATCTCACAGAGGCTTATCTCCATATTCCGGTTCGCCAAGAGCATCAAAGGTTTTTGCGGTTTGCGGTGCCCATGGGACATTTTCAATTCCAGGCGATGCCCTTCGGGCTGGCGACGGTGCCTCAAACATTCACCAAGATTATGGTGGTAGTGGCGGCGGCGCTCCACAAGGAGGGAGTGCTGGTACATCCATACTTGGACGATTGGTTGATTCGGGCGAAGTCAAGTGAGGAGAGTTCTGCGGCCACAGCTTGGGTGGTGCGGATGTTGGAAAGCCTCGGTTGGGTGGTCAACTTTGCGAAGAGCAGGTTGGTTCCCTCGCAGTCCCTGGAGTATTTGGGCGCGCGCTTCGACACGAAGCTGGCAGCAGTATTTCTCCCGGTCCAAAGAGCGCAAGGGTTGCAGCACCTGGTGAGAAGGTTTCTCGCTCGGCAGGCTCCGACGGCGTGGCAGTATCTGCAGTTGCTTGGAACGATGGCAGCCACGATCGAGGCTCTGCTCTGGCGTTGGTCTCATCAGAGGGATGCGTTGTCTCAGCGGCTAGTTTGTCCCCTAGGGGTGCGGCAGGACCTTCTTTGGTGGTTGCGGACGGAAAGTCTGGAAGCGGGCGTGCCCCTGGAACCTCCGTCCTGGAGACTGGTAACGACGGATGCAAGTCTCGTAGGGTGGGGAACACATTGCGAAGGAAATTTTGCTCAGGGGCAGTGGTTTCTGGAGGAGAAGGAATGGTCCAACAGATTGGAGATGCGAGTGGTGTTTTTGGCTCTTCAGAAGTTTCAGGATTGTTTGCGTCGGGTGGCGGTCTGAGTGCTAGCCGACAATGCGGCAACCGTGGCCTACATCAATCGACAAGGTGGCACGGGCAGTGCGACGCTGGAGGCAGAGGCAGGTCAGCTGTTAGGTTGGGCTTAACAGAACCTGTCGGCTCTTTCGGCGCAGCATGTAGCCGGCGTAGACAATGTCGAAGCGGATTTCCTGAGTCGCCGCAGAGTGGATCTGGGGGAGTGGGTGCTACACCCGGACGTCTTTGCGTTAGTGGTGCGGCGCTGGGGGATTCCGCAAATGGATCTGATGGCGAGCTTCGAGTCCGCGAGGGTAGAGCGGTTTTTCAGCAGGCGGCGAGAAAGAATGTCAGAGGGACTCGATGCGTTGGCACAGATGGCCGGAGGAGGGGCTTCTGTATGTGTTTCCGCCTTGGGCTCTCATAGGCCGGGTAGTGCAGCGGATAGAAAGGCACCGCGGCCTGGTGATTTTGATAGCGCCCGATTGGCCCAGAAGACCTTGGTATGCGGATTTGATTCGTCTTCTGGTGTACAAGCCGTGGAGACTTCCGCAGCAGGCGGATCTGTTGCTGCAGGGGCCGCTACGCATGCCCCAGGTGAATCGATTCTCGCTTACGACATGGCTCTTGAAAGGACTAGGATGACGACCAAGGGTTATTCCGCAGCGGTCATTTCTGCGTTGCTGAAGGCGCGAAGACGGTCCACTCCGTTGGCGTATATTCGAGTTTGGCGCGTTTTTGAGGCTTGGTGTGCGTAGCGGAATCTGCGGCCTTTAGGAGCTTCGGTGTCGCAGGTCCTTTCGTTTTTACAGGATGGGGTAGAAAAGGGCCTGGCGGCTAGTTCCTTGCATGTGCAGTTGGCGGCGATTTCCTGTTATCGGGGTAAGATTCAGGGTCAACTGTTAGGAGCTCACGGCGATATTCGTCGATTTTTGCGGGCCGTGTTACTCATGCGGCCTCCGAGGCGAGGTTCGGTGCCTGCCTGGGATCTGAATTTGGTGTTGGAGGCCTTGATCAGAGCGCCGTTTGAGCCGTTGCACAAGGCCTCGCTGAAGGATCTGACGTTGAAGACAGTCTTTTTGGTGGCTATTTTATCCGCGAGACGGATTTCCGAGTTGCAAGCCTTATCTTGTAAGGAGCCATATTTGTCATTCTTCAATCACAAGGTCGTGTTGCGTACTGTGCCGGCGTTCTTGCCAAAGGTGGTTCCGGTGTTTCATGTTAACCAGGTGATGTCGCTTCCGGTGTTTTCTGAGGAGCAGAAGGATAAGTTGGAAGGCAGGTTGCATCTGCTGGATGTTCGTCGCGTGCTTAAGAAGTATCTCCGCAGCACTGCGCCGTTCCGGAGATCGGACAGGTTGTTCGTGTCGTTTGGTGGTCTGTGAAAAGGGGAGGCTGCGGCTAAGTCGTCTATTTCGCGGTGGGTGAAAGAGGCGATCGCGACGGTGCTAATTGTTGTTCCTTAAGGAACTCTAGTCCAGTCCCAGATTCCTCCCTGTAGGTTGTGGAGCTGTTCAGCCTGAAGTTTGGGGGGTGTAACTCAGTAGGGGTTCTAGGGGTGGCGCAGAGTGCAAACGCTGTGGGATCCCTTTCGCAGCAGTACTGGGATAGCTCGGGGATTGGTTTCTGTCTTAGAGAAGATACCTTCTTCCCTGGGGTTTTTACAATGGGATATTCTCGCATTGTAAAAAAAAAAAAAAAGAGAGATAAGAGAAGAACGAAGTTGGGTTTAGTTGCTAAGGATTAGTGGTTCTGTTTATTGCATTACCTTTTTAACTTCTTATTTGCTGCTCTGCTGAGTCTGCTTTGTCAATAGGTACTTGTGGAAGGAGGCGGTCCTTACCTATTTATACCAGTGTCATCAAAGCAGTGATGTCTTTCAGTCTCCAAAGCTGCTGGAGGAGATTCTAAACTCTATGGTTCCGGGACTGGACTAGAGTTCCTTAAGGAATAACAATTAGCAGGTAAGTCTAATTTCCTCTTGTTGCTACAGCGGGACTAAAAAGTTGGGAGAGGATGTAAAACAGATGAAAAATTCCTCAGTATTTGCAATTGAAAGTTCTTAGCAACAGTTCACAACCTTGGTTCTGATTTGATCTGAAAGCCTAAAAGAGCAAGAGGAAACTGTCACTCCAGTAAACAGCAGGTAAATTATCATGGAACAATTTCCTTTTTGTATCCGAATTTTGTTATTGTCTAAAACTTCAACTGCTACATATAGTTTTCCCAGGAACAAGCAGGAAGTCAGTCCTCACTTATGGGTGACGTCGGCACCGATGGAGCCTGCGCGGAGCAATTCCCCAGCTTTCAAAGAAAGCTTTTGAGATTGCTACCACACACGCGTGGTCCTCGTCCCGCCCAAGAGTGCCATCTTGCTCAGTCTCCCTTTTTCCGCGGAGCCCTTCGGATGCACGCCTAATCCCTCGGAAAAAGTTTCATTTTCCTTGCCTTAACAGGCTCTTATCCTTTTTTCCAGTTGCACCGGTCCTCTACCCGTCCTCCCTTTGCTCTATTTTTTGGAGCTTATGGGGATAACTTTCCTACATTTTTTTTCTTACGGGCTTTGCGCCCTTTTTTCTCCTAACCTCTGGCCGCATGGTTCTTCGACCTCACAGGGGTCATTTTTGCCCCCATGGCCACCGGGTTTAAAAAATGCGGTAGATGCTCTAGGAACATGTCGCTTACGGACACTCATGACTGTTGTCTAAGGTGTCTGGGAGCCGACCATGACCCAGAGTTCTGTTCGCTCTGTAAGAAAATGTCCTCTAAGGCCTTGCTCAGCCGTAGGCAGAAGTCCGAAGACATTTTCCGTAAGGCTGCCTCGGAGTCTCCGGTGGCTCCCTCGGTCGTCTCCCCTCTGGTAGGTTCTCCCCCTGCGGCATCGCATTCCAGGCGGCATTCTGACCAGGGATCCCCCGAGGTGGACGTGCGAAAAAAGAAGGCCTCAAAGTCACTGTCTGGGTCCCCCGACAAGCGTGAGTGCTCCTGCGCACGGTCGCTTAGCCCCCTTAGGCATTCCCGAGAGTCTTACAAGGAGCGGCCTTGCAAGGTACCTTGCAGAGAAATGGAGGCCTCCGGCGAAGGCGCCCAGTCTCCTGAGGGCCATCCCAGTGAGGACCCCCTCTCCTCCTTGATGCTCGATCCGGTGACCCCGGTATCGGCAACCCAGGGCCCCACGCCCACGTGGGAGACCCGCATGCTGGCGCTAGAATGCAGCGTTTCTGTGTTCATTGTTTCCCAGCTGGCGCTCACAGCCAGCTTTGCTGACTTGCATCCGGAGACCGTGGGTCCCTCGCGTGGGACACCCAAATTCATCCAGGAAACCCCCAAGAGCCACGGGCCTTGTGAGGGTCCTCAACATCGGTCTCGCTCGCTCTCCCATTCCTCAGGAGCGAGATCGTCTAGAGCCTCTGGCTCCAGGCCGCCGGCCATCGGACAGGGCGAACCGCCTGGCTCGGATCCCACGACCAACGTTTTGGAGTAGGAATCCAATGGGGACACCTCCCCGGGCACCCGCACTCACTGGGATCTCCCGTTGGACCCCTCATCTCCAGCGGTGTTCGCCGTCCGAGGATACCTCCTTTTTGGTGTTTATTCGGGACATGGCTGGGGCCCTCGACCTGGCCACCCAGGCCGAGGATGACCCTCATGCTGAAGAACTTAATATTCTTCAGTACATGTCCCGGCCCAGTGAATCCCTCACTGTGCCTATTCCGCTAATCCTATCTCGGCTATTGCTCCGCATGTGGGAGGCCCCGGCCTCGTTTCCCATTGTGAGCAAGCGCCTTGACACAATGTACAAGGTGTAGCGCGGTCCAACAGAAAAGCACAAATCCACGTGCCACTCAACAGACCCAGTCAGAAAACGTGGATGGCAAGGAAGGAACTATTTATTAAACACTCTTATTTCATAAAGCCAGGCCCAACACAGGCCGTGTTTCGCTTATGCCTTCATCAGGGGCTTTGGCTACAAAAACACATAAAAGCACGTTAAAAACATTCATAATCTATAGAAACAATTATAAACGTAAATATAGCCAAATCATAAAAGCACCATAAACAGCTAATAACTCCATATTACATCAATAAATAACTAAAACATCAATAAATATTAAAGTACAGCAAAAAAATAATAAATAACTGAATGTACATACCTAAAACACCTGTGATTCTTAATCATAAATAAGTGTTAAAAACAAACTGAAACGTGACATTATGATGCATAAATAAAATCAAAATCATAGAAAAATTAAATGACAAACAATATAACCTATAACCATTCAAAATTCCAATGTAATTAAGGATTCTTTTAATACCCTTACCTGTATGGTTTTTAATCTGTACCTTGCCACACTGTAATTACTATGATAAAAGAAGAATGGAAAAGGGACCATTCTAAATGGGTACACCCAATAAAGTCCACTATTGTACAACAAGTGAACAAAAATATTCAATGATAAATAAAAGCCCAGAATTGGAATAAAATTAGAATAAAACTTGAATAAAAAGACCCAAGAAAAGCGCAACAGGATCAGCATGGGACCATACTAGCCATAAACGCCATCTAACTATCCTACTGTGATCTTCAGCTGTACATACTGTTACCTCTGCAACTGATCTCTCAAAGATTATTATTGTCAGTATTCCAGCGCTACACCACTCATAACACTTTTGAGCCGCTGCCAGCTGCAATGCGAATAACACACCTCAATTATTCCCAAAGAATTTTTATAAAATCGTTTCTCAAATCTAAATCCAAGATAACTGATTTTAACGAATTCTCAATTGTGGTAACTCACTAACCATTGTCATATCTCCTCTAGGAAGGGGGAAAGGAAAGGGGGGAGGGGGAAGGGGAAAGAGGGGGAGGGGGAAGGGAAGGGGGGGAGGGAAAGGGGGAGGGGAGGGGGGTAAAAGGGAGGGGAAAGGGGGAGGGGAGGGGGTAAAAGGGAAGGGAAAGGGAGGGAAGGAAGGGAGAGGGGGAGGGGGAAAAGGAGAGGGAAAAGAAGATCGGCAATACGAAGAGAGCTGTTCATCCTTTTAGTGAATCCTAAACATTGAAAACAAATCTTAAAACCCTTCTTTTAATAGCAATGCTATACTTATAAACAAGCAGTAAGTGCAGAACACCCACCAGACTATTATGTAATTCATTTAAATGCTCTGTCATATTTAAATGATCAATACCACGAGCCATGTTCCTAACGCTTGACCGCTCATTATTTTATTTCTAACGGGGCTCTAATACTATCCAAACGCAGATGTTAAAAATTCCAAACCATTCAACCTTACCAAATGTACTTCCCGTATCACAATTTTTGTAAACACCACTTCGTTAGGGGCAGATGAAACTTGCTAGCCGCTACTCTCTTCCTGCAGACATCTAAAAACGCCCGCGGCTGCGCGTTGATAAAAACCACATTAACGCGGGAGGAAGAAGTGACGTCACGGATTACCCCCGGTACTGCCATACATCTGTCAATCATCATCAACCATTACCGAAATCACTTCCCGTACCCCAATTTTTGTAAACACCACTTCGTTAGGGGCAGAACAACTTGCTGGCCGCTATTCTCTTCCTGCAGACAACTAAACCGCCCGCGGCTGCGCATTGATTAAAACCACAATAGCGCCGGAGGAAGGGGTGACGTCACAGACTATACCCGGTCCACCATACATCCGTCGATTATCATCAGCCGTTGTGATTTAAGGGGGTAGTTTCTATTCAAGACAGCCCATTCAAAATGTTAGCATAAACCATAAATGTAGGACCATTGGCTAAATCATAAATTTATATTGGTACCATTAATAGCCCAAGGATAGGGGGGTACCACACACTTCCCTAAAGACATGCTTACACCTAATATAGCCATATAAAAATTCACCAATATGAAAGGACAAAAATGTATCTATTGTGACCATTAATGACCCAAGAATAGGGGAGTACCATACACTTCCCTAAAGACATATTTACAACTAATATAGTCATATAAAAATTCACCAATATGAAAGGACAAAAACATATCTAATCGGAGCTGGCATCATACTGTCATAACCAACCGTTCATTTAAAGGAACACTGACAGATCTTCCTCCATATTCAACCATATACTGTCATGACCTACCATTCATTTAAAGAAACACTGACAGATCTTCCTCCATGTTCAACCCATTTGGGTGCAAACTGTCCAGCTGGAAAATATACCACTGTTCCAAACGTGCTATGGTTTTTTCCATATCTCCCCCTCCCCAATTTAACTTAACCTTTTTTATAATAAAAAATTTTAGATCTGATATCTTATGGTTATGTTCCATCCAATGAGATACCAATGGCTTATCCTCTAGCTTCCTATTGATGCAACCTCGATGCTCTATTATTGTTTTACGAATAGGTCGTGTAGTCATACCTACATATACTTTCTGACTTGGGCACCGGATCACGTAGACAACATGACTAGTCACACAGTTGGTAAAATCATCCAAATAAAAATCCTTGTTATTACTGGTATGTATATATGGATCCCTAACTGGGAGAGCATGCACACATACCGAGCATCTGCCACATTGATGGTGACCTTTATACTGTGACAAATATTTACGCTCCGTAAATGCCGAAGGGACCAGCATGTTCCTTAAATTGACATTACGTTTACGTGCAATAACTAAATTAATGTCCGCAAAGCCTGGAAGTGACTGAATCAAATGCCAATGTTTCTGTAGAATTTTCTTAATGTCCTGTGAGCGATGAGAATAAAGCAAAGGGCATAGCATATTGGATTTTTCTTCTCTCACTTTTGCTTGCAACAATTTATCCCGCGAAACTTGACACGTTTTCTGATATCCTTTCCTAATTTGTTGAGAGGGATAGTGTCTTACTTCCAACCGGTTTCTAATAATATCTGCTTGCAACTCAAACTCCTTTTCAGAGGTACATATCCTCTTAGCCCTGAGGAACTGCCCATATGGTAGATTGTTGTTTAATGCCAAATTGTGAAAACTGCCATAATGCAATAGTTGATTCCTGTCCGTAGGCTTCCTATATAAGGTTGTACAAAACCCCATTCCTGTCTTCTCAATTAACAAATCCAAGTACGGTATTTTGTACGGATCATATGTCATCTGAAATCGAAGATTGTTATCACACTGATTAATCCAATCATTAAAGTCCGACAGTTCTTCCACTGATCCGTCCCACAATATAAAGATATCATCAATGTATCTCAACCATAAATTTATCTGCTTAATGAAGGGATTGTTTTTTATGTATTTCTCCTCAAAGTCAAACACATAAAGGTTTGCTTTATCTGGCCCCATTGATGACCCCATGGCCACTCCTTTGATTTGCTGATAGAAAATATCCCTGAAACAGAAGTAATTCTGGCATAAAGCCATACGAGCCAATTCCATGAGGAATATAGTGGGAATACGCTTATGACTACTCCTATTATATAAATATCGGATTATAATCAATGCTTCTTCCTGCGGAATATTCGTATACAACGATTCTATATCCAAAGTGACAAGCAGTATCTTATCAGAATACTCAGTATTCCTAAGGATATTAATTACTTGCGTGGAATCTCGGACATATGACCACATATTTTCTATAAATGGACGTAGTAATATGTCTAATAATTGAGATACTGGTTCAAAAAGTGACCCTATAGCTGACACTATTGGACGCCCAGGAGGGTTATGCAGTGACTTATGTATTTTTGGATTGACATAGATTGTTGGAATTACTGGGGAAGCCACTATCAGAAACTCCTTTTCTTTTGATGTAATCTTCCCAAGTTCAAAAGCTATAAGAATTAAACTATCTATAGAGCTCTTTAAAGCTTGTGTCAGATCACCATCCAACCTACGATAAAATGTAGTGTCCTTCAATTGTCTCTCAATTTCCCCAACATAAAACTGCTTATCCAAAATTACCGTCGCTCCTCCTTTATCCGCTGGTTTTATGATAATGTTATTGTTTTTCTGAAGAGTCTTTATGGCATTCTTTTCCCCTTTAGTTAAATTATAATATGGTGGGTAATGATCAGTTTTAAAGGCACTGACTTCTTTTAATACCATCTGTTCAAATACCTCTATCAACGGATCCACATAAGGTGGAGGAAGCCAACTAGATTTTTTCCGCACTATAGAGACCTCATTACAACTCTCTACTTGATTAGTAAAAAAATTCCTCACACGAATCTTACGGAAAAATTTGTATAGGTCAACTTTCGTTTCAAACGGGTCATATCTACGAACCGGCACAAAAGATAATCCCTTATTAAGCAGTGAGGTCTCATCTGGTGTTAATCTATATTCTGAAATGTTGATCACATTGTCATCTACCACCTCCTTTCTAAAGATCAGTCGGGTCCCCCCCCCCGGCCTCGCCCCCGCCCCCTGAAGGTCTGGAGTTGACCATAGGGTCTCTCCGACTGTTGTTCCTGTTCCCATAGACCATCCCTTTTGGTTTCACTAAAAGGATGAACAGCTCTTTTCGTATTGCCGGTCTCCTTTTTCCCCTCCCCCCCTCCCTTCCTTCCCTCCCTTTCCCTTCCCCCTCCCTTTTACCCCCTTTCTCCCCCCTTCCCCCTCCCCTCCCCCCTTCCCTTTCCCCCTTCCCCTCTTTCCCCTTCCCCCTCCCCCCTTCCCCCCCTTCTCCCCCCCCTTTCCTTTCCCCCTTCCTAGAGGAGATATGACAATGGTTAGTTACTACAATTGAGAATTCGTTAAAATCAGTTATCTTGGATTTAGATTTGAGAAAAGATTTTATAAAAATTCTTTGGGAATAATTGAGGTGTGTTGTTCGCATTGCAGCTGGCAGCGGCTCAAAAGTGTTATGAGTGGTGTAGCGCTGGAATACTGACAATAATAATCTTTGAGAGATCAGTTGCAGAGGTAAGAGTATGTACAGCTGAAGATCACAGTAGGATAGTTAGATGGCTAGTATGGTCCCATGCTGATCCTGTTGCGCTTTTCTTGGGTCGTTTTATTCTAATTTTATTCCAATTCTGGGCTTTTATTTATCATTGAATATTTTTTGTTCACTTGTTGTACAATAGTGGACTTTATTGGGTGTACCCATTTAGAATGGTCCCTTCTCCTTTCTTCTTTTATTATAGTAATTACAGTGTGGCAAGGTACAGATTAAAAACCATACAGGTAAGGGTATTAAAAGAATCTTTAATTACATTGGAATTTTGAATGGTTATAGGTTATATTGTTTGTCATTTAATTTTTCTATGTTTTTGGTTTTATTTATGCATCATAATGTCACGTTTCAGTTTGTTTTTAACATTTATGATTAAGAATCACAGGTATGTTTTAGGTATGTACATTCAGTTATTTATTATTTTTTTGCTGTACTTTAATATTTATTTATTGATGTTTTAGTTATTTATTGATGTAATATGGAGTTATTAGCTGTTTATGGTGCTTTTATGATTTGGTTATATTTACATTTATAATTCTTTTTATAGATTATGAATTTTTTTAACGTGCTTTTATGTGTTTTTGTAGCCAAAGCCCTTGATGAAGGCATAAGCGAAACACGGCCTGTGTCGGGCCTGGCTTTATGAAATAAGAGTGTTTAATAAATAGTTCCTTCCTTGCCATCCACGTTTTCTGACAAGGTGTAGCGCGGGCCAGGCTTCTGAAAGACCTAACTCCCACTTACCTCGATGGTGGTGGAATCAACCATGCAGAAACCAAAAAGCGAGAAGTCCCACTCATTGGTACCCCCAGGCGGAGAATTGAGAGCCCTCAATGCCCTGGGCCGCAAGGCCTATCAAGGGTCCATGCTCTCTTGTTGCATCCAGGCATATCAATTGTACATTGGTACGTACCTCCGCGACCTGACAAAGGAACTGGGAGGTTTCTCCGCAGGCCTCAACGAGCCCCTCGACAGGTTCCGCACCCCTCCGCGAGCCCCTCGACAGGTTCCGCACCCTGTTGAAATCAGTGGCTGACTGCTCAAACTATATCTCTCGTGCTTCCTATGATGGCTTTGAGACATCGGCCCGGATGGCGTCCGCGGGCATTAGAATCGGCCGCCAAGCTTGGCTCCAATCTTCGGATTTGGAGCAGTGGGTGCAGGAGAAGCTCCTGGATGTGCCCTGCCTCGGTGAACAACTTTTTGATAAGCCGATGGAGGAGAAGGCTGTGGAGATCGAGATGAAGTACGTCACTGGGACCCGTCTCCTGCAAAACCTCTACGGTGCCTTGGAAGAAGCAGCCTTCCAAGAAGCCCTTCTTCCCCAGGAAAGGCCTCCAGTACTGTGGCTACCCACCGTACCCGGCTAACCCCACGCCGACCACCCCTGTGAAGGGGAAGCCCGGCCAGACCCACTGTAAACTAAAGGGCCTGAAGGCCCAGACACTGGCTCCCCCACAACCCCCTCAGGGGTTTTTATGCCAGCGGCATAGCCCCTCGCCCTTGGGCGATGCAGCAGCCAGTGGGGGGACGCCTCTCCTGCTTCGCCCTGTCGTGAGCGCTTATCACCTCGGACACCTGGGTCATCCGGGTCTTCGGCCCATCCTCGATCTCCGCAAACTGAACAAGTTCCTGGTGCGGGAGAAATTCAAGATGCTGAATCTTGGCCTGCTGCTGCCCTTCCTCCGGCAGGGCGACTGGCTATGCTCCTTGGATCTTAAGGACGCTTATGCCCATATCTTGATCCACCCCAACACAGGCAGTACCTGCGTTTTCAGGGTGCAGGGAGAGCACATCCAGTACATGGTTCTCCCCTTCGGCCTTGCATCCGCCCCATGGGTCTTCACAAAGTACCTCGTCGTGGCTCATCTTCGGCGCCGGGGCATGCCGGTGTTTCCCTACCTCGATGACTGGTTCGTTACAGGCTCCTCCATCGAGAAGGCCTGGCAAGCGATGTCGCACACTGTCCTCTTGGAGAGTTTGGGGTTCTTGGCCAACTACCCAAAGTCTCACCTCAAGCCGACACAGGCTCTCAAGTTTATCGGGGCACGCCTCGACACTCAGCAGGCCATTGCCTTCTTGTTGGTGGATCACTCCACCCACCTCTGAGCTCTGGCAGCTCGCATCCAAAGCGCCCACCAGGTCACCGCTCGTCCATGCTACGTCTCTTGGGTCACATGGCCTCGACCGTGCATGTGGTTCCTCACTCCCGCCTGCCCATGCGGACGGCCCAGTGGTGTGTCAGTTCTCTGTGGAGTCAATTTCTTGGACATCTCAGGGACCCCGTCAGGGTTCTTCCCTACCTCCGTTTATTCCTGAACTGGTGGAAAAACCCCTGGAACCTCTTGTGGGGATCGCCCTTCCAGGCCACACAGCACGCGGTAGTGCTGACCACAGACGCTTCCCTGTTAGGGTGGGGAGCCCATTGCGGGTCTCTGCACGCAGGGGTAATGGTCAACCGCGGAGGCTCAGTTGCAGATAAACCTGCTCGAGCTTTGGGCCATCCGGTGAGCCCTGAAGGCCTTTGAGGATCTCCTCACCAGGAAGTTGGTTCTGATACAGACCGACAATCAAGTAGCGATGTTCTTCATCAACAAAGAGGGGGTCACGGGGTTGCGCTCTCTCTACAGGGAAGCAGTCCTCCTCTGCTCTTTCGCCGCCCAACGGAGGATGTCCCTCAGAGCGACATATCTCCTGGGTCAGGAGAATAGCCTGGTGGACAGACTCAGCAGAATTCTTCGCCCCCACAAGTGGCGCCTGGATCCCAGAGTGGCGGGCTGGCTGTTTCTACACTGGGGCACTCCAGCGATGAACCTCTTCACCAGCCCCCAGAAAACACAGCTCCCTCGATTCTGCGGCCTGGTGCCTCACCCGGGCAGGGAGGGCCCTGATGCATTTGTCCCTGATTTGTCCTCCAGTCTCCTATATGCATTCCCTCCTTTCCCCCTCATTGCAAGGACTCTGTTCAAGGTTCAACGGGATGGGGCATCGCTGATTCTCATGGCCCCTTCGTGGCCTCGGCAGCTTTGGTTCCCGTTCCTGCTCCAGCTGTTGTCGGAGCCTCCAATTCCCCTGGGCTCTGCCAGGGACTTGATAACGCAGGAGAAGGGTCGAGTACTACACCTGAACCTCCCCTCCCTATCCCTCACGGCCTGGCATCTGAACGGGTCTCTCAAGCCTCTCTGGCCCTTCCGAAGGAGGTTGAGGAAATATTCCTTGCCTTGAGGAAGGACTCCACTAGGCGGTCCTATGCCTTTAAGTGGAAATGCTTCTCCGTCTGGTGCTCGGAACATCAGATCTGACCCCTTCTCGTGCCCGGTTCGGTGGGTTCTCCAGTACCTCCTTCGCTTCTCGAGGGAAGTTCTGAAGTCGAACTCTGTTAGAGTTCATTTGAGCACCATATCGGCTAATCATCTCGCTATCAAGGGAAAGCCTCTCTTGGGGCAGCCACTAGTCTCCCGCTTCATGCTTGGCCTTCTGTTATCCAAGCCGCCCATCCGTCCCCCTCCGGCGGAATGGGAGTTGAATGTGGTGCTCACGCAGCTCACCCGTCCACCTTTCGAGCCGATGGCGACATGTTCGCTTCGGCATTTGTCCTGGAAAGTATCCTTCCTGGTGGCGCTGACCTTGGCTCGCTGAGTCAGTAAGCTTCAGGCGCTCATGGCTGGTGCCCTGTACACAAGGTTTTATCGGAACAGGGTGGTCCTCCAGACCCATCCTAAATTCTTGCCTTAGCTCATGTCTGCTTTCCATCTCAATCAGGAGCTAGTGCTTCCGACCTTCTTCCCGAGGCCCCACGCCGACCAGGAGTCGGTGGCTCTCCTCACCCTCGACTGCAAGCGGGCTCTCGCCTTCTACTTACAGTGGACCCAGACTCACTGCAAGTCTGATAGACGTTTTGTGACCTATGATTCCAATAGGCAGGAGCAAGCAATCACCAAGCACACCCTCTCCGTTTGGGTAGCGGACTGCATCACTTTCACCCATGAGAAGGCGGGCGTTCCTCTGGATTGTCGAGTCACTGCTCATGGGGTCTGAGCCAAAGCGACCTCGTTGTGCTCCGTGCCCATGATGGATATCTACCGAGTGGCAACCTGGTCTATGAATATCTTGGCCGCCCACTACTGCCTGGAGAGGGAGTCCTACTGGAACAGTGCCTTCTGCCAGGCTGTACTCGTAATCAGTTTGGGGTATAATCAACTCCTGCCCTCTGACCCTTCTTCACAGCTACCGAGGACTTCACCCCGGGGACCCGAGAGCTCAGACTCCTTTGGGCTTGGGCTTTTGCTTTTGCTTACAGCCTCGCGAAGATGTTTTTTCTTTCGGTTACAGGTTTGGTAGCCGTTAGCTAGGGAGTCACATAAGTGAGGACTGACTTTTTGCTTGTTCCTGGAGAAAGTGTAGTTCTCCAGGACCAAGCAGGAAGTCAGTCCTCACTTATGGGTGACGTCGGCGCCGACGGAGCCCTCGCGGAGCAATTTTCCCCAGCTTTCAAAGAAAGCCTTTGGGAATTGCAGCGCGCATGCGCGGTCGTCTTCCCGCCCGAGGGTGCCATCTTAGCAAGTCTTCTTTTTTCCGCGGAGCCCTACAGACGTCCCCGTCTTGTCCCCGCGAAAAAGTTGATTTTCTTCTTTGTTTTATCCTTTTTTCTTTCGGTTCGACGCCGATCGTTTTCCCGCCCGGACTCGCGACGCCGGTCTCGGGTCCGCTTACTTTTTTTGGTTTTTCTGACTTAGTCAGCTTTCGTTTTCGGTTTCCCTGGCAGCCCGGTCCTTTGACCTCGCAGGGGCCCTTTTTCCCCCGATGGCTGCCAGTGGGTTTAAGCGGTGTGGTCGGTGTGACCGAAATATGTCACTAACCGACACACACGATTTTTGTCTCCGCTGTCTGGGCCCGGATCATGAGGAACTGATCTGTGGGCCCTGCAGCAAACTGTCCTCAAAGGCGTTGAGGAGTCGGCGGCATCAGCGTGAGAGAATCTTCGCTGACCCCAGCCGTACCCGGACCTCGTCGGAGGCCTCCGCGTCGAAAGGCTCCAGCTCGGACCGTCGCCGGAGCTCCTCCGACCGGGGTTCTCCCTCCGGGGACCATCGTCGGAAGGAAAAACCCGCGAGGGCGGCGTCGGTGGACGCTCCTGGTTCCGCGAGGGCCAGGTCGCATAGCCCCGACAGCCGCCCCGGGTCCTTGGAGAAGGACCACATCCCGAAGCGACCTCGCCTGGAGTCGGAGATGCCTGCCCGGGTAAGTCCTGTGGTCCTTCTGGACTCGCCTCCGCGACAGCCGACGTCGGGCCCGACGCTGTCGGGGCCCGAGTCGGGGGCTGCTGGGTCACCTGAGCTCGGACTCAGGTTGACGGCCTTGGAGAGCAGACTGTCTGCCTTCATGGACCAGCAGCGGGCACTGCTCGCTGGCCTCGCTGGCGCCGCTGCCCCGACCGCCGGGACGTCGACGTCCAAGTCGACCCCGGAGACCGAGCCGATCCTCGAGTCGATGAGAACTCGAGTCGATCCTCGGTCGAGGTCACCCTCGGCCTCCCGTTCGGGACCGAGGTCGCCGACGCCGACTCCCTCGACGTCGGGGCGGCTGGCGCCGCACCCTGCCCGCGCCGACCCCACCGAGTCCTCGTCGGAGTCGGTCTGGGAGTCTGAGGAGGAAGAGTCACCTGATTCTTTCCGGACTCGGTGTGTCCCATCGGACTCACCGGGGTCCGAGCCTCGGAAACAGTCCCCCCCGGAGGATGCCCGGTTCTCGGACTTCGTTAGGGATATGGCCAAGGCTTTGGCCTTCCCTGCGGATCCCGAGGAGGAGCCTCGAGCCGAAGAGCTCGACGCCCTCCAGTATGACTCTCCCGCGAGGGAACACTTTACTGTGCCGGTTCCTCCTATGCTGGAACGACTACTCTTCCGCATGTGGGAGAGTCCGGCCTCCTCGCCGGTCCTGAGCAAGCGGGTCGATTCTATCTATCGGGTCCGCAAGAGCCCTGGCTTTCAGAAGGCACAGCTGCCACACCATTCCATGGTAGTGGAATCGGCCATGCATCGTCTTAAGAGCCAGAAGATGCACTCCTCGGTGCCTCCTGGAAGGGAGGCCCGTAACCTGGATGGCCTTGGCAAGAAGTGCTTCCAGGGTTCTATGCTCGCATGTCGTGTCCAGACTTACCAGCTCTACATGGGCATGTATCTCCGGGATCTGGCTAAAGAGCTAGCCGGATTCTCCGCTGGTCTCTCCGAGGAGCCCTTGCGGAGGTTCCTAGCCTTGTCCACGGGCATTCGGGAATGCTCAAAGTTCATGTCCCGAGCAGCCTATGATGACTTTGAGGCCTCGGCTCGAGTAGCCGCAGCCGGCATCGGTGCCTGCCGACAGGCTTGGCTTCAGTCGTCAGACCTTGAGCCCTGGGTACAGGACAAGTTGGTCGATGTCCCCTGCCGAGGCGAAAACCTCTTTGGCAAGCCCATGGCGGAAAAGGCTGCGCAAATTGAGACTGAGACTCTCACCAGGACCAGGCTTTCTAGGAAGACCTCCGCCCCTTCCCAGAAAAAGAAGGGCTCGGGGAAAAAGTCCTTTTACCCGAGGAAGGCGGCTGCCTACAAACAATACCCCCATTATCAGGCCCCTGCAGCTCCCCAACAGGGCCAGCAGGCCAAGGGACGGGGTAACGGGTCCCGTAGGCAGCAAGCCCCCAAGCCTGCACCACCAGCCCCTGCTCAGCAGGGTGGGGGCTTTTGACTCGCTCAGCATAGCCTCTCCCCCCCCCGCTGGTTCCTCCCAGCACCGGAGGCCGGCTGGTTCACTTCGCCCACAGGTGGTCCAGCATCACCGCAGATGCCTGGGTACTTAAGGTCGTGCGAGAAGGCTACCTTCTCCACTTCCATCAGGTCCCTCCCTCCTATTTTCCGGGAGAACCTCCGCGCCCCCCTCTGCACAGGGAGTTGCTCCTTCAGGAGTTAGCGGGTCTTCTGCAGGAACAGGCGGTGGAACCGGTGCCACACCACCTGAGAGGTCAAGGCTTTTATTCAAGGTATTTTCTGATACCAAAGAGAACAGGGGGCCTCAGACCCATCCTGGACTTGCGCAACCTCAACAAGTTCCTTGTGCGGGAGAAGTTCAAAATGCTTACCCTTGGAATCCTTCTGCCCTACCTCCAGCAGGGAGATTGGCTATGCTCCTTGGATCTAAAGGATGCCTACACGCACATCCTCATCCACCCAAGCTACCGCCAATACCTAAGGTTTGTGGTGGCAGGAAATCATTACCAGTACAGAGTACTGCCCTTTGGCCTATCCTCCGCACCGCGAGTCTTCACAAAATGTCTCGCGGTCGTGGCGGCCCATCTCCGGCTTCACGGCCTCTATGTCTTTCCGTACCTCGACGACTGGCTCATCAGAGCAGCGTCCGCTCAGGAGGTCACCAACGCCACGTGCCGCACGGTGACTCTGCTGCAGCACTTGGGCTTTGTTATAAACTTCGCAAAGTCCACTTTGCTCCCCTCACAGGATCTCGAGTTCATCGGCGCAAGGCTGCACACTCCTCGGGCACGAGCGTACCTACCGCTCGACAGGGCTCAACGGCTCATGGACCTAGCCGACCGCTTTCGCAGCCAGCCCCTGGTCTCCGCCAGGCGCTTCCTGAGACTGCTCGGCCATATGGCTTCCACCGTCCATGTGACCCCCAATGCCCGCCTGAATATGCGGTCTGCTCAATGGTGTCTCCGCCAGCAGTGGCGGCAAGCCACAGGCGGCCTAGCGGACCTAGTGCGCGTCTCCGAGCCGCTGGTCTCGTCTCTCCGGTGGTGGCTCCGGCAGCCGAACCTGATATTCGGAATGCCTTTCCAGTCACCTCAGCCGACCCGGGTGCTGACCACCGATGCATCCCTCCTGGGCTGGGGAGCACATTGCCAAGAGGCACGTACTCAGGGCCTCTGGACCACGTGGGAGTCTGCTCAGCAGATCAACTTCCTGGAGCTCAGGGCGATCCGCCTAGCTCTCAAGGCCTTCTCCCACCTGACTTCCCACCAATCCGTCCTTGTCCAGACGGACAATCAAGTTGCCATGTTCTACGTGAACAAGCAGGGGGGCACGGGCTCCTTCCTCCTCTGCCGGGAGGCACAGAAGCTCTGCTCTTGGGCCGTCAGTCACGGCATTCTCCTCAAGGCGGTTTATCTTCCGGGCCAAGAAAATTGCCTTGCAGACAAACTCAGCAGGGTCCTCCAGCCGCACGAGTGGCGTCTGGATCCCTTGGTGGTTCAGAAGCTCTTCCTCAAGTGGGGTCTCCCCACGGTAGATCTCTTTGCCAGTCCTCACAACCGGCAACTTCCTCGCTTCTGCTCTCGTCAGCCACACCCCCTTCGGGTTGCGGCGGACGCCTTTCTGATCTCATGGTCGGGGAGCCTTCTGTATGCTTTCCCTCCCATCCCGCTAGTCTCTCGGACTCTTTTCAAGGTTCTCCGAGACAAAGCCTTCATGATCCTGGTGGCCCCTCGCTGGCCCAGGCAGCCGTGGTTTCCGCTCCTGCTGCAACTGGCGGTGGAGGATCCAATCCCTCTGGGGGTACAACCGGATCTCCTCACTCAGGATCAGGGGTCCCTCCTGCACCCCAACCTCAGGTCTCTCAACCTCATGGCCTGGCTGCTGAGAGGGTAGTCCTTGCTCCCCTTCTCCTGCCGGCGGAGGTGGAGGAGGTCGTCTTGGCTTCGCGACGGCCTTCTACCCGCAAATGCTACGCCCTCAAATGGCGTCGCTTTGCAGTCTGGTGTACCCAACAGTCTCAGGATCCCTTCTCCTGCCCGGTGTCGGTGATCTTGCAGTACTTGCTGCACCTCTCTAATCTGGGACTTAAGTCCAACTCCGTCAAAGTTCACCTCAGTGCTCTTTCAGCACATCATGTGCCGGTGGGCGGCAGACCTCTCTCCAATGACCCTCTCGTAGCGAGGTTTCTCCGGGGTCTCCTTCTACTTAAACCACCTCTGCGCCCGCCAGCGCCTGACTGGGACCTGAATGTGGTGTTGCAGCGGATCACCTGTCCGCCTTTTGAACCTATGGCTACCTGTTCTCTCCGTTTTCTGTCTTGGAAAACACTGTTCTTGATAGCCCTCACTTCCGCTAGACGCGTAAGTGAATTGCAGGCCCTCGTGTCTGATCCCCCTTACACTAGGTTCTACAAGAATAGGGTGGTCCTACGGACTCATCCGAAATTTCTGCCTAAAGTGGTCTCCCCTTTTCACATCAATCAGGAGGTGGTACTTCCAACCTTCTTTCCCAGACCACACTCCAGCCGAGCTGAGACGGTCCTCCATACCCTGGACTGTAGAAGGGCTCTGAACTTCTACCTTGACTGTACGCGGGAGCACCGTAAAGCTGCTCAGCTTTTTGTGTCTTTTGACCCCAATAGATTGGGGCTCCCGGTCTCCAAGCGTACTCTGTCCATCTGGGTTGCGGACTGTATCTCTTGGGCTTATGGGGCAGCCGGACTCTCCTTAGAAAGTCGAGTCACGGCTCATTGTGTTCGGGCAAAGGCCACGTCAGTGGCTTACCTCCGCTCTGTTCCGCTGGCAGACATCTGCCGGGCCGCTACTTGGTCTTCGAGCCAGACTTTTGCGGTCCATTACTGTCTCGAGAGGGAGTCCCGTAGGGACAGTGCTTTCGGACAGGCAGTCCTCCGTAATCTCTTTGAGGTCTGAGCAACTCCTACCCTCCATCCCGGATGTGGGCTACCGGTGGGTGATATTTCAGCGAAGATTCTGTCCTTCTGTGCTGCTGAGCTAGAGGGAGCTCATTTTTGTGCTTAGGGTCTCCGGTAGCCTTGAGCTTGGGAGTCCCATAAGTGAGGACTGACTTCCTGCTTGGTCCTGGAGAAAGCGTAGTTACTCACCTGTAACAGGTGTTCTCCAGGAGCAGCAGGAATCAGTCCTCACTACCCTCCCTCCTCCCCTTGGAGTTGCAATCGTCTGCTTATGTTCTTTTTGCAAATTTTTATGCTGTCTTTTTTAGCTATGTCATCTGACTGGCTAAGATGGCACCCTCGGGCGGGAAGACGACCGCGCATGCGCGCTGCAATTCCCAAAGGCTTTCTTTGAAAGCTGGGGAAAATTGCTCCGCGAGGGCTCCGTCGGCGCCGACGTCACCCATAAGTGAGGACTGATTCCTGCTGCTCCTGGAGAACACCTGTTACAGGTGAGTAACTACGCTTTACTCACCTGTAACAGGTATTCGCCAGGGACAACAGGAATCAGTCCTCACTACCCTTCCGCCTCCCCTGATAAGTTGCTGTATGTTTGTCCTTCACTTGCCATCTGCTTGGTAGGGCTTGAGCTAAGAGACCTGACTGAGCAAGATTGCACCCTTGGGAAGAGAACCACGCATGTGTGGTAGCAATCCCAAAAGCTTTCTTTGAAAGCTGGGGGAATTGCTCCGCGTGGGCTCTGTCGGTGCTGATGTCACCCATAAGTGAGGACTGATTCCTGCTGTCCGTGGAGAACACCTGTTACAGGTGAGTAACTACGCTTTATCTTGAAAGAGCATTAAGGCAGTGGCTTTCATATGCACTCCTCAATAACCAACAATAATTACTAAATAATTACTATTTGTTTTAATTAATTACCCCGATTTACCCAAGTTATTGTTCCTGTTATATGTAAAATACTCAGATATTGTATTCTGTCTGATGTTTTCTTGTTCTATGTAAACCGCGCTGATTATAAATAGTGCGGTATATAAAAGATGTTAAATAAATAAAGAAATAAGTCTGGTTATCAGGCTAGCTGGCGTGAATCTTCATAAGAATATAAAGAACCGAGAGAAAAATTATCAACCCTCTAGGACAATTGATCCCTGTGGATCGGGACCCTGGATAAGATCTCAAAAACTGGACTGCTAGACCTCTACTGTGACCTGCTCCCAGTCAGCATTTGATGAATATTCACAGACCCTGCCTCTGCTTTCTGTTGAAACCCATGCAGAGTATTTGAGGGTCTGTGAGCACACAGTGACTCACAGGGCCTTCTGCTGAGTATTGCTACTGTTGACAGTGCCACTGTGGCCTTCATGTTTTGGATACATGGGTGAAGGGAGAGGAATTGATGTCTGCTATTTTGTTTTCATCTGTGGTCATGTGACATTTTGGTTAAATAGGGTCCTATCGGTGTAATAGTCCTATGCAGCTATCCCTCGGTCTGGGGCTGACTTGGCAGCGGCCACCCTTGGGTAGGCTGTGTCTGTCAATGCCTGGTGCCTCTGCCTGAGGTATAAGGATGTTAGTGGGCTTCATCAGGACTAGTCAATATTTGCAAAGTGTTATTAACTTCTGCAACTATACATTTATAAAATGCTTTAAAACAGATCAGGTAGGAATAACAAGAATCTCAGGCATTGCTAGAATATCAGATAGCCATTAAGATAAGTGAGTAGTTCTAATTCTCCATACAGTAATACCAGTTAGGAGAACCCTTTTCCCGCTCCCATTTTTTGTTACCTGATATCCTCCTTTTCCTTCCCACATGTCCCACCCATGTGCTACTGTAGTCCAACTGGACTGCTGGCTAGTGTGGCTACAGGCAGACTGCCACTCTTTCTATGGTGAAATGAAGCAGCAATCCCAGACCCTCAAAATCCTTTTGCTGTTGTCAGATAGAGAGCTTCTCCTATTGCAGCTGCAGGCAAAGCAGAAATACTTTCTTCTCAGTGCTGAACTAGTCCCAGTGGCATCTGTATAGGCTGGAAGGCAGTTGAGGGAGATGCTTTAGCCATGAATCTTAAAGCAGAAAGGTGAAGCTGGTTCCTTTTTGAAGCTATGGGAACAGAATAGAAGGGTTTTTTTTTAAATTTATTTAACATATTTTGCCCAAATACAAGCAATGGAAAATCAGAAGAAATCATCAAACTAAATAAATTCCAATATAGGAAAACAGGAAATAAATATATAATATAGTCTACATCAAGGGAGTGAAACTAGATAACAGATAAGGAAACAATGCTCCATCAGTAACCAAAACCAAATAAATGGCCCACACATTAAGGAGATAAATTACAATCAGAGTACCTCATTCCCCTCCACACCCCGTCTGTCAAAAATTTCTCCAGATGTACAACATCCATAAATATAGAGGAAACACCATAAGTGATGACACACTTACAAGGAAATCTTAGAAAAAATGTGGCACCCAAAGCAAGCACCTGCGGCTTAAAGGACAAAAACTGCCTCCGCCGCAATTGGGTAGCACGGGAAACATCGGGGAATACATTGACAACCTGCCCACAAAACGTAATTGCCTTAACCTTCAAATAAGCTTTCAGAATACGTTGCTTGATCACCACTGAAGGAAAGGTGACCAGCAGCGTAGACCGCAAGGAAATAGTATCTGAGGAATCTTCTATAAAGGCAGTGAGATTAGAAATAGAGGGAATTACCTCATCCAATTCACCTTCCGCTGTAGCGGCGGAACGCCACCAAATTACACCAGGAGTCTTTATCAAGGTTCAAGCCAATATATTGTGCACAAGGCAGTCTAAAAGTGACAGAGCCCCGCTTTACGGAAACATGTTCATTTTATACAGTTTAAACATTTTGATACATGAAAACATTCTATTGGTCTCCTGCTAATTTCTACAAACTTTCTATTGGTCTGACATTTCCCTGAATTTGACCAATCAGGGTCTATGCCCTTTGCTCCGCTTTCTCCAACTAGCTGAACAATGGTTTGGTTCAAACCTGGTTACTTTTCTTCATCAAGGTCATATCTAGCTCCTAAAATGTGTAAGTAACAATTCTGGAGTAACGATTTAACATACAGGCATTGTATTCACTTTGTGCAAACTTTGCAATAGCAGCATTTCATTCTAAAGCAGCATTTAATTCTGTCTTTTAATTTTATGTCTCAGCACTACTGAAATCCAGGCTTGGTTCTTAGGCCTGTCATTTTTCAGGTTCAGGCTTATGGCCTAGTCTATAGGTCTTGGCTACCACATTCCCCCCTTTGATTATTCTCACCCTGAATGTTAAGATGGGTGAGAAACAAATCACTTATACTTGAGTTGTTGCCATGTTATGTGGTATAGGCTGATACCGTCTCATAGCTAGAAGCTTAGCTGTTGTCTTTCTTTCTACAATATTCTCAATGATTGCAGATATATTACGTAGGCAGAGGGGTAAAATGCACGGAAGTATTAAACATGTTATTACTGCTAGTGCTGCAATTACCGCAAGTGTTTTCAGGCCACCAAACATTGAGAACACAGAGCCAAACCATCCATTTAACTCTAGTCCATGCCAGGTCTGAACTGGTATGTATGTTTGTTTGCGCATATGTTCAGCAATTTCTTCTACTACATGACCTTCGTTATCTATTTGTAAACAACAATTGGTTAAATTCAATTTTCCACATACTCCTCCTTCAGCTGCTAGTAAATAATCAAGTGCTAAACGATTTTGATATATAGCTGTACGCATTTGAGTACTTTGCCTGGCTAAGAGTGTTAATGCTCTACTTGTTTCATTAGTTATTATTTCAACAACAGCTTGCAAATGTATAATTCTATTCAACATATAAACTGGGGTACGATATCCCCATGTGCCATCTTGCTCCCAAGTGGCAGGTCTATAGTAGGAAATAATTCTTTCAGGTGGCCACTCATCTGTACCACCCCATTTGTCCCATTGACCTATTTTTAAGGCTTCTCTTTTCTGTCGTGTTCTGTATATTGGGTATCCTAACTGTTCTCCCTGGGCAGTGGATAGAAGAAAGAAGGACGGTCTTATTGCTCCCAATACACATGCTCCGCCCCAGTTAGGAGGAAGTTTAGCATATGCTGTAGTTCCACAAATCCAGTAAAGCCCTGGTGGAGCTTGCCAGGCATTAGGTAATACTAGATTTGTCCATAACTTAGCAAGTTCAGGAAAAATAACTAGAGGATTGGTGGGTTCAGGATCTTTTATTCCTGACCACCAGGACGTCTTTTTCGTTGAGGCATTATAAAACTTCTGGCTGAGACAGACCAGCTGTCCAACCTTTGCAGTAAATTGTGGCCCAATACGTGCAAAACACAGACGTCCGACAATGGGGTTAGCTAATACCCATTCACTTGTAGCTTTATGAATATTTGTATAATTATATGATACAGAAAAGTTTAATTCTTGTGCTTCCCATGGCCATTGATCTCCCATTTTAGTTCCTCCACAGAAGTAACAATTAGTTATATTGAGACTGGTTACCACGGCTCCAGCTAATTCAAGAAACAAATTCTGTGAGGCATGAGGAACTTCAAACTGTGATTTCATAGTTTCATAGAATGTATGGTGTATTCTATATGGTGATGATACATGAGTTTTAGTGTTAAGTTGTATATATACAAAAGTTCCAGGATCTGATCCTCCCGCTGCTATGCGTAAGCCAAATTTATACCCTTGTTTCCATTGACTAGGGTTTGTGACCAGGAGCCTTAAAGGATTACAGGCACCTTTCTTACACATCTTTGGATCAGATAAAGACAGTATCTCCAGGAACAAGCAGGAATGAGTCTTCACATGTGGGAGACGTCGCCGACGGAGCCCGCACGGGAATGCTCCCCAGCATCCAATCAGAAAGCCTTTGGGAGCATCCCCCGCGCCTGCGCGGTGGCTTCCCGCCCTTCCTACTGCCTCTCCCCAGTTTTTCGTTTTCCGCGGAGCAGGCAGGACGTCCCTCCTGCCACCGCAGAAATTTCTTTTCTTGAGGGGGGTGGAGCCTGATGTCCAGCGGGATGGACGCTTAACGCTGAAGCTCCCGAGTGGCCTACTCAGACTCCTGACTTTAATACAACTTATCTTTTCAATTGGGCTCTGATCCTACCGGGGTGCCTCGGGGAGATGGAGGGGCACAAGCCAGCGCGTCTAGAATTCGGCTCTTCAACGAACTCACATGGCAAACGCTCTAAAACTGAGCCGCCGTCCCCACAGAAGATGGTTCCACTCCGGGAGGGTCCCGCGATGCAGCAGGAGATCTTAGATGAGATCCGCGGCGTGAAAGAACTTGTGCAATCTAACGGTGAAGCACTCAGATCCATGCGGGAAGACTTCGGCAAGCTACAGGACAGGCTAGAGGGGTTATCGCTGAGACAGGACAAAATGGAGGGTACTCTTGACTCGCATGCGGTCCGCTTGGCAAAATTGGACAAGGTCGAACGACAAATGCAGGCACTTCAGAAGGAGCTGGAGGACAGTAACAACCGAGCCCGTCGCAACAATATACGGCTCGTGGGAATTCCGGAGGGAGCAGAATCAGGAGATATGAAAGAGTTCCTCTCTAAATTGCTTCCCTCCTTGCTTAAAACAACGTTCACCAAGGATTTGGAGATTGATCGGGCCCATCGAGTACCCACGACTTTGGCGCTCAACCGGAAAACCCCTCGGCCCATCATTTTCCGGTTGTTGAGATATCAGCAAGTTGAACAAATTCTAAACGCTGCCCGTGCAAACCCCCGGCTGGATTATGAGAGCCATCGGATTTCATTCTTCCCCGACCTGGCGAAGCCCACAGTGGACCGCAGGAAAAGACTCCTTGAATTTCGACCGCGTTTGCAGCAGCTTCAAGCGCGCTATGGCCTAATGTACCCGGCGAAACTTAGAGTTACTCTTCATAATCAAACCAGGACTTTTGAGGATCCGGACGTGCTTGCGGCCTATCTGGAAGCCAAAGAAGCGGACCAAATGCGCTGAACCAGGGGCCTTTCGTTTGCCCATCGATTTGGAACTGATCGCCATTTTGTGTCGTCGACGCTGCACATGCAGCCTGGATCGGAGGCCCTGCGGCCTAGCTTATCGTGGCCTGCTGACCGTCGGACTCTCCTGTGAGGGACCTTTCCATAGCATGCACCTCGGTGGGCTCCGGAGCCTATGTAGCTATTACAGTTAATATGTAGAATGTTTGGCCCTCGTTGGGGCTTCCTCCCGCAGACATATAGTCACCATTAATCATTGGGGTTATGCTTCTTCTCTACTACACTTCGGTGTTTACTTTTGGTTTGGGGGAATACCAGATATAGTGCTTATTGTATATGATTTGGTTAGGTCTTCTCTGAATCAAGCAGTCAAGATGGGGGATAATGGAAATTGTGTGCATTATGATATTTTTGTCTTGAATAGACTCAGCTATTTCTATGGCCCCATGTAAGATTTTATCATTGAACGTCAAAGGTATTAATAATCCGATAAAAAGGAAGAAAATCCTTGGCTACTTAAGTCACGAAAATGCTGATTTGGTTTTTCTGCAAGAAACGCATCTAAATGCCAAGGAGACACTGAAACTCAATGTTAAACCCTACATGGTGGCCGCCTACTCTCCCGCTATAGCGAAGAGATGTGGGGTAGCCATCTTGATTAGGAAATCCTTACAAGCCACTGTTATCGATAGTAGTTCTGATACTGAGGGTCGGTGGTCCCGAGTCCACCTTAAAGTGGGTAATCTTGAACTGACATGTATATGTTTATATGCTCCTAATGTGGATGATCCTATTTTCTTTGCTAACCTTGCCCAGGTTGCACAAGCTTCTGCCAATACTTCGTTGGTAATAGGAGGCGACTTTAACCAGGTGGTTGATCCATTGGTAGATAGGCGACCACCCAGAACGAGTGGTCCCACCAAGAGTCACCTCACGCTAGCGTCTTTGATTAAAGATCTAGCTTTAGTAGACCTGTGGAGGCTGCTACACCCTTCGGACTTAGAATTCACGTTTTTCTCCCCCCCACATCAGTCACAATCTAGGATAGATTTTTTCCTCGTATCCAAAGCATTAATCTCCAGCACGGATACAGCTAAGATACACTCTCTGCACATCTCAGATCATGCTGCTATCTCCTTCCTTTTGAACACTAGTGCACAGAGGGATAATCCACGGGATTGGTATTTTGATCGGACCCTGCTTGAACAGCAGGATTTTCAGGCTGACATACGGGCTGCCATACAAGATTACTTCCACTTTAATTCACCCCATGATACAATGAACTGGGCATGGTGGGAGGGCTTTAAAGCGTCTATCCGTGCAACCATCACTAGCTATCAAATCCGTTTAGGGAAGCAGCGTAAACGGCAACTCTTAGCACTAGAGCAGCAGATCAAGGCCGGTGAACGTGTTCTTACCTCTCGTACTGACCCATGTGTGTTGATTCGCTTGCAACGCTTGCGTTTCCAATATAACTCGCTCTTAACGACTGCAGCGGCCAAAAATATTGAACTACAGCAAGGGACGTACTATCGGGAAAGCAATCGTGCCGGTAAACTCTTACCTATCGCTCTGAAAGGTCAAAAAGAAGCCAAACGCGTAGCGGCCCTGCGTAGTCCAACGGGGGGGAATTTAGTCACAAATGATACAGAGATAGTAGAGCTTTTTCGGGATTTCTACACCTGCCTCTATCAATCAGAATGTGAATTTGACCCAGAGGCTTTTGACCGGCTATTAGCTGGTATACAACGACCGACCCTTTCTGTAGAGGACAAGGAGTCACTAGATCATTCATTTACTCTTTCAGAAATTCAATTCGCACTCAAGCGATGTGCATCGGGTCGGGCTGCCGGCCCAGATGGCCTCCCGGCAGAATTTTTCAAAACTTTCAGCGCTGATTTGGCCCCATTCCTACAACTCTATTTCTCTGCTTTGGCCAAAGATAGCTCCTTTACAGGATCTTTCTCGACGGCAAATGTTGTAGTCTTTGAGAAAGAGGGGAGAGACCCGATGCTGACTGCAAATTACCGTCCAATTTCCCTTCTTAATGCTGATTACAAGATATTTGCAACCATTCTGGCCACTAGATTATCCGATAAAATGCCTGCTCTAATTCACCCAGACCAATGTGGTTTCATATCTGGTAGGTCCACTGCTGATAATGCCAGGACCTTGTGTCATATACTAGCTGCCGCAGCGCATCATGATCAACCCCTCGTCGGCCTCTCTCTTGATGCCGAAAAGGCATTTGACCGCTTAGAATGGCCCTTTCTATATGCGGTTCTCCGCTGGTATGGGTTTGGGGAAGGCTTTCTCCGATACCTTCAAACTCTGTATGCACATCCGACAGCCACTATTTCTGTCAATGCCACAAAGTCTCAACCGTTCAATCTTCATAGGGGCACTCGGCAAGGATGTCCCTTATCTCCTCTGCTCTTTGATCTAGCACTTGAACCCCTAGCCCTCCTCATCCGACAGGCCACAGATATCCATGGAGCCCCCTTTCAACATAGAGATATTAAAATTTCTGCATATGCAGATGATCTCATGCTTTTTGTATCCTTGGACTCCGTCCCTGCTGTTTTAAAAAAGATTGATAGCTATTCCCTACTCTCGGGATACAAGATTAACTGGACTAAATCTGTTGCCTTCCCTTTGAATCATCGAGTCCATGCTGCAGACATGCAGGCTTTCCCCTTTGTATGGCAGCCCCGTATGGTCAAATACCTGGGGGTTCATTATTGTTATCCATTAGAAGATACTCTTAGCCATAATGCTAAAGAGCTAATCTCCAAAGCGCGCGATCTTACCAACCGGTGGTCTCCTTTAACACTCACATGGTGGGGCCGACTGGAAAAAATCAAAATGATGATAGTTCCCAAAATAAATTATATCCTAGAAATGCTACCATGCCTCCTGCCTGCACACATATACAAAGATATAGAAGGTCTCCTGATTCGTTATTTGTGGCATGGCAAACCACCAAGGATAGCTAAGCGTAAGTTACAGGCGGACAAAGAAAAGGGAGGGGTCCGGTTCCCAGATTTTCTTAAATATCATAAGGCGTTCCTTCTTAAACAGGGTGCCCGTTGGTTAGATCCCCCGGTAGAAGGTAGGCCAGTCTGGCTCGACATTGAGGAGGAACTCTGTAGGCCCATTCCTCTTACCTACCTTCCCGGCATGACCTTCCAACTAGATTCCCACCATCCACCAATGGTTGTGGATACACTACTTGCCTTTAACACTTTCATTCAGTCTCAGGGACCACAACAGTGCCCGCCATATAGACTCCCGCTATGGCATAACTTGCGCCTTCAAATACAAAATAAACCGATAGCATGGACCCCCTGGTATTCCAAAGGGATATGGATGCCTTACCAATTGATTGCCAGTGAGCGCTGGAAAACTTTTAAAGAATTGCAAGAGGAATTTGGTTTACTAGCAAGAAATTATTTCCAGTGGGTGCAGCTTCAGCACTGCCTTAGGAGTGTTCGGATTCTTCCACTAACTGAAACTAATGATGAAGGTCTAGCAGAGATAATTCGCTCTATTGGGAGTCAATCTGGCGTAGCCTCTAACTTTTATAAAATGTTAAGCAATCATGAGAACAGTAGCATTCCCGCAGTCCAACAAACATGGGAACGGGAACTACAAATCACACTGACTCCTGAGCAATGGAGCCTCTTCTGGAGTAAAGTTGTTCGGGTCTCTCGGTCAGCATCGATAACCCAGACACTTTTCTATTTTGCACATAGAAGTTTCTATACGCCTGTGAAGCTTGCCAAATGGAATGCCAATGTTAATGACAGGTGTTGGAATTGCCACACCGCCATAGGCACACTAGCTCATATAATGTATGAATGTTCTACACTACAGCAATTCTGGAGTCGGGTCTGGGGTCGTATTCAACTCATTTTACAGTTTCACGAGCCTCTCTCTTGGCGGATAGTGGGACTTCGCTCTGCGGCGGGGATCCCCTCTCTTCCAAAGTCGGGCCGCTTTTTGCTAAATTTCTTGATGGGTATAGCTATATCTTTAATCACGAAACACTGGAAAAATAGCTCCCATCTAAGTCCCCATGCGTGGTGGACTCTTGTATGTTTATATAGTAAATATGAACAGATACCACGCCGAATGGCTCCCCACGCTCAAACCTTGCATCATGTTTCTAAATGGAATATGCTCAATGATTATGTACAAACTGCCAAATGCTCTCATCTAACTGTTTAACTCCATTTATCATGTACACTCATTTATTATGATCTTCACTTGCTCTATACTGGTTCACAAAGAATGAGAATTAATCATTGATTACCCGAACGTTGTATTCCTTTCCTAGAGAAGAAGCATGGGGGTGGGGGGAAATATGGGGTTGCTTTTATATGTATGGTTTTGTATTTGTATCTTTCTGTATGTCTTTTACTTTGGTTGTGTTATAAATGGAAAATAAAATTTAAAAAAAAAAGAAATTTCTTTTCTTTTTTGTTTCCTGTGGTCGCGGCCTTTTTTTCCTGCCGACAACGGCACCTTCCGTGCCCCTTTTTTTTTTTTTCTTTTCCTTTCTTATTCTTTGAAAAAACAAGGGGGAGCAGCTGCTCTTGCAGGAAACACAAGGTGGGCAACAAAGGGCAAGAGTCGTAGGTGGGTGTAAACAAATTTTATTAACCCCAACGCGTTTCGGCTGTAGCCTTCTTCAGGGGGCACACAGCTAAATGACATACAACATAAAAAACATATAAATATATTTAAAATCATGTTTGCCTTATGAAAATGGACCAATGTTATAAATATATACATAAAAAACATTTCATGATTTATGTAATTTATATTGGTTCTTTGTCTTTTAATGGGATTATTTATTTATTATATTTATTTTATAATGGTGATTTATTTATTTCTTAATGACCTTACTTTATAATAGGTTATCACACAATTTTACTAAGTTTTATTATTTTTGTTTATTATCTAAGCATTAGTTGTGCACACTTACGTTCTGTTTTAGCTACGATTAATCCCAATGATGTTCACAGGTATTATTATTCTCCAGGACCAAGCAGGAAGTCAGTCCTCACTTATGGGTGACGTCGGCGCCGACGGAGCCCTCGCGGAGCAATTTTCCCCAGCTTTCAAAGAAAGCCTTTGGGAATTGCAGCGCGCATGCGCGGTCCCCTTCCCGCCCAAGGGTGCCATCTTAGCCAGTCTTCTTTTTTCCGCAGAGCCCTACAGACGTACCCGTCGTGTCCCCGCGAAAAAGTTGATTTTCTTTAGAATTACTCTGTTTTTCCATTCGGTTCGACGCCGGTCTTTTTCCCGCCGGACTCGCGACGCCGGTCACGAGTCCTCTTCTTATTTTTCTGACTTAGTCAGTATTCGTTTCGGTTTTTCCCTGGCAGCCCGGTCCTTTGACCTCGCCGGGGCCCTTTTTCCCCCGATGGCTGCCAGTGGTTTCAAGCGGTGTGGTCAGTGTGACAGAAATATGTCACTAACTGACACACACGACAATTGCCTCCGCTGCCTGGGCCCGGATCATGAAGAAATGATCTGTGGGCCTTGTGGCAAACTATCCTCCAAAGCGTTGAGAAGTCGGCGGCATCAGCGGGATAGAATCTTCGCTGACCCCAGCCGTACCCGGACCTCGTCGGAGGCCTCCGCGTCCAGGGGTTCCAGCTCGGACCGTCGCCGGAGTTCCTCCGACAGGGGTTCTCCCTCTGGGGACCATCGACGGAAGGTGAAACCCGCGAGGGCGGCGTCGGTGGACGCTCCTGGCTCCGCGAGGGCCAGGTCGCATAGCCCCGAGAGCCGCCCCGGGTCCTTGGAGAAGGAGCACCTCATGAAGCGACCTCGCCTGGAGTCGGAGCTGCCTGCTCGGGTAAGTCCTGTGGTCCTTCTGGACTCGCCTCCACGATAGCCGACGTCGGGCCCGACGCCGTCGGGGCCCGAGTCGGGGGCTGCTGGGTCACCTGAGCTCGGACTCAGGTTGACGGCCTTGGAGAGCAGACTGTCTGCCTTCATGGACCAGCAGCGGGCACTGCTCGCTGGCTTCGCTGGCGCCGCTGCCCCGACCGCCGGGACGTCGACGTCGAAGTCGACCCCGGAGACCGAGCCGATCCTCGAGTCGATGCGAACTCGAGTCGATCCTCGGTCGAGGTCGCCCTCGGCCTCCCGTTCGGGACCGAGGTCGCCGACGCCGACTCCCTTGGCGTCGGGGCGGCAGGCGCCGCACCCTGCCCGGGCTGACCCCACCGAGTCCTCGTCGGAGTCGGTCTGGGAGTCTGAAGAGGAAGAGTCGCCTGATTCTTTTCGGACTCGGTGTGTCCCCTCGGACTCACCTGAGTCCGAACCTCGGAAGCAGTCCCCCCGGAGGATGCCCGGTTCTCGGACTTCGTCAGGGATATGGCCAAGGCTTTGGCCTTCCCTGCGGATCCCGAGGAGGAGCCTCGAGCCGAAGAGCTCGACGCCCTCCAGTATGACTCTCCCGCCAGGGAACACTTTACTGTACCGGTTCCTCCCATGCTGGAACGACTACTCTTCCGCATGTGGGAGAGTCCGGCCACCTCGCCGGTCCTGAGCAAGCGGGTCGATTCTATCTATCGAGTCCGCAAGAGCCCTGGCTTCCAGAAAGCACAGCTACCACACCATTCCATGGTAGTGGAATCGGCCATGCATCGTCTTAAGAGCCAGAAGATGCACTCCTGGATGGCCTTGGTAAGAAGTGTTTCCAGGGCTCTATGCTCGCCTGTCGTGTCCAGACCTACCAGCTATACATGGGCATGTATCTCCGAGACCTGGCTAAAGAGCTAGCCGGCTTCTCCGCTGGTTTGTCCGAGGAACCCTTGCGGAGGTTCCTGGCCTTGTCCACTGGCATTCGGGAATGCTCAAAATTCATGTCCCGAGCAGCCTATGATGGCTTTGAAGCATCGGCTCGAGTGGCCGCAGCCGGCATCGGTGCCCGCCGACAGGCTTGGCTTCAGTCGTCTGACCTTGAGCCCTGGGTGCAGGACAAGTTGGTCGATGTCCCTTGCCGAGGCGAAAACCTCTTTGGCAAGCCCATGGCTGATAAGGCTGCACAAATTGAGACAGAGACTCTCACCAGGACTAGGCTTTCTAGGAAGACCTCCGCCCCTTCCCAGAAAAAGAAGGGCTCGGCAAAGAAGTCCTTTTACCCGAGGAAGGCGACTGCCTACAAACAATACCCCCACTATCAGGCCCCTGCAGCTCCCCAACAGGGTCAGCAGGCCAAGGGACGGGGTAACGGGTCCCGTAGGCAGCAAGCCCCCAAGCCTGCACCACCAGCCCCTGCTCCGCAGGGTGGGGGTTTTTGACTCCTTAAGCATAGCCTCTCCCCCCCGCTGGCTCCTCCCAGCACCGGAGGCCGGCTGGTTCACTTCGCCCACAGGTGGTCCAGCATCACCTCAGATGCCTGGGTGCTTCAAGTCGTGCGAGAAGGCTATCTTCTCCACTTCCACCAGGTCCCTCCCTCCTATTTTCCGGGAGAACCTCCACGACCCCCTCTGCACAGGGAATTACTCCTTCAGGAGTTAGCAGGTCTTCTACAGGATCAGGCGGTGGAACCGGTGCCCCACCACCTGAAGGGTCAAGGCTTTTATTCCCGGTATTTTCTAATACCAAAAAGAACAGGAGGCCTCAGACCCATCCTGGACTTGCGCAACCTCAACAAGTTCCTCGTACGGGAGAAGTTCAAGATGCTTACCCTTGGAATCCTTCTGCCCTACCTCCAGAAGGGAGATTGGCTATGCTCCTTGGATCTAAAGGATGCCTACACGCACATCCTCATCCACCCAAGCCACCGCCAATACCTAAGGTTTGTGGTGGCAGGAAATCATTACCAGTACAGAGTACTGCCCTTTGGCCTGTCCTCCGCACCGCGAGTCTTCACAAAATGTCTCGCGGTGGTGGCGGCCCATCTCCGGCTTCACGGCCTCTATGTCTTTCCGTACCTCGACGACTGGCTCATCAGAGCAGCGTCCGCTCTGGAGGTCACCAACGCCACGCGCCGCACGGTGACTCTTCTGCAGTACTTGGGCTTTGTTATAAACTTCGCAAAGTCCACTTTGCTCCCCTCACAGGATCTCGAGTTCATCGGCGCAAGGCTGCACACTCCTCAGGCACGAGCGTACCTACCGCTCGACAGGGCTCAACGGCTCATGGACCTAGCCGACCGTTTTCGCAGCCAGCCCCTGGTCTCCGCCAGGCGCTTCCTGAGACTACTCGGCCATATGGCTTCCACCGTCCATGTGACCCCCAATGCCCGCCTGAATATGCGGCCTGCTCAATGGTGTCTCCGCCGGCAGTGGCGACAAGCCACAGGCGGCCTAGCAGACCTAGTGCGCGTCTCCGAGCCGCTGATCTTGTCTCTCCGGTGGTGGCTTCAGCGGCCGAAACCGGATATTCGGCATGCCTTTCCAGTCACCTCAGCCGGCCCGGGTGCTGACAACAGATGCATCCCTCCTGGGCTGGGGAGCGCATTGCCAAGGGGCACGTACTCAGGGCCTCTGGACCACGTGGGAGTCTGCTCAGCAGATCAACTTCCTGGAGCTCAGGGCGATCCGCCTGGCTCTCAAGGCCTTCTCCCACCTGACTTCTCACCAGTCCGTCCTTGTCCAGACGGACAATCAAGTTGCCATGTTCTACGTGAACAAGCAGGGGAGCACGGGCTCCTTCCTCCTCTGTCGGGAGGCACAGAAGCTCTGCTCTTGGGCCGTCAGTCACGGCGTTCTCCTCAAGGCAGTTTATCTCCCAGGCCATGAGAATTGCCTGGCGGACAAACTCAGCAGGATCCTCCAGCCGCACGAGTGGCGTCTGGATCCCTTGGTAGTTCAGAAGCTCTTTCTAAAGTGGGGCCTCCCCACGGTCGATCTCTTTGCCAGTCCTCACAACCGGCAACTTCCTCGCTTCTGCTCTCGTCAGCCACACCCCCTTCGGGTTGCGGCGGACGCTTTTCTACTCTCATGGTCGGGGAGCCTTCTGTATGCTTTCCCTCCCATCCCGCTAGTCTCTCGGACTCTCTTCAAGGTTCTCCGAGACAAAGCCTTCATGATCCTGGTGGCTCCTCGCTGGCCCAGACAGCCGTGGTTTCCACTCCTGCTGCAATTAGCAGTGGAGGATCCGTTCCCTCTGGGGTTTCAACCGGATCTCCTCACTCAGGATCAGGGGTCTCTGCTACACCCCAACCTCAGGTCTCTCAATCTAATGGCCTGGCTGCTGAGAGGGTAGTCCTTGCTCCCCTCCTCCTGCCGGCAGAGGTGGAAGAGGTCGTCCTAGCTTCTCGGCGACCTTCTACTCGAAAATGCTACGCCCTTAAATGGCGTCGCTTTTCCGTTTGGTGTACCCGACAGTCTCAGGATCCCTTCTCCTGCCCGGTGTCGGTGGTCTTGCAGTACTTGCTTTACCTCTCTAATCTGGGACTTAAGTCCAACTCCGTCAAAGTTCACCTCAGTGCTCTTTCAGCACATCATGTGCCGGTGGACGGCAGACCTCTCTCCAACTACCCTCTCGTAGCGAGGTTTCTCCGAGGTCTCCTTCTACTTAAACCACCTCTGCGCCCGCCAGCGCCTGACTGGGACCTGAATGTGGTTTTACAGCGGATCACCTGTCCGCCTTTTGAACCTATGGCTACCTGTTCTCTCCGTTTTCTTTCTTAGAAAACACTGTTCTTGATAGCCCTCACTTCCGCTAGACGCGTAAGTGAATTGCAGGCCCTCGTGTCTGATCCCCCTTACACTCGGTTCTACAAAATTAGGGTAGTCCTACGGACTCACCCAAAATTTCTTCCAAAAGTGGTCTCCCCTTTTCACATCAATCAGGAGGTGGTACTTCCAACCTTCTTTCCCAGACCACACTCCAGCCGAGCTGAAACGGTCCTCCATACCCTGGACTGTAGAAGGGCTTTGAACTTCTACCTTGACCGTACGCGGGAGCACCGTAAAGCTGCTCAGCTTTTTGTGTCTTTTGACCCCAATAAATTGGGGCTCCCGGTCTCCAAGCGTACTCTGTCCATCTGGGTTGCGGACTGTATCTCTTGGGCTTATGAGGCAGCCGGACTCTCCTTGGAAGGTCGAGTCACGGCTCATTGCGTTCGGGCAAAGGCTACGTCAGTGGCTTACCTCCGCTCTGTTCCGCTGGCAGACATCTGCCGGGCCGCTACTTGGTCTTCGAGCCAGACTTTTGCGGTCCATTACTGTCTCGAGAGGGAGTCCCGCAGGGACAGTGCTTTCGGACAGGCAGTCCTCCGTAATCTCTTCGAGGTCTGAGCAACTCCTACCCTCCATCCCGGATGTGGGCTACCGGTGGGTAATAATTCAGCGAAGATTCTTTCCTTCTGTGCTGCTGAGCTAGAGGGAGCTCATTTTTGTGCTTAGGGTCTCCGGTAGCCTTGAGCTTGGGAGTCCCATAAGTGAGGACTGACTTCCTGCTTGGTCCTGGAGAAAGCGTAGTTACTCACCTGTAACAGGTGTTCTCCAGGAGCAGCAGGAATCAGTCCTCACAACCCTCCCTCCTCCCCATGGAGTTGCAATCATCTGCTTTAGTTTTTTTGCAAATTTTTATGCTGTCTTTTTTAGCTATGTCATCTGACTGGCTAAGATGGCACCCTTGGGCGGGAAGGGGACCGCGCATGCGCGCTGCAATTCCCAAAGGCTTTCTTTGAAAGCTGGGGAAAATTGCTCCGCGAGGGCTCCGTCGGCGACGACGTCACCCATAAGTGAGGACTGATTCCTGCTGCTCCTGGAGAACACCTGTTACAGGTGAGTAACTACGCTTTATTGTTATTTATCATTTAGTCTTTTTAATGTGATTTCATTATTTATGATTATTTTTATACTATTTGGTGCACCTTAACCAGTCCACAATTGTCCACATTTACATGTCTATCAATACGCTTATTTATTTTTATGTATTTATTAATATTTTACAATATGTTTTTTAACATAATTTTTACAATTTGAGTTGGATAGTACTTGATTAATTGTTCATTTTTGTCACCAATTTCAACAATAATCTATATTAATTATAACATTAGTATATGCTATTTATTTATTATTCATTTGTTATTAATTAATATATTATTCATTGGAATTCATCTGTTTCTCTAGGTACTTGAGTGTTCAATACACGTTTGGTCTACTATTATCTTCCACCTCCTTCCCTCTCTCCCCCTCCCCTTCCTCCCCCTCCCCCACCCCCCCTCCCCCCCCCTTTCCCCCCCCTCCCCCCCCCCTTTCCTCTCGCAAGACATCTACATGGCCTTGATTGACATTATTAGCTTCTCTCTCCTCAGTCACGTCATCTAAAATTGTCGCGCTATTCGGCTTTTCTAAGGACAATAATTCAGTTATTAATCTTTGCTTTTTTAGGAGCGTGCTTTGTCTAGCCCAAATAGGTACATAACCTCCACTCCCTTTACAGCCCCTTTTAACGCCCACCTATAGCAATTCGGCGCGATTTTTAATACATTTAGTTTCACTTTCTACAATGCATTGAAATAGTTGTGTCTATCTCAAAGTAAAACATGTTCTCCCTTTGATCACATTAGTTTCATCTTTGCAATTTATCTTTCTATCAAAACATGCTCCATAGCTTTAAATAATAAGCCAAGCTACTATACACATTTTTTTACATTTTTTACTTTTTTTACTTTGTTTTACCCATTCATAAGACCTCGCGTAATATGGTCATCTGTTACATCACTTAATCAGTTTCATCACTACTGTATAGTTTCTTTTAAAGTATCTATAAACAGTAGTTAATGTGCCCCCTTTTTTTTAGAGATCCCACAGACAGTACCAATTTCTTATACAGCGGTTTCACATACGTGTATAACAACCTAGCCTTCACAAAAGATCCACAATTTAATAAGTGTCTTCAGTTTTTTTAATTTAAATTGATTAAATATAGTTTTGATTGACTTTAGTTAGTTCCTCCCTTTCAAATGACGTCATTTAAAATTTAAATTGATTAAATATAGCTTTGATTGACTTTAGTTAGTTCCTCCCTTTTCAAATGACGTCATTCAAAATTGGCGCGCAAATCGGCGTTTTTAAGGATATCGATTCAGTTGACAAATCCTTGCTGTTCCAGGAACAAGCTTTTTGAAACTCGAACAGGTGCGTTTTAAGCTTTCACAATCTCCTAATGTCATGTCTTTGCAGCGATTTGATGCGTTTATACTTATTGTCACTCTACTTTCAACATTGTATTGACAAATTTTCGTTCTTCTTAAAATAAGATAGGTTTCCCTTTTGGATCACATCAGCCCCATAGGCTCACAACAAGAATCTGATTTCTTTTATTTTAATCATCCAATATGAGACTTTGTGCAACATGGCTACTTTTTTATCATGACTGTTCCTCCACAGTTGTAACATTTTTCAGGAGCACTTATAAATAGTTTCAAATATGTCTTTTTTTCAGCTATCCCTTAGATAGTACCCAAGTTCGTATGCAGTAGTTCACATACGAGCACAACAACACAGTCTCCACAAAAGATGTAGCATTTTAATAAGCCTTAGTATAATGTAGTTCATTTATTCCATATAGTCCCTCCCCCCCCCCCCCCTTTTTTGACGAAAATGATTCACAATCTGAGTTAGGCTTTTCAGTCTCAATATTTTGTCTTTTATTATTTTTATTATTAGATATATTTTTCTGAATGCATTTTAGTACCATGTTTCAGCATACTGTGGTTCATCTTTCTACTGTGACTATGGTATCCTCAGCAATTCTTAACTATATATTTTTTAAAATTATATATATATTTTTTAAAAAGTCTATATAGATCAACTTTCCAATGTATTTATTTTACAGCGTTTTTGCAGACGATATAAACATACATTAGAAGGTTTATATGTAAGTAAGAAGTTTGTTTTCTCAACGTTGTTTTTCGTAACATTGTTTTTAAGCACATGCTGCTATCTAGCATTATTACAAAGCTATTTCTTGACATATCACACCTCACTACGGATCATTTTTTCCATTCTCAAAGGCTCATAGATTGGCTAATGTGCACACGCCAGTTCTCTTCCCCTCCCCCCCCCCCTTTTTTATTCCCACAAAAATATTATTTAGTATCGTGTTATTTATATCATAGTTGCCTCGGTGAACACCTTCTACGATTGCAGATTTCGTCGATCATACACATGTGAGTCATCCAATAAATGTCCTTTCTTTCCTTTATTTTCCTTCTCCCTACTTTCTTCCTTCCCCCCCCTCCCCTCTCCCCTTCCCCTTCCCCCCTTCCCCCCCATCCTCCTCCTCCCCTTCCCCCTCCCCCCCTTCCCCCTCCCCCCTCCCCTCCTCTCCCCCCCTTCCTCCAGTCCCCTCTTCCCCCCCGTCCCCCTCCCCCTCCCCCTTCCCCCCCTTCCACGCCCTCCCCTCCCTTCCCCTCCTCCCCCCCCTCCCCTCCCCCTCTCCCCCCCCTTTTTCCCTCTCCTCCCTTATCCTCCTCCCTCCCCCTCCTCCCCCCCTTACCTTACCTTCCTTTCCCCACCTCCCTCCCCCTCCTCCCCCCCCGTCCCACCAATCTTATAACAAGTCTCCTATTCATATATATATATTTTTTAAACATACAATATATTTCATTTGAACATTAACTGTTTATTTTCGTTATTCCACCCTGCTTTTCTTCGTTTATTATAAATGTATGTGTTTTTAAATCTTCGGATTTGTGAGTCTATATTAATCTATTGAGCACATGTACATGAAATGGTTTTATGTATATATTTATAACATTGGTCCATTTTCATAAGGCAAACATGATTTTAAATATATTTATATGTTTTTTATGTTGTATGTCATTTAGCTGTGTGCCCCCTGAAGAAGGCTACGGCCGAAACGCGTTGGGGTTAATAAAATTTGTTTACACCCACCTACCTTTCTTATTCTTTGTCACCTAGAGGGGGAACCCTTTCTTTCCCTCGGATCGTTGAGGCCTACCGGGCTTACAGCATGGATCCTTCTCCCCAGAAGTGCCCTCACTGCGGAGACTTAGTTTTCCACTTAGACTCCAACGCCTGGTGCCTCTCCTGTTTGGGTCCTGACCCTTTCCTCCCGGGTCCTCCGGGCTACAGTATCGGGAGAAGACCTTCCCTTTTCCAAGTATCCCTCGATGACGTCTTCCCGCCCAAGGCGCGGTCATCGGGTTTTTCTTCTCTACAGGATCAGGTAACCACACAACAGTCTGTTAAGACCAGCCAAGTCTTGAGGGGCAAGTCTCATGCGTGACATGGCGACGGCTCCGGCCAACCCCTCAAGCCCCCCTTGGCCAATATACCCCGGCAGGAGTCTTCGGGCTCCAAAGCATCCACGGGGTTTCGGGTTGTTCCTGGAGTTCGCTCCTCACAGAACATTCCTGAGCCATGCTCGAGGGTGGTATCCGCTTCGAGTGGTGCCAATTCGCCGGCGTCGAGTGTCCCACTCTTCGCCAGGGATCGTCAGCTGGTGTCCTCGGCACCTCCGGGGCCGATCGACTACCCAGTCTGGTTTCCCTACATCCCAGCCATGCGCGGAGGTGGTATCCGCTTCGGGCGGTACCGACCCCCCGGCATCGGCATCGGTGTCGAGCATCCCGCTCCTCACCGGGGATCGTCAGCTGCTGTCCTCGGCACCTCCGGGGCCGATCGACTCGACCCAGTCTGGCGTTCCGTCCTCCCTGCCATGCGCGGAGGTGGTACCCTCTTCGGGCGGTACCGATTCCTCGGCGTCGGCGTCGAGTGTCCCACTCCCCGCCGGGGATCGTCATCTGGTGTCCTCGTCACCCCTGTGGCCGATCGCCTCAATCCAGTCTGGCGTTCCTATGTCCCTGCCATGCGTGGGGGTGGTATCCGCTTCGGGCGGTACCGACCCGTCAGTGTCGGACGTTCCGCTCCTCACCGGGGATCGTCGGCTGCGGTCCTCGGCGCCTCCGGGGCCGATCGACTCGAACCAGTATGGCGTTCCGACGTCCCGGCCATGCGCAAGGGTGGTATCCGCTTCGGGCGGTACCGACCCGTCAGTGTCGAGCGTTCCTCTCCTCACCGGGGATCGTCAGCGGCTGTCCTCGGCACCTCCGGGGCCGATCGACTCGACCCAGTCTGGCGGTCCCACATTCATGCCATGCGCAGAGGTGGTACCCGCTTCGGGCGGCGCATCGGCGTCGAGGATTCCACTCTTCGCCGGGGATTGGCATCTAGTGCCCTCGCTTCCTTCGGGGCCGATCGCTTCGACCTGCGCTGGTTTGCCGGTATCCCCGCCCTGCGCGGGGGTGGTACCGGATTCGGGCGGCGCCGCTAACCCGGAGCCAGCAGGGGCATCGAGCGCTCCACTCGTCTCCAGAGACCGCCGTCGGCCTTCCCCGGTGTCCTCGGGGTATGTCGATCAATCCTAGACGGGCGATCCCCCGGCATCGACGCGGACGTCGAGGGCCCCGCCCATTGCTCGAAGGGGACCCCGGTGTCTTCGATCGCTTTGATCCAGCCTGGGTTCCCGTCGTCCCAGCCTACCAGGGGGCTAGTTCCAGCGTCAAGAGGCGCCGGTGCCGGAGTTTTGCACTTCCCTCCCTGCGGGGGCTCGGGTTGCCTGGGTACCCTCGGGGACGGGTCGTCTGCCCCGGAAGGATTTCCCTCCGGGCAAGACGCGTTCGGGAAGGGGCCCGGCTGGCAGTGCCTGCCGCCCGACTGGCAGTTTCTGCCGCCCGACATCGGCGCCGGTGTCGGATAACCCCCTCTTCACCGAACTTCGCTCTCGGGGGCCCTCGATGCCTGCGATGCCGATCAACGCGGTTCCGATTCGCTCCCCAGGGTCAGCATTGCCGGCATGGCCGCTGCCGCCGGAGCCCCTTAGGAGGGAGTCGATCTCCTCGCTCGGTTCGATGCCCAGCCTAGAATCGGTATCCAGCCTCGAAGGCTTGGTTACGACACGCTTTGGGACCGGCCCCTGTCCCTTCCCGCAACGCAGAGCAGAGACTACTAACCACTGCCCTCCGGCTGCCGCGGAACCGCTTCAATTGCCGGGGGCAGTGCTGCCACCGGGGTCGGAGCTGAGGCCAATTCCTGCGGTCCCATCGGTGCCATCGACCCCTTCGATGCCTAGCTTGGAATCAATTCCAGGTACCGACGACGCCATGCTGACTGCCCCGATCCGGAACTGTTGGTACCCTCCTCGGCCCAGCGGACATCAGTTCGATAGGCCTTTTGGTGCCCTGGCTGCCCCTCCCGCCATCGCCTCTCACGGCATAGCCCCTCTGGGAGAGCCGTCTTTTCAGGATTTTCTTCTCGACATGGCGGACCTGCTTGCTATTCCCATCCAGGGTCCTTCCCTAAGTCCAGGTCCTGCGGAACAGGAGGCTGTAATGCTTTCTCTACATCCTTCCCTGCAGGATCTTCTACTGGGGGCATGGCGGTCGCCTTTGAGGGTTCCTGCACCGCCGACAGCGATGCATGCTCTGTATCGGGTGCCCCCCTCCCCGGGGTTTCAGCAGCACCAGCTTCCACATCATTCCATCGTGGTGGAATCGGCGCTGAGGAAGGTGGGAAGCAAGAAGAAGCATTCTTCTCACCCTCCAGGTCGCGCCTCGAAAACGCTGGATACCCTGGGGCGTCAAACCTTCCAAACGTCCATGTTGGCTTCCAGAATTCTTTCATATATTTTTTATATGAGCCTGACACTCCGGGAGGTCACCGAGAGATTATCTCGGCTGTCTCCCTTTTTGTCTGCAACCAAGGCCTCTGAATATTCCTTGCTTCTTTATCACTGCAGGAATATTTCTGGGTTCCTTTCTCGTGCTTCTCTAGACTCCTTCCTGGCGGTCAGCAGATCCTCTGCTATTGCCATTAGAGCACGTCGTACAGCATGGTTACAGGCGTCAGATTTGTGCAGACGGGCACAACATAACTTGGGTAATTCTCCCTGTGCTGGAGACCACCTCTTCAATAGTGAAGCCTTACGTCAGGTTGCTCAGTGCTTCGCTAACCCTCTCAGCGTTAGAAGCCATCCTAGGTCCCGTCTTCCCCCCGGGGGTGGGAAATGCCTCTCTACACCTTCCTTCCCTAGGAAGCGGAAAGGTCATCCCTCCGCCCACCCACCAGGGGCGCCCAAGCAAGGGACCTCTCACTCTGGTTTGAAGTTCCCGGGCCCGCGCCAGGATACTCATACCAAGCAGTTTTAGGCTCCTGTAGGCGGCTGCCTGCAATTAACCTTCTCTCACCAGAAGCTAAAAATTGAGCTCTACTCTGGGGCAAATGGTTCGAATGTTTATCCAGGGGTTCAGGTATTCTCCTTCCGTTGGAAGAGGGAGATCACCTCTATTCCATGTTAGCTCTGGCCCATGGACTTCCTACCCCTCAACTGACTTACCCTTAGGTACGTTCCCCGAACCCTTCTCTGCCAGGGTTCCCCTGCTGATTGATACCGTACCGGTTTGTCTGCTGTCCCTCGCAGCATGTTCGGAACAATTCCTCGACAAGGCCGGATCAGCCCTGTTCCCCTTGTCTGGTTTCTTTGTTCAGGCAGGAGAATCCACCCGGCTATAGTCCCCCAATGCTTACCCAGGACTATACCCTCTGTCCTTCACATTACCATGCTGTTAGTTCGCCGATCTGCCCCTGCTCCACTGGAATAGATCCCTCCTCCCGGACGGATCTTGACGCCCCCCCCCCCCCCCAGGGGGACGTTTCTGTAGATCAATGGCAGGTCCGCCTTATCAGTGTTATGCTCAGGGAGGTAGGTTCCTCGGCATACCTGCGTTAGTGCCTGGGTGGGCGTTCTCCATGCCCAACTACCTAGATATATCAGATATTACCTGTTCGGTAGGCGCATATTGGGAGGTGTCCACAGTGCCTGTACTCTACCGCCTTTTTCCCCTATGGCCGGTACTCACCCCCCCCCCCCCCCGCCGAGGTCCGGCCAGTCCGCCTGCCTATTTTCCTTGGATCGGCCCTCAGACTGGTTGTACTCTGCGTACTGCTGTGAGGTCAACAGATCCTCTGCTATTGCCATTTTACTGCTTTTAGTTATGCCCTCCTCCCGGAGGTTCAGACCCTTGTCTCCCTATCCCTTAGCTAGGGAAGACTGTGTACTCCTTCTGCTCCGGGGTAAACCCCTACTCTTCTCCGGACTAGGCTATCCAGATCGGCCAGTCTTCTACTGTTAGTCCTCTGAGTTATGGACTCTGCTCCTAAGGGAGTGCTCAGCTTTTTGCATAAAGCTTCCTTGAAGACCTGCCGTCCTTCTGGCCCAGTTGACAACTGGATCTCCTGTCCTTCCGGATTTGGAACTTCCTCCTCGCTGCTGTGAAGTTCCCTTGAAGACCTCGCTACTGCGTCTACAGTGCCTGCATCACAGCTCCACTTCCTACAACCCAGTAGGTAAGCTCTACATGGTACTAGGTCCTTAATTCATTAAATGCTTAATGATACTTCTCATGCATTCTAAAGGCTACTCTCCCTGTAGCCTTTGGATTTTGCTGTTCCTCTCTCTCAACTCCTACCCTCCATCCCTCAGGGGATGCCGGGGATCCAGGTTGGGTAAATGCCATCCTGGCCTGGGCTGCGCTGATGGGATCTCCCCGGGCATCCTCAGCTAGGGAGTCCCCACATGTGAAGACTCATTCCTGCTTGTTCCTGGAGATAGCACAGTTACTTACCTGTAACAGGTGATCTCCGGAACAGCAGGAATTAGTCTTCACAACCCGCCCACCTCCCCTAGGAGTTGTGTCTCTATCTCTCTATTCCTTCCTCTCCTCTCCTTCCGGCTCAGCTATAAAACTCAACTGGGGAGAGGCAGTAGGAAGGGCGGGAAGCCACCGCACAGGCGCGGGGGATACTCCCAAAGGCTTTCTGATTGGATGCTGGAGAGCATTCCCGTGCGGGCTCCGTCGGCGACGTCTCCCACATGTGAAGACTAATTCCTGCTGTTCCGGAGATCACCTGTTACAGGTAAGTAACTGTGCTTTTTCTAAATTGGCTCTACGATTATCTCCTTCCTGTCCTGTAGGGCTACCTGACCATGTAGCATAGTATACACATTCCCATTTTGGACAGTAATAATCAGTTTTTGAAGGTTTACCATAATGCGTTGGAGAGTGTACCCCTGTACATATTCCCCATTTATATGCTCCTTCAGGACACATATATTTATCATCAACATAATAATTTCTCTCCCAAGTCCCACATTTCTGATTATAGTTTCTGTTTATGGCATCACAAGCATCAAAGTATAGAGCTGCAGGTTTTGTAGGGTCTTCAAGCTGTTCAGTAGCATTTAAGAGAGCTCCATCTTCATCATTCCATCGTATTTTTAGCACATAATAGGATGGATTCTGTCGTGGGTGAAAACAAGTTCTGCTCTTTCCTTTTGTGCAAATGTTCAGTTCCGTGCCATTATATATGCATTGACTCACTATACCTGTACAAGTATAGTAGGTATGATAAAGCAAAGTCTGTGTAATCTTTTCTCCAGTACGAGTAGTAGTTATGCATGCAGCACAGGGTGGCAAGGCAAAAGTCAGTTCAAAGCATCTCAAGGCTGCTATCAAGATGAAACAGTAGAGAATCATGATAAAAAGTCTCTGAAGAATTAGTGCAAGTCTTTGAAAAAAACAGTGCAACTGTTGATAATTCTGGACCACGAAGTCGTCTTCTTCTTTACTGTACGTTGACCTGTTTTGCTCTCAGTAGCATGCAACAGATGTAGCGTTGATTGTAGATCCTCAAACTTCCGCTGTACATGACCTTACCAATTTCATTGGTAGGTGTGTAGAGCTGTAGATTCCAACGTATTTCAATAGACACAGTCCTTTTAGTTTGCAGTGTTCTTGATCAAAATGGCACAAAGATTTTCAAATAATATAGTCCATAATACAGTCTCTTTCAGTTGATGATAATTTCTTCAGAATAAACAAATAGTCTCTTGGGATTCAGGATTTCTATATTGGCACAGTCTCTTTTAAAAATTTCCTGAATTTTTCAATTTGCTTGTCTTCACAAAGTTAGCCGCAATGGAACTTCTGGATCATGTTGTGATGTCCACTGGTCTGGATCTGGAGCTGCTGCTGATTTCACTCTGCTGTGATGAATCCAGGGTTCGAGTTCTGCAACTTTCACTGCTGTAGGTGTTGACAGGATGACGACATATGGTCCTCTCCAGTATGGTTCCAATGGTGTCGTCTTCCAGTCTGACCCACACCGAAGTACCGGGCTTGTAAGGATGCAGTGGTTCAGTCAGGTTGATGGGTAATTGGTCTTGTACCCATTTGTGAAGATTCTGCAAAACAGAACTTAGTGCTAATAGTTCTTGCCTAGTAATTTCAGATCCTATCTGCTTCATATCCCCTTTGATCCCTTTGACAATAGGTGAAGGTCTACCATACAAAATCTCATAGGGAGAAAGTCCTAATGACTTAGTAGGTGCTGAGCGTATCCTTAAAAGAGCTATTGGAAGTACCTGTGGCCATTTTAAATGTGTTTCCTGACAAAGTTTGGACAATTGAGATTTCAGAGTTCTATTCATACGCTCTACTTTGCCTGAACTCTGAGGTCTGTATGCTGTGTGTAACTTCCATTGTATCTGTAGAGCTTTAGCTAACTGTTGAGTTACTTGGGATATAAATGAGGGCCCATTGTCTGACCCTATGACTAATGGTATTCCAAATCTTGGAACAATTTCACGAAGTAGGACTTTAGTGACTTCTCTGGCTTTCTCAGTCCTGGTGGGAAAAGCTTCTACCCACCCAGAGTAGGTACACACTAGAACAAGCAAGTAACGGTATCCATTTGCTTTTGGCATTTCAGTAAAGTCCACTTGAAAATTACTCATGGGAGTAACTCCTGTTGATTGAATTCTTATTGGTAGATTAGGACCTTGCTTGGCATTGTTTTTGGCACATGTTTTACATTGACGAGCTACTGAAGCTGTCATAGGTCCCAACAAAGAAATATAAAAATGAGGTTTCAAAGCTTTTGTCATTGCAGTTTTTCCATAATGTGTTGCTTGATGAAATGCTTGAACAAAGGCTAAACTTAATGCTTCAGGAATCACTATTTGTCCAGGAGGTTGACTCCCCTCCTGTGGTGGAAGTTCTATCCATCCATTTCTGAGTACTCCCCCTTCTTGTTCACAATAATAGTCCAGTTCTTTTGTAGAATATCGGGGATCCCATGAAGTAAGAGGTACAGGGAATAGAACTGCTTGAATTGTAGTATTCTGAGTTAGAGTCTGTCCGGTAATAGCTGCTTTACGAGCAGAGGCATCTGCAAATCTGTTCCCTTGTGCAATTTCTCCTTTTCCTGCTTGATGTCCTCGACTGCATAAATGCAACTTGCTCGGGGGCCCATACAGCATCTAACAATATCAATATCTCTGGGCCATATTTGATAGATTTTCCTCCTGAAGTTATCAATCCCCGTTCTCTGTACAAGGCTCCATGAGCATGCAATGTTGTGAATGCATACTTAGAATCTGTGTATACATTTATACAGAGCACAGTAGGGGAACGTGATGTGTTCAAGGAAGAACAAACATTCATCTAATATTGAAAAGAGGCGTTTTTATTCACAAACCAAAAAGTTGGTGCCCACCCGACACAGGCCGTGTTTCGTTTAACAAAACTTCATCAGGGGTATAGGGCAACTAGAAACAAAAACATTCAATTATTACACTCAAATGTATAATAAAACATATATTGAAACATAAATCAAAACATATATTAAAAAAGAGGAACAATCAAAATCATAATAAATCACTTATAACAAGATATATTTAAAAAAAGATATTAAACCATATATTAAAGAAAAGAAGAAATTTGAACATAATCAGTCACAATGTAAAAACATTTATATAGAAATATCAAAAACTGGGTTGGAACGCTATATAAATAAAATTTCAAATAAAAACGAAGACAGGAGCAACAAAGTACATAATACATCATACCATAAGCAATAATAAATAATAAAATCATAACCACTGAACCACCTTATCAATGAACATTTATATACTAATACCCAAGGGGGAAGGGGAGGGGGGGGAGAGAGAGAGGGGGAGGGAAGGGGAAAGAAGAGGGAAGGGAGGGGAGAGAAGAGGGGGAAGGGGAGGGGGGAAGAGGGAAAGAAGGAGAGGGAGGGAGAGGGGAGGGAAGGGGGGGGAGGGGAAACTAGAACAAAAAATGAACTGAGACATTTGCCATGAACCAAAGGAAGAAGAGAAGAGAAACACACATATAATAATATAAAAATGTTATCTCACAAATAAAATGAAAAGCAATAGTGATATATACCAAAAGGTATTCTAAATTAAAGAACCATCCCGTTGTGATGACTATTGTCTCCAAAAATACATTAAAGAATACCTTATTGGTTAATGCTGTGGAAGTATCCTCTTTGTAACTATACTAAAAACAAAAAATTCAACATTACAATACAGCATTATAACTGACCACTATGACCAACCATTTAAAACCCAAAGGAATGTAAAACCTACTCACTCATACCGGGCTCACCATGCTACACAAACCGCGGCACAGAATTTGTGAAAGTATCCTCGTTTGTCACGAATCAGTTTCCTTGCATTGGCAAACCCACGCCAAAGGAGTGCAGTGCTAGAAAGATTCCTCTAAATAAACGCCAACGCATGCGCTGTTGGAAACACCACCGGCGCATAAAAATGACGTCAAAAAACAAAGACACAGTAAACGCCGAATATCCAGCTCCTAAGGCACAATACAATCGGCGAAATCAAAAAAGAAATATAAATTAAAGTGTGCATCCGTTAGACCATTCTTGAACAACATTTATCCACTAGGCTCTCCAATAAACGTATTCCTACTTATTTTTTGATGGAATTGGCTAGGATTGCTCTTTGCAATAACTTTTTTTGCTTTAGAGAATTGTTTTACCAGCAGATCAAGGGAGTGGCCATGGGATCTTCCATGGCCCCGGACATTGCCAATCTCTATGTTTTTGAGTTTGAGGAGAAATTTATCAAGGATAACCCATATAAAGAGAACATCATATTATGGATACGTTACATAGATGATGTTTTTATCTTATGGAAAGGGCCCCAAGAGACTTTATCTCATTTTAATGGGTGGGTGAATGGCTTAGATATCAATCTGAGATTCCAGCTTTCCTATGATTTTTCAAGCATTCCGTATTTAGATCTTCTAATCTGCTATGAGGATCGTCATCTGACCACATCTCTTTATAGGAAACCCACGGATCGCAATACTCTTCTTCACTTTGATAGCTTTCACAATCCGGCTCTTAAGAGAAATCTACCTGTAGGTCAATTCCTTCGTGCGAAACGGATATGTACCAGTGACAAGGATTTTGAACTCCATGCTCAGGTGATGGAGAATAGGTTTCACAATAGAAAGTATCCTCAGAAACACGTTTTGGAAGCCTACACTAGGGCAAGGTTGTCTACACGTGGAGATTTGCTCCTTTCAAAACAAAGGAGCAATGATGTAGGGATGGTTTGTCCGTTGTTATACACCACTCTTTCTCGCGATATTATTAAAGTTCTGAAGAGAGAATGGCATCTGATTCAATCGCTGGAAGGGTTTGAAGATGTCAGACTCACGATAGCGCACAAACGTAATGTTAATCTTAAGAATCTTTTAGTTCCCTCAGCTCTGACTGAACGGCAATTCGCTCCGAGGGTTAGAGGTCACTATCAATGTGGCCGTTGCTCGGTTTGTATACACGCTTTATCCATTAAGGAATTCATTCATCCCTGCTCTCAAAGAAAATTTGTACTCAGTGAATTTTCTAACTGTGAGACTTCGCATGTCATCTATGTGATTGTATGTCTGTGTCAGAAACTGTATGTAGGTAAGACCGTACGCAGCGTACGGACAAGGATTGTAGAACACAGGAGTGCTATTAGGAGAGGTAATGTAGAAAAACCTTTGGTTGAGCATTGGATACAATCAGCGCATAAAATTTCAGATATTAAATTCTTCGTTATTAAGAAGGTTAAGGCCAACTGGAGGGGCGGTGACATTAATAGAACAATTTTACAATTGGAGCAGAGATACATCTTTATATTGAACTCTATGATACCAAATGGGCTCAATCTAGAGCAGGATTTTTCCGTTTTTCTATGATGGTTTAGGGTTTAGCATTTTTCGGTCTTCCTCTTTCCAGATGCAGTAATGGTTTGTCACTACGTTGATGACAATAATTATGGATTTAATAATTTTTTACTTGTGGTTTTAATGATAATATTTATTTATATGTATTAATTATTTATTATCAAGATGTTAAGGATTTTATGTCCTTTTGATATGTGCATATGTGGTTTTAATGATAATATTTATTTATATGTATTATTTATTTATATATACACAATCAAGATTTTATTGACTGTATATGTTGGTGTGGTATTTAGGTAGTCATATTTTTACGTTTGCTATTGACATATCATTGCTGGTTTAGGGATGTCATTGTGCAGGGTCTGGTTTATTTTAACTTGATGGTTGGTTTTATTAATTGATATTTAATATAATTTATTGTAAGTTTTTGTATATACACTTTCAAGATTTTATTGATTGTATAATTTGGTTCGGTTCTCAGGTAGTTATATTGACATGTCATTGCTGATTTAGGGATTTTATTGTGTATGGTCCTGTTTTATTTCATTTGTTATAATAAAGGTACGATTTTTAACCATCTTGTTTTTGTTTTTATTTTGGTCGGATACATGGTCTAACGGATGCACACTTTAATTTATATTTCTTTTTTGATTTCGCCGATTGTATTGTGCCTTAGGAGCTGGATATTCGGCGTTTACTGTGTCTTTGTTTTTTGACGTCATTTTTATGCGCCGGTGGTGTTTCCAACAGCGCATGCGTTGGCGTTTATTTAGAGGGATCTTTCTAGCACTGCACTCCTTTGGCGTGGGTTTGCCAATGCAAGGAAACTGATTTGTGACAAACGAGGATACTTTCACAAATTCTGTGCCGCGGTTTGTGTAGCATGGTGAGCCCGGTATGAGTGAGTAGGTTTTACATTCCTTTGGGTTTTAAATGGTTGGTCATAGTGGTCAGTTATAATGCTGTATTGTAATGTTGAATTTTTTGTTTTTAGTATAGTTACAAAGAGGATACTTCCACAGCATTAACCAATAAGGTATTCTTTAATGTATTTTTGGAGACAATAGTCATCACAACGGGATGGTTCTTTAATTTAGAATACCTTTTGGTATATATCACTATTGCTTTTCATTTTATTTGTGAGATAACATTTTTATATTATTATATGTGTGTTTCTCTTCTCTTCTTCCTTTGGTTCATGGCAAATGTCTCAGTTCATTTTTTGTTCTAGTTTCCCCTCCCCCCCCCCTTCCCCTTCCCCCTTCCCCCCCCCTTCCCTCCCCTCTCCCCCCCCCCCCTCCCTCCCTCTCCTTCTTTCCCTCTTCCCCCCTCCCCTTCCCCCTCTTCTCTCCCCTCCCCTCACTCCCTTCCCTCTTCCTCACCTTTCCCCTTCCCTCCCCCTCTCTCTCTCCCCCCCCTCCCCTTCCCCATTGTGTATTAGTATATAAATGTTCATTGATAAGGTGGTTCAGTGGTTATGATTTTATTATTTATTATTGCTTATGGTATGATGTATTATGTACTTTGTTGCTCCTGTCTTCGTTTTTATTTGAAATTTTATTTATATAGCGTTCCAACCCAGTTTTTGATATTTCTATATAAATGTTTTTACATTGTGACTGATTATGTTCAAATTTCTTCTTTTCTTTAATATATGGTTTAATATCTTTTTTTAAATATATCTTGTTATAAGTGATTTATTATGATTTTGATTGTTCCTCTTTTTTAATATATTTTTTAATATATGTTTTGATTTATGTTTCAATATATGTTTTATTATACATTTGAGTGTAATAATTGAATGTTTTTGTTTCTAGTTGCCCTATACCCCTGATGAACTTTTGTTAAACGAAACACGGCCTGTGTCGGGTGGGCACCAACTTTTTGGTTTGTGAATAAAAACGCCTCTTTTCAATATTAGATGAATGTTTGTTCTTCCTTGAATACATCACGTTCCCCTACTGTGTTTTGTGCCTGACGTGGTTGGTTGCTCTTAGTTGGACTCTTACATTTATACAGAGTCCTTTTCCCAGTATTAGTGCTCTTGTGAGTGCTATCAATTTTGCTTTCTGTGCTGATGTTCCTGAGGCTAGGGCTGAAGATTCAATTACAAGATCCAGGGTTACTACTGCATATCCAGCATAACGATGTCCATTGACTACAAGACTGCTTTCATCCACGAAGAAAGTTTGTTCTGGATCTTCAAAAGGTACATCTGTCAGGTCTGGTCGACTTGAGAATACAGTATCCATGACTTCTATGCAGTCATGATCAGGAGGGTCAGTTCCAATTGGTAACAGTGTAGCTGGATTCAAGGCCTGACTGACCATCAATTGCAATCGAAGATTTTCACACAACATGCTCTGGTACTTTAGCATTCGTGAGTTGGTGAACCAGTAATTTCCTTTGTGGTCCATGAGGGTTTGAACAGAATGTGGCACTATTACACAGAGATTTTGTCCTAGAGTGAGCTTGTCTGCTTCAGTTACTAGAAGTGCTGTAGCTGCGATGGCTCTCAGACAAGGTGGCCATCCTTTTGCAACAATGTCCAATTGCTTAGCTAGATACGCTACAGGTCGCTGCCAAGATCCAAGTGGCTGAGTCAACACTCCCAAGGCATTTCCTTGTGACTCATGAACATATAGACGAAATGGCTTCTGTACATCTGGTAGTCCAAGGGCTGGTGATGTCATCAGGGCTGTCTTCAGAGTCTAGAATGCTGTTTCTTGTTCAGGTCCCCATTCTAATGGAGATTGTTCCAATCCTTTGATGGCTTGATATAGTGGTTTTGCAATTAGAGCAAAGTTAGGTATCCATATTCGACAGTATCCTACTGCACCTAAAAAAGCTCTTACCTGTCTTCTGGTAGTTGGAATTGGAATGCAGCATACTGCTTCTTTGCGTTCTGATCCCAGTCGTCGTGTTCCATTGGATAGCTGAAAACCTAAGTATTTGACTTCTTTTTGGCATAGCTGTGCTTTTGCTCTGGAGACTTTGTATCCTGCTTCATTCAAGAGATGTAGAAGTTCACTTGTGGCTTGCAAACATTCTTCTTCTGAGTTGGTGGCAATCAGCAAATCATCTACGTATTGAAGAAGAATTCTCTCTCCTGGGATAACTGGATAACTTGATAAATCCTTGCTGAGTGAAGTACTGAAGATTGTTGGTGAATTTTTGAATCCTTGTGGTAATCTTGTCCAGGTAAGTTGGCCTCCTCTTCCTGTTGGATCTCTCCATTCAAATGCAAATAAAAGCTGACTGGCAGGGGCAAGCCGTATACAGAAGAAAGCATCTTTTAAATCTAGAACAGTGAAGTGAGTGGCTTCAGTATGAATTAATCCCAGCAGTGTGTATGGATTCGGTACTACTGGATGTATAGTTTCAATTGCATCATTGACTCTTCTCAGATCTTGTACTGGTCTGTAGTCACCTCCAGGTTTCTTGATTGGAAGTAAAGGAGTATTCCATGATGATTGGCATTCTTTAAGTAATCCATATTTCAATAATCTCTTCAAATGGATATGAATTCCTTCTATTGCTGGTCGTGGAAGAGGATATTGCTTCACATGCACAGGTTCTGCTCCTGATTTGAGAGTTACAAGAATTGGGGCTATATTCTTTGCTAGGCCAGGTGGATTATCTTCTGCCCATACTCCAGGTAGTGCTGAAATTTCAATAGGAATAGTTGCTTTCTTGACAGGAAAAATGCTGTAGAATCTCCATTCTTCTTCTCGTGGAACTGTTAGTGCCATTAATCCTGCAGGTTTAGGATTTGTGTTTACAGACATTTGCATTTCTCCTTCTTCAGTGAAAGTTATCTGTGCCTGCAGCTTAGCAAGCATGTCTCGACCTAAAAGTGGAATAGGGCATTCTGGTATGTATAAAAATTGATGTGTTATCTTTTGTCCTCCTAATTCACACATGCGATTCTGTAAAAATGGTTTAGTTGCTTTTGTCCCGGTGGCTCCAACAATAGTGACAGTTCGTTCAGATAAAGGGGCTACTGGTTTTGCTACTACTGAATGTTCAGCTCCTGAATCTATCATAAAGTTCATGTATTGATCCCCTATTTTCATGCAGACCATAGGCTCTTGGGGACCTAGTGTAAACTCAGAGCCCGGTCTGTCCTAATCTTCATCACTATTGTATTCTGCTTCTGCCACTGCAACTCCTTCAATAGCTTCTTCTCTTTTTTGCTGAAATTGCATACGACCTGTTCCTGCTTGATTCTGGTTACGCCCTCTTCCTCTCCAGCTCCCTCCTCCCCTCTGTGCAGGGTCTCTCTGCGGGCATTCATTTCTCCAGTGCCCCTCCTCCTTGCAATAGGCACTTTGGTTCTCACCTAGTGGGGGTAGGCTATTTCCTCGACTCCTCCCACGCCCTCTCATTCCTCTGTTGGAAAAACTTTTCCCTCGCCGTTCTACCAAAGCTGTGGCTAAAAGATCTGCTTTCTTTTTCATTTTTCGTTCACTTTCTCTCTTTCATTATCACGATTTATAAATACTTTTTGAGCAACTTCCATTAATTGTGCTGTATTCATTCCTGCAAAGCCATCCATTTTCTGCAATTTTCATTTAATATCCCCTTGGGATTGGCTTACAAAAGCTGCGTTTACCATGCGCAAATTCTCCATAGCTGCTGGATCATATGGGGTATACAGTCTATATGCTTCAGATAATCGCTCATAAAAAGCTGCAGGACTTTCAGTTGGACTTTGTATTACTTCTGCTACTTTTCCAATATTCATTGCTTTTGGCCTCCCTTTCTTAGGCCTTGTAATAGGGCTTGGCGAAACTGTGTTAAAGCTCTCGCCCCCCTTTCACTATTTGGATCCCATCCAGGATCTTCGTTTGGAAAAGCTGCGGCTGCTGCTTGCTGAGGATTTAAATCTGCTCTTTCAACAAAGTTTTCTTCTAGCCACTTAGTGGATGCCTGCACAATTCTTACTCTTTCTTCAGTAGTAAATAGAGTAGACAAGAGCTGACGACAATCTGACCAGGTAGGCTGGTGCGTTTGCATAATACTGTTCATTAATTCAGTTAAATCTTGAGGCTTGCTAGTATAGGATGCATAATGTGTTTTTCAATTTAACAAGTCAGTTGTAGAAAATGGTACATAAATCAGGCTGGTAGGTCCTAAAGCCATCTGTCCCTGATCATCCCTGATAGGCAGGCCAGGTACCTGACGTAGGGGCATTACTTTTTTACTGGCACCGCCAATACTTCTTAAATCGTATGTTTTCTGAGAAAAACTTTCTATAGCTGCAGGAGATTCTATACTTGTGGATGATTCTGCACTTTCAGTTTCGTCAGTAGTTTGTCTCCCCGAAGTGCTAGGACTTTGCTTAGGGCTTTCAATCGGGGAAGTCTGCCCTTCCCCCAGCTGCAGAGGCGGCACATTAACTTCAGGTCTAGGCAGTGCTAGTGTAACAGAATGCTGCAGTGATCGTGTTAGAATATCTGGGGACTCTGGGGCAGAGTATATAGGCAATCCCCCCTGCCCGAGTTTCTGTTCAGCTTTCTCTAATCCTTTTGCTAGCATAATTCTTCTTAACTCATAATACTGCCTTATCCAGGGTGGCTGCTTCTCACAAATATCTAACCAAGAGTCTATGTAAAGAAACTGATCTGGATAACGTTCTCTCACACTCTTATGCACAGAAGAAATAATTCTCACATTAAAAGTACCCTCATGGGGCCATGCATTGTTTATTAACGGCCACTCTCTTTCACACAGCACAGCCATTCTTTTAGGAGACATTGTAATACCATAATCCCCAGTAAACCCTTTATTAAAGTTCTTGATCTTGATTTCTAGCGGAGTTTGCGTGGACTCCATCCCACCCATTTTACATATAATGTGGTGCGTCTATACTACGTAATCACGTACAACAAATTATTACTTCAAACAGTAGGAGAGGGAGGTCGAACTGTGGGGTAAGGGGTCCTCACAGCTCTGGAGACAGATAGGGACACAAACACCAATTACTTCCTCCGTTTCGCGACCTAGACGCGGTCGCCCGGCTAGGAACTGCGCTAGTCCGGAGTCCACTCTTGCTCGGCCTTTTCAAGACCTCTCACTCACACATCTCACACACAAACACAATTGCATTTCCCAAAAGCCCAATCCTGACTATCTAGGCTTACCAAAATTTTTTCCATTACCGTTAATCATGATTTTTTACCAGAAGGAGTCAGTGGTTTCCTCTTGCGCTCTTAATAGCCTTACCAAGAGTACTCGGACCGCTCCGGACGTGATCAGTGTCCTTTTACCATTTTTCCCATTACCATAATGTTCCAGGTTCCTGTACTGTCTGACTTAATAATACAAAAACTCTATACTCACCCAGACCGGTACCCGTCCCCAAGCCAGCGCATGGGTTGAAGCCTGGACTCCCCTCCTCGGGTTCGAAGGTGTTGGCCTAGCCGGACCCAACGCCCGCCGAGGCTAGAACCCTCTCCGATTCAATGGACCGGTTGCCGCCTGAGAATTCACACGTCGGTCAGACGCGGTCCCAACCAGGCCAAACCTTGAGGCGAATTTCGTGGTAAATCAGTTTGACCACTCTCCACCACCACACCTTCCAGGCCAACGCACCAAGAATATGTAGCGGCGGAACGCCACCAAACAAATTACACCAGGAGTCTTTATCAAGGTTCAAGCCAATATATTGTGCACAAGGCAGTCTAAAAGTGACAGAGCCCCGCTTTAGCGGAAACATGTTCATTTTATACAGTTTAAACATTTTGATACATGAAACCATTCTATTGGTCTCATGCTAATTTCTACAAACTTTCTATTGGTCTGACATTTCCCTGAATTTGACCAATCAGGGTCTATGCCCTTTGCTCCGCTTTCTCCAACTAGCTGAGCAGTGGTTTGGTTCAAACCTGGTTACTTTTCTTCATCAAGGTCATATCTAGCTCCTAAAATGTGTAAGTAACAATTCTGGAGTAACGATTTAACATACAGGCATTGTATTCACTTTGTGCAAACTTTGCAATAGCAGCATTTCATTCTAAAGCAGCATTTAATTCTGTCTTTTAATTTTATGTCTCAGCACTACTGAAATCCAGGCTTGGTTCTTAGGCCTGTCATTTTTCAGGTTCAGGCTTATGGCCTAGTCTATAGGTCTTGGCTACCACACCGCCGAGTTGACCTTTAATTTGGATGAAGAGACATAATAAATCTTAGAAATCTCAACAGGGTCGGATATGGCTAAAACCTCTTTAAGATATTTATCCAGGAGAATCTTCGCAGATAACAAAGGAGATTGAGGAAAATTTAAAAACCGTAAGTTACACACCTTCATAGAATTTTCCAGTGATTCCAATTTAGAATGTAAAGTCAGGGAATCCTTGATTCCAGCAACACTAGCTGAATGAATAGGAAGCACCTGGGATTCTATTTTAGAAATGGCCATATCCAAAGAAGAAACCCTATCATTCAATTGCTGCAGTGATACTGTAGCATCTTGAGTGAAAGCACATAAAGAATTTAGTTTTGAGGATACTTTCAAATCAATACATTTTCTCTAATTTAAAGATGTCAATAGTTTACCTTGCAATCAAAGTTTACTGTCCTGTGATTCATAATTACCTTGTTATCCAAGTTTATTGACCCTGTTTAATGTAACTCAGACGCTTGTTTTTGTGCTGAAATTTGTGTTTGATGTAAACCGCGCTGATGTCAAATAGTGCGGTATATAAGAAATGTAAATAAATAAATACATTTTAAGGCTGCCCATACATCCTTTAAAGTCACATCAGCCTCGGGTGGTAGTTCTGGGAGCTCAGAAGAAACTCTGAGTTATACCCTGAACTGGAGTCGGTAAACTAATCCCTCCTTTCAAATCTCCATCCACCAAGGAAAACGACCGAGAAATGGCAGAAGAGCCAGGGCAGGGAGGGGGAGATCTCCTGTCGGAGCTCAGAGAGACCCCGTCAGCAGAGGACTGAGCCTGGGGAGCAGATAGAGTAACTATGTGTTTCTCCAGGACCAAGCAGGAAGTCAGTCCTCACTTATGGGTGACGTCAGCCGACGGAGCCCTCGCGGAGCAATTTTCCCCAGCTTTCGCAGAAAGCCTTTGGGAATTGCAGCGCGCATGCGCAGTCCCCTTCCCGCCCAGGGATGCCATCTTGCTCAGTCTTCTTTTTTCCGCGGAGCCCTACAGACGTGTCTGTTAATGCCGTTGAAAAGTTGATTTCTTTGATTTCTTTTCGTTAAAAAAAAAAAAAAAAAATTTCTCGGTTCGTGTGTTCCTCTTCCCGCCGGGTCTCGATATCCCCTATCGGGCCCGTTTATGTTTTAATTTTTTTCCAACTGGCGGTCCCGCCACTTTTCTCTTCATCCCTGGCAGCGCGGTCGTTCGACCTTGCAGGGGCCCTTTTTCCCCCGATGGCTGCCAGCGGTTTTAAAAAGTGTGATTGCTGTGTCAGGCTCATGTCTCTTACTGACACGCATGACTGCTGCCTTGGGGCCGAGCATGACCCTATAAGCTGTGGCCCGTGCAGCAAGATTTCCTCGAAGGCGCTGAGGAGTCGGCAGTCGCAGAGGGACCGGATCTTCTCTGACTCCACGCCTCGCGGCTCCGGTTCGGAGCATCGTAGGAGTTCTTCTGAACGGGGCTCCCCCAGCCGGGAACGCCGGCGGGAGAAGTGGCTCGCAAGGGTGGATCCGGGCGGCGAAACTGGTCCTTCGAGGGCCAGGTCGCTTAGCCCGGTCCAGCTCCCCGGGCCCTCAAAGGAGGAGAAGCCTTCAAAGATCCCTCGTCTCGAAGTGGAGTCGCCTAGGCACGTGAGTGATATAGTCCTCCTGGACTCCCCCACGGATGAGCCGACGTCGGGCCCGACGCCGTCGGGGCCCGAGTCGACGGCTGCTAGGTCTTCTGAGCTTGATCTCAGATTGACGACCTTGGAGCGCAGTATATCTGCCTTCATGGACCAGCAGCGGGCATGGATCACCGGCCTCGCCAGTGCATCTGCCCCGACCACCGGGACGTCGACGCTCAAGTCGACCCTGGAGGCCGAGCCGATCCTCGAGTCCATACGTGCTCGATTCGATCCTCGGCCTAGGTCTCCCTCGGCTTCCCGTTCGGGACCGAGGTCCTCGACGCCGGCCTCGGCGGAGGTCCCCGGGTCCCGCCCCCGCGGAACCTCTCGATTCCTCTTCGGAGGAGTCGGGCTGGGACACGGAGGAGGACGAGTCACCCGGTTCTTTTCAGACTCGGTGCGTCCTCTCCAATTCGCCCGAGTCGGAGCCTCGGAGGCGGTCCCCTCCGGAGGATACCCAGTTCTCCGATTTCGTGAGGGATATGGCCAAAGCGTTGGCCTTCCCCGCGGATCCGGAGGAGGAACCCCGAGCCGAAGAGCTCGAGGCCCTTCAATATGACTCCCCCCCCCCGAGGGAGGCCTTCACTGTACCGGTTCCCCCGATGCTGGAGCGGCTTCTCCGCATGTGGGAGAGCCCCGCCTCGACGCCAGTGTTGAGCAAGCGGATCGATTCCATATATCGAGTCCGCAAGAGCCCCGGGTTCCAGAAGGCGCAACTTCCGTACCACTCCATGGTGGTGGAGTCGGCCATGCATCGACAAGAGTCAGAAGATGCACTCCTCGGTGCCCCTGGGGAAGGAGGCCCGGAGCCTGGATGCCCTCGGTAGGAAGTGCTTCCAAGGCTCTATGCTTGCTTGTCGGGTCCAGACATATCAGCTGTACATGGGTATGTACCTCCGAGACCTGGCGAAAGAACTTCAGGGTTTCTCGGCCGGTCTCCTCTCTCCGAGGAACCCTTGCAGCGGTTCCAAGCCTTGTCCTCCGGGATTCGAGAGTGTTCGAAGTTCATTTCTCGAGCGGCCTATGATGGCTTCGAGGCCTCGGCTCGAGTAGCTGGAGCCGGCATCGGGGCTCGCCGCCAGGCTTGGCTTCAGTCATCCGACCTCGAGCCCTGGGTGCAGGACAAGTTGGTCGATGTCCCTTGCAGAGGGGAAAACCTCTTCGGCAAACCCATGGCCGAAAAGGCGGCGGAGCTCGAGTCGGAGACTCTCACCAGGACTCGCCTTTCTAGAAAGTCCTCTGCCCCTTCACAGAAGAAGAAGGGCTCGGGGAAAAGGCCTTTTTACCCGAGGAAAGTGTTTGCTTATACGCATCACCAAACACAATACCCGGCCACAACCCCCCTTCAAGGGCAGCGGCCTAGGGGACAGGGTAACGGATCCCGGAAGCAGAAAGCCCCCAAACCCGCCACGCAGGCCCCAGCCCAGCAGGGCGAGGGTTTTTGACTATGCCAGCATAGCCCCTCCCCCTCAGGGGCTTTCGGCCGGCACGGGGGGTCGGCTGACCCACTTTGCTCACAGGTGGTCCGCCATAACATCCGAGGCCTGGGTATTGCAGGTGGTTCAAGAAGGCTACCTCCTCCATTTTCACCAGGTGCCTCCCCCCTACTTCCCAGGGGAGCCTCCCAGACCCCCTCTGCACAGGGACTTGCTCCTTCAGGAGCTGCGAAGTCTGCTTCAAGAACGGGCGGTGGAGCCCGTGCCCCAACACTGCTGGGATCACGGGTTTTACTCGAGGTACTTCCTGGTTCCAAAGAGAACAGGAGGCCTCAGGCCCATTCTAGACCTACGCAACCTCAACAAGTTCCTGCAGCGGGAAAGGTTCAAGATGCTTACCCTTGGAACCCTGCTGCCTTACCTCCAGCGGGGAGATTGGCTATGCTCCTTGGATCTAAAGGATGCTTATACCCACATCCTTATTCATTCGAACCACCGGCAGTACCTAAGGTTTGTGGTGGCGGGGAAGCATTATCAGTACCGAGTACTGCCCTTTGGCCTGTCCTCCGCCCCCAGGGTGTTCACGAAGTGCCTGGCAGTGGTGGCCGCCTTCCTAAGGCTTCAAGGCCTCTTCGTCTTCCCGTACCTGGACGACTGGCTCATCCGGGCATCGTCTGCTCCGGAGGTCGCCCAGGCCACCCAACGTACGGTGGCCCTGCTTCAGCACTTGGGCTTCGTCATAAACTTCGAAAAGTCCGCTTTGCTCCCCTCTCAGGACCTCGAGTTCATAGGGGCACGGCTGGACACTCGGCAGGCGCGTGCCTTCTTGCCTCCGGAAAGGGCCAACCGGCTCACGGCTCTAGCCGGCAGGTTCAGCGGCAGGTCGCCGGCCTCGGCCAGACAGTTCCTGCAGCTACTCGGACACATGGCCTCCACGGTCCATGTCACTCCGAACGCCCGTCTACATATGCGGCCTGCGCAATGGAGTGTTCGCACTCAGTGGCGTCAGGCCACAGGGAGGCTGTCGGACCTGATACAAATTTCCGACCGCCTGGTCTCCTCCCTGCAATGGTGGCTTCACCTGCCCAACCTAGTGCTCGGCATGCCATTTCAGTCTCACCCACCGTCCCGGGTGCTCACGATAGATGCCTCTCTCCTGGGATGGGGGGGCGCATTGTCGAGGGACATGCACTCAGGGCCTTTGGACGCCTTGGGAGGCTGCCCAGCAGATAAACTTCCTGGAGCTCCGGGCGATCCGCCTAGCTCTGCGTGCCTTCTCTCACCTGACATTCGGCCAGTCCGTACTGGTGCAGACGGACAATCAGGTTGCAATGTTCTACGTGAACAAACAGGGGGGCACGGGCTCCCTCCTTCTATGTCGGGAAGCCCGGAGGCTGTGCTCTTGGGCTGTCGATCACGACATCCTCCTCAAAGCGGTTTACTTGCCAGGGCAGGACAACTGCCTGGCGGACAAGCTGAGCCGGATGCTGCTACCGCACGAGTGGAAACTGAACCCCGAGGTGGTCCAGCAGATCTTCCGCCGGTGGGGCTCTCCCACTGTGGATCTTTTTGCCAGTCCCCTGAATAGGCAGCTCCCCAGATTCTGCTCCCGGCACCCCCATCCTTCTCGGGAGGCGCCGGATGCTTTCCTCATCCCGTGGTCCACGGGTCTGCTGTAGGCATTCCCTCCTACGCCACTGGTGGCCCGGACATTGTTCAAAGTTGTCCAGGACAGGGCCTCCGTGATCCTGGTGGCGCCTCGGTGGCCGAGACAGCCGTGGTTCCCCCTACTACTACATCTAGCGGTGGACACCCCTCTTCCTCTGGGGTTCCACCCCGACCTCCTAACCCAGGATCGGGGCACTCTTCTGCACCCCAACCTCCGGGCCCTACACCTGACGGCCTGGCTGCTGAAAGGGTAATCCTAGCTCCGCTACGGCTAGCCCCGGAGGTGGAAGCCGTCCTAGCTTCTCGGCGTCCTTCCACCCGGAAGTCGTACGCCCTCAAATGGTGTCGCTTCTCGGTCTGGTGTTCTCAGCGGTCTGAGGACCCCTTCGCCTGTTTAGTATCGGTGGTGCTGCAATACTTGCTTCACCTCTCCGACCTAGGTCTCAAATCCAACTCTGTCAGAGTCCACCTAAGTGCTCTCTCTGCGCATCATTCACCGGTTGAGGGCAGGCCTCTCTCCTCGCACCCTTTGGTGGCGCGCTTTCTCAGAGGCCTCCTTCTGCTTAAACCCCCGTTGCGCCCCCCAGCCCCCGACTGGGACCTCAACGTGGTTCTGCAAAGGCTTACCTGTCCGCCTTTTGAGCCCATGGCTACCTGCCCTCCCCGTTTTCTCTCCTGGAAAACTCTCTTCTTGGTGGCCCTCACTTCCGCGAGGCGCATGAGTGAGCTACAAGCCCTAGTGTCGGAGCCTCCGTACACTAGGTTCTACAAGAATAGGGTTGTACTGCGGACCCACCCTGAGTTCCTTCCGAAGGTGGTCTCCCACTTCCACATCAACCAGGAGGTGGTTCTTCCGACCTTTTTTCCCAGGCCGCACGCCAGCCGAGCGGAAACTGTGCTGCACACCCTGGACTGTAGAAGAGCCTTATCCTTCTACCTTGACCGTACGCGAGAGCATAGGAAAGCCGTCCAGCTTTTCGTATCTTTTGACCCCAATCGGTTGGGGGTACCTGTCTCTAAGCGTACTCTGTCCTCCTGGATAGCCGACTGTATCGCCTGGTCTTACGGGGTGGCCGGTCTCTCCTTGGAGAGTCGTGTCACGGCTCATCGGGTCAGGGCGAAGGCCACGTCGGTGGCTCATCTCCGCTCTGTTCCATTGGCAGACATCTGCCCGGCCGCTACTTGGTCTTCAGGCCAGACCTTTGCGGCTCATTATTGCCTTGAAAGGGAGTCCCGCAGGGACAGCGCTTTCGGCCAGGCAGTTCTCCACAATCTCTTTGAGGTTTAGGCAACTCCTCCCTCCGGCCCTAGTGTTGGGCTACCAGCCGGATTCGTATTCAGAGAAGACTCTTTCCCTCTGTACTGTTGAGCTTGAGGGAGCTCTTTTAGACTTGAGGTCTCCGGTAGCCTTAAGCTTGGGAGTCCCATAAGTGAGGACTGACTTCCTGCTTGGTCCTGGAGAAAGAGTAGTTACTCGCCTGTAACAGGTGTTCTCCAGGAGCAGCAGGAATCAGTCCTCACTACCCTCCCTCCTCCCCTGGAGTTGCAGTCATTCTTATTGCATATTTGCTAACTTTTGCTGTCTTTCCACTATGTCATCAGACTGAGCAAGATGGCATCCCTGGGTGGGAAGGGGACCGTGCATGCGCGCTGCAATTCCCAAAGGCTTTCTGCAAAAGCTGGGGAAAATTGCTCCGCGAGGGCTCCGTCGGCTGACCTCACCCATAAGTGAGGACTGATTCCTGCTGCTCCTGGAGAACACCTGTTACAGGTGAGTAACTACTCTTTGTCGATGAGGCCAACCGGTTTAGACCCTCCGGAATCAGCCCCCAGGACTTTGTTGTTTGCTTTTGCCTTTCTCTTCCCCATCTAAACAGTAAAACTGACATTAGAAAATCTACAACACAGCATCTAAAGCAGGGCTACCAAGGACAATAAGCAAACAACTCACACACACCGACCTGCTGGTTCCATGCACAGAGCAATTATTCTCACAGCGTCGAAATGGCGTCTAAGGGGCAGTACCTGCCCCTTTAAACACGCCCCTTCAAGGCACGCCCCGTGGTCGCGGAGCAGTAGAAGGAGATATAAAGAAGACACAAAAGCCCCCACCAGGAGAAGACTGTCCCGGGTGTGCCTGCCCGATATTCAGTGCAGCAGCGTCGCCTCCACCGGGTCAGTCCGATAGTCTCTGGACCCGACCTCCACGGTCCAACTCTCCTCTACTCACTCTCCGATCTCACTCCAGAGGGTAGATGACAGGCAGGCCTTTTAAATCTCCTCTAAGGCCCCCACCAGGAGAAGACTGTCCCGGGTGTGCCTGCCCGATATTCAGTGCAGCCGCGTCGCCTCCACTGGGTCAGTCCGATACTCTCTGGACCCGACCTCCACGGTCCAACTCTCTTCTCACTCTCCGATCTCACTCCAGAGGGTAGATGACAGGCAGGCTTTTAAATCTCTAAGGCCCCCACCAGGAGAAGACTGTCCCGGGTGTGCCTGCCCTATATTCAGTGCAGCAGCGTTGCCTCCACCGGGTCAGTCCGATAGTCTCTGGACCCGACCTCCACGGTCCAACTCTCCTCTACTCACTCTCCGATCTCACTCCCAACAGAATAGAATTTAAACTGGAAAGATCGAGAGTAGGGAGAGCTGCATCTATTCAGAACCATGGATAAAGACTCAGAGAGAGCACTCATACATGCCCAAAGTACTTTTCCAGACCCCTCTGGACTCTGATGAGCAAGTCCCACCAGGTGCCATCAGGGATGATGATGCCCAAATGTGTGGCTGGTTATAGCCCACTTTTCCGGGGAAATATCCATATTCCAGATTGTACTTCTGGATCAGTCCAGACCAATGGGTAGTAGTACCACCCCCCCCCCCCCCACCACCACCACCACCAGCAGCAGATGGAGATAGAAACTACAAACTTCCAGTGTCATCAGTGGTACTAGGGCTGGTGCAGCTAGGGACTCTCTTCAGTGTTTTTCTGTCTCCAGCAAATGGTGGTTACTGGAATGGTGCAGTGGGGAACTTGGTGTCTCCTGGGCAGTCACCCTTTAGCGCACCTTCTCAGTAACCATGTGGCAGAAGTCTCCACCGGGCATATTTTCAGATACCCTGCTAGAGTTTCCTGCTTGGATGGTTGGGGAAGGCAAAGTTTCTGTCAGTTCCCGACTGGTTGAGCCTCGGCTTAAGGTTTCTAGAGTGCTGTCCTAGGTATCCATTCCCAGCCCCTCTCTCCCTAAGTCTCCACGTCTCTGACACCCCCTTAGGCCTCTTATTTAAATATATATATATACATATAATTTATTTTTTTTTTTTTTTTACAGTAGGAGGAAGTCTTCAGTGGGTGAATTATTCACTCTTTGCTTCTGGATGCAGCCCATTTTACTAGTACTTTTTCTCTCTCCCCATGCAGCCTAAGGTAGCAGTATTGGGTGCTCTGGGAGGGGGGGACATGAGAGAGAGAGAGAGGACAGTCTTCACGGCATTGGCATTGCCTTAGTTTGTTGTTTTTGGCTTGTGCAGCTTATTTCCTCTTGGCTGCAGGGCTATCCAGGCTTTGGCGAATCAATAGCTTTCCTTGTGGCAGTGATTGCCTTCCTCGTGACTCTGCCAAGAGGCTGCCCATACACATGGACTATGGGCAGCAATGCATTGTGTGTGCCAAATGGCCCACCATGCGGGAAGACAGGATGTGTGAGCCCTGCACTGCTGACCCTAGGGAACCATTGAGAAAGCAGCCAGCATTGGTCCCTGGGTCTCCATCGCACTTGAGCAGCCACAGCATGCATCTCCTCAGCAGCTGGTGTATGTGTCAAAGGTGAGAAACACTGCCATTTTGTTGAGCCATGCATGCAGCCCCAGACTTAACCCCCTCCCCCCCCCCATGCCTCCTTCCTAAGGCAGAGTCCTTTGAAGAGGGGTAATTGATATCTGGTGAAGGTAATGCTGGGACCCTGTAAAATATGGGCTTCCTCTGCAAAAGTGCTCTTTTTTCCATTTCCTGAAAGATGTTTTTTTGGCACCTTTAAACCATGCTGGCAGTTTTGTGGACTTCCACTTTTCTTAAAGCGTGGAATACAGCTAGTCTGGGCTTCCATAATAGTATTTTTAAACACCCATGCTTGATGTAAATCTTTAACCTTTGCAACTGCTCCTTTTAGTTTTTTCTTAACTGTTTTCCTCATTTTATCATAGTCTCCCTTTTGAAAGTTGAAAGATAGTACTGTGGATTTCCTTGCCATCCTTCCTCCATTTATTAAATCAAATGTGGTCATGCTATGATCATTATTGCCAAGTGGTCCCAGCACCCTTATCTCTTGCACCAGATCTTGTGTTCTAAGGACGAGGTCCAAGATGGCTTCCCCTCTGGTCGGTTCATGTACCAGCTGCTCCAAGAAGCAGTCATTTATTTCTAGAAAGCTTGTCTCTCTAGCATGTCCTGCTGTGACACTGACCCACTCAATACCAGGGTAATTGAAATCACACATTATTACTACTGTGCTGTAACTTTTGTTAGCTTCCCTGATTTCTTTGAGCATTTCATCATCCATTTGTTCATTATAGCTAGGCGGTTGATAGTACACCTCCACTGCCATCGCCTTTCCCTTCCCCTTTTTAAATGGAACTATCGGTCCTGATTGCTCATATCTTATCTTCCCTATAGATAATGGAGGCGCCTGCAGAAGGCAAGGGAAAGTCAGACAGGGATCCAATTCTGCAGGGATGCCATAGATTTTCCAGAGCCTTTCTGTTTCCACATGCATGGTTCTGATGGGGTGGGGTTCTCTAGAATACCTCTTTGCAGGTGGTCAAAGTCCTGAGCAAGCTTAACAAACTGCCTCAAGTTGATATCAACAGTTGGCTTTGCTTTCCTAAGATGGATGCATTGGTAGTGGAGGTCACTAAGTGCACCATTCTCCTGGTGGGGGTTGGTGCAGCCTTGAGCAATCAGGAGGACCGTAAGATTGAGGCTCTTCTGAAGACCGTCTTTTTGGTCTCCTTGCTATGTCTACAAGCAGCTGTTTGTGGAGGCCTAGTGGCATGGACACTGCTATGCTGAATTTAGCTGCTGCTGGAGTATTCCTCATCCAGCCGGCTGGAACCGGTGGTGGCGTTTCTTGCAGATGCACTATATGATCTAGTCTGTCTTTCTGCAAAAGAGATCAGAGCAGCACAGTGGCCCTGCGCTGGTTGTGACTCAGGCATTGAGCAATGGACACTGCCTCCAAGGCCGCCTTGTCCAAGCTGCCTTTTAAATGTAGGCTTCATTTTGTGGAGGACCTGGAGAAGTTAGTCAAGAACTTAGGCAAGACCAAACCACAATGGCTTTAAATAAGCCAAGGGTTCCTTGATGCAGTCCCTCTTGTGAGTCTCTTCAGGATTGAAAACTCCCAGTGTTACTATCTGTGCAAGCTGTTGGTACCATTTAGCAAACCTCAGGCCAAGTCACAGCCCTTTTGTGGTATCCACCAGGCCTGAGAAGATGACTCCTCAAAAGCAGCTACCTACTGCCCTTCTCACTATTGGGCAGGAGGCCCATTCCAGGTTATCTCTGGTGGGTGTCAAGCTCTGCGTCTTTCACTTGGCTTCATCCGAAGTCACTACAGAACATTGGGTTCTTGACATCATTCAACACTGCTGTGTCCTGGAATGTGCAAAGCCTATCAGTTCATAGTCTTTCCGTGTGGTTCCATAATCAAGAGGACAATTGTCAGGGCCACACTGAAGAGACTTCTGCAACTCCAGGCTATATTCTGTATCTAACCTTTAGAGGGGGAAGGGATGGTATTTCATTTACTTCATCATTTGCAAGAAGGATGGCACAAGACCCTTTCTACATCTAAAAAGAGTCAACGCTCACCTGCTGGTGTGTTGATTTTGAATGGAGATCCTAAGATCGATAATCCAGTCAGGCCATTCCAGCAGGTAGAGATTCTCACATCTCTGGACCTGACTGAGGCCTACTTTCCTATTCTCATTTGGGAAGATCATCAACTGTTTCTGTGGTTCGCCATTCTAAGTGTGCATTTTTATTTCTGTGCCCTGCCCTTTGGGCTCACAAGAGCACCTAAGACATTCTCCAAGGTCATGTTGGCGATAGCGGTGGCTCTCCAGCTGGAGAGCATCTGTGTCCATCCATACCTTGATGACTGGCTCATCCAGACCAAGTCATAATCTGAGGAATCTCTAGCCTCAACTCATATAGTACAGTCAGGGCCTTCCCATCCACTAGGTAAGCAAGCGGCTGGCCTGTGTGGGGTTGCGGCAGCACACATGGGTGGCCGCTGCCACCTCCCCCAACTGCCACCGATTCCATTGGGGGGGACGTGGGTAGTGGCAGTATTTCCAAAAGTGGTGACAAAAGCTGCTTTTGAAAATACTGCTGCTGCTGCCCGCCTCCCCTTCCATAGACAGAATCAGTGGCAGCTGGGGGGGGGGGGGGGTAGCGAGGCCAGGGATTCTGATTCTGTCTAGGGTGAAGAAACCCTTGGGCCAGCCCTGAGTACAGTTCTTGGAGCGCTTGAGCTGGGTGGTAAACCACAAGAAGAGTCATCTTGTTCCCTCCTTGTAGTATTTGGGAGCATATTTTGACATCTGTACAGGCAGAGTCCTGACTGCTAAAAAGCAGAATGAGTTCCTGGCCCAATTAGTTTCATCAGGTGCCAACCATCTCCTAGGCCTGGAACTATTTGCAGCTCCAGGGCACAATGATGGCCATGATAGAGCGGTGCACTGGGTGTGGGCCCACATGGGTCTTCTCCAGAGAGCTCTGCTGTCATGGTGGTCTCACACGCAGGATTACAACATTTGACTTCTGCTGTGCCTCTCAGTGGTGCAAAATCTTCTCTGGTGGTCTCATCTGTCCACTTTGATGAAGGGCATATCCCTAGAGAGAATCTGCAGTGGTTTCTGAAGATGACCGATGCCAGCCTATTAGGCTGGGGGGGCTTACAGCTTAGAGTGGACGGCTCGGGGTCAGTGGGCCGTCGTGATGCGTCCTGGCTGATCAATCATTTTGAAGTGCAGGTTATTCAACTGGCCCTGTTGCAGTTTTGCCACCTTGTTTGGGACCGTACAGTCCAGGTCTTCTCAGACAATACCATGTAGCAGTTGCATATGTCAACAAGCAAGGGGGAACCAAGAGTGCAGAGTGGCTTTCAAGATGAGGCTCTTTTTCGCTCTTGTTGTCCTGCGCAAATTGCCAACTGTGGGCACTCTCAGCACAACACATTATGGGTGTAAGCAATGTCATGGAAGATGATCTCAGTCAGCACGTGCTCGATCCTGGAGAATGGGAGCTCACGCCATCGGTATTCCAATGCATCCTAGACTGCTAGGGGCATCCATCCATGGATCAGATGGTGAAACAGAACAATTCCAAGTTGCAAATTTCCTTCAGCTGCTGAAAGGAAGTTGGCTCCAGGGGATCAACACCCTGGTGCAACCCTGACTGCGAAAGTCCCTTCTGTATGTCTTTCCACCATTGTCTGTCTTCTGGCATGTAATGAGAAGGATACAGGATCATCCAGGATTTGATTCTAGTGGCTCCAGATTGGCCACGGAGACCCTGGTATGCCGATCTGGTGGGCCAGCCCCTTCCTTTAAAGCAAGGAAGGGGACTGCTGCGTCAGGGGCCCGCTCTGATGAATGATTCAGCTCCCTTCTCATGGCTTGGCTCTTGAGAGATGGCATCTGTGACGGAAGAGTTATTAATCTGTTGTGATATCCACCCTCTTGAAGTTGAGGTGTGGCTCCATCTCTTTGGCCTATATTTGGGTTTTGTGTCTCTTCAAGGTATAGTGTCATTGGCGAGGCGTGTCACCTTGGCAGATTTGCCCTGTTTGTTGACATTTCTTCAAGATGGTCTTGACAAAAGTCTTGCCCTGAGCTCCCTGAAGGTTCAGGTTGCAGTGTTGGCATGTCCTCCTTTCTCTGGCATGCGGCACTTGCCGTCCCTTGTGAGTACTGGTCCCTCCATAGGATCTTAGCCTGGTTCTTTGTGCCTTGATGAACCCACCCTTAGAGCCCTTGAAGTAGGCCACAGTTAAGACTCTGTCCCTCAAAACAGCCTTTTTGGTGGCCATTTGTTTGGTATGTTACATCTCTGAGTTGCAGGCCCTCTCTAGTCCAGGGCCATTAACTGGCTTTTTGGCAAAAGGGCTCTCGTTCCACCCAGTTCCTTCCTTCTTGCCCAAGGTGGTCTTAGCCTTTTACATTAACCAGATGACTTCTTGGCCATCTTTTTTCTCTGACGGGTGCAGTGGTAGAGATAAGGACCTTGGCCTGGTCAATGTCTGTAGGTTGCTTCTTCAATATTGTAAGTTTAGACAGGCTATTCATTTTGATTGCTGGGCCATGTATAGAGGAGGAAGTCTAAGTCTACCTTGGTGTGCTGGATTAAGGAGGTGGTGACCTCTGCTTATGTTTTGAAGAACAAGCCTCAGGGTTCAATCTACCCAGGTACAGGCATTATCTTGGGTGGAGGCCAGCTTAGTTGTGCCAATTGGCATTTGTCATGTGGCGACATGGTCTTCCCTCATAGAAACATGATGGCAGAAAAAGACCACATGGCCTATCTAGCCTTCCCTTCCGTATCAACTACTTCTTTCTTTTAGAGGCCTTCTGTGTTTGTCCCATGCTTTCTTGAATTCAGATACTGTCCTCGTCTCTACTACCTCCACTGGGAAATTATTCCATGCATCTAACCCTCTTTCTGTAAAGAAATATTTCCGCATATTACTCCTGAGCAATGTTCCCGCTAACCTGCGCTGGGTCCGCCGCCAACATTCTTGCCAGCAGGGGGAGGTGTAGAGCGATCGACGCTCTGCCCCTTTCCCCACCAGCAGGAATGCTGGCGGAGGACCGGGCGCAGATTGTGAGGGTGCTGCAGCGCAATGTTCTCTTTAATGTTCTCTTTAATCTGCGCCGGGTCCTCCGCCGGCATTCCTTCCAGTGGGGGGAAGGGCAGAGCATTGATCGCTCTGCACCTCCCCCCGCCAGCAGGAATGTTGGCGGCAGACCCAGTGCAGGTTAGCGGGAACATTGCTCCTGAGTCTATCTCTTTTCACCTTCATCCTATGCCCCCTCATAGCAGAGCTTGCTTTCAATCAAAAGAGGCTCTCTTGTGCATTTATGCCACAGACATATTTAAACATCTCTCATATCTCCTTTGTCCCACCTTTCCTCTAACATATACATATTAAGATCTTTAAGTCTGTTCACATATGCTTTATAACGAAGACTACTAGCCACTTTAGTAGCCAGTCTCTGCACCAACTCCATCCTATTTATATCCTTTTGAAGGTATGGTCTCCAGAACTGCACACAATACTCGAAATGAGGTTGCACCATAGACTTATACAGAGGCACTATCACCTCCTTTTTTCTGCTGGCCATTCCTCTCCCTATGCACCCAAGCATCCTTCTGGCTTATACCATTGCCTTTTGTACCTGTTTAATCACTCTGTAAGATGATCAGAAACAATCATGCCCAGGTCCCACTCTTCTTTCTTGGACAGAAGTACTTTGTCCTCTACACTGTACCGCTCCCTTGGATGTTTGCAGCCCAAATGCATGACCCTGCATTTTTTAGCATTAAATCTCAGCTGCCAAATTCTCAACCATTCTTCAAGCTTATCTAGCTCCCTCCTCATGTTATCTGCTCCTTCCTGGGTGTGTCTACTTTATTGCAGATTTTGGTATCATCCGCAAAGAGGCAAACTTTACCCAACAGCCCTTCTGCAATATCACTAACAAAAATGTTAAAAAGAATTGGACCAAGGAGAGAGCCCTGCCGCACACCATTGGTAACCACCTTCTCCTCAGAGTGAGCTCCCTCCAATACCTGAACCCTTTGTCGTCTCCCACTCAACCAATTTCTAACCCTATCAGTCACTTTAGGGTCTGTCCCTAGGGCGCTCAGTTTGTTTATCTTTATCCTTACTTCCACTTTTGTGTAAAGGGACTACATGTACCTTTCTCCAGGCTGCTGGGACCACTCCCGACTCTAAAGAAGCATTGAAAAGTTCAGTCAGTGGAGCCACTGGAACATTCCCAAATTCCTCCAGTATTCTCGGATGTATCCCATCCGGTCCCATCTAAACACCACTCAGCGTCCCCATTTTGATAATTGGGAATGAATGGTAATGTTGGCTGGGAGCCTCTGGATAAGATATATGATTGGTTTGAAAGTAATGAATGAATGATGTAGGGCGCTCGGATTGGACATAGCTTCCTTTTTTATAAAATGGAGACGCTGAGTGGTATACAGAATCTGCACTAAGCAAGTCATAGCGGGCTGTTAAGAGCTGTGTATTTATTTAAATTAAATTAATACGATTTTGAAGAATGGTTCGAAGTATGCATAAAAAGTAATAAAAACATTTATTTTTGTTCCAGTTAATATAAATGGTTGGCGGCACACAAAACCTTGGATAAAAAACATTTTATATGGTGAAAACAGCAGCTATGGCCAGGTTCAGTGGAACCGCCAATGCCAAATAAAGCCATATAGATACCTTAGAGAAGAGGTCAACTCATGTTCGATATGTACTAAAGAGATGTGAATGTTACGTTTTCAAGTGAAGAAACCTTATATTTTTAAGTGAAGAGTAATACATGCAATTGAGAAGGCATGTCATTGTAAATATAGTGAAAGTGTACAGAAATTTGTGGGCATATTTAATGAAGTTTTAAAACAAAAAATGAAGTTTTTTTAAAGAGATTTTTTCAGTATTTGAAAATAAAGATTTTGTAATAAGGACTATGACTTTATACCTTCATCTCTGAACACAGAACAGAAATATTTGTTAAGCAATTCAGTTTTATCCTAATTAGTTTTGTCCTATATTCCCCCACCTAGGGCCGCTGGCTCTATGGCGAGGGCGACCTCTTATATGTTTTCAAGCATCCTTATCAACTACTATAGCAGCAAGGGTTGCTGGGAGTTGTAGTCTAAGTAGCTATTCAACAAATGTGTTGTGGCACGAGGGTCCTTTTTTTAAACAGATAAATTTTTATTTGGGGATTCTTCCCTTGCACATGGGTTCAATGGCTCAAAACATGGCACGGCAAACAGTAGGAAAATCAGGAACAAATTAAAGTCAGAAAACAAAGCAGGTAATAAACTGTTTCTTCACAGCAAATAAACAGGCAGAACAACTTTGTATTTTCTTCATGCAAAGTTGGCTTTTAACGTAAGTCCAAATGGTCAATCTTACACAGAGAACAGTCCATCTCACAACTCTCCAATATATCAGACTTGTTTTCAGGGTCAATAATCATATCCTCACTGTAATCATTGTAGCACTGCTTTGGGGAACTTTTAGACTGCAACTCATGGATAACATCTTGCAGTTGCCCTATGAAGTCGTTCCTCTCATTAGCAGTGTCTTTTTCTAAGGCAGGAAACTGGTTCTTACTTAAACCTTTCACTACAGCCTCTATGTCTGGTTCAAAGCATTTGGTAAGAATGTTTCTAATATGAGCAGCTTTCAGAGCCGGGCTATCTCTGCTCTTATTGGCACTAGCTTTTAACTGCTGTACTATTTCTTCAGCTAGCTTCTGGTTAGGAAATAATGCAGACGTACCTTCTTTACTGGTAATGGCTTCTCTGTACTCAGAGCTCTCTCCCCTCGTGCAGGCAAACTGTTTTACCTTTCCCTCAGGTGGCTTCCACAGAGGCTTTGCTTCCAGTGTTTCAGGGTTAAAGGAAATGGACCTTCCAGAATCTTTCTCAACTTGACCTGGGTTCTCAAGTTTCCCTTGTTGCTGCTTTCCTGTGTACCTTTGCTGCTTGAGTGGCTCAGACTGCTGTTGAGGCTTCTCTGTGCCTTCCTTTCTCTTTCCTCCTTCTAATCCTGAGGTCCTTGAACTGCTTGAACTCCTCGAGTTTCCTGAACTCCTCCAGTCCCTTGAGTTACTTCTCTTCTTTGAGCTCCTTGCATCCCTTGCACTCCTTGAGTTAAAGTCTGACTCTGAAGCCGGTTTAAAACGGCTTCCTCCTGCAGCCACACCCCTCTGGTTGCTCAGGTGGAAGTTGTCAGAGCTGCATTCTGCTTCTACGTCAGCACTATGGCTGAGCTCCGTTCTAGCTGAAAGCATTCTGTTGCTATGGGAACCTGCCTTGCTGTTACTTTTAAAGGCATGCTGCTCACTATTTTCCCATTCCATCTGATCAGTAGTGCTGTCACTATCACAGTTTCTACATATTCTTTCCCTTCACCCTACAATACCACCTTTGCCCTTCCTCCTCTCACTAACATATCTGAAAAATGTCTTATTCCCCATTTTAATGCATTGGCTATTTCTTCTTTTTATATATTTGCTTTCCTGACTACTGCTAGCTTCTGTAAGGGGTATGTTAGTAAACAGTCTTAACGTCGCAGCGGTGGTATTATTGCGTGATAAGTGACGATACCGTGGCAGCGGCGTTAAGGCACACTAACGCTGTGAAATCTGGGTCTGAAGGGTGGAGTAAGGCTTCCCAGAGGGTGGAGAGTAGGGGTCAATGGGCAGAGAGTGGGCGGGGAGAGGCTCCAGGCACACTAACGCTGTGAAATCCGGCTCTGAAAACTAACGCTAGTGAAACCCTCGCGTTAGGCACATTTGCAGGAAAGAGAAACCATTTAAGTTAGCAATGTGCAGCAAAGGCAGGGAAACCCAGAAAAGTGATAGTAGTGATACATGTGCAGGAACCAAAAAGGCAAACAAACATATAAAATGACCAGAACCACATTTAAAATCCCATTAACCAAGCTGGCCAATAGTGATATTAATGATAAACATAAAGCAACACTACTGACAAAGCATAAAAATTAAGATATCATGTTTGGAAGGGTCTATGCTCTGTCCCCCTACAAGGTGAATGATCCCACATTGAAATAGCGCTGATCAGGGTTTCTGTTGTTTAGATTGGGCTGGTTTGTTATGGCATGCACATGTGCAGCAACAGCAGAGTGGACACGTAGGAAAGGGCAACTGTACTGATGCTGTAAATGGGATAAAGGGGGCTGCAGGCGGCACATGCTGTGGCCCAGCTGGGGCACAGTGCAGACTAGGCAGATGCCTAGGTGGCACATAGGAATGCCAAAATTGTAAAGCAGCAAGACAGCAACTGACGAGGGTCCAACATGGGCATGAGTGTGTGTCCCACAGTGTCATAGGGGATATTACCCAGCAGGTACCCCCAAGGGCACATAACATTGGCAGGTGGTGCCGGGGGGAATTGTGCATGTCCATGTAGGCACCCCTACCCGAGAACCCACACCATAGGCAGCTGCCTGTCGGCACACTGGAAGGCCTGGGACTGCGCACCACCGGCATAATGGCATGGCAGCATGGTGGCTGAGGGGTGCTGGTGGTGGAAGGGGCAGTGGCATCTGCCCACAGCAGACCACAGCCAAGCCCTGTTTAGGTGGGTGCTGTGCACTGCAACAGATAGGGTCTGTCTGACAAACCGTCATGGTATCCCCAGGGAATGATCTGTCCCTGTGGCAACAATGTGGTGCAGTACACACAGTCGGTGTGTTCAGGAGCAGAAGGTCACAAGTTCAAGTCCCAGCTGTGGCTCCTGCCAACCCTGTCCCCATATTATACCCAGTACTAATGTAGCAGCTGAGTAGCATGACTGATTAGCAGAACAGTTCTACTCACCGGATCATGGGTTGGACCCTGCACTCCCCTCGGGTTCAAGGTGTAGGCCGGCCGGAACCAGCCACCAGCGGAGGCAAGGAGGAGCCCTCCCCGATACAAGAGGATGGGTGGCGCCGAAGGCTCTCCTGCAATCAGCCAGGGGCGGCTCCAGGCCGGACAAAACCTTTTGAGGTGAGAAGTCGTGGTATATTCACCTGCATACCATCCCCTGCTCGCACATTCCCGTCCAACGCACCAAGAATATGTAGCAGCTGAGTAGCATGCAATAAATAATACCCGGAGTCAGTTCAAGGATCCAAGCCAAGTTTAATGTGCACATGGCCCAAGCATCAAAGGACTGAGCAATGGCAAACAGGAACAACTTCCTTATATACAAGCTTCACAGTTTGATACAGGCAGACTTTCTATTGGTCCCAATGCCCCCTGCACCTATCCAATCGGGGACCCTCACTGGGCTATTGCTCCCTGTTCACCCTACTCAGACTAACAAAGGCACAGTTCTATGTTATGACTTCTACTGCAAGGTCATATCTAGCTCGAGGAATGCAACAGTATCCATTTAGTATGGAAGTATTGTGCAAGCTTTGTCATAAACTGATTTTTCTAACTTTTAATTCTTTGCTCTAAGAACAGGAAGGTGGGGGTTAGAATCCAGGCCTATCTTACAGGCCTTTCACATCTATATAGGCCATCGCCTACCACACTAAACCATGGTAATAAAGACAGAACCTTTATTGCAGATAAAATAAACATGCCTGAAATGCCTATATTTTACCCTACAGAGCACAGACACCATAAACATGTGAAATCCCTAGAGCAGAGTTTCCCAACTGCAGTCCTGGAGGGCCAAACAGCATTCAGGTTTCATGCTGTCCCTAATAAATATGCCTGTGCTGCATTTGCATGTGCTGCCCCCATTGTATGCAAATGTATCTCATGCATATTCATTAGGGACAGCATGAAAACCTGAACAGTGTTTGGCCACCAGGACCGGAGTTGGGAACCTCTGCCCTAGAGCAGTGGCCAACAGGGGCATAAACATCCACACTCACAGGCTCCACTATCCAAATCCTAATGGAGAGTCAGGCTGTTGGGCCCTGCGTGGATGAGTATCTCCCAATACTGGCACCTGCATACCTTAGCAATGTCGTCCTAAACTTGGGAACACGTTCCACATATATCAAAAGGTTTCTATGATTAATGTCAGCTAACAAATCCTAAGTTAAACACAATTTGTTGATAGAGATTCATCATAGCAACCTTTCTGATATCTGTGGAGTGTGTTTCAGTTATTGATTCTGACAGTGTTTACCACCCCGGGGAGTGACCCTAACAGTATTGAGTACCATAGCAATGCCGGCACTGTGCCCAGGACTAGTGTGGCAGCCAGGGCTGCCACAAATCTCTATATTTGCGCAATGTTGGCATAGGTGTGGGAGTGTGTATCTACCACGACAAGGCAAATAATCACGTGTAACAACAGACCCAGTCCGAGACGTGATTATATAAAAACAGAGTTTATTGAAGTATTCTTATTGCCAACCCGACACAGGCCGTGTTACGCACACTTCGTCAGGGGTTGATCAAGCAGATAAAACTAAAACTAAATATATAAAATTAATTGATAATTATACATAAATCACATTAAAACACATAGAAAAACAGATGCTGCATTAAACATAAAAACCTCTGACATAAAACCATTTATAAACTGTAAAAACAATATTATATGTATGAGGGTAAAAAGGTGTGGATGAAAACTAATAATTAATCGCATAATTACAGTAAATACTTAAAACATTAAAAATTCATTAAATAAAACTCGTATACACATGAATAATATGAGGAGATAGAAGAGAAGGAATGTAGACTGTGACAAACAACACTGAAAGGGGGATAAATATCTCTGTGGTGATAATAGAGGACACTTATAAATGACCTTAGTGTAATGGCAATTGTGTTAAAAAAGTAAAAACGAATACAAAATTATAATTATTAAAAAACACATCTAAAATAAACAATATCATATATATATTATATTAATAAAGGACCGGAAGAGACCAACAAAGAAGGAACGTGGCAAGAGCGTATAGTGAAAATAAATCCCTAAAAAATGCCCTCAATGGGGGATAAAAACATACATTCAAAAACTTGCAGTAAATGCTGCTTGTTTTAGGAGTAACTCAAGTACAAGAACTTTAAACATTGCCCATAAAAGCTATTCTAACCTACATACAATGTGTATTGAAATATAAATATCGCTGGAAAGGGGCTATACATGACATAGAGGCTCACTGAGTAAGCTAGGGGAAGAGACGTGTACTTGTTCCCATGATGTAGCAGCATGGTTTTGAGGCTCCTGGAAAAGCTGTCAATGAACAGGTTCCACTCCTTTGGGTTGCATGCAATTCCGATAGTGTCAAACAGAACAGTCACATTGTGGCAAAAGCAGAGCCCAACTTGACTAGTGAAGAAGCTAGAAAAAGTGTGGTGACGCTGCCTCTGACCTGTGACTTGCACACTTTCATCCAACAAGTTCCACTGCTTGAACCTGGATGTCAGAAGCTCAGCATTGGACTTGGTGAGACCAAGATCTCTGACCAAGTTGTTGATGTCATTTTGGTTTGGGTAGTAAGGGTTTCTCTCCTCACCTCTTCCACCTCTGATATTGTAATCTAGATCTGCAACGTCTTCTTCATTTTGTGAATTGCTGATTTTTTCTGAAGACAGCTGCTTTCTCTGCAGAGTACAGGAAGCTCTGGGCAGTGTGGCATCAGGGCAGTGGATGAAGGAATGCACAGATCTACATGACAGAAGGAGCATTCTTGCCAGTCTGACGTTTGGAAGGATCCACCATGCAGAAGTAGCAAGTGCTCAAGAGGTCAGTGGGTTACCACCAAATTCTTGGGATAGCGATCTTCATGGCTCTCTTTTCCCCTCTGTACCATCTTGCCAAAGAAAAACTAAAAACGTGAAAATAAAAAAAAATATATATATATAATTATGATGATGAATTTAATTTGAATTAATGATGTTCTTGCTAAATATTTCATACATTATGTAAAAATCTGTAACAATAAAGATTTTATAACATAAAATGCCACAGTCTAAGCCAGCATCATTTGTCCATCTTATCTTCCAGAGTTTTCTTGCAGTACTTGCAAGTGAAATGAGGCACCCAGGGTTTATCCTGATCCCCAACAGGCATGCCAAAATATGCCTTGTAAGCTTCACACATCTTGGCAGATGCTTTTTTGCTCGTCTTGATAAAATTGTCACAGACATAGCAAAGTGCATCTGCTGGATGCTTACAGCCTCTTGATGCCATGTTAGTCCACTTAAGAAGCTAGAATGAAAATAAACTGGTGAGTTTAAGACACGTGGGGTTGTTTCTTGCTCCAGGTTTCCAGTCGGTAAGGAGGCTGCTGAATGACTGTGCTCACTCTGCGCAGATTCATTGTTTATATAGACATGAGGTGGAAGTGACATTATAACAGTCACCAAAAGGCTTTTATTAAAAGTTCTCAAAATTTATACAAAGTTCCAAAAGTTTTGCAAAGTTCTGAAAAGCTCTAGAAAGTTCTAGAATTTTCCAAAATACTCCAAAATAGGTAATTTTCAAAAATACCACTTTCCTGGTCCCAAAAGCAATGTTTGTGGGCCATAATTGCCATTTACTGTGGTTTTGAGACATAAGATATCGGAAAATAACACTTATTATTACTCAGGAACAAGAAAAAAATATAAAAATTTGTTAAACAGTGTAATAAAAGCATAAATGCCACTCTGTATAATACAAAATAAAAATCATAAAAACAAGGTGAAAAAACCATACAAAATAGGAACATAAATGTCACAGAGAAATGGATCCAAAATAAATGGATAAAATACTGGTAATTGCATGTGAATAGAATATATGTACATCTGAGGAGACCATCATTGGTACTTTCAAAATTTAATAATGATGGGAGGACAAGAAAGCGGAGCCTGGACTGACAAATTCGTAAGACTTGTTTATTACGCCCCAACGCGTTTCGGCCACCGGCCTTCTTCAGGGGGTCTTAAAGAGCACACCTCAAAAAACAAATAAACATCAACACATAGATTAAAGCATAGTATAAAATCCGCTGACATTTATCAATAAAAAGTAAACAATAATAAATAAAAACTAAATTAAAAATTAAAAACATATGGTATTACTCAAACAAACAAAGGACAATCTATTAATCTATAAGAATAATAAAGACAACTTATAGATAAAAATTATATTAAAAATAGTAATAAATGGTAAAACCATATTAAACAATTATAGAGGAGGAAAGAGAGACGAGGAGAAACAAAAAATAAAAATTAAAAAATAATAAATAATAATTGATAATTAAATACCTTATTATGGTCAAATTGAATATTACCATGTTTATTTGTTTTTTGAGGTGTGCTCTTTAAGACCCCCTGAAGAAGGCCAGTGGCCGAAACGCGTTGGGGCGTAATAAACAAGTCTTACGAATTTGTCAGTCCAGGCTCCGCTTTCTTGTTCTCTTGTTTTGTGCGGATCCTTAGCTCTTTTTGGTACATAATGATGGGAGGGCAATGAGGCAGATTTTATGAGAGATAAGAAGATGAACAGCAACCAATTAAATGGTTCTGAAAAAGAATCCATTCTTTAAGCCAAACATTTTGTTTAGAAAGGGGGAGCAGAGGGAGGGAAGACAATAAATACACGGTATTATGCTCAGAAGGAGAAATGGAAAAAACAAAGGACAGTCTCACAAGAGTATGAACTTCCCAAATGATGTACACACACAACAGGCAGGCACATAGTCATAAAGTACTGCACGTCTTAAAATCATAGATACAATGTTAATAATATATATTGTAATTCAAACCCACCCACAGACATTACTTTGAAAGGGAATCAATATGGCGAAATGAAAGTATCCTAGACTGACCAGCAATCAATGATCACATTGTCTTTAAACATCATATCAGCCCGTCATGTCTTCTAAGATCATCCTAAAATGTCTATATTATTAATATATACAGAGTTAAAGATCATAGTATTGAAATAAACAAATTAGCAAGCTGACCTATGAACTATTTAAATGCTGTTGTTTGATGCCAAAATGGTTTTTAGCACTACATTCACCAACATGCAAGAGCACTCTTATTGTCATAAGAGTAAGTGCCCACTTAGTTTGTTGTATATTTCAGGCACAGATGTGGATATACAAGGTTTTCATTTTCCTGTGGGTTTCCCATAATTTAAGGTGACCTCTATCATTATAAATTGATAAGGGTTTTTTCTCCATAACACTAATGCTTTTATGTTAGAATGCACAATTTGTGTATTGCATTTGTTCCAATAGACATTGAACCGATATCCTCCTCATCCAGTTCTCCTTTTAATGGGATTAGGTTTACCATCTCTTGAAGTATGTAACAGTAACTATGCAAATGTCAGTTGTAGAAATGGTATCACTTATATTACTCCTCACTTGGATTTACAGTTTGCTAGTGTGAGTTAAAGTCCATCCTTCTATATTGACTATGCTATTCATCCATTAAGATAGAGTATGAGATATCTTATTGAGCCGCTGTTATGTGTGTATATTCACTTATTTATGTTTAATTGTTTTAATGCATTTCGTATACTTTACAATAAGCTTGGTGATTCTTTGTGGTCTTCTGTTTATCAGCCTTTTATTGCATTTTAGAGGTTTTATTTCATTTTTTATGATGAGCAATGCCTATTTTATTTAGCTTAGTTGTTTTAATTATTTTTATGGTTTGTTGTTAATATACGCAATTAGGTCTTTTATTACTCAAAATGTATTATTTATTATTTTGTTATAATTTATGTTATGTTATGTTTTTATGAGGCTATACCCCCTGAAAAAGGCATATGCTGAAACTCGTTGGGGTAATACTGCAATAAAGGTTGAATTTGCTGCCATTCACTCTCCGCTTCTTTGTTGGCTGTTAAGAAAGAACTGGACAGCAAAGAGAGAAACAATGTAGTTTTTGAAAAAGTCAGTGGAACAAGTTGCCCTTAGTTGTTCCAATTAGGTAATTTGATAAAAATGTGCATATATAGTGAAAGATGCAAGAAGACCATTGAAGATATTCAGATTCTTAAAAAAATGAAAGAGTTGTAAAACCAAATTAAATGGGCAGTGAAGCCATAGTATTAAAAGATCCAAAATTTAAAATAAATTATGTATATAAAATCTATGCACATAATTAAAAGCAAGTCAGTCTTAATTCTTCAAAATGAGCGATTGAATGAGAAATGTGCAAGTATTATAAAAGCTATAAAGAGAGCATCGAGAGAAATATTAGTTCTTCAAATGATTATAAAAAGTAAGTAGAATACATTACACATAGTTCCAATTTGGTAAGTCAATCATGATGTGCAAATGTTATAGAGAATGCATAAAGACCTTTGGAGATATTTAAATCCTCGAAACAATTTGAAAATAAATTACATAGTAACATAATAAATGACGGCAGATAAAGACCAGTATGGTCCCTCTAGTCTGCCTAGCACGATGTCAACAAGTAGGTACATCTGCCGCTCCATGCAGGCCACCCCTCCCCATGTCTTTGCCCAGGGGTGAACCCACCACTCCATGTAGGACACCCCTATTTGTTGAGGAATTTGATGGTTCAGTTTATTTTGATATTTTCTTGTTGCTTTTAAAGGGATCCACTGTGTCTGTCCCATGCCCTTTTGAACTCCATCACTGTGTTTGCCCCTACCACTTCCATCGGGAGGGCATTCGAAGCATCCACCACCCTTTCAGTGAAAAAGTATTTCCTGACATTGCCTTTCAATTTACCCCCTTGTAGCTTCATATTATGCCCTCTAGTTTTGCAACTTCTGTCTTTGGAAAAGGTTTGTTTGTTCATTATTTTCCTTTAAGTATTTAAAGATCTGAATCATATCTCCCCTGTCCCTCCTCTCCTCCAAAGTGTACATGATTAGGTCTTCAAGTCTCTTCTCATAAGGCTTCTGAAGCAGGCTCTAAATCATTTTGGTCGCCTTCCTCTGGACAGTTTCCAGTCTTTTTACATCCTTTGCAAGATATGTTCTCCAGGACCAAGCAGGAAGTCAGTCCTCACATATGGGTGACATCGGTGCTGACGGAGCCCTCGCGGAGCAATTTCCCCAGCTTTCAAAGAAAGCCTTTGGGAATTGCAGCGCGCATGCGCGGTCCCCTTCCCGCCCAAGGGTGCCATCTTGCTCAGTCTTCTTTTTTCCGCGGAGCCCTACAGACGCTGTTTGATCACCGCTGAAAAAGTTGATTTTCTCTTATTTTTTATTCTTTTTCGGTTCGACGCCGGATCCTTTTTCCCACCCGGACTCGCTACGCCGGTATCGGGTCCGTTTCTTTATTTTTCGTTTTTTTGTCCTTCGTGACAAGCGTTCGCGCCATTTTTTCCTTTTCACTGGCAGCCCTGTCTTTTGACCTCGCAGGGGCCCTTTTTCCCTCGATGGCTGCCAGCGGGTTTAAGAAGTGTGATCGCTGTAAGAAACTCATGTCTCTTACCGAAACACACGACTGCTGCCTCCGCTGCCTCGGACCCGATCATGACCCGATGATCTGTGGTCCGTGTGGCAAGATGTCCTCAAAAGCGTTGAGGAGTCGGCAGCATCAACGAGAACGAATCTTCTCTGACTCCGCGTCCGGCCGGGCCCGGACCTCGTCAGAGGCTTCGACGTCCCGGGACTCCGGTCCTGAGCATCGTCGGAGTTCCTCTGAGCGGGGGTCTCCTACCCGGGAACATCATCGGAAGAAAGAACCCACGAGGGCGGCATCGGTGGACGCTCCTGGTTCCTCGAGGGCCAGGTCGCATAGCCACGATAGCCGTCCCGGGTCCTTGGAGTCGGAGAGGCCTTCGAAACATCCTCGTCTCGAAATGGAGTCGCCTGGACACGTGAGTACTGTGGTCCTCGTGGACTCGCCTCCGAAGGAGCTGACGTCGGGCCCGACACCGTCGGGGCCCGAGTCAGGGGCTGCTGGGTCTCCTGAGCTTGGACTCAGGTTGACGGCCTTGGAGAGCAGTTTGGCTGCCTTCATGGACCAGCAGCGGGCATTGATCGCTGGCCTTGCCAATGCGTCTGCCCCGGCCACCGGGACGTCGACGTCAAAGTCGACCCCGGAGACCGAGCCGATCCTCGAGTCCATCCAAGCTCGAGTCGATCCTCGGTCGCGGTCTCCCTCGGCCTTCCGTTCGGGACCGAGGTCATCGACGCCGACACCTTCGGCGTCGGGGCGGAGGGCATCGGTGCCCGCCCGACCGGAGCCCCTCGAATCCTCCTCCGAGGAGTCAGACTGGGAATCCGAGGACGAAGAGTCCCCTGGTAGTTTTCGGACTCGGTGTGTCCCATCGGACTCGCCCGAGTCTGAACCTCGGAGACGGTCCCCCCGGAGGACACCCGGTTCTCGGACTTCGTGCGGGATATGGCCAAGGCCTTGGCATTCCCCGCGGATCCCGAGGAGGAGCCTCGAGCCGAGGAGCTCGATGCCCTCCAGTATGACTCTCCCCCGAAGGAGGCCTTTACTGTACCAGTTCCTCCGATGCTGGAACGACTTCTCTTCCGCATGTGGGAGAACCCGGCGTCGGTGCCGGTGTTAAGCAAGCGGGTCGATTCCATTTATCGAGTCCGCAAGAGCCCCGGGTTCCAGAAGGCACAACTACCGCACCATTCCATGGTGGTGGAATCGGCCATGCATAGACTCAAGAGTCAAAAAATGCACTCATCGGTGCCTCCCGGCCGGGAGGCCCGAAGCCTGGATGCCCTCGGTAGAAAGTGTTTCCAGGGCTCCATGCTTGCTTGTCGAGTCCAGACCTACCAGCTCTATATGGGCATGTATCTCCGAGATCTGGCAAAAGAAATTGCCGGGTTCTCTGCTGGTCTCTCCGAGGAACCTTTGCAGAGGTTCCAAGCCTTGTCCACTGGGATTCGAGAGTGCTCGAAGTTTATCTCTCGAGCAGCCTACGATGGCTTCGAAGCATCGGCTCGAGTAGCCGGAGCCGGCATCGGTGCCCGCCGACAGGCTTGGCTTCAGTCATCCGACCTCGAGCCATGGGTCCAGGACAAGTTGGTTGATGTCCCCTGCAGAGGTGAAAACCTCTTTGGCAAACCCATAGCTGAAAAGGCTGCACAAATCGAGACCGAGACTCTGACCAGAACTAGGCTGTCCAGAAAAACCTCTGCCCCTTCTCAGAAGAAGAAGGGCTCGGGGAAAAAGCCCTTTTACCCGAGGAAGGCAGCTGCCTATAAATACTACCCTCAGTATCAGGCCTCGGCAGCTCCCCAAAAGGGTCAGCAGGCCAAGGGACGGGGTAATGGGTCCCGTAGGCAGCAGGCCCCCAAGCCCACTACGCCGGCCCCTGTTCAGCAGGGTGGGGGTTTTTGACTCCATCAGCATAGCCTCTTCCCCTCAGCTGGTGTCTCTCAGCACGGGAGACCGGCTGGCCCACTTTGCCCACAGGTGGTCAGCCATCACATCAGATACCTGGGTACTTCAAATAGTTCAGAAAGGCTATCTTCTACACTTTCACCAGGTACCTCCCTCCTACTTTCCAGGGGAGCCTCCAAGACTCCCTCTGCACAGGGACTTACTCCTTCAGGAGTTGGCAAGTCTTCTTCAGGAACAGGCTGTGGAACCGGTGCCCCACCACCTGAAAGGTCACGGCTTTTATTCCAGGTATTTTCTGATACCAAAAAGAACAGGAGGCCTCAGACCCATCCTGGACTTGCGAAACCTCAACAAGTTCCTGGCAAGGGAAAAGTTCAAGATGCTTACCCTTGGAATCCTGCTGCCCTACCTCCAGCAGGGAGACTGGCTATGCTCCTTAGATCTAAAGGATGCCTATACTCACATCCTTATTCATCCAGACCACAGACAATATCTCAGATTTGTTGTGGGAGGAAATCATTACCAGTACAGGGTCCTGCCCTTTGGCCTATCCTCCACCCCCAGGGTTTTCACCAAATGCCTGGCAGTGGTGGCGGCCTATCTCAGACTTCAAGGCCTTTTTGTGTTTCCATACCTGGACGACTGGCTCATCCGGGCCCAGTCTTCCCAAGAGGCCACTCAAGCCACTCATCGCACTGTGTCTCTGCTCCAGCACTTGGGCTTTGTCATAAACTTCGCAAAGTCCACTTTGCTCCCCTCTCAAGATCTCGAATTCATCGGCGCAAGGTTAAGCACACTTCAGGCGCGGGCCTTCCTGCCTCTGGACAGGGCCCACAGGCTCATGAATCTCGCCAGCCACTTTCGCAGCAATTCCCTGGTCTCTGCCAGGCAATTTCTGAGACTGCTCGGCCATATGGCTTCCACGGTCCATGTGACCCCCAATGCCCGCCTGAACATGCGACCTGCCCAGTGGTGCCTTCGTACGCAATGGCATCAGGCCACGGGGAGCCTGACGGACTCAGTACAAGTCTCAGACCTGCTGGTCTCTTCTCTGCGGTGGTGGCTTCATCTGCCAAACCTAGTACTGGGAGTGGATTTTCAATCTCCTCCTCCTTCTCAGGTGCTAACAACCGATGCTTCTCTCCTGGGATGGGGAGCACATTGTCAAGGGACTTGTACTCAAGGCCTCTGGACTCCTTGGGAGTCTGCGCAGCAGATAAACTTCCTGGAGCTCAGAGCCATCCACCTAGCTCTGAGAGCCTTCTCCCACCTCACTTCTCACCAGTCTGTACTGGTCCAGACGGACAATCAAGTAGCAATGTTCTACGTGAACAAACAAGGAGGCACAGGCTCCTTCCTTCTCTGTCAGGAGGCACGACGGCTGTGCTCTTGGGCAGTCGGCCACGGCATCCTCCTCAAAGCGGTCTATCTCCCAGGACAGGAAAATTACCTGGCAGACAAACTAAGCAGAATCCTCCAACCACACGAGTGGAGATTGGATCCCTTAGTGGTTCAGCAGATCTTTCTCAAGTGGGGACTCCCCACCATGGATCTGTTTGCCAGTCCTCTGAACCGGCAACTACCCAGATTCTGCTCTCGACAACCGCATCCCCTCAGAGTAGCGCCGGATGCTTTTCTGATTCCATGGTCCACAGGCCTCTTGTATGCCTTTCCTCCCATGCCGCTGGTGTCTCGAACACTCTTCAGAGTTCTCCGGGACAAAGCCTCGCTGATCCTAGTGGCTCCCCGGTGGCCGAGGCAACCTTGGTTCCCGCTTCTAATGCAGCTAGCGGTGGACACTCCTCTTCCTCTGGGGTTTCAACCCAATCTCCTGACACAGGACCACGGATCTCTCCTACACCCCAACCTCCGGTCCCTTCATCTGATGGCCTGGCTGCTGAAAGGGTAGTCCTTGCTCCCCTCCTGCTGCCTCGGGAGGTGGAAGAGGTCGTCTTAGCCTCCAGGCGGCCCTCCACCCGGAAGTCCTACGCTCTTAAGTGGCGTCGCTTCTCCGTGTGGTGTGCTCAGCTGTCTGAGAATCCCTTCTCCTGCTTGGTGGCAGTGGTCTTGCAATATTTGCTTTACCTCTCCAATCTGGGCCTTAAGTCCAACTCTGTCAGAGTCCACCTCAGTGCTCTCTCTGCACATCACGCACCGGTGGATGGCAGGCCTCTTTCCAACCACCCTTTGGTGGCTCGTTTTCTCCGAGGCCTCCTTCTGCTTAAGCCTCCTTTGCGTCCACCAGCCCCTGAATGGGATCTGAATGTGGTCTTGCAGCAGATTACCTGTCCGCCCTTTGAACCTATGGCTACCTGCCCTCTTCGTTTTCTTTCTTGGAAAACCTTGTTCTTGGTAGCCCTTACCTCTGCTAGGCGTGTTAGTGAACTGCAGGCCCTAGTGTCTGATCCTCCTTACACTAGGTTCTGCAGGAATAGGGTGGTCTTACGGACTCACCCTAAGTTTCTTCCAAAAGTGGTTTCTCCTTTTCATCTCAACCAGGAGGTGGTTCTTCCGACCTTCTTTCCCAGGCCGCACTCCAGCCGGGCTGAAATGGTCCTGCATACCCTGGACTGTAGGAGGGCCTTGTCCTTCTACCTTGACCGTACGCGGGAGCATAGGAGGGCTGTTCAGCTCTTCGTTTCTTTTGACCCCAATAACTTGGGGCTACCTGTCTCCAAGCATACCTTGTCCATTTGGGTAGCTGACTGTATCGCCTGGGCTTATGGGGCAGCCAGCCTCTCGTTGGAGGGTCGAGTCACGGCTCATCGTGTTAGGGCGAAGGCTGCGTCAGTGGCTCACCTCCGCTCTGTTCCGTTGGCAGACATCTGCCGGGCCGCTACTTGGTCTTCAAGCCAGACTTTTGCGGCCCATTACTGCCTGGAGAGGGAGTCCCACAGGGACAGTGCTTTCGGTCAGGCAGTCCTCCATAATCTCTTTGAGGTTTAGGCAACTCCTACCCTCCGGCCCTGGTGTTGGGCTACCGGTTGGGGGCGTTTTCAGAGAAGATTCCTTCCTTCTATGCTGCTGAGCTAGAGGGAGCTCATTTTTGTGCTTGAGGTCTCCGGTAGCCTTAAGCTTGGGAGTCCCATATGTGAGGACTGACTTCCTGCTTGGTCCTGGAGAAAGAGTAGTTACTCACCTGTAACAGGTGTTCTCCAGGAGCAGCAGGAATCAGTCCTCACAACCCCCCCTCCTCCCCTTGGAGTTGCAGTCCTATCATTTCGTTTTTGCTAATTTTTTTGCTGTCTTTTAGCTATGTCATCAGACTGAGCAAGATGGCACCCTTGGGCGGGAAGGGGACCGCACATGCGCGCTGCAATTCCCAAAGGCTTTCTTTGAAAGCTGGGGAAATTGCTCCGCGAGGGCTCCGTCGGCGCCGACGTCACCCATATGTGAGGACTGATTCCTGCTGCTCCTGGAGAACACCTGTTACAGGTGAGTAACTACTCTGTCTCCAGAACTGAACACAGTATTCCAAGTGAGGCCTCACCAGTGACTTGTACAGTGGCATAAGTACCTCTTACTTTCTGCTGGTAATTCCTCTTCATATACAGCCCAACATCCTCCTGGCTTTTGCCACCGCCTTGTCGCACTGTTTTGCCACCTTGAGATCTTCAGAAATAATCACTCCAAGGTCTTTCTCCTGATCTGTACACACCAATCTCTAACCCCCTATCGCGTACGTTTCCCTTGGATTTCTGCTACCCAAGTGCATGACTCTGCACTTCTTTGCATTAAATCTTAACTGCCAAGCATCAGACCATTCTTCCAGCTTTGGTAGATCATTCCTCATGTTAACCACTCCCTCGGAGGGAGTCCTCTCTGTTGCAAATTTTCGTGTCACCTGCAGAAAGATAGACTTTTCCATTCAGTCCTTCAGCAATATCACTCACAAATACATTGAAAAGTGCCGGGTCCAGGACCGACCCATGGGGCACCCTGCTAATCACCTTCCTTTCATCCGAGTGAGCTCCATGTACCATCACCTTCTGTCGTCTGTCAGTCAACCAATTTCTGATTCAATTTACCATATTGGGATCTATCCCCAAGCTACTGAGTTTACTGATAAGCCTCCTATGAGGAACAGTATCAAAGGCTTTGCTGAAATCCAGGTAGATGACATCCATCGCATGCCCCTGATCTAGTTCCCTGGTCACCCAGTCAAAGAACTCAATCAGATTTGTTTGGCAAGATCGTCCTTTGGTGAAACCATGTTGCCTCAGATCTTGCAACCTGTTGGCTTTGAGAAAGTTCACTATTCGCTCTTTCAGGAGCGCCTCCATTACTTTTCCCGCCATTGAGGTAAGCCTCACAGGCCTGTAGTTTGACACTTCTTCCCTTTCACCACTTTTATGTAGAAGTACGATATCAGCCATTCTCCAGTCCTGAGGAACCTCTCCTGTTTCCAAGGATCTGTTGAAAACATCCTTTAACGGCCCTGCAAGAACCTCTCTGAGCTCTTTCAGTATCCTGGGATGTATCTCATCTGGTCCCGTAACCTTGTCCACTTTCAGTTTTGCAAGTTGTTCTAACACTTCATCTTCTGTGAATGGTGTGGTATCTACTTCATTCCCATTTTTATATTTGGGAGTCAAGGTGGTCCTTCTCCAGGACTTTCTTTAGTAAAAGCAGAGCAGAAGTATTCATTTAGCAATTTCACTTTTTCAATGTCACTTTCCACGAGTGTGTTCCCAGCACTTCTGAGTGCTGCAATTCCACCTCTGATATTCTTCCTTTCCCCAATATACCTGAAGAAAATTTTGTTGCCACACTTCACATCTTTAGCCATCTTTTCCTCTGCCTTTGATTTTGCTATCCTTATTTCTCTTTTTGAGTTTGATCCTGTATTCATTTTTGTGTTCCTCTGTTTGCAAGCTTTTGAATTTTGTGAAAGCTGTGTTTTTTGCCTTTATTTGAGCAGCCACTTCTTTGGAAAACCAAGTAGGTTTTCTTCTCCTCTTGTTTACTTTTCTTATGTATTTATCTGTTGCCCCTTTTAGGTTTTTTTTAGTGCCATCAAGTCAGTGTTGACTCATAGCAACCCAGCTACCTCTGGGTTTTCTTGGCAGTGTATCACCTGAAGTAGATTGCCAGCTTTTTCCTCCAAGCAATGGAGGGTAAAGTGATTTTCCCAAAGTCACAAGGAGTGCCAATGGGAATCAAACCCTTGATCTTCTGGGTACTAGGCAGTTAGCTCTAACCACTAGGCTATTCCTCCACTCAAACCTTTAGTTTAGCCCATTGCAATTCCACTTTCCTTATCTCCTTCCACACTGTCAGCTCCTCCTTTAGGTACTTGGCCATTTTATTGAAGTTGGTGTTTTTGAAGTTTAGGACTTTGAGCTTGCTATGATTGGCCTGTACCATGTCTTTTATCTCAAACCACACTATGCGATGATCGCTGCTGCTCATAGGGGCACTCACACAGACATTCGACACGCTATCACCGTTGGTGAGCACTAAATCCAGCGTTGAGCTTTCCCTGGTTGGTTCCATCACCACTTGTCTAAGTAATGCATTTTGGAGAGCATCCACAATTTTTTGCTTCTTTCCAGATTTGCAGAAGGACTTATCCAATCCACATCAGGTAAAGTCACCCAATATGATCGCTTCTCCCTTTGTGGCTATCTTGGCAATATCTATAATCAATTCATTATCTATCTCTTCAATTTGTGTCAGAGGTCTGTATACTACAGCAGTATGGATAACAGTGCCATCTCCTCTTTCCAACACAATCCAGAGTGCTTCTTCTTTTCCCCATGCCCCCTGCATTTCAGTAGCTTTAATATTGCTTTTGACATACAAGGCTACTCCTCCTCCTCTTCAATTTTCTCTGTCTCTTCTGAATAGATTATAGCCAGATATGGCTATATCCCAATCATGCGATTCATTAAGCCAAGTTTCTGTAATGGCCACAATGTCCAAATCCATTTCCACCATTAAGGCTTCCAGGTCCGGAACTTTGTTGGCTAAGATTCAAGCATTTGCACTCATTGCTTTCCAGGATTTAAATGGCTTGTGTGTATTTTGCATTGCTTTTGTTCTGTCCACATCTTACTTGTTTTTGATGTGTGGTTTAAAAGTGTGGCTGCTTCTGATGTTATTCTGCTTTTGCAGGGGGTGACGTCCAGAGCTTGACCTCCCACATCTGTGTTCACTTTCTGCTCTAAGTACTTCAACATCTTGGTTTGTATTCCTGCTGGCTGAAGAGTCTGGGAGGCACTTGACTATCTTCTCTCCATTGAACTGTGCCCCCATGTTGGTGCCTCTGATGATGGAATCCCCAAGTATTAGCAGTTTGCCATTTGGTGAGGTTTTCTTCGTATTTGGTCCTCTAGCAGGAGATTGGGCATTGTCTGCCTCATTTAAGAGCCCTTCATTTTCTTTGGATTGGGCATCCTCATTAGCCAAGGCAGAGAAGGCATTATGCAGGGATACCTCCTGATGCATACGATGTCTATGCATCAGGAGGTATCCCTGCATATGAATATGAAAGATTACGAATATGAAAGCTATGCACATAATTAAAAAGCAAGTCACTCTCAATTTTTCAAAATCAATGATTAAATGAAATATTGTAAAAGATGCAAGGAGAGCATCGACGATGTTATTTGTCTAAAAACCAATATAAAAGGTTTTTAACCCGCAAAAAAGGGGGGTGGTGAACCAACAAGAAAAGTGATTACATTAAAAAGGTCAACTAAAAAGAAAACCAATACTAAAACTATATGTATATAATAAATTGCATGTATATAAAGAAGGTCCTTGAGAGGTGGACAAGTTAAAAAGAGGAACTTTAAAATACCATGTACCAACTGGCAATATAATCAAATAAGACCGGTTGTGTTGGGTTTCTAATAAAGGACCATTGGTTGTATTTCTCGTCTCCTTTTGCTGCCTGTTTCTAGTGAGTAAGCGTGTGTGCTTTCCTATGGACTTGTTTGCTTTGCACTATGTTCTCTCCCTGGAAGGATGTTCTCAGTTTTGGAGAGGATGTATTGCAACATATGCTTCCTGAGGACCCCTTCTTTACTGAGGAAGATCAAGGATCCAGTAATGCTACAGAAGAACTATGGGAGGAGTTGGTCCGATCTACACAAAAAAGTATCAAAGAGGACATGCATGCCCTCTCATTACTGGAATATTGTTGGCACAGAATAATTCCCAAAGTACCTGAAATGTTCATGGGCAATATGAATTCATGAAAAGTTGGAAAGTGATACTCAACAAATGTTCCCTAGATCTTATGATTTTATTGATTGATACATCTAGGAAGGGAGTTGAGACTTTGCAGAAAGATACTGATAATCAGGTTAACCTTCTTAAGGAAAAGGATTCCCAGTTTGATAATAACAAGAAGGACTTTGTCAAGAATTTGCTGGACTTTAAGAAGTTCATTAATGATAAAAAAAAAACTAAAAAAATACAAGAGGGATGAAGAAGATTATAAAACTGGTGATGTTTATCCCTGAGATAAACCCCAGTCAGAACTAGAAGTGAATACACTAGATGTAGATTGCCCGGTAATGACAAACGTATTAGAGTCAATGAGTCAAAAACAATAATACCAGAAACATTCACTGTTTTACAACCTAAAAAGAGAGTTAGGAGCAATTCAGAAGATCCTCTTGAAGGATCAGCATCCCTCTTCAGGACAGGTTGCACCTAGCCAAGGTTTTTTGATGGATTGACTCTGGAAGGGGGTGGGGGGCTAAAAGAACCACAGAGACCGAAGGAATTTCAGAGATTTTTCTATCCCCAGAGAGGAAGAGCTAGAGGGAGGGGCACATTCTCTCGGAGACTATCTTGCCATGATTAGAAAATAATATCAATTTATCCACTCATGTTTTTAGTGAGATTGAGGAATGGGTCCTTTCCAAAGGTCTTTCATTTGTCCCTACTAAAAAAAACATGATTCTTTTACCACCCAAGTTGAATTATACAAATTTGTTTAGAAAATTACAGACTAGACATTTCTTTTTTAAATGAGTCCAGACCACCACTGATAACTCTGTTATTAAAAAAATCTTCCACATGGGTTCCTCCTAGTGTCACCCATTCTTTGATAGAAGCCTTTAAGAACGTGGTACTTAAACGAGTTTGAGATCTGTATTCCCATCAATCACAGGTATATTACAATTTAACCAAGATGGAAAAAGATGCTATGCTAGCTCTAAGGGATAACCAGCAAATTATTATTAAATCAGCAGACAAAGGAGGGGTCATTCTGAATAGACAGAACTTTATCAAAGTTCAAAACAACTTTAGACAATATTTTGATCTTTAGCCATGATGTTGGTTATTTGACACCACATGAATTTGACTTTCTGATGGTATCCCACTCAGTCATTCCAACCATTCATGTGCCAGCTAAAATTCACAAATCTTTACAAAACCCTCCTGGTCGTCTGATCTTTATTCGAGCCCATTTCAAAATTTTTAGATATTTTTTGAGATCTTTTGTGTCTTTGGCACCGTCATATGTAAAAGATATCTCACACATGACTCACATTCTAAATGAGTTTGTGGACTACCATGACCAGCTCATTTTGATAACCCTTGATGTTGTCTCCTTATATACGAATGTTCCTTAACAGGCAGCATTAGAAATAATTACAGATGTTCTTTAAGACACACCTATACCCGCATGGATCTGCACTTAATTTTTGACCACAATAGTGTCTTTGGCTCTCAAAGAGAACTATTTTTGTTTCAGGGGCTTATTCTATAAGCAAATAAAAGGGTTTGCAATGGTAAACAATGGCCCCAGATGTGGCAAACCTATATGTCACAGAAGGAAGGGACACTGCTCCATTCCAACGTCTGTTTTTTGGCCCTCACTGTGTGGATGTTGAGTGGCTAGTCCTGTCAGAGTGACAGAAGTTTTATTGGCCTCTAGGAGGGCCTCAATGAGACAGTCATGCTTTCAAATGGAGGAGGTTCACTTCCTGTTGCACTGACTGGGTGCTGGACCCCTTTTATTGCTCCATTGGCAGGTTACTCAAGTACCTCCCACATCTCTCAGAATCGGGTCTCAAGTCCAACTCAGGGTTCACCTCAGCACAATTTGGGCCTACTATCACAGTCTTCGTCATACGAGGCTTCCTCCTCTCAAAACCTCCTTCCAGGCCTCCGGCAGTGGCTTGGGACCTCAATGTGATTTTGGCTCAACTCATGTCAGCTCCCTTTGAGTCATTAACTTCTTGTCCTCTGAGGTTTTTGACCTGGAAGGTCTTATTTCTGGTGGAGGTTACCTCGACATGCTGTGTTAGTGAGCTCCAGGCTCTGGTGGCTCACTGGTCATATACCAGGTTCCATTGTAATAGAGTGAACTTATGGACCCATCCGTGATTCCTCCCGAAGATGGTATCTGCTTTCCATCTTAATTAGTCAATTGTTTTGCCAACTTTCTTCCCCAGGCCACACGCCCACAGAGGGGAAGTGGCGCTGCACATACTAGACTACAGGCAAGCCTTGGCCTTCTACCTAGAGTGGACGAAGACTCACTGAAAGTCCATCCAGCTGTTTGTCTCTTTTGACCCCAGCAAGCTAGGGGCTGCCATTTCCAAATGTACTCTGTCAATTTGGCTAGCAGGCTGCATCTCTTTCACTTATGCCCAGGCTGTCCTGAGCTTCAATGGTCATGTCACTGCTCATAATGTTAGAGCCATGGCTGCATCAGTGGCCAACTTGCTCTTGGCCTTCATGAAAGAGAGCTATAGGTCTGCAATGTGGTCTTCGGTCCACACATTCACATCTCACTGGATGGGGATTCCTGACATGACAACAACTTCGGTCAATAAGAGCTCTGGCATCTGTTTGGGCATTAGTATCCAATTCCATCCCATCAAAGACCTTCTGACCGACCAGGCCACCAAAAAGAAAATTACACAGTGCATGATAAGTGAATCTGTATGGTGAAGATACTGAATCGGATGAGTTCCCCTTGGGGATTGCCATTGCTGTACATAGTTGGTTCTCCAGTTCTTGTATTGTTGCCCTTGTTGGGCTTTTCAACCTCCTCTGTTTTCGGTAGCCTGTAGCTTGTGAGTCCCATATGTGAGTTCTTCATTCCTGATTGTCCACAGAGAAAGGTAGTTACTCACCTGTAGCAAGTGTTCTATGTGGACAGCAGGAATAGGTCCTCACAACCCTCCTGCCTTCCCGAGGATTTGTCTTCTACTACAGCTTTGTTGTTATACTGAAGAAGATAGCGCCGTGGCAGGCAGGCAGGCAGGCAGGTATGGTAGGAGCCTCCCAAAAGCTTCCAATATTCCTGCTGTCCACAGAGAACACCTGCTACAGGTGAGTAACTACCTTTTACTTTGACCAAAACCTACTTTTTCTGGATATGATATGAAAGTCCCAGAGCAGAGAGACCATGAAGTCTCAAGCACTCTCATTATCTTTCTTTAATTTCTTGATATACCCAGGCTGAAAGGGATCACAGTGGTTTACAAATACTACAAGCAGGTACTGGATATATTCCCTCGTCCTCAAAGGGCTCACAATCTACATGTGTACCTGAGGCAATGGAGAGTTAAGTAGCTTGCCCAAGGCCACGAGGAGCACCTATAGGACTAGAGACTCCAGTCCCTCTAGCCTGAGGTTGCTGTCCCTGAGTGAGAATTGAATCTCTGGCCTGAGGTAACTTGTTCCAAACACTAGGCCATTCCTCCCCCTGCTGGTGTTTGAAAGCAACAAGCATATATGTGCTCTTCTATAACAGTAAGAAAGTTTCAGCTGTGTTGATAATAAATAAGAGCTCGATTTTGCAGCAGTCATGATTGCAGTTCTTGGCTGTAATATTGTCTGTGCCAAACAAGTGCAAGTTCTGACCACATGTGTTCTCATCCTTGGAGCTGAACACCTCTCCACTGTCTGCCACTTCTCAAACACAAAATACTCGGCTTTGATAATCAGTTTTCTTACTGTAATTGCTTTATTTTTTATTGTAAACCTTTTTGAATGGTGTAAATCACTAAGATGATATATAAAAATATTAAATAAAAACATGACCAGCATAGTGTGAGCCCATCTCTGAAATCAGATCTGCAGTGCGGCGCAGCCTCAAGCCATGAATGTCTGAACTTGCTATCAAATTCAGCTGCTTTGTACACAGGTGCAGTAGGAAAAGGGGAAGTTAAGTATCTTACTGATGAAATCTGGTGATCCCAGTCCTAGGCTTTATTAGGATGATGTGCACTGTGCAGTTGAATCTAGACTCTGGCTTTACTTGGTCTTTAGGGATTTAGAACATGGTGTGGACTGTTTATATGTGGTATAGTCCATCAGCCAGGTCTTAGCAGGGTTCCTCTTCTCTCTCCAGGGGTTCTCTTCAGTCAAGGGCTCCTGATTCTGCATGTACTTCAGTGACATAGACAAGTCAGTGCTGTTAAGGGCCAGTGTGATGCAACCAGCAGATAATGTATTTACAGTGTTCTAAAGATGGCCTTCTCCAAGATGTAGCAGGATACCCAAATGTTCCCCTGATTACTTCACAGAAGATGATTTTGCTCTAATCTGACCCTGCCCTGTAGTGTGAGGTAATGGAAGGTGGACTTGCTGACCCTTGTTATAACCCACTTTAATATTTCTGTGGGCAGGGGGTGTCTCCTACATTTACTTTTGGAGGGAAGGGTAAAAGACACTGGGCCTGATATTCACAGGTATTTACACAGTTTACAGACCTCTAAACTGTGTAAATGCCTCTAAGCATGATCTTCAGCAGCACTAACATGGTTAGTGCCGCTGGATATCGTTGGGTACCCCCTCTATATGCCCTGATACTAACCGTTTACCATCAGGGCGTTCCAGGGGTGGTACCCATCACTAACTGGTCAGTGGTGATATTGAGCCGAAGGTAAAAATAGGCTAGTCTTTGCCACGCCTATCTTTATCTGTGGGAGCTAACCAGGCAGCGACTCGATATAGCTGACTGGTTAGCTTCCAGGCTGTGCGGCTGACCTGGATATTCAGCCCCAGTGGCTGGATATGCCCCCAGCATTGAATATCCAGGTTTAGTATTCAGCGTCGATGGCTTAGGCATTGTAATCACAGTAGCCGCCACCACTGAATATCGGGCCCACTGTCTTTAGTGGTCTGAGGCTGCTTCTTCCTCCAGGGGATGCCTATGTGAAAGAGGAGGAGGCTGCAAGAGCTCAGAGAACCCATGAGACAGCGTTGGGCTAGGCTTAACTGGGAGAATATTGGAGGGAGGAAGAGACCCATGAGGCATCAAGGGAGAAGGAGCTGCTGGAGGGGATCCCAAGAGCGGAAGATACAAAGGACTCGGTCGAGGGGTGTCAGTGGGTCCATCTATCTTAGGAGTTACCAGTAAGGTGAATGAGATCGCAGAAGTGCATCCCATCTCTAGTACAGAGACTCAAAGAGGTGAGATGCAAGGAAATGATCACCCTGGTGCATCTCAAATACTCGGACTAGGGATGATTTTGAGCTAGAGTACAGTATTTGGCTTTTCTAAATTCATTCTCTTGGAGAAGGAAGTAAATTTCCCCCATTTTGACATCTCCAGCCAGGAAATCTGTTGCAAAGGAGTTTTTGTGTATTTTGTATAACTGTCAGCTCCCCCTGCTCTAATATTCTCCTGGTCCCTCTTGCTACCCTTATCCAACAGCATGGGGTTTCTGCTTATTTTTACTTCTCTTTCATGCTCATCCCTCCTCTCCAAATCTTACTGCCATCAAAGTTTGTCTCTCCGAAGTGGGTCATTGGTTGCATTCTAATCATCTCGAGTTGAACCCTTCTAAGACTTTTGCGATACACTCTTTTCTTACTGACTCAGTCATCATTACCTAGCTTCTCACTCTTGTCATTTCACACCTCAACTATTCTAACATCATCTACTCTGGTTTACCTCTTTATCAGATCAAATGTCTACAAATCATCCAAAATACTGCTATCTGTATTCTTCGTCATGCATCTAAATCTGACCACGTTTCCCCTCTGTTTTTTCCCCTCCCACTGGCTGGGATTTAAACTTCTCTCACTGGTCCACAAAACACTACACATGGGTACCCTTGCCTATCTTTCTTCACACATTATTCCTCTCACTCCCCCTTGTTGTCTTCACTCTGTTCACGCAAACTGGCTTCACCTTCTTCCCCCCTCTCGGGCTCATTATGAATCCACTAGGCACTTGGCATTCTATTTTCTTGGCCCCAGCTTGTGGAACTTCCTGCCATCCATCTAGAGCTATCTTATCCCAAATTCAAAACACTTCTGAAGTCTAAGTACTTTCATCTGGCTTTTGACGCTTCTTCCCGGGTATAGAATTCTGCACCTTCCTTCCCTTCTTCTCTCTGGTCTCTGTCTCCCCTTCCCCTATGACTATGTCCTGTTCCATCTTTCCCTCCTCTCTCCTTTCCTATCATTTTAATGGTGTTCTTTTCCTTTTCTAAAGTGTTTTTATTATTATTATTCACCACTCTGCTTTTAAAGGATGGTATAGAAAGTTTTTAATAAACCATAATGTCCCGCATGCTTCATATTCAGTAGTCAGAGCGGCAAAGGAGGAGGAAATGGCTCAGTGTGCAGTAACCATTCTCCTCTTTGCTTTTCTGGGGAGAGGGAAGAGGAGAAGAGCAAGTCAAGTTGGGGGTGCCATGGGTAGGGGAGGTATATATGTCCCATGGGAGAGAGCTGGGGAGGTGTACAGGAGGATTCAGAAAGAGAATGATGGTGGGAGGGGGGGGGGGTGCCAGAGGTGGGAGTGTTTGAGAGAGAGGTGGTATGAATGCTGGGGGGGGGGGGGGAGAGAACAGATTTTAGAGGGAGAGCTGGGGGGAGGGTGTGTGTGCATGGTGGAGGTATGAGAAAAAGAACTATGGGGATTTCTAGGGGGAGGTTGAAAAAGAGCTATGGGGATTTGTGTGCCTGTGGGCAATGGATTTAAAGGAGCATGGATGGAGAAAGAAAGCTGAGGGGTATCTATTCTTGCAGGGTCAATGCAAAGATATTAGTCAGCCTACACCAATGGTTCTCAACCAAGCCCTCAGGACACACCTATTGAGTCAGGTTTTCTGGATAACCACAATGAATATGCATGAGAGAGAATCGCATGCAGTGCCTCCGTCATGCATATTTATTGTATTTATCCTGAAAATCTGACTGGCTAGATGTATCCTGAGGCCTGGGTTAAAAACCCCTACCCTACACTCATCTTCAACCTTGCCCCCCCAACCTACCCCACGCAACAAGATTTTACTAATTAAACTCAACAGTCACCCTTACCTAATACCATCTTTTTCAGAATGATTCTATAAAAACACACATAAGAGAGGTTAAAAAGGCAACTCAGACAATGTCCAATTAACACTCCTTTATGGAGACTGCGGAGTGTTTGGTAACACTTGTATCACCTAACATATTTGTTTCTTGATCCCACTTATCTACTTGTCTGTTTTGTGATGATCAGGGGTGTTCTGGTATAGGGGCTCCTATTCCCATGTTTAACAGAACATAACATTCTCTTCCCTCCTATATGGGATCCTTTTTCACATACCCTCCTCTCTGAGCAGATGGTTCGTCCTTTTTCTTGCAATCAAGCTCTAATCCTGGATTCTTTCCACTCTAGTCTCATGACATGAGCCTATTCCTCACTCACTCTGGAACATAAAGGCAGAAGGGTTAAAACCCATTTGGCTTACATATATACTTCACGTACATATAAGTGTAACACCAAGGGAATTCTTGCATGGGACACAAAATGAACATAGATCCCAGTGAGATAAATTCTGCCCGAACAGTCCCTGCAATGCTGGGGTGGGGTGGGGGGGGGGGGGACAGGCAGAAAGGGGCCCAAACAATGGTGGTAAGGCAGCGTGGCAAACTTACATTATTATGTTTGCCGCTCTGCCTCTGCTCTTGTAAGTTTGCATGGGCCTGTGGCTCTTCCCCGCTGGCCAAAATCTTGATCTCTGCTGTTATCATGCCACAGGTAAGAGGAAGCTCATAGGCTCTGGAGCTCTAGTCAAGTAATTGGGTGAGTGTAGCTGACTCAGTGTTGATGGATGGTGTTTTCCTGGGTTTCACATTGCTATCTCCAAGCTGAGTCTTCTCATCTCTTTCACCTCTGATCTTCAATATCTTCTCCACTGCATCTCCTCTCTCCTGTTCCTGTTCTCTGTACAACATAGCTTGCAGAACAGACTCGCTGTAACCATACCAAGCTGACCTTCTCACTGTAGGCATGACTATCTTCCTTACCTCTTCACACTGTTCTTTCAACAGTTGCAGCTGGAAGAGGAGATGCCTGGGACCTTATGTCCAAAAGCTATTTATTTTTATATTGAACCATTTCACCATGTAAACCCCAACACAGAACTCTACAATCATTCTTAAGTTTTTCAGATTCTTTCCTTTCAGATTATGCTTGGAAATCCATATTCTCATGAATCTTAGAGCTGTTGTAAGCCATCTTCTATATGACACAGGTCTTATTTCCAACAGAGCCAGATCCTTTGGCAAGACACCTGTTCTAATGGCAGTTATAATTCTATAGCCATAGCTGTGATCTGTGCTTAAGTCTTTGATCACTTCATCGCTGAGCTGAGGAAGATCAGGGCCAACAGAGATCTTAGTAAAATCAGGATTTATTTCCATTTCACTGTCAGAATTCAGCATTGTTCCTTTGGGACCTGCCCATTTGTTGTTGCTTAATGTTTTGCCATCTAAAGCAGTCACCAAGTGCCTCAATGGTAGTTCACCTGTGTGCAGGTTACAGGCAATCCACACCAGCTTCCTTTTGTAGCTTCTCCTCAACATGATGAATCACTCCTCACTCCCAGCCAGTGTTTACATTACACGAATCACCTCCAATAGCTTGAAGAGTTTTGTCTGCTCCTCTGTCTCTCAGCCATGCAACCAAATTATCAGCAATTATTTCTGCATGAATCTTCTCTTTAGTTGCTCTTGCAGGAACAAAATGCCACAGATATATGTCTCCTGGCTCCATACAAACTGCAATGTTCCTCTTTCACCCTACCTGGATACATTTTGCTATTCTCTTCTGCCTTTAACATGAGCCTGTTATCATCACGACGACAATCAAAGAAAATGTAACTGATGCCATTCTGTTGCAGTTACTCCTCAAACTGTACCTCCAATTTTTTCATGATTCTTGTCTGAGCCCTCTTCACCTTGTGATCAATCACCAAAGCAGTGTCCAAGTGAGTGATGAGGCAGCAGTAGCAATCTCTGCTGTCTCTCTGTCCAGTATGGTGTCTTAAAATGGCAAGGGCTATGTTGGTTATATTCTCAGTTTTAGATTTTGGCCTTTTCCTAGCTTTCTCTAGAGCAACAGGAGCTTCCTCCATTGGTTCTTCCGCCACATCATCCAAATCTCCCTTTTCTACTTCAAGGACAGAGCTCTCCATCATCTCTTGGTCTTCTGCTGTTCTTTTTTTAACTCTTCATTCTCTGCTTTTCTTCATTCTCCTTCCTTTTTCCCTGCCTTTCCTTTTGTAGTTCTTGTCTTCTGGTCTCAGGGAGGTTGACTGGTCCAATCTGATGAGGTCCAACACTCCCAACTTTGACATTTTATAAAGGCTTAATCACAGGAATCTTCTCTCTGCTGCAGTCACAAAGTATGTGTATTCCACTGACACAGGAAGAATTGCAGTCCACATCAGTACAACTCTATCTCACACTTGCAGGTAAGTATGTCCATCAGTCTGTTGAGCTTCTCCATAAATATGTTTTTCTCCTCCAGTTTTGCTCTGCCCACAGAAACCTTGCTGTCTTGTTTCCACATGGATTTCAACTTTGCTTTAATCCTAATGTGGCTGTTTATAACAGGAACACTGAATACTGCATTTGCTTTGTACCATTGAGCAAGTAATCTAGTTGTTAGGTCATTTACCAGTTTATCAGTGCTGTAATTCCATCTGCCTTGATCACTGAGGTCTCTCAAATACAAGTGCAGTGGAGGAGTGGCCTAGTGGTTGGGGCAAGGTACTGAAGGTCAGGGATTCAAATCCCACTAGAGGACAGCAACTTTGGGCCAGAAGGACTGGGGTTTCTAGTCCCACAGGTGCTCCTTGTGGTCTTGGGCAAGCCACTTAACCCTCCATAGCCCATGTTCCCTGTAAAATAGTTATCTCCAAGTTATAATGCCCTGTTCAATGTAAACCACACTGATGCCGAATAGCACAGTATATAAGAGAATGTAAATAAATAAATAAACCCATGTCTAATGAGATCCCTGACGATAGTTCAGCTACAGTTTTCTGCCTGATCCCACCAAATGATGTAAATGACTCCAAATTTACATTCTTGTTTTTCTATTGAACATTTTCAATATAAGATTATCACTATGACAATGCTATGTTGAAAACCTGTGAATGAGAAAATGAATCTAATGTGTTAGTGTCAATATGGGTAAATAACTAAGATAAATTGAAAATTGAGGCACAGAAGGCATTAATATGCAATGCAAACACATAAAAACTATTATCAGAGCACTTAAACAGATTTCAGTAATTTGTGTATTTTTATATAATTTCCTAGAAATTACAGGCAGGTAAATAATATATTGCACAAATTTAAAGCTAGTTGTTGATTTGCCACATGAAACTGTCATTTTTTCACTAGTGCTTTTTAAAATTGACATCTCCAAAACTGACATATCCTGATGTAGCAATTCGCAATCCTTCTTATATGTTCACCGCTTTGACCCGGTGAAAAGCGGTTTAAAAAGAACAGTTAAATAAATAAATGTACAAAACTTATAGATGGCTACAAGAAATTGTAGGAAGCTGTCATCATTGCTGAGAGTTGTGCAACCAAATATTAGTGAAGAGTGTCATTATTCCTGCCCAGGTCATATTTAGTTTTTTTCTCAGAAATTATTGCATCAAAGTTGTACAGACCTCTCTTTTTTGTTGTATAGGTTTGAACATACTATTAAAATATTATGATGGCATACAGCTGAAATATTTCCAATTATTTCTCATAATATTGTACACAACATACCTAAAATGCAAGGGTGCCGGTAACGTTGACCACAACTGTAAATGCTGCAGCATTTATAAGCATAATTTGAGCCTCATAAAGGAGCAGAGAAAAGATAACCAAAGTCATCCAGAATGCATTAGAAGCTTGTTTCAAAGCTATTAAAAATATAATATATGAAAGGTTCATGTTTGGCAGCTGCAACAAGTGGAAGGTGAATCCACTTTGTTACATGTTTGAGAGACAAAGCAATGACTTGTGAATACGGCCCACTGAAAGATGAACTCATTTGGGATAAAATAGTTCTTGGCATTACCAATGAGTGCACACATCACTATCTCTTAAGAGAACATGTCTTAAATCTGAATACAACCATTAAAACATGTTGTACAGATTTGTAACTGAGAACTATACATAGGATCAGCATGCTGACAGCATTAATACATCAGTGAGGTGTGCATAGCTACTGTAACATGCAACAGCAGAGTAACTCATCTGCAACCAAATGTGCTGCCTGTAAGTATGTCTATAAATTATAAACCCATAAACTATATCCCACACTATAATCACAGCCACCATAAGAGATACATCAAAGAAAAAGGAAAATTTTTTGTCGGAACTACTGCCGTGAAAACTTACGTCCTCTCGAAGCAGAATGTTCCTTTTAATCAAATTTTTTAAATTAGGGAATAGGAACCCTAAAATATACCCAGAAAGGTATCAAAAACCCATGGGGTACAAAGTAAATGTAAGAGGTGAATCTATAAAGAGACTGTCTATGTAACACATCTCAAAGAGTCCACAAACACCCATATTCCAAAATAACTGGCATATCAGCCACAAAAACTTAAAAAATATGGTACTTAGCTGAAAAAAACAGTCCTCCGTTTGGAACAAGGCCTCTCAATCAGAGGAAATGTGTCCTCACAGTCAGAACAAGTGTCCCGCAACAATCATGAAATTGAAATATTGTTTCTCCAGGACCAAGCAGGAAGTCAGTCCTCACATATGGGTGTCATCGATGCCGATGAAGCCCCAGCGGAGCATTTTCCCAGCTTTCTATGAAAGCCTTTGGGAATGCAGGCACGCATGCGCGGTTCCCTTCCCACCCAAAGGTGCCATCTTACCTCAGTCTCTCTTTTTCTAAGAAGCCCACCGGACGTGTGTCCTGTCATCCCAGATAAAAGTTTGATTTTTTCCGCGATTCTCGCTATTTTTTCTTCCCGGTTCGACGCCGGTTCGCCTCCCGCCGGGTTCGGTACACCGGTATCGAGCCCGATTTCTTATTTTTTGTTTTTTGCCCTTCGTGGCTGGTGTTCGCGCCCTTTTTTGTTTTTTCCCTGGAAGGCCGGTCCCTTGACCTCGCGGGGACTCTTTTTTTCCCCGATGGCTTCCAGCGGTTTTAAAAAGTGTGATCGGTGTAAGAAGTTGATGTCTCTCACCGACACACATGACTGCTGCCTTCAGTGCCTCGGTCCTGATCACGACCATAAGACATGTGGACCATGTGGGAAGATGTCTTCCAAGGCACTGAGAAGTTGCCAGCAGCAGAAAGAAAGGCTTTTCTTGGACTCAGCCTCCGGCCGGGCCCGGACCTCGTCTGAGGCCTCGACATCTCTGAATTCGGATCCCGAGCGCCGTCAGGGCTCCTCGGACAGGGGGTCCCCCTACCGGGAACGCAAGAGGAAGAAGCAGCTCGTGAGGGCGTCGGAGGAGGGCCATGGCTCCTCGAGGGCCAGGTCTAAGACCCCCGACCGTCGCCCCGGGCCCGTGGAACAAGAGAAGCCTGCCAAAGTTCCTCGCGTGGAGCCGGAGTCTGCTGGACACATAAGCCCTGTGGTCCTCGAGGACTCTCCTCCCAGAGAGCCGACATCAGGCCCGGCGCCGCCGGGGCCCGAGTCGGTGGCTGCTGCGTCTCCCGAGCTGAGTCTCAGGATGACAGCCTTGGAGTGCAGATTGTCTGCCTTCATGGAACAGCAGCGGGCACTGATGGCCAGCCTGTCTGGTGCATCTGCCCCGACCACCGGGACATCGAAATCTACCCCGGAGACCGAGCAGATACTCGAGTCCATGATGGCTCGAAGTTGACCTCGGTCGCGGTCTCCCACGACCTCCCGTTCGGGACCGAGGGCGTCAACGCCAGTGCCTCCGGCGTCGGGCGGGTGCTCCAGGGCCCCGCGGGGTGGGAACCTGACTCCTCGTCGGACAAGTCCGCCTGGGAGACGGAGGATGAGGAGTCCCCCGACACATTCAAGACTCGGTGCGTCCCGTCGGACTCACCGCAGTCTGAGCCCCAGAGTAGATCCCCTCCGGAGGATACCCGGTTCTCGGAGTTTGTCTGGGATATGGCCACTGCGTTGGCTATCCTGGCGGACCCCGAGGAAGAGCCAAAGAGCTCGAGGCCCTGCAGTATGACCCTCCTCCAAAGGAGGCCTTTACTGTCCCGGTTCCTCCGATGCTGGAATGGCTCCTCTTCTGGATGTGGGAGGCACCGGCCTCGGCGCCTGTTCTAAGCAAGCGGGTCGATTCGATTTATCGACTCCGGAAGAGCCCTGGCTTTCAGAAGGCGCAGCTACCACACCATTCCATGGTGGTGGAATCGGCCATGCATCGACTGAAAAGTCAGAAGATGCACTCTGCGGTGCCCCCCGGCAGGGAGGCCCGGAACCTCGATGGTGTTGGCAGAAAGTGCTTCCAGGGCTCGATGCTTGCTTGCCGTGTCCAGTCTTACCAGCTGTACATGGGCATGTATTTGCGAGACCTGGCCAAGGAGTTGGCCGGGTTCTCCGCTGGTCTCTCCGGGGAGCCCTCGCAGAGATTCAAGTCCTTGTCCTTGGGGATTCGGGACTGCTTGAAGTTTATGTCCCGCGCCGCCTACGATGGCTTCGAGGCTTCGGCCCGAGTTGCGGCAGCCGGCATCACGGCTCGACGCCAGGCATGGCTGCAGTCATCGGACCTCGAGCCATGGGTTCAGAACAAGTTGGTCGATGTCCCTTGCTGAGGTGAGAACCTTTTTGGCAAGCCCATGGCCGAGAAGGCCGCACAGCTCGAGACTGAGCACCTTACGAGGACAAGGCTGTCTAGAAAGACCTCTGCCCCTTCTCACAAGAAGAAGGCCTCGGGTAAGAAACCCTTTTACCCGAGAAAGGGCACTGCCTACAAACAGTACCCTCAATATCAGGCTGCCCAAGCTGCACCCCAGGGTCAGCAAGCCAAGGGGCAGGGTAATGGACCCCGTAGGCAGAGGACCCCCAAGCCTCCGGCCCCTGCTCCCACTCAGCAGGGTGGGGGTTTTTGACTCCTTGAGCATAGCCTCTCAGTCCCTGCTCTCCCAACCCTGCACAGGAGGTCGCCACACCCTCTTTGCCCACCAGTGGCCCCACATCACTGGGGACAGTTGGGTGTTGAACATAGTCCACAGGGGCTATGCACTACATTTTCACCAACTGCCTCTGCCATACTTTCCAGGGGAGCCTCGAAGGCCTCTCCTGCACACAGATCTTCTCCTCCAAGAGCTTCAAGGTCTGTTGGTGGACAGGGCGGTGGAGCCTGTGCCTCCCCACTTGCAAGGTCACGGATTCTACTCCAGGTATTTCCTGGTGCCCAAAAGGACCGGTGGCCTTCGACCTATTCTGGACCTCAGGAACCTCAACAAGTTCCTAGAGAAAGAAAAGTTCAAGATGCTTACTCTTGGAACACTTCTGCCCTACCTCCAGCAGGGAGATTGGCTATGCTCCTTAGATCTAAAGGATGCGTACACTCACATCCTCATTCATCCAGACCACAGAAAGTACCTCAGGTTCATTGTGGGAGGAAACCATTATCAGTACAGAGTACTGCCTTTTGGCCTCACCTCCGCTCCCAGGGTCTTTAACAAATGCCTGGCAGTGCTGGCGGCCTACCTGAGGAATCAGGGAATCTTTGTCTTCCCCTATCTGGACGACTGGCTCATCAGGGGTCAGACGTGCCAGGAGGCCAGACAAGCCACCCTCAGAACTATCGCTCTTCTTCAAAGCCTGGGGTTTGTACTAAACTTCGCAAAGTCCACTTTGCTCCCCTCCCAGAACTTGGAGTTCATAGGGGCGAGACTGGACTCTGTCCTGGCAAAGGCCTTCTTGCCAGCAAACAGGGCCCAAAGACTGATGGACTTGGCCAATAAGTTTCTCAGCGGGTCAGTGGTCTCCGCCAAACTCTGCCTAAGGCTGCATGGCCACATGGCTTCGACAGTTCATGTAACCCCCAATGCCAGACTCCATATGCGGCCTGCACAGTGGTGCCTTCGGAGTCAGTGGTCACAAGCCACAGGCAGCCTCAGAGACAGAATAAGGGTGTCCAGACCATTTCTGGATTCCCTCAGCTGGTGGCTGCACCCACCCAATCTACTAAAAGGGGTGCCCTTTCAGATTCCTGGATACACAGTGGTACTGACCACAGACGCCTCCCTGCAGGGCTGGGGAGCTCATTGTCTAGACAAGTGCACCCAGGGCCTGTGGTCTCCCTGGGAGGCTGCACAGCAGATCAATCTCCTGGAACTCAGGGCTATTCGCTTAGCTCTCAAAGCTTTCTCTCCTACCCTGGCTCATCAATCTTTCCTGGTTCAGACAGACAACCAGGTAGCCATGTTTTATGTGAACAAACAGGGCGGGACTGTGTCCAGGCTCCTTTGTCGGGAGGCTCAGGACCTTTGTTCATTTGCCCTCAAACACAACATGCTCCTCAGGGCTGTGTACCTTCCAGGCCAGGAGAACTATCTGGCCGACAGGTTGAGCAGAATTTTACAGCCCCACGAGTGGCAGCTGCATCCCTTGGTAGTTCAGAAGATCTTCCTGAAATGGGGTCTCCCTTGGATAGATCTGTTTGCCTGTCCACTGAGCAAGCAACTGCCAAAGTTCTGCTCCAGGCAACCGCATCCTCTGCGGATAGCAGCAGATGCTTTTCTGATTCCCTGGTCTCAGGGCCTCCTGTAAGCATTTCCTCCCATGCCCTTGGTGGCCCGAACTCTCTTCAAGATCCTTCAGGACAAGGCCTCGGTCCTGCTGGTGGCTCCCAGGTGGCCGAGACAGCCTTGGTTTCCACTTCTACTTCAGTTGGCGGTGGATCCCCCACTGACTCTGGGGTTGCAACCCGACCTTCTCTCTCAGGATCAGGGTTCCCTTCTGCACCCCAATCTCAAAGCTCTCAATTTGATGGCCTGGAGGCTGCAAGGGTAGTTTTGGCTCCCTGGGGCCTACCTCAGGAAGTTAAGGAGGTTGTCCTAGCCTCTAGGAAACAGTCCACTAGGAAAACCTATGCTCTCAAATGGAAACAGTTTTCTGTGTGGTGTCAGCTATGTACTATACCAGTGGTGCTTCAGTACTTACTGCACTTGTCAAATCAGGGACTTACGTCCAATTCTGTTCGGGTCCACCTCTCAGCTCTAGCAGCTCACCACTCTCTGGTGGAAGGACATTCTCTTGGTTCACCCCTTGGTGTCCCGCTTTCTCAGGGGCTTGCTTTTCCTCAAGCCTCCATTCCGTCCTCCTGCTCCTGAATGGGAGTTGAATGTGGTCTTGCAGCAGCTGACTCAACCACCTTTTGAGCCGATGGCTACTTGCCCTCTACGCTTCCTGTCCTGGAAGACACTCTTCCTATTAGCCCTTACCTTGGCCAGGCAAGTGAGTGAGCTTCAGGCCCTGGTCTGTGATAGGCCTTACACTCGCTTCTATGGGAACAGGGTAGTCCTTAGGACTCATCCAAAGTTCCTCCCAAAGGTTGTCTCCTCTTTCCACCTCAACCAGGAGGTGGTTCTTCCAACATTCTTCCCTAGGCCTCATGCCAGCCAGGCTGAAGCAGTTCTGCATACCCTGGACTGTAGGAGGGCCTTATCCTTCTACCTTGACCGTACACAGGGGCATAGAAGGGCTACTCAGCTCTTCGTATCCTTTGACCCTAATAAGTTGGGGTTGTCTGTGTCCAAGCGTACCTTGTCCATCTGGGTGGCTGGCTGTATCACCTGGGCTTACAAGGCGGCTGACCTTCCTTTGCAGGGTCGGGTTACGGCCCACCGTGTCAGGGCAATGGCTGACTCAGTGGCTCATCTCCGCTCTGTGCCCTTGGTAGACATCTGCAAGGCTGCAACTTGGTCTTCAAGCCAGACTTTTGCGGCCCATTACTGTCTGGAGAGGGAGTCCCGTAGGGACAGTGCTTTTGGCCAAGCAGTACTCCGGAATCTCTTTGAGGTTTAGGCAACTCCTTCCCTCCTGCCCTCTGTTGGGCTACCGGTGGAGGTTGTGTCAGTGAAAAGCCTTTCTTTGCTGCTGGGACTAGAGGGAGTTCTCTTGTTCAGCCTGGGTTCCTCGGTAGCCCAGAGCTGGGGAGTCACCCATATGTGAGGACTGACTTCCTGCTTGGTCCTGGAGAAAGAGTAGTTACTCACCTATAACAGGTGTTCTCCAGGAGCAGCAGGAATCAGTCCTCACAACCCTCCCTCCTCCCCTGGGAGTTGCAGTTGTACATAGTTTATTTTTCATTTTTGTGTGCTGTTCTTAGCTATGTCATTTGACTGAGGTAAGATGGCACATTTGGGCGGGAAAGGAACCGCGCATGCGTGCCTGCATTCCAAAAGACTTTCATAGAAAGCTGGGGAAATGCTCCGCTGGGGCTTCATCGGCGTTGATGACACCCATATGTGAGGACTGATTCCTGCTGCTCCTGGAGAACACCTGTTACAGGTGAGTAACTACTCTTTGTTGACCCAACGTTGCGTTTCGGGCTTATGTCATTCCTAGCCCTATCCCAAAACTCCATTGCTGGTAGAAGGAGAGAACACTCTCATTCATTTAAAACTCTCACCTAAAACACCTGACCTACTGATTAACCAATGGGAAAGGCTGCCTGAAATTAAAGGGACACCCTTTCATAAGATACTCCACCAATCCAAAGAGGAATTGAGACCCACAGGTGATAAGGAGTTTAAAAGGAAAATCCAGTATTGTTTACGATACAGGAGGCGAGCCTCCCGGTCCCCTCCTCGAGTCCTTTCAAAAACAGAATCAAGGATACGCCATCGTAGATCTGTAAAAGCATGCTGAAAGTCCATACAATGTTGAACCACAGGGGCTGATAGTACTCTCGTATTGATCCTGGAACGATGTTCTTGTAAACATTTTTTCATCGGCCGAATAGTCTTGCCAATATAGATCTTATCACAAGGACATACCAATAAGTAGATCACAAAGGAGGATTGACAGGTCGTGTAAAATTTACTATGATATGAGTGATGGTTAGCTGGATGTGTCCAATAAGGACCCTCCAATGTTGTAGCACAAAAATCACAGGTCTGACAACCATAGTGCCCCGTAACCTGCGGTATAGGAACATTATCCGTAGTATGGATAAGCCAATCTGCGAGATTTCTACCCCTCTTGAAAGCCAACATTAGGGGAACATCAAAACAAGCATATAGAGACAATATAGACCAATGTTTTCTGAGAATAGCAAGCACTTCATCAGATTGAGGCATGTAGGGTAAAACACCTACAAATGATGAAGCAGTCACTGATCGTTCTTCCTCCAACGTGTTCTGCCTATGTAGCCACCATTCAGGATAATTAGCCGAAGTTTTAAATCAAGAGCTTGTTTTTGAAAATCTTCTACAGTGGAGCACAGCCTCCGTAAACGAATAAACTGTCCAACAGGCAATCCTCTACGTAATGAGCTAGGGTGATAGCTACAGAAATGTAACAAAGTATTCCGTTGGACAGGCTTCCGAAACAATGTGGACTTTACTACAGTGTGGTCTTTAAACAATTTCAGATCTAAAAATTCCATAGAACAGTAGTCGTATTTCGGAGTAAACTTTAAGTCTTCTGAGATAGAATTAATCCAATCAAAAAAGATTAACAACTGATCTTCAGTATGTGTCCAAAAAAAGAAGATATCGTCTAAATATCTCAACCACATCCGGATATGTTGAAACCATACCGATGGATAGATATGCTGTGTCTCAAACTGGTGCATGTAAAAAGTGGCAATCGAGGAAGCCATTGTGGCTGCCATCGCAATTCCATAAATTTGTTGATAGTAAATGCCATCAAATTTTTAAAAAATTCCTTGTAAGCACCAAAGACAACAATTCTAAGAAAAACGATTTTGGTAAAGAGGCGGGTAACGTTACCGGAATAGATGCAGCCATAGTCAGTGCAGCTCCCTGATTGATATTGGTGTATAAAGCTTGGATGTCTAAAGTCACAAGATATCAAGCAGACATATCCGATTCTTGTGAATGTAAAATCGATAGAAAATGAAAAGAATCCTTGATGTGTGAAGGAATTGTAGGCAAAAGAGGGCGAAGGAACATGTCACAAAATTGTGACAGCGGTTCTAAAACAGAATCCCGACAAGAAACAATCGGGCATCCAGGTGGTCTGTCCAGGCTTTTGTGAATCTTAGGTGAATCTATCGTTTAGGTGTCCACTCACCGTATAAGAATAATAAGCTTTATCCTGAACCACTATAGCGTCCCCCTTGTCCGCTCTATGAATAAAAATATCTTTATGTGCACTAAGAGACTTAAGAGCTATATACTGGGATTTTGTTAAATTGGAAAAACTTTTCTTAAGACTTGTTTTCTCCATAAGTTCCAAATCACGCAGAACCAATTTTTGATAAACATCAATTGATGAATTAATCTGTCCTGGTGGAAGCCATCATAAAGGGATTTTTATGATGGATTTATATTCACCCTCAACCTGACGATTAGTGTTACGAAAAAAAATGGGTCACTTGAAGTTTCCGAAAAAATCGATATAAAGCAACCCACATCTGAAACGGATCATATCGAGGAGATGGAACAAAAGAAAGACCCAAATTCAATATTTGTAGCTCATCCGTCGTTAGGGTATTATTAGATAAATTAATCACTGTTGTCTGGTATGAGACCTGGTGGTCGGTCCCCTCTGACCTTCCTCCACTTGATACGGCCGGCGTGTTTGAGGGCGGCCCCGATGAAACGATTGTTGATAACTAGTGTGATTCAGTTCGTTAGTTCCTGAATAGGAATCCGAAGAATCGCTACTGATATCTGTAGTATCCTCGAAGGTAACTTGTTTTTTGGCCTTTTTATTAGATCTACGTTGATGTTGTTTCCATTTGTATACCTGATCATTGTCATAGTCAGCTGTGTTTCTTTTAAATTTATTAACTTTCACTTGTCGGATCGAATCCTTGAATTTCTGCAAATAGTCCTCAAAACTTTTCCAATCAGCCTGAAATTTTTCTTCCGTCATTGATTCTTTTAATTGTGTAGTTAAACCCTCCAATTGTTCCTTAACCTTAGATTCCTCAACAGTCAAGCGTTCAATCAGAAGGTCAATCAGGTCCAAGCCGCATTTATTAAGAATACTGTTCCAAGTGTGATGAAATTGTTTATCCTCCACAAACATGTGTGGAGGTTTTAGTGTACGACGTCCCCTAGGAATCATCCATTGTTTCAAATATTGCGCCATAGTGGCCGCATGCAGCTGTACTCGAACCTGTTTTTTATGCAAATTCTTAAAGTCTATCCAAGAGACAGAGGAATCACCCTCAGGTAGCTCCACATCAGATTCAAAAAGTGTCGGCCCCTTAATTAGTTGATTAATCTTCTCCTTATCACCTGTGGGTCTCAATTCCTCTTTGGATTGGTGGAGTATCTTATGAAAGGATGTCCCTTTAATTTCAGGCAGCCTTTCCCATTGGTTAATCAGTAGGTCAGGTGTTTTAGGTGAGAGTTTTAAATGAATGAGAGTGCTCTCTCCTTCTTTTGCCTACAATTCCTTCACACATCAAGGATTCTTTTCATTTTCTATCAATTTTACATTCAGAAGAATCGGATATATCTGCTTGGTATCTTGTGACTTTAGACGTCCAAACTTTATACACCAATATCAATCAGGGAGCTGCACTGACTATGGCTGCATCTATTCCGGTAACGTTACCAGCCTCTTTACCAAAATCGTTTTTCTTAGAATTGATGTCTTTGGTGCTTACAAGGAATTTTTTAAAATTTGATGGCGTTTACTATCAACAAATTTATGGAATTGCGATGGCAGCCACAGTGACTCCCTCGATTGCCACTTTTTACATGCACCAGTTTGAGACACAGCATATCTATCCATCGGTATGGTTTCAACATATCCGGATGTGGTTGAGATATTTAGACGATATCTTCTTTTTTTGGACACATACTGAAGTTCAGTTGTTAATTTTTTTTGATTGGATTAATTCTATCTCAGAAGACTTAAAGTTTACTCCAAAATACGACTACTGTTCTATGGAATTTTTAGATTTGAAATTGTTTAAAGACCACACTGTAGAAAAGTCCACATTGTTTCGGAAGCCTGTCCAACGGAATACTTTGTTACATTACCTGTAGCTATCACCCTAGCTCATTACGTAGAGGATTGCCTGTTGAACAGTTTATTCGTTTACAGAGGCTGTGTTCCACTGTGGAAGATTTTCAAAAACAAGCTCTTGATTTAAAACTTCGGCTTCGTCATAGGGGCTATCCGACCTCGGTTATTAATAAAGCTTATTGCAGAGCACGTTATAATTATCCTGAATGGTGGCTACATGGGCAGAACACGTTAGAGGAAGAACGATCAGTGACTGCTTCGTCATTTGTAGGTGTTTTACCCTACATGCCTCAATCTGATGGAGTGGTTGCTATTCTCAGAAAACATTGGTCTATATTGTCTCTATATGCTTGTTTTGATGTTCCCCTAATGTTGGCTTTCAGGAGGGGTAGAAATCTCGCCGATTGGCTTATACATACTATGGATAATGTGTCTATACCGCAGGTTACGGGGCACTATGGTTGTCAGACCTGTGACTTTTGTGCTACAACATTGGAGGGTCCTTATTGGACACATCCAGCTAACCATCACTCATATCATAGTAAATTTTACACGACCTGTCAATCCTCCTTTGTGATCTACTTATTGGTATGTCCTTGTGATAAGATCTATATTGGCAAGACTATTCGGCCGATGAAAAAACGTTTACAAGAACATCGTTCCAGGATCAATATGAGAGTGCTATCAGCCCCTGTGGTTCAACATTGTGTGGACTTTCAGCATGCATTTACAGATCTACGATGGCATATCCTTGATTCTGTTTTTGAAAGGACTCGAGGAGGGGACCGGGAGGCTCGCCTCCTGTATCATGAATAATACTGGATTTTCCTTTTAAACTCCTTATCACCTGTGGGTCTCAATTCCTCTTTGGATTGGTGGCGTATCTTATGAAAGGGCGTCCCTTTAATTTCAGGCAGCCTTTCCCATTGCTTAACAGTAGGTCAGGTGTTTTAGGTGAGAGTTTTAAATGAATGAGAGTGCTCTCTCCTTCTACCAGCAGCAGAGTTTTGAGAAAGGGCTAGGAATGACATAAGCCTGAAACGCAACGTTGGGTCAACAAACAATATTTCAATTTCATGATTGTTGCGGGACACTTGTTCTGACTGCGAGGACACATTTCCTCTGATTGAGAGGCCTTGTTCCAAACAGAGGACTGTTTTTTTCAGCTAAGTACCATATTTTTTAAGTTTTTGAGGCTGATATGCCCGTTATTTGGAATATGGGTGTTTGTGGACTCTTTGAGATGTGTTACATAGCCAGTCTTTTTATAGATTCACCTCTTACATTTACTTTGTACCCCATGAGTTTTTGATACCTCTCTGGGTATATTTTAGGGTTCCTATTCCCTAATTAAAAAAATTTGATTAAAAGGAACATTCTGCTTCGAGAGGACGTAAGTTTTCACGGCAGTAGTTCCGACAAAAAATTTTCCTTTTTCTTTGATGTATCTCTTATGGTGGCTGTGCCTGTAAGTATGTGGCAATGCACATAAGTGAATGAAAGAACACTGTCCAACATATGGGAAAACCTGTGGAAACTATTGCACAATCGCTCTGATCCCACATGCCAGCAAGATTCTACTGAAGATTATTCAACAGAGACTACAACCATACCTGGACTGAGAACTACCTGAAGTGCAAGCAGGGTTCAGGAAAGGACGAGGAACAAGAGACATCATCACAGATGTGAGAGGGATCCTTGAAAAGATTAAAGAATATCAAAAGGATATCTATTTGTGCGTTATTGACTACAGCAAGGCTTTTGACTGTGTAAACCATGAGAAACTCTGAGCCACACTAAGAAGCATGGGTATACCAGAACACCTGATCATACTCTTGCACAATCTGTACATTGATCAAGAAGCAACAGTTCCAACTGAACAAGGAGAAACAGAATGGTTTAAAAAGCAAAGGTGTACAACAAGGCTGCATACTTTCCCCCTACCTGTTTAATTTATATGCAGAACAAATCATCAGAGAAGCAGGATTGTATGAAGACAACATAGGTGTGAAGATTGATGGAAGACTCATCAACAACCTTTGCTATGCTGATGATACCACATTACTGGCTGAAAGTGAAGATGATCTGAAACATTTGCTTCTCACAATCAAGGAACATGGTTTTAAAATGGGCCTGCGCCTTAATGTAAAGAAGACAAAGATCTTGACAACTGGCAAAATCAATAAGTTCATCGTTGAAGGAGAAGAAATTGAAATCGTAGACAACTTTAACCTACTTGGATTAACTGTCAATAAAGAAGCAACAAACAGTCAAGAAATCAGATGACGCATTGCTCTTGGCAGAATGGCTATGAAAGACCTAGACAAGATTTTTAAGAGCAGAGATATCTCTCTCCATACAAAGATTTGACTCGTTCAAGCCATGATAATTTCAATAACATCATATGGATGCGAAAGCTGGACAGTGAAAAAGATAGACAGAAAGAAAAATGATGCCTTTGAATTATGGTGCTGGCGGCGAATACTGCGTATACCGTGGACTGTCCGAAGAACAAACCAGTCAGTACTAGAGGATATCAAACCTAAGTTTTCTTTAGAAGCTCAGATGATAAGACTTTGACTTTCATACTTTGGACACATCATGCGAAGAGAGAGATCATTAGAGAAAGACATCATGCTTGGCAAGATAGAAGGTCAACGCAAAAGAGGAAGGCCAGCAATGAGATGGATCGATACAATAACAGCAGCTACAGGTACCAGTCTGTCAACAATGAGCTGCCTGACTGAAGACCAAACACAATTTAGGACAACTATCCAGAGGGTCACATGAGTCGACACCGACTTGACTGCACTTAACAACAACAACATGTGGTGGCTCCCATCATTTTGCAAGGGTGTGCCTATCAAGCAGAAAGCAGAGCACAGCAAGCATGCTGCATAAGTTGGAAGTGATACAGGAGTCAGATGATGCAGACTCATTCAATACTGATGCAATTTTCTCAAGAATACCCTGGCACTGTGTGAACAAAGGGACAAAAATGATTTGTGAATCTCAGACTGAATAATATGATACAACCTTGTCAGCTGGGATCCGAGGCAATATGTAACATCATATGTGTGAAAAGCAAAATAAGATGGGCACCAAGCACCCCGCTGCAGCCAACTGCACCAAACAAACTATATGCAGAGGAGCTCATGTCATCTTTGGGACTTTTTCATATGCAATACATCATATGTGGATGTACTCATAAGCTTGACTTTGAGATAATGAAAGCAAATGCCAGATGAAACTTAAAGTGGACAAGTGCAAAGTTATGCACTTGGGAAAGAACAACCCAAACTATAACTACACAATACAAAGTTCCACATTAGGAGCCACCACTTAGGAAAATAATCTAGGGGTCATTGTGAACAGTACGTTGAAACCCTCTGCCCAGTGTGCAGTGGCAGCCAAGAAAGCAAATAGAATGCTAGGAATTGCACATTGGGTGTGCCTCTTCTCTCCCGCCGTGGGGGGGGGGGGGGGGGGGGGGGGTTGACTGCCCGATGTGCAAGTAGCACAGGGCGCGATTTACACTTGGTACGGCCCTGAGCACCAAATGCTGTCCCTCCCCCAGCTCTGATCCTCTTCTTCACACCTCACAGTACCCACAATCCCCTCAATCCTGCAGCCCTGTCAAGTCCCTTGCTCACTCCCTCCTCTCCCTTATACAAACAGGTTGTGAAAGTTGTGAGCAAAAATGCCAATCATCAATACCAGAGCTGAAGTCTTGGAAACTGGCACTGCTCACAAGTTTCAAACTTGGGCTAATTTTCCCCCATTTCATGTTGGTTATTTGCTCTGCATTGTCTGCTTTAGGATCATCCCCTCTCCAGAACAGGAAGAGGGAGGGGGGTGGTCCAGGCTCATTGCCTTCCCTTCTCTTCCCTGAAGGCTGCCTAGAAGATAGGGGCTGGAACAGACCACCACTGCTGCTCTGACTCTGGAATCTGAGAAGCAGTGGAGACTTTGGGGCAGGCTTACAAAACCATGCTAACTATTAGTTCGGGCTTTGCACTTGCTAAGGGCACTGTGCTCACAGCATGGGGCCCTGTGCTCAAAATTGCACACTAAGTTTGTGAGTGGGCAAGGAATTTGCAGCTTAGGGGGCCTAATGTGGGTGTTAATGATGCATAGAAACTAGCATGGTCATTATGGGTGCACACTAAATGTGCCTGTTTCCATTGGCACACCTAACCCTCCCCCAATTGGGTTGTGGTAAGGGCACCTGTATGTTCATTTGCATGGTGCCGCACATTAGCATTGCACTATTAGCAGGGGGATGGACGAACCTGCCCCCAAATATTAGCATTGGCCTCTTTACTAATTTGGCAAGACAATCACGTGTTAGCAGCATGCACCTTAGTAAACATGCCCCTTAATGTTCTGGGCTGTTCTCCCTCCCCTCACCCTCTTCTCCCAATAACTTATGCCCTGGTAAGAGGGGAGAAACTTTGGAAAGTTGGAGGTATGTAATAAAGCCTGAGGAATGATTTCGAGTTTGACAACTAAGATTTAATGCTAAAAAATTCAAGGTCATGAATATGCAAAAGCCCAAGGGAGGAGTACGGTACAGGAAGCGAAGTTCTAATGCGCATAGAACAAGGAAGGGATCGAGAGGTGATCATATCTATTTAGACTTTAAGGTGGCCAAACAAGATCATAAAGCAGGGGCAAAAGTCAGGTTGTTGGAGTCCCTAGGGAGAGGAAAAACCGGCAGGAAAATCTAGGGATGTGTATTTGGTTCATTAAGTGTGCACAAATTGTATTTACAGTGTGTTAACCTACAAATTAAGATGCATAGGGTCTATTAGTATCTGTTAAAAAATTCCAATATATGTTAAATCATTTTTATTATCAGCATGCAGAAAGAGCAGAGGCAGCCCAAAGACCTTATATCATAAATGTTTGGCAAACAGTTTGCTTCCTTGACTGCCCCCTGTACTGAATGCTGCTTTAGGGCAACCATGTGTGATCTTTTGAATCTTCATTTTAGGAGTCTGACCCCTGATGAAGGCTTTTTAGCCAAAACTCGGCCGAGTCAGGTTTCTCTCGATAAAGACATGTATAGTATAAGGTCCTTGGTCTGCCTCCGCTTCTTGTGTGTGCTGATTGCCCATTTCTGGGCATTCTACCATCTAGCTTTTTTCAAATAATTTTTATTAACATGAAAATGTGAAATGATCTGAAAAAAATCAACAAAAATCAGGGAAAATGGCCGAAACAAATATAAAATGATCTAAAAACATTTGCCATGCACAGTCCTTGGAAAAAATGGTTGATATTGCTTTTATATAAATCTGTGCATATGAATAGTTATAAAGTGAAAATACACCTGGACACAGAAGCAGCAATTACTGTTGTCCCAAAAAACAGTTCCAGTGCTAGGGCAACCTGGAAGAATTGAACCATCATCCTAGAGGGTAAATTCATATACTGGCCAGGAAGTGAAGCTGAGGAATTACCAAGAAGTCATGGCAGAAAAAAGGGATCAGTAGATGAGGTTTCCCTTGTTTGTGGATAACTAGTACCAAGTTTCTCTCATAGGGAATAGTTGGGTGATGGCTATGGGCCTGGGCTTGCTGGAACTCAAATCTGCTTCATTCTGACATGACTGGAGTATAAAGAAGTATTTGCAGAGAAAGGTGGAGAAGTGAAGGATTTTGAGACACATAGGGGTATGTTTACTAAACCGCGCAATTGTGCGGGGCGCACTTGAGCGTGCGCTAAGGTACCTTAGCACATGCTAATAGTGCGTTTTTGTGGCCCGCACATGTGCGCGTGACACTAACGGGCCCACACAAGTGCGCAGCGCGCTGATGTGCGCTAGGGGCGTGGGAAGGCATTCCGAGGGCGGAGGAAGGCTCCGGAGGGGCGGAGGGACGGGGTCAATGGGCGGAGAGTGGGAGGGGAGAGGCTCTCCGCACAGGAGCGGGGCTGTAAATCAATCTAAAAAATACCGTGAGTGAAAACCTCGCGTTAGAGACGATTTAAAGGGAAGAGAAACCATTTCCGTCAGCAATGTACAGCAAAACCGGGGAAACCTACAAAACGTGAGCAGTGTGATACATGTGCACAGAACAAAATGTCAAATAAAACGTTAAAATGACCACAAGAAAAATTGCAAAAATTATAATTCAGCTGGGCAACAGTGATAGCAATGGGCAACAATAAAAAACACTCCCAGGAAAGCCCCCAAAAAAAGAAATGATTTTTGGAAGGGTCTACGCTCCGTAGACCCTTTTAAAACTCAGTTCATTTTATTGGAGCTTTCTGGGATTGTTTTTTAATGTTGCCCAGTGATATCACTGTTGCCCAGCTTGGTTATGGGTGTTTGTCCCTTTTTCCGAGGTCATATTTGAGGTTTATGTGCACTTTTGTCTCCATACAAGGTAAATGAGCCCACAGTAAAATTGTGCAGAGCAGGGTTCCTTACTCGTCAGGCCAGGTTTCCTATCTCCAGGGACTGCACTGTCTCTGTGTCCACAGTGTGGTGCAACGGACACAGCCAGTGCCTGTAAGATCAGAGGGTCACAGGTTCAAATCCCAGCTGGGGCTCCTGCCAACCCAGTCCCCATAGTTTTACCCACCACTAAACCGTGATAGTAAGGACAAACCTTTATTGCTGAGAACATACGCATGGTTAATATGCCTATATTTTACCACACCAAACACAGACACCAGAAACAGGCGCATTACCTAGAGCAGAGTCACCCAAATGCAGTCCTGGAGGGCCCCACACCATTCAGGTTCCATGCTGCCTCTAATAAAGATGCCTGTGCTGCATATCTATGCACCACACCCATGGTATGCAGATGTGGCTCATGCATATTCATGAGGGACAGCATGAAAACCCGAACAGTGTTTGGAACACCAGGACTGGAGTTGGGAAACTCTGCCGTAAAGCAGCAGCCAACAGGGCCAGACACACCCACACACACACCCACAGGCCCCATTGGCCAATGCCCCCTGGAGAGGCAGGACATTGGGCTCTGCCTGTATCTCCCAATAGTAGAAGTTGAATACCTTAGCAATGCCACCCTACACCTGGGTATATGGTACACAGCTATCAAACGTGTCCTATGATAACTGGCAGATATCAATTCCTACGTTAAGCACATTTTGCTCATTGAGCTCCACCATAACAATCATTCTGATGTCTGCGGTGTGTGCTGCAGGTCTGGTCTCTGACAGTGTTTGCCACCCTGGGGAGTGACCCCCAACAGTATTGCGTACCATATCCATGCCTGTACTGTGCCCAGGACTGGTGTGGTGGGTATGGCTGCTGAACTCCTCTATAGTAGCACAATGCTGGCATAGGTGTGGGGGTGGCTGGCTGTCTATCCAGTGTGTGGTGGCTGCAAACACCTTCCACAGCCCACACTGCCAGCAATGTTGCCAGTATTGGGCTGCCAATGTGCATAATGAGGAGCAAGGTACCATGGGTATAGGCCGGACAGGGTGGCCTGGCCAGGGTGCATCTGCACAGGGCATAGGTCACTGACTGGGACATTTTAGTGCCCGGCCACCACCTACACAGACAGGGTGACCTCAGTATGTCCTGCTGAGAGATCACTCTCACCCTGACAGTGCAGTGACCACAGCATGGCTAGGCACCCCCATAGTGCTATATAGTCTTTCTCTCATGTGATAGATATGGGTTTTCTTTTGGGGCCTAGTCACTGATTTATCTGCTTGCTGTGTATGCTGACATCCCAGTTCTGGGTGCACGCATCTCCACTGGGAACATGCACTATGGACTAACTAGCAGACTGTTTGCAGCTGGTATGTGTCTTGCTGGAGCGGCTTGCAGGGTGCAGCGGCTGATGACTTGCTGCAGGAGAATATCAGATAGTGGTGGGGTGCAGCTTACCATATCCAGGCCTAATGTCTGTCTGCTTTTGTGTTATGGATGTGTATAGAGCTGCATTGACTGCCCTGTGGGGTGTCTGTTCCTCAGCAGGACTGGGGTTGATGGTCCCATCTACTGCCACCTTTGCAGGGAGGTAGAATGTGGATCTATTGATAGGAGACCCTGTTTGCCACCCTCAGCCCTGGAGGAAGGGTGTGGTGGTACATAGCCCACCTGGGGGTCCATAGGGGCTACACCTGACTGAAACAGACAGAGATATCCAAGGTGTTCATGCAGAAACTACCTATCTCACACATTAACACTGCTTTGGACCTCTGGCATGGCCTCTTTCAGCCATGGAAGGTTTTGTGGACCTGGTCCTGGCGCCTCATTGCACCCTCAGGGTGAGCACAGTACCCGCACAATGTGACGGTGTGTAGCTACTCTGTGCCAGTAAAACACACGGTCAGTACCCCCTACCGGGCCGAGCTGCTGTGTGGGTGCACACGGTCACCTCCCCCTACCAGGCCGAGGTGCTGTGGGGGTGCATTCACCATCTTGTGTTCATCTGTGGACAGTTGATTTGCATGTGCATTGCATCATGGGTATGGGTGGGCTAACCCTATCCTGGTGACCACAGCAGACTGTCTGTGTGCTGACGTGCAGGCTCTCTGCAGCCAGTCAGCAGCTTGCTAGCAGCTGTAGCCCAATGGTTACTTCACTGCCTGTAAAGCCAGAGGTCATGGGTTCAAACCCACAGTGGGGTTATTTGATAGGGTTATCCAATGCATTATCTGTTTTTTTAATGTACATATTTTGATGCCAGCAGAAACACCCTCAGCGTACTGTACCCATAAGGTGCCTCTGAGGGTGCTTTATAGGGCGCCCTATAGGGCACCTTATGGTTCCCATCCATATAAGGTGCACTATACATTATCCTGTGATGCAACTTATAGGGTGCCCTATAGGGGACATATTAGGGTGCTGTGGCGGACAGTGCAATTTATAATGTGCCCTATGGAGTGCCTTATAGGGTGCCTTCTACGTGAGGGCGTGTTTGCTGGCAGCAAGTAATAAAATAAAACTAAAGTGCTGCAGGAAAAAATATGTACAATGCAAAGCTGATGCCACAGCCAGCCTTACGTATTAGGCACACTGGGGAGCAAACTCATGACCCCTGTATCAGCAGTCGGTGCCTTAACCATTCTGCTTCACTGCTGCTCCTCCTTGCCTGTCAGCGCACCTACTTATGCTTTTCATTCCTTAAACTGCACAGTGCTGCCATAAAAAACAGTACTCTGACCTTGCGGTACCTCATACGGCACCCTCTAAAGCACCCTATAAGCAACATTCTAGGGTGCCTTTGCTGACAATGCACTTTAAAATGTGCCCTATAGGGTGCCTTATGTTAACACGCTTTGAGAGTGCGTTTGCTAGTAGTGATAATTAAAATAAACATAAAATGACTCCAAAAGCAATCTTCCCCATAATATGTAATGCCTCAGCCAGCCTTGTTCATTGGGCACTGTGGGATATTGAACCCTTGATCCCTGCACTATTGGTTAGTGTCTTACCCATTGTGCTGTGGTTCTGTTCCTGTGCTTGCATATTAGCGTGCTGCCTTATGCCGCACAATATTAGAAAAGCCTCCTAAATCAATAGGGTGCTGCCTAATGCCCATCAGTGTGCTGTCTTATGCTGCACAATATTAGACTAGCTCCTAAAGTAATGCCTCAGCCAGCCATCTACATTGAGCACTGTGGGGGTTTGAACCCCTGATCTCTGCACCATTGGTCAGTGTCTTAACCATTGTACTGTGGCTCTGCCCTTCTGTTTGCACATCAGTGCGCCACTTATGCCGCCCAGTATTAAAATGCCTCTGAAAACATTAGCGTGCCACCTTATGCCCATCAGTGCTTTGCCTTATGCTGCCCATTATTTATATGCCTCATAAATTAATGCCTCAGCCAGCTGTCTTCATTGGGCACAGTGGGGGATTGAACCCCTGATCCCTCCACCATTGGTAGGTGCCTTGACCATTGTGCTGTGGCTCTGCTCTTCTATGTGCACATTAGCGCGCTGCTTATGCCTCCCGTGCAGCTATCTCATGTGCTAATGTGCGGGGCGCACATGGGCGCCGCGCACCTTAGCGCATATGTAAATTCCGGATTTCCTTCCTCAGCCAGACATGCCCACTCCTTATATGGCATCCGCACACTACCGCGGCCCGCACATTAGCGGGGTTTTAGTAAACATGCCCCATAGAGTGTTGAAAGAAGAGGCTATTCCAAGGTTTTGTTAAAACATTCAGTTCCATATGATCTCAGAGGTAAGGTACTGGCCCAGCTGGAGTACATGGAATTAGTAGACCTGATGTAGTCAGTACCATATAGTAACTAGTTAGAGCCCCTTTTGTGTGCCGGATGGTTCTTTTTGGCTTTGTACTGACTATAAAATGATAGTAAACCAGTCATTGAAGTTGAATCATATCCCTTACTCAGACATCTCAATTTGTTTGACTGGAAGGGGCCATGATGTATTTCAAGATCAACACCCCAAGCCTACCAGTAGATCGGATTGGCCTTGGATGACCAAAAGCTGCTGGTTGTTAACACTTGAAAGGGTGTCTGCCAGTTCACAAGATTCCCCTTTGGAGTGGCATCAGGCCCATGCAATGTTGTAGCACATCTAGTGTCTTGGGTGCAGTGTCAGGAGTGTTGTGCTATCTCATAATAGGGAACACTCCTCAGGAACACATGTCCAGAGTTGAGGAAGTCCTATCCAGACTCAGCAAGCTGGTCTGACAGCATATAATGTGAAATGTATATTTTGTAAACCAATAGTTGAATATTTGGGGCATTTCATCTCAGAAAATTATTTAAGTTTCTGCCTGACAAAGTGGAAACAGTGAGGGAGACCAGGTGATAATCCAGTGCTTTTTTGATATGGCTTAAATATTAACAAAGATTCATTCCCCAGCACATGTCACTGGCAAAAATCATTGATAAACATTTTTCGATACTGGAGTTCCATGAAACTGGATGGCTCAATATCAGGCTGCTTTTGTAGAATCTAAAGACCATTTGTTGCATGCCCCAGTTCTGGTGTTTGTCTCCTTCCCATGGCCTATGGCAGTAGCCTATGATATTTTCCCAGTGGGAGTGGTGACAGTTCTGGCCCACATTAGTCCAAAAGGGGATGAATGCCTATTGCATAATGCATCAAGGCTACAGTCAGCAGCAGAGAAAATCAATTTACAGCTTGAAAAACTGCAACTGTACTCGTATTTGCAGTGAAGCAACTAAACAGTTGTGGACACAGGCCAGTGGTACAGATACATGGTCCTTAATCTTATTAAAAACCAAAATTCTTTATGTTGCTAGAACTCCTTTGAAAGTCCTTCCTGCTAGTTTTAACACTAGGACATCAAACTGTTTTCATGGTCCTGCAGATTTGTTATCTGGGCATTACACTGGATGCTCAACTGAGTTTCAAGTCCCATGAAGAACATAGTAAAGTCAATGTTCTATAAGTTGTGCATTTTGTGTAGGCTTAAACTATTGGAACCTTCTTAGTTTCATACTGTGTTACGGTCCATGATTTTTGCAGTGTTGGATTATTGTAATTCTTTACACTATAACTTGACTGCTGTAAAGCTATGGGTATTACAACTGGTTCATAATGCAGCTGAATATGTTTTGTTGCGCTGTAAATGTACAGAATGCATAACTCGTAGTCTTTGTTCATTACACAGGCTTCCCATTGAGGTGTGCTCCAAATGTAAATTTTTGATGTTATTATTCAAAGCTTTATGTGATCTAGCATCGATATTGCTGCAATTTGCTTTGCATACTTATTGTCCTTCACATAGCTTTCACTCTGCTTCTCAAAGCATGTTAGGGGTTGGCAAAGACACTGTTAAGTCTTTCTTTTGCTAATGCTCATTATTTATTTATTTATTTTTATTTAACCAGTTTTATATGCCACCTTATCCTTCAATCAAAGTGGTTACAAGACAAGGTATACAAATATAGGTAAAAGCAAGGAAAGGTATTGCAGGGTATAGGAAGAATACACAAAACAGGAATACAAATTGTATAAGTTGCAGGTCAAAGGTTATGGAAGTTGATACCTGCTAATCTTCATTTGGAATCTGATCTTAAGTTTTAGCTATATTCTGAAAGACTAATTTGCTATTCTTGGTGTTTATCTGTTTCTTAGTCTCTCTTAATAATCATGCCTTGACTATTTATTTGATATGCCATGTGATACTCTATCATTTTTATTACCATATTGTTTTTGAATATTTTATTTTATTATTGCATATGTTTACTTATTTTCTTTTAAAACATTTCTATATCACCATATGCCAGGGCATTGAAAGCGGTGTACAATACTTAAAAGAAAAACATACATCATATAACATTTCCAAAAACCAAAACACCTCCACCCACAACCAAGCCTGCTACAACTAAATACCTACTCTTGCCACACCCCGCCTCAGCCTCCTTATAGAGGAAACAAAAATGTTTTTAACAGTTATCTAAAAGTCAGCAACTCCTACTCCTTCCACAAACATTCCGGAAGTTTATTCTACCAGATCGACACCACTATCTCAAATGGCCTGTCTCTCCATCTCTTCTGTCTCACCTGCTGACAGCCTGGAATGGTCAAGAAAATGACCTTGGCATAATCACATTTCCCTCCCTGGTTGGTACCAGGTTAAGAGATCTCGCAACTACCCAGGCTTCTGCCCTCTAACTATTTTGAATGTTAATACTAACAGCTTAAATATGCTCTGTTGCTGAATAGGGAGCCCATGCACTTGTCAAAGTACATCTGAGACAGAGTCCCTTCTCCCCCTCTCCGAGTACACAGGCCACCATATTTTGCACCATCTGCAGTTTCCTTAACAAATACCCCATTTGTCCCACATGCAAAATATTTCAATAGTCCAAAAGGGGGAACACAAATGCTTGCATTAAGAGTCACATCACCCCCTCATCCACAATGCAATTGCCTAACTACCTGCAGTTACCATAAGCTGCATGCACAAGTGACACCTATGCACACAATGTCAGATCAGCATTCAGTCTAACCCCCAAATCCTTAATTTTCTTTTTTCCTTCTAACTGAACCCCCCCCCCCCGATAATTGACCCTTTCCTCTAGAGTCCTTCATCTAAGTCCCCACTCAGCAAGATCTCAGATTTATGAGCATTCAATATCAGATGGTTCCTCCTTAACTATTCCACTACTTCCTCCAAGCAAACATTGACCCTCCTAATCACCTCCCCTGCTCCTGCTCAAAAACCACCACCAGTCGAATATCGTCTGCATAAAGAAATGTATTTAATTTTCTGTTTTTCTATATCGCTTTATCTGGGAATCAAAGCTGTTTACATAAAACAAAACGTTGAACTGAGTTACATGGAACAATAGGTAAAGTAAACAGAGTAATTATAACTATTAACTATGACAGATAATAAATCCCTTAAAACCATGATTCTGCATAATATACTCCACCGTGCTCATAAAGAGATTGACAAGGGTTGGGGACAGTGCTGACCCCTGTGGCACCCCACATAGTAGGTTTCTGATGGAGGACATCATATCCTCCCACCCCTGAACCTCTTACTACTCAAGAATGAACCAAACCACCCTAATACTCCCCCCCCCCCCACATCCCTACTTGCCTATATCTCTCCAACAATACATCACAAGCCAGGGGCAGCTCTATAATGAGGCCGAGTGAGGCGGTGGCCTTAGGCGGCAACGTTTTGAGGGCGGCAAAAAATGCCCCCAAAAAGGTTGCCTCACTCGGCCTTCAATATTAAAAAAAATAAATAAATAAAGAGCTGGACAAGCTGCTGCCGCTGCTTCTCAGCATCAGCAGAGTCAACTGCCTGTGCCCCCAGCCCTGGAAGAACTCTACCATTGTTTTACCGGCGCCCTGGCTCAACTTTGCAGAGCCGCTAGAAGGAACAGTGTTTCTCTTCTTTCCTGCGGCTCTGTTAAAGTTGAGCCCGCTGACGCTGAGGGTAAATAAGGCATTTCCTGTCTCAGACTGGTAAAACAATGGTAGAGTTCTTCCAGGGCGGGGGGCACGGGCAGTTGATTCTGCTGATGTTGAGAAGCAGTGGCAGCAGCTTGTCCAGCTTTTTTTTTTTAAATTTTGAAGGCCGATTGAGGCAGCCTTTTTGGGGGCATTTTTTGCCGCCCCCAAAAAGTTGCCGCCTAAGGTCACCGCCTCACTCAGCCTCATTATAGAGCTGCCCCTGGCTTGTGATGCATTGTGCGTCGGGCATCCTCCTTGGCCCTCTTCAAGTCCAGGTTGAAAACCCACCTCTTCACTTCTGCTTTTTGTTCTTGACTCCTGTGTTGTGATTTGACTAGTTTATAACTGCTGTTTGTGTTTGTGCTTTCTGCCCTATCTTGATTTATTCCTAAATATTTGTATGCTCTGTCTTGCTAATTGTATTTTGTAATTTGTCTCGATTAGATTGTGAGCTCTGTTGAGCAGGGACTGTCTCTCCTACATGTCTGTACAGCACTTCGTACGTTTGCAGCGCTATATAAATGCTAAATAGATAGATAGATAGACAGACAGTATGCCAGGTAGTGTGTCGATTTATATTATTTTTACTGAGATGACACTAGAATCTGAATTTTTTTTAATGTATGGTACATTCTGAGGGGAAATGGGGTGATTTCTGTGGATGCAGAATATATTCTTGGATGTAACACCTTATAGGTGAGCCTATGCGTGCTGGGTGACTGAGGAAGGGACTTTGGCTCTATGGAGACTGGAGAGTGCAACCTCTCGTACCCCCTTTCCCCAGATGTAGCTTGCATGTTTTAAAGTTTGCACTGCTCTCATCACTGCATGTATTTTTGGGAGGTGGGGCAATGGCGGGGCATAGGCAGCAGGAGGTGGCAGGTTTTTCTCTTTCAAAGAGTTGGCAACCCTATCCAGAGGGTTGCTACTAAAATAACAATAATCTTCAATGTAAAGCATATGGGAACACATATAAAAGATCTATACCTCTGTACCCTAGAGGAAGTGAAGGAAAGGGAAGAAATAAAAGAGACATTGAAATACTGTACCTCCCAGGGCCTGCCCATCCACTAGGCACTTGCTTAGGGAGGCAGACCCTGGTGAGTGGCATTGCTAAACCCCCCCCCCCCAGGAAAGCAGCAGGTTAACTGCTGCTTCAGTGCCATAGCAGACTTTAAAACACCCATGTACATGCGCACAGTTTCGGCCTGCCCTCTAAGAAAGTTGCATTGGAGGGGAGGCAGGAGCGGTGAGTGCACAAGCACGTGGGCACTTTAAGGCCTGACTCAGTGCTGAAGCGGCAGTTCAGCCGCCACCATTTCAGCACAAGGTGGGGGCGGCATAGCAGGCTGGACAGATGCACGGTCTTTTGCGGGGGCCGACGGCATGGAGGGTCTTCCTAGGGCAGCAGAAACCCTCATACCACCACTGATACCTCCAAGATATAAATGCACAGGGGGAAGGCCTGTTTCAATGGAAAGGAGGCTCTAGAGCCGCAGTCCTCTGGTACCCTCAAGCCAGTCAGGCTTTCAGGATATCCACAATGAATATTCATGAGATAGATCTGCATACAATGGAAGCAGTACATGCAGATCTATCTCATGCATATTCATTGTGGATATCCTGAAAATCTGACTGGCCTGGGGGGTTGCAGATGAGGGTGGAAGAGGGCTCAGAAGTAATCTAAGGAAATATTTCTTTATAGAAAGGGAAAAGCACGCATGGAACAATCTCCTATTGGAAGTGGTAGAGACAGAAACATATCTGAATTCAAGAAAGCATAAGACAAGTACAAAAGATCTCTGAAGTAGGGGAAAGGGCTAGTAAGGTGGAGCTGAAAGTGAGGATGGGCAGACTGGATGAGACTTGTTTTGCATTACTATGTTTGAACACTTTCTGAAATGTGAAAATACCATGTTTTTAAAAATGTATACCTGTTTTTGAATAATACCCTTTTCATGATCCTGATGCTCCTCATCCTCTTATCCACTACTTATATGCATCTTGCCATACTCTAGTCCCCAGTTTTGTGATGTTTTCTCATCTGATGGTTTATGGTTTATTAAAATGTGATATACTGTCCTTCGTAACAAGAAGGGCAGGGACTGTGTCTTACATCTCTATGTACAGTGCTGCATTTGCCTTGTAGCGCTATACAAATGCTTAATAGTAGTAGTAGTAGTAGTAGTACTCTTTCTCAATAAATAATCGTCTTTATACTAGAAAACAAAGGTAAACAGATGTCCTTTTTATTTAACAAAAAAAGTAGTAATTTAGCAAAGTAGTTACATTATTTAGTTATTTAGAGATGTCCCCGATTCTAAGTACATAGGGCCCGATATTCAACGAAGGCAGTTAGCGCAATTACAGTGCCTAGCCATCCCCGCTGACCACTAAACCTGGATATTCAATGCCAGTGTCATATCCGGCCACCGGCATTGAATATCCGGGTCAGCCATGGAAGCTGGAAGCTAACTGGGCAGTGGCAATATTCAGCTGTGGCCTGGTTAGCTTTGGCGGCAAAAGTTAAGACAGATTTTGCTGTGCCTAACCTTTGCTGCCTAGGGATAACCGGACAGCGGCTGAATATTGCCACTGACCGGTTATCCCCAGATACCACCCCTGGAACGTCCTTGGAACACCCTGATGCTGACCGTATGGCATTGGGGCATATAGCCGCCGTACCCGGGGATATTCAGCGACACTGTGTTAGTGTCGCTGAATATCTCACTTCGGGGCATTTACACAGTTTACAGGTCTATAAACCATGTAAATGCCTTTGAATATCAGGCTCATAGGGCTCGATTCTGAGTTGTACGTGCTGGCCCTCTGTGCGCTCGATCGGAACCGGATGCACAGAGTGAGCCGGGATTCTGATCCCGCGGGGCACATCTAGCCCCGTGGGATCAGAATCGCGTCCAGGCCTGTACGTGCAGGCCAGGACCCCAATTCTGGTTGGCCTGCATATATTTATTTATTTTATTTATTTATTTGTTGTTCTTATATACCGCACTCTTAAAAATCAGCGCAGTTTACATATAACAGATTTGTGCAGTCAAAGCAAAGCACTTACAATGAACAGGGTAGATTAACTTGGATTTCAACTGATGGTAACTATGTACAACAATTTACATCTATTTACAGACTGTATTTATAGTATGTACATCCATTGGTAAGGTTTACGTGTTCATACTTGATAGCATGTTAAGGGGTGGCGTGTTAGATTGCTGTGAATAGTGTAGGAGAAAGAGGTGATGTTTAAGCGCTCTTCTGAACTGAGCTAGGTCTTTGATGGCTCTAATGGGTGCAGGGAGTATGTTCCAGCAACTAGGGGCATATAGCTTGAATGCTCTGTTCCTGGTTGACTTTGTGCATTTTGTTATTTCTCTGGGAATCGTTGTGTATTTGCTGTACATGTTCTCCTTTCTCTGTTCGCAGTGATGGGGTGGATGAGGTCCATTAAGGCTGTGGGGGCCATCTTGTTCATGATTTTGAAAGTGATGATGGTTACTTTATATGTTAGTTGACAGTATATTGGTAGCCAATGTAAGTCTTTTAGTACTGGGGTGATGTGATCAGCTCTGGAGGCTCCGCTCAGGAATCTTGCAGCTGTATTCATCGCTAATTGTAGGGGGCTTATCGTATTTTTGGGAAGGCTGTGTAGGATGACATTGGTGTAGTCAAAGTGGGGGATCACCAAAGCTTAAAAGACTGTTCTGAAATCCTCAGCTTGTAGCAAGAGTCGAAGATGTCGTAGGGTTCGTATCTTGTGGTATATTTGTTTGATTATGTTGTTGATGTGTGTTTTGAAATTGAGTTGTTGGTCTATGGTCACGCCTAGATAGCGGATGCAGGGTCTACATGAGAGTTCCGCATCTCTTGTCTTTATGGTTTTCAGAGGTATGAAGGACTGGTTCCTTGTCACAAATAGAACTTCCATCTTCTTAAAGTTGATTTTGAGACTTTGGGAGAGGAGCCAATCGTTTATGGCATTGAAGCAGTTTATCAGTTGGGTGAAATCTGGGGTCTCAGTTGTGAATGGAGTAAAGAGTAAAACGTCGTCTGCGTAGAGCAGGCAGGAGATTTTAAATGATCAAATTATTTTGCATATCGGTTGCATGTAAATATTGAAAAGGAGTGCGGAGAGGGATGAGCCCTGGGGCACTCCGTAGTGTTGTTTGAATAGTAGAGAGGTTGTGGCTCCTGTTCGTATTTGCTGCCATCTGTCGGTTAAATAAGATTTGCACCAGTGCCATGCTAGGTCGCTTATCCCTTTATCATGCAGTCGAATTAGAAGTTGTTCATGGTTTACAGAGTCAAATGCTGCGGCAATGTCGAGGAAAATTAGTGCATATCCTTGTTTGATGGAGTCAATCCCGGTAATGAGTGTGTTGATGAGGGTGGTGAGGAGAGTATCAACACCGTGGGATTCTCTGAAACCGTGTTGGCTTGAGTCGAGGGGGGCATTAGAGTCAATATGATCCTGCAGCTGTTGTTTAACCACCTTCTCGATTATCTTTGCTAGAAATGGGATACTGGATATGGGTCGGTATGATTCGACCTTCTGGGTGTCAAGTTTGGCATTCTTTAAGAGGGGCCTGATGGATGACTTCTTAAGGCTTGATGGGAAATGTCCAGAGGAGAAGGATAGGTCAATGATTTTGGCTATTATCGGGCTGACATCATGGCGTAGTGACTTTATCCAGAGAGCTGGACAAGGGTCGTTAGGGGCCGTTGTGGCGTTGATGCTGGAAATGATGCTCTCGATGCTTCTTGGAGACAGTGTTGAGAAAGTGGAGAGCTGTTTGGGTGGGTTCGTGGTGGGGGAGGATAGTGTGGCTTTACTAACATTGTTGGTTTTGACTATCAGGTAGTCGGCATAGTCTTGGGGCATATACAGGCCTTCCCCGGCTAGCTCAGTCAGGGCTTTTGAATGGAGCCATGGCACTGTGGCTCCATTCAAGAGCCGCGATCCCCAGCCGCTGGACCAAAATGTTCATTTCCCGCAGTCCGACCCCCGATCTGGCCTCCCAAGGCCAGGGTCAGGCTGCGGGGAATTTCCTCAGCCCCCTCCCACCTTTTCTGTGCCCCAGGCCTGCCAGATCCACCCTAGGGGAACTTATTCCAACTCAGAGGTGGAATAAGTTCCCCATTCAGGCTGCCAGCCCTGAACATAGAGGGCCAACATTGGAATCAGCCCTGTACGTCCAGGGCCGCAGACCGCCCACTGCGTGCCCTAACTCCTCCCCCACACTGCCCCTTTCTCGCCCCCATCTAAACTCCCCGTAAAATGTGCGTTGAAGTTAGTCAGGGTCGGCAGAGGAGCCAAATAGCAGGGATCCCCGCTATTTGCACCTCGGAATGACCCTCTAGTTTATCATGCTTAATGGAATATTGTTTCTATAAAGGTAAAAAGGGGACTATTGTAGTTAATATGGAAAAGCAGATTAGATAGGCCATGTGGTCTTTTTCTGCCATCATGTTTCTATGATTCTATGAATATTTTTACTAAAGGGCGTTAGCTGGTACCATTGTGCTAACATAGAAATGGTGTCCGGCAGTAGCAGCTAATGTGGGAAAAATGCAGACATTAGAGCGCTTTGCCACGATGTCTGCATTTTGTGTGGTAGGTGCGGGCTTGGGTGGGATTAGGGCAGAGAGTAGGCTGCCTGCAAGGCACAATTAACATGGATCTTATCATTGCACCATATTCGCCAAAGTTTGCAGGCTTTGCGGGTGCACCTAACTCCTAATGTTAGCTGCATCCGCAAAACAGCCGCTCCGTGATATCTGTGTTTTCTCCACGATATCTGCAGATACCATGGGACATTTGCAGCTAATGCCGGCTTTTTGTAGCCATCACCCAGCATTAGCTGTAAACAGTGTCAAATCAACAGTCCATCATGCCCAGTATTTTGTCTCCAACAGTGCCTAATCCATGTCACTAGGAAGTACTCAGCAGATCCCAAGGAGCAGATCCATTGCTAATTTCATATTCACATCTGCAGTGCAGTTGAAGGACTTGCTTTGATACCAATTCTTAGGGGTGTGTTTACTAAAGGTTTTCACACGTTAATGAAATTAACATGTGTTAAGTTCCCACAGCCCTTTTATTTGTATGGGCACAGCGGCACGTAATGCCCATTAATTTCTTTAACGTATATTAACCTTTAGTAAACATGCCCCTTAATGTATTGGTCAATTTGTATCTAATATATTCCTTTGGTTTGTTTATTCTCTGGGGCCACTAGAAGGCAGTATATCCCAGGATAACACTGGTCAACACTGAAATCGTTACTGACTTTAAAAGGCCTTAATCTGTAGTATCATGGTGAGCTGAACACAAATATAACATTAAAAAAAATTTATTGACTCTCGTTTTGAAGATATCACATGTAGTTCATTTTTTACGTTTCACCGTGTAAATTTATCCAGTAGGACATTAACAACATCCCAAATAAGCCTTGAATGATGTAATATTGCATCACGTTGCATAATACCAGCATGCACACATCATCCAGAGTTGATTGCATCATTTTCTGATGCAATGCAATACTACTGCCAGAAGATTGCTGACGTCAACAGTGTACTATACGCAGTCAGAAAGGAAAGTAATCTGGTATTCTGTTCCGATATTGAAAGCCTCATGAATGCCTTAAAAATCACTCATGACCCACAAGACTGGAGACTATTTATAGACTCTTCGAAATTGAGTCTGAAGGCTGTGCTTTTGAACAATGGAAACCGTCTTCCATCTATTCCAGTAGCGCATGCCGCCCACATGAAAGAGACATACGATTTCTCCAGGACCAAGCAGGAAATCAGTCCTGACATATGGGTGACGTCGGCGCCGATGGAGCCCCCATGTGGAGCATTTCCCCAGCTTTCACAGAAAGCCTTTGGGACTGCCAGCACGCATGCGCGGTCCCCTTCCCGTCTAAGGGTGCCATCTTGCTCAGTCTTCTTTTTTCCACAGAGCCCAACGGATGTGGTTCGTGTTCACCCGTGAAAAACGTTGATTTTTCGTGTTTTTTTTTTCTCGGTTCGACGCCGGTTTCCCCTTCCCGCCTCGGGCCGGTACACCGGTATTGAGCCCGGACTTCGTGACTAGCGTTCACGCCATTTTTCTATTTTTCACTGGCAGCCCTGTCTTTTGACCTTGCAGGGGCCCTTTTTCCCCCGATGGCTGCCAGCGGGTTTAAAAAGTATGATCGGTGTAAGAAACTTATGTCTCTCACCGACACACATGACTGCTGCCTTCGCTGCCTCGGACCCGATCATGACTCGATGATCTGTGGTCCGTGTGGGAAAATGTCCTCGAAGGCGTTGAGGAGTCGGCAGCACCAAAAGGAAAGAATCTTCTCTGACTCCGTGTCCGGCCGGGCCTGGACTTCGTCAGAGGCCTCAACGTCTCGGGAGTCCAATCCCAAGCATCGCTGGGGATCCTCTGAGAGGGGGTCTCCCTCGCGGGGGCATCGCAGGAAGAAGAAACCCGCGAGGGCGTCGTCGGTGGATGCACTTGGCTCCTTGAGGGCCAGGTCGCATAGCCCCGACCGCCGTCCCAGGTCTTCGGAGTCGGAGAGGCCTGCAAAACAACCTCGTGTGGAGCCGGAGTCCCCGAGTCACGTGAGTGCTGTAGTCCTCGTGGACTCTCCTCCGGGGGAGCCGACGTCGGGCCCGATGCCGTCGGGGGCTGCTGAGTCTCCTGAGCTCGGACTCAGGTTGAAGGCTTTGGAGAGCAGTTTGGCTGCCTTCATGAAACAGCAGCAGGCACTGATCGCCGGTCTCACCGGTGCATCTGCCCCGACCACCGGGACTTCGACGTCCAAGTCGACCCGGAGGCCGAGCCGATCCGATCCTCGAGTCCATGCTCTCTCGAGTCGATCCTCGGCCAAGGTCTCCCTTGGCCTCCCATTTGGGACCGAGGTCATCGACGACGGTACCCTCAGCATCGGGGCGGATGGCATCGGTGCCTGCCCGACCGGGGCTGCTTGATTCCTCATCCGAGGAGTTGGGCTGGGAAACGGAGGATGAGGAGTCCCCGGACACCTTTCGGACCCGGTGTGTCCCTTTGGACTCACCGGAGTCCAAACTTCGGAGACGGTCCCCCCCGGAGGACACCCGGTTCTCGGATTTCGTGCGGGACATGGCCAAGGCCTTGGCCTTCCCTGTCTATCCCGAGGAGGAGCCTCGAGCCAAGGAGCTTGAGGCCCTGCGGTATGACTCTCCTCCAAAGGAGGCCTTTACTGTACCGGTTCCTCCGATGCTGGACGGTTGCTCTTCCGCATGTGGGAGGCGCCGGCCTCGATGCCGGTTCTGAGCAAGCGGGTCGATTCTATCTATCGAGTCTGCAAGAGCCCCGGGTTCCAAAAGGCACAGCTACCGCACCACTCCATGGTTGTGGAATCGGCCATGCATCATCTGAAGAGTCAGAAGATGCACTCCTTGGTGCCTCCCTGCCGGGAGGCCCAGAACCTGGATGCCCTCGGTAGAAAGTGCTTCCAGGGCTCTATGCTTGCTTGCCGTGTCCAGGCCTACCAGCTGTACATGGGCATGTACCTTCGAGACCTGGCAAAGGAGATTGCCGGGTTCTCTGCTGGTCTCTCCGAGGAACCTTTGCAGAGGTTCAAGGCCCTGTCATCGGGGATCCGAGAGTGCTCGCAGTTTATCTCTCAAGCAGCCTATGATGGCTTCAAGGCTTCGGCCCATGTAGCTGCGGCCGGCATCGGTGCACGCCGTCAGGCTTGGCTACAGTCATCGGACCTCGAGCCATGGGTGCAGGACAAGTTGGTCGATGTCCCCTGCCGAGGTGAAAACCTCTTTGGCAAACTCATGGCTGAAAAGGCTGCAGAACTCGAGTCCGAGACTCTCACCCGGACAAGGCTGTCCAGGAAAACCTCTGCCCCTTCTCAGAAGAAGAAGGGCTCGGGAAAAAAGACCTTTTACCCGAGGAAGTCATCTGCCTACAAATCATACCCTCATTTTCAGGCCTCCACAGCTGCCCCGCAGGGTCAGCAGGCCAAGGGGCAGGGACATGGGCCCCGTAGGCAGAAAACCCCCAAGCCACCAGCTCCGGCTCCTGCACAGCAGGGAGTGGGGTTTTGACTCCAGTGGCATAGCCTCTCCTCCTCAGCTGGCCCCTCCCAGCACAGGATGCTGGCTGACCCTGTATGCCCACAGGTAGTCAGCCGTAACAAGGGATACCTAGGTGCTAAGCATAGTTCAGAGGGGCTATCTCCTCCACTTCCACCAGGTACCTCCCTCCTACTTTCCAGGGGAGCCTCCAAGACTCCCTCTGCACAGGGACTTACTCCTGCAGGAGTTAGCAAGTCTTCTGAAGGAACAGGCGGTGGAACCGGTGCCTCACCACCTGAGAGGTCAAGGCTTCTATTCCAGGTACTTTCTAGTACCAAAAAGAACAGGAGGCCTCAGGCCCATCCTAGACTTGCGGAATCTCAACAAGTTCCTGGAGAGGGAAAAGTTCAAGATGCTTACCCTTGGAATTCTGCTGCCATACCTCCAGCAGGGAGATTGGCTATGCTCCTTAGACCTAAAGAATGCTTATACTCACATCCTTATTCATCCAGACCACAGACAATATCTCCGATTTGTGGTGGGAGGAAACCATTACCAGTACAGAGTACTCCCTTTTGGCCTAACCTCCGCCCCCAGGGTTTTCACCAAGTGCCTGGCAGTGGTGGCGGCCTATCTCAGAGTTCAAGGACTCTTTGTCTTTAAATACCTGGACGACTGGCTCATCAGGGGTCAGTCTCCACAAGAGACCAATCAAGCCACCCTCCGCACTGTCGCTCTTCTCCAACATCTGGGGTTTGTCATAAACTTCACAAAGTCCGCTTTGCACCCCTCACAGAACATGGAGTTCATAGGAGCAAGACTGGACACCCTTCAAGCAAAGGCTTTTTTGCCAGTGGACAGGGCCCACAGACTGATGGACTTGGCCAGCCAATTCCACAGCAATTCTCTGGTCTCCACCAGAGAATTCCTGAGGCTCTTAGGCCACATGGCATCCACAGTCCATGTAACTCCAAATGCCCGTCTACACATGAGGCCAGCTCAGTGGGGCCTCAGAACTCAGTGGCTACAGGCCACGGGAAGCCTGACGGACAATGTGCGGGTGTCCAAGCTACTAGCTTCTTCTCTACAGTGGTGGGTTCATCTTCTGAATCTGCTAAAAGGGGTGCCTTTTCAAGCACCTCAACATTCTCAAGTGCTGACAACCGATGCTTCTCTCCAAGGTTGGGGTGCACATTGCCAAGGAGCATGCACCCAGGGCCTCTGGTCCCCTTGGGAGTCCGCACAGCAGATCAATTTCCTAGAGCTCAGAGCAATCCACCTGGCCCTCCGGACTTTCTCTCATGCCCTCTCTCGCCAGTCCGTCTTAGTGCAGACGGACAATCAAGTTGCCATGTTCTATGTGAACAAGCAGGGGGGCACAGGGTCCCGACCACTGTTCCCTCTAAGCCAGGGGTCTCAAACACGCGGCCCGCGGGCCGCATGCGGCCCGCGAGAGAACGTTGTGCGGCCCGCGACGGCTTCTGCTGCTGCCGTTGCTGCCGTGGCAACGGCAGAATCGACGGTCAATTTAAAAAAAAAAAAATGGCTTCTGCTGCTCAAGCAGCAAAATCAGCTGTCCTGCGGCCCCTTCCTCTCTGCCCGGAGATCCCCGAGAGTGCTTCAATCAGCGGGTGCTTTTCAAGCCGCGAAGAGAGTATTTCCCTCTCGCGAGGCTTGAAAAGTGACTAGGCTTAAGCCGCGCGAGAGGGAAATACTCTCTTCGCGGCTTAAAAAGCACCTGCAGATGAAGCACAACTCAGGGCTCTCGGCGCAGAGGGGAAGGGGCCGCGGGACAGCTGATTTTCTGCTGCAGCAGCAGAAGCCAGGTTTTTTTTTTTTTAAATTTACCTGGGTTGATTGGGGGGGGGGGTGTAGGACTGGAAATGGGCTATTGGCAGGAGGGGGGTTATGACTGGAAATGGGCTATTGGCAGGGGGGGTATGACTGGAAATGGGCTATTGGCGGGGGGGGGGGGTTATTACTGGAGATGGGCTATTGGCAGGGGGGGTTATGACTGGAAATGGGCTATTGGCAGGGGGGTTATGACTGGAAATGGGCTATTGCCCGGGGGGGTTATGACTGGAGATGGGCTATTGGCAGGGGGGGGTTATGACTGGAAATGGGCTATTGGCAGGGGGTTATGACTGGTAATGGGCTATGGTGGGGGGTTATGACTGGTAATGGGCTATGGTGGGGGTTATGACTGGAAATGGGCTATTGGCAGGGGGGTTATGACTGGTAATGGGCTAATGGTGGGGGCTAGGACTGGAAATGGGCAGGTGGGGGTTAGGAAGGACTGGAGGTGGGCTGATGGGGGGAGTTAGGACTGGTAATGAGCTATGGAGGGGCTGACTGAAATGGGGTAATGGGGGTTAGGGCTGGAAGTGGGCTATTGGCAGGGGGGGTTATGACTGGTAATGGGCTATGGGGGGGGGGTAAGACTGAAAATTGGGTGATGGGGGGTAAAACTGGAAGTGCGCTATGGGGAGGTTAGGACTGGTAATGGGCTATGGGGGGTCTAGGACTGGTAATGGGCTGGGGGGGGGTTGCTAGGACTGGAAATGGGCTGAGTGGAAGGGGGGCTCGAACTGCAAATGGCTGATGGGGAGGGGGGCTTGGAATGGAAATGGGCTGTGAGGGGAGGGAGCTAGGATTGGAAATGGGCTGATGGGGGGCTAGGATTGGAAATGGACTGATGGTGAGGCTAGGATAGGACTGGAAATGGACTGATGGGGGGACTAGAAGGGAGCGGATGCTGGGTGGGGCTGGAACTAGAAGGGAGCTGATGTTGGGGGAGGATTAGAATGGGATGGAGCTGGGAAAGTGAAATGGAGAGGGGAAAAATATAAATCTACAATTGGCCAGGTATTGGGAGAGTAAGTGGGGATTGAGGATGGAGGGGTAAAATTTGAGTGGATGAAATAGGAATGAGGAAAGAGAAAAAGGAGAAAGATTAGTATGTTAAAGCAGATGTAGAGAGAGAATGGAAAAAAAACTAGGAGAGAAGAAAGGGCAAATGGACAGCAGACGATGGAGAGTTAGCAGAAGACATGAAGAAACCAGAAGAAAGTGGCTGGAACAATTGCAACTGAAAAAATGCACAAAAGGTAGAAAAATATCTCTTTATTTTGAATTTATTAACTGGAATATGTCAGCTCTGGGAAATGTGCATCATTAATGTTTGCGCTTTGTTTAGTACAAGAGGAAATTAATTTATAGTTTTATTTCTACAGTGTTGTTGTACATTCCAAGTTTGGCTTTTGGGGTTCCCAGTTTAATTATTGTCTTCTTGTTTCTAAATCTTTTAGTCTTTCTTTATCCATACTCATTAAAGAGGCATGTTTACTAAAAGTTAGTGTATGGTAACATTATGCAAATATTTATGCAAATGAGGCCCCTTATGCAAATGAGGCCCCGCGTCTTATGCGGCCCCCGGGTTACTTTACAAGTCCTCATTTGGCCCTCAAAGCAATTTGAGTTTGAGACCCCTGCTCTAAGCTGTGCGCGTGTGCGCGCGCACACACCTCGCTGAGAGTTTGCACATACTTTACAACAGAGCGCACAAAAATTACGGCTCTGATTCTGATAGAAAACAACACAGATGTCTTAAAATTTAAAAGTTATGATTGTAATTACTAGAAATTTCCCGCTTCATTTAGTAATCATCTATTTTCATTTAATTTGATTACAATCAATGTGGTGTACATACTGTATTCTGAAGTGTAGTCAAATTTTAAAGTATAGAACTCCGAGTGTCGTTATGTGGCGCATAAAAATTTAACCTTCCTTCAAAAGTTGCACACAGCTGATATTTTATGCGCACACAGCCTACAGAAAATTAGAGGGAACATTGGTCCCGACCTCTCTGTCAGGAGGCACAGGACCGGTGTTCCTGGGCAGTCAATCATGGCATACTTCTCAAGGCGGTCTATCTCCCTGGACAAGAGAATTACATGGCAGACAGGTTGAGCAGGATTCTGCAGCCACACGAATGGCAGTTGAATCCTCTGGTGGTTCAACAGATCTTCCTAAGATGGGGTCTTCCCACCATAGATCTCTTTGCCAGTCCACTGAACCGTCAATTGCCCAGTTTCTGCTCCAGGCAACTGCATACAAGGCATACGCAGCGCTGTACATAAAGATGTAAGACACAGTCTCTGCTCATCGGAGCTTACAATCTAATCAAGATGAAAAAACATCGCAAAACTGGGGACTTGAGAATGGTAAGATACACATAAGTGGTGAACGAGAGATTGAGGGGCATCAGAATCCAAAAGCTGCCACAGAGAGGTGGGTTTTTAGCCTGGATTGAATAGGGCCAAAGAAATCACCTCTTTAAGGCTGCTTTTGAATCCTGATGCCCCTCACTCTCTCATTCGGATTATTTTGCTGTGGGTGGCTCTGGGTGGCTCTCAGTCCATGTACATGGGCATCTGTGGTGTATGTCTTTATCTTTATTCACAATATTTGATTTACCGCCCATGCCGGAGCATCAGGGCGGTGTACAATAAAAATTTCTGGCTACTAGAAGAAAAAAAGGGGAGGAAAAGAATGCCAATAGTTTATAGGAAAGTGGTAGTAAAAGCAGAAGGAAGAATAGAGGGAATAAGGAGACAAACATGAAACACAATTGATGACAAACAAAAGGGGGGAAGGGGAAGGGAGAAGAGATAGGCACAGGGCTACATGGGAGGCTGAGCCTATTGACCTGTAGTGGAGATAATGGGAGAAGACTCTGACTGGGGGGAAGATGAATGCTCTGATAGGGGAGGGATATCGTAAGCTGTGTCTCACATCCCAGCCTGTTATGGTACAGACCCAAGGCCCCCTACCAGTGGGTGGCTAGCCTCACCATGTGCCACCTTGCTCTGTAGTGCTACAACTGATCCAGGCCCTAACATCTATGTGGGCAATACAGTAATGTGGAGTAATGTAGTCCAATAGTCTGCATTTTGGCATACGGACCAGGGATCTGAGTTCAATTCCCAGCAAGATACCCAGTCCATAGCAGACTGGTTTTGCTGTTGCCCTCAATTGACATCTTTCTACAGACATCCTCATTCTAACAGTGTTCCTGATAGCTGCTATTGCATTTTAATTGTCCGTAGCACTGTTGTACTGGTACAGCACAAAGAGCCATATCAGCAACTGAGTGGTGTTAAAGCTTGCTATTGTGGCTTGTCCTTTTGCCTATCAGAATATACCTTCAGGGCACTCCCTGTGGCGTTCACATAGGTAGGGCACACTTCCCAGAAGAAGTGTGCTGAATCCATCCTAGCTGTCTGTGTGTGAGGTATTTGGAGGACTTGCACTCAATATGGCATCACTCACTATGTAGACCTATGTGCATAGAAATATCTGAGTTATGTACCTGCAAATGTGTTTCTTGGGTGGGAGTCAGCAGGTCTGCAGTTACGCTGATGTGGACATGATATATGTGGCTAATGGTGTACATGGCATTTGGTGGACCCAAGAAGGACAAAGAAGAGCTATCATGCTAGGCTAGCGACATATCAGATATTATCAATAAGTGCAGGCTGTATATATCATCATTTGCTGTCTTTCTTGGGGGGACATGTACCATGGCATGTGGCTGGCATACCAGCGGCTGCTGCCACTTCCTCCCTGAGGTGCTGGATGAGGTCAGGTCTCTGCCAGCGCATGGTTCTGAAAAGACACTTCAGTACCTCCAGGGTACGGCACACACCAAAGTCACTGTGGGAGAGAGGTATGTGATCAGGTCTGCATCCAGGACAATAAGCACAAAAACAGAAGGGACACCACCACAACAAGCAAGAACAGGAACAGTCCCCCACAACAAGCAAGAGAAAGAGCAACACATAGAACGGGGAAACAATATTATATTTTTTCCGTTTAATTCCTCAGCTCTTGGTTGTGTTTTTTCTCAAGCTATTACCAGCAACAATTCACATATCTTTGGGCTTGAGACTGGCTCAGAGTATTCAGGCCTAATTTCTTTTAAAAGCTTGAACACCTTTTCCTAATGAGCTTTTCGTCTCCCCTCTGGGTTTTCAGTATGGCTACCAGACTTTTTACCCTTTAATAAAACACTTAAAGGTTCTGTCTGTTTCCCTTTACTTCTGGGAACATTCTTCCTGATAGGCTTCTTAAAAGATAAAACGTCTGCCTCAGAATCCTGTTGGGTTATTTCTGTATCTTGGCTGTATTCTTCAGCTCCCCCAGGTCTTTCCCTCCTACCTCCAAGCCTGGCTGCAAATCTCTCACAGCAGGGGCTCTTCTTTGAAGTAGCGTCCTCAGAATCAGAGCTGCTCTGGGAATCACTCCGGTGTCTGTTCTAGACTCTCTCTGCTCTCCACCACTGAAGCTTTGGTCCTCTTCAGTTTGGCTTAAGGATTCTCTTTCCAGCTTGCTTACAGCTAGCTTCCTCAGTTCCTCTCTCTTGGAAGGAGTGAGATTAGCCCTGCTCCTGGCTCTGTCCCAGCTGCTGCTGCTGAACCTGTTCCCATGTCCCAACTTGGACTTGTTCTCCAACCTGTTCCCGAGCCTGTTCCTGTGAGCTTAAATGTATGCAAGTGCCCTCCCTCTCCTGGCTCCTCCCACAGGTGTTCCCTGTCCCTCCTCTGGGTTGCCATGGAGTCTGGGTGTGGTCTGAGCCTAGTAGCTCTGGAAGTGTGGGTTTTTCCACTACCTGCATTTTGAAACGTGTGTCTAGCTGAGCCCTTCCCCCACACAGAAGAAAAAGTTTCTTTTTTATCTGTTTTCCAGGGCTGAGCTGCAGCCTCATCACCACACATGATCTTCTTGCAATTTATCCCAATCCTCTTGCGTTTTAACAACTTTGAATAATTTTGTGTCATCTGCAAATTTGATCACCTCACTCGTTATTCCCATTTCCAGGTCATTTATGAATATGTTAAAAAGCAGCAGGCCCAGCATAAATCCCTGGGGTACTCCACAATTCATCTTTCTCCGTTAAGAAAACTGGCCATTTAGCCCTACTCTCTGCTTTAACCAGTTCCAGATCCACAATAGTAAACTGCCTCCTATCACATCACTTTTTAATTTCATCAAGAGTCTCTCATGAGGGACCTTGTCAAAGGTTTTCTGAAAATCCAGATACACTATATCAACAAGCTCACCTTTATCTACCTGTTTATTCATACCTTCAAAAAAATATAACAGATTAGTAAGACAAGTTCTTCCTTGGCTAAATCCATGTTGGCTTTCTCCAATTAAACCATGACTATCTTCATGTTCATTAATTTTATTCTTTATAATGTTTTCTACCATTTTGCTCAGTACTGATGTCAGGCTCACTGGTCTGTAGTTTCCCAGATCATCCCTGGAACCCTTTTTAAAAATTGGCATTACTTTGGCCATTCTTCAGTCTTTAGGTACTACAGATGATTTTAATGATAGTTCACAGATTACTAAAAGTAGGTCTGCAATTTCATATTTCAACACCCTCAGAGGTATACCATCCATTCCAGGTAATTTAGTATTCTTCAGTTTATGAAATACTTGTAATACATCTTCCCAGTTTAGCGATATTTCTTTCAATTATTTCAATTCTTCCAATATATCACCTTTAAATACTATTTTACTATCTTCTTCAGTAAAGACTGAAACAAAGAATTCATTCAGTCTCTCTACTATAGCCTTCTCCTCCCTTAGCGCCCCTTTTACCCCTCTATTATCCAATGGTCCAACTAACTCTCTCATAAAGTTTTTGCTACCAATGTACTTGAAAATATTTTTATTATACATTTTTGCTCATATGGCAAGTTTTTTCAAATTCTTTCTTTGCCTGCCTTAGCAGTGCCTTGCATTTAACTTGCCAGTGCTTAGGTTGCTTCCCATTTTTGTCATTTGGTTTCTTTTTCCATTTCCTGAAAAATGCTTTTTTGGCAACAACAGCCTCTCTGACCTCACCTTTAACCATGCAAGCAATTTTTTGGCCTTCCTTCCACTATTCTTAAAGCATGGACTACATCTGGTCTGGGCTTCCAAGATAGTAGTTTTAAACATCACCAATGCTTAATGTAAAGCTTTAACCTTTGCAGCTGCTCCTTTTAGTTTTTTTTAAGTATTTTCCTCAGTTTATTATTGTCTCCCTTTTGAAAGTTAAAAGGTTGTACTGTGGATTTCCTTGACATCCTGCTTCCATTTATTAAATCAAATGTGATTATGCTATGATCACTATTGCCGCCCCAACACCTTTGTCTCTTGCAACAGATCTTATGTTCTACTAAGGACTAGATATAAAATGACTTCCCCTCGTGATGGTTTATGAACCAGCTGCTCTAAGAAGCAGTCATTTATTTCATCTAGAAACTTTATCTCCCTAACATGTCCTGCCGTGACACTGACCCAGTCGATACCAGGGTAATTGAAATCACCCATTATGACTGTGTTGTAACTTTTGTTAGCTTCCCTGATTTCACTAAGCATTTCAACATTCATCTGTTCATTCTGGCCAGGCGGTTGGCACTACACCCCCACTGCCATCACCTTCCCCAGTTTACATGGGATTTCTATTCATAGAGATTCTACAGTGTATTTTGTTTCCTGCAAAACTTTAATCCTATGTGACTCAGTGCCCTCTCTAACATGTATTTATTTAGCTAAACTTATATACTACAAATCTAAGAGTTTAAGTGTTTCACAGTAAAACAACATAGTCATAAAGGTCTTACATAAAACAAGTGATAAGTAACAGTTAAATATTCCATACAAGGTATAGCACATAGAGTGCAACCCCTCCATCAATTTGATCTACCATTGCATTGTGATATAATTCGTTCCTAGGTATCACAGTATCCCATTGGTTGTCCTCCTTCCACCAGGTCTCCGAGATGCCAATCATATCTAACCTTTTATTTAGTGCTATATATTCTAGCTCTCCCATTTTATTTTTTTAGACTTCTAGCATTCGCATACGGGTATTTTAGATGTTGCATTTTATTCATATTAAAATGGTTATCAATTGATGGGGTAATTAGGAATCTTTTAGCTCTGTACTTAAGGGCATCTGGGTCTCTTTTATCTTTATTGGAACCTCTCTGTAGAGATGTCCTAACTTTACTCTTTTGTCAGTATCCTTCAAGGATACATCCTTCTGAACCATGAACTCTTGGGCCACTGTCAGCTTTCCCCTATTATCTAGTTTAAAAGCTGCTCAATCTTCTTTTTAAAGGTCATGCCAGCAGCCTGGTTCCATCCCAAGTTAGGTGGAACCCATCCCTTCAGAAAAGTACCTCCCTTCCCCAGAATGTTGCCCATTTCCTATTATTATTATGTTGTGACATTTGTTAACTTTCCTGATTTATTTTAGCATTTAATCAACAATCTGTTCATTCTGGCCAGGCGGTTGGTAGTACACCCCCACTCTCATTGCCTTCCCCTTTTTACATGGAATTTCTATCCATAGAGAATATACAGTGTGTTTTGTTTCCTGCAAAACTTTAATCATGTGAGACTCAATGTCCTTTCTAACATAGAGAGCAACCCCTGGATTTGGCCGCCATGTACCTGGATTTGGCCACTGCCAGGCAATCTCCCATATCTGCCTATTTTCCATCTTTGCCCGCATGCCTGGCGGCTGACTCACGATGCATGCTCTCTTACGTGTGGGTTTCTTTAGCTAGCTATTGGCTCCTTATGCGCCTCTTGGAATATCGGGCCCTGTATTTGTAGCAGGGAAGGCTTAGGTTGGAGTACTGGGTTATCCCTTATTTTGTCTGTTTTAGGGAATATATAGCAATTGCATTTTGCTGCAGATGCAACATTTATGATGCTTTATATTGTATCTTGCCTAGAATAAATGAAAGATGAGTTATCACATTAATGTTAAGCATCAGGTCTCACTCAGTGGGTAACATTGATTTCTCATTCTCCTTTCACTGATGTCAGATACTTAAGGGGAATTATACTGGTGGCATAAGGTAAAATAAAGTCTCACTTCAACCTCAAATTAAGGCCTTAAACCTTAATGATATTTTTACATTACTCACACCCCTGACTGATGCACGTCAATAAAGTCTCACTCATTCCCTACCTTACTAGGCACCCACATTCCAGTGGAGCCTCTCACAATCTGCACCTCACTGGTCTTATACATTTCAACAAAAGCCACATTCACTCCTCACCTATCTAACCTCATACACTTTGGTAGAGCCTCACTCTTTCTTACTGAAAACATTGTGTCATATTTTGCCTTCTACCTCTACTATAAGCATCAAGAAGCTTGCTGATTGCAAGAGATCCCAGGCCAGCCAAGGTACTCTCCCAGTTGCTCTGTTCCTTTGGATGGAGTTGTCCCTGAGTATATCATAGATGAGAACAGGTTATCGATATCTGCAGTTGAGTGTACATTTGGTTCAGTATCTGCTTGCTTGATTCTTCTTCTATTTCTAGTTTGTTCATTGCCATTGTGCCTCTATTTCTGTCTCCATTTTACATTATGACAATTAATTTTTAGCTACCTACTCCTTTCTGTTTGTCCCTTTCTCCTCTCCCTGGCTGAGTAGTTTTCCACTAACTTGCAGAGAAAAGACCAGACTTTAATTGCTAAGAGGGTGCTGTCTGGTATTTTTTTTGTATAATTTCCAAGTGGCTGGATTATACTGGTCAACAAATTTTACAAAAGTCATGTTACTGAAATAAAAATAGTCATTTCTTATCAATTTTTATATGTTTAACACGAATATGACAGTGAAATTGGAGGCATGGGCCTCATTATACCTCCTCTCTGCATATGTCCGTGAAAGACGCACAGGGATCAGCAGCCAGGCATGACAGCCATATCCCACATCACCTGCAGACAGAAATGTGGTAAGGTCAATCATGAACTGGTGATCACACAAGTGCGCACAAGCATCTACATGTGAAAGGTCAGCAGATACACGACACACACAGATGACGTCTCATAATAGCACACGGCAGCTGTGCACCAGCATTTGGGGGTGTGGAATACATGACATGGGGGTGGGGCAATCAGGGCAGCACACATCAACAGTAACTAGACCAATCACATCACCAACCACCTGCAGCCCACACCCACGAGTGGCATCCCTGAACGCAGCAGGCGGATACATGGCAGTGCCCCAGGAATGGGACAGAGACCAACATGCATGCAATAATGTGATGGCCATGGTACAGTGCACACACACATGCTGGCACAGTAACATATACAGTAGGGGTGTAGCCAAGATGAGTGAAACTACACACCAATACTGGCCAACACAGAGCAGACATGTGGGATGCAATATCACATCACAATGCCAGCCATGTGATGCTACAGATGAGGTCAACGGGGATGGGCCCCCCCAACACAAAGCACAGCAGGAAAACGAATATGTGAGAACACACACACCTTGCACACAGAGTCAACTAGGAGCACACAACCCAGACAGACACATGTACAATGGTGTATGTGTGTGAGTCCAGGCTGTGCACAGTAGGTGATGGCAAACAATCTGTGTTACACACCAACAAGGAGGACCACACCAAAAGACATATGCAGCACAGCAGCAGCACCTGGAAACAGTATAACCTGCATGTGTACCGGGACATAACAGTATACAAATGTCACATGGGAGGAGGTCACAACAGCAGTAGCCACAGCAAGGGTGCCCACTCTCGATACCGAGAGTATACGAAAATGCTGCCGCGACATCAAGCGCTTGGTCCAGGCTCGCGCCATCGCTGAGAGGCGCCATGCCTGTGCAGCAGTAGGGGGTGTACCACACCAAGCCACACTATCGCCACTGGAACAGCAACTGGCTGAAAGACTGGGGCCCATCTACCTCCACAGCCTGCCGCTCGAGCTGGACACAGCGGACCCACGTGCAGGTGGGACATAGGAATGTGTTCTAGGGTGTGCCAACACATGGGGGTTGGGGGGGAGGCTGGGGACAGGTCACAGCCATAGGACCATGCACGGACAGGGTACCAAGAGGGATAATGTGGCCACCAGTGACAGGAACAGCAGAGCGGACATGGATGATGGCGGCAGTGAAGGCCCCTGTGGCATGTCAGAGACATCTCACTGGAGACCTGTGACAGTGATACAGCAGCTGAGGGTGCCTGGCACAGGCTGGGCCACACTGGAACCATGGGGCCATGGGAGGGTGACGTGACGATGGTGCACATGGGTGAGGGTGGGTGGGTGTGAGGCAGCAGGCACAGAGGGGGACAGGCAGGGGCAGGGATCGTTGACCACCTATGCACAGTGGAGCCACACTGGAGGGGGCGGGGGCAGCATACCACCCAGTGATGTAGGGTGTGATGGCGATGGTGTCCCCCTGCACCCACATGTGTGGTGGGTGATGGTGGTGGGATGGCTGCAATGTGCAATGCCAATCAATGGGGTGGGTGTCCCGAGGTGGGTAGGGCAGGGGGCAAGGGGGATGCGAGGGCAGCCCTGGATGCTGGACACTGGGCAGGCCACTGTTCAGGGGGTGGCATGGGTAGGGTGGCTGGCATGGCCAGGGCAGACCAATGTGGCACACATGCATCCATGCACCTGAACTGCACAGCCACCCAATGTTGAATGCCGTTGCACCGTCACAGCCCCACACCGCCATGGGGCATGCACCCCTGCGCATGGATCCCTGCCACCACAGGGCACACCTGTCCCAGGCAACAGTGGTCCACCAACCCCAGCATTACCCCAGCAGTCCCAGCAGTGTACATGGCCTGTATCCAGTTGCACTCATACACATCCACCAGTGAGGTGCCACTGACACTTACACGTCCCTGCCCTGGAACAGTCCCTGGCCACATATACACAGCTGGGGATGGCCCCGATTGTCCTATGTATCCCGCGGCCCACTCTGCCTGGCAGGCCATGATGGGACAGGTACATGTAAGTGGCTGGCCAGGCATGGCACTCCTGAGCTGTGTACCCTCAGCCCCCACAGGTGACATACATACCAAGGAGGTGGCTGCGGAAGTGGAGCCCTCAGGGCCTGGACCGTGTCCCCCGTCTGAGGCGGGCACAGATGTGGGGGTGCCTGAGGAGGATGAGGCAGCACTGGAAGTGGAGGGAAATGCAGCAGTACACCACCTCTCAGAGGACAGAGCGGTGGAAGATGAGGCAGGCGACAGCAATGTCATGGCCGGGGCTGCAGCTGGTAGCGCAGCTGGACCACTATCCCCAGGTATAGCACCACAGCCTGCACAGGCAGCCATCCACCAGGTCATCGGGGAGATGCGTTCCCACTCTGAGGCAGTGCATGAGGATGCAGAGGGTGAGTGCCTGATCCATCTGGCCAGCCATTTCATGTGTACAGGTGGAATGTGCAACCCATGTCTCATGGTTTCTACCGTGTCTCACCCACAGGCATACAGATGGCATTGCACGAGATGGCGGTGGGGCAGGATCGCCTCCGGCATGAGGTGCGATGCCAACAGCTGGTGCTGGTTGGCCTTCTCTGTGAGGTGCGGACACTGAATGACACAGCAGGGTTGATGGCAGCCAGCATGGCCAGGATGGTGGCGGTGCACGAGGCCATGTTGGCACACATAGGCCAGCCAGTCGCAGCAGCACCAGTGGCAGAAGCAGCACCCACCCCATGGGGTGCTTGGGGACATGGCCGATGCGGCAGAGGATGCAGGGGGAGGGTGTAGGTGGGGGGGGGGTTCGGTGTACACATTAAATAATATTATCACAGGTGTAACTTGTGGCCATGTGTCCATGCTTGCAGCTGAATGGCCCATGTCCCCCTGTCACACATGTGGCCGCCAGTAGCATACGGTCCCTGTGAGCCCAAGCTGAGACCAGTGGAAACAAGCATCAAAGTCCATGCAAGGAGAGACAGTGTTGTATAATGGCACAATGCTAGGGAAGGGGTGTATGTGCTGCCTGCCACCACCACACCCTGTGCCTGCAGACACACACAGCTCCGTCACAGTTGCCACAAATACAGTTGTGAAAACCAAGAACCTGACCTGAACTAATGGCCATATGGCTGCCAAACCGAACATGTGGGGTAGGGAGGCACAGGCCAAACAGATGGACAACAATATATGTGCAATGGACAGAGAACAACATAAATGTGCTATGCCGCAGTGCCCCCACAGTACATATACCACTTTGTTCACCCAACACAGTCACCTGCAGGTTGAAGGACGTACTCACAGGTACCACTGCACTGCTGCGATGGCCAGGAACATTGGCTACACCTGTGGATGTAAAGACAGAAGGGAAACATACATATTGTGGTGAACAGCGCCCTCCTGAGCCTATGGAAACGGATGAAAATCCTGAGGTTCAGCAGGATTTATGCCTATTTGAGAAACCAAGGAAGAAAGAGAGACTCTATTCCACAGAGCTGAGCATGGAGACCAGCCCAGGGGAGGAGTCCTGGAGTCCTGATTGGGCACACCCTGTCCTGGGAAGGGGCGTGTCCAGGAGAGAACGTGGTTTTAAACCAGAGCATGGCTTTGCTAGTCAGAGGAAGAAGACGGAGAAGAAGGAGAGGAGGATTAAGAAGGAGAATGATTGGAAGTCCAGAAGACAGTATGCTGAGACTTGGGAACCTGGCATTGGAAGGAGACCTGCAAAGTTCTATTCAGAGGCAGTGAGTAGAAGTCCCAAGGAGAGAGGACCTAGCCCTGAAATAGACAACCGTTGGAAGGCACAGCCCTGGGAAAGGAAGCCTTCAAGGCAGGCACAAGAAAGAAAACAATCATTCTGTGGAGTACCGTTTGAGCCAGAGAGCAACAAACATTCTAACAGCTGGAGAACATTGGAGCCATCTGAAGTCAGAACAGCTTGGCAACAAGTAAGTGAATTGCCACAAAGTTTCCAGGCTGAACGTAAAGCTAACTCTCCTGTGTGTGAAACAATAGCAAAAGAGACTAGCAGTTACTCTGATACAATTAATCTAAGAGAGGGAGAAAATAAACAGCCTTAAGCCAGAGGGAAGTTGTATAGCTGATAGCAATTCCCTATCTCCCAAACAGCAGGCTGAATTGCTCCTACAGAGTTTTAAGCAGTTTTTAGAGTTGCAAGCTAGAAGACAGCCAGTGTTACCAGAAGCCAGTAATTCCATACAGCTTGAAGAATTAACACAAGATAATACAGACTTACCAGATTGTGAGAGCATGGATTGCACGGTCTGCTGTGTAGAGATGCCAAGCTGAAGGAAACTGCTTTTTACCGTATGTGAATTAAATGCTACGGAGCTGTTGTATTGCCTTGCTGAGAAAGCTCTAATGATGTGCACCTGATTTTCCCCAGCACTGTGAAGGTAACAGTGGCTGAAAGAGGCTGCAGTGAAACTAACTGACCTCTTGGGGCAAAGTGAGTAATTTGCTTAGAAGTGAAAAGAAGCAGTTATACTTTAAGTTGCCTTTATCCTAAGTTTTCCTGTTAGCATTTGAAGCACCTATTTTGTTTGCATTTATTTGCCATGTGATGGAATAATATCCTTTACTATAATAAAAATACTGGAAACCCCATAACTACAACTCTTTATTTCGTAGCGAGAGGAGCAGGAACTACAATACCCAGCATTCCCTGGATACAGGTTACTCTCCTTCCTCACGAAGCATCAAACCGCCGCTCCTGTCTTTAGCCCCAAGGCCGGGCAGGAGCGCCGCAAGTGGCTACGTTGGCAGGATTTTCCACGCATGCGCAAGGTGCTGCGCAGAAGAAAACTACAGAAAAGCAACTGCAAGAAAGACCCCGAGTGCAGACCATCCTGAAAGGAAGGAAAGAGTCCCAGCATCGGAGTGTCAGCTGCAACGAGGTTGTGGAAGCGTGAGGCAACACCTGAGCCAGGTAATAAGTGTCCACCTGGGAAAGGATAAGGATACAGGGCTGAGAGTGTTTGCCAGCTAGTTGAAAAAAAAAAAAAAAAGGAAAAGTTTTTTTTTTTTTTTTAAAGTGTGAGGTACCGCACTTGGTTTTTTCTTGTCTGTTTGTATTCACAGGTACTAAAGATGTCTCTGGATCCAGCAGAGGTATTTAAATGGATGGCCGCTCAACTCGAGAGAAAGCGAGACTTGAGTCTAGAGTTCCAGGAAAAGAGTGCTGCTGCCCTGCAGGCTCAGCAGCGACCCCTACTGGACATGCTACAAGCGTGGGTAGCTGAGCAGAAGACGCCACAGGAGAAACCATCTGTTCCCCCAGGTTTTTCTGCTACAGCTGCGCATAGTCTAAAACGCAGGGACTATGTTTAATTTTGGCCAGTTAAAGGACAATGAGGATGTTGATAATTTTATTGAGTGTTTTGAAAGAGTGGCACAGTTAAGTGCATGGCCAAAAGAGTGTTGGGCCATCAGATTTGCAGCTTCCCTTACTGGAGAAGCAATGGCTGCCTATAGGAGCATGCCACCCGACCTTGCCGGAAATTATGAGGAGGTGAAAAGAGCGGTCCGGGAAAGGCTAGGCCTTACACCGCTAGCCTACCATAATCTCCTGCGAGCGGTTTAAATTAAAACAGGGTGAGACACCGAAAGCCTTAGTATACAGGATAAGCAGGTTGTTAAATAAATGGCTTAATCCAGAGAATAGGACCAAAGAAGCTATATTGGAAAGCTTAATTGTAGAGCAATACATGAATGCTGTACCCAATGAAATAAAAACCTTCCTGATTCTGCAAAGCTGCAAAACCCCACAGGAGGCAGTAGACCTCACAGAACGCTTCTTAGAGGCCAAGGTAATGGCTCATGAAAGCAGTAGTGATTTAAAGGGGGCAGCAATACCTGAATCAGAAAGGAAGTGGAAATTTCAGAATGAAACAAGCAAAATGTGTATGCCAACTGTGAAGGCTAGGTTACCACCTAGGAAATGTTTTAAATGTGGGCGAGAAGGGCATATACAGAAGAATTGTTTTAAGACTGCCTTAGTAGCAGAAAGTGCACAAAAAACCCGAGAAGGATTTCTCATTGAGGTAGAGGTGCAGGGAATTGCTACTACCGCGTTATTGGATTCTGGCGCGGAGCAGACAATGCTCTCCAAGGCGCTGTGGCAGCAAGTCCAAGCATCAGGGGTAGCAATTCAGCCTGTTCGTAATGTGAAGATCCGCTGTGTACATGGAGGTACATCATTATACCCTGTATACAACCTTCAGGTGAAAGCGCTAGGTGTGCTTAAGAAAATTCCCATCGCAGTGGTCCCCAAGCTACCTCATAATATAGTTTTGGGTAAAGACTGGCCACATTTCCATAAAGGGGTGGAACAAGGCTTATTCTTAAAAGAGCAAGAAGCTACCAGAGAGTCCCCGGTAGAAGCTCTAACCCAAGCCAACAAGAAAAGTATAGTGCCTAGTCCTTTGTTTGCCCACCTGAAAAAGCAAAAAGGGAAAACACCGCCTTCAAGAGAGGAAATAGTGAAGAAACCAGTGTTTGTACTAAGATTCTGCAAGATGAACCCTAATGCTCAACCCCCTAAGAGAGCTTCAAGTAACTCAGCAGGTTATGACCTCTGTAGTGCTGAGGAGGTCATAGTTCCTAAGCAAGGGAAAGCATTGATAGATACCGCTCTACAGATGGAAATGCCACTAGGCTGTTACGGCCGGATAGCCCCACGATCGGGCCTTGCCGTAAAGCATTTTCTAGATATAGGAGCCGGAGTGATAGACCCGGATTATAGAGGTTCTATTAAAATTCTTATGTTTAACTTTGGCAAGGAGGACTTTAAAGTCAAGGTTGGAGATCGAGTAGCTCAACTAATCTGCGAGCGTGTGGGTCTGCCTCCACTGGAAGAAGTATCCAGCCTATCAACAACGGCTCGTGGAGCAGGTGGATTCGGGTCAACAGGGGGTACCAGTTTCCAAGCTCTAGCCGCAGTAGTAGAAGAAAAGGAAGAGGAAGACCTGGGGCCACAAATCGCAGTATGTAAAAGCCACCCAGAGCCTAGAGTAGATGAAGGCTTGTCTTGGGCACAAAAGCAGGAGTTGGTTCAGCTACTAACAAGATACCAGGATGTCCTCACACCAATGCCAGGCAAGACGGACCTGATCGCCCATGGGATCATAACGCCGCCTGGCGAAATAGTACGCTAACGTCCATATAGGCTGCCAGAAGCCAAGAAGGAGGAGGTCGTATGGCAGGTACAGGAAATGTTGCAGATGGGCGTTATAGAAGAGTCGTGGAGCCCGTGGAACAGCCCAATTGTTCTAGTTCCCAAGCCCGACGGCTCCATAAAGTTCTGTATCGACTTTCGGAAAGTTAATTTAATATCTCGTTTCGATACATATCCGATGCCCAGAATAGAAGAACTTCTGGATCGCCTAGGCCGTGCCAAATACCTCACCACATTGGACATGTCGAAAGGATACTGGCAGGTCCCACTAACCAGGGATGCCAGACAGAAGACTGCGTTCAGCACCCCGGTAGGCCTGTACCAGTTTAAAAGAATGCCTTTCGGCCTACACGGAGCTGCTGCTACGTGTCAGCGATTAATGGATTTGGTTCTGCGACCGCATCAAACATACGCTGTGGCTTATATAGATGATGTGGTCATTCACAGTGAGAATTGGACACAACATCTCCCACGAGTTGAAGCCGTTCTTAGGGCACTTAGGGATGCTGGCCTTACGTTAAACCCGGCTAAGTGTTTATTTGGAGGCCGGGAAGTTAAATATTTGGGTCACCTGGTGGGTAATGGGGTGGTGAAGCCCCTTACAGACAAGATAGCCGCTGTTCAAGCATTCCCCAAACCACTTAACAAGAAGCAGTTAAGGAGCTTCCTAGGGTTAGTGGGGTATTACAGACGGTTTGTTCCAGGATTTGCAGAGAAGAGTGCCCCTCTAACTGAAATGTTAAAGAAGAACGCGCCTAACCAACTGAGATGGCGGGAAGAGGCGGAAGAAGCATTCCACCTGTTAAAGAATAAGTTGTGTGCAGCACCGGTTCTCAGAGGTGTGGATTTTTCCCAACCATTTTTGGTACAGACTGACGCGTCGGAGACGGGCCTTGGCGCAGTACTGTCCCAACGCCATGATGGTACAGAACACCCCGTGTTATACCTCAGCAGGAAGCTAGCCCCAGCGGAACAGCGCTATTCAACAATTGAACGTGAGTGTCTGGCTATTAAGTGGGCCATAGACGCGCTGCGCTTTTATCTCACGGGGCGACGTTTCACCTTGATTACCGACCACGCACCACTCAAATGGCTAAACCAGATGTATAACCATAATGCGAGGTTAACTCATTGGTTTATGGCCCTCCAAGCGTTCGACTTTCAAGTGGAACATAGAGCCGGACGGCTCCACCAGAACGCAGATGCCCTGAGTAGAATCACGTGCTGTGCCTCTGGTCAGAAGCCAGCCCGTGATATCTTAAGGGGGGGGGGATCTGTGGTGAACAGCGCCCTCCTGAGCCTATGGAAACGGATGAAAATCCTGAGGTTCAGCAGGATTTATGCCTATTTGAGAAACCAAGGAAGAAAGAGAGACTCTATTCCACAGAGCTGAGCATGGAGACCAGCCCAGGGGAGGAGTCCTGGAGTCCTGATTGGGCACACCCTGTCCTGGGAAGGGGCGTGTCCAGGAGAGAATGTGGTTTTAAACCAGAGCATGGCTTTGCTAGTCAGAGGAAGAAGACGGAGAAGAAGGAGAGGAGGATTAAGAAGGAGAATGATTGGAAGTCCAGAAGACAGTATGCTGAGACTTGGGAACCTGGCATTGGAAGGAGACCTGCAAAGTTCTATTCAGAGGCAGTGAGTAGAAGTCCCAAGGAGAGAGGACCTAGCCCTGAAATAGACAACCGTTGGAAGGCACAGCCCAGGGAAAGGAAGCCTTCAAGGCAGGCACAAGAAAGAAAACAATCATTCTGTGGAGTACCGTTTGAGCCAGAGAGCAACAAACATTCTAACAGCTGGAGAACGTTGGAGCCATCTGAAGTCAGAACGGCTTGGCAACAAGTAAGTGAATTGCCACAAAGTTTCCAGGCTGAACGTAAAGCTAACTCTCCTGTGTGTGAAACAATAGCAAAAGAGACTAGCAGTTACTCTGATACAATTAATCTAAGAGAGGAGAAAATAAACAGCCTTAAGCCAGAGGGAAGTTGTATAGCTGATAGCAATTCCCTATCTCCCAAACAGCAGGCTGAATTGCTCCTACAGAGTTTTAAGCAGTTTTTAGAGTTGCAAGCTAGAAGACAGCCAGTGTTACCAGAAGCCAGTAATTCCATACAGCTTGAAGAATTAACACAAGATAATACAGACTTACCAGATTGTGAGAGCATGGATTGCACGGTCTGCTGTGTAGAGATGCCAAGCTGAAGGAAACTGCTTTTTACCGTATGTGAATTAAATGCTACGGAGCTGTTGTATTGCCTTGCTGAGAAAGCTCTAATGATGTGCACCTGATTTTCCCCAGCACTGTGAAGGTAACAGTGGCTGAAAGAGGCTGCAGTGAAACTAACTGACCTCTTGGGGCAAAGTGAGTAATTTGCTTAGAAGTGAAAAGAAGCAGTTATACTTTAAGTTGCCTTTATCCTAAGTTTTCCTGTTAGCATTTGAAGCACCTATTTTGTTTGCATTTATTTGCCATGTGATGGAATAATATCCTTTACTATAATAAAAATACTGGAAACCCCATAACTACAACTCTTTATTTCGGAGCGAGAGGAGCAGGAACTACAATACCCAGCATTCCCTGGATACAGGTTACTCTCCTTCCTCACGAAGCATCAAACCGCCGCTCCTGTCTTTAGCCCCAAGGCCGGGCAGGAGCGCCGCAATATGTACAGAGAGAGGCCAGAAACAGACATGGCAGCATGTACATGTAGACAAATATGCATATCACCACATATGCAGGACTTACATGAGAACAGCTCCTCGATCAGACGTTGCCTGACTGCCATCCCCACACATGTGTCACCACAGCCACCTGCAGGAGGGCACAGTGGATCCTCCTCAAGATCTTCATTAATGTCGACCCAGATATTATGCCCGAGTGCAATGTTGTGTAGGATGCAACAGGCCAGAATGATCTGTGCTACAGTCATGGGTTTGTATTGTAAAGCCCCACCGGTCCTATCCAGACACATGAAGTGACTCTTCAAAAATGCCAAAGGTGCGCTCGGTGACTGAGCGGCTGGAGGCATGGGCCTTATTGTACTTCCTCTCTGCATGTGTCCATGGAAGACGCAAAGGGGTCAGCAGCCAGGCACGATAGCCATATCCTGCATCACCTGCAGACAGAAATGTTGTAAGATCAATCATGAACTGGTGATCACACAAGTATGCAGAAGCATCTACGTGCGAAAGGTCAGCAGATACACGACAACACACACAGATGACATCTCATAATGGCACACTGCAGCTGTGCACCAGCATTTGGGGGTGTGGAATACACGACATGGGGGTGGGGCAATGAGGGCAGCACACATCAACAGTAACCAGACCAATCACATCACCAACCACCTGCAGCCCACACCCACGAGTGGCATCCCTGAACGCAGCAGGCGGATACATGGCAGTGCCTCAGGAATGGGACAGAGACCAGCATGCATGCAATAATGTGATGGCAATGGTACAGTGCACACACACATGCTGACACAGTAATATATACAGTAGGGGTGTAGCCAAGATGGGTGAAACTACACACCAATGCTGGCCAACACAGAGCAGACATGTGGGATGCAACATTGCACTACAATGCCAGCCACGTGATGCTACAGGCAAGGTCAATGGGGATGGGCCCCCCCAACACACAGCACAGCAAGAAAACAAATATGTGAGCCAACCTAGGCACCACCCCTTGGTAGCACACACACACACACCTTGCAGACAGCGTCAACTAGGAACACACAACCCAGACAGATACATGTAGATTGGCATATGTGTGTGAGTCCAGGCTGTGCACAGTAGGTGATGGCAAACAATCTGTGTTACATACCAACAGGGAGGACCACACCAAAAGACATGTGCAGTACAGCAGCGGCACCTGGAAAAAGTATAACCTGCATGTGTACCGGGATACACAAATGAGCAGTGATGCACATATGGCTGACATAGTTACGTCTGGAAACACACAAACATATGTGTCCATGTCCCCTGTGACAGTGACATGGCATGCTGGAGGATACCGCCCCACACAATGTCAGTGATGCACAATCACAATGCAGGGAGAGGCATGCAGGGGTCATATTCAGCAATGGGGCCATGTATAAGAGACATTGGATGGGCAGTGATATGCCACAGCATGACAGACTGTGTCTGTAATGTGTTCTTAAAAAATGTCTGAATTGCAGCATTCCATGTCATGTGTGTCGCAGGGGATATGCAGTCAGAAGGCCCGAATGGAACACCGAAGATGACCCTGTCACACCTGTGCGAGGTGCAGTGCCCACAGGACACAGAGACAACATGAGCATGTTAGAGATGGCTAATACCCACCCAGCAGGATACAGTCCCCATATTGTCCGGCCTCAAATTGCCTGAATAGTGCAGAGTGTTGCAGGATATGGGAGTCATGGGTGGACCCTGGAAACTGGGCAACCACATTCAGAATACGCATAGTTGCATCACAAACAACCTGAACATTCAGGGAATGGTAGTGTTAGCGTTTGCGGAACACCACCTCCCTGTCTCTGAGTGAGACCAGGGCAACATGTGTGCAATCAATAGCTCCCATCACGTGTAGTATCCCCGCAATCCACTGGAATGCCTGGCCCAGGATCCCCTACTGTTGCCCACTGTTAGGAATTGTAATGTAATTCCTAACCCGGCTGACCATGGCCCGCAGTACCTGATAGAGACAGCATGAGAAGGTGGGCCTGCTCATTCCCCCCACTGTGGCCACTAAGGTTTGGAAGCAGCCAGAGGCAAAGAAATATAGGGCAGACAGGAGCTTGGCCAATCCCGGTATGGCGTGTGATCCGGCAGTCCGGGGCTTGATGTCAGGACTCAGATCCTCATAGAGCTCCCTAATAGCCCCTGTGCTCAGATGGTAGAGGGAGATGACCTGGCCCTCACGAATGTCCTGGAGCAGGGGCCTGGGCCTGTAGAGGCGAGTCAGGCAAGGGCATGCCTCAGCACGCCTATGGCGCCGTGCTGGACCTACCTCGGTCTGTGGAGCCTCCACAAATGCAGGTCTGTGTTGCAGTGGGACTGCATCCATGCCCAATTCCACAGCCCCAAGGACACCATCTCCCTCATCAGGCAACCGCAGCTCCTCGAGTCCCAGCAACGCCACCACTGCACTACCCGCATGGTCAGTGTGAGCCATCATGGACAGAGGCCTGAGCGATGTGGGGAGCTAAATATGTTGTAGGGCATGGCAACTAATCAGAACCAACATAACACAGCTGCAGATGCAATAACGCACACAAGCAACAGTTTTGTAAACCGCACAGTACGTACGGAAGTGGAACATCGTAGCGCACGCAGTAGCATGTGTACCACAACACACAAGCGCACCTCACAATTGGATCATGCGCAGCATGCGTAGGAAGGTGAGGGGTACACGGCATGTCCCCACATGTGTAGAGATTGTGCAATGTGCGCTTGCACAAAGTACGCGTAGATGCAATGCATGGGGTACCTACACGCGGCGGAGAGTGCTGTAGCTATGGCATAACACACAGAGTAAAATTACATACCAGAAACGGCAGATGTGTGGCTCCAAATACGGAAGAAGACACAGCACCCGTGGACGTAGAGAACGTGAAGCGCACAGGTGCGTAATGGCATAGCGCACATAGGAATGCGCGTTATGCTCAACATGCACATTGAGTGTGTGCATAGTGTAGAGCAATGCTGGATGGGGGACAGGGCTCGTACAGCATGCTGTAACACATGCACAAGCCGTGATGTACGCCACCCCCTGTAGGTGGCGCAGAGGTAACGCACGGCTGCCCACGTAGGAAATGTGTCCTGGGTAGCGGCAACAGGTGTAGGAATGCTCGTATGGTTAGCGGCAACAGGCATAGGATCGCGCATTGTGCAGACTGAACATCAGATGAACCACGCACCGCGTTTTTAAAAGGGGCACAGCAGGTCAGCAATGGCGGCACATGATGGCACAGAGTGGAGCCCAAGAGATGACCGAGAGTGACCCGAGCAGCCACCAGGCAGCAGTGTCCCCTACAGTGGAGGATCCTGAGGGGAGCAAGGCAGGCCCATCCAGCCACAGCCAGTGGGTGCAGCAACATTGTGGAGGTGTGGCAGGTGGCAGGCACTGTCACAGGCCAGTGCCGGATGATGCCAGGAGGAGGGCAGCCTGCTACACCCATGAGGAGAATGACCTCCTCCTGGCAGCCATCCTGGAGCACTACGAGGTGCTATTTGGGTGGCTCAGCAGCACCACCACCATTAGCCAGAGAAATGTCGCATGGGAGGAGGACACGACAGCAGTGGCCACAGCAGGGGGGCCCACCCTCAATACCAAGAGTATACAAAAATGCTTCTGCGACATCAAATGCTTGGTCCAGGCTCACGCCATCACTGAGAGGTACCATGCCCGTGCAACAGGAGGGGGTGCACCACACCAAGCCGCACTGTCGCTGCTGGAACAGAAACTGCCTGACAGACTGGGGCCCTTCAACCTTCACGGCCTGCCGCCCAAGCTGGACATAGCAGACCCACATGCAGGTGGGACATAGGAATGTGTTCTAGGGTGTGCCAACACACGGGGGCTGGGGGGAGGCCGGGGATAGGTCACAGCCATAGGACCATGCACGGACAGGGTACCAAGAGGTATAATGTGGCCACCAGTGACAGGAGCAGTAGAGCGGACATGGATGATGGCAGCAGTGAAGGCCCATGTAGCATGTCAGAGACATCTCACTGGAGACCTGTGACAGTTATACAGCAGCTGAGGGTGCCTGGCACAGGCTGGGCCACACTGGAACCAGGGGGCCATGGGAGGGTGACGTGACGGTGCACATGGGTGAGGGTGGGTGGGTGTGAGGCAGCAGGAGCAGAGGGGGACAGACAGGGGCAGGGATCATTGACTACCTATGTGCAGTGGAACCACATTGGAGGGGGTGGGGGGCAGCATAGCCGGTGATGTAGGGTGTGTTGGTGATGGTGTCCCCCTCCACCCACGTGCACGGTGGGTGGTGGTGGTGGGACGGCTGCAATGTGCAATGCCAGTCAATGGGGTGGGTGTCCCAAGGTGGGTAGGGTGGGGGGCAAGGGGGATGCAAGGGCAGACCCGGATGCTGGACAAAGGGCAGGCCACTGTTCAGGGGGTGGCATGGGTAGGGTGGCCGGCGCAGCCAGGGAAGACCCATGTGGCACGCATGCATCCATGCACCCGCACTGCACAGCCACCTAATGTCGTATGCCGGTTGCGCCGTCACGGCCCGATGCTGCCATGGGGCATGCACACCTGCGCATGGATCCCTGCCACCACAGAGCACACCTGTCCCAGGCAACGGTGGCCCAACAACCCCAGCAGTCTCCCAGCAGTGTACACAGCCTGTATCCAGTTGCACGTATACACATCCACCAGTGAGACGCCGCCGCTGACACCAGGGACACATACAACTGATGGTGCACCACACATCCCTGCCCCAGAACAGTCCCTGGCCACATATACACAGCTGGGGATTGCCCCAATTGTCCTACATATCCCGTGGCCCACCCTGCCTGGCAGGCCATGATCGGACAGGTACATGTAAGTGGCTGGCCAGGCAAGGCACACCTGAGCTGTGTACCCTCAGCCCCCACAGGTGACATACATGCCATGGAGGCAGCTGCGGAGGTGGAGCCCCCAGGGTCCAGACCGTGTCCCCTGTCCGAGGCAGGCATGGATGTTGCGGTGCCCGAGGAGGATGAGGCAGCACTGGAGGTTGTGATGCAGCAGACCAGCAGGGTAGGAAAAGAAATGTTTTAAAGGTAGAAAAAAAGGCGCACAAACTGCAATATTCACAGGAGCCTGGTAGGGGGAGCAGAAGAGAGCTCTGGATGACTAAGGAGCCACACCCTGGAGGGTGTAACCTGGAACCAGCCAGCCTCCAATCAAGAAGAACAGGAACTCCTCTTAAAGGAAGTCAGGAGGACAGAGAGAGGAGGAGTATGGGAGAAGCAGCTGGGACAGCCAGAATCCAAGGTACCAAAAGAACCAAGAAGGCAGAGAATACAGGAGGAGCACTTGGAGTGGTGAGAGCTTTGAAGGCCCTGACTGGAAAGGTAGCAGAAACCTGGTTACGCTTCCAGAAGCTGCAGAGACTGGAGAATATACAGGTGCTACAAACATTGCTCAACTCAACAAAAGAGGTACAGAGAAATTATATTGTGATTGCTGTGGGCATAACCCAGATCATAGGGTGAATGCAAGGCAGAATCTACATAGCAGTAGGCCTCAAGCCTCAGCTCCATTGAATAGGCCAGAGTTACAAAGTAACAGACAGCCCACAGTAGACAGCCTTTGGATAAAGCAAGAGTCAGAAGCTCCTGGTAAAAGCTCCTCTGTTCAGAAAAGAAGGTTTGGAAAGTTTTTAGAGAATGGGAAACTTTAAATAAGCCTACTTATCAAGAGGTATGTGAAAACTCCCAGAGAAGAGAGAGTCAGTCACACTATATGCATGCTCCTGACCGACGGCCCCTGCTAGACTCCCAGCATTGGAAACTCATTCAGCAGTTGACTGAGAAACCTAGCTGTACCTCACCGATAGCTGTTAACCTAACACAGACAGTTCAGCTGAGGAAGCAATGCAAGTGGAAGAAGGAGAAGTCTTCCCCCATTGAAGAAATGGATTGTAGCTTTTGCACCCGAGGCAGCTTAGAATGCTTGAGTGACCAGTAAGCATTGAAAGCCGGGGCAAATTTGAATACTTATTTTTGTTATAACTTTGCTGTGAAATGAACAGTTTTTCTGTTGAACCAGAGTTGAGTTTCTAACCTGAAGTAAAGGACATTTCTGTTTATGTTTGAACCTGATCCGTTGGAACCTTTTGTGCATATCAGGGAAATAAAGCCTTTAAATTCCCTCCACTCGTTGACCTATTTGTTCTTGGGGTACCTTTGGTATTGTAAGGATGCTACCGGGGCTCGCCAACCTCGGGCCCTAATAAGAAAGACTTACCAAGCCCCACCTTTATTGTATTCATGCCCAACCTGCCCTACCTACTACTAACCACTAGGGCGGCGTTGTGACATAGAAAATGGCGTAGTTGGCAGGATTTAGGATCAGAGCCTCAAACGAACAGAGCAATAAAAAGAAAACCTGGAGAAAAACAAGACCCGGAGTGGATCGCTTGAAATACGGATTGTAGGAAGAAAAATCCGGAACGGAACAGCTGAAATCTGGACTGGATGGTGAAAATCCAGGAAGCTGTAAATCCTGTTGCCGATTTTTGGAGTACCAGGAAGTGAGTGCAACAGCAACGGACGTTCTCATGCTGAGTTCAACACCTACCTCAGGTAAAAAGTAATTTAGCCGGGGCAGTGGTGGATGCAAAGAGAAGTTTGAAAAAAAAAAAAAAAGGAAAACTAGTGTTGGGAGAGCCGCACTTGAGTTTCGTTTTTTTTTTGTTTGTCTTTATACAGGTTCGCCATGGAGCCAAAGGATCTCGCTACGTGGATGGCCCATCAATTAGACAAACAGGCCGAATTAGCCCGAACAAGCCAGGCGCAAGCTCTGCGTGCCGTGCAAGAACAACAACTGCCGATTTTGCAGACAATGGAAAAATGGTTAGCCTTACAACGGGAGGTGATGGCCAGCGAAGAGAAGCGGCAGGCTGCCGAAGCCACGAATCCACCATGGACATGCCAAGATCTGACTGTCACTAAGCTAAGTCCCAATGACGATATTGATGACTTTTTAGACTCATTTACCCGAATTGCAGGTTCAGCTGGTTGGCCAGCCGAACAATGGGCTATTCGACTCGCAGCCTCCCTTACAGGGGAAGCTTTGGCTGCGTATAGGTCGATGCCCCCAGCCTTAGCTAATAGCTATGAGGAGGTGATAACTGCCATAAGGGATAGGTTAGGTCTCACACCATTATCTTATAATAAAATGTTCAGAGCCACCACCCTTAAAGCCGATGAGAGCCCCAAAGCGTTAGGCCATAGAATACGCGCTTTAGCGAATAAATGGCTACAGCCAGAGAGGAATAATGTAGAGACATTGATGGATACGATAGTGCTCAAGCAGTACATGTCTGCCATTCCGCTCAGAGTACAAAATTTTATAATGTTGCAAAATTGTTGTATGACGACAGAGGCAATAGCTCTCACAGAGCGCTATTTAGAGGCTGGGAGAGTTACCCAATCTAGGATAGGGACTCCCAGACTGGCTCTGGGTATGGAGGCCCAAAAATTGGAAAACCCCTTACAGTCCCCATATAAGGATAGGAAAGGTAATAAACCTCAAGAAAGGGAAAAAATTAAGACATGCTTTAACTGTGGGAAAAAGGGACACTTGAAAAATAGCTGCTACTCACATACTGCTCTGGTAGGGGAATCCCCGAGAACAGTACGGGAAGGCTTTGTCTTAACTGTAAAAATTCACGGGGTGAATGTAAAAGCATTCCTGGACTCGGGAGCTGATCAAACCATGATATCTAAGAGGTTATGGTCAGTGATTAGAGCACAGGGTTGGTCAGTTCCGGAGAGTCCAGAGGGCAAGGTTAAAATAAAGTATGTCCATGGAGCGGCTACCCCCTATCCAGTATACAAGCTGTGGGTAAAGGGAATGGGTGTTGAAAAAGAGATGCCAGTGGCAGTCGTCCCCAGGCTTCCACAAGAGTTGGTGCTGGGCCGCGACTGGCCACAATTTAGGAAGAGTATGAAAGAAGGTTTAACCTCACAGACAATACCTACTTCCACTTGCATTGAAAATGAGCCTATTAAAAGTCTGAAGCCACAGCGGAATTACCCTAAGAAGAGTGTGGACCCTAGAGAAGCTTTAGTCTCTACGCGCTCCCACAGCCATGATGCAGAAAAGCCCTCGTGTTCTGGAGAAGCTTCCTTAGGAGATCTTCCTTCACATGAGGATTTGATAGGTGATTCCCCGAGGAGGAGCCGGAAACCTAAGGCTGAGAGGAGGAGAGAAAGGGCGAGTCGCTCTTAGGGCAGAGCAGAGTTAGAAGCGGGAAGAGGAATGCCATGGGTGCCGGCAGACCTGATGGAGAGGTTCCCTTCCTTTAAGATGGAGCAAAGAGCGGACCTGGCACTAGCTCGTGCATTTGAGTATGCGCAAGAAAAAAAGGATTCTTTCCCAGATTCCTCACGGAAGAAGACATCCTATATCGGGAAACCATGGACCCTCGTACCGGGGATATCAGGAAACAGTTGGTGATACCAAATACCTTTAAGTCCCTGGTTTTGCGACTGGCCCACGACCATCCCGTAGGGGGCCATAAGGGGGCACAGGGCACCCTCGAACAAATCTTAGCCCGATTTTACTGGCCCGGGGTCTTCCGGGAAACGTCTCGCTTTTGCGAGTCTTGCGCATCTTGCCAAAGGGTCACTCCCCGTCGACCAACCGAAGTGCCGCTGGTTCCGATGCCCATAATTACGGAGCCGGTAAGGAGACTGGCCATGGATATAGTGGGACCCCTCATTAAGACGCCTAGAGGATTCCAATATATCCTGGTGATTATTGACCAAGCTACTCGCTTTCCCTGGGCGGTTCCTCTGAGAAATATCTCTGCAAAGTCAATGGCCGTCGAGTTAATTAAGTTATTCTGTGAAGTAGGGTTCCCGCAGGAAGTCTTGACAGACAGGGGAAGTAACTTCCTATCGAAGTACCTCGCACAAGTTTGGGACGCTTTTGGCATCCATCATGTGAAAACAGCTGCCTACCACCCCCAATGCAATGGTCTGGTGGAACGGCTAAACCAGACCCTAAAACAAATGCTGCGTCGAGCATTAGCTGACCAAATGACTGAGTGGGACACTATGTTGCCATTTATCCTGTATGCTTGTCGGGAAAGAAAACAAGCTTCCTTGGGTACTTCACCGTACGAACTTATGTATGGGCGACCCCCCCGCGGTATACTGGACGTCCTAAGGGAACAGTGGATTGAGCCCGTGGAGGTGGAGATGGGTGTGTCTTTGTTCTTAAAGAACTTAAGAACCCGCCTAAAAAGAACTTCCCAGATTGCAAGCGAAACTTTACGGAAAAGTCAACAAACACAAAAAAAATATTATGATAAGCATGCCAAACCCCGACACTTAAAGGTCGGAGAAAGAGTAGTGATCTTAATATCAGGCACCACTCCTAAGTTTGAAGCCCGGTGGAAGGGGCCTCATACAGTGGTTAAGCCTATAGGATCAACTTCCTACTTGGTCCAGGATGGGAAAGGACATACACAGGTATATCATGCCAATGTTCTTCGACCCTGGCATGACCGCGCAGTTTTGCTGGCTTCAGTTGAGAACCAACGAGAAGAGCACAGAACCAATCAGCTGCATTTTAACGCCGACGCCATGTCCAGTATTACGAGCTGTGTAAAAGAAACTTCACCAGCCTGTAATATTTTAAGAAGGGGGATATGTGATGCAGCAGACCAGCAGGGTAGGAAAAGAAATGTTTTAAAGGTAGAAAAAAAGGCGCACAAACTGCAATATTCACAGGAGCCTGGTAGGGGGAGCAGAAGAGAGCTCTGGATGACTAAGGAGCCACATCCTGGAGGGTGTAACCCGGAACCAGCCAGCCTCCAATCAAGAAGAACAGGAACTCCTCTTAAAGGAAGTCAGGAGGACAGAGAGAGGGAGGAGTATGGGAGAAGCAGCTGGGACAGCCAGAATCCAAGGTACCAAAAGAACCAAGAAGGCAGAGAATACAGGAGGAGCACTTGGAGTGGTGAGAGCTTTGAAGGCCCTGACTGGAAAGGTAGCAGAAACCTGGTTACGCTTTCAGAAGCTGCAGAGACCGGAGAATATACAAGTGCTACAAACATTGCTCAACTCAACAAAAGAGGTACAGAGAAATTATATTGTGATTGCTGTGGGCATAACCCAGATCATAGGGTGAATGCAAGGCAGAATCTACATAGCAGTAGGCCTCAAGCCTCAGCTCCATTGAATAGGCCAGAGTTACAAAGTAACAGACAGCCCACAGTAGACAGCCTTTGGATAAAGCAAGAGTCAGAAGCTCCTGGTAAAAGCTCCTCTGTTCAGAAAAAGAAGGTTTGGAAAGTTTTTAGAGAATGGGAAACTTTAAATAAGCCTACTTATCAAGAGGTATGTGAAAACTCCCAGAGAAGAGAGAGTCAGTCACACTATATGCATGCTCCTGACCGACGGCCCCTGCTAGACTCCCAGCATTGGAAACTCATTCAGCAGTTGACTGAGAAACCTAGCTGTACCTCACCGATAGCTGTTAACCCTAACACAGACAGTTCAGCTGAGGAAGCAATGCAAGTGGAAGAAGGAGAAGTCTTCCCCCATTGAAGAAATGGATTGTAGCTTTTGCACCCGAGGCAGCTTAGAATGCTTGAGTGACCAGTAAGCATTGAAAGCCGGGGCAAATTTGAATACTTTTTTTTGTTATAACTTTGCTGTGAAATGAACAGTTTTTCTGTTGAACCAGAGTTGAGTTTCTAACCTGAAGTAAAGGACATTTCTGTTTATATTTGAACCTGATCCGTTGGAACCTTTTGTGCATATCAGGGAAATAAAGCCTTTAAATTCCCTCCACTCGTTGACCTATTTGTTCTTGGGGTACCTTTGGTATTGTAAGGACGCTACCGGGGCTCGCCAACCTCGGGCCCTCATAAGAAAGACTTACCAAGCCCCACCTTTATTGTATTCATGCCCAACCTGCCCTACCTACTACTAACCACTAGGGCGGCGTTGTGACAAGGTGGAGGGGGATGCAGCAGTACACCACCTCTCAGAGGACGGCACGGCGGAAGATGAGGCAGGCGACAGCAATGTCACGGTGGGAGCTGAAGCAGGTGGCGCAACTGGACCACCCTTCTCGGGTACAGCACCACGGCCCACACAGGCAGCCATCCATCAGGTCATCGGGGAGATGCGTTTCCACTCCAAGACAGCGCATGAGGATGCAGAGAGTGAATGCCCGATCCGTCTGGCCAGCCATTTCATGTGTACAGGTGGAATGTGCAACCCATGTCTCACGGCTTCCACCATGTCTCACCCACAGGCATACAGATGGTATTGTGTGAGATGGTGGCAGGACAGGATCGCCTGTGGCGTGAGGTGCGACGCCAACGGCTGGTGCTGGGCGGCCTCCTCCGTGAAGTGCGGACACTGAATGACATGGCAGGGTCAATGGCAGCCAGCATGGCCAGGATGGTGGCGGTGCACGAGGCCATGTTGGCACACATGGGCCAGCCAGTCTCAGCAGCACCAGTGGCAGAAGCAGCACCTGCCCAACGGGGTGCTCGGGGACGTGGCCAAATGTGGCAGAGGATGCAGGGAGAGGCTTAGGTGGGGTAGTGGGTTCGGTGTGCACATTAAATAATGTTATCACAGGTGTAACTTGTGGCCACGTGTCCATGCTTTCAGCTGAATGGCCCTTGTCCCCCTGTCACACATGTGGCCTCCCTGGGCATATGCCCTTTGCCCTTCCCTGCTCAGGGTGACTCCTCCTCTAACAATCCCTGCTGGTTGTGACCCAGGCCTCCTCACCCCCCCCCCCGCCACCCCCACACCCATATCCATCACCCGGAATGGTCATGTCTGCCACCATACCCTCCCCTGTGCTCACCCCTCCAGGCCCCCCCTGGAACACCGTCCTGTCGTGCACATCCCACCCTCCCCCATCATATCTGTGCAACAACCTGCACACAGGTCTCCGCCCCGGATGCCCTGTGACCCACTCACGTGTGTTTGTGTCCCCTGCCACTGGCAATGTATATGAGTCATGGCACAGCCATGAACCCCTGGCACCCCAGCACTACCTACTCTCGCCTCCACTACCACCCCCGCCATACCCGTCACCCCTGGATTTACGCTGGCCCATTCTGTCCCCATGGATAGCCCAGCCAGGCGGGGCATCTGTGGCAGCGCCACCCCTGTCTGTCCGATCTGCCCCACACCTGTCTGCACCACCGTTGTAACCATATCTGCACACACCATACTGAGCAGGACCCATGTCCATCCTGCAGCACCTCCTCTGCTGGCACTCCATGCACATTGTGCCCCGCCTACCGGTCTGTCCGTGCCCCACAGTCATCCCACCCACCTCCATCCTCTCCCTCCACCCTTGCACCTGCGCCACTGGCATACCGTACTGCATATGGGCCCCCTGCTGTCACCCCCTCCCCCTCATGGCTACCCTACCACCCTCCCCACCGACCCCCCACCCCTCTCCCCGCTGCCCCGTCCCGCACCCAACAGCGGTTCACACCAGGTCATGGCCCGATCTATGCCCTCTGGGGTCTGTGCCCCCAAACGCAGGTCCACCCGCACCACTGTCCCTACACCCGCTCACTGATGTTTGGGCCGTCCCCTGGGCCTGTCCCCAGTGGAGATTCCCCCCTCACTGCCGTGATACCCCCTTGTATCGGTACCCCCTGAGGGACACACAGGGACATGCACACTCCTGGCAATCACACCCCACTGCCATGTTGCAAAATGAGACACTGGGACGCATTGTTCATGGCAACAACAAAGGTTTATTTACATTAGGGGGGGTTACATAGGCATGCTGTGTGCTTCCAAGGGCCCTGGCCCTGCCGCCCCCTACCCCACCGGTGTTGTCAGCCCTGGGGCACAGGACACCAGAGGACAGGGGTGATGTGGGTCCGGCTGGCACTCACACCCCCTGTGGGATGCCCTGGCCAGGTGGCTGGTCAGCTGTGCCTTCTGTGAGTATGTAGCACAGCATGCGCAGCTGGTCAGCCACCATGCCCATGGTCACTGCCATCTGCCCCACAGATTGGCTGTGCTACCACAGGGTGTATGCCTGCGCCCGCATGGCTGCAGCCATGCGGAGGCTGTACATGCACCCACACAGACACACATTGCCCCTTGTCTGTGTGGCTGCATGTGCGGCCTGCCATCCCGTGCTGATATGTGCAGGCTCTGCTCCCGGACGGGGTACATCACTGGCGCTATGGGGCAGATGGCAGAGGCCACCAGCACCCTGTGATGGCCTGTGCCTCTCTGGGCTGGCCACACCTCCATGCCCACCCCACCCCCACACCCACCTCCTCCCCATCCCCCTCCCTGCCCTCCCACCCCCCAACCCCACCTCACCCTCCTCCCCCTCTCCCTCTCCCTCACCCCACACCCCTTCTTCCCCCTCCCTGCTCCCCACCTCCCCCTCCCCACTCCCCGCCTCCCCCTCCCCTCCCCCTCCCCACCCCCTGCCTCCCCTCCCCGCTTCCCTCCACCCCCTCCCCACTCCCCCTCCCTGCTGCCGCCCCCTCTCCCTCTTCAATGGCCACTCTGCCATCTGCCACCTCAGGTTTCATCCGCCATTGGTCCTCCGGCGCTGGCTGGCCATCTCCAGCGTCCAGCCCTGCTGGTGCCTGGTCTCCAGCTGCGTCCACTGTGCACACCACAGTAACGCATCTGGCACACCATGCACACATGTCCTGTGGCCACAATGGTTGCCGTCCCACCAGAGCCTGTCATGGCGCATGGCACGGCCTGTGCCACTCACCGTCCTATTGTTGCCATTGGTCACGTAGAACCCACGCCAGGAATAGTGGGTATCGTAGCCTCAGCTCCCGCCCCTTTTTCTGAAGGTCCTCCACCTGTGGGTACAGAAATGGGCGGGACCATTAGGGGGCACGCATCCCTTGCCATCTGCTTTTGCTCGTCACACATATCTGGGTGCAGCAGCTGGCTGAGTCTGCTGTGTGCTATCTGTCCCCCACTTCCTGTTGCCTCTGCCACCCGTATGTGTGCGGGTGCAACTGCGTATATCTGTCCTTCAACCTATGTGCTGTGGGTGTACGCCTCCTCGCCCCCTTTCCCGAGCAGCAGCCTCTCCATGCGTGGCCATGCACCGCCATGCCATACGTGCCATCGTCACACTGTGTGCCACGGGCAGCATGCCATGGGGGCTGCATGATGGCATGCCTTGTGCATATGGCACCAGGGGGTCGGGGCATGTGCCCCAGCCTGCACATATGCACAGTGTCGATATGCCACCTGCACCCAGGGGCCTGTCTGCGACATGTGTCCTACACATGCAGAGGCTGCATAGGCAGGTGCCATTGTGCACAGTGGTGGGGGCGTGGTTCATGTGTCCCACCATTGCGCCCTGGGCACAATGGCAAACACATCAGGGTGTTGCATGGGGATGTGCTGCAACATGCCATCTGGGGTACAGGGTCCACGTGTGGACAGTGCAGGCCTGCACACATCGGCAGCTGCAGCCACCATAGCATCAGGATGGGTGGCACTCCTCTATAAGGAGGCCTGGAGCATCCTGGGGGTAGAGCAGGGCTATGTAACTTCAACAGGAGCCACCACCGTAACACCAGGATGGGTGACACTTCTTTATAAGGAGGCCTGGAGCATCCTGGGGGTAGGGCAGGGCTATATAACTGCACCAGGAGCCACCACCATAACACCAGGATGGATAACACACCTCTGTGTTGAGGCCTGCAGCATCCTGGGGGTAGGGCAGGGCTATGTAACTTCAACAGGAGCCACCACCATAACACCAGGATGGATAACACACCTCTGTGTTGAGGCCTGGAGCATCCTGGGGGTGGGGAAGGGCTATGTAACTGCAACAGGGGCAACCACCATACCACCAGGATGGGTGACACTCCTCTGTGTCGAGGCCTGGAGCATCCAGGGGGTAGGGCAGGGCTATGCAGCTGCAACAGGAGCCGCCACCGTAACACCAGGATGGGTGACACTCCTTTATAAGGAGTCCTGGAGCATCCTGGGGGTAGGGCAGGGCTATGTAACTGTACCAGGAGCCACCACCATAACACCAGGATGGATAACACACCTCTGTGTTGAGGCCTGGAGCATCCAGGGGGTAGGGCAGGGCTATGTAGCTGCAACAGGAGCCACCACCATAACACCAGGATGGGTAGCACTCCTCTATAAGGAGGCCTGGAGTATCCTGGGGGTAGGGCAGGGCTATGTAACTGCACCAGGAGCCACCACCATAACACCAGGATGGATAGCACACCTCTGTGTTAAGGCCTGGAGCATCCTGGGCGTGGGACAGGGCTATGTAACTGCAACAGGGGCAACCACCATACCACCAGGATGGCTGACACTCCTCTGTGTTGAGGCCTGGAGCATCCTGGGGGTAGGGCAGGGCTATGTAGCTGCAACAGGAGCCACCACCATAACACCAGGATGGGTGGCACTCCTCTATAAGGAGGCCTGGAGCATCCTGGGGGTAGGGCAGGGCTATGTAACTGCACCAGGAGCCACCACCATACCACCAGGATGGGTGACACTCCTCTGTGTTGAGGCCTAGAGCATCCTGGGGGTGGGGCAGGGCTGTGTAACTGCAACATGAGCAACCACCATAACACCAGGATGGGTGACACTCCTCTATAAGGAGGCCTGGAGCATCCTGGGGGTAGGGCAGACCTGCAAGCATCAGCTGTGTGGACTACATTGCTCCTGGTTTTACCCAAAAGAAATGCCTTTTCCACTTGTTGTGCGTGTTTGATATTTGATATGGTTGCTGGCTACTGTGTTGCACTCCTTGCTTGGTGTGCCTGTCCCCATGCACTTACCTCATGTAGGTAGTCTGTGACCATATTGTAGCACCTTGTGAGGTGCATCCATGCCCTCCTCACCCTGCTGAGGTCCTGCTGGCGGGAGGAGCCTTGGACAGGCACCCCTGGCAGCTGCAGATTTGCTCTGCAAGAAAATATAAATCCCCATGGGAGAATGCAGGCTTCCTAGATCTGGCGGCCATCTTGTATGCCTCATGTGGTCAGTTCACCCATGACACAGTGGAAGCATGCATGAGCAGTGCGGGTGTTGCTACCCACCTTATCACACGCCTTCCTTGCTTGGTTTTTGTGTTAATTCCCGCTGTGCTGTGCCATATTCCTATCCGTTTGGAAATGTGATCCCCTCTACTGGGATTTGAACCCACATTACATTGTTATGAGAAATATTTCCTCCCACTGCGCTACACACACACCATTAGGCTGTTCCATCTGACTGTGATCTTGTGGGCATTGTGGCTTAACGTCACAGCATGTCAGGCTTGTCATGCGCGCTTTAGGCGTACTTTGGTTGCAGCGCCCCTTGCAGTGCACCTTGCAGCGTGCCTTGCCCTCGATATGCTACCAAGTGCGTCATGGGTCTCCATAGGGCACAGGCATGTCATACGGTGCCCTGACCCACGCTCCTGGACATGGTGCATTCTAGGGCTCTTGTGGTTTCTGCGCCTTAGATGGTGCCTTAGTATGCGCCTTGGTGGCCGCCATATTGTATGGCACCATATCGCTCCCCAGGTGCTTTGTGAGGTGCCATACAGGGCACCTTCTCAGGGTCTCTAGGCATGGCGCGGGACTAGGCACCCCTGGACAGGTCACCTTCGGGGGCTCTTGGGGATATGGCACTAATGGTTACAGTGCCCTAACAATGTTAGGGTGCTCTCGGTTAGTGTGCCCTATGGGCTGCAAGGTGCCTCAGCTTGACAAGCATCACCTAGGGGCATTGGGGCAGATGTCACCCTGGCACTGGGTGGCCACGGGGGTGCGGCACTGCACAGGTGACTGACGGTGGGGGGGTGTGGGGGGGGTCTGCAAGTGCCATATCTGCGGGCAGCTCATGTGGCTGTCAGTACTGTAGACCAACATGTTGTGGGCGACTGTACCACGGCACAGGGCTCTGTCAATGTGACATGCTTGTGAGACAGTGGGTGGCAGTTGATGGGTGTACGTTTCTTCCGGTGGGGGCGGTGGTGGCAAGATAGTTGGAATGGTGGGTCGACAGCAGCGTGGTGGTGTCATACAGATCAGGCACAGGTGGGGATGCACACAGAGGCACAATGCAGGACAGGGTACCAGCGCATGCTATGGGGTGGCAGCCTGCACAGGCAGACAGGACTATGTACAGCTGACACACGCAGATGGATGGACAGCGGGACTGTGTTTCAACTGTGGCATAGTTGTTAGGGGCTGGCAGTACCGATCTGCGAGGGTACGACTATTAGCAGCATGCAAATTATCCTGGTTGCTACAGCATGAGGGGAGGTAACAACGGTGAATCCGACCCATGACCACTGTTTGTAACCTCATTGTACTCGCCAGAGTTCTTTACCTCTCTGCCCTTTTGGACTGGACTGGCTGGGTACAGGGGGACTGCAGTTTAGCACACAGCCATCAGCTGTGTGTGCAAGGATAGGGTAGTTGCACCAACACCCATGATGCATTGCACATGCAGAACAGCGCTATACATCTGATCTCCACATGGGGTCTGCACCTCTCTGTTTTCCCAGCTTGGTGTAATGGCCTGCCAGGGCATGATACTGCCACAGAGTAGCTACAGACCCTGCCATTCAGCAGGTTCTGTGTTCGCCCTGATGGTACAGGTGGGCACACAGCACTGGGTACACAGTACATGTGGTGCTAGAGATAGGCCTTGCTACACATCCCCATCCCTACCAGTGTGTGACAGGTGTTCATAACAGAGCATCTGAGAGTGGCTCTGTGTTCTGCAGTCACATGTGGTCTGCTGGGACCAGACCTCACCCATGTCACTGCGTACCCAGTGTTGGGATCTGGCTGCCATGGACACCTGTTAGTGGGGGTGTAGGGGTGTTAAGGATTACATGGGGGATATGTAGCACTTTCCCTACCAGTCAGAGTGGTCTACACTATGTGCCCCCGAGGGCCCACTCTCACTCATATTGTCAGAACGGCTATGGAGTGACAGGTGCCTGGGGATTGGATGTGGTACCAGTGATCTTTGGTCCTGATGACGATAGACAGCCCTCAAGGGCTAGTGTACAGGACCCATACATGTGACTGCAGCAGTGGCAGACCAGCCATGATGTGGTGGTGGACCTGTGCATCTTCCCTTGCCACATACCACCATCTGGCATTCACCATCAGACAGCCCTTTCAGACTGCACCTGCAGCAGCATACAGGGTGTTCCTACCATGCACAAACTAACTGCAGACGGGCCACTTGCCAGTCCCTGGGGCAGGCTCACAAAGAGCACACCTGTGCACCCAGATATGGTATGTGGAACACACACACACACACACCAGGCAGGCATGTCAGTGATTGGACCCCAGAACTAGGATCACACATGTATCACTGGTGACAGATGGTATAGAGCACTGTGTGTGTGTGTGTGGGGGGGGGGGGGACCTAGACATACTATGATCACTGAACAATCAGGGTGGACTGGCCTCACAGCATTACATGCTTTGGCCCCCCTGTCCATGCAGGTGGTGTTTTGCAACTACAGTGACCGAGCCATTGCCCTACTCCCTGTGCAGCTGACACCTGCCCAATATGCCCTGTCCTGGCCATACCCACAAAACCTTGCTCCTCATTATGCAAATTTGCATTTTAACACTGTTAACATCTGCACATTGGGGGCCCAGGGCAGGGTGGGCAGCCACAATACAATGGATAGACATACACACACACACTCCTAACGTGTCACTGTGCACTAATAGGGGTGTTTGGCAAACCTGCCCACCACCCTGCCCTGCTCACAGTGCTGACGTTTCCGGACTGTGCAGGAGGTGCTGGGATGCTACCTGCAGCTCCATGCTGGGGCCAACAGCCTGACTCTACATGTGGATTTGGATAGTGGAGCCTGGATGAGTGGGTTTTTGTGCCCCTGTCGTGGGGATTGCACATTTAATGGTGTATCTACATAGTGGGGTAAAATATTGGGTTGTGCTGTGCTGGGTCTGCAGTTGGGACTTGAACCTTTTTACTCTCAACTCCAGGTTACACTGGCTGTGTGTGCTGCACCACAGAGTTGCCACAGAGTTACAATGGGCCCTGGGGCTACCTTTATGTCTGCTCAAACAGACCTTTTCTGGTGTTGTGTTATATCTACATAGTTGGATAAATTATCATGGTGTACCTTTACATCTCCTCAGCCAGACCGTTTCTGGTTTTCTGTTCTATCTATATGGTGGGGTATATTATTGGGATGGACATTTCCTTCTCCTCAGCCCAACCTTTTCTGTTATTCTGGTCTCTGTACATGGTGGGGAAAATTATTGGGATGTACCTTTCCTTCTCCTCAGCAGGACCTTCTCTGGTTTCTGTTTCATCTACCTAGTGGGGTAAAATGTTGGGATGTGCTGTGCTGGGCCTGCAGCTGGGACCTGAACCTGTGATCCTCTGCTTAAGGACACACTGGCTGTTTGTATTGTGCCACAGTGTTGTCACAGGGTCACATTGGTCCCTTGGGCTAGCTGTACATCTCATCAGCCAGAACTTTAATATTGCACTGCACACCACATACTGGTGCAGGGCATGGCCTGGGGCTACTGCAGGCAGGTGCCACTGCCCCCTCCAGCACGGACACCCCCCCCCTGTCGTGCTGACATGGGCATATGTTGTTGGTGCGCCATCACAGGTCATACACTGCACGGGTCAGCAGGTGCCTGGGTTGGGGTGTCAGGGGTGAGGGGCATACATGGCCTTCTGCATGCCCCCCACCCCTTCACAGCCTACCAACATTTTGCACCTTCCACATGGAGGACAGGTGGCTGGGAGAATGTCCAGTGTGTGCCCTGGCAACTATTGGCTAGGGTGGTCAGGGTATTTGTGGTTTGTGTTTTGCTTTGGTCAGCGGCTGTCTTGTTGATTTCTCATGTCTATGTTCCTATGTGTCACCTAGGCTTCCGCCTGCTCATCCCTGCGCCCCAGCTGCCCCCACTACATGTCCCGCCTGCAGCACCCTATGCCCCATTTGCACTGTCACCATAGTGATCTTTCCTACTTGTCCACTATGCTGTTGGTGCAAATGTAGCACTACTATCACTTTTCTGGGGCTCCCTGGCTATGCTGTACATTTTTGACACAGAACTGGTTTCTCTCTCTTGCAAATGTGTGCTAACGCCAGGTTTTCAGTTGCGTTAGGATTCAGCCCTTAATTTCTCCACGTTAGTTTGGAAGGGGCCTCTCCCTGCCCACTCCCCGCCCACTGACCCCTTCTCCTGCCCTCTCTCCACCCTTTTCTGGACTTACTGCGGCCGGGAACATTAAGGCGTGTTATGTAACGTTAAGGCGCCTTAACGTTAGATAACGTGCCTTAGCGTAGCCACTGCTACATTACCGCAGTTTAGTAAACATGCCCCTTAGAGTACTTTTTGCCGAGATTAGAATACCTCCTCCCCTTTTGTGTGTGCATTAGCAGTTGGATACAGTGTGTATTGGTGGAGTAAGTTGATTGAGTAAGACCTGGTCAGAGGGGGACAGCCAGGTTTCAGTAATGCAAAAGATGTCAGTTTGTTGAGACTGAAGGTGGTCTGCTAAGGTGTTGATTTTGTTCCTAATTGATCTGGCATTGATTAGTTCTATGCTGACTGGGGGATGTGAAGAGATATGCTCATGTAGCATGTGTGGTTGCATCATGGAGTTGATGTGAATGTGCGTGAAGTGTTTCCTGCTGGAGCATTTGTTTGAGGTCTCTTAGGGAGGAATATAAAGAAACATTGTTGGGTGGTAGTGACTTGGTTGTAGTGAGTTGTTAGTGTGGGGGTGGGTGGCTAGCATATGTTTAAGAAAAAGGAGTAGCAGGAGGATAACCAGATGTAGGTGGTGTATGGTAGCCATGTTGAGGTTAAGTGGAGGGTAGCTATTAGAATGGAGGGAAGTAGAGCAGTGCAGGATTGTTCGTTGAGATGGGGGGAGTGGTCGGTTGGTGAGTTGTTTCAGTGGGCAGAATATTGCCAGAGATTACCTTTGTTCTTGACCACGGTGCTTTTCTCTTCGGCATTGGTTTCACACCGTTTTTAGTAATCGTGTTGATAGGACGAGTCCATAAAGCAGAGAACGTTTTCTTAAGCACTGTTAGGACACGGCAGGTGGAGAATGTTGTATTAACTCAAGCTATCCGCCTCAGGTCCCCACCTAAGGGCCACACCAAAGGGCCCTCTGGCGAGGCCCTCAGGCATGGGCCCGCCAGGTGTGGGCGCACCCAATGGTGCTTGTTGTTGATGCTGTGTCCCCGATTGGGCTGGAGCCGGTGAGCATAAGCACATGCTGGCCCGCTCTACCCTGATCGAGAGTAGAGTTGAGGAGGTGGATGGTAGTGTCCTTTTGTTCCTGCGCCCGATGGTACTTCCTTTATGTTGCTGCTGAGGATGGGACCAGGCACCTGCTTTTTCAAAGTTGTACTGGAAGCTGCAGTTCTTCCTACTCTCTACTTAAAGAAATTTCTCATTCGTGGATTAGAGGAGGCTATAGACATTATCCCCACTTGTGCCATTGTTGCTCTCACTTGCCATCCTTTCTTTCCTCTTAGGACCATTTAATTTTCCATACCTTCCCTTTCCAAACTTAATGATACCGTCACACTAGATTGTCAGCTCCATGGAACAGACATTGTCTCCCTTTTATGTGTTTTTATTGCAGCACTCCTCTCTAGCCAGTAGCACTTTGGAACATGGAAGTACTGTAAACTCCAACTATGATTTTTCAGATATTTCCTCCAGGGTCCCATAAAGATTCTGGCATTAGCCTTTGAATGTCCATGGTCAGCCCTTTCTGCTGCTGCTGCTATTCTACTCACTTGAGAGATGACTTTGATGAAGGTAGAATCCTTTCTCAAGGCTAAATGTGCTTTAAAAATAAAAAAAAATCCAGTTTCTTATAGGCAACTTAATTATTTTCTTTTACTATACTATAGGACTAATGGATTATAATTTTTCTATACAGCCAATAGGTGAGTAAGATTGTTACAAAGAAATTATTGCTATGTATATCTGATGGATGTATAGATGCTTAGATGACTTCTTCGAAGTCTTATATATGCAAAATGTATATATAAGACTTCGAAGAAGTCATCTAAGCATCTATACACCCATCAAAAAGAGTGAGCTCGGATCCATACACCATTGCACACTCATGACCTAGTTGTTTGTTGGCATCTTGCCTTCTCCCACCCCCGTCCTTCCTCACTGTATAGTACCTCGCCTCCCTCCCTAATTATACTTAAATGATAAAGTTAAAATGTTTTGTTATAAAGTTATAATGCTATAATGTTCTGTTATAATGTATTGTTGGCAGAGGCCATTATCAACCTGTTCTCTGTAATGTTGAGTTGAGTTGTATGTAAACCGCATTGATCATCGGAAACACAGTATATATTAGCGTATTCAAATAAATAAATACTTTCCACAGCTCCACTTCTCTGTGCCTGGTCTGTCTGTGGTATACTATGACTGCAGGGCACACTTGCTAGTGCTTGAAAACTAGGATACTAAGCATTTTGTAACCATTGGCAAACTATAAACACACCTTTCTCTAGCCTCCCTGTCACTTATCTGTTCATCTTCCCCCACCCCCAAAGAGATGTTTCTTCCAAAACCAGTGAGCCAACAACCTTCAAAAACATCTAAAGATAGACAATAGCACTTTCCCTGGTTGTAACAAAGAGGCACACTACCGCCTACATGATTTTTTCCTTCTTTTTTTCTTTTCTTCTTCTATATGCTACTTGTGGCACCAGTACAGCCCCAGCTGCGTTACTGGCTTCCTTACTCTCTCAGAGTCACACACAGAATGGTTCTCTCAGGCTTGGTGCTGTACTGTGTCTTCCACCCTAGCAGTGATATCATGACTCATGGGATTTTGATAACTCAGACAAGGATGGGTTTCTTCAGCTGCTTGTCAAAGAGTTTCAGCATAATTGGCTGAAGTACCCCATACTTCTTGCTTGTTCCCCCTCCCAGAGTGGCTACAGAATGTCTGTCCATGCACACACGTGCCTATGACAACACGAATGATAGTTCATCAAAGATCTCGATCATAAAGGGTGTAGTTTCAAGATGGTCGCTACTGTGTGAACTCTCTTACTTTGTGGAACTTCTTTCATGCCTAAGCAAAAGGGTAAGGTTTGGTTGCCACCTTCCAGGCCCAAGCCTCCTGTTTCTAGCCCTATGGACCGATTTGTCGAGCTCTCTGGGTCTGCAATGGTGGCGATAAGGTCGGGTGACAGAGAGGAGTGTGGACGACTCTTGTCTGCCTTCTGACATAGATACATCTTTGTCTCCTGCCGCACAGACTCCACCACTGCATCCAGGAGGACTCCTTTCAGAGCCATCTAGCCTGGAGCTGTTGGCATCACAAGTCAGTGCAGAGACTGTCTCCGCTTGAGGGGAGATGGTGGGGAAGCTTTCTGGTTTGGCCCCTGGAATGTCCAGAGGCCTGGTGGAAGGGAAATCGGTGGTGAGACCCTCTCTTCCTGGTGGTATGGCTGATGGGGTAAGAAATGTTCTACTCAGACTATGGCTAAATCCACGCCATCTCTCTTTCTTTTGAGGCCAAAGAGGTTCACTTTGGAATCCATATGGGAGGCTATCATCCTGCTTAGATACTATTTCTAAACAAACCATGGATCTATCTCTCAAGGTGCAACAGAACTCTGAAAGGATTGGATTAATTGCAAGTGATGTTGAGACTTTTAAAGTTTCCACACAAGATTTTTCTCACAAAATACCAGATATGACTGATGTTAACGATGCGTTATTGAAGGACAATATAGCTTTAAAATCCAAGGTGGAGGTGTTAGAAAATATATTTCAGGCTGCTAGTTTGTGTCTAATTAATTTTCCAAGATCTACTAGAGTAATCTCCAGGAACAAGCAGGAATGTAGTCTTCACATATGGGTATCGTCGGTACCGACAGAGCCTGCGCGGGAACGCTCCCCAGCATCCAATTAGAAAGCTTTTGGGAGCATCCCACAGTGCCTGCGTGCTGCCTTCCTGCCTTTCCCAACTGCCTCTCTCCAGTTCTTCGTTTTCCGCGGAGCCAGCAGGTCGTTTTTCCTATCACTGCAGAAATTATCCCATTTTTTATTCTTTTTGTGGTAGCGTCTGCCTTCCCTCGACGCTATACCGGTACTGCCGGTTCTTTCTTTCTTAAAAAAAAAGGATTTTTCTATCTTTTTTCTGGAATTTCCAGCCTTTTTTCTTTCAGGTGCCACGCGCCATTTTGGGCACTAGGCCCAGTTTTTCCTCAACAATGGAAAAACCTGCTTCGGGTTTTAAAAAGTGTTCCAAGTGTGGCGGTACCATCTCCGCCACCGACACTCATGAGTGGTGCCTCAAATGTTTAGGTCCTGACCACTCCATCTCAGAGTGTGTTGCCTGTGGGATGATGTCGAAGAGGGGTCGGCAAAACCGAGCTGCTAAGCTTAGCACCCTTTTTCCCTCCGATGCAGCATCTGTGGCATCGACGTCTTCCAGGGCTTCGTCTTCCTCCCATGGATCTCAGGTAACCAAACATAAATCTGGCCGGTCCTCAAAGGGTAGATCTCCTTCCAAGCATCGAGATGCCTCTGGCATTGCCCTTGAGGGATTTGTACCGGCAAAATTGCCCCGGCGGGAGGCTTCAGCTTCCAAAGCACTATCGGGGCTCTAGGATGTTCTCAACCTCGGCAGAACTACTGGTGCCATGCTCTGGGGTACCAGCCGCTTCGTCCGGTACCGACACCCAGGCATCGGCAGCATCAATAGACCAGAGATTCTTGGCTATTGAGCACAGTCTGGCGGCTCTCCTTGCGGCATCGGTGCCTTCAGAACCGCTTCAGACAGTTCAACCGGTATCGACACCGGTTCCAGCACCGATATCGGTACCGGTACCGACAGCATCGACATCGGCGAGTGTGTTACCAACACTGAGTCATGCTATTTCCTCAGGTATCGACGGGCTGGTACCGGACCCCTCTGGTACCAACTTCGATCGGTACCGGTATCGTGCTTTGCAAGAGCACCCGGACAGGAGATATTTTGAATTCTCCAATGACTCTGAGGACTCTGACAGCTCTGTCGATACCGGAGTACTTCTCTCTGAGGAGCCTTCTTCTCCTAAACGTAGGATGTCTCCTCCAGAGGATACTTAAGACTGAATCCAAGTCGACCAGACCCTGATCCCCCCGACAAGTAGATACTTATTCACCCCAATGACTACATGTACTTAGTTAAGCCAACATGTAAATAATTGAGCTATTCTTTAGCATATGTTGTTAATCTATTTGTATATAGTTACCCTGCTCATACCTGTACATAACCCCCTGTTACATTGTTATACTGTTACTACACTGTTATATTGTAAGTCCAGTGCAGACATCCTGCACTGTACAGTTATGTTGTATGTAAACCGCACTGATGATAAAGAGCACGGTATATAAGAAAATAAAATAAATAAATAAATATCCTTTCAGGATTTCATCCGGGAAGTGGCTAGATGTTTTCCATCACAGTGTCTCCTGAAACAGAGCCCAGAGCAAAGGAGTTGGAGATTTTACAATATCCTAAAGCTCCCAAGGAGGCAGCTACTTTGCCTATTTATGAGATCTTGCATGATCTCATGTTAAGAATGTGGGAAACACCTCTTACCACCTCTCCTCATTCCCGTAGGCTGGATACCATGTATCGAGTACCTCCTTGTCCTGGTTTTCAGAAAACTCAGTTACCATACCACTCCATAGTGGTGGAGTCAGCTATGAGAAGGATTAAGAGTGCAAAAAGACATGCATCTAATCCTCCAGGACGTGAATGTAGGACTCTGGATGCCTTTGGGCATCGAAACGTCCAGGCCTCTATGCTTTCTGCCAGGATTAGTTCCTATATCTTATACATGGGAATGTTCCTTAAGGAGGTTACAGAAGATCTAGAGCTTATGAGCCCTCTCTTTCCTGATGATAAGAGGCAGGATTATCTTACACTTGTCAAACATGCCCAGGATGTTTCCAAGTTTGTTAATTGTGCAGCTTTTGACTGCTTTGAGTGCATAAGCAGAACCTCTGCCATTGCCATAGGTGCTCGTAGGATTGCCTGGCTCCAGGCATCTGACTTAGAACTCTGGGTACAGGACAAACTGGGGAATATCCCTTGCACAGGCGAAAATCTCTTTGGCAAAAATTGGCAAGAGAAAGCTAATGAGCTGGATGCTGATAACACCACTTTGGATAGACTATCCAAGGCTACAGCTGATCCTGCAAGGAGAAAATCCTACAAGAAACCATTCTTCTCTAAAAAGAAGAGGTTTTACCCCTCCTATACCCAGCAGGTGCATTCTGCAGGTCAGTCTGCCCAAAAGGGACAGCAGCCACCAAAGCAAACGAAAACAAAGACTGCTAAACCTCAACCGTCCCAGCAGACTCAGCCTCCACAGGGGCTTTGACTCCCATCTAGAGAACTTGGCCTTCCTGGCCCTCAACGGGCCAGAGCCTTCCTCCATCCCAGGAAGGTTGTGTCATTTTGTCCCCAGATGGGGGCAGATAACAGCAGAAGAATGGACTCTTTCCATTCTAAGAGAGGGGTACAAGCTTTATTTCTTCAACATGCCCCCTCCTACGGTGGTAAGACGGTTCAATTCTCAGACTTCACTCGACACTCAGTTGGGTCAAGAGGTCAGTTTACTTCTTGCCCATGGGGCAATAGAAGACGTACCCATTTCTCAACAGGGTACAGGGTTTTACTCCCCCTATTTCCTTATTCCAAAGAAAACAGGGAGACACAGACCCATTTTAGACCTCAGAGAATTGAACAAATTCCTGCTCAAAGAGAAATTCAAGATGATTTCTCTGGGAACTCTGCTGCCATACCTTCAGAGTCAGGATTGGCTTTTTTCTCTAGATCTCAAGGATGCGTACACTCATGTTCTCATCCATCCAACTCACCGAAGATTCCTTCGGTTTCTATTTCAAGGAGAGCACTACCAATACAGGGTGCTTCCTTTTGGCCTGGCCTCAGCACCAAGGGTGTTTACGAAATTCATGGCTGTGGTAGCAGCATTTCTTCACACTCTAGGAATATTCGTCTTCCCCTACTTAGACAACTGGCTCATTCGAGCCCCATCAGAGTCAGAGGCCAGAATTTCTCTATCTTGCACAATGCGTATCCTTCAGTATTTGGGCCTGGTCATAAACATCCCAAAATCCAACCTAACTCCCACTCAATCTCTAGAGTTTATAGGAGCTATGCTGGATACCAGAAAAGCAAGGGCCTATATTCCACAGCCCCGCTGCCTTCGCATTGTGCAGTTAGCCTCCCAAGCAGTGTTAAAAACTCATCTCACTGCTCGGGAAATGTTACAATTACTAGGCCACATGGCATCTACCATGCATGTGGTTCCCTATGCTCGCCTCCATATGAGAGCAGCCCAATGGACTCTATCCACTCAGTGGACTCAGGCATCAGGCTGCCTATCAGACAAAATAGCAAACACAAGTCACCTTATTTTGTCTCTACAATGGTGGCAGTCAACCCAAAACCTGTTGGTGGTGTCCCCTTTCCAGCAGCCCCCACCCCAGGTCACTCTAACAACAGATGCCTCACAGGTGGGTTGGGGAGCTCACCTGCAAGATCTCTCTACCCAAGGCACCTGGACTTCACAGGAGACCCACTTACATATCAATCTCTTGGAACTCAGAGCAATCTTCCTTGCTCTTCAAGTGTTCCACACCCAGCTGAGCTACAAGACAGTCCTAATTCAGACGGACAATCAAGTAGCTATGTTCTATCTCAACAAGCAGGGAGGAACAGGCTCTCTGTTGCTTTGCAACGAAGCTTTGCGACTATGGGCCCTCGCCAGAGAGCATCAGATTCATCTCCTTGCGGTGTATCTGCCAGGCATTCAAAACTCTTGGGCAGACAGACTCAGTCGAGTTCTGCTTCCACATGAATGGTCTCTCCATGCAGACCAGGTGGCCAAAATATTTCAAATTTGGGGAACTCCGGACATAGACCTCTTTTCAAGTCCGCTGAATGCCAGACTTCCCCAGTTCTGTTCCAGAATTCCGGCTCAGGGTTCTCAGGCCAGGGATGCTTTCCTCCTCCATTGGGGTCAGGACTTCCTATATGCCTTTCCACCCATTCCCCTAATTCCCAAATCCCTATTCAAGCTTCAGAGAGACAGAGGCCATATGATTCTCATAGCTCCACATTGGCCACGGCAGGTGTGGTACCCTCTGCTCCTACATCTCTCTCAAGCTCCATCTCTGGAGTTAGGATCTGCTCCAGATCTCCTGTCTCAGGAGGAAGGGATGTTGTGGCATCCTAATCCCCACTCTCTGTATCTCAGGGCCTGGTTGCTGAGATCATAGACCTTCATGGTCTTAACCTTTCTCAACAAGTAAAGGATGTCCTTTATGCTTCCAGAAAACCTTTAACAAGACGCTCTTATGCTTTCAAGTGTAAAAGGTTTTCCATATGGTGTTCGCAGAAGGTCTTGATCCCCTTGCGATACCTCTGGAATCATTACTGGAGTATCTTCTTCATTTATCTAATGCAGGACTTAAGACTAACTCGGTAAGAGTCCATTTAAGTGCTATTTCAGCTTATTTCCTCTCATCCTCTCATAGCAAGATTTATGAGGGGCCTTCTTCTAACTAAGCCTCCCATTGGGCCACCACCAGTGGCATGGGACCTGAATCTGGTTCTTGGGCAGCTCATGAAGCTGCCTTTTGAACCTTTAGCTACTACCTCCTTGAAATTCCTTTCCTGGAAGGTTGTCTTTCTCATTGCAATCACATCAGCACGTCGCATCAGTGAATTGCAAGCATTAGTTGCTGATCCTCCTTATATGAGGTTCCATCATGATAAGGTAGTCTTTAGGACTCATCCACACTTTATGCCAAAGGTGGTCTCACCTTTTCATTTAAACCAGGCAGTTTACCTGCCTGTATTTTTTCCAAGGCCTCATGCTTCAAATGCAGAAAGGAATCTTCATACTTTGGACTGTAAAAGAGCACTTTCCTTTTACTTACAAAGGACACAGCAACATAGAAAGTCCTCTCAACTCTTTGTTGCTTTCGATCCTTCTCATTTGGGACTTCCAGTCTCCAAGAGAACATTGCCCAACTGGATTGCACAGTGTATTTCTTTTACCTATCAGAGTAAGAACCTTTCTCTGGAAGGCCATGTCACAGCTCACAATGTGAGAGCCATGGCAGCCTCAATGGCTCATCTACACTCTGTGTCTATTGACGACATCTGTCGAACAGTTACTTGGGCCTCGGTTCATACCTTCACAGCCCATTGCTGCTTAGACAAGCACTCCGGCCGGGATGCCTTGTTTGGTCAGGCTGTTCTACAACACCTGTTCCATACTTAATCAACTCCTACCCACCATCCCCCAGTAGGATGCCAGAGATCCATGGGGGGAAGTGGAGCCCTTTTTACAGGGGCACACAACTTCTGGGGTCTCTCCCTGGCATCTGTAGCTAGGGAGTCCCTATATGTGAAGACTACATTCCTGCTTGTTCCTGGAGATAGCATAGTTACTCACCTGTAACAGGTGATCTCCCGGAACAGCAGGAATTTAGTCTTCACAACCCACCCACCTTCCCTAGGAGTTGTATCTATCTCTCTCTTTACTTTTCTTTCCCTCTCTCTCTCTTTGTCTCAGCTTTAAAACTTAACTGGAGAGAGGCAGTTGGGAAAGGCGGGAAGGCAGCACGCAGGCGCTGTGGGATGCTCCCAAAAGCTTTCTAATTGGACGCTGGGGAGCGTTCCCACGCAGGCTCCGTTGGTACCGACGATACCCATATGTGAAGACTAAATTCTTGCTGTTCCCGGAGATAACCTGTTACAGGTGAGTAACTATGCTTTACCTCATGATATGTTTAGAAGATACCTAACTGAAGTGCTCCAGATATCACAGAACTTAATTTCTCCTATCTCAAAAATGTATTATTTGCTGACATTTAAGAAAGAACCTTTGGTTTCATCTTCCGAACAAGCAATGGATGTAATAAATAGTTCTCAACTCTTGGAGTCTTCAGCTTCAGAAGTTTACCTTCCAGAAACACTGTTAGTATCCTTTGCCCTTGTATCTGATAGAGATTGGTTACTTCGGGTGTATTTCAAGAAGAGAATGATATCCTTTTGTGGTTTAAATGGTCAATGTTTCCTGACCTCACAAGAGAAATGCAGAAACGGCACAAACAATTTATGTTATTTTATTTATTTATTTATTTATTACAGGCTCTTATATACCGCTCTATTTAGCATCAGCGCGGTTCACAATATAACAACATACCATATTGAACAAACTGTTTGGTTTTACAGAGAACAAGGTCGGAGAACTTGGATAAAACATGGGAAGTCATTACTGCAACTATTTACAGGAGTATTTACAAGTATACATGACAGGATTTATTCTTAGTTTGGGTAGTGATCAAGATTGGTTAGTTGGTTAAGTGATATTGGGGGAAGAGGTGGGATTTGAGTGCCTTTCTGAAAAGGGATAGATCAGTGATAGCACGAATTTCTGGGGGTAGAGCGTTCCAGCATTTAGGGGCATAGAATCTGAAAGCCCTGTTGGATGTCACTGATAGGCATTTTGTCGCTGCTTTAGGGATGATTAGAATATTTGTTGATATTGTTCTCCTGGATCTGTTGGGTGGAGCGGTCTGAATGAGGTCTATTAGAGAGGAGGAGGTGATGCTTTTAGTGGCCTTAAAAGTTAATAATAATGTTTTGAACAATATTCTGCCATGTATGGGGAGCCAGTGGAGTTGCTCTAGGATGGGTGTTACATGGTCCCTTCTTGATGCTCCGTAGAGGACTCTAGCAGCTGTATTCATGGCGAGTTGCAGGGGGTTTAATGTGGAGTGAGGGAGGCCTTGCAGAATGGCATTGGCATAGTCAAGGTGTGGTAAGGTTAAGGCTTGAAATATGGTTCTGAAGTCATCAGGATCAAGCAGGGGGCGAAGATGTCGAAGAGTCCGGATCTTGAGGTAGATTGCCCTGACTACGTTGGATATGTGTAGTTTCAGATCCATGCGTTGGTCAAAAGTGACTCCAAGGTAACGAATGGAAGTTTTTGATTGGAGTTCGGCTTCTTTCACCTTTATATGGGATGGGGGGGGGGTGAAAAGTGGGTCCCTGGTGATGAAGAGAACCTCGGTCTTTTTATGTTGAATTCTGAGGTTCTGTGATTGCAGCCATTCGGATACTGCATCAAAACAATTAGCTAGCGGGGAAAGATCCATGTGAACTGTGGAGAAAGGCATGTATAGGAGGATGTCATCTGCGTATATCAAGCATTCAACCTTGAAGGACTTGATGATATTGCAAACCGGTTGTATGTATATATTGAAAAAGAGTGAGGATAGGGATGATCCTTGCGGTACGCCTTGCTTTTGGTGGTAGGGTGTGGATGTTGCGGTCCCTGAGGTAACGTACTGCCATCTCTGATCGAGGTATGACTTGCACCACTCTAGGGCAGTGTTATTGATGCCTTTTTCTTTTAGTCGCGCTATTAACAGATCGTGATGTACAGAGTCAAAAGCCGCAGCAATGTCTAAGAAGATAAGAGCAAAGCCTTGGCGGATGTTATCAATGCCTGTGATGATGTTGTTGCAGAGAGTGGTAAGGAGGGTTTCAACTCCGTGGAACTCTCTGAAGCCATGTTGGCAGTGGTCCAGAGGGGAGACGGTGTCAATGTGGTCCTGTAACTGTCTTTGAGCTTCCTTTTCAATTATTTTCGCTAGTAGGGGTATGCTAGCTATGGGTCTATAAGATTCAACCTTTTGTGGGTCGAGTTTATGGTTTTTCAAAAGGGGTCTTATGGATGTTCTCTTGAGGGCTGGCGGGAAGGAGCCGGTTGTAAAGGATAAATTCATCATTTTAGTGATGATGGGGCTGAGATCTTGGCGTAGATCCTTTATCCAGTGGGCTGGGCAAGGGTCAGTTTGTGCAGTAGTCGTGTTAAGAGCCGCAATGGTGTCCTCAATATGTTTTCTGGATGGTGTGGAGAACATGGATAGGTTTGATATGCATATGGTGACTTGAGAAGAGATAGTTGCAATGTTATTGGTTTGAAGCAACTTGGATTGCAGGAAATCGGCGAAAGCTTGGGGATGAATGGGTTCAGGATGTTTTGGTGAAGGTTCTTTAGATAAGGTTTTGACTAAGTTGAAAAGATCGCGTGGTTTATTTAGTGATCTTTTCAGCGTATCGGTATGGAATTGTTTCATCTTAGCCATGACTGACTCTCTGTGCACAGATAGATGTGTTTTGTAGGCTGCTTGGTCTTCTGAAGAGTGTGAGCGACGCCATCGTTTCTCCAGTCTTCTTAGGTGTGTGAGGGAGGCTCGTAGGTCAGGGGAGAACCAAGAAGAAGATTTTCTTTTCTTTGGGTTGTTACCCTGGACAGGTTTTTGTTGTTAAAACCTGAGGTGCTTCAGATTGGATCAACGTATTATTTGAAATTCCTTGTAAGTGTTTGATAACTTATAGGTCTATTCATTATGTTTTTTTTCAGCCATTAGATCTGAAAGCCTTTATAAACACAAAATTGTTAGAAACATCTGTCTCTGTTAACTTAGTAGAGAATATATGACTGTGCACTCTTTGCTCCTGTTCACAGTAGCTGACTTCTTATGCTATATGTATAAAATTCTCTTTTCTTTTTGATCCTCCTTTAATTCTACTTACTCTCCTTGTTTATTGTGAACTAGTGGGTAACCTATGTTTAGTTGTATAACTTATGCTTGAAGTTAATTTGTTTGTATTAATTTTGCTTATGGGGATCCCATTTCTGTACAAGAATATCTCTTGGTTGTTGTTTTGAAAACTCAATAAAAAAGAAAAAAGAAAAAAAAAAGATCATGGTCATGCACATTCAGTTAGTTTGCCCCAGAATAAACTGAAAATGCCATGATTCATCAGGTTTTACCATTAGTTCAAAAACAAATGCACATCCCTGATAGTTATCCTTGATTATGCTACTCAATATCCGGAACCTGAACTGTTGCACAATATGAAGACTAGCAGTAGCAATTGCTCTGATAGAGAGTTTCTCATGAATCATCTTGTCCAAGGAGGTATTAATGTACCAAGAGATTCTGTCTGTGTCACAGGTAATGAAGCAAATTTATGTATTGCTGAAGTTGAAGACTCTGCATAGCTCAATCTATCACCCACAGATGAATGGATTTGAACTCTTCAATAAAACCCTCAATGAGATATTGAGAAGGTCTGCTGAAGAGCATGGTTAGAACAGGGATTCTTTGCTGCATATTGCTTGGCATCCATTCCCCAGAGTTCAAAAGGTTTTTCCCCATTTCAGTAGCTTTATGGAAGGAGATTTGGGAAAAGAAGAAAGCTCAGGACAGAATGTAGTAGTCTATGTCCTTGGGATGCAAGAGCAGTTGAGGAAAACTAGAGAGGCTGTCAGGCTGTGCCTTAAAAAGCTCAAGCTACACAAGCCCAGGAAAATAATCACTCTGTGGTTCCATTAGTCTTACGACCAGGTGATTGAATTCTAAAGTGACTACCTTCATTGGATAGCAAGCTACTGTGTTAGTGCTAAGGCCCTTACAAGTTCATCAAGAAAGTACGAGTAAGGCCCATGAACTACAAAGTGGCCTAACTGGAACAGTGAAAAAAGGTCCAGATCTTCGATGTGAACCTCTTGAAGAAATGGGTTATCACAACCTCTGCTGTAGACCATAGGGAGGATTTTGGATCAGACATTCCACTGAACTCTAAGCCACTATGTGTCCTGTTTGGGAATCAGCTAACAACTGCACAGAAAGCCAATTTAGAGTAACTGGTAAATCAAAATGCTGATGTTTTCTCTAATATTCCTGGAAGGACTCATCTAGCTTGTCATGATATTGACCTGGACCTAGGAGTAGTTGTCCGACAGCAACCGTACAGAATTCCAGAGGCATAGCAGCAAGTTGTAGTCTCAGAAGTGAGGGAGATTACGTATCCTTGTTCCATACTCAGATTGATTGAAGAGTCCAGCTATAACTGGTCATCTCCCATTGTACTTGTCCATAACCCAGGTTGAAATCTGCTTGTGCAGTGATTTCAGAATGGTCAATGGAGCCACCAAGCTTGGAGCCTATCCAGTGCCTCAGGTTGATGAACTTATTGAAAGATTGGGACAGTCCAGTTTATTTCTACATTGGACCTAACAAAGAGATATTGGCAAGTGCCCTTCACTCTAGCAGCCAAGGAGAAGATGGCCTTTTTTACTCCTCAGGGGCTGTTCCAGTTCAGTATACTGCCATTTGGATTTCACAGAGCTCCTAACATATACCAGCTTCTGGTAGTCCACCTCCTGTCATCCCATGTCAGTTAGGCAAGGGTTTATCTTGACAATATTGTAATCTACAGTGCTGACTTGGAACACTAGTTTCATATCCATGAAGGCTGCTCTAACAAGTCTGTGAGAGGCCGACTTAACCACAAATCTGAAGAAATGCTTCTTAGGAGGACAAGAAGTCCAGAACCTGGATTATTTCATAGGGAAGGGGCAAGTCCATCTGCAAATATCTAAGGGTCTTTTTAAGGCATCTCGGTTATTACTGATGCTTCATCAATACTTAACAGAGAAGGCAGACCTGTTAACCCACCTACTGCAGAAGAGGGTCAGAGAAGATTTCCTGGTCTGAAGAGTTGGAGGAAGCCTCCAAAAAGTTAAAAGAGACCCTTTATTCAGAATCTGTTCTGATGAGCCCTGACTTCAATCACATCTTCATGGTGTAGATGGATGTCTCTGACTTATGTCTGGAAGCAGTTCTGGCCCAGGAGAAAGATGGCCAGGAATACCCAGTGCCTTTATAGTGTAAGTCTGATATTGCTTCCTCGAGAAAAGGCATGCACAGTGATTGAGAAAGAGGATCTGGCTATAAAGTGCATTATTGGAGGTGTTCTGATACTACCTCTTGGGGGGCAGGATTACCCTGATAAGCAGCAGCACAAATGGATTGTCAGGAACAAGGAAGTTAATCCCAGGTTAATGCAGTGGTTCCAGAGCCTCCAGGCACTAATTTGTAAGCAAATTAGAAACTCTAGTTCAAAGTGTCCTGCCCAGGTATCAATAACAGAAACAATGTTTGAACCCAACTTTCCTGGTTGTCTTTATTCTATACTAAACAAATTCAGCCAAGGCAAACTTAACCATTAGTCAGAGTCAACAGTCACCTCAGGTGACAGCTTCTAGGGGGTGCCAAGAGCAGCTGTAGTCAAAGCAAAACAAGAGATCCTGCAGCCACACAAAGCCAAAGAACCATCAGCATGTACTTTTATTTGCAGGGGGTGTGATCTGTGTGTATATATATAAAATATAATTTAAAGGTATTACATTGCAATTTAGAAGGGACTTCTAGGGAGCATCTGGGACATCTAGAGCAGAATATCCAAATACCTGAGGCAGGGGCTGCAGTGAAAGGAGGGATGAATAAGTGCCATTAAAAACTGCTCCCAAGCCACCCTGAAAGATGGGCATCCCTGCAGCCAAGAATGGAGGTAGGCCTGTGAGGCCGGGTATGTATCCAGTTGTGGATCATTTTAGAAAGATGGAGATATCCAGATTGGATGGTTGCAACAACAGCTTCTTGAACATCCCAGGCAGTGAGGTACCAAACGAGGACAACCATGGTCAGTGACAGTGCAGACATTCAGATGTGCAGTGGCGGGTTAGTAATCTGTTTGGGGTTATATTTACATACAGGTTTCTTTTGCCAGGAAATTCTGGCTGTGGCGATGACAGTGCATTTTGCCCTTCTCCTTGGTGTATGTTACAATGAGGACCCCCATTGTTACGGTGGTGGTGCCCCCTTTGTATGGCCATCCCCCCATGAGGTGGCAGCAGCAGCAGCGATGGCGGAAAACTTACCTCATTGTATTTGCTGCGCTGCCTCAGCTCTTGTAAGTTCGCCGCAAGCCCGGTGACTGTTCCCCACTAGGCTGAAGTCTCGTGGTGTAAATGTGATCATAAGACTTTGGCCCGGCAAAGAACAGCCGCTGAGTCCATGGCAAACTTACAAGAGCAGAGCAGTGTGGCATACATGATAAAGTAAGTTTGCTGCGCTTCTGCTAGAGTCACTGTGTGGGCCCCCCCCCCCCTTTCTGCCCAAACCCTTCCGGGGGCTGCTTGGGTGGAATTGATGCTACTGGCTCTTCTCCTTGGAAGCACTGTAACCATGAAACAAGCAGTGTTTTGTTCGATGTTCATGGTCAGGAGCTGGTATAGCATGGACTTCTCAGCAGCCAGTGCCAGATGTGCTTCTGCTGATCTGAAATCACACTACAACCTGTATCTTCATTGCTCCATCCAGGCCCCTCCTCCAGCATGCCCCTGGTCTTCTTGGGCACCCTTGTGCCAGGCACGTCCATAGATCCCGTTTCTAAAATGTCACTGGGAATGCCCTTGTGATTTAGACATCTGCGTACACATTTTCTGATGTCCAAAACACGAACAGGGCTTCTAAAATGACCCCCATTATTTATTTATTTAGACAGATTTATATTCCACCTTATCCTTCAATCAAGGTGGTCACGTCACATCACAATTGGAGGGTTACATTTAACATTAGGGTATTTGTCAACATTTAGACAGAACAATTACTTAACACCATTTAGACAGTACAATTGAAGGGTAACATTTAACAAGAGGGTGTTAAATAACATATATATTAATCTTGAGTGTGTAGGTAGGATGAGTGCATGCCTAGTTGGTGGAGGTGGTTGTGTTTCTGTTTGGGTATGGGCTGTTGTCTAAATGTCCGTATGATTCTATAAATAAGAATGTTTTGAGGTCTTTGCGGAAGTCTGTGATGTCATCCATTGCCCTCAGGCTGGTTGGGAGGGAGTTCCATAGTGTGGATGCCAGTAGTGATGGAGCTCTTTTTGAAGTTGTTTGCTTAATTTTGTGATAGCCTGCAGGTATGCCAGTCATGTTGTCGTTATTGGTTCTTCTTGGTCTATTGTTGATATCTCTTGTTATAACGTCTATGTACGAGTATATTATATCCAATTATGTGTTTTACAGGGTCCTTCTGGGAAAGTTGGTAGGTTAATTTCAAAACTTGGAAGGTGTTACAGGCTGGAGGTTTGCTGGGGTGCCCAATCCCTTTGCATGGACTCTAAATAGGATCTTTCACATCCAGAGCTTACATTTCCTAAATATGGATACAAAGATTTATTCTCACACATGCCAATCAGTTTTATAACTGTACTATTAAACTTTTGCATACATATACCATATTTTTGAACTTTGTCAGCTCATTCCTTTCTACAAAATATATATGTTACAGAATCGTACCACAGACGTACACACACGGTATATGCATCTATGTTTATGGACGCTCAAGTCTATACATAGACATCATTTAGATATACGTAGATACACCCTTTTACAAGAAAGAAAAAAATGAAGAAAAAAAAAGTTTTTACATTCCAGCAGCCCCTTGTGCCTTCACCCCATTCCTGCTCAGTTCCATAACAATCTGTTTTCTCAGAGAATTTATTCGATGGCTTCGAACCAAAAGCTGCACACCTTAGAGCATTGCACCTGTACCGCAATGTTTTACCAGTTTCAGGTTCAGCATTCCCACACCCATCCCTAAAAGAGCAGCCAGGGGGGACAGAGCAGAGAAAAACTGCAACCCTCGCCCTCCCCCTACCTTCTTTAGGTTATTTGCCAAAAAGAAAAAAAAATAACCTAGTTAAAAAATGTTGCTGGATGTTTGTGAAGAGCTGAAGGAGAGAAGCCTTATCATAGGTGGAAATCGGTGCAGCTTGGCAGGGCAACAGAGCGACCCTCCCACTGCAAACCTTCAGCCAGGCTCGTCTGAGGCAGAGCTCACTCCCTTCCCCGCAGGGCGCAACTCAGCAGCGGAGCTGCCGCTCGTCTCCGGCATCAGAGAAGACAGTCCCTCAGCCTCCACCTGCACGGGCTCCCTTGCACGGCCTTCCAGGAGAAAGGATCGCCGCCGCGGTCACGAAACACCTTTTGGTTCTGAGAACATTAGCCATAAATAGAGGGAGCAGGTCTGCTTCGGAAGCCCGAGCCAGCTTCCAAAGTTCCAGGAAAAATCCAGAGCAGGAAGAAGAACTCGCTTTCTTGGAAAAGAAACAGGGTACCGTGGAACTTGAAGTCATCGGTCCTTTGCTCTTCCTTCTAGCTGAGCCCGCCGTCCTTTCGGAGAGCTTTGGGTGTGAGATCAGCACCTGCTACTGATCCTCCAGGAACCGGCTGTCAGTCCCTTAGAAAGAGCAAGCGCCAGGTGAACTTCCTGCTGATGGCAGCTCTGGAGGTCTGTCCCCTGCCGCGGGGCTCGGAGCCGGCAAGCTGCAGGAGCTGAGAGACACTCGCCCCCCCCCCCCCCCTCCTATGGGAGACCCTGCCGGAAGAGAGAGCGGGATTCCTGATCGCACCGTTACGGAGATCTCTCTTGCCGCGATGCCTTTGCCTCCGTCCCGAATCCTGTGCCTGTAAGTTCCTTCACTTGCTCTTTATTTCCTTCTATTGTGAAATATAGCAACGATCTACCAAGGTTCGCTTTCTAACAACCAACAGTGTTTTTCCAGAGTGTCTGATCTTTTTTTTCTGGTGGGGCGGGGGGAGAGAAAGTCAGAAATAAGTAGCAGTAGACCGTCACCTGGCCTGACACATAGGATCCCTCGTTGTCAGGACAGATTCCAAACTCTTGCTCTCTGTATTCTGGAGGTTTTGCAGGTTTCCCCTCACAAGCGCTGCGCTGCCCCAGAATCCACTTCTGAAAGTTTCCTCTCGCTGTTAATAGTGCCTTTGGCCACCGTTGGTATCTAGTGTTACAAAAATCATAAACACAATAAATGCTACTGTGAAAAGCAGCGCATAGACATTTTCTCAGTGGCTTCCCTTCAGAGGATTCCCCTTATGAGCATCCCAGGGGACTTTAAGGAAAAGGGGCATACCCTAAGGTTGCAAAGTAGAACCAAAATGGAGACAGCATGGCATAGAATGTACTAAGAGGGTAATTTAAAAAGTGTTTTCAGCATATCAAGCATGTTACACAGACAAAAGGGCTCATAGAACTGCACAGCTAAATATACGTACCTGTGCTGATAAAAGCCTACGTTTTACACCCACGCTATGCACAGGTATTCCAAAAGGCATAGTTTGGGCACAGCAGGGGCAGTTAACGATGTTCGTGCCTGTTTCGTAAAATAAATGAGACTATGCATAGAGTATGCACCCATTTGCACTTCTGGAACAGGCATCAGTTTGTGCCAGAGCGTTTGTGTGCTACTGGGGGTTATTGTGGGAACCTATTTTATAAAGGTATATAGGGGAAGATTTGTTAAAAGGCTCTCCTGTGTTACCATGCGCTAGCATACATTAGTGCAGCTTATTTGCCAAAGGTCCAATTTTATGCAATGAGACCTAGTTACTAACGACGCACATTAATGGCAGCATTGCACACTAACACTTTAGCAAGTCTAGTCCCAGGCACCTCTGTTGCCTACATTAAATAGGCGTTTTGTTGTGAAATTATCCTCCACGTGTGTAGCTCCTTGTTTTTTGGTGGGCAGGAATTGTATCTTCACACTACCAGAAGTTGTCTTTTTCTTCCCCGAGAGCACCCAGAAAGGGGTGTTATGTGTGTTTCCTACGTGTGTCTGTGCACAGCTCTCTCCTTTCACACCCTTGCAGACCGTCTTTGGTTCGCATTTTGCGCGCTCAGCTCCCCGCTCCTAGACAGCCTTGGCTGCCACTCTGCCCAGGCTACAGACGGCCCCTCTGCAGGTTCTATGCATACCTCCGTACATCGAGCACGCGATCAAATACAGAAAACATTGAGAGTGCATCAAAATTTGCATATATTTCCGATGCATTCAAGTGCAAACCAACTGTAAAGTAATTCCATAGCAATATGAGAAAAATCAACACATATTTCGATTGTTGGTTCCAATTTGATGACATATGTACTCTTACACTGTGATAACTGTCCGTTACTTTTTCTAGATGGCTAAACTCTTACAGGCAAAAGATGATGACTCATTAGGACTCTTGTGAAGAGGGCATAAAAGCATGTCCCTTTAACAGATAGTTTTTTCAAAGTGTGTGCTGTTAGGGTACTAAGTTTTGTCTCAAAATTTTTATATTGATTTTTAGAAATACGGGTTTCACAGAAATTATCTTTTGGGTGTCTGAAAATTCCAAACAGTCCCATATAAATCAGTGGGAAACCAGCTGGTATAAACCAAAGAGTTAAGGCCACTGGGCTAGTGCTAGATTTTTCTAATTCTGTAATAATTTAAGGATTCTTGTTCATACAGTAATTAATTCTCATAAAATGTTGTGGCCTTAAATAAGAAAAACCTGAGAGTCATGCTATAGAGTTATTCACTCTGTGGCAAATGTGTCAGTGGATGCCTGAATTTATTTAGGGAATAGGACAAGGGGCCTTATTGGAACACTTCCATTATCTAGCATACTTTTCCTTTGTCAGCTTAGAAATGTTATTATTTAACAGAGTGCTCTTATTTATCAGTCCTCATACACTTTAGCAGGTCATTTTGGAAGCCCTATTCGTGCTTTAGATGTGTGAAAACAACATCTAGGAAAGATAGCACACCACTGTCCCCAGTACAACATCAAGAATATCAGTAGTGGGATTTGAACCCTGATTTCCCTGTACCTAGCCCACTACTCTAACCATTAGGCTATTCCTAGATGGCTGGTGTTTAAGATATGCTTCTGGGGATGTCTGTGTAGATGCCCCTGCAGACGTCCATGTTTGTGAAATCATGTCTGCATCCGGATGTGCCTGATTTTTTTTTCAGTCATTCTAATTTTGATGCCCCAGATTGCACTTGGATATCCCTTGTAAAACCCCCTTCAATATTTCCAGTGAAAAAATGACCAAAGAAGAAGGGGGACACATTTCAGGATGGGTGTATTTATTTACTGGCATTTGTGTTTTCTGTATCTATTTTATTTATTATTAAGATGTAATATACTGCTATTCAAATGTCTCTGTCATAGCAGTTTACAATCTCCAGTTGGTATGAGCTAGAGGGGCCTGCTAGACGATAGTGATGCAAAAGTACAATGTTAGACAATGTACAACAATGAAGGGTATAAGCACAACTATATCAAGTCCTTTGTCACATTGTAGCTGTGAGATGAAAGGAAAGAGATTAAATCAAAGATCTGAAGTTTTCATGCCTTCTTACCTCCATAATATGCAAATTTCTCTCATGCATATTCATTGCGGATATCCTGAAAACTTGATTGACTGAAGGTCCCCCAGGACAGGTTTGAGAACCACTGCTTTAGTACATACCCAATGATTCACATACAATCAGCAAAACAATACAAATTCATAAAGCACAGAGCAATAGAGGAATAGACTAATAAAATCACATAACATATACAAGCAGAGTAATCTATACAGCATTGGTACATAAATATACAAAGCAATGCAAATTCATAAAACAAATAAAATGTGTACATACTTTTTTCTTAAAGATATATCCTAATTGCAAATATACTTTGGTTGGGGGTCGGAGAAGGGATGACCTCTGATAAATTACCTCTCTCTAGGTACTGCTGCTATGTTTCTTCTGCCTATCCTTCTCTGCAGGGTTCAGTTACTAACGCTCCAGACCTACACTTACTGTCTCTCCCGTGTTTTCATTTCATAAGGCAGAACTGCCTGAAGAATTTGATTTCTCTAGTTTACTCTGATCACATGCCTTTGTTTCTTTCTTTCCTTTCAGGTATTTCCAGCTCCTAGTTCTGTTTTTCCAGGTAAGCACTAAAATATAATTTCGATATTCATGTTTATGACCTGAGTCATGGGGCAAAATATGTGTAAGGGTAGCCATGTAAATGTCACTGGTCTACCACAATTATGTTGTCATAGTAAAGGCAGCAAAATTCAACCCTTACCGTGGACATGATTGGTCCCCCCTGGAATCACTGCCGGACATTGGGGGCTGGGCCGAAGCTTCTGCGGTGGCAGCGGAAGTGGTGATAGTGAAGACAAGAATCTTCTCTCCCTTCCTCCTCCCACCTGTGATACTTTCCCTGCTATGCCAGCTGCAGGTGTACCCAAAAAAAATCACCAAAACAAACCCCAAAAAAAATTTAAACAAAATTATTTTTGTCGGATGTTTTCAGGAAAGGAACATTGTATCAAAACTATGTCCACCACACAGTCACATCCATTTTATTATAAAACTTTGAAAAACTTCACTTAGCTTCAATTGCAGACTACTCAGGCACACTCAGGCACGCTCAAGCATGACGTGCACGTTTCGGGTGGAAACCCTGTTTCAAGTGCCGCCGTTAGTGCTTGAGCGTGCCTGAGTGTGCCTGAGCGTGCCTGAGTAGTCTGCAATTGAAGCTAAGTGAAGTTTTTCAAAGTTTTATAATAAAATGGATGTGACTGTGTGGTGGACATAGTTTTGATACAATGTTCCTTTCCTGAAAACATCCGACAAAACTAATTTTGTTTAAATTTTTTTTGGGGTTTGTTTTGGTGATTTATTTTTGGGTAGTTTATTTTTTCACCAATTGGTTAGGGTTTTGTTGTTAGCTGCAGGTGTACAGCAACAGCTCAATGCCTTGGGCCCTGTTCTGCTCCCTTGCACTGAGCTGGAATGTCAGATTTGACCACATGGCTCAAAGTATGACCCTCTGGCCTCAGGCAGCCTAAGAGAAGGATGCAGCCCAAGGTGCTACACTGTCGCTGCCTTCCTCAAGCTCCAAATCATCTGATCGCGTCAATGATGGCATCAGAGAGGGGATTGTGGGGGCAACAATGATGGTGACAACAGCTAGATGTCTTGCATCCAGAGTCCTGTCAGTTTTCTTCTTTGACTTTTTATTTATTCAGTGTCAAATACAGTAAATCAAATAAAATGATTATTCCCCCATCACCCTACACAATGATGGTGATGATGGCAGGTGGGAGGTTGAAGAGGAAACATGGCTGAGGGGCTATGGGGATGGAGATGGTGCATAGGGATAACAGAGGGAGAATGAAGGTTTCGGAAGGGGTGCTGAGAGAGTGGAGAGTGAGGGGGTTGCAAAGAGAGGCTGAAGGAAAGTAAGTGGATGAGAGAGAGTGAGGCTGGGGCAATGTTCCCTCTAATTTTCTGTAGGCTGTGTGCGCATAAAATATCAGCTGTGCAGCTTTTGAAGAAAGGTTAAATTTTTGTGCGCAACATAACGACACTCGGAGTTATATACTTTAAAATTTGACTACACATCAGAATACAGTATGTACACCACATTGATTGCACTAGAAAATATTGTAGAACTTGTGAAAACCGTAAATACACAACAACTTTTAAATTTTAAGATGTCTGTGTTGTTTTCTATCAGAATCAGAATCGTAATTTTTGTGCGCTCTGTTGTAAAGTATGTGCGCTCACTCGGCGAGGTGTGTGCGCGCGCACACGCGCACAGCTTAGAGGGAACAGTGGGCTGGGGCAAGGAGGGAGTGAGAGGATTGGGGGTGACAGGAAGATGAGTGATGAGATTAGAGGAAATGAGAGGGGGTCCTGGATGTGAGTGAGGGGTTTGGGGAGGATGTGAGGAGTGAAGGCTTTGGAGGGACACTATCAAGAGTGTGAGTGAAAGGAAGGATCAGCTTCAGAATGAGGCAAAAATGGATCTTCGTCCTTCCTTCTCCTGATCCTCAATCTCACCCTTCCCAATCTATAACTCCTCCTCTTTCTCCTCCTCTTCTCTCTCCCTATTGATTCTCCCTCTCATCTCCTTCCCCTTTACCTGAAATCCTTTCTCTGTGTCCCTCTAAGACCCCCCCATCCATCAGATCCTCTCCTCTACCTCTGTTCTCTAGCTTTGTCTCTCTTTTCAGCATCCTAGAACAGAACACAAAGTTCCCTTGCCCTCCATCCCTCCAAAAGAGCCAAATGAATTAATCAGACCTGTAAGAAATGTCAGAAAGCAACTTTATAGTTATAAAGTAAAACAGATACTGGCATTATCTAATATGCAGATCTTGCACGTTATGGATTGTCATAGAATTGTGGAAAGTCTGCTACTGAATTTGCTAACTCTTCCTGCAGAATTATGGGACAGAGATCATACCATAATGCCTCAGACCAGACTGTTCAAAGTAACAAATTCATTTAGGCACTGAAAATGTTATAAAAAAACAAAAAACAATCCGTTTTTTTTTCCATTCATTGGCCCTGTCTGCATACTCTTGGGTCTCCCTTTTACCCTGGCATTTTAGTATTTCATAATCTGAATAAAGGGATACCGATGCAAACCAGTACCCAGCTGGAAAATTGTGACTCCTCTGTTCCCTTCTTCCCCCCATCCTGCTTTCCTTCTGCAAGCATCAAGCCTTGGGCATCCTCTGGCCCCTCATACAGAGCATTCTACTCATAGAAGCCCTGATACAAGAAAATTCTGTTTGCAAAATTCTTACAAAAAAAAAATCTTCTACGCCTAAGAATGCTTTGCTTCCAAGAAATCCTTTTACAAGAACATTCTGCTCATAAAAACACTTTTCCAGTGCTCCAGCATGTTTCGCTGCTCATAAGGACATGTACCTCTAACCCTCAGAGTGGAAGCAGAGTTCACACAGCTCTACCAACGCTGCAGATGTGCTTGTGATGGAAGGGAAACTTTGGCAGCGGGTTCCCTGACACTCTGGACATTCCTTCAGGTCCATTTACTTTTCATGTGGTTCCCTGCAGCCATAACCATGTCCAAATGAAGGAAATAATTACTGGGCAATGGAAGGCATTGTAATTATTAATTTGTCTGGCTGATTATTTTGTTTGGCTCTCTTAAGTACAGACCGACAAACACTGTAGCCTAATTCACAGCTGCATCATGGGAAAGGCGACTTACAAAGTCATTTATGTGCATCAATAGCGATTTGCTGAGATAAACTGGCAGTGCGAATTTGCCTTCTAGCCATCGGCAGAAAAGCACACTGTTAGCCAGAGTGCATGGAGGCATTCCAAAAGCATGTCCGGGTCAGGGAAGGACATTTCATCCGCACAAAGAGCAGGTATATGGCCCATGGCTACTTTGAAGCCATGGACAATTTTCAGAGGAAAAGCATGCACACACGTTCCCTTTGAAAATGACGTGCAAGGTGCATGGGTACAAGGTACCTGTGAACGTTGCGCCAAGGCAGGGAACTTGAAATGGGGCTAAAATGCTATTTTATGGTGCATGCATCATGCCTATCACAGTTTCCTCATATTGCTGACATAGACTGGTGAAGGAGCTACTTTTGTTGGACTGTGTAAGTCTCCTAATTGAGTACATTCCTTCTTGGAAATGTGCCATTGAAGGATTTCACTGTATGCTGTGTGTCTGACTGCACCTGCCCTTCTATTAGTCTCTTGTAATCTAACATGAGACAGAATTACACTCAAGCTGTTACGTCAAACGCAGGAAAGACTGTTAGAGAACCCCCGGGGATATTAAGCTGAGTGATCCCAAAAGTTAGGGGTTTGCATAGAAAGATTGTTCAGTTTGTTTTTAAACCATTTTCAGACTTTTGGCCAATTTTCATGCATTTCCTTTCCTGTTTCCAGCTTTTTGACAGGTAAACATTTTGGTGCACATGAAAAAATGGACCTCACATATGTTAAATTGATTTTGCATGCACTTTTTTCATGCATTAAATGAACCAAATGTGCACTGTGAAATCTCATCCCTACCACAAGCACTGAGAGTTAAGGGACCTCTTACTAAACACCGTTAATAGGTTAACACGCGTTTAGCCTGCCATAACTGGTGCGGTGAATGCAAACGTTCACACATGCCAGCTACTGGCTCCTACAATGCATGTCAACAGGCAATCTTGTTCTAATGTGGAGAGTGGGCAAGTTAGGGCAGAGTGTGGATGTGGAGAGCACATCAGGGCGTGATCATCGTCTGCATGTTAACATTGACGTTGGTCATGCCCCATTGGTTAATGTGTAGACTTTGCCCTTAGCGTGTGTTAAAAACATGCATTACATGCACAACCTTAGCGGGATTTAGTAAAAGGGCTCCTGGTTAGAAAGATGTGAGGGCCATAGCGGTAGAAGTGGGGAGTGCCTTAACCATTGCACTGTAATACCTATGGGGCAAAAATAATCCCTTCTCTTATAAACCCCAAAGTGCAGGCCTGCAAAATGCATTTTTACTGAAATCAGTAGAGCCGTGAAAGCTAATATGCAGCTGGTATAGTAATTAATTACAGTGACAAATTCAAATGTGACTGGTTCCGGTTCCCAGGTCCTCTCTCGCAAGTGTGATTTTGTTAATTACAGGCTCTGACACCAGGAGTGTAAATATTTACAGTCACTCTTCGGGTGAGAGGAATTAGATGCATTCTGTTTGGCCTCTATTGTGTGAAATTCAGAGATGTGCAAAACCCGTAGCAGAGAAGAGCTTTGTGAAATAATGGCACAGTTATTTTGGACGTTGTTGACAATGAAACATGTAGCTTTTTAAAGCTGTTTTAAACAGAGTGCAAATTAAGAAAGAAACCCATTACATTAGTTCCTTTTTGGACTCTAGGTGCTTGAGTGAAATCAGGTCATTTGCCTGTGAATGTCTCTGATAGTGCTCCTTCGCTGCACATCTGGCCTTATCAGAAACAGAGGCAGCCAGAGATGTGCGGTCATGCGCATAAGTATTTGGTAGGGATGGGCACAGGCAAGAAAAATGTGATTCGTTTTTGCTTTTTTTCGTGATTTATTTTCCGATTTTCAGGTATTTTTTTCCGCGTAGTTTCACACATTTCTTTTAATAGGGAATTTTTGGTGCATGCTAAATTGATTTAATGCACAATTAAGGTGCGGTAAGGCAATTGGAGCATGTTAAATCATGTTAGGATGCACTACGTTTTTTAAAGCACACCTACAAACTGAATGTGCACTAACAAATTTATTTATTTAACATGTTTTGTATCCCGCCTTTTCCTTCAATCAAAGCGGTTAATACAGCACAGAGTTAAACAAAGGTGAGGGAAACATACATTGCATTATCATTACATCACAATAAAACACTAGGAGTACAAACAGGGAACACAGTACATAACTTACATTACATTACCCTACATTAACTACAAACAGCATATCGCTGAACAGAATGAGCATATAGAATAAGCATATAGCAGCAGATAGTGGGTCCTGCACGGTCCACCGCCTAAGGGCCACGCCAAAGGGCCCTCTTGCGAGGCCCTCAGGCGCGGGCCCGCAAGGCACGGGCGCGCCATTGCTGAAGGGATTCTAAATGATTTGAAAAGTGTTTCCAGAAGTCTGCAGGGGCTGAAAAGCAGGGCTGTGTACGAGATACACAGCTGCCCATGAGTAGGGCCTGCAGTGATAGAGATTGGGGTCTGACAGGGCGGTAGGAGTGGAAAGCATAGCAGAGGCTGGGTAAGTCTTGGAAGACCCTATCCAACACCTCGCCTGACTGGTGAGAGCACATGTGATATTATTATCACCATTCAGGACAATATTCAAACAGACCTATGCATTCACCGGCAACCAGTGTACATGTCTAAGTCCACCATGCATAGTGATGTCCCTACATTTTTGGTGCCCTGAAGCTTGAATTGTTACAGGGGCCCCTTCGCAACCAGCAACAAGGTCTGGGTAGCCATTGTTATTATCTACAATAGGGTTGTTCCATGGCAGATCACCACAAATTTTAAAAAATGTAACTACTACATCTCAGAAAATTTTTTCTTTTATGGCTAGCCTACATGATACTTTAGTAAAGTCGCTTCTGTGGCCCCTCTGGGATTAGGGGCCCTGAAGCTTAAGCTTCATTAGTTTCACAGTAGATCCACCCCTGACCTTGCATGTAGTTTCAGCAGTCAAAAGTGTTCAGCCAAAAAACCCTCTAACTGGCCCGACATTATCCACAGAGTGAAGGGGAGAAGGGAGGACAGAGAGCACAATTATACAGATGGAGCAATTTTCAGCTATCCCATATGGAATGGGACGTTTAAATCATTTCAGGTCCTGCAAGAAGAATTTGCCCTTCCGGCCACTCAGTTTTTTAGATGGATGCAACTTACCAGGTGTGTCAGGAAAGTGAGTGTTATTAGAAGATTTAGAGGAGAATTAGAATATGGGGAATATGTATTCTAAAGCTGCTGGCTGTAAGGTAGTTTCTCTTTTTCTGTAAGATACCAAGAAGCCGTTTTAGCAAGTGGAGCATAGGGTTGGAAAGCACATGGGAAACAGAGCTAAATGGAGCCCTGAGTCTGGAGAAGAGGGAAAAATGCTGGCTCTGTGGGGCAAGGGTATCATTGTCGGCTTCAGCTGCACAGACAACGTATTCCCTGGCACACCGTGCAATTTGGACCTCTGCCAAAGTTGCAAAGGTAACTAAGGATGTTTCCAGCACTTGCTGGTCTTGTAAACAGGCCACGGGCAGCCTTTCACATCTGTTTTGTGCATGTCCTAATACTTCTGCATTCTGGGTGCCAGTTTGAAACTGCCTTCAAGCAATTGTACATTTACAGAAGGAGTCTTTATTGCATTCAGTGGCATTAAAGTTGGTGTTGAATCACTGGAAATATAATGCTGTTCTGGATTTGAATATTTGGTGGAACTTGGAATGTAATGTCATAAATATGAGTTGATGGCTGCAGAAAAAAGAAATCGATTGTTCAAATGTCAGAAAGTTTGGACGGGAGCGAAGGCTTATTTTCAGATTCTCCAGCGCCTGTGAACTTCTATTCTGGCTTCTGTGAATGGTTGTTTGGCTTACGGATGTTGTGTTACATAAAATGCAATACAATTTGGAAGAATAAAAAGCAAAAACATTCAGGAAATTACAGACCAATGAGCCTGATGTCCATGCTGGACAAATGTTGGCACTATACTTAAAAACAAAGGGGGGACTTTTCAGTAGTGGTGGCCAGCCCAATGAATGCAACCGGCTGTCACCACTTTAATGGTGAACCAGATATTCAGTGCCAGGGCCATAACTAGTCACTGGCTTTGAATATCCGGGTTGACCAGCTTATGGTTTCGCAATCCAGTCAGTGGCGATATTCAGCCACTGGCTGGAATGGAAAAGCAACTAAAGTTAGGAAAACCATTTAGCTGTCCTAATTTTAGCCAATTAGGATAAGCAAGCAGCAGTTGAATATTGCTGCTGCCTTGTTAACCCTGAGGCCACCCCCGCTCTGCCCTCAGAATGCCCTGAGGCTAAGGGTCGGGGCATTCAAACCCAGTAGCGAGGGATATTCAGCAGCACTAATTGGTTTAGTACCACTGAATATCCTGCTGAATGCAGTTTAACCAGTTAGCAGCTCTGCAAACCAGTTAAACCAGTTTGAAAAATATGTAAAAAATGCCCCCCAAAATGACTGAGCATATAGATAAACACGGTTTAGCGGAAGGAGTCAGCATGGGTTCAGCAAATGCAAATGGCTGGTGCATATATGCAAAGTAGTCACGGGCCTGCAAGATACGCAGGGGAGGCGAGACTAAACATAGACCTCTGAAGGGCTAGGAATGCATGCATATCGTTCTGGTTGTACTTGGGTGGGTGACCACCTTGGAATACCAGGGGCTGGCAATCTACTTCCAGTCGCACCTTGTCAAAGAAAACCCAGTGGCTGGGTCACCAGGAGTCAGCATTGACTTGATGGCACACATTGCATTTGATATGTACAGCATGAGAGGCAATAGATATATCCTCATTTCTGTGCAATATAATCTGCTGGGAGAGAAGGGAAAGTCATTGAGGGGGCAATTTAGTAAAGCATTTTCCATGTGTGAAGCCTGTTCTACTCTCCAAAAAGGGTTTTTGTTAACTTGCATAATTTGCATAGAGGCATTAAAAGTAGGCACATGGAAAAAGTGCACTTATTCTATTTGATCTGTACGTAGGAGTTCCCTGTAATGTAGTTTGGGCAAGGTGGAGGCACAATTGCAATGTGCGTGCATATTTTATAAAATACATGGTATAAGCAGAGAGTACATATTTACTCCTTCTTTTTGGTGTGCATTAATTTTCTGCATGCCTGCCTTTGAATATGCAAAGGTAGGTGTGTTATTACAACCATGCACCTTGGGAAGAACTTCTTAACCTGTCAGTAAAGTTACACGCTAAAGACTGTAAGGGGGTGAATTTATACAGCTTTATCCATAGGTAAACCCAGGACCATACCAAATTAGCAATGCGCTCTGTGCGACTGGTGAACCCGACACCCCCCCCCCCCCCACCCAGCTGCATGCAGGAACTCACTTTTGTTGGGCTTCCTGGAAGTCCAGTGATGACATTAGTGCCCCTTCTATACTTGCACCTGTGCGGCCGAACCCCTTGCACAGCTTATGGTATAGCCCTGGGTAAACCCTGTTTTATCTACAGAAAAGGGCTTTTGTAAAATTATCCCATGGTATATGCATGATGGCAAGAAGGCCCACATGGCGGTGTTCCTGGGGATATAGTTTGGGCAGAGCGCAGGAGGAGGCGTGCGTTTTACTGTAGTTTATGAAATACATACATCCAATTTCACCAACTCCAGAGCAGGTATAAATGTGCATGAGTGCATTTTAGCTGCAATTTCTGCAGGATTTGTGAGACTATTTTATAAGAATTCATAGACACCAATGGGGGGGGGGGGAGGATATTCAGCAGTGGTGGCTATTCATTACCGCTGAAAACTAACCCCAGATATTCAATGCTAGAGCCAGAGCCAGCCACCGGCATTGAAGATCTGGGTCACCACAGACCCTGGAAGCTAAGCAGGTAGCAGTGATATTGAGTTGCTGCTCAATTAGCCTCCACGGGTAAAGTTAGGTCGGCTTTGCCACGCCTTAGTTTACCCATGAGTTGCTAACCAGGCACTGGCGATATTGACCGGGCAGTGGCTCGGTATCGCCGCTGCCTGGTTAGCGATGGGCGCTGCCTCTGCTCCACCCTGGAGTGTCCCGATGCCAACCCCATAGCAAGGAGGCATGTAATGGCAGCAGCCATAGATATCCAGCGGCATTAACTGTGTTAGTGCTGCTCAGTATCCCTCTTAGTGGCATTTTCATGGTTTGCAGGTCTGCAAAGTGTGTAAATGCCTTTGAATATCTCCCCATAACGTTTTATGAAATAGCCCCAAAATAAGCATCTGTTTGTACTTCCTACCGTGGTGACCTGCTATATGAGTGGAGGAGAAGCCTAGTGGTTGGAGCAGCAGCCTAGAAACCGGAGAGACCGACTTTCAAATCCCACTCACACTCTTTGTGGCCTTGGGTACGTCCCTTAACCCTCCATTGCCTCAGGTAAAAACTTACAGGCCGGTGCTGAAGTCATACTGTATCAGCTCTGTACATCTTTGCAGTGCACCGATAGCACACGACTTCAGCGCAGGTGTGCAGAAAGGGGCTTATATGTAAATTAGCCATGTGTTAGCCAAGCATTAAATTTAGCAGAAAGGACTGCGTTAAACTGGGGGAGCAAGCCAAACACATGCGTACAGAAGTCGGCTCAAGTTTGGCATACTCTCACAGAGAAACAAAGGCACCGTGTAGCTAATTTGCATATGCACCCTGACAGTATTTTGAGGGCAACGGGGGCTTTCCCCATTGCTTAGATCATCTGAGGTGAAGTGTGAAACTTCACCTCAGATGATCCAGATAATGGAGAAAGTCCCTGATGCCATCAAAAGAGTGTCAAGGGTGGGTGCCCATAACAGAAAGCAAATCCCTGGTAGCCCAGCAGCCCCAATCTCCCCACCCACCCAACCAAACAAACATAATCCCGGTGGCCCAGTGGTCCCGATCCCCAACCCGCCCAACTAAAATTAAGCCTGGTGACCCAGCAGCCCTGATCCCTCTCACCTACCCAACTAAAATAACACCTGGTGACCCAGCAGCCCCAAACCCCGTCCCCCACTGCCCACTCCCCTCCTGGTACCTTCACAAAGGAGCAGGAGCCCTGTCTACGTTCTCCCACTCATGCACCGCCATCTTGAAAAATGGTGGTGCCTGGCCCTGCGCCATATATCCTGGGATGCACCGGGCGGGGTTAGACTGCCATAAGGAAAATGCCTTATATGGCAGTCTGACCCTGCCCAGTGCATCTTGGGATGCTCTGCAGAGGCCAGGCATAACCATTTTTCAAGATAGCAGTGCAGGAGCGGGAGCACGTAGGCAGCGCTCCCGCTCCTTTGTGAATGTACTGGGGTGGGGGGTAAGGGGCCGCTGGGTCACCAGGCTTATTTTTAGTTGGGCAGCTGGGGAATTCAGGGCTGCTGGGCCATCAGGCATTATTTTAGTTGGGAGGGTGGGAGAATCTGGGCTGCTTCTGGGATTTGCTTTCTTTTGGGGGCACTGGCCCCCCGACACTATTTGGATGGCATCGGGGGCTTTTCCCCATGCCTGGATCATCTGAGGGGAAGTTTGACACTTCCACTCAGATGATCCAGGCATCAGAGAAAGCTCCCGATGCCATCCAAATACTGTTGGGGGCACGCACTAAACATTTAAGCTACCTCAAGGCCAGCTGTAGAGATATTGGCGCTAAGGCTGGTTACAAAATCCACTACATATTTCTCTGCATCGGATGCAGAGAATATTAGCATGCCAATTTAATATGGCCAGCTCATTTGCCTATAATTTAAATACTTTGGGTGTTAATTGTGCGCTAATTTTTTCTTTGCTGTTTACGCGCACGTCCTTCTCTTTTCTGGATTTGACTGTGACAGTAATTGTGCCTAAAAGTGGCATTATCTGTGCTTAAAGGCTGCCCTAGTTTTTTGCATCAGTCTGTTAGATTGTAACTCCTCTAGGGACATGGGAATGCCTACTGTACAGTACCTGAATGTAACTCACCTTGAATTATCGCTGGAAAGGTGTGAGCTAAGTTTAAAAATAAATAAAATGATTCTCCAGGTATGTAGCTTTAACTGTGCATCAGGAGGGCAGTTGTATTAAAGCCCATTTCTATGGTTAAAACTCTGTTTTAGCCGCAGACCTCTCTGTGAAGAAGCTCCTCCTTCTGCATGTTCAGCCTTCGCTAGAGGGCAATACAGTGAGATCAGTAAAAGGGATACACGGCATATCACCACATCTGTTTGTTCCACGGCTGCAGAGAGTGATTCAGTGAGATCATAGGCACATCTAGGTATTCTTTCCTCCAAGCATTATGATGCAGTCTAGAAGGTGAATGGGACACTCTCTCTTCTCTGCAGTGTTGCACAAACACGACTGGGCGTGTTATTTCGTTTCTGCAGCATGATGAGATTATGTAGAAAAGAGAGGTCTATAACTATTCCATGAAATGTTAAGCAGTGAGAATCTGTGGAAGGTAGAAACGTGAGTAGTATGTTGGTTATGTCATATGACTTGCACAGGGCAGGTGTTAGATCTGCAGGGGCCCAGGGCAGAAAGTGGGGAGGGGGCCGTAAAGCCCACCTCAGATTATGCCTCCTTCAAATTGAGACAGGCTTGGGGTTCCCTGTGACATGGAGGCCCAGGGCAACTCCCCAATGCCAGCCCTGGACTTGCACCTCTCTGAAGTCTTAGATACTTTCTCTGTTCATTTGACTCAACCGTCCTTCCCTCATGATGGCGCAGTTGGGATAGTTGTGTCTGTGGATGGGCTGCCCCTGCTGTATGGCGGGGGCCCTGAACTTATTCCAGAAAGAATAACAGCATTACTGATCTTACAGTGGGCTGGGGACCTAATCAAGTGCAGTATGTTTTAGGATTCTTGAAAACCAAAGGCATGGGAAAAATAACCTGTACTGCACGGCAGATACAGTCTCCCAAAAAACAAAGGCATGAGAAAAATAACCTGAACCATATCGCAGAGTCTGAATATACAACCCTACTGGGAAGATTGGATGGACCATGTTGTTTGTTTAACTGCCATCAGAGTAGCCTAATGGTTAGCGCACTGGCTTGGGCAGCCAGGAGACCAGAGTTCAACTCTCACTAGCACCCTTTGTGGCCTTGAACAAGTCCCTTAACCCTCCATTGCCTTGGAAAAATCCAAGTTATCAATGTCCCTGTTTAATGTATATTGCCCAGTTTAAGTTACAATGTAAACTGCTTTGACTGAAATGACAAAAGCATTATAAAAAAACCCTGTTAAATAAGTTTACTATGTTACATACAGATTTTCATGCATTTTCTTACAGAAAGGTCCCCAGTTATGAACCATAGTAACATAGTAACATAGTATATGATGGCAGATAAAGACCAGTATGGTCCATCTAGTCTGCCCAGCAAGGCAGTAAGAGTAGGTGCACCTGCTGCTCCGTGCAGGTCAACCCTCCCCATGCCTTTGTTTAGGGGTGTACCAACCTCTCTGTGTAGGGCACCCCTATTTGCTGAGATATAAGAGATAGTTATGTTTATTTTGATTTTATCCTGTTGCTATAAAGGGATCCACTGTGTTTGTCCCATGTCATTTTGAATTCTGTCACTGTATTTGTCCCCACCACTTCCATCAGGAGGGCATTCCAAGCATCCACCACCCTTTCAGTGAAAAAGTATTTCCTGACATTGCCTTTCAATTTACCCCCTTGCAGCTTCATGTTATGCCCTCTAGTTTTACAGCTTCCCCATCTTTGGAAGAGGTTTGTTTGTTCATTAATACTCTTTAAGTATTTAAAGTTCTGAATCATATCTCCCCTGTCCCTCCTCTCCTCCAGAGCGTACATATTTAGGTCTTCAAGTCTCTTCTCATAAGTCTTCTGATGCAGGCTCGAAATCATTTTGGTCACCTTCCTCTGAACTGTTTACAGCCTTTTTATGTCCTTGCGAGATATTCCAAGTGAGGCCTCACCAGCGACTTGTACAGTGGCATTAGTATCTCTTCCTTTTTGCTGGTAATTCCTCTCTGTATGCAGCCCAGCATTCTTCTGGCTTTGGCCACTGCCTTGTCACACTGTTTCGCCACACATTAAATCTTAACTGCCAAGCAGTAGACCATTCTTCCAGCTTTTGTAGATCTTTCCTTATGTTCTCCACTCCCTCAGGGGAGTCCACGCTGTTGCAAATTTTCATGTCATCTGCAAAAAGATAGACTTTTCCATTCAGTCCTTCAGCAATATCACTCACATATACATTGAACAGTACCGGTCCCAGGACTGAACCCTGGGGTACACCGCTAATCACCTTCCTTTCATCTGAGTGAGTTCCATTTACCATCACCTTCTGTCGTCTGTCAGTCAACCAATTTCTGATTCAGTTCACCACCTTGGGACCCATCCCCAAGTTGTTGAGTTTATTGATAAGTCTCCTGTGAGGAACAGTATCAAAGGCTTTGCTGAAATTCAGGTAGATCACATCCATCACATGCCCTTGATCTAGTTCTCTGGTCACCCAGTCAAAGAACTCAATCAGATTTGTTTGGCAAGATCGTCCTTTGGTAAAACCATGTTGCCTCGGATCATGCAATCTGTTGGTTTTGAGGAAGTCCACTATTCGCTCTTTCAGGAGTGCCTCCATTACTATTCCCACCAACGAGGTAAGGCTTACCGGCCTGTAGTTTGTCACTTCTTCCCTATTACCACTTTTGTGGAGAGGAACCACATCAGTCCTTCTACAGTCCTGTGCAACTTCCGCTGTCTCCAAGGATCTATTAAAAACATCCTTTAATGGCCCTGCAAGAACCTCTCTGAGCTCTTTCAGTATCCTGGGAAGTATCCCATATAGTCCCATGGCCTTGTCCACTTTCAGTTTTGCAAGCTATTCTAACACATCATCTTCTGTGAATGGTGTGGTATCTACTTAAGAACATAAGATATGCCTTACTGGGTCAGACCAAGGTTCATCAAGCCCAGTATCCTGTTTCCAACAGTGGCCATTCTAGGTCATAAGTACCTACCAATCTCCCCAAAAGACACAGGTTCCTCAATGCTTGTATTGGGTCAAGCAGTGATATCCTCGGTCCCTTTTAATAATGGTTTATGGACTTTTCCTCCAGGAACTTGTCCAAATCTTTTTTAAACCCAGCTACACTAACAGCTTTTACTACATCCTCCAGTAACAAAATCTAGAGTTTGATTACATGTTGAGTGAAAAAATATTTTCTCTTATTAGTCTTAAATTGGTTACCCTGTTGCTTCATTGCATGTCCCCTAGTCTTTTTATATCAATCTATGTTTACCCGTTCCACTCCATTCATTAATTTATTGACCTCTATCATATCTCCCCTCAGCCGTCTCTTTTCCAAGTTGAAGAGCCCTAACCTTTTTAGCCTTTCATAGGGGTATCCTTCCATCCCCTTTCCCATTTTGGTGGCTCTTCTCTGTACCTTTTCTAACAACACCATATCCTTTTTAAGATACAGCAACCAGAATTGCACACAATATTTAAGGTGCAGTTGCACCTTAAATATTCTTTATTTAACATTTCTTATATATGGCCTTTCATGATATCAAGGTGGTTTATATTGAACAAACTGAAATTACATTGAACAGGGCATTATAACTTGGAGATAACTATTTTACAGGGAACATGGGCAATGGAGGGTTAAGTGGCTTGCCCAAGACCACAAGGAGCACCTGTGGGACTAGAAACCCCAGTCCTTCTGGCCCAAGGTTGCTGTTCTCTAGTGGGATTTGAACCCCTGATTTTCTGGCCTGAGATAACTTGCCTCAACTACTAGGCCACTCCTCCCTTGGAACGATACAGAGGCATTATAATATCCTTTGTTTTATTTTCCATTCCTTTCCTTATGATACCTAGCATTCTATTTGCTCTCTTGGCTGCCGCTGCACAGTGGGCGGAAGGTTTTAACATGGTATCCACGATGATGCCTAAATCTTTTTCCTGGACGGTGGTTCCCTACCTGGAACCTTGCACTGTGTAAACATAGTTTGGGTTGTTCTTTCCTAGGTGCATAACTTTGCACTTGTCCACGTTAAATTTCATCTGCCATTTGGATGCCCAGTCTTCCAATTTATCAAGATCCTCTTGCAATTTTCCACAATCCTCTTGGGTTTTAACAACTTTAAATAGTTTTGTGTCATCTGCAAATTTGATAACCTCACTCGTTATTCCCTTTTCCAGGTCATTTATGAATATGTGAAAAAGCAGCGGACCCAGCACAGATCCCTGGGATACTCCACTATTCATCTTTTTCTATTGGGAAAATTGGCCATTTAGCCCTACCCTCTGCTTTCTATCTTTTAACCAGTTCCTGATCCACAATAGTACACTGCCTCCAATCCCATGACTTTTTAGTTTTTCCAAAAGTCTCTGATGAAGGATCTTGTCAAAGGCTTTCTGAAAATCCAGATACACTATACCAACTGACTCACCTTTGTCTACCTGTTTATTCACATCTTAAAAAACCCCATAACAGATTAGGAGTGGCCTAGTGGTGGTGGGGGGGGGGGGGGGGCCAGGTACTTCAGGCCAGAAGGTCAGGGGTTCAAATCCCACTAGAAGACAGCAACCTTGGGCTGGAAGGACTGGGGTTTCTAGTCCCACAGGTGCTCCTTGTGGTCTTGGGCAAGCCACTTAACCCTCCATAGCCCATGTTCCCTGTAAAATAGCTATCTCCAAGTTATAATGCCCTGTTCAATGTAATTTCAGTTTGTTCATTGTAAACTGCACTGATGCAGAATAGCATGGTATATAAGAGATTAAAAAAAATAGTAAGACAAGATCTTTCTTGTCTAAAGCCATGTTGTCTGTCTCCCATTAAGCCATGACTATCTACATGTTGTGTAATTTTGTTCTTCATGACGGTTTCTACCATTTCTTCCCGGTACTGACGTCAGGCTCACAGCTCTGTAGTTTCCCGCATCACCCCTGGAACTCTTTTTAAAAATTGGCATTACATTGGCGATCCTCCAATCTTCAGGTATTACAGATGATTTTAATGATAGTTCACAGATTACTAATAGCATGTCTGCAATCTCATTTTTCAGTTCTTTCAACACCCTTGGATGTATACCATCTGGTCCAGGTGATTTACTACTCTTCAATTTAACAAATAGTTGTAATACATCTTCTCGGTGTATCGATATTTCTTTCAATTCTTCCACAGTATCACCTTTAAATACCACTTCAGTCATGGGTAATATCCCTATATCTTCCTCAGTAAAGAATTCATTCAGTCTCTCCTCTATAGCCTTGTCCCTTCTTACTGCCACTTTACCCCTCTATCATCTAGTGATTCAACTGACTCTCTCACAGGTTTTTTGCTATGAATGTACTTGAAAAAGTCTTTGTTATGTGTTTTTATTTTACAGGTTTTAAATACTGCTTTATCATTTCAATCAAAGTGGTTTACATTGTAACTTAAACTTGGTAATGTACATTAAACAGGTACATTGATAACTTGGATTTTTCTGAGGCAACAGAGGGTTAGGTGACTTGCCCAAGGCCCCAAGGAGTGCTAGTTGGAATTGAATCCTGTTTTTCAGATTTCCAAGCCAGTGCTCTAACCATTAGGCTACAGCAAGTTTCTTTTCAAATTCCCTGTTTGTCCGCCTTATCAATGCCTTGCATTTAACATGCCAGTGCTTGTGCTGTTTCCTGTTTTTGTCAATTGGCTCTTTTTTCCATTTCCTGAAAGATGCTTTTTTGGCAACAACAGCCTCGCTGACCTCACCTTTAAACCATGCTGGCAGTTTTTTGGACTTCCTCCCACTTTTCTTAAAGCGTGGAATACAGTTGGTCTGGGCTTCCAAGATAGTATTTTTAAACAACACCCAAGCTTGATGTAAGTCTTTAACCTTTGCAACTGCTCCTTTTAGTTTTTTCTTAATTATTTTCCTCATTTTATCATAGGGGTATGTTTACTAAACGGCGCACTTGTGCGGGGCGCACTTGAGCACCCTAAAATGATGCATTTAAGTGCTCTTAAGTGCCCCATACACGTGCGTGTCACATTAACGGGCCCCGCACGCGTGCGCCGAAAACGCGCACGTTTGCGGGGCGCTCATGTGCGATAGAGGCGTGGAAAGGCGAAATGAGGGCGGAGGAAGGCCCCCGAGGGGCGGAGAGACGGGGTCAATGGGTGGAATGTGGGAGGGGAGAGACTCCCCGCACAGGAGTGTGCCCGAATTTACAAGGAAAAAATACCGCGAGTAGAGCGCATTTAAAGGGAAGAGAAACCATTTCCGTCAGCAATGTACAACAAAATCGGGGAAACCTAACAATTGTGAGCAGTGTGATACATGTGCACAGAACAAAATAGCAAATATGATATGAAAATGACCACAACACATTCTAAGAAAATTATAATCCAGCAGGGCAACAGTGATATTAATGGGCAACCATACAAAACACTCCCAGGAAAGCTCCAAAAAAAAGAAATGATTTTTGGAAGGGTCTACGCTCCGTAGACTCATTCAAAAGCACTGCATTTTAATGGAGCATTCCTGGGAGTGTTTTCCAGGTTGCCCATTGATATCACTGTTGCGCAGCTTGGTTATGGTTTTCTTCCCCTTTTTTGGAGGGCATTTGTGAGGTTTATTTGCACCTTTGTCCCCATACAAGGTCAATGAGCCCACAGTAAAATTGTGAAGAGCAGGGTGTCTGACTCGTGCGGCCAGGTATCACATCTCCAGAGACTGCACTGTTTCTGTGGCCACAGTGTGGTGCAGCAGACACAGCCAGTACCTGTAGGACCAGAGAGCCACAGGTTCAAAGCCCAGCTGGGGCTCCTGCCAACCCAGTCCCCATCATGTTACCCACCACTAAACAGTGAAAATACAGACACTCTTTTATTGCAGAGAACATAAGCATGGTCCCAACACCTATATTTTACCCTACACCGCACACAAACCATAACAATGGGCATTGCCTACAGCCGAGTCCCCCAAAGTCAGTCCTGGAGTGCTACAACTCAGGTCATATGTTTTTCCCAGATAGGAACATGTCTGCATGTTTGCGGAAGGGTACAGGTGGCGGAGGGGGCAGTGGCTGCAAACCACAGCAGACAGTGGCCTAGGCCTGTGCAGGCTGGCACGTCCACCGCAACAGACAGGCTCTGTCGGATATACAGTCATGTACTCCCCAGGGAACACAGCATATCTGTGGCAACAAGGTGGTGCAGTGCACACAGATAGTGTGTGCAGAAACAGATGGTCACAGGTTCAAAGCCCAGCTGGGGCTACTGCCAATCCAGTCCACATATTTTTCCTACAACTAAACCGTGATAGTAAGGACAAAACTGTATAGCTAGGAACATATATGCATGATTAATACACCTATATTTTACCACAGCACTCACAGACACCATAAACAGGCGCATTACCTGGAGCAGAGTCTCCCAAATGCAGTCCTGGAGGGCCCCACACCATTCAGGTTCCATGCTGCCTCTAACAAAGATGCCTGTGCTGCATAGCTATGCACCACCCCCATGGTATGCAGATGTAGCTCATGCATATTTATGAGGGATAGCATGAAAACCAGAACAGTGTGTGGAACATAAGGACTGGATTTGGGGAACTCTGCCGTAAAGCAGCAGCCAACAGGGCCAGACACCCCCCCAGGCCCCATTGACCAATGCATCCTGGAGAGGCAGGACATTGGGCCCTGCCTGTATCTCTCAATACTAACAGTTGCATACCTCAGCACTGCCACCCTACACCTGGGTATACGGTACACAGCTATCAAGCGTTTCCCATTATAACTGGCAGATCTCCAGTCCTACGTAAAGCACAGTTTGCTCATTCAGCTCCACCATAACACTCAAACAGATGTCTGCGGTGTGTGCTGCAGGTCTGGTCTCTGACAGTGTTTACCACCCTGGGATGTGACCCCCAACAGTAATGCGTACCATATCCATGCATGTACTGTGTCCAGGACTGGTGTGGTGGGTATGGCTGCTGAACCCCTCTATAGTAGCACAATGCTGGCATAGGTGTGGGGGTGGCTGTCTGTCTATCCAGTGTGTGGTGGCTGCAAACACCTTCTACAGCCCACACTGCCAGCAATGTTGCCAGTATTGGGTTGGCAATGTGCATAATGAGGAGCAAGGTAACATGGGTATAGGCCGGACAGGGTGGCCTGGCCAGGGTGCATCTGCACAGGGCATAGGGCACTGACTGGGACATTGTAGTGCTCGGCCACCACCGACACAGACAGGGTGACCTCAGTATGTCCTGCTGAGAGATCACTCTCACCCTGACTGTGCAGTGACCACAGCATGGCTAGGCACCACCATAGTGCTATATAGTATTTCTCTCATGTGATAAATATGGGTTTCCATTTGGGGCCTAGTCACTGATTTATCTGCTTGCTGTGTATGCTGATAACCCAGTTCTGGGTGCATGCATCTCCACTGGGAACATGCACTATGGACTAACTAGCAGACTGTAGCTGGTATGTGTCTTGCTGGAGTGGCTTGCAGGGTGCAGTGGCTGTTGGCTTGCTGCAGGGGAATATCAGATGGTGGTGGGGTGCAGCTTACCATATCCTGGTCTTATGTCTGTCTGCTATTGTGGTATGGCTGTGTATAGAGCTGCACTGACTGCCCTGTGGGGTGTGTGTTCCTCGGCAGGACTGGGGTTGCAGGGAGGTAGAGTGTGGATCTATTGATGGGAGACCATGTTTGGCTACCCTGGGCTGCACCTGACTGAGGCAGACACTACCTATCTTACACATTAACACTGCTCATGGCCTCCATCAGCCATGGAAGGTGTTGTGGACCTGGTCCTGGGCACCTCATTGCACACTCAGGGTGAGCACAGTACCCGCACGATGTGACGGTGTGTAGCTACTCTGTGCCAGTAAAACTCCCGGTCAGTACCCCCCTACCAGGCCGAGGTGCTGTGTGGGTGCACCCGGTCACTTCCCCCAACCAGGCCGAGGTGCTGTGGGGGTGCATTCCCCATCTTGTGTCCATCTGTGGACAGCTGATTTGCATGTGCAGTGCATCATGGGTACGGGTGGGCTAACCCTATCCTGGTGACCACAGCAGACTGTCTGTGTGGTGACGTGCAGGCTTTCTGCAGCCAGCCAGGGGCTTGCTAGCAGCTATAGTGCTGTAGCCTAATGGTTACGTCCCTGCTTGTGAAGCCAGAGGTCATGGGTTCAAACCCATGTTGGGGTTATTTGTTAGGGTTGTCCAAAGCATTATTTGTCTTTAATGTACATATTTTGTTGCCAGCAAACAAACCCTCAGCGTACTGTACCCATAGGGTGCCGCTTTATATGGCGCCCTATCGGGCACCCTATGGTTTCCGTCCATATAAGGTGCACTATACATTATCCTGTGACACAACTTATAGGGTTCCCTATGGGGGACATATTAGGGTGCCGTGGCGGATAGTGCACTTTATAATGTGCCCTATGGAGTGCCGTATAGGGTGCCTTATACGGCACCTTCAATTACGGCACGTGAGGGCGTGTTTGCTGGCAGAAATTAATAAAATAAACATACGGTGCTGCAGGACAAAATATGTACATTGCAAACCTGCTGCCACAGCCAGCCTTCTGTATTAGGCACCATGGGGAGCAAACCCATGACCCCTGTATCAGCAGTCAGTGCCTTAACCATTGTGCTCCACTGCTGCTCTCCCTTGCATGTCAACGCACCTACCTATGCTTTTCATTCCTTAAACTGCACAGTGCTGCCATCGAAAACAGTACTCTGACCTTGCGGTACTTCATACGACACCCTCTACAGCGCCCTGTGAGCAACATTCTAGGGTGCCGTGGCAGACAGTGCACTTTACAATGTGCCTTATGGGGCGCATTATGTTCACACGCTTTAAGGGTGCGTTTGCTAGTACTGTAAATTAAAATAAACATAAATTTACTCCTAAAGCAACCTTCCCCATAATACATAATGCTTCAGCTAGCCCTGTTCATTGGGCACTGTGAGGAATTGAACCCTTGCTCCCTGCACCATTGGTCAGTGTCATAGCCATTGTGCTGTGGTTCTATTCCTGTGTTTGTACATCAGCGTGCCGCCTTATGCCTCCTATTATTAAATAGCCTCCTTAAGCAATAGCCTAATGCCCATCTGCGCGCCGCCTTATGCTGCCCATTATTTGTATGCCTCCTAAAATATCACCTCACCAAGCCCTGTTCATTGAGCACAGTGGGGGATCAAACCCCTGATCCCTGCACCATTGGTCAGTGCTTTAACCATTGTGCTGTGGCTCTGCTTTTCTGTTTGCAGATCAGCGCGACACATATGCCTCCCGTTCAGCTCTCAGTTGCGGTAAGGTGCGGGGCGCACACGGGTGCCGCGCACCTTAGCGCATCTGTCAATCACGGCTTTTCTTCTTCAGGACGGAACGCCCACTCCTTATACGGCACACGCACTCTACCGCGGCACGCACTTTACCGGGCTTTTAGTAAACATACCCCATAGTCTCCCTTTTGAAAGTTGAAAGGTAATACTGTGGATTTCCTTACCATCCCTCCTCCATTAATTAAATCAAATGCGATCATGCTATGATCACTATTGCCAAGTGGCCCCAACACCCTTATCTCTTGTACCAGATCTGGTGTTCCACTAAGGACTAAGTCCAAAATGGCTTCCCCTCTGGTCGGTTCATGAACCAACTGCTCCATTTGTATATTTGTCAATCACCGGTGGTCCTTCTCCAGGATTTTTTCTAGCAAAAACAGAGCAGAAGTACAGTGGTGTGCAAAAGTCTGGAATCACTTGTGAGTTTTGCGTTTTATGAACTTTCTAACTGTTTTTTTTTAAATTTTGCGTTAGCCCAGCATATTCATCTTTCTACCACGTTAAAAGGGATACATTTAGCTATTAGAGTTGACTTTTTGCATTCCTTGCTTCCAATTTAAATATTTTACAGACACTGGGAGATAGCTACTGCGATTTTTGTGGATCCTGTGTCAAAACTGGATCGAGATTATCCAATATGCACACGTTATTTCTGACCAATCAGGAGGCTGGTTTCACTAACCAATCACAATGCAGATATCTAGCCAACAGTGCAGCTATAAAAACGCGCAGAAGTTTTGAATTTCATACTCTTTCTGAATCGACCATGAAGATGACTCGGACCTTGACATTGGAGGAGCGTGTTCGTGTGTCCTTTATGAGTGAGGAAGGATTTTAAAGTCGTCAGATAGCCAGGAAAGTTGGCTGCAGTCAGAGCGCTGTTGTTAAGATTTACAGAAGAAGAAAGAATCGGGTTCAGTGGTGGACAAGACTCGTTCAGGTCGTCCACGTGCATCAACATCATGCCAGGACTGCGCACTACGACGCATTTCACTGACTAATCGCAAGTTGACCTCTCCTCTGCTACTTCGAGAGTGGTCAGACAAGAATGAGGTCAGTGTCAGCTCATCAACAGTTCATTGCTGGTGCCTGCCGTTTGGTCTCCGGGGCTGCAAAGCACGGAATAATCCACTGATGACTGACATACAAAGGCGCAGCCGGATCGTGTGGGCGAGGAAGCACTCAACCCGGTCGACTGAAATGTGGGAAAAGGTGCTATTCAGTGATGAAAGCACCTTCTGCCTGTTTGGTAACCAGGCCCACACCTATGTGAGGAGATTTCCTGGAGAGGAATTCAAGCCTGAGTGTCTCAACCTCACTGTGAAGCATCCTTTGAAGGTCATGGTCTGGGGCTGCATGGCTGCCACTGGCATTGGACGTCTTCACATCGTCGATGGAATGGTCAACGGGGCCAAGTATATCACCATACTGCAAAAGTGCATGGTGCCGTCAGCACACCAGCTGTTTCCTGGCCAGTTCCTGTTCCAAGATGACAATGCACCCTGCCATCGCTCCAGACAGGTGATCAGCTGGTAGCAGCGGAACAAAATCAAGTCAATGGACTGGCCTGCCCAGTCTCCAGATCTGAATCCAGTCGAGAACCTGTGGCACAAAGTGGCCTTGGAAATATCCAAGAGGCATCCGACATCAAAGCGTGAGCTGATTGAGTCACTCATTGCAGCTTGGAACCGCATTGTCACCAACGATCACCTTGTCAGACTGGTTCATTCAATGCCGACAAGGTGCAGTCAGGTGATCAAGAACAAAGGGTGGCTCATCAAATACTGAGCCATCACTGACACATAAAAACGGCCTTTTCAGGGCCACATACATTAATTTGAAGGAAACCTGGCGTGCGTCCATAATATTTTAAAGCATACTTACAATAATATATTGTTGGCCAACGATGTACATTATGCGATTTTCACAGAAAATCTATCAACAGGACAACTATGGGGAACAAACTCAGAAAATAAAGGCCAAACCAATACTAAAAGTTGGCCCTAATAGCCAAATCTATCAGTTATCATGAGATACACAGAAAAAGCCACTGGGAGGAAAAAGAAATTAAGATATAAGGTCACGTTGAAAATACGTCAAATTTACAAGTGATTCCAGACTTTTGCACACCACTGTATTTGTTTAGCATTTTCACTTTTTCAATGTCACTTTCCACAAATCCATTCCCAGCACTTATGAGTCCTGCAATTCCAACCTCTGATTTTCCTCCTCTCCCAAATATACCTGAAAAAGGTTTGTCGCTACACTTCACATCTTTAGCCATCTTTTCTTCTGCCTTTGATTTTGCTATCCTTACTTTTCTTTTTGTCTCTTTTAGTTTGATCCTGTATTCTTTTCTGTGTTCCTCTATTTGCAAACTTTTGAATTTTGTGAAAGCGGTGTTTTTTTGCCTTTATTTGTGCAGCTAGTTCTTTGGAGAACCAAATAGGTTTCCTTTTCCTCTTATTTTTATTTACTTTCCTTACATACGTATATGTTGCCCCTTTTATTGCCTCCTTTAGTTTAGCCCATTGCAATTCCATTTCCCTTAATTCCTCCCACCCTGCCAACACTTCCTTCAGGTACTTGGCCATTTTACTGAAGTCAATGTTTTTGAAGTCTAGGACTTTGAGCTTGCTGTGATTGGATTCTTCCTTGGCTTTTATCTCAAACTACACCGTGTGATGATTGCTGCTACTCACATGGGCATCCACCTAGATATTTGACACGCTATCTCCGTTGGTGAGCACTAAATCCAGCACCGAGCTCTCCCAGGTCGGTTCCATCTCCATTTGTCTAAGTAATGCATCTTGGAAGGCATCCACAATATTTTTCCTTCTTTCCAGTTTTGCAGAAGGAATACTCCATTCCACATCGGGTAGATTAAAGTAACCCAATATGATCACTTTCCCCTTCATGGCTATCTTTGCAATATCAGCAATCAATTCGCTATCCATTTCTTTTATTTGAGTTGAACGCCTGTAGACCACACCGGTATGAATGACAGTGCCATCTCCTCTTTCCAACACAATCTACAGCGCTTCTTCCTTTCTCCACGTCCCCTGCATTTCAGCAGCTTTAATATTGCTTTTGACATATAGGGCTACTCCTCCTCCTTTTCTACCCTCTCTATCTCTTCTAAATAGATTATAACCAGCTATGGCTATATCCCATTCATGTGACTCGTTAAACCATACTTCTGTAATGGCCACAATGTCCAAGTTCATTTTCAACATTAGGCTTCTAGTTCAGGAACTTTGTTGGCTAGGCGTTAAGCATTTGTGCTCATTGCTTTCCAGCATTTGTTGACTGGGTTGCCTGTGTTTAGCATGGATTTTGTTCTACATGCCCCTTCCCACTTGCCATTGATGTGTGGTTTAAAAGTGTGGCTCTTTCCAATGTTATTATGCTTTTGCTGGGAGTGACGTCCTGTCCTTCTCCATCCGTTACCCCATTTCCCTAGTTTAAATGCCTGTTCATATACTTCCTGAATTTTTCACTTAGGATCCTTTTCCCTGTGATGGAGAGATGTAGTCCATCAGCACAGTATAGTCTCTTGTTGATCCATCTGTTTCCCCAGTCACCTATATATCTATCTAAATCCTTCTTGTTTGCATCAGGTTTGGAGCCATGTATTAAAGTTGTTTATGTGATGCAGCCTTTCTGCCGCCTTACCATGAACAGGTAGAACTTCTGAGATAACAATGGGCTTGAGTTTCTTTCCCAGAGTCTGGAAGTCCCTTTGAACTGCAGAGGCAGTTTCTAGCCAGGTCATTTGTACCCAAGTGGATGACAACATCAGTTTTGGAGTTCTCACTTTCTGCACTAACTATACCAACAACGTGGTTCATATTCCTGTTGGCTGAAGAGCCTGGGAGGCATTTAACCATCTTCTCTCCTTTGAAATGTGTTCCCAAGTTGGTGCCTCTGATGATAGAATCTCCAAGTAGTAGTAGTTTTCTGTTTTGTGATTTTTTCTTCCTGTTTGGTGCATCACCATACAAGATTCTCATGAGATGAATCCATAATTAAGGGCTCGTATGAATATTTACTAGAACCATAGTACTTAAGGAAGTGTTGTTAACGGTTCCTACGTGTTTTATAAAATCCATGTTCCTTGACAAACGTGTATTAAAAGATGTCTGTGTATTGCAGACTGCAGCCACTAGAGGGAGCGCACCTCAGATCTCTCTTTGGTCTCACTTGCAGTGCATGAATTGCAGATTCATGGTGGTGATTTTGTAATTTGATGATACAGAACACTTTCCTTGTAGCAGACGTGGTTGTACCAGACAGTCACTTATGCACCGCACTGCACTTTACAATAAACAGATGTTTATACAGATCACCTTAATTGCTGTATAGCATAAGATGGTTGTGGGGTGAGTTGCTTACATAGCACATTCCAGGTTATATCTGACAAGGACATAGCAGGCAGTAACGTTCCCGCCAAGCTGCGTGAGAGTCCTCGTACCTTCCTCTTAACAGCAGCATTGTGGGTGGAGGACTCCCATGCAGTTTGGCGGGAATGTTGGCAGGGAGGAATTTGTGCTACACAGGCCGATAGCATACAGGGCTATAATGGGGAACTGGTGAGACAGCACAGGTAAATGGATATAACAGACTGGTAGCTGTGTAACAGCCTATATAACAGACAGTATCCAAAAGCACAGTATAATAGACAGTCCTTACATAATAACAATTCATGCCTTATAAGCTGGGATATAATAATATGTCAAACCATGTGACTGCACTAGGGCAAAGGGAGTATAACAAGCAGTTGCACAGTGCTCATCTTTACACAGAGCAGACGCAAATAGACCACGGCACACTTAGATCAGACTGCTCATGGCTGTGGCTGTAACTGGACTGAACTGGTTTCTCAAAGCACATCTACAAATCCAGTGTCTTATTTCTTGTTATGACAGAGCATAGTCTATTATATGGTTTGTGGGCAGACTCCCTATGGCTTTCCTAAGCACTTCTGGTGCTTTATAGGGAAGATGTAAGGAGAAATCTAATGATGAGTGTCGGCAGGTGTGAAATTGGCATACAGAAGAGAGATTTAAATTCGCACAGCACCAAAAGTAGCCTGTTGAATGTTGGTGGGGGCGTTCTGACTTCAGTGCAGAGTAAAAGGGTCTTTGGCATTCTTCAGTTGATGCCCCTTAGTCAAGTAATAAATTAATCTGCAGCTTAGGAAGTAAAATGTTTCTTATGTTGCAGTGAATGGTCATGTGGGGTTCAATGATTGCAAACGGTGCAGTTTAATATAAGGATGACCAGAAGATGGGCCACAAAATGGCAAGCAAGCTGGACTTCAGGCATGAAAGGAGGAAGTATGGAGATGATATTTCTTGAATCACGAGAATTAGGCCCAGGATAGAAGAGCCGCCATGCCTGGAGAAGAGGCAGTGTGGTAAGCCACCCGTGGCTTTAAGGTAAATTTGCTGCGCTGCCTCCTCATGTGGGGGGTGCACTGCACTACGTCATGTGGTGGGGGTGCCAGCCGCAAGGGGGGTGCCGGCCCCGTGTGCCGAGGGGGCTGGGAACACCACTGCCCTATACCCTAATCCATCCTCTCTTCTCCTTTTGCTTCTGCCCCTGGCCAGTCCACTCCCTCCTGCAGCTCCACAATTCTACCTCCTTTTTGTCTACAAATTAAGCCCTGGTTCTACCAGGAGATCATGTCATGTGTAGAGACTCCTAAGGTCCTGCATCTTTTATTTTACCAAGACCTCTAGTGACTGTACCAGAGAAATTCTACCTGACCTTTTCTGTGGAACAGGAGGGAACTTTCTTGCCTCTGACTCATCCAGCTAATCTCAGTCATGTAACCCTGGGAGGGCCCTTGATCTGATGATATTACATGGAGAAGTGTGAATTTGGAGTGAAACAGTAGGGGGTATAAAATCCCAGTCCTATTTCAAATCTGAGTCTCTGGCTCCACAACCATCATACTGCGGCATGGTGCCTCTAGCCACTGGACAAGCACCTAGGAGAGGAAGGAAAAGTGGTGTAACTATGAGCCCCCCAAAGAGGTTTCTGAGGAAAGGTGACTGAAGCAACTTAAACCAAAGCTCTGCAGGAACTGCTGGTAGAGAAACCAGGAGCAGCACCCAGGAACTCTTTTTTACCTCCCCACAGACTTCTGAGGAGGGGTGTTCAAGGCCACTTAAGCTAAGGCACTGCAGGGGCCTCATCAGGATCTACTGGAGGGAACAATCAGAGGCAGCATCTCCTGAGTCTGAGGAGATCTTCAGGAAGGTGCTGAGAACTAGGGACTCTGAGCCACAAAGAGGTTGCACAGTGAAGGGGAACCGTGTCTGAGTTTTTGTTTACTCCCTGCATGGAAAGGAATAAAGTTTGGAGGCCAATGTTCTATTTGAAGTGAGCTCAAGGACTTGGACTAGAGTACAAAGTCAAGAGGCTCTTGACGTTGTTATATGTTGGACAATGCTGATTTGTGTTTGGAGACCTTTTGATTGATCCTGATCTTTTCCATAGTAAACCACCAGGTACAGAGCCAATGTTTGGCCTGGACTGAGGATTTTTTTTTTTGCTTTAAATATTATTGATTTTAATATATAACAAAGACAATAACATATCTGCCAAGAAAATAAGATGCAGCCAAAGAGAGAAAAAAAAGCAATCCAACAATTACAGTTAGAAATAAAATAAATGGCACAATCATCCTCTATCGAGCCCACAAAAATAAAAGGAGGAGAAGACCCAAGAAAGAAAGCCTCAAAGGAGAAGAGGCAAAAAAAAAGAATAAAATACCATTAAGGAAAAAAAAGGTCAAACATCCGTACCAGTCTACAGATCACCAAATGCCTGAAACAATAACCACACAGCACAATATACAGGATTAATACCATCATTTTACAGCAATATCATGTTGAAGTAATCTTTTCAGTTGTTCTGGGTCATAAAAATATAGCTAACATTAGACATTTTTAGCAAACATTTTGTGGGAAACTTCAGAAAGAATTCCCTACCAATCGTCAAGACCGCCTGTTGGAGCTGCAGGAGAAGTTCCTCCTCCTCTGAGTCTCCAAACATAGATCTGGAAAACACCATACAGGCTGATCCATGAACATAATTTCCCTATTATGAAAAAATAATCTCATAATTGAAATTGTATCGTACTCAAATACAAAGGTCACAAGTAGAGTGGCTCTCTCCTGGATTTCTTCTATAAACTGTTCCCGCAGAGCTGCTACATCCAAACCATTATCCACAGTGGCAACATCTCCCTCTCTATTGGCCCTACAAACAAAATAGTCTTCCTTTCTCTTAGGTGGAAGTTAGAAAGCTTTCCTTAAAGGAGGTATCGTTTCTGCTGGAACTTTCAAATCTTCTACCAGATATTTCTTGAACAGGTGCCTGGGATTAAGGGGTATGTTTACTAAACTGCGGTAACGGTACATAACGCGCATTATGTAACATTAACGATAGTTAGCGCATCATAACGCGCGTTATGATGCGCTAACGAGCATTAACGTTACATAACACGCGTTATGTACCGTTAACGATCGTAAAGCTCCGCGATGCGGTAAAACACCGCAGAAGGTGGAGAGAGGGCGGAGAGAAGGGGTCAGTGGGCGGAGAGTGGGCGGGGAGAGGCTCCCTTCACACTAACGCGCTGATCTGAAGAGCTAAATCCTAACGCGAATGAAAACCTGCCGTTAAATGCACATTACAGGGGAGAGAAACCATTTAAGTGTCAGCAATGTACAGCCTAGGCAGGGAAATCTAAAAAAAGTGATAAGTGTGATACATATGCACAGAACAAAAGGGCACATAAACACTGATAATGACCTCAACAAACTGGAAAAAAACCATAACCAAGCTGGACAATAGTGGTATTAATGAGAAACATCAACCCCCCCCCCCTGAGAAAGCTCCATAGAAAAGATATAAATCGTGGAAGGGTCTATACTCCGTCCCCATACAAGGTGAATGAGCCCACAGTGAAATAGCGCTCCTCAGGGTTTTCCACTCCATTGGACAGGGTTCCTATGGCGTGCACATGTCCCGCAACATCAGGGCGGGCATGTCGGAACGGCAACTGGACAGATGCCGGAAAAGGGGATACAGAGTGCCGCAGGCGACACATGCTGTGGTGCAGCTGGGCCACAGTGCGGATTAGGGTGATGCCTAGCTGGCCCATACGAATACTGAAACAGCAGAGCAGCCAGACAGCAACTGCTAAAGGCCCAACATGGGCACGACTGTGTTTCCCACAGTGTCACAGGGGATAGTACCCAACAGCTACCCCCAAGGGCACAGAACATTGGCAGGCGGGGCTGGGGGGGAGCGTGGACGTCTATGCAGGCACCCCTACCCCAGAACCCACACCATAGGCAGCCACCTACCTGCACACTGGATGGCCTGAGACTGCGCACCACCAGCACCACCAGCAGAAGGGCATGTCAGCATGGTGGCTGAGGGATTCTGGTGGTGGAGGGGGCAGTGGCAGCTGCCCAGAGCAGACCGTGGCCTAGCCCTGTGTAGGTGGGTGCCATGTACTGCAACAGACGGGCCCTGTCTGACGAACACTCATGGTATCATCAAGGAATATACTGACTCTGTGACAACAAGGTGGTGCAGTGCACAAAACCAGTGTATTCAGAAGCAGAGGATCACAGATTCAAGTCCCAGCTGTGGTTCCTGCCAACCCAGTCCCCATATTTTACCCACTACTACAACGTGGTAATACAGACAGCACCTTTATTGCAGATGACGTAAACATGCCCAAGACACCTACATTTTACCCTACAGAGCACGGACACCATAAACATGCACATTACCTAAAGCAGAGTCTCCCAAATGCAGTCCTGGAGGGCCAAACACCATTCCGGTTCCATGCTGCCTCTGATAAAGATGCCTGTGCTGCATTTCTATGCGCCACCCCCATGGTATGCAGATGTATCTCATGCATATTCATGAGGGACAGCATGAAAACCCGAACAGTGTTTGGCACCGCAGGACTGGAGTTGGGAACCTTTGCCGTAAAGCAGCAGCCAACAGGGGCAGACAAACCCGCACCCACAGGCCCCATTATCCAAAGCCTCCTGGAGAGGCAGGACTTTGGGCTCTGCGTGCATCTCCCAATACTAGCACTTACATACCTTAGTAATGCCACCCTAAACCTGGGAATATGGTACACATCTATCAAAAGGTTGCTATGATTACTGGCAGATAGCAATTCCTACGTTAAGTACAATTTTCTGAGTGAGCTGCATCATAGCAGCCTTTCTGATGTCTGTGGAGTGTGCTACAGGTCTTGTGTCTGACAGTGTTTACCAACCTGGGGAGTGACTCCTACAGTATTGCGTACCATAGCCATGCCTGCACTGTGCCCAGGACTGGTGTGGTGGCCTCGGCTGCCCAACACCTCTATAGTTGCACAATGCTGGCAAAGGTGTGGGGAGTGTGTGTCTGTCTATCCAGTGTGTGGTGCCTGCCAACACCCTCCACAGCCCACACTGTTAGCACTGTTGCCAGTATTGGCCTGCCAATGTGCATAATGAGGAACAAGGTACTGTGGGAATAGCCTGGATAGGGTGGCCTGGCCTGGCCGCATCTGCACAGGGCATAGGGCAATGGCTCGGACATTGTAGTGCCCGGTACCACCTGCATGGACAGGGTGGCCATAGCATGTCCTGCTGGGAGGTCACTCTCACCCTGACTGAGCAGTGACCATGGCATGGCTAGGTTCCCCCATAGTGCTCTATAGCATTTCTCTCATGTGATATTTATGGGTTTTCTTTTGGGGTCCAATCACTGACTTATCTGCTTGGTGTGTATGCTGACATCCCCGTTCTGGGTACATGCATCTCCTCCAGGACTATGGACTAGCTGGCGGACTGTCTGCAGCTAGTATGTGTCTTGCTGGAACACCTTGCAGGGTGCAGCGGCTGGAGGCTTGCTGCTGGAGAATGTCAGATAATGGTGGTGTGGTGTGGTGTGGTGTGGGGGGGGGGGGGCAGCTGAGCATTTCCAGGCCTGCTGTCTGTCTGCTATTGTGTTATGGATGTGTACCACTCTGTCCTTTCCCTAGCAGGACTGGGGTTGATGGTCCCCTCTACTGCTACCATTGCAGGGAGGTAGACTGTGGATCTATTTGTGGGTGATCCTGTTTCCCACCCTGAGCCCCAGAGGGTGGGTTGTGTGGTGGTACATAATCTGCCTATGGGTCCATACACCTCCCTCCCTTCACCTACAGCAGGTAACCATGGCACCAACACAGGATATGCACTCTTCTGGGTGCATCATCGCCCATAAGGACTAGACATGACCGAGACATACAGCAGGACCCAGATGTATCCTAGGTGTGTCTAACGGAACTACCTATCACACACTAATGGGGACCTGCAGCATGGTGTATTTCAGCCATGAAAGGTGCTGTGGACCTGGTGCTGGGCGCCCCACCTCAACCTCATGGTGTGCACAGTACCCGCACAATGTGACTGTCTGTGGCTCCTCTGTGGCAGTGCCACACACGGTCTGTTGCCCCTACCAGGCCGAGGTGCTGTGGGGGTGCATACCCAATCTTGTGCCCATCTCTCGTCTGCTGATTTGCATGTGCAGTGCATCATGGGTATGGGTGGGTTACCCCTATCCTGGTAACCACAGCAGACAGTTTGTGTGGTGCCATGCAGTTCTTCTGCAGCCAGCCAGGGCTTTGTTCACAGCCGTATAAGGTGTCCTATAGGGGACATTATAGGGTGCCTTGACGGACAGTACACTTTATAATGTGCCCTATGGAGTGCCTTATGCGGCACCTTAGGTTATGCCACCGTGAGGGTGTGTTTGCTGGCAGCACTAATTAAAATACACGTCAAATGCCTCAACAATCACTACTTAAATGTAAAGGATGCTGCCTCAGCCAGCCTTATACATTAGACCCACTGGGGAATCAAACCCATGACCCCGGTACCATCAGTCAGTGTTGTAACCATTGTGCTACAGCTCTGTTGCTGTGCTTGTATGCCTGCGCACCTTCTTAAGATTAACGCGCGGTAACGTGCCCTGTTGCGCTCGTTCATTTATGGCGCCTTGTAACGTGCGTTCTCGGTAACGATGTACCGCCCATGTCCTTATTTGGGATTTCTTTCTCTACCGCGGCTCCTAACGCAAATCGCACTAACGCAGTTTAGTAAACATACCCCTAAGTGTTGTAACATGAGGGAAGTTCAGAATCCTGATATTCAAGTATTTCAGTTTGTTTTCAGCCACTTCAAGCCGTCTCTGCATATACCCAAAGGGTCTTTAATAACTTTACTTTGTACCGACTTCACCTCAGTCAGACCTGCTTCCACTGATACAGTCTTTCCACTCAAATCTTTTCTTTGAAGCTCCGCAGCCCCTAGGCATCAATCTAATGTTCTCAGGGACCTTTCAACTTGACCCAGCTTGATTCCCACTGTCTCATCCAGTAACGTGATAGACTTCCATATAGACTCAAGTGTCACTCTTTAGGGCTTCCTCCCTCTCAATAACAATAGTATCTGCAGTCTCACGAAAACGTCTTTCAAGCGCTCTCCCGAATTAACAGCAGCACGTTGACCCACTACTGCATTGTCCCCTCTGGGGCTTGCCTGGGACTCCGCCACAAGTCCTCTGACTGGCAAATCTGGGAGGCCAACTCTGGCAGCGAGTGAGCCCTCTACTTCCTCACAGCACTCCTCACAAAGGTTCCAACTCTTCTTGGTCCCTAGGATCTTCAGAGTGGGTTGGGCTTCCCTGCTCCAGCCTGCCAACAAGGGAAGCTTCCTCCATTTGGCATGCTACCAATTTAACCACAAAATCAGAAACATGGGCTTGGCCGATCAGGGAAGGGCCTCGGTTATCCACCTAGACTTTCCATTTCCGTTTGCCCATTTTCTTGTAGTAAGTAAACTGAGAAATCAGAAGAAAAAAGTGGTTTGAGGAGCAGACTGTTTGCATCACCTGACTCGTCACCATCTTGGATCCCCCGCCCCTGGACTGAGTTTTATAGTAAAAGGAGCAGAGTGAACTGTGAATGCAAAAGGCCTCCCAGGATATCCTGGCCCCACTCCAAGAACCCTCTACAAATCACAGGAGTCAGGATGAATCTGGCTCCTGTATGTTATGTCCCTGGACTGGTCTGACTGTGTTCTATCCACTGGAAGGAACTACCAGCCTGGCAGGGGTTATATAAACAAACCTGACCAATTTCTTTGTTGGGATGACTAGAGAATTAGATGAAAGCTGTGCACTGTTGTATCCCAATGTGTTTCAGAAATCATGACTGAAAATCAAGACTCAACTAAGCATATATAGGATTGTCACCGGATTTCATGTCATAAGGAACAGGCTAATCCAGTCCTTGTTTTACCCATGTATGGATTTGTAGTTTGATTATCCCATTAAGTTTCTCAGGAACATCAGAACTACAAATCCATGCACGCACTCAGGAAAAACCAGGACTGGACTACCCTGTTCTTTATGACATGGAGTCAGGTTTACTGAACTAAGAAATACACTTTGCAGTCAGTGTAGTTGCTCTCACACTTCCTTAGTCTGTCTGTATGCTGGAGCTTGAACCTCTGATTGCTGGTAGCTTAGGGTAGAATATAAACTGAACTAGAAGGAGGCACAAGCAAATTCTGGTTAGGGCTAGTGGTACATATCTTAGAAGGACATTACATGCTCCGGATATGGGTTTTTTGTTTGCATACTCTTAAGTACCCAGGGGGTGGGTCCCGAGTTATGTGACTGGATTTGATACTGGTGGAGTAACGGATGACAGAGGGTGATGGTCTGAGGAGAGAAAAGCGATTAATGGAGTGCATTAGGGACTTGTCTTGGGGCTCACTTTATTCAATATCTTTGTTTGCAATATTGCAGAGGGGTGAGAAGGAAAAGTTGCAAGCCTGAAACTAAGATCTGCAACTAAGTGGACATGCCTGAGGGAGTAGACAGAATAGGAAGTGACATTCATGGATAGGATGCAATGCAGATAGGAGATGAGATACTGATATTTCTCAACAAAGAGAGCATTTAGAGTGAAGCAAGCCTTTTTTCAGAGGATAGGATACTCAGACACAAGGGACTGCAGTATAATCTGGAGCCAGAACCCTGAGATCAGTGGAAGAGTGCTGGTAAGGCAAAGATTGCAGGTCCAGGTGGAAAATGGCTTAGATCAAATCAGATTGGGGAGTGGCAGTGAGATCAGAGGTCTATAGGGTAGAAGGGCAGAAAATTTGTCACCTCCAAAACTGTGATGTTCTAAGAACAGTCCAAGTGTTTTGTATTGATAAATCTGGGTCCAAACACTGTGATCTTTCCAACAACTGGCTAAAACTCATATGAGCTCACATTGCTGTTTGCTGATGCCACAATTCTTAGCATAGAACTGATAGAAGAGGGCCAAAGGCTCTTACACAAGGGATCTACTTTGGTAATCCTGCCAACTTCCTTGCCACATCAGAAAGACCCTGATGAAAATCGCTTTGCCTTAGCTCAAACTAGCCAGTAGGCCCAACATGTGGTTCCACTCTTTACTGCTCGCTGTAGCTCCAGTGTGGAAAAAAGAAGAACGTTTAGGAAGGTTCTAGGCTAGTGACAAAAGCTTCTAGGTTGCTTGCATGACCTGGTAGAAAATGACCACTGCCTTCAGGGATTTTGCCCACCACCTCAAAACTATTCCACTCTGTGCTGTTTGCAGCTGCCTTCTGGCTTGTCCTGTAAGCTCAGGAGTGACTTATAAGAACAGCCAGAGACGTCAGCTCAAGAAATCCCTGCAAGGTGTTGCATTATACTAGAATAAATGTAAAGGAGGTAGACCTTACTCAATTTACTAGGGGTGTGCAGACAGTTTTCTTGTTTTTTGTTTTGTTTTGGGGGTTTTTCTTTGGGGTTTTTTTTCATTTACTTTTGTTACATTTTAGTTCATACTATTAATATGCACTAAAACAAAATAGTACATGCTGTTTTTGTATTATGAACACCATTTCATTGCACATTAAATTGTAGTGGGCAAAAATTACAATGAAAGAAAATGAAATCAAAATGCACATCACTACAATTTATATATAGGAGCATCTGCCGTCTTAGCTAATTGACCTTGACAGGGTGATTCCATTGTGGTTTTATCCTACTGCATCTATTGGCATGTAGTTCCATTTTTTCTCGGGAAAGCAAACCTGAAAATTTCTAGATGCAGTGGGGCAAAAGCAGAAGTGAATCCACCTGTCAGGATTGACTTGCGTCAGCTGGAAACCATAAGCAAATGGAAGCCATAAAACTGAAGCTGTCTAGTACAATGCGCCCATTCAAGCTGAATCCAGTGTAAAGGACCTACAAAAGGTTACCATGTCTCCACCAGGCAGCACATAGGACCCAAGAAAGGAATAAATTCTGCAGACACAAGCCATTGTGTGGTGTCTCAGGAGTTAGTGGGACTATAAAAGGAGAGGCTGAGCTGGATCTAGGATTCTAGGAGGGATCCTTGGGTTTTCTCAAAGGGTGCATCCCTGGAGCAGCCCGTGATGAGGGATTACAAGACAGAGGAAGTATAAGAGGTTCCTGATTCTGCTGGTATTTGGTCTTTAACAGTGGTCTGCAGGGCTGGCTCTCAAATTTTGACATCCATAGGCAAAACCAGATTAGCAGATCTGGGGAGTGGGCGGTCAGGAAGGGGGTGCTAGAGATCTGAAAGACTGGAAAACTAGAGCTGGAGCAGAGAGAGGCAGCAGTGTCACAGTGGCCCCCTTTGAAACAACCCATGCACATGGTCCTTAAGTACATGGGATCAAACTCCTCTTTGACCTGGGTATTTGGTGCCTTCAAAATGGTGTGCTCTATGCCGTTGCCTAAATTTAGAAGATTAAAGCTGCTGAGGCAGCTTGAATTCACTACAAGGAAGGCAGAAACACACAAAGCCTTTGTTTCTGATGGACCTCCTGCTGGGCAGCAGTGATCAGGAGGCCTGGAGGTGAGCCCTGAAATGATAAACTGTGTTAGAAACTGTTGAAACATACAAAAAGTGTGACTTTATTTTCAGGGAGAATAGTAAAAGTTGGGTACTCCACTATCTGGGTTATTAAATATATTTTTGCATCGAAGTGCATTACTTAAGACAACATTTTGATGTCACAAACAGAACAATATTGCCATCTGCAAGAAATCCACTTCAGTGAATATAAAAATGGCTTTCGTTGGATTGCTTGCATGAGAAGAAATGCAGTTCATGAAAGCATCCCATACCTGACTTGTCTATGAACTTTATTGGAACTTTATTCTTAGTACCGCAGATAGCAGAGGAAGGTGACTAAACAGTCTAGGAATGTAAACAGGGAGCGGACTGACAACACACACAGCATAGTTACGCAGTAGTGAGCATCCACATTTTTTAAATATTACTAGCAGAAAAAAAAGTTGCAACAAAGATAAGAGTAAGGAACAGCCTATGTTATTTAATTGCTACAAGGAGATTAGCATCTTTATTATTATATATTGGCACCCCATTTCTTTCAGTCAATCTAGCCTATGAGCCACAGGAAAAGAAAAGGCTAGTGGAATGCTGAGACTGAAAGAGTTTAAGAATGAGAAAATTTAGGCCTGGCCCAGTGATTGCACTAGACATTGCCATATGAAGGAGTTGGGTTTGATTATTTTGCCTAGGCCTTGGCTGCATAGGAGCATTCAGTCTTAGAGTGTCTGGTAGCAGTTCACCATCTTCTGTGGCAAAGGTGCTATATTTTCCACACTAGCACATGCACACTAATAGCAAATGAAGGACAGCCTACCACACCATCTTTTGTGCACATGCTAAATCCACATTTCAATGTCACACATCTTCATTTACTTGGGTGTACTCACTAATTTTAGTGGATACACAATGTTGAAAGGGGCACGCAAGATGGCACCAGTACACCATGCCTCCACCATCAGATCAGCTGTGAGGCAAGCCCACATGCAGGTAATCTCCCACTCAGCAGTGATCACCACTCAGACCATATCATCAGAGGAGGAGCCTACCCAAAACTTCCCAGGCACTGTTTCACCCAGCAACTGTCCTCTACACCAGGGGTCTCCAATTCTGGTCCTAGAGAGCTGAAAACCAGTCAGGTTTTCAGGATGACCCTAATGAATATACATGAGATAAATTTGAATACAATGGGGGTAGTACATGCAAATATATCTCATACATATTCATTAGGGACATTCTGAAAACCTGAGTGGTTTGCGGCCCCCCAGGACTGGAATTGGAGACCCCTGCCCTACACCTTGGGCAAAAACATCTTCAGGCCCCAGTTTAGCATGCATAGGTAGCCCCTTTGTCTCTTGTTGAAGAGACTACCCTAGGTAGAGGTTAAAGACAGGGGTCCACCTTGAGGGGCTGCCACAACTAGATGTTTCTGCAGTGTTTGGGAAACAGTTGTTTGGGGGTAAGACCAGCAGATACCTGGAAGCCTTGGCTATAAAAGATCACATATTCTCTTAACTCCATTCCAAAAATAGTGGAGACCAAAGACATTTACTGAACGTCCATAAAATCAAAGAGTACATGTAGAAAAACAGCACAGAAACAATCTGTTAAAGTCACATCTTCCAGGCCTCAATGAGGATCTACTCCTGATGCAGAAAACATATACAGTTCCTAGGCACAATCCACTTGACCTGCTTGAGCACGCCCTGATTGGAAACCTGCTTCCTCCAAGGGTTTTCTTTTCCTCTGACCTCAGGAAACTGCAAAATGTCTGTTTCCTCCCTTTACATATGAAGGATCACAGAAGTATCTCCCGGTGAACACAGTCCCAAGACTAGGCTCCTTTCCTTCTGAGCTTGGGATCTTTGCCCTCTGGAAATGCACATTTCAGGTCTCCTGTTGGAAACTCTCTCCATGAAGATGATGGGAAAGACTTTCTCTCCAAAGGGAAAGGAAAAGCTCCCTTCTTTCCCTCCCTTGAAGCAAGGATGTGCATTCATCACAGTTTATTTGGTTCATTTGGGCACCTGAGAAAATCTTTGTGCATGCAAATTGCTTGAGTGCATGTATACCTATGAATTAGCGGGTGTCCAATCAATTTGTAAGTGCAAAAGGTTGTAGTGTGCATAGAAGGCATGCAATTAAAAAAATGTATGCAAAAGCATATAAAGCACCTCAAAAATCACTAGAACTTTGTTTTAAATGAACATTAACCAAACTTATTTTTGGCTGTGTACACTGCTACTATGGAGTCCACAAGAGCACTGCTCTTCGGCTGCCTCCCTGGCTCCTTCAGTAGAGCATCCTGAGAGCTCAGCTCTACTCTGCTTGTCTCCCACTGCCTGATGACACCGTAGCACTCACTGAATTCCCCTCTGATCACTCCTATTGAACCCTTCCAAACTGGGAATTTCTTCATTTCAACATATAGAGCAAGTAAGGGGCTCTTTTATTTATTTATTTATTTAACAGTTGCTTATATACCACTACCTTCCACAGATCAGGTGCGGTTTACAATGAACGAAAAATGAACAGGATAACAGGTCTTTTTTTCATGGAACATTAGATAACTAAGTACAATTTGCTAATACATTAAACATGATTGAACTATGTATGGTGAATAATTTGTTATATAACAATCGAACTATTTACATATTTCGAACTATTTACATATTTCTCTTTACAGGATTTACAGATAGTTATTAAATCGTCTATTAATTGTAGCTAGATTGAAAAATTGAATTAGGTATTCCCTGAGATATCTATTAACCATTTCCTGTTAGTGGTAAGGTATTTTCTAAATACCTTACCTCTTTGACTAAATACCTTATCTCTTTGACTAAACTTCGGTAAGGCTGTGAATTTCATATGTGTTTGTAATGCCAATTAAGTGCAGAGCCTCCATGTTAACTGTCAGAGGCATGACCAGCATGTTCCCAGCAGCTAAAGTATAACGGAGTATATTAGTGTGCGGCACAGTTAACACGGGTGCATGTGACGATACCCATAAAGGTAGCATTAGGTGCACCTGCACTAATTGCCACATTAATGGTGTTCGAGCGCTAATGCGTTTTGCATGCCCACCTTCCGGCCCTAACCAGCCCACTCTCCACATTTGCGTGGGAATGCCATAAGAACATAAGAAATGCCATACTGGGTCAGACCAAAGTCCTTCAAGCCCAGTATCCCGTTTCCAACAGTAGCCAATCCAGGTTCCATTAAATTGTATGAGCTCACTGAAGAGTTCCAACTTGAGCTTGACAATTATCAATCTGTGATGTGTCAGAGGAAAATTAAAATGTTTAGATGGAATCAGAGTGACTATTCTTCTAACCAAGTTTATTCCTGATTATTTCAACAAAATGATGCGTTGCAAGTTGAGTCACTCGCTATGAAATCATCAGAAGATATGTCAAGTATGTCGTCATCAGAAGGGGCACCTTTTACAAAGAATCAGAAAGTCAAGAAGTCCACCCAACATCAACAGCAACGGGGAAACATGTTTGGCTGCAGAGGGAGACGGGGGCACCCAATCACATGCAGCTTACCACAGCCCCAAAGAGGATCACAATCAACCTATCACATGCTTATACAGCAAACAGACTCCACAGTAATTAATTTATCTGATGTAGCATTAACAGATGAACAAGAGACCCTCTTAAATAAAGGGCTATCATTCGTTCCAAGTATCAATCATGACGCATTTCAATCCAGACTTGATATCCATCACTTGATTTGCAATTTACAAATCAAATTATATTTTGCGAGTCAGCCTAATCCACCACAAAATGAGAAGGTAGTTGAGGCAAGATGGCGGCAGGCAGTTGTTCCTGTGCTGGAGCTCTGTACTGATTCTTCTCAAACCTGCAAGTACCAACTGAGCTCGTCTTGGAATGGGTCGGAGGAAACAGGCCAACCAACCCTTGGGTTCGGCATCTACTATCATTGTCGGTCAAAGGACTTTGGAGCTGTGTGGTTTTTCGGCGGCGGGAACAGGAGCGGCATCTTCGACAACATAATGATTCCTCTGAGGTGTTGGGGGCATCAGGGGTTTGGTTGTCCCCAGAGCAGCCCCCCCCCCCAGTGCAGCCTGGCAGTTTGAGTTCAACTGGTGTAGTGCTTCCCTCTGGCTTGCCAATGAGCATGCCGTTGCAGGGAAGTGAAGAGGGCTCACTGGTGTTTTCGGCGCTGTGTGCTAGTTCCCCACAGAGTACTGCTGCTGCAATGGCTGTTGATTCATCTCCCCTTAACGCAGATAAACAGCCTGTGGGGTCTGGAGGAGTGCACCTTCCAGATGTTTGGGGTATGGTAAAACCCGCGCTCATAATGTTGGATGTGCTATGGGATGCTATAGCTGCCTTTGAACGCTTCTCTGATAGCAGTAGTGGGGTCTGTGAATATGGAAAATTTTCAGCTTAAAATGAACTTAGCTGAGGTTTCCAGGGTCCAGCTGGGACAGGGTCCAGGGTCCAGCTGGGACAGCTTCAAGAGACACAGGCTGCTAAGGTTAAAGACAGGATTTTGCTGTCCAGGAAGACTGAGCATTTGGAGAATCAAATACGGAAGAATAGACTCCCTGACCTGGGTTCAGTACCTGTCTTTGGGCGCAGGTGACTGAGGCAATAGTCCTGGGAATACTGTTCCAGGGGTGGGGGATCTTACGTGGTTCCTTGAAAGTTCCCTGGAGTTAATAACTGAGAGATCTACCCTTCTTGTCACACTGGCATTGGAATCTGATAAAGCCTTAATTCTTCGTTCATATTTTAGGAACTTCAGTGAGCTGTTTTTGGGCTCCTAAGTTCGTATTTTTCCTGATTTGTCCTGTGCCACCCAGGTTAGGAGGAAGGAATTCCTGGCATATAGAGCCAGGGTCCTCTCTATGGGGGCTACGTTTGTGTTAAAATTTCCCTCTCATTGTCATATTTCCTATAAAGATAAAGGTTTTCTTTTCTTTGAGCTCAAGCAGCTCCTGCAGTTCCTAGTGACTAGGGAAGGGTCTGAGGTCTCTGACTACCCATACAGCTGATGCGTAAGTCTGCCTGCTCTGATTTAGTTTTTTTTGTGCTGTATTGGTTATTAATGTATTTTTCCTGGGGCCTCCTGATGTTTTCCTTTTTTTTCATGGACTAACTTGATAATGGTTTTGGTTTTTCTTCCTTAATGTTTTTCTTCTCTTTGATCGATGCCATGTTTCTCTTAGGGTTGCCAACTGGCTCCAGATGCGCCCGACAGGGTCAATCCAGTCCTGGGATTACCCCATTGCATGCAGGGATATGTAGTTCTGATTTCTCCATTGCACTCCATAAGAAATGGAAAACTACAAGTCACTGCATGCAATGGGGTAAACCCAGGACTGGATCAAGTCTGTCGGGCGCATCTGGAGCCAGTTGGCAACCCTAGTTTCTCTTCATTGATGCGTATACCTGGATGTTTTGTAAATGCAAATAAAGATTTGAGAAGGTAGTTTCTCTTTTTCATCCTAAGTCACAGTGGATTCCACCTGGTCTAGTTGATGCGTGTATTGCAACTTTCAGGGATTTAGGGGTATGTTTACTAAACTGCGTTAGTGCGATTCGCGTTAGGAGCCGCGGTAGAGACAGAAACCCCAAATAAGGACATGGGCGGTACATCATTGCCGAGAACGCGCCGAGAACGCGCGCTACAAGGCGCCATAAATGAACGAGCGCTACAGGGCATGTTACCGCGCGTTAATCTTAAGAAGGCGCGCAGGCATACAATCACAGCAACAGAGCTGTAGCACAATGGTTACAACACTGACTGATGGTACAGGGGTCATGGGTTCGATTCCCCAGTGGGCCTAATGTATAAGGCTGGCTGAGGCAGCACCCTTTACATTTAAGTAGTGATTGTTGAGGCATTTGACATGTATTTTAATTTGTGCTGCCAGCAAACACACCCTCACGGTGGCATAACCTAAGGTGCTGCAGAAGGCACCCCATAACGCACTCCATAGGGCACATTATAAAGTGTACTGTCCGCCAAGGCACCCTATAATGTCCCCTATAGGACACCTTATAAGGCTGTGAACAAAGCCCTGGCTGGCTGCAGGACTGCACGTCACCACACAAACTGTCTGCTGTGGTTACCAGGATAGGGGTAACCCACCCGTACCCATGATGCACTGCACATGCAAATCAGCAGTCGAGAGATGGGCACAAGATTGGGTATGCACCCCCACAGCACCTTGGCCAGGTAGGGGGAACAGACCGTGTGTGGTACTCCCACAGAGTAGCCACAGGCAGTCACATTGTGCGGGTACTGTGCCCACCCTGAGGTTGAGGTGGGGCGCCCAGCACCAGGTCCACAGCACCTTTCATGGCTGAAATATGCCATGCTGCAGGTCCCCATCAATGTGTGATAGGTAGTTCCGTTAGACACACCTAGGATACATCTGTGCCCTGCTGTATGTCTCGGTCATGTCTAGTCCTTATGGGCGATGATGCACCCGGAATAGTGCATATCCTGTGTTGGTGCCATGGTTACCTGAGGGAGGGAGGGAGGGAGGGAGGGTATATGGACCCATAGGCAGATCATGTACCACCACACAACCCACCCTCTGGGGCTCAGGTTGGGAAACAGGATCACCCACCAATAGATCCACAGTCTACCTCCCTGCAATGGTAGTAGTAGAGGGGACCATCAACCCCAGTCCTGCTGGGGAACAGACAGAGCGGTACACATCCATAACACAATAGCAGACAGACGGCAGGCCTGGAAATGCTCAGCTGCCCCCCCACCATTATCTGACATTCTCCAGCAGCAAGCCTCCAGCCGCTGCACCCTGCAAGGTGTTCCAGCAAGACACATACTAGCTGCAGACAGTCTGCCAGCTAGTCCACAGTACATGGTCCTGGAGGAGCTGCATGTACCCAGAACGGGAGATGTCAGCATACACACCAAGCAGATAAGTCAATGATTGGGCCCCAAAAGAAAACCCAGATATATCACATGAGAGAAATGCTATATAGCACTATGGGGGAACCTAGCTATGCCATGGTCAATGCACAGTCAGGGTGAGAGTGACCACCCAGCAGGACATGCTATGGCCACCCTGTCCGTGCAGGTGGTACCGGGCACTACAATTTCCGAGCCATTGCCCTATGCTGTGTGCAGATGCGGCCAGGCCAGGCCACCCTATCCAGGCTTTTCCCACAGTACCTTGCTCCTCATTATGCACATTGGCAGGCCAATACTTGCAACAGAGCTAGCAGTGTGGGCTGTGGAGGGTGTTGGCAGCCACCACACACTGGATAGACAGACACACACTCTCCACACCTATGCCAGCATTGTGCAACTATAGAGGTGTTGGGTAGCCCAGGCCACCACACCAGTCCTGGGCACAGGGCAGGCATAGCTATGGTACGCAATACTGTAGGAGTCACTCCCCAGGTTGGTAAACACTGTCAGCTACAAGACCTGTAGCACACTCCACAGACATCAGAAAGGTTGCTATGACGCAGCTCAATCAGAATATTGTACTTAACCTAGGAATTGCTATCTGCCAGTAATCATAGCAACCTCTTTAAGGATTTGTACCATATTCCCAGGTTTAGAGTGATATTACTAAGGTATGCAAGTGCTAGTATTGGGAGATGCACACAGAGCCCAAAGTCCTGCCTCTCCAGGAGGTTTTGGATAATGGGGCCTGTGGGTGTGGGTGTGTCTGCCCCTGTTGGCTGCTGCTTTACGGCAGAGGTTCCCAACTCCAGTCCTGCGGTGCCAAACACTGTTTGGGTTTTCATGCTGTCCCTCATGAATATGCATGAGATACATCTGCATACCATGGGGGTGGCGCATAGAAATGCAGCACAGGCATCTTTATCAGAGGCAGCATGGAACCGGAATGGTGTTTGACCCTCCAGGTCTGCATTTGGGAGACTCTGCTCTAGGTAATGTGCATGTATATGGTGTCCATGCTCTGTAGGGTAAAATGTGGGTGTCTTGGGCATGTTTACGTCATCTGCAATAAAAGTGCTGTCTGTATTAGCACGTTGTAGTAGTGGGTAAAATATGGGAACTGGGTTGGCAGGAACCACAGCTGGGACTTGAATCTGTGATCCTCTGCTTCTGAATACACTGGTTTTGTGCACTGCACCACCTTGTTGCCCCAGAGTCAGTACATTCCTTGGTGATACCATGACTGTTCGTCAGACAGGGCCTGTCTGTTGCAGTACACGGCACCCACCTACACAGGGCTAGGCCACGGTCTGCTCTGGGCAGCTGCCACTGCCCCCTCCACCACCAGTATCCCTCAGCCACCATGCTGACATGCCCTTCTGCTGGTGGAGCTGGTGGTGCGCAGTCTCAGGCCATCCAGTGTGCAGGTAGGCGGCTGCCTAAGGTGCGGGTTCTGGGGTAGGGGTGCCTGCATAGACGTCCACGCTCCCCCCCAGCCCCGTCTGCCAATGTTCCGTGCCCTTGGGGGTAGCTGTTGGGTACTATCCCCTGTGACACTTTGGGAAACACACTCCTGCCCATGTTGGGCCTTCAGCAGTTGCTGTATGGCTGCTCTGCTGTTTCAGAATTCGTATGGGCCACCTAGGCATCACCCTAGTCCGCACTGTGGCCCAGCTGCACCACAGCATGTGCCGCCTGCGGCCCTCTGTATCCCCTTCTCCGGCATCTGTCCAGTTGCCATTCCGACATGCCCGCCCTGATGCTGCGGGACATGTGCACACCATAGGAACCCTGTCCGATGGTGGGGAAAACCCTGAGCAGCGCTATTTCACTGTGGACTCATTCACCTTGCATGGGGACGGAGTATAGACCCTTCCACGATTTATATCTGTTCCATGGAGCTTACTCGGGGGGGGGGGGGGAGGGGTTGATATTTCTCATTGATACCACTATTGGCCAGCTTGGTTATGGTTTTTTTCCAGTTTGTTGTGGTCATTTTCAGTGTTTATGTGCCCTTTTGTTCTGTGCACATGTATCACACTTACTACTTTTTTTAGGTTTCCGTGCCTGGGCTGTACATTGCTGACACTGAAATGGTTTCTCTCCCCTGTAATGTGCATTTAACGGCAGGTTTTCATTCGCGTTGGAATTGAGCTCTTCAGATCAGTGCGTTAGTGTGAAGGGAGCCTCTCCCCGCCCACTCTCCGCCCATTGACCCCTTCTCTCCGCCCTCTCTCCACCTTCTGTGGTGTTTTACCACGCTGCGGGAGTTTATGATCGTTAGCGCATCATAACGCGCGTTATGATGCGCTAATGATGGTTAACATTTCATAACGTGCGTTATGTACGATTACCGCAGTTTCGTAAACATACCCCTTAGTGTTGCAAGATTTGTCCGCAGTGGAAATGTGAATGATTAATTCATGGCAATATCATAATTTACTGATAGTACAACATCAAACTCTTTTACAATTGTCCCGTCATAAGGATTTGATAATTAAGCCTGCAGATTAAGGCAGGTCAATTGTTATTCAGCATCGTGAACCGTATCAACATGAGGTCTATCAGCAACTTGGAGATTGGAAGTATTATTTACTTTTAGATGCAGATCTTACTTCTCAGTTGCAAAATGATATCCTGCAGATTCTACAGGAAGCAAAAAGTCAAGTGATTATTACATCTAATGATTATCGTTTCTTGCTTGTCAAACATCCCAGAGTTCTTGTTTTTTCTATATTACCTAAAGTGCATAAAACTTAAAAGCTCCTCCTGGACGTCCTATAGTATCGAGTAATGCTTCCCTTTTGGAATCACTGTCCATGTGTCTGGATTATTTTCTGCAATTGTGGGTAAAGAGAGCTCGGTCCTGTATACAAGATACATCAGATTTATTTGACCAAGGTTGGGGAGTTTCTAGTCTGTTCTTTCGGTAACGTTTGATGTGGCTGCTTTGTATACAAATATTCCTCAGATGAAGTCACTTACCCTTCTATGTAATATTTTGAGCCAAAGCTCCCCTTCTGAACGTGTTACATCCAATTTTCTATCTACCATAGCGGAGGTGGTTCTCACAAAGAATTATTTTAGTTTTGACATTGATTTTTACCTTCAAATTCATGGAGTTTCAATGGGACCGACTGTAGCACCAAGTGTAGCCAATTTATATGTCTCTCAATTTAATTACTGAAGTGTGAGTGTGGGGGGGGGGGGGGAGATGCAAGGCTGAAGGTTACCTAGGGTTCCTAATACCCTTGCACCAGCTCTGCCCCTACTTGAAAGCTTTTGAATCACATTTTCAAAAAGTGACAAAATGTCATCTAATGGTTTTCTTGTCATATCTCCCCTGGCAACCCATTCTACAGATATGAAATTGTGTATGAGAAGGTCCTGTTTCCAGTTTTCATCAGTTGTGCCTCTTATACCATTGGGATTACAAGAAGGACTTCATCACTCGACCTGTGGGATGCAACATAGCACTGTAGTTTGTTTCTCAGATACACTGGTCCCAGCTCAATACAGTGCCTTAAATGCCAAACATAGAGATTTGTGTTGTGTTCTGTAAGAAAAAGGCCAGCATTTTAATAGTTTTAATATCAAAGAGCTATGATCTTACGATTTTGTTCCTGCCTCTGACCATCTAAAGGCCTCATATCAGTTTCTGCAGACAGCAGGGCCACATATTGCAATAATTTAAGCAAGATGTTACAAAGGAATCAATCAGTGTGCCCAGATTATGATCATCAAAGTAAGGTTTCATCTTCTTAATTTGTCTGGGTTAGGAAAAGGTATATTTTTAGTCACAATGGCTAGATGGGAGTTCAGATTTAACTCCGTATTTATACATACTCCCAAACTCCTGAAACTAATTTTGATAGATAGTCTCACACCACGGTCTTCCAGATGCTGAAACTTCTCCTGTAAACCAAAACCTCTGTCTTATCCAGGTTGAGTTGTAGCTTAATAGCAACAGGTAGTCTTCAGCTAGACGAGGGTTAATATTCTCAATTAATTCATCATTCTCTGTTCCATCAGTATAGATGTTGAACTGAAATCCAGACTTCCTAATGATATTTCCCAGAGGTTACAAAGAAATACTAAATAGAAATGGTGGCAAAGTGGACCCCAGGGAACACCACAGAAACTCATTTTGGACAGAACTGAATTCACCAACAGCCCCTTTCTACAATATTTTCTTTAAGAAGAAATTGAACCACCCCACTATCTTACTTCTTTGCCCTATCACTCCCAATCTTATCAAGCAAGATCCCATAAGCCACTGGGTTGGAGGCTGCTGACAGATCAAGTAATATCAATGCAACTGGCTCACCTCCATCCAAACTTCATAAGTAGGTCAATCTTCAAAACTACTATTAAGATCTCAGTTCTATGCCCTCTTCTGAACTCCAATTGCTTACGGTCCAAAAGTTTGTTATCATCTGTGAAACTCTGCACCTGAACTAGGCCAGAATGTTCCACCACTTTAGCCAGGAATGGCACATGTGAAATTGGTCTAAACTTCACCATGCAACCTGGATCAAGATGGGAGGGTAATAATAATGACCAAACTGTGGCTTGCTTTAGTGTACTTGGGCGAGTCCCTGTAGTCATAGAGTAATTTACTATGGGGTAGATTCTGAGCTGCTTTTAGTGGAGATATGAGTCTCGGTCAGACATATAATCCCCGCTAAACGCCTGGGTCCTATGCCATCCACAGAGCTCCCCGCACATACAACAGAGATGTGTGGGGAGCTCTGTATGAGGGCATGAGGGGCGGGCCGAGGGAGGAGTGAAGGCAGGCAGGAGGCATGACTCTCAATCCGGACATGCAGGGCCTATTCTGGTGAAAGCTCTGTACGTGCAGGCAGGGTGAAGTAGACGGGGGACTTATTCTACCTCGGCGAACATCAATGCTGGGACCCTGGGTCAAGGTGAGGAGGGGAAGGGGTTCCTTGCAGCCCGATCCCGGCCTCAGCAGGCCTGATTGGGGGTCGAGCAGCGGGGAAAAAGGACTTTGGTGTTGTGCAGGTAATCGGGGCTCCTGAATGGAGCCGCGGTGCCATGGCAATGAGACGCCACTGCACCGCGGCTCCTTGCAGGAGCCCAGACTGTGCTAGCTGGGGAAATACCTGGACATGCTGCAGGCCAGAATCGGAGTACATCCTGCCTATGCAGGCCCATTGCACCCGATTCTGATCCTGTGGGGACGTCTAGATTTTGGACGTCTGGACAGGCTGGACAGGCCACGATTGGAATTGGCCTCTACATGCCCTGTATATACTGCTGCCTTGATCAACCGAGCAAGAGCTGAATTTAGGGAGCTTGAGGCAGGATTCAAATCTGACAAAAATGGCACCATATTATTCACAGTTACCAGCCAAAAATCATCCCTTGATTGCAATAATAATGGTGGACAAGCAGCAACACCCCCCCCCCACCTTGATATTATACTACTCTCCATATCAACTAAGATCCAAAATATTTTATCCTGAAAGTAGAGGCCAGGCATTCCACACCTTTCAGCAGAAAAATCTGAGTTAATACTTGTCTCCACCTGTTTCAAGAGACTACTCACTAATCTAAACACCTCCTTTGTTGAATTTTGTGACTCATCAAATAGGACTAAAAGTTATTTTCTCTGTGTCATAGCCGCAACTCGATTGCACTGGATTTGAAACAGCTTACAATACAGTCTATCTGAATCCAGGTGGGATTTAACTGATCATCTCTCAAGCTGTCTTTTAAGTCATCTTAACTCTGCCGGCTCCTGTGTAAACCATGGAGGACTGTTCTCTCTCTTCACCTGGCCTAAAGTCATATAAGCGGGAATATCTATAACAGATTTAGTCTTCCCTTTGAAATTTAACTATAAAGTAGTTCCTAAAATTGCAGTTAATGATTTAACTTGGGTGGAAGCCTACACTGAAATGAGTGATGGTGGTTCTATTTTTAATTCATCCAAGTAAGGTGACTATGAGCTCATTAACTCATTTCCCCCATATGCTACATTGTGCTGCTTGGGGAAATAATTAGCATAGATGATTGATTACACCCTGGCACAAATATTTAGAAGCTATTGTACATGGAGGCTATCTGGATAAGGGCACTCAGAGGGAGATTTGGCAGCACTATCTGGGCAATACCATTGAATATCTCTACAGACTACCTTGGTGTTTTCCGGATAGTGCAGAGATGGACTGTGAGTGGAGCAGGAACTGTGCCAGGACTATCCAGATAGTAGTGACATTCAGAGACTATCCTGGCAAATTCCACAGAGTGCAAAAAAGCTGTCCATTGGTGACTGTCTGGATGCCAGTGCTAAACATCTGATTATATTGAAATGCCATCACAGCATTTAAATAGCGGGTGCTTTGAAAACCGATCCTAATATTTTATCTTTAAGAGGGAGCATGGCGAGGTTAGCATACCAAACCAGCAGGCTTTACCCGCCTCAACTCCTTCCACCATTTTGAGCCTTTCTGTATACTCTTCCCCTACTGACAGGAGGAGAGGTTCCTCCTTGCTGTCCAGTGCTGTGTTGGCAGTGATCTCAGATTTTGCTTTTACGGTGCTAGGTGGCAAGCCAGGAAGGGGCTGGAGCCACTTCCCTGTTGGCAGGACGAGGAATTCTTGGTGGGAGTTGGGAGAGTTTCTGTGGTGGTGAGGTTATGTTGGGGGGGTGTATGATGCCTGTATGTTGGGAGGATTGGAGTGGGAGGGAATGTGTGTGTATGCTGAGTAAGTCTTTTGCAGATGTTGGGGGCTGGGAGATATGGGAATTGAGCCTATCAGAGAGGGAGAGGGAGAGGAGAGAGGAGATGGGGTAGATGATACAGACCTTTAAATACTTAAAGGGTATTAATGAAGAAACACATTTCTTTCAAAGACGGGAAAGCTGTAGAACTAGAGAACATGAAATGAAGCTGCAAGAAGGTAAGCTTAAAAGCAACGTCAGGAAATACTTTTTCACGAAAATGGTGGTGGATGCCTGGAATGCCCTGCCGAAGGAGGTGGTGGGAGCAAAAACAGTGACGGAATTCAAAAAGGCATTGGACAGGTATAGAGGATCACTATATAGCAAGAGGATGGAATCAAAGCAAATGTAAATGACTTCATAACTAGATAGGGATAACATGTCTGGAGTGGCATGTACAACCTTATGTAAAGGCTTAGAGGGGAGTAACCTGCACCGAGCAAATGGTGCAACGCTACAAGTCTAGCCACCTTACTGGGCAGACTGATGGTCCATGCTGGTGTTTATCTGCCGTCATTTACTATGTTACTATGGCTCTGATGCTGTCCTAAGACATAGCTGCACTATGAATATCATTGACTTTATGAGCTGGGTGCAAAATCTCATTTTACTAAACAGGCTGGAGGTAATCTTAGAAAGGATTATTTGCACTATAGATCTGTATATGTGCATAAAATGCCTCTGATAAAATTACCACGTGTGTAAAATGAAATGCAATGACAAGAAAGCACATGCTTTTATGCGACCTGGGTATAAGCAAGTTCAGGTGGGGCGCAGGTGGGTCATTTCTAAGATATGCATCTACACATGTACTTCAGCTCCCAAGCTGGGGAAAATGTACAAGGCTGCATTTTATCCATGACACATAGAGGTACGTTCACTAAAGTGCACTAGAGTTTTGCAGGTATTGTGTGCTTCGGGTAGAAATGAAAGCGGGGTACATGCAAAAGGCGTGCACTACCTGTTGTGGGCATGTACAGCATGGCCCCAGCAAATAACAAACTGACTCTAATGCACATCAACAGCAATGAGGATACACATAGCACCACCCATTGAGGTAGCATTGTGCATTTGTGCTAACAGCAGTATTGACAGGAAACCCGCTTTGTCAACCCCCACACTAACTGTGATGTGCAGACACACCCGCTCTCTGCCCCTATGATGCCATCGCGTGCTAAGCAGATAGCACAGAATTAAACCTGCTCTGTCTGTTCAGCGCATGTACTGTTATTGTAGTCCATTAGTGCACGCTCAAGCCTACCTTAACAGTGAGAGTAGCTTAGTAAACATACCCCATAATTGTCCATGAATCTTTATAAAGAGGCTTGCAGCAGGTGCTTACTCTGACTTCCAGCGTAAGCAGTCTATTCTAAAATTACACTCATTAGATTTAGAATGTTGGTGGCTCTAACATCCTAAATTTAGCATACCTCAATGACTCTGTCTCTTAAGAAGAAATCTGTTTACTACCTAATGAGTTGAATTTCCTCCCCCTAAAGAGACATAGAGCCAGTGGTGTAAAACTGAAATCATATTGCTTATCTTTAACTCAAGCAAGATTTTGCTTTGAGAAGCAATAAATGATAGGGCAGCACTACAAAAAACAGCTTTAAAAGCAAATTCCAGAGTTTGATTACATGTTGAGTGAAAAAATATTTTCTATTAGTCTTAAATAGGTTACCCTGTAGCTTCATTGTATGCCCCCCTAGTCTTTCTATATTTTGATGGCGTAAATAATCGATCTACCTTTACCCGTTCCACTCCATTCATTAATTTATAAACCTCTATCATATCTCTTTTCTAGGTTGAAGATCCCTAACCTTTTTAGCCTCTCTTCATGGGGTATCTTTCCATTCTTTTTACCATTTTGGTGGCTCTTCTCTGAACCTTTTCGAATAACGTTATATCCTTTTTAAGATATGGCGACCAGAACTGCACACAATATTCAAGGTGCAGTCGCACCATGGAATGATACAGAGGCATCATAATATCCTTTGTTTTATTATCCATTCCTTTCCTTCTACCTAGCATTCTATTTCTTCTCTTGGCCGCACTAGGCAGAGGATTTTAACATGTTATCCACGATGACGCCTAAATCTTTTTCCTGGGTAGTGGTTCCTAATGTGGAACCTTGCATTGTGTAACCATAGTTTGGGTTTTTCTTTCCTAGGTGCATAACTTTGCACTTATCCACATTAAATTTCATCTGCCATTTGGATGCTCAGTCTTCCAGTTTATCAAGATCCTCTTACAATTTTCCACAATCTTCATGGGTTTTAACAACTTTGAATAGTTTTGTGTCATCTGCAAATTTGATAACCTCACTCGTTATTCCCATTTCCAGGTAATTTATAAATATTTTTAAAAGCATTGGACCCAGCACAGATCCCTGGGATACTCCACTATTCACTTTTCTCCATTTAGTCCTACCCTCTGCTTTCTATCTTTTAATCAGTTCCTGATCCACAATAGTACACTGCCTCATATCCCATGACTTTTTAATTTCTCCAAAAGTCTCTCATGAGGGACCTTGTCAAAAGCTTTCTGAAAGTCCAGATACACTGTATCAGCCAACTCACCTCTGTCTACCTGTTTATTTACACCTTCAAAAAACAGCAGATTAGTAAGACAAGACCTTCCTTCTCTAAAGCCATGTTGACTGTCTCCCATTAAACCATGACTATCTACATGTTCAGTAATTTTGTTCTTTATGAAGGTTTCTACCATTTTTCCCAGTTCTGACATCAGGCTCATGGGTCTGTAGTTTCCCGGATCACCCCTGGAACCCTTTTTAAAAATTGGCGTTACATTGGCCATCCTCCAGTCTTCAGGTATTACAGATGATTTTAATGATAGTTCACAGATTACTAATAGTAGGTCTGCAGTCTCATATTTCAGTTCCTTCAGCACCCGTGGACGTATACCATCTGGTCCAGGTGATTTGCTACTCTTCAGTTTATCAAATAGTTGTAATACATCTTCCTGGTGTACAGTGTACGGGTCTCTAAGAGCTCTTTGCATTTAAATTAGATGACAGATACTTAGGGCAAATGAATCTTTGCTGTGGCAAACATGAGCTTAAGGCCGATGGCAATACTGGTGTGAATACCATGACATGGTAAGAGATAATGAGAGGTGCAATGTGAGATGCTATGGGCGATCTGAAAGGCTCACTGGGGAAGCAGTGAATCCAGGGATAGCGTTACTTGCCTGCTTCTCTCATAGTGCAAGGGTGGGCAACTCCAATCCTTAAATCACAAATAGATCTGGTGGATGGATATTTCAAAGGGATTAACATAGCAGACCTGCTAATTGTGTTACTCTCCTTATCCAGGATATTCAGCGGCACTAATCCGCAGGTGCCACTGCTGCCTGCCCCAATTAGCATTGGGGTGTGTCAGGGGCATTTTAAGGGCAGCACCCGACCATAACCCGGCAGCGACGATACTGAGCAGCTGCCTCGTTATAGCAAAGCGGCAAAAGGAAGGTGCAGCAAAGGCTGGACTATCTTTTGCTGCAGAAGCTAACCAGGCTGCAGCTGAATATTGCCACTGCCCGCTTAGCTTCCTGGCAATCCAGGCAACCCAGATATTCGATGCCTGGCATTGAATATTGGGGTTTAAAGTTCAGCTAGCCACATTAGAATGGTTAATCATCACCACTGAATATCTCCCTCCCCTTCCCCCCCCCCCCCCCCAATTTTTAGCTTGGTTTACTAAGAACATTCCTCATATTTATACTGTATAGAGACTAATTGTAACCCACAAAACATTTGCACTAAAATTCACATCCCTCTTCCTTGCACCCTTTCCCCTATTCTCTTTACTACTCTTCCACTCCCTCGGGTGCTCGTATCCAGTACTGGCTGAACCATTAGGCAAGACCAGGCAGTTGCTGCTGAGAGGCCGGCAAGAGCAGCAGCAGTGAAAACCCCCCAAATCCAAAGAGTCATCACTTGCAGGGACAGTGGAAACACGCACATACGTACAAAGCAAAGCTGAATATTTAAAAGTACAATGTCCAGTTATGCATTTTTTCAGGATTGTTGTGGGAAGGATGATGTTGGGATGATCATGGTTGTTGAGTTTAATTATCAAAATATTGGAGGAGGGAAGGGACATATGGCTGAAGGTTTACCTCAGGCACTCAGTACCCCTGGCCCATCCTGCCCATATCCTCCCTCCTCATCTCAGTCCTCTTAACAGCCTGATCCCAGCAGTGTGTGTTTGTAGTGTGTATTGTATGCAATGGTGTGCATCATGTGTCCTGGCTGGGTGTGCAGCACTATGTACTTTGTGTCCTGACAGTAATGTATATTCAAACTGTGTGTCCTTCAATGACTCAGGCCACAAGAAACATAGCATGTTCAAAGAGCCACCATCAAGGTTATCACAATCTAAGGGCCCATTTAACTTCCGTATGCTAGTGAGGTGCTTATCTTGAAAACTAGCTCTTGGCTATGACTCTTGAGGATCAGCGCTACCCATGCGCCACAACACTTTGGATTATTTTTCACTTTTATCTGGGTATAACTTCATGTAATTACTACATCATGCAAACTAAAAGAAACAGTGATTTTGCAAGACTTCAAGATTTGCCTTCTGTGTGTCTTACTCATTTTAAGTTGTGTGTTTCCTTGCATTTTAGTACAAGGTGCTGAGGCATGTATATCATGTTTTCACACATTTTAGGAGGTAAAGCTTCAGAAAAAACTTGAGATGCTTTCTGATGAAACAACCAAATCTTACTTGCATTAAAAGGTGACACAATCACCTTCTATTTGGTTGGTCATGGTTTATGTGAATCAATTGGCTTGCTTCTTGGTGATGATGAGAAAAAGAGAGAAGCTCTGTCCAACAAACTCACGCACAGCAAACAACGTATCCGATGGTTCTCGAATGGTATGAGATAATTCTCACAAATGACAGGGTCTACTTTCAAACTGCACACACCACGTATGTTTCAGATTGTTTGGGGTCAATATTCAGATGTGTAATAAATGTATAATTTGGAATATAAAATAACTTAGATGGTTTCCAATTATTCGTGTATTCGGTAGGCAGTGCTCCTTAATATACACATACAACTTGGAACATCCAAATTAGATGTTTCCACTGGTACCTGCTGTTTATGTGGACCATTTAGAGGTTTTAAGTGGCACTTTAGAAAGGACATCCAAGTGCAATCTGGGATGCCCAAGGCAGAATGTGTAGGAAAACACCGGGAACATCTATTTTTTAGTGCTGCTTTTGGAAATATACTACTACTACTATTTGTCATTTGTATAGGGCTACAAGGTGTATCCATGCTGATGTCTACAGAGACATCCCCTCTATGAAACCGTCGGGTGGAGATGTCTATCTCATGCATAGTTGCATATATGGACATCCTGCAGTATAACAAAATGAAAACATGAGCCCTCATTTTCTGTCAGTGTTCATTGTCAACTTGGAAAATATAGAGGATATGAGCTTACCGTCTTCTCTACACCCTCTGGATGTTTGGCTGGAAAAACGAGTTCTTTTCTGACTCTTATTCATGCCTGGAGCAGGTATAAGCTTGGCTGCGACTTGGAACAACCAGAGCGTTTCTGAAGTTGGGTGAGGACATTTGAAGTTCTTGGGAATGCCCAGGACATGCCTCCTATACACTCCTGTTCCAACTTGGACTTCCTCGCACCAGAGACATCCATATATTTGTTTTCTAAAATGGCTTTGAGGATATCTTCATGCTTTGGACATCTCTATGCCCATTTTCAGACTTCCAAAGCATGAATAGGGCTTCTACAATAACACCCAAAATTTATTGGACTGATATTCAGCCTTGGCAGGAGGTGGTTGTTTAAAAGATAGCCAAAATGTGAATATTCAGCTACGGTATCTAGACAGTATCTGATGCTGACTATCCAGATTCAGTGTTGACCATCAGTGCTATCCGCATAGTAGTGATATTAAGCCTGCTATTCAGAAAAGGAAAAGGTACAGAGAAGAGCCCTCAAAATGGTAAACGGGATGGAAAGATATCCCTATGTTGTGTTGTTAAGTGCCGTCGAGCTGGTGTCGATTCCTGGTGACCCTCTGGATAGTTGACCTAAACTTTGTTCAGTCTTCAGCCAAGCGGCTCATTTGTTGATAGAGTGGTATCCATAGCTGCTGTTATTGTATCGGTCCATCTCACTGCCAGCTTTCCTCTTTTATGGTGACCTTCTACTTTGCCAAGCATTATGTCTTTCTCCAATGATTTCTCTCTTCACATGATGTGTCCAAAGTATGAAAGTCAAAGTTTTGTCATCTGAGCTTCTTAGGAAAGCTTATGTTTGATCTCCTCTAGTATTGACTGATTTGTTCTTCCCGCAGTCCATGATATACACAGTATTCATTGCCATCACCATATTTCAAAGGCATCAATTTTCTTCCTGCCTATCTTTTTCACTGTCCAACTTTCGCATCCATATGACGTTATTGAAAATACCATGGCCTGGACAAGTCAAATCTTTGTATGGAGAGAGACATCTCTGCTCTTGAGAATCTTGTCTAGGTCCTTCATAGCTATTCTGCCAAGAGCAATGCGTCGTCTGATTTCTTGACTGCTTGTTGTTTCTTTATTGACAGTTGATCCAAGTAGGTTAAACTATTTCAATTTCTTCTCCATCAACGATGAACTTATTGATTTTGCCAGTTGTAAGGATCTTTGTCTTCTTTACATTAAGGTACAGGCCTATTTTAAGACTATGTTCCTTGATCTTGAGAAGTAAATGTTTCAGATAGTCTTCGCTTTCAGCCAATAATGTGGTATCATCAGCATAGCGAAGGTTGTTGATGAGTCTTCCACCAATCTTCACACCTCAGTTGTTTTCATACAGTCCTGCTTCTCTGATGATTTGTTCTGTATATACATTAACCCTGGAATTACCGAGATTTTTTGCACACACTGAATACCGTTGGGGTCATAAATGACCACACGACAAATTTTAATTGTTAACCATGAAAAATTTAAACTAAACAGACAAAATATTATTCCGAATTAATTATTTATTATATGAAGATTAAATGTTTTGAAATTTAATGCTTTATCATAAAATTATATGAAGAAGAGTTGCCATGAAAGAAGTTTTTGCATGCACTTGATGAACACAGTAAAGTACTACAGTCATTTGCATGAGACACAGACAATTTCTGAATGTTCTTTGCAAACATTGTGCTTGCAGGAGTTGCAAACTATGTTAGAAACATAGAAACATAGAAATATGACGACAGAAAAAGACCACATGGCCTATCTAGTCTGTCCTTCCATAACAACTACAACAGTCCCCTTTTTACCTTTAGAGATCCTCTGTGTTTGTCCCATTCTTTTTTGAATTCAGTTACTGTCCTCATCTCTACCACCTCCACTGGGAGACTATTCCAAGGATCCACTACTCTTTCCGTAAAGAAATATTTCCGCATATCACTCCTGAATCTATCTCCCTTCACCCTCATCCCATGTCCCCTCGTAGCAGAACTTGCTTTCAATTGAAAGAGGCTCTCTCCCTGAACATTTATGCCACGGAGGTATTTAAACATCTCAATCATATCACCTCTATCCCGCCTTTCCTCTAAGGTGTACATATTAAGATCTTTCAGTCTGTCCTCATATGCTTTATAATGAAGACCACTAATCATTTTAGTAGCCACCCTCTGCACCGACTCCATCCTGTTCACATCCTTTTGAAGGTGCGGTCTCCAGAATTACACACTATACTCCAAATGAGGTCGCACCAAAGACTTATACAGAGGCATTATCACCTCCTTTTTTCTGCTAGCCATTCCTCTCCGTATGCACCCAAGCATCCTTCTAGCTTTTGCCGTCGCCTTTTCTACCTGTTTAGCTACTTTAAGATCATCAGACACAACCACGCCTAGGTCCCGCTCTTCTTTAGTGGACAAAAGTGCTTCACCCCCTGTACTATATTGCTCCCTTGGATTGCTGTAGCCCAAATGCATGACCTCAGATTTTTTAACATTATATCCCAGCTGCCAAATTCTAGACCATTCTTCAAGCTTAGCTAGATCCCTCCTCATGTTATCTACCCCTTCCTGGGTGTCTACTCTATTGCAGATTTTGGTATCATCCGCAAAGAGGCAAACCTTACCTGAAAGCCCTTCCGCTATATCACTAACAAAGATGTTAAAAGGAATCGGACCAAGGACAGATCCCTGGGGCACACCACTGATAACATCCTTGCTTTTCTTGTCTTTTTCTCTGGAACAGCAGTGACACCTTGCCCTTTTCTTTGGGATCCTGACATTGCAAACAGCATCAGTGGCTTCTTCAATGCTGGAAGAAGTCTCGCTGCAATTACTCTGAAGCAGCTGCTTTCCTAATTCCAAGAGGAATAGATGACGTCTGTGCTTTGACTTGGACTGCCATTCTGGATTTAGTGACATCCAAACAATGAAGGCGTTCAAAGCACTGATGTCCAACATGTTGTAGAAGATTGTCACTGGCCAGCGTCTTGTCATTCATTTTGTGGTATACGTGTGCAACATTTGATCTGCCGTATCTACTCCACCTTTACTAGAATTATAGTCCAAGATCATGCGTGGTTTTTTGTCTGGACGTGTGTTATCTACTTCTTCTTGATCATGCAAACTGCTCAGAAGAACAACCACTTTTCCTTTCTTCGGGCAATAGGAAACCAGAGTGGCGTCATCGCGAAAGGCAAACAGTAAAGTGAATACCTCTCGGCCCTTTGCTGTTACAAATTCTGGAGGTAATTCTTTTCTGTTCTTTCGAATTGTCCCCAAAAGTGTCGTTTGTTTTTCTAGCAATTTCCGTGACAGGGATAAAAACTGCAGAAGAAATTGTGAACAGTAACATTTCTGCCAGATCGCGTCAATCCTTCAATGAGTTGCAGCACAACCCTTTCACCCTGATTCTGTTCCCTGTTTTGTCCGAGTTCCCTTCCTGTATATACTTGAAGACGCAGAACATATGACGTTGCACTGTCACACACAACATCCATAGCTTTATGCCATATTTACCAGGTTTTTTGGGAATATATTGTCTGAACAGAACACGGCCACAAAATGTAAGCAGCTGCTCATCCATGGTAACATTTTCACCAGGAACAAAGGCGTCACTTAGAGTTGCTTCCCAGGTATCAAAAATGTGTCTGATTGGAGCAAGCTTATCCATGCCTCGTTGTTCACATCTGTTGGTTGCATCATCAAATCTGAGAGCACAAGAAGTTTGCTGAAAACGGTTACAGGCCATACTTTTGCCAAAAACAGAACAACCATTTTCAAGGTTCCACAACTGAACTATGGATTAATTTCGTGACTTGTACACGCCTGAGAGGATCAGAAGTCCAAGAAAACGTTGAAATTCTCCATCTGTCAAATCTTTCCAGGTGTCGTCATAAATGTGTCTTCCTTGTTTGCTCGTCCACATCATGATTTCATTCAATAAGTTCTTCCTCATGAACAAGTGGAATGCTGCGAGAGGGCCATCAACATTTCGTACAGCATACCTTGTAGGACCTTGTTGTACGGGCATGACATTAGCTCTGGTGTATCTTCCAGCAGCTTGCTTTATAGGTTTCCTGTTCCATGATGTGGCATCCTTAGATACATAGGCTTCAATGGCAACATTTGTGCTTATAGTTGATGACCTCTTAGCTCCTCTATGACCACAACTAAGATTCCTCACAGATGATTCTGACACCGAGGACTCCTGCCTTCTTCCCCGTCCAGCACAGCCTTGACCTTTGCCTCGACCTGTAACTTGACTCTTTGCTACAGGCGATGTTACCGGCTCAACATCAGTCTCACATTAACTTGGCGACCAACTGCTGTCGCCATCTGAATCATGACTGTCATCATCAGATTTATCACCCGAACTTGGCTGATATGCTTCTTCACTTGCTGAATATGCTGCATCATCAGACGACTGAGAGCCGTCACTGTCAGCATCTTGTTGCAATATTTCTCTTACTTGGGCAGCTGAATACTTTCGTTTTGACATCATAAACAATAACCTAAAATAAATAAACAAAGATAAAGTTGAATAAAACGCAAAGCAGTTTTACTATAGGTGTACAATAATCGTGATGAACGAGTTGAAAGCCTTTAGATTTCATCGGAAATAATGAGAGAACGCATGATATCAATTACAGAAAATGTGTAATTTTCATAAAATAAGTACAAAAAATAAATGATACATAATTAATGATAAATACCTTTGTCAGATCAAAAAATTCACAAAACTGCAAATTGTATCACGATCCAAACCGGACGTAAACAACTGGGGTCAAAAATGACCCCACTGGTACTCTGTGCTGCAATTCATCACTAGCGTCACCTAGCGGATGAAAATTATTCCTCTCATGGCGCAATATAAAGAGAATATTGACATGTGAAAAGTCATAAAAAGATTGCATTCTTGAACAACTGGTTTCCGAGATACACGTTGTTAAACTTGCAATGGGGTCACTTTTGACCCCATCGGTACTCCCAGGGTTAAACAGGTAGGGGATAAATATGCAGCCTTTTTGTACACCTTTGCTGATTTCAAACCATTCTGTTTCTCATTGTTCTGTATGAACTGTTGCTTCTTGATCAATGTAAAGGTTGTGCAAGAAAACAACCAGATTTTCTGGTATACTCATGCTTTTTAATGTGGCCCAGTTTATCATGGTTTACACAGTCAAAAGCCTTGCTGTAGTCAATAAAACACATATAGATATCCTTTTGGTATTCTTTTGTCTTTTCAAGGATCCATCTCATCCCCAGACCCATCCCAACACCATCCAAATAGTGTTAAGGGAGTCAGAGGAAATACCGAGCAGCATTCTCCAAATGCTGCCACTAAATACCAAGTGCTGCTAACCAGAAAGGTGCCGTTGGATACGGTCCCTGTATGTTTAGAGGCCGAATATCATCATGTAAATGTATAATTTACACAATTAAATGGCACTGTCCCCAGAATGAATGGATAACTTTGGCCATACAAAGATGTATGCCTCCAAAATTATTCATTCATAGTTTATGCATGTATACCTACGGTTTAACTGTGGTGTGTGATTATATGATAACTTATTATATGGAAAAGCCTTTTGAAAGACACCCAAAAATTCAATCATAGCGTCTATACGCAACCTGCTGTTTTTCATTACTAGTGTAGTAAGGGCAGTTTTCAAGGGCAGGGAGGAATGGCTCAGTGGTTGGGACAGGTTACCTCAGGCCAGAAGGCCAGGGGTTCAATTCCCACATGGGGACAAGCAGCCTCAGGCCAGAGGGACTGGGGTCTCTGGTCCCATGGCCACTCTTTGTGGCCTTGGGCAAGCCACTTAACCCTCCATTGCCTCAGATACACCTAGATCATGAGCTCCTTGGGGACAAGGGAATAAAAAGTGCCTGCTAGTATACATGTAAACCACACTGATTCTAAAGAGCACAGTATAATAAATAAATAAATATGCAACTTACCACTTGCCTGGGTGTCCCTTCAGGAAGACTTTTAAATGATAAGACCAAATATCTTTCCTATCACAATGGTCAAAAAGATATGAGCAGTCTAATGGGTAAGATAAACCCTTTTGTTCCCTCCCTCCCTACTCCCCCCCCCCCCGGTCTGTTTAATACAGGTTGAATATAGAAGCTATAAGTCAATGTTTTAGGTATCTTTCAAACGGCTTTTCCATATAATAAGTTTTAATATCTTCTTAACTTATATGTATAGAAGAATTTTAATTATCCACAAATTAATGCATGTGCAATTGATATGTACACCCTAAAATGTTCTAATTCATATAAGGCCTGCATTTAAAATGAATGTTTGAAAAAACATGAAAAAAACTCATAAAAATTGGGAAAAATTTGAGAAATTCACAAAACAAAAAAGGAAATCTTTTTCTCATAGTTCATTTCCAGGGATGAGCAATGGCTCTCCCAAGTCTATCTGGCTAATAACCTTTTGGACTTTTCCTCCAGGATCTTGTCAAAGCCTCTTCTGAACCCTGCTGCGTTGCTCACTTTGACCACATTCTCCGGCAACAGATTCTACAGCTTAGTTATGTGCTGCATGAAAAAACCTTTCCATAATTTGTTTTCAATCTGCTGGACATCAGCTTCATGGAGTATTCTTTTGTTTTAGTGCTTGAAACATTAAACAACTGTTCCTATTTAACCCCACTCATGATTTTATAAACCCGTATCATATCCCCTCTCAATCATCTATTCTCCAGACTAAAGAGCCCTAACGTGTTCAGCCTTTAGAAGGATAAGGGAGGCGTTCCATCCCCTTTTTCATTTTTGTCTTCTGCCTCTGAACGTTTCCTAGTTCTGAGCTCTTCCACTAGATCCTTTATCAGAAAAGACAACAAGAACTGCACACAATTTATTTTTTTAACATTTCTTATATACCACCTTTCATGATATCAAGGCAGTTTACATTGAACAAACTGAAATTACATTGAACAGGGCATTATAACTTGGAGATAACTATTTTACAGGGAACATGGGCTATGGAGGGTTAAGTGGCTTGTCCAAGACCACAAGGAGCACCTGTGGGACTAGAAACCCCAGTCCTTCCAGCCCAAGGTTGCTGTCCTCTAGTGAGATTTGAACCCCCAACCTTCTGGCCTGAAGTACTTTGCCCCAACCACTAGGCCACTCCTCCACTCCATACTCAAAGTGCAGTCACACCAAGGACATATAGAGAGGCAGAATGACATTTTTGATTTAGTTCTCCATTCCTTTTCGAATAATTCCCAACATTCTATTTGCTTTTTTGGCAGGTGCGGCTCACAGGGCTGAACATTTCAACGTATTGACCATTATAATTAGGACTTCTATTTTTCACTGATTATACATTGTAAATGTAGGTGTTCATTGTCCAGCTGATTAGGAGATCTTTGAGGGTACGTCAAATCAGCATTTATTATGTTTTTCATGCCACGGGTACCATTGCTGCATACCTTTTTCGATGGAATCAAATCTTATGTTTGTGTCACCTAGGAGTCATCGGGGTCAAAAAGACAGAAAAACTGAGTGGATACAAGAAAAGCCAGGGGAGCGGTGACAGAGCACTAGGGGAAGTGGTATTTTTACACAGTTTATCCAATAAACACCTATTTAAATATTTTTGCCTCAGTGTTTATTGATTAAAACTGAAAATCAGAAGCCCTAATTATGATATATTTAATTGTATTTCCTAAAAAAGAATGGTGAGGGGGTGGTGATCCATTTTGGGAGAAGAAGGGGATTCAAATTAAGGATCAGGGCTCTGTTTGTGTTTAGGGGAAGGAGTGCAATCATCAGATTAGAAAAGACCACATCATTGTTGTTGGCTCTTTAAGGGAGCAACTTTCAAACAGTCAGGAAATGAAGAAAGCCAGTGCTTACATCGTGTACTATTAGCGCGAGATGTCAGTGCCAGTATGCAACAAAGGGCATGTATGAGCTGTGTGCAAAACTTTGGCATAAAGTTGAAAGGAGGGGAACCAACGCATGCACAAACAACGGGCGCACTACCAGTGGCCATTTGCACACGTGCAGGTTCTTTTGGTGCTTAGCCCATAATAATCAACACTATTTCGCCCAAAAACATTTTTTATGAAATCACAACAAGAGACCTAACAGTAAAGTGAGAATGATATAAGTGAGTCCAAAAAACACACAAGGATAAAAGCAAAAGACATTTGTTCTTTACTATGGAACATTTGCTTATACGCTGAAAGATACACACAGAAAAATTTCAAGAAGCCTCACTCCTTGTAGCTGGTCCCACTTAAGTCAACCCCATCCACCCCCGCCCATACATTTTGTCTGTGTTTCATGTCTTTATCAGCTTGTAGGGATGCACATTTGGTTCGTTTGAGCACTTAAAAACGTTAAGGGGCCTGTAGCGACTGACTTAAGTTAAATGTCAGCACTGCTGTTTACACAGCCACAGGAATGCCAATTCCAGAGTGAAAGTTAATGTACTTATTCCAAACAAAATCACTCTACCAATATCCAGACTTTCACATCAGGCTCAACCCGTTGCAAATACAAGGAGAAAAAGGGCCTCAGAACCCAATGAGTTTAGAGCAACGGCATAAAATATATAAGTCTAAGCCCACCTTCTGTACATCAATGGCCTAAAAAAATTTCCTTCTATCAAAATTTTTAAAAATGTTTTCAAAACTTAATTTTGAATAGAAAAGTCCCTGCATTAGAGAAATAAACAATTTAAAGTCCCTAATGATGATGTGCTAGAAAGAGGTGATCTCAGAAGCAGTACCGTTAAGACACATGTTTACTAAAAAACGCACCGGTAGCACTCCATTGAGTCATGAAAGCAGAGCGGAGGCCCATGCCAACTTCAGGGGGCCTGTGTATCCATCCCCTTGCTGTTGGGGCGTTACTAACATGTGGCACTGCAGAATCCGGCAGGCGGGTGCACCTAATGCCACTCACTGAGGTGGCATTAAGTGCACTCACACCAACAGCTACAATTACAGATAGCGCACACCCATAATGTCTGTGCCAACTGCGATGCGCTGTCAATGCCCACATTTTGCCCCAACCCACCCTTTTCCCACCCAGTCATTCACTAACCTGTTATTGTGGGAATTTTAGCAGACGGCCCTATGCTATCTTTTAGTGTGGCATGTTCACCGTATGCTATACCCCATACTAATGGTTAGCACAGTATGGTAAGCATGCCCATATTTGGTACTGATTTATTTATTTATTCATTTAGCAGCTTTTATATACCGCCTTATCGGAGTGTCAAAGTGATTTGCAGGTTGACAAATTAAACAAAATTTAACCTACATGGAACATGAGAACATGAAAATATGATCATAAGCTTTGAAGCAACCATGCGAATATAGGAATGAGGTAGTGAAATAAGAGCAGTTAACATATTTGTAAGTAGAAAATGGGAGGGGGTATAATAATGTGGAAAAAATTTAAAAAATGGGGAGGAGTCAGTGGCAGTGAGATACACGGTTTGTACATGGTAGAAAGGTGTCAGGGCTTTAGAGCCCCTTGGCGTAAATAATAGTTCAGTGGCTATAAGGAGAGGAGAATGGACTTCGCTATAGGGCTATGTTAGGTTGCATAACCCTGAAAGTCAAACTGCTCGATAAACAGATGAGTTTTCATTTTTTTTGCAGAACTTGTCAACTTCATCTGTTGGAGTCGTTGCTCATTACAGAATCCCTATTAAACAGAGTATCTGTTCCGTAGTCGTTGATGATGTTGCGATCCGAGTAACTTTAGGCAGGAAGTGGATAAGTAGCCTAGTGCTCTAGCTTGGCAAACATGAGACCAGTGTTCGATTCCCACTAGCGCTCCTTGTAGTCTTCAGTAAGTCACTTAACCCTCCATTGCCTCAGGTCTGGTCACATTGCCAACACAACCTGGGGGCTGCTGGGTCGCCAGGAGTCAGCATTGACTCAAAGGCACACATTGCATTTGCAATATAGGGCAGAGTTCTCAACCCAGTCCTTGGGACATGCCTAGCCAATCAGGTTTTCAGGATAACCACAATGTATATACATGAAAGAGATTTGTATAAACTACCTCCATTGTATGCAGATCTCTCTCATGTATATTCGTTATGGTTAACCTGAAAACCTGACTGGCTAGGTGGGTCCTGAGGACTGTGTTCAGAACACCTGATATTGGGCAAAGCACAGATGAAGCGGGTAATGCTAATTCTGTAGTTGTATTCAGAACCAAGTAGCAAAGACAGATTCCTATGTGTTCATGTCTCACTTAGGTGATGGTGGACTAAGCTGCATTAAAATGGGCCATTCATGCATGTTAACAACCAGTTTTAATGTGAGCATTATCTCCTGTAAAACTCCATGTTAAGGCTGAATGTACTGAGGAGTGTCAAACCCAATGTTTTGCAGGGGATAATGCCAATATCCTATCAGTGATGGTAAGCATGGCCCCATATGGGCTATAGTCTCCCTCTCCCAACTCAGCACCAGTGTAATAATTTCACCAGCAGGGGAACACAACCCTTGTAGATACCAATCCACATGGGTCTCCAAGATCTTCAGGATAGAGATAGAGTTGCATGCACATTACTTCAATTGTATGTCAGTCTAGCTCATGCATATTCATTAGGCATGTCCAGATAATCTGAGCAGATTGGTGTCCATGAGAGCTGGAGGTTGCCTATGTGTGTTCCCTGGCCTTCTACCCTAGTATACCAAAGTTGATAGCCATTTCTGAAGATCTCAAGGTGGCAAAACAGTGCGACAAGGCGGTGGCAAAAGCCAGGAGGATGTTGGGCTGCATACAAAGAGGAATTACCAGCAGAAAGGAAGAGGTACTTATGCCACTGTACAAGTCACTGGTGAGGCCTCACTTGGAATACTGTGTTCAGTTTTGGAGACCATATCTTACAAAGGATGTAAAAAGACTGGGAACTGTTCAGAGGAAGACGACCAAAATGATTTGGAGCCTGCGTCAGAAGCCTTATGAGAAGAGACTTGAAGACCTAAACATGTACACTTTGGAGGAGAGGAGGGACAGGGGAGATATGATTCAGACCTTTAAATACTTAAAGAGAAATAATGAACAAACAAACCTCTTCCAAAGACGGAGAAGCTGCAGAACTAGAGGGCATAACATGAAGCTACAAGGTGGTAAATTGAAAGGCAATGTCAGGAAATACTTTTTCACTGAAAGGGTGGTGGATGCTTGGAATGCGCTCCCGATGGAAGCGGTGGGGGCAAATACAGTGACGGAGTTCAAAAGGGCATGGGACAGACACAGTGGATCCCTTTACAGCAACAAGAAAATATCAAAATAATCTGAACCATCTAATTCCTTAACAAATAGGGGTGTACTATAAGGAGTGGTGGGATCACCCCTAAACAAAGACATGGGGAAGGGGGGCCTGCACAGAGCGGCAGGTGTACCTTCTCTTGACATCGTACTGGGCAGACTAGATGAACTATATTGGTCTTTATATGCCATCATTTACTATGTTACTATGTATCCCAGATCCCTCACCAGCTGTCAGGTCCCCATCCCACATCTGAAGTCACAGCATGGGCAATAGAGGCAGTATGGAAGATTCCTTCCTGTTGTGTTGCCCTGTTGGCACAGAAATCCAAAATAGTGGTGGCTGATCATACAAAGTGTCTACATTTAACAAAAACGTACTGCACTCTGCACTTAGTTTTGCTGCCTTTTTGCAAAAAAAAAAAAAAATGTAAAAAGAGTTCATATGCATTTCTAGCTGAACACTCAACTTTCAAACTGATCTAACCAACTAAATGAGTTGTTTAGATCTGGGTCTAGATCTCTAGACATGAAATTTGCTCTGAGCAGAGTGGTCAGTGTATCTGTGTTGTGTCATAGCATAGTTAGATTTTACCACTATTAAAGTAGCTGTTCCTGGAGAGCACTAAATAAGGACTGGTCCTTTCTTTTTAAATGGTGCAAAGAAATAGCTGTCAGCTAGCGCCCCCTATGGGAAGCAGTAGAAACGTGGTACTGTTGTAGGAAAGAGGTATGCATAACTCCCCCCACCTCTGAAAAGGCTGGAAAGTGGAAGGCAGTTTGGGGGTGGGATGGAGAATGATCTGGGCTGAAGGGGTGATGGTAGAGGAAGCTTCACAGTTTCGGAGGGGTGTTAGATACCGATGGTGTTACTCACTTTTTTAATATCAGAGCTTTAGGAGGGTTGGAAGGAGAAGACAGTGGCTCACTTTTTAAAATATTGCTACTTTGGAGGACAGAGAGGGAGACCAGGCTATGGTTCACATCTTTTTAAACAGAACTTCAGGAGTGGAGGGGGGGGGGGAGGGGGGAGAGCAGTACTGCAGGGTGCTTTTATTGCACTGTAAATTGCAGGGAAGAAATCCATATTTCTCTGAAGATCTCATTTTTGCAAAGTGGCATTTATCACCAGAGAGGTGTCAGATGGTTTAATTATCTCTCTCTCCCAAGCCAGTGCTATTTATGTGCCCCTCTGGGTCTCACTCTTAACTTTTACCTAAATGAGCATTTTGGACTGGTTCTACTGTGTGCAACTGGAGGGAAATGGCTTACAGCTCTCTTCAACAGTGTGGTATATCACTAGGCCAATATCTTCAGATTGCTGTTAGTAAATATTACAATATTTTACGCTTGTGTATTGCCACAGATCTCCCCCCTCCCAACATCTAACACCAATTTCAACCTCTGTAGTGCAACTCATAGTTCACTACAAATCTTCTAAACCTTCACAAATATTAATGGCAATAGTCTCAGAAAGTCAAACCTCATGGTTGATCCCTCTCAGAACTCTTCAGAGGCCAGGTAGACTTGAGTGTTAAGCTCAGGTTCTGAGAGCTGAGTCAGCTGTGACCTTCTTGCCCTGTGACATCAAAAGTAGGATTGATGACAAATGATAGCCATCCTGGTGATCTCTAGTTCAACATTACTGACATAGATTGTCCAAGATTATATGTATGCATTTATCATCCACCATCTATAGATGCAGTTTTTTAAATCCAAGTTCGATGAGGTTGGGTTTCACCTCCTCCCCCTGCTTCTGGGTCTCCAAAATAACTATGTCTCTTCATATGGGAAAGTGCTAAACACAGGGTCTGAGAAATAACATTCAGATGTGAGCATGATAACAAACATTAGCCTGCTGTGCATGCCAGCTGACGGGCATAAAGCTTAGGGATACCAACCTGCGCATGCAAGAAGTGTTCCAACAGGTTAATCGGAGCTACCTGTAATTAGACAGGAAACAGAACTTTGAATGGTGCCATTAATATTATAATTATAATCATTGTGTGGAGATGCATGGATGTAGCAAGCATTTTGCTGGGTGAAACAGAGGAGTTCAAAGCCAGAACAAGCCAGTGGGCAGGGATCTGGTGTATTCAACTTAGAATAGAAATTTAAGGATTGGAGAGGGGGTGGAGAGCCCTGGGATACTCTTATAGCAACTTGAGGCAAATCAATTGTGACCAGTATGGAGGCTGTAATTGTCATACCAACCAGCCTGTAAACCACTGGATGAAATCAGGGAAGTAGGTCTGTTTTGAGAAGGACTATCAGAGCAGCAGTTGTTGAAGTTTGGCCAACGATCAGGCATGCTAAAGGCTTACCTCTGAGGCTACTTTTGGATCCTGATCCCTTGTTTTCCTTGTGTCTCCTTACCTTTCCCTATTTTCATCTTTTGTCTTGTCTGTCTTGATTAGATTGTAAGCTCTGATGAGTAGGGATCATCTCTATCAATGTTTATACAGTGCTGCATATGCTTTGTAGCACTATATAAATGATCAATAGTAGTAGTAGTAGTAGTAGTAGTGCCTTTTTATGTCTATGTTTGAGCAGTGGGGTCCTTTTTGGCCTTCACCATTGAAGTCCTTTCTGTTTAGCGCACAGCTTATGGTATGGGTTGAAACCACAACTCCCGATTGCTCCAGGTCAACCTTAATCTCTTTGGATGTTGTATATAGCGTTTTTCCAATAATTCGCACTAACCTTCAAAGATTTCTTGGATTGATTTTCCACATCCTGGGAGGTTCTTGACAATTCCATGAGCAGAAAACTTCTTAATAACATCGTGAACTATAAACATAGGAATCCCAATGTCTTTGAAAATGGCCTTGTACCTCTTTGAAGTCTGATGTTTGGTGATAATGGCTTTTCTGACAGTCTCAGGCAGCTCTCTTGTCTTCACCATTGTGAAAATGGAACAGGGAGTGAATGTGGTCATTTTAAACATTAGAGTCATTATTCATTGGTTGATTCAAGTCATGTGGGTACTGACAATTGATCACAGGTGCATCTAATTTTACTGCAGTGGGAATGTGGTTCTTCTGTTCAAATTGATTTAAATTGTTTATAAGGGTGTTGATAATCATATCCTGGCAATGACTCAGTTGTTATACTATTTCCTTTTTTAATTGGTCTTGTTTTATGTTATTCTTTTGTGTGTTAAATATGTGTCATATGCAGTTGTGGTCAACATTATTGACACCCTTGCAGTTGAACTCCTTAATGTCCAATATCTCCTAAAAAAAGGGGCCAGTAACATGGCTTTGGACTATATATGCACACATATTTGACACATAAAAGAATCAAGAGTAAAAGGAAGAGAACCGATTCTGATGCTAATCTGGACCGCTTACAGCTATGCCACTCACATACATCATCTCCCTTTTTATTCTGGCAATTCCATGGGTTTTTCTTTATGATTATATTTAGAGGGTTTGAATGCTTTTGTCTGAAAACTCCTAGACTTTAATTGTGACCAGACCCAAGCATAAATGGACCCTTTCTTTTAATCATCTTCTTTGCTTCTGAATTTTTTTATATTTCATTTTTTAAACTCCTCCAGTCTATTCTTAAAATCCCCAGCGAGCATGTCATAACTTCTTTGTTTCTCCAAAGACTTAGGAGCACTGTTCCCTCTAAGCTGTGCGCGTGTGCGCGCGCACACACCTCTCCGAGCGAGCGCACATACTTTACAACAGAGCGCACAAAAATTATGGTTCTGATTCTGATAGAAAATAACACAGACGTCTTAAAATTTAAAAGTTGTGATTGTAATTACTAGAAATTTTCCTCTTCGTTTAGTAATCGTCTATTTTCATTTAATTTGATTAAAATCAATGTGGTGTACATACTGTATTCTGACGTGTAATCAAATTTTAAAGTATATAACGCCGAGCGTCGTTATGTGGCGCACAAAAACTTAACCTTCCTTCAAAAGTTGCACAGCTGATATTTTATGCGCACACAGCCTACAGAAAATTAGAGGGAACATTGCTTAGGAGCCCTTTTTGTAAAGCGCACTAGGTGGCTAATGTGCATTTTAGCATATAATAACTGTCAGCACAGGGCATGATAGCTGTTATCACATGGGCATGACAGATACTGCATGCTAATTTGTGTTTTAACTGCCAGTCATGCGATGGGGCAGGGAAAGAGTGAGCTGGGGATTTCACATGCACAGTGGGTGGTGTTAAATGTGACCACACGGGAACTGCCTGAAACATTCGGGCCACGCCCCCAACAATTACCAGGAGACTTTGCACTTACCCTGTGTTAGTTTTAGCACTAAATGCACAGTAAGTGCAAAATCTTACCGCACGTTTCTAAAAGGGACCCTTAGGGGTATGTTTACTAAACCGCGCACACGTGCGCGGCGCACAGTAGCGTATGCTAATGATGCACTTAAGTGCTCTTAAGTGCCCCGCATGCGTGCGCGTCACATTAACGGGTCCGCGCACGTGTGCGGGGCGCTGATGTGCAATAGAGGCGGGGAAAGGCGTACGGAGGGCGGAGGAAGGCCCCCGAGGGGCGGAGGGACGGGGTCAATGGGTGGAGAGTGGGAGGGGAGAGGCTCCCCGCACAGGAGCGGGGCTGAATTTCGGGTAAAAAAATACCGCGAGTGAAACCCTCGCGTTAGAGCCGATTTAAAGGGAAGAGAAACCATTTCCGTCAGCAATGTACAACAACACCGGGGAAACCTGAAAAACGTGAGCAGTGTGATACATGTGCACAGAACAAAATAGCAAATATAAATGGAAAATGACCTCAAGAAATTCCAAATAAATTATAATCCAGCTGGGCAACAGTGATATTAATGGGCAACCATAAAAAACACTCCCAGGAAAGCTCCAAAAAAAAAGAAATGATTTTTGGAAGGGTCTATGCTCCGTAGACTCTTTCAAAAATCACTTCATTTTTTTGGAGCTTTCCTGGGAGTGTTTTTTATGTTGGCCATTGCTATCACTGTTGCCCAGCTTGGTGTTGTTTTTTTTCCCCTTTTTTCGAGGTCATTTTTAGGTTTATTTGCACGTTTGTCCCCATACAATGTAAATGAGCCCACAGTAAAATTGTGCAGAGCAGGGTGTCTGACTCGTGCGGCCAGGTGACCTATCTCCAGGGACTGCACTGTTTCTGTGGCCACAGTGTGGTTCAGCAGACACAGCCAGTGCCTATAGGACCAGAGGGTCACAGGTTCAAATCCCAGCTGGGGCTCCTGCCAACCCAGTCTCCATAGTTTTACCCACCACTAAACAGTGATAGTACAGACACTCCTCTATTGCAGAGAACATAAGCATGGTTCCAACACCTATATTTTACCCTACACCGCACACAAACCATAACAATGGGCATTACCTACAGCCGAGTCCCCCAAATTCAGTCCTGGAGTGCCACAACTCAATCAGGTCATATGCTTTTTCCCAGATAGGGACATGTCTGCATGTTGGCGGAAGGGTACAGGTGGTGGAGGGGGCAGTGGCTGCAAACCACAGCAGACAGTGGCCTAGGCCTGTGCAGGCTGGCACCGTCCACCGCAACAGACAGGCTCTGTCGGATGTACAGTCATGGACTCCCCAGGAAAGGCAGCAAATCTGTGGCAACACGGTGGTGCAGTGCACACAGACAGTTTGTGCAGGAACAGAAGATCACAGGTTCAAAGCCCAGCTGGGGCTACTGCCAATCCAGTCCACATATTTTTCCTACAACTAAACCGTGATAGTACGGACAAACCTTTATTGCTGAGAACATACGCATGGTTCATACGCCTATATTTTACCACACCAAACAAAGACACCATAAACAGCCGCATTACCTAGAGCAGAGTCTCCCAAATGCAGTCCTGGAGGGCCCCACACCATTCAGGATCCATGCTGCCTCTAATAAAGATGCCTGTGCTGCATATCTATGCACCACCCCCATGGTATGCTGATGTAGCTCATGCATATTTATGAGGGACAACATGAAAACCCAAACACTGTTTGGAACACCAGGACTGGAGTTGGGACACTCTGCCGTAAAGCAGCAGCCAACAGGGCCAGACACCCCCCCCCCCCCCCACAGGCCCCATTGGCCAATGCCTCATGGAGAGGCAGGACATTGGGCCCTGCCTGTATCCGCCAATACTAGCAGTTGCATACCTTAGCACTGCCACCCTACACCTGGGTATATGGTACACAGCTATCAAACGTTGCCCATGATAACTGGCAGATATCAATTCCTACGTTAAGCACATATTGCTCATTGATCTCCACCATAACAATCAATGTGATGTCTGCGGTGTGCGCTGCAGGTCTGGTCTCTGACAGTGTTTACCACCCTGGGGAGTGACCCCCAACAGTAGTGCGTACCATATCCATGCCTGTACTGTGCCCAGGACTGGTGTGGTGGGTATGGCAGCTGGACCTCTCTATAGTAGCACAATGCTGGCATAGGTGTGGGGGTGGCTGTCTGCCTATCCAGTGTGTGGTGGCTGCAAACACCTTCCACAGCCCACACTGCCAGCAATGTTGCCAGTATTGGGCTGCCAATGTGCATAATGAGGAGCAAGGTACCATGGGTATAGGCCGGACAGTGTGGCCTGGCCAGGGTGCATCTGCACAGGGCATAGGGCACTGACTGGGACATTTTAGTGCCCGGCCACCACCTACACAGACAGGGTGACCTCAGTATGTCCTGCTGAGAGATCACTCTCACCCTGACTGTGCAGTGACCACAGCATGGCTAGGCACCCCCATAGTGCTATATAGTATTTCTTTCATGTGATAGATATGGGTTTCATTTTGGGGCCCAGTCACTGATTTATCTACTTGCTGTGTATGCTGATATCCCAGTTCTGGGTGCATGCATCTCCACTGGGAGCATGCACTGTGGATGAACTAGCACACTTTTTGCAGCTGGTATGTGTTGTGATGGAGCAGCTTGCAGGGTGCAGTGGCTGATGACTTGCTACAGGAGAATATCTGATGGTGGGGGGTGCAGCTCACCATATCCAGGCCTAATATCTGTCTGCTATTGTGTTATGGATGTGTATAGAGCTGCATTGACTGCCCTGTGGGGTGTCTGCTCCTCAGCAGGACCAGGGTTGATGGACCCCTCTACTGCCACCTTTGCAGGGAGGTAGAATGTGGATCTATTGGTAGGAGACCCTGTTTGCTACCCTTGGCCCTGGAGGGGGAGGTGGTGGTGCATGGCCCACCTAGTGGGTCCATGGGGGCTACACCTGACTGAGTCAGACAGAGATAGCCATGGTGTTTGTGCAGGAACTACCTATCTCACACATTAACACTGCTTTGCACTTCCAGCATGGCCTCTTTCAGCCATGGAATGTGTTGTGGACCTGGTCCTGGCCGCCTCATTGCACCCTCAGGGTGAGCACATTACCCGCACAATGTGACGGTGTGTAGCTACTCTGTGCCAGTAAAACCCACGGTCAGTACCCCCTACCAGGCCGAGGTGGTGTGTGGGTGCATTGCCCATCTTGTGTTAATCTGTGGACAGCTGATTTGCATGTGCAGTGCATCATGGGTATGGGTGGGCTAACCCTATCCTGGTGACCACAGCAGACTGTCTGTGTGGTGACATGCATGCTCTCTGCAGCCAGCCAGGGGCTTGCTAGCAGCTGTAGAGCTGTAGCCCAATGATTATTTCACTGCCTCTGAAGCCAGAGGTCATGGGTTCAAACCCACAGTGGGGTTATTTGATAGGGTTGTCCAATGCATTTTCATTAATGTACATATTTTGATGCCTGCAAAAACACCCTCAGCGTACTGTACCCATAAGGTGCCTCTGAGTGTGCTTTATAGGGCGCCCTATAGGGCACCTTATGGTTCCCGTCCATATAAGGTGCACTATACAATATCCTGTGATGCAACCTATAGGGTGCCCTATAGGGGACATTTTAGGGTGCTGTGGCGGACAGTGCAATTTCTAATGTGCCCTATGGAGTGCCTTATAGGGTGCCTTATACGGCACCTTCAATTACGGCACGTGAGGGCGTGTTTGCTGGCAGCAATTAATAACATAATATTAAAGTGCTGCAGGACAAAATATGTACAATGCAAAGCTGATGCCACAGCCAGCCTTACGTATTAGACACACTGGGGAGCAAACTCATGACCCCTGTATCAGCAGTCAGTGCCTTAACCATTGTGCTCCACTGCTGCTCCTCTTTGCCTGTCAGCGCACCTACTTATGCTTTTCATTCCTTAAACTGCACAGTGCTGCCATAAAAAACAGTACACTGACCTTGCGGTACCTCATACGGCACCCTCTAAAGCGCACTATAAGCAACATTCTAGGGTGCCTTGGCTGACAGTGCACTTTAAAATGTGCCTTATAGGGCACCTTATGTTAACACGCTTTGGGAGTGCGTTTGCTAGTAGTGATAATTAAAATATGAATAAAATGCCTCCTAAAGCAATCTTCCCCTTAATATGTTATGCCTCAGCCAGCCTTGCTCATTGGGCACTTTGGGGGATTGAACCCCTGATCCCTGCACCATTGATCAGTGTCTTAACCATTGTGCTGTGGCTCTGTTCCTGTGATTGCACATCAGCGCGCCGCCTTATGCCGCCCAGTATTAAAAAGCCTCCTAAAACATTAGCGCTTTGCCTTATGCCCATCAGCGCACTGCCTTATACCGCCCATCATTTAAATGCCTCCTAAAATAATGCCTCAGCCAGCTGTCTCCATTGGGCACTGTGGGGGATTGAACCCCTGATCCCCACACCATTGGTCAGTGTCTTAGCCATTGTGCTGTGGCTCTGCTATTTTTCCTGCTCATCAGCGCGCCACTTATACCTCTCAGTATTATAATGCCTCCATAAACATCAGCGCGCCACCATATGCCGCCCAGTATTAATATGCCGCCAAAAAGCATTAGTGCCCCCCCTTATGCTGCCCAGTATTTCTGTGCCTCATAAATTAACACTTCAGCCAGCTGTCTTCATTGGGCACTGTGGGGGATTGAACCCCTGATCCCTGCATTGTTGGTCAGTGTCTTAACCATTGTGCTGTGGCTCTGCTCTTTTTCTTGCACTTCAGCTCGCCACTTATGCCTCCCACGCAGCTATCTCATGCGCTAAGGTGCGGGGCGCACATGGGTGCCGTGCACCTTAGCGCATATGTAAATTCCGGCTTTTCTTTTTCAGGACAGAACGCCCACTCCTTATATGGCACCCGCACACTACCGGGGCCCGCACTCTACCGGGGTTTTAGTAAACATGCCCCTTAGTCAAAGTAGTTATTTCCTCTTTTATCATATTAGACTTTTGTTTTGCATTGTCAATCAGCAAAGTCTAGGGTGTTACAATTTTAGGTAAAGACCTTTTTTTCAAAATATATTACATTTTTTAAACTGCTGTCATTTAATTTTAAATTTGTCTCCAATGAAATTGAAAGCCAAGCTAACAAAAAATAGTGGGAGAGTCTGGATTTAAGGGTGCGTCTTAATGTCATGTATACTCTGAGCTGCAGCTGAGCTGATCTTTGCAAAGAAATGGGTTTGTTTCCCAGGCAATGTTTAAGAGCAAAGGGAAATCACTGTAAGTGTATCTGCTATCTTTTAACATGATTTAGAGAGTATTTTTTATATTTATTAAGATTTTGCTGACTGCATTCTAAGACAGAACAGTCTTAAGTCTTTCTACTCTGACAGCCAGCTCTCTTAAGGAAACACTCAGCATTTTATTTTCTGATCTAACTGCTGCAATTTTCATTATCTATCTGTGATGTTGGCCATGGTAATATAATTTTTTGTATTATCGATCGTATGTATTTTTGTAAAGGTTTTGTTATATAAAGTGTTTTTATTCTGTTTTTTTTTATACTAAGTCATGTCTTTGAAACTTCTTTTTGGATTGATAGTTTTATATTATCCTTGTTCCTCATTTTTCCCTCTCCTCTGCTTTTTCAGTCTTGAATTAGAGATGTGATCCTACTCCAGGTTGTGCTATCATGTTAATGTCACTATAGTGCAGAGCTACTCAATTCCAGTCCTGGTGGCCCGCATGAGATATATATGCATTAGAGATAGCCTGCCAACCTGACTGGTTTGTGGCCCTCCAGGGCTGGATTTGGAGACTCCTGCCTTACACCTCTGTCATTTAAGATTGTGAGTGGGCAAGGTACAGATGTTCTAGACATCAAAAGGGTAGATAGAATGTGTCACATTCCTCCTAGATTCTCAACACCACCAAAAAGTTGTCTAATAGACAATATTTTGGTGGTGGTGAGAAGCAAGGAGGAATGTGACAAATTCTAACCTTTTTGATGTCTTGGACATCTGCACCTTGCCCACTTACAATCTTAAATGACAGAGGTGTAAGGCAGGGGTCTCCAAATCCAGCCCTGGAGGGCCAAACACCAGTCAGGTTGGCAGGTTATCTCTAATGCATATATATCTCATGCATATCATTAGGGATATTCCAAAAACCTGCAGGGTTGCGGGCCACCAGGACTGGAATTGAGTAGCTCTGCTATAGTGTATAAATATTGACCCCTGGAGCACTCCCAGTGACAAAACATGGCCATGTCGGGTCGTTTATTTTAAGTTATGTCATTGGTTTATTGTGGTTCTTATGTGTAAACTTATGGCTCTGCTTTTATACGATATTTGTTTGTGTTGATAAAATATACTTGTACCATTAATGACATATTTTTAGCATGAATAACACAGATATCTCCGTTTGGGTTTGATTTACTGAATAATGGAGCATTGCCTTGTGGTTGTTTGCAGCTTGGGGGCACAGAAAGACATTTCAGTGCTACCATTATCTACAGCCAACCATTGACTTCCCTTTCAGCTCCGTTGTCAAGCTTCTGCTTCAGAGGTCCTTGAATCTTCATGAATCCCGGCAGGAAATTGTCTTGCAAAATCTGTAGGCCTAGTAATCACGTCTCCCCAAAATACAGTTTTCTTTCACCTTTTCCTCCCTTTCACCCCTGACTGGCAAAATTTGAGAGCAGAAAAAATGATTCCTCATGGAGTAGACATCTCCTAGCATATTAATACATTTTTCTAAGCTGTTTTTTCACTTATCCAACCAGTTCCAAGTTCCAACCACTTAGTTTACTCATGAAAGGTAGTCAAGAAATATATTAATTTAGTTCAGTACAGAGGTAGCAGCTTATATTATCTTTTTTGGTTACATTAAGTGGACTAATATGGCCATTACATTACTTTAACCATCAATTTTATACTTAGGGGAAGCATTGCAATTGCTGGAAATAGATCCCTTTTTCTGTTCTGCCAACAGTTTTCATCTACCACGACTATCTGACATTTCTATAGTGCTACCAGCTGCAATCTTACACTTACAGGTACTGCATGTGTAAGGGTGACTCCTTGCTCATGGAGCTTACAGTCTAGTTGATGATGTCACATCCATAAAGTGACTGGATTAGGATGATGTCACAAAACACTTTCAGTAATGAACAGAACTGAGCATTCAAATGCGCTTAGATTCATACAATAATAGCCCTCAGGAGGGGCAATAGAGGAGGAGGAGGAAGAGGCACTTTTAAGCTTTCCAAAAGCTTTCTTTTTTTTTTTTGCCTATCTTGTAAAGAAAAAGAGAACAGAACTAAACTGAATGGATGTGGTGATTTTCTTATTTTCAGTAGCTGCTTACAGAAGGGCTAAGCTGCAATAACACATTTGATTGAGATAAACATTAATTAGGGCACTTATCTCACAGTGCAAATGCATTATCATTTATTATTTGACAAGAATGCACAAAATGCATGATTGGTTCAAACTAACATCTGTTATTTTCTGTCGCATAAATTGGGCACAAAGGACACTTTGTAATGGGTGCAATTCCATGCCAATGAGTAGCACGACTCATAGTAACATAGTATATGACGGCAGATAAAGACCAGTACAGTCCATCTAGTCTGCCCAGCAATGCGGTAAGAGCAGGTGCACCTGCCGCTCCTTGTAGGTCACCCCTCTTTACTGAGATATAAGAGATAGTTATGTTTATTTTGATTTTATCTTGTTGCTATAAAGGGATCCATTGTGTCTGCCATGAAAACAACCACTGGCTGCCATACTTGGGGAAAGTTAGCGATACACTTCCCTTATCACAGGTGTAGCTAAATTTCTGCCATGAGTGTCTGCAAACTAAGGTGTCAGGTGATGCTTCTCTCATGCCATTTAAAAGGGGCACTTGCATGTATAAAAGCCACCCTCCATGAAGGTTCCTGGTGCTGAGTGGGCAGGAGAGGGTCAGGGGTCTTCAGCAGTACCTTGGATCACTAAGGAGTTTTCTTCTAGAGGGGAAGGGAACTTTTATGGCTTGTAGCCTCTTTAAAATGGTGGCTCTAGGCAGAGGCTACCATCACATGTTGCCGCTTCCAGGAAATACCATGATATCAATTCCCCATAACATCAATCTTCCCATAACCCTGACATCAATCCCCCCTGTCTCTGACTCCTTCAATAGCAGTCCCCCCTGATTGTTCCCCCAGTAGATCCCCTGACTCCCCACCTCCCACGCCCTGATTCCATCTCCAGCACTTGCCAAAATCTCAGGTTCAGTAATCTCAGGTTTAGCAGTAATCTCGCGATACTAGGGGCAAGCTGTCAAATAAGAGAAAAATATACCGCAGTTCTTAATCATAGCTAAGAAAACATAACTGATAAATGCAACGGAACTAGAAATAAAGGAGAAATAGGGCAGAGGTAGGCTGAAAACAAGAATCTAATTAGGCAGTTTCGGATCAATCAGGACTTCACAGTTTGAAATTAACACCTGTGTTTGCCTATTTTAGTTATTTAATCTTAGTTTGAACAATTATAAACCCACACATATTTTAAGACACTTTTTTGAATACTACAAATGCCAAAAATGCCCTTATTTGGCAGCTTGGCTCTTAGTGATAGTAATGCAAAGTTATTGCTAGGGTCAAGAGCGCCATTTTGAACCCAGAAACACCATGGGCAGAAGTGGCTACCAGGGATCCTGATAAGAACCTGGTATGGAGTTACAGTAGATGATGGGAGTAGGGGCGTTTGTCAGAGGAGTCCATTGGAGAAGATTGCTGTTGGAGGGAGGGGTCAGAGAGGGAGTGGATTGCTGTCGGGTGGGTCAGAGAGTGAGGGAATTGAAGTTGAGGGGGCCAGAGAGTGAGACGATGTCAGTGGTGGGCTCAGGGGAGTCCTGGCCTTAGTATTTGCCCCTCCCCTTCAAGCAGGCACTTATGCATGCCTTAGGGCAGGTATAAATGCTGACGTAGAGGGTTTTAAAAAAAATCTACATGTATTCCCCTTGTAAAATAGGGAATACACATTGATATTTTAGACATGTCCAGACCTTCCCACCCTATGCTGTCATTGCCTCCCCATGCCTCTTTGCAATCTCTGCATGGTATAGATCACCACGTGTAAAGGGCGGCTTTCTAAAATTGTCGTTTGCACTTTTAGGCAATCTGCATGTTTAAAAACTGATAGTTGCACTAAAATAATCCCCATTACCTTTTAACAGCTTAATGATGGAATAGTACAGGAATGGGTTATTATACTTATGACCTAGATTGGCCACTGTTGGAAACAGGATTCTGGACTTGATGGACCTTGGTCTGACCCAGTGTGGCATATCTTATGTTCTTATGTACTGGACCAGTAATCAGTCAGTTTTAGTGATTATTCTGACCAAGAACAAAAGCAAACCACACTGCTACTGTTTTCTGGTCATCTGTTCATTCGCATTGAATGATCAGTGCATAGCTTGCTGGGGCAGCTCATTCTGGCAGGGTTCCACTGCTGTCTTAAGGAATCCGTGACAGATAATATTAAGAGAACAGATCTTCTCCTTGGCTGCTGTGTTGCCTTTCCTTTCACCAGTACTTAGGAGCATGTTTACTAAGGTGCATGCCAGTAATGTGCGATTGGGCCACCAAATTAGTGCAGAGACCCATACTGGTATTTGGGGGCAGTGCACGTCTGTCCCCATGCCAATAGTGCAGTGCTAATGCACAGCACCATGCTAACTGGTTCACAAATGTAACTAACCCCACTCAATATGGTGGTATTAAGTGCACCTGCACTAATGGAAATATTTACAGTTAGCATGTGCCCAAAATGCCCATACTAACTGACACACCATCAGCGCCCACATTACACTTCTAATCCACATAGTCCCTGCCCAGTTGCATGATACGTAACTGATTAACAGGATGCCCTTTGTGCACACCAAACCCTGTGCTACTGGTTAGCGCACCTTAGTAAACGTGCCCAATAGGATGGGGGCCTTAAAAAATAGATTTCAGTTCTCCACAAGGCTGGTTTTGTTCTTTACCAAATTTATAACAAACACACACAATTTTAATGAAAATAAACAACATTTAGAGGTCACCCCTTTGGGCAGTTTTTATGTCATCTGAACTAAACAGCAGACAACTGGATGTCTGATAACGGTGGCCGCTGAAGGTTCTGCACCATCTTTTTCTTTGTTTCTGCTGAGAATCTGTCATCAAAAAGTGCGAAGCCTGCTAAATGTTCAGACAAAAAAACAGAGGTGCCTTGAAAACGCAACAGTGTGGTTTGGTTAAAGAACTGATAAAAATTGGATGTCATGGGGGAGGAGACTATTCAAGATGGCTGCGGTGTGCTTGATTCCTTGACCATCTATGCCTAAGAGAAAGGGGACATTGAGGGTTTTCCCCTCTGAGCCGCAGCTACCCAGTGCCGGTCCTATGGACCGTTTTGTTACCTTGTCCTCGGAGAAGAAGCAGGAGATACGAGCCGGCTTGGCTGCGCCGAGTGCAGAGGCTACGACGCAGCCATTGGAAATTGAAATTTCTCTCTCTCCTGAAGCGAGGAATCCACCACCACGCCCTGCTGCGTTGGAACCCTCCTCAGATTCTGTGACGCCGACGTCTCCCGAGGTGGGGGCGCCGACTGTGGAGAGGGTGCAGCCTGAGCGGCTGGGTTCCTTGACCCCCGATAGTCTCGGGGAGGTCTCGGGCGGATGTTTAGAGCCATGCAGCTCGGAGGAAATTCCTGCCCCGCAGTTTGTGTCGACACCGTTGTTGCCATTACCAACTTTGATTCGTTCTCCGGTTTTTACTTTGGAGACTATCTGGGAAGCTATTTCCTCTCTTTCAACCTCTATAAATGCACAATCTGCAACGTTGATGACCCATGTCCGAGAAAACGCGGTTAGCATACAGAAGAATGTTGCTAATATTGATATGGCTTTGTCTACATGTGAGCAGCTTAAGGTACAAAATATTGCTATTAGTTCTCAGCTTGCCACAGTCTCTGACGTGTTGTCGGTTTTGACTAAGGAGAACGATTTACTGAGGTATAAATTAGAAGTGTTGGAAAATGCTTCCAGAGCAGCGAATTTACGTGTTTTGAATTTTCCATGTCTTTCTGGGGTTACAGCCCTAGATATGTTTAAACGGTATATGAAGGAGGTTTTGAAAATTCCTGCTGACTTGATTCCACCTCTTACCAAGGTATATTATTTACCACGACAGAAAAAGAAAGCTGAGATTACAGAGTTGGTGTCTAAAGTGAACTTTAACGTCTTGGATGTCACCGGTCTTCTTGAGGACACTGGGGGAGGGGATTCTACTATTGTATCTTCAACATTGTTAGTCCAATGTGCATTAATATCAGATAAAGATTGGCTTTTAAAAATGTTCTTTAAGAAACGGTTGGAAACCTTCCTAGGGTTTAGATTATCAATGTTTCCAGATTTAGTTAAGGAAACTCAAAGGAGGAGGAAGCAGTTCCTATTATATACATCTGGTGTGTTACAAATTGGGGGAACTTTTTTTCCTAAGATATCCTTGCAGATGTCTAGTGTTTTATAATGATTTGAAATATGTTTTTGCTGACCCCAGTGATTTAAATGCCTTTATTAATGCTAGACTTCCTGTGGTTGTTTCATCCGAGTAACATTGGCCATTATAACAGCTTAATCCTCCTAGATATAGTCCCGGGGCCCTCCACAGTTACTTGGTTTCTTTCTTGTTAAGTATTTCCGATGATTTTAGCCAAAGGCTCTGATTTGGCTGAATATTTCTTTTCTCTCTCCCCCCACTGTATCGAACTACAACAGTTTATGATTATATTTATTTCTTTGTTGTTTACTTGTTGGCATTATTGCTATCATACTCTGTAATCTGTGTAAGGAATATTTGTTCTTTGCTGTATGATTGAAAATTTGCATAAATAAATAAAAAATAAAATAAAATTGGATGTCATTGAGAGGAGCTTGGATTGCAAATGGTGCTTCATTCCACTGTCTGACATAAGCAAGACTGACAAACAGAGCCAAATCTGTGATATTCCTAGACTCATGCGCAGTCATCCTGAGCTGAGCCTTAAAAAGGAATATTTTCAATACATAAATGCCTTTTCCCAGCCATACAATGTTCAGAATGGGGTGACCTCTAAATATTTCACAATCAGGCTGAAATTTCTCATATAAGCAAGCTATCCTTAATGGATAAAAATAAGCCTTGTGGAGAAATGATTCTACAAACACTAACTCTTTGCATTGGTTTGTGGACCACCCTAGTGCCCATTCACGCGTTTCCTACGCCGGCCAGATCCACCTTACTTTGGTGAACTGACGCTGCTCCTCATGTACAGGTTATAGCTTCTTGATGGTAAAAGGGCATTAACACACTGTGACAAACAAAGCTGAGTAGCTGCAAGCGAAACTGGCAAAAATCAAAGGGCCTGATTTTCGAAAGGCATTTACATGGTCTACGGCCCAGTAAACAGTATAAATGCCTCTAATTGGGAAGGTCAATGACACTAACATGGTTAGTGTCACTAAATATCCAAGACTATCTCCCTTACACGCCCTGATGCTAACTACTGAGCACGGGGCATGTCAGGGGCATTCTGGGGAGGAGTGGAGATCGCAACTGTCCTTAAACAGGCAGCAACGATATGGCATGCTGCCTGGTTAGGGACTGGTGGCTAACAGATAGGAGAGGAAAACCCTCAACTATCTTTAAGTCACAGGAACTAACCGGGCAGCATGCCATATCGCTGCTGCCCGGTTAGCTACTGCAGCTTCCGAGCACGTGCACCAAACTGGATATTCAATGCCAGGGCCAAATATGACCCCGGTATTTAATATCTGGGGTTAGGGGTCGGCAGGCACGGCTAAGCTCCGTAGCAGTGCATAGCCTTCCCAAATGAATATCAGGCCCTAAGAACTTAGCTGATGAAAGTTTAAAAAGCACAAACTTGGAGAGTAACCCAAAGATGTGTTTCTGCTCTTACAAGTTGCAGCACAACATCACTTTCTTGGCATATTTATTTGATTATTTATAACATTTGTATTCAGTCTATCTGCAGTCCTCAATGGGTAAAAGTGCATTACTAAATAAAAACAAACACGACATAAAAACTAAAAACAATAAAAACAACAAAAGGTTAAAACATAACAGGGACCTTCCCCATAGAGGGCAGGATGTGCATTCATCAGCACACATTTGGTTCATTTGGGTGTTGAAAATTTTAAAAAGCCTGCAAATCGCTGTTCACATGCATAGCTATGAACTAACACATGTACACTGTACACATTTTTAAGTTCTAGTGTGCATATAGTGCAAATAAAAAAAAAAGGAATAGGTCAAATGAATACAAAAAAAATGCCCACAAATTGGGAAAAATTCTTTAAACGAGCACAAACTGACCTTTTTTTTTGTCTGTGCACACCCTTACTAGACAGTTCTGAGTGAAATTTGGTAGGAGAGATGAAACCACAGTAAGAGACTCTTTTACTAAATTTCAGCCAAAAATCCATGGAATGGGAGAGGCCCCTGGACTAAAAGCGATGACAATCGTCTCTTCCCACTTATGAAACATGCCTAATAAGAACAATGCATGCTTTATAGGGACAGCTGTGCAAAGAGGATCGCATGTGCGAGAGACACAGAGAGAGAGGAAAAAGGAGGGGGAAAGGGAGGGGAAAGAGGAAATAAAAGAGAAGATTGAAGGAAAGAGAAAGAAGGGGGTGTGATTCTGATGTACATTTCTGTTTGTAATAAGATGCTGTAATGCCATAGTATTAAGAGGTGGAAGGTATGAGGTACAGGTGGTGTAATAATGTGTCAGGTCGATGATAAACAGACCAAGGCATTTATCATAGCCCTGATCCTGTCATTATCAGGTTTAACTCTGCTTCTGCCGTGGCGTTATTACTATTACTTATCACAGTTGCATGGCAAAATGCAGCTCTTGTGGTTACAAACGTAATTTAATGTTTTAGGTTTTAAACCTCTAGAACTCGATTCACTCAAATTCTTAGTCATTTAATTTAGAGTGGAAACAAACCCGAACTGCAGCTGTTGTAAAAGCAAATATCTGAGAGATATTCTGCGAAACAACAGAACGGTGGAGGGGATGAGATCTTAGAAACTAGGAGAGGGTGTAAATAGTGCTTGTGAAAGCTGGAATGAGTGGCTGACGAAAGGCAGGCAGGGCAGGAGCAGAGGAAGATAGATGAAGGTAGCAGAGGGGGTTAAGACAGAAGGTAGGAATGATGAAAGGGGGCAATGAGACTGGGAAAGGACTAAAAGAGAGTGGGCAATGAGATAACTGGGGAAGTGAGAGTGGGAAATGGAAAGCAGGTAGGTAGGGGAGAAATGAAAGAAGGAGATTGAAGATTCTAAGGAGGTGAGAGAAGGGGATAAGGAGGAGTAAAATCCAACTGTGAGTTGTTAAACATAGAAACATGATGACAGAAAAAGACCACATGGCCTATCTAGTCTGTCCTTCCATATCAACAACTACAACAGTCCCCTTTTTCCCTTTAGAGATCCTCTGTGTTTGTCACGTGCTTCTTTAAATTGAGATACTGTCCTCATCTCTACTACCTCCACTGGGAGACTATTCCACGGATCCACCACTCTTTCCGTAAAGAAATATTTCTGCATATTACTCCCAAGTCTATCTCCTTTCAACCTTAACCCATGTCCACTCTTAGCAGAGCTTGCTTTCAATTGAAAGAGGCTCTCCCCCTGTGCATTTATGCCACGGAGGTATTTAAACATCTCAATCATATCACCTCTATCCGGTCTTTCCTCTAAAGTATACATATTAAGATCCTTAAGTCTGTCCTTATATGCTTTATAATGAAGACCACTAACCATTTTAGTAGCCACCCTCTGTACTGACTCCAACCTGTTTATATCCTTTTGAAGGTGTGGTCTCCAGAATTGCACACAATACTTCAAATGAAGTTGCACCAAAGACCTATACAGAGGCACTATCACCTCCTTTCTTCTGCTGGCCATTCCTCTCCCTATGCACCCAAGCATCCTTCTAGCTTTTGCTGTCACCTTTTCTATCTGTTTAGCTACTTTTAAGATCATCAGACACAATCACGCCTAGGTTCCGCTTTTCTTTTGTGGACAAAGTACTTCACCCCCTATACTATATCACTCCCTTGGATTGCTGCAGCCCAAATGCATGACCTTACATTTTTTAACATTAAATCTCAGCTGCCAAATTCTAGACCATTCTTCAAGCTTAGCTAGATCCCTCCTCATGTTATCTACACTTTCCTGGGTGTCTACTCTATTGCAGATTTTAATATCATCCGCAAAGAGGCAAACCTTACCTGACAGCCCTTCCGCAATAAAGAGGTAGAAAAGAGAAATAGTAATAAAAGATGAAAGGGAAATTCATTGTCAGAGATGTAGAGGAGGAAGCGAAACAGACAGGAATAGAGACAAAACATAAAAATGGAAAAGAGACCCAGGGAAAGAGAAGCCCAGCAAGTTAAAAAAGTGGCAGAAGCAACTCAACAGAAGTTGAAAAATGCACACTAACAGTGTAGTATAAGGGCACACTTCCTCCTTACTCCACTTGTTTTAACATAGTTGTTTTAATGTAGTCTTCCACACAGCGCATTTCATTATGGTAGCAGGGAATATGTGAGTGAGTGTGTGGGTGAATGGGAATAGTGGTAATGGGATGAGGGAGTGACTGATGGGGTGTATGTGTGTGGATCAATAGTAGGGTGTATATATTTATCTCCATGGAGAGTTTTGCACCTGTCAGGATGTGTGAGAGGGATATCAGAGGATAGGGTGATGTGTGTATCAAGGTCTGTGTATATATGTCAATCCAGAAAACAGACTACGAAGAAGTAACAATAAAAATGCTCTTGAGATACATGCTGAATTCAGAAGCTGCAACTCAACAACGTCCAAAAGAGCCTTCTCCCTCTACGCCCCACTCTTATGGAATTCACTCCCTGCCTTCATAAGAGACACTAAGGATCCTAAATCTTTCCGTAAACTGCTAAAGACATTTCTGTTCAAGGAACACTTTGGCGAACTAATTGCCCAATCATCTAGTTTATGATTCTCAAAGTAAAGTAACAGTCCTTCCCACTGTTTAAGATTCCTTAAATTCAAGTCAGGTTACTTAAATAAACTACTTGCTTAGTTCTCTGTATATAGTTATTGCTCAGATCGGCTGTTAGCTGTTTCAAGTTATCTTTCCCTTATACCCCTCCACTCCTTGTTCACAATGTTACATATATTTTTGGTTTTTGTTAAACGTACTGTTCTATACTTTGAGTTCATTGTAAACTGCTTTAATTCATGAAAAGCGGTAAATAAGCACAAATAAATAAATAAATATGTATGTGTGTGCCTGTGGATGGGGAGTGACTGTGTATCAAAGGTGGGGGTGGGGGTGTTTTTGGCTGTGGGCAGGAAAGTTTCTCTACCTCTCGCACTTTCACTTGTTCTCCTGAACTTATTCCCTATCCCTCCCCTTCCCTTGCACTCCCCCTCCCCTGCTCTACCTTCCGCCTGCCACTCTTTCCCCTTCCCAATGACTTTCTTGCACTCTGCCTGTCCCACCTGCCACCCATCCATCCACTTTTCCTCCATTTCCTCTTCCTTCCAATACCCTTCTCTCCCATTCCCTACAGTGTTTTTTTCTCCTCTGTCTCCTCTGCTTTTTTGCAGCTATCCTGCATCATGCACGCCAACCTCTGCAGCTTCTTCTGATACTTACTCATAGGGTGTCATTCTCCAGGTGTTCATCACATCCCAGAAGCCCTGGGTCAGCAGCACGGCACACATGCCATGCTCATGTTGCCGCTCAGGTTAGCTTTGTGTACCACTTTGCCCTTGGCACTGAACATGACAGCGAGCCCAGAAATTGCTTTCAGTGGGAAAGCTCACAGGCACATGCACGGCCTGCAGCAGCAACCACACAAAGACAACACAGCGTCCATGGATTAGCTTCCCTGGGCAGGCCTATAGCCGGTGTATGCAGACCAGCGGTTCAGTAATCCTGCCACACTCAGGCAGGACCCACTCATCTGGAACTGCTCCTTGGCAAAGTGCTCTGTGGTGCACTCGCTGACCAGCATGCGGAAGTCCATCAACAGCTTCAGGGGAAGAGGGTAGGGAGGGGAGCAGGAGAGATGGATGGCTGATCCAAGGGTGACCAAGCTGTAAATATTTATAGAAAGTCCGTTTCTGAGACTGTCAATGGAAGGCTTTGGTGATTCACTTATCTTATGGTACTGTCATCTGTTGCTGATACTGTTCTGGACTGAAGAAGAAGGTTTTAACATTTGAAAGCTAGTCCAAGAATGTATTAAGTTAGTCCAATAAAAAGGTGCCACCTTCTTTTCGTCTTTTGTTTCTGTTTTTATTTAAGTACTATTAAAGTAGACTAACATGGCAACCACGCTACGTTATTCAAGGTCTTATTGGGAACCACAAGCACTGTGTGTGCTTCGCCTGTAAGCTGGGAGGTCATGTTACACTAGGAAATCTGTCAGCAGAATCTGTCCCTTCGGGAAGGAACCTTATAAATGAATACATCTTGGCATGGCATGTGTGCCACTGCCCATTTAGCAACGCTTACTGCCCGGAACCAGTTAGCATCAGGGTGTGTAGGAGTGGCACCCACGGATATTCAGCGGCACTAACCCAATATCCACAGAGCAGCATTTACACAATTTGCAGATCTGCAAACCATGTAAATGCCTTTGAATATCTCCCCATTTTGCTTATTCAGAGTAGCAAACAAGTCTCATCCACACTAATAACATATATCACTAGTTAATGCTGCTTTATATAATAAGATTTCTAATATAAAACCTATTGCATACATACTTCATACATAGGTTTTGGTAGCACATACACAATAGCTCCGGCTTCGGATTTGCACTCAGATTTTCTAGTACAGTAAAGTAATGTAAACGCTGCTAAAACACAGGATGGTTTGTTTTTCTGGAATCCAAGGGATTGCAGAATCTGAAACGGCATAGCTTTACGAGAGGTAAGTCTTGTCAAACAAATCTGATTGATTTCTTTGATTGGGTGACCAGAGAATTAGATCAGGGGAGAGTGCTAGTTGTGGTGTACTTAGATTTCAGCAAGGCCTTTGACACTGTTTTGCACCATCGACTTATAAATAAAGCGAGTATCCTTGGGATGGACCCTAAAGTGACCGACCAGGTGAGAAGAGGGTAGTAGAAAATGGAGCTCACTCTGAGGTTTGGGGCATTACCAGTGGCATTTTTAAATCAATGCTACTATTCCAATACCACTACCGAGCAAATGTCTTGTTTCGAACTTTCAATCTACTGAGTTCTGCATCAGGGTCAGTATTGAAATACTCATCTGAAAAAGGAAATGCCAGGGTTTTTTTTGTTGCTTTTTTTTTTTTAATTTTTTTTTTATTTAAAGTTTATAGAATTACAAATAGTTATCAAGAGAAACAACATCTTGAACAGAAAGTGGAGTGGATTACCATAAAAAACAAAAATCATAACCCCTTAATAACATTACAGGAAATTTATCCAAAGATATCCATTCCACACTAGCCCTCAAAACATAGAGGAGAGATATCCTACAATGGGGAAACAACCAAATCCCAATATATGCAGGAAAACACAGATATGTTACCCAGAGACACTCTACAAACACTCGTCACGGAACAGGCTGAGAATCGACCCCCCTCTCCGAAAGCCGAGCACTGATGAAACACAGCAACTGGGAGGGCTCAAAAAATATATAGGAATTAGATGTGATTTTCTTTTGCTCCGACCTGGGATCCAGCAACTGGGAGGGGTTTTTTAAAAAAATTTCCTTGCAAGTGTTTTTTTTTTTTTTTTAATTTTTATTTTTCAAATTTTACAAACAAATACAAATAAAATCAAACAACCACAATTATTGCGTTGGCGAAGGCACTGGTGTTTCCCACCTGCTCCTTCAACTCTTGGTAATATGTCTTCATCGGAGGCAACAGGTCTTCTGCATAAATTTTATAAAACTTGGTCAAAATCCCATCCGGCCCAGCGGCCTTTCCATCCTTCATACTTGCTAGTGCTTCTTTCAATTCCAGTAAGGATACAGGTTCACTGATAGCTGCTACTTGCTCCTTATCCAGTTCTGGGCGAACCACTCCTTCCAGCAGTTTTTTGCAGAGAGACTTATCAAATTCTACCTCTGTAGCGTATAGCTGAAGATAGAATGTTCGGAACGCCTCAACAATTTCAGAGCTGCTACCTAGGGGACCCTGCTGCTCATCCGTTATACTAGCAATGTGCGATTTAGCATACCGAGACTTTAGTTTTGACGCCAGGAGTCTACCTGCCTTGTTCATCTCTGTGTAATACCGCACTTGCTGCTTAAATATGCATTGCTCCACTTCAGAACTTAGCAGCACGTTGTATTGAAATCTCAGATTTTGGAGGCGATTCAAAGCCAAAGGATTGGTTTGCCTCTGCAGAATTCTTTCACCTGCTCTTATCTGCTGGTCTAACTCCTTTAGCTTCTCTTTCACCTTCCTAGCAGCTGCGATGGAGTAACTTGTTATTTGAGCCCTTAAAGTGGCCTTGCACGCTTCCTACCAGGCCAGAGGTGTCTTCTGGGAGGTTATTATCAAAGTAATCTTTTATAGCTTGTTTTATATGAATTTTGAAAGACCCGTCCACCAGTAAAGCCTTATTAAGGCTTCATACCCGATTCATGGACGGATCTTCACCAAGGTGAACCTCTGGCTTTATTGCAGCATGGTCAGAGACATAAGTACTTAAAATATCTGCTCTAGCAGTATCTTGTACCAGGATTCTGGAGACCAAAAAGAAATCTATTCGGGAATGGGAGTTGTGAGGGTAAGAAAAAAACGTGTAATCCTTCTCAGAAGGGTTCTTGACCCTCCATATATCCACCAAGCCCATTTCTTCCATGAGCGACTTCAGTACTACCATTGCCCTGATACTTCTTTTTAATCTGCTCGGTTTGCAGTCTATTAATGGATCTAAAGCTAGATTGAAGTCTCCTCCTATAATAGTTGGCCATGTAGACGTTTCCTGAATCTCCTCTGCCAGTAATTGAAAACATTTTGGGTGATCACAATTTGGGGCGTATACATTTATAATTACTAGGTGCTTTTTGCCAAAAACTGAGTGCGCTTTGGCCTACTGTCCCTGACAATCAGCCCGCACAGAGAGAATCTGGCCACCCACATTTTTACACATTAATATTGCCACTCCATTCTTTTTCCCAAGAGCTGGAGCATGAGCAACTAAGCTGTATTTTCCCACAGCAAGTTTTTTTGTTTCCGATGTGGACAGATGCGTTTCCTGGAGCATAATTAAATCTGCATTTTGTTTTTGACAATATACGAGTATCTTTTTCCTCTTTGCTGGATGGATTATGCCCTTTACATTCAGGGACAAAATTTTAAGTGGAGTCATGCCAAAAATGCCTATTAACACAAATATCCCTCTCTAGAAGTAGGTCTGTCTTGCCCCATTGCAAAGCCCCTTGCTTATTTAATACTCCTACCATATGCCCGCAATGCACCAACCTCTCCCTCATAAGGAGGAAAGAAAAGAACTGGGTGAGACCCCGGACCCACATCATGGCTGTCACACTGACCCTTCAGTATACTAAATATAGACCATGTGCACCAGTTACATTGAAACTTAACATTTATCCTCCTATTAGTCAATAGCAAATGTCCTTACTCCTTGGCTGCCCTATCCATAACTATTAAGAAAGTTTTCTAACATTTCCTCTTAATCTTTGTATTATAAACAACATAAGCTTTCCGAACATTCTTCATAAGTCTCTTCCAGACTAGCCTTGCCTTGACCATGCGTTTCTCAGCCATCAAGAGCCCTCCTCACTGCATTTTTAAAGCCTCCTGATCCTTGATGAACTTCAGAAGAACAGTGGGGTCTTCAAAAGATTTGGTATGGTTATCTAAAGTGACCTTGAATCTAGCAGGGTAGAAGAGCCCATACCGCACTTGCAGGTGTTGCAGTCAGGGTCTCAGCCCCAGGAACTGCTTTCTTTTATCCATCGTCGCTTTACTGAGATCAGGATAAAAGTAGATATTATGCCCCTCATAGGCCAAGTTGGAGGCCGCTCTCGCCACGGCCATTATCTGCATAGCATGCTGGTGTCATAGCAGACATAGAAACATAGAAACATGATGACAGAAAAAGACCACATGGCCCATCCAGTCCGTCCCTCCATAACAACAACCACAACAGTCCACTTTCTACCCCCAGAGATCCTCTGTGCTGGTCCCATGCCTTTCCGAACTCAGCCACCGTCCTCATCTCCACCACCTCCACTGGGAGACCACTCCACGGATCCACCACTCCCCCCGCAAAGAAATACCTCCGCACACCACTCCCGAATCCATCTCCCCCACCCCCATCCACGTACCCTCGCAGCAGAATCCGCCCTCAATTGAAAGAGGCTCTCTCCCTGAACATTCATGCCGTGGAGGCATCCAAACATCTCAATCATATCACCAACATCCTGCCCCCCCCCTCCAAGGCGCACACACCAAGATCCCCAAGTCCGTCCTCACATGCTTCACAATGAAGTCCATCAATCATTCCAGTAGCCACCTCCTGCACCGACTCCATCCTGTCCACATCCCCCTGAAGGTGCGGTCTCCAGAACCGCACACCACACTCCAAATGAGGTCGCACCAAAGACCCACACAGAGGCACCATCACCTCCCCCCCCGCCAGCCACTCCTCTCCGCATGCACCCAAGCATCCCTCCAGCCTCCGCCGTCGCCTTTTCCACCCGCCCAGCCACTTCAAGATCATCAGACACAACCACAAAATATCAACGGCCTGGGCTTCTGGTTGTGTAATCCGGCCTGTGCAGGAATTCTATGGGCCCTTTCAACTTCTAGCGGTTTGCTGAAATTTAGTCGCAGCAGCTTAGGAAGTAAATTTTCCAAGAAAGCTGTAGCATCGGCCCCTTCAGCTCCCTCCGGTATTCCGACCACTCTGATGTTATTCCGCCGAGATCTATTGCTGAGGTCTTCTAGATTCTGTTCCAGGTGTTCTATCTTTTTACTGGACACGCCTAATTGCTTGATCCTCTCTTCATGAGCTGCGATGACATTGTCCACCTTGTTCTGCTGACCTGATCAACTCAGCATTTGCGATTTCAGTTCTTGTATGTCCGATTGCATTTGCAGCAACGCTTCACCATTTGCAGAGACAAGTGCTCTTACAGATCTTATTTCTCTCAGTATCTTTCGTATTGCTTCATCAGTGTCCCTTACAGCGGCCATCTTTTGAGGGGAGGGAGGGTCCAGTTTAGCACGTTTGGAGCCGGTGTTCGCCGAAAGCTCTAGCTTAGTTGGTTTACCGCTGGCCATCTTCTGTTCTTTAGCAAGGATTCAGCCAACAGGATTCCAACTTGAAAAATCCACCAGAGCACAGGTTTGATGATCAGGATTCACTCGGGTCAGCAGGAGCTATCTCCTAATCAGCCATCTTGCTTCGCCGCTGGCTCCACCTCCCGGAAATGCCAGTTTTAAATGCTGTACATCGTGAAGGTTTGAATCCGCAGGTGGATTGGCATTCTTTATGATGAATATGTGGTATACTGGCTCTTTAAGGTTTCTAAACTGGGTGAGTGCAGCGTGCTAGAAAAAGACGCCGCGACCATGTTGCAACTAAGCCAGAGACAGTGAAGCCACCTTTGGAAGTGAGCAGAGAATATAAGCTCCTTTTTCAGATGAGTATATCAATGCTGACCTTGATGCAGAACTCAATAGACTGAAAGTTTGAAATGCAATGTTGTGTCGGTAGTGGTGTTGGAATATTAGCATTGAAAATGGAATTTGGTAGATCATGATTAAAAATTAAAATAGATTCTTGATTGAGATAACTTGTGTGAGTGATCTTATACATAAGTGTCTGACAAGACATTTTTTTGCTTAAGGGCTGCTTGTGTTTATGGGATAATGTTTTGGTCACATGGAACTCAATTCAGAAAGGGGCACGTTCGGGCCGTCCAGGCGGCCCTGAGCAGGTCAGGCCTGTTAGGACCTGATTCTGTAATGTGGGAGCAAAACACTCCTGTGGCATACAGAATCAGGCCCAAGGACGGCCCGGCATGCCCCAGCATTGCTAGCAGGACATCCACCCTGCAGGCCCATAGTGCCCTAGCACTTACCCCACTATCCAACCCCAGGTGGGGGCTGCCAGAGTCCGGATCGAGTGGTGGCACACAGCTCCATTGGCTTGCTGCTCCGGTGGTGGGCTGCCGTGCTCCCATGGGAGGTTGCTGGGCGGGATCAGGGGGCGAATTGCTCTTTCTTATTCCACCTCTGAGGTGGTATAAACAGGCCGTCCCCCTGGTGACCCCTGGACGTACAAGGCTGTCAATGGAATTGGCCCTGTATGTCCGGGGGTCGGGCCCGCCCATGACCTACCCACACCCCTCCCCATCACGCCCATTTCCCCCGCTACATGCACAGCAGCTCTGTGCGTACAGCGGGGATGTGAGGCAGAATACCGCCAGGGTGGATAGTGGGGCAGCATGTCCCCATGGGATGTGCTGCCTTGCTATTCCCCTTCTAGAATTGGGCCCATAGTGAAATTGACCTCCCATATTGATCCAATTTAATAGTTTATTGTACAGTGTCTGTGGATTTCTATAAGATGTCTCACTACCTCAAGAAGTGTGGCTGAGGAAAACTATGTGGTTCTAGCTAAGGCAAGTGATTTTGGCTTCTTGCCCTAAATTAAACTGATATGATGACATCATCCTATTCAGTGTATTTCCTTCACCTAATTATAGATGTTGATGACATCAATAAAGTGACTCTGCATATTTTAACATAGGATGTCATTATTTTTATTCTTCAGAGTTCACAGATATTTTTCTGTTGGAAATTTTTCTAAATCATTTATTTGGCTGAATTTCTCCCATGGTAAACACAGAGAGGGGTATGTTTACTAAACCCTCTTAACGTGCGCGCCGTGTTAGTCTGCAGGATGCCATAAAAGGAGTGGGCGGTCCGGTCAAAAGTAGCAAAACGGGATTAGCGCGTGCTGCGCTGCGCGCTTTTGTGCGCCGCGCACATTAGCGCACGAGAAACGTGCGCAGGAAGCATAAGCAGGCGCGCTGATGTGCAAACAGAGGAGCAGGGCTGCAGTATAATGGTGCAGACACTGACAGATGGTGCAGGGGTCATGGGTTCAATCCCCCACTGTACCCAATGAAGAAGGCTGGCTGAGGCACTACCATTTATGTGTAATATTGCATTATGAGGCTTTTTAATTTTATTTTAATTACTGCTGCTAGCATATGCACTCTCAAAGCGCTGTAACATAAGGTGCTGCATAAGGCACCCCATAAGGTACCCCAGAGGGCACATTTTAAAGTGCACTGTCCGCCACGGCACCCTACAATGTTGCTTAAAGGGTGGTCTATAGGGCGCCATATAGGCTGCCCTATGAGGCACGGCAAAGTCATAGCACTGCTTTTGATGGCAGCACTGTGCATTTAAACGCATGGAAATCATAAGTAGGTGCGCTGACATGCAAGGCAGAGCAGCAATGTAGCACAATGGTTAAGGTGCTGACTGATAATACAGGGGTCATGAGTTTGATCCCCAGTGTGCCTAATACTTAAGGCTGGCTGAGGCATCAGCTTTGACATGTAAGTATTGTTTCCTGCTGCACTTTATTTGTATTTTATTAATTGCTGCCAGCAAACACACCCTCACGTGCCGTAACCTAAGGTGCCGCATAAGGCACCCTATAAGGCACTCCATAGGGCACATTATAAAGTGCACTGTCCGCCACGGCACCCTATAATGTCCCCTATAGGGCACCCTATAAGTCTCTCCATAGGATACCGTATAGTGCACCTTATATGGACGGTAACCATAAGGTGCCCTATAGGGCGTCCTATAAAGCGCCCTCTGAGGCACCTTATGGGTACAGTACACTGAGGGTGTTTTTGCTGGCAGCACTAATGTACATTAAAAATAGATAATGCTTCAGACAGCCCTATCAAATAACCCCACTGTGGGTTTGAACCCATGACCTCTGACTCCACAGGCAGTGAAGTAACCAGTGGGCTACAGCTCTATAGCTGCAAACAAGCCCCTGGCTGGCTGCAGAAGGACTGCATGTCACCATACAAACAGTCTGCTGTGGTCACCAGGATAGGGTTAGCCCACCCGTACCCATGATGCACTGCACATGCAAATCAGCCGTCTACAGATGAACACAAGATGGGGTATGCACCCCCACAGCACCTTGGCCTGGTAGGGGGAACTGACCGTGTGTGGTACTGGCACAGAGTAGCTACACACCGTTACATTGTGCAGGTAATGCACTCACCCTGAGGGTGAGGTGGGGTGCCCAGCACCAGGTCCACAGCAGAGATAGGCCATGCTGCAGGTCTCCAGCAGTGCTAATGTGTGAGATAGGTAGTTTCTTTAGACACACCTTGGATATATCTGTATGTCTCAGTCAGGTGTAGCCCCTATAGACCCCTAGGAGGATTATGTACTACCACCCTCCTCCACCAGGGCTGAGGGTGGTAAACAGGGATTCCCACCAACAGATCCACATTCTATCTCCCTGCAATGGTGGCAGTAGAGGGGACCAGCAACCCCAGTCCTGCTGGGGAACAGACACCCTACAGGGCAGTCATTGCAGCTCTGTACACATCCATAATGCAATAGCAGACAGACAGACATTAGGCCTGGATATGCTAAGCTGCACCCCACCACTATGTGATATTCTCCTGCAGCAAGCCTTCAGCCGCTGCACCCTGCAAGGCACTACATCAAGACACATACCAGCTGCAGACAGTCTGCTAGCTACTCCATAGTGCATGTTCCTGGTGGAAATGCATGCACCCAGAACTGGGATGTCAGCATACACAACAAGCAGATAAGTCAGTGACTGGGCCCCAAAAGAAAACCCACAAATATCACATGAGAGAAACATTATATAGCACTATGGGGGAACCTAGCCATGCTGTGGTCACTGCTCACTCAGGGTGAGAGTGATCTCCCAGCAGGACATGCTGTGGCCACCCTGTCTGTTCAGATGGTGGCTGGGCACTACAATGTCTCAGCCAGTGCCCTATGCCCTGTGCAGATGTATCCTGGCCAGGCCACACTGTCCGGGCTATACCCATGGTACCTTGCTCCTCATTATGCACATTGGCAGGCCAATACTGGCAACAGTGCTGGCAGTGTGGGCTGTGGAGGGTGTTTGCAGCCACCACACACTGGATAGACAGACACACACTCCCACACCTATGCCAGCATTGTGCTACTATAGAGGAGTTTAGCAGCCCTGGCCACCACACCAATCCTGGGCACAGTGCAGGCATGGATATGGTACGCAATACTGTTGGGGGTCACTCCCCAGGGTGGTAAACACTGTCAGAGACCAGACCTGAAGCACACTCCACAGACATCAGAAAGGTTGCTATGATGGAGCTCAATCAGCAAACTGTGCTTAACGTAGGAATTGCTATCTGCCAGTAATCATAGCAAACTTTTGATAGCTGTGTACCGTATTCCCAGGTGTAGGCTGGCATTGCTAAGGTATGCAAGTGCTAGTATTGGGAGATGCACGCAGGGCCCAATGTCCTGCCTCTCCAGGAGGCATTGGCTAATGGAGCCTGTGGGTGTGGGTGTGTCTGTCCCTGCTGGCTGCTGCTTTACGGCAGAGGTTCCCAACTCCAGTCCTGGTGTGCCAAACACTGTTCGGGTTCTCATGCTGTCCCTCATGAATATGAATGAGATACATCTGCATACCATGGGGGTGGTGCATAGATATGCAGCACAGGCATCTTTATTAGAGGCAGCATGGAACCTGAATGGTGTTTGGCCCTCCAGGACTGTATTTGGGAGACTCTGCTCTAGGTAATGCGCCTGTTTATGGTGTCTTTGCTCTGTAGTGTAAAATGTAGGTGTTTAGGGCATGTTTACGTCATCTGCAATAAACGTTCTGTCTGTATTAGCACGTTGTAGTAGTGGGTAAAATATGGGGACTGGGTTGACAGGCACCATAGCTGGGACTTAAACCTGTGACCTTCTGCCTCCAAACACACTGGTTGTGTGCACTGCACCACCGTGTTGCAACAGAGACAGTGCATTCCCTGATGATACAATGACTGTTTGTCTGGCAGGGCCTGTCTGTTGCAGTGCATGGCACCCACCTACACAGGGCTAGGCCATGGTCTGCTCTGGGCAGATGCCACTGCCCCCCTCCACCACCAGTACCCCTCTGCCACCATGCTGACATGCCCTTCTGCTGGTGGTGCTGGTGGTGTGCAGTCTCAAACCATCCAGTGTGCAGGTAGGCGGCTGCCTATGGTGCGTGTTCTGGGGTAGGGGTGCCTGCATAGGCGTCCACGCTTCCCCCCAACACCGCCTGCCAATGTTCTGTGCACTTGGGGGTACCTGCTGGGTACTATCCCCTGTGACACTGTGATAAACACTCTCATGCCCATGTTGGGCCCTCATCAGTTGCTGTCTGGCTGTTGTTCAGTTTCAGCATTCCTAAGTGCCACCTAGGCATCTGCCTAGTCCGCACTGTGCCCCAGCTGCACCACAGCATGTGCCGCCTGCAGCCCTCTGTATCCCCTTTCCCAGCATCTGTCCAGTTGCCCATTCCGACATGCCCGCCCTGCTGTTGTGGAACATGTGCATGCCATAGGTAACCTGTCCAATGGAGAGGGAAACCCTGATCAGTGCTATTTCACTGTGGGTTCATTCACCTTGTATGGGGACGGAGCGGACCCTTCCAAAATTCATATTTATTTTTTGGGGCTTTCTTGGGAGTGTTTTTTGATGTTTCCCATTACTATCACTATTGCCCAGCTTGATTATGATTTTTTTTTATTTTGTTGGGGTCATTTTCAATGTTTATTTACACTTTTGTTCTGTGCACATGTATCACACTTATCACTTTTTTGTAGGTTTCCCTGGTTTTGCTGTACATTGCTGACAGAAATGCTTTCTTTTCCCTTTAAATCAGCTCTAACGCGAGGTTTTCACTTGCGTTCGTTTTGGCCTCGAATTTCACATCGTTAGTGTGTGGGGAGCCTCTCCCCTCCCACTCTCCACCCATTGACCCCTTCTCTCCGCCCCTGGGGAGCCTTCCTCCGCCCTCCGGGAGCCTTTCCCCGCCTTCAGCGCTCGTTTGTGCTGCTGCACGCGTGAGCGCGCACTAAAGCGCATTTGTACCCCGTAAAGCGTCATTAGCGCGCGCTAAGGTATCTTAGCGCACGATAATTGCACAGCGCGCACGTTAAGAAGGTTTAGTAAACATACCCCAGAGTCTCTCTTTAAAAATGACTCCATATACAAGCTAGCTCGACCCATTTTGGTGGCTAGAGTTAGGTGAATTTTCAACTACAATCAAAAATGCACCAAATTTGGCCACCTATATTTAGAAATTTCTTTTGTGAGGCCACTGTTAGCGAAGTCCTCTTCTCCACGCCAATCTTATGAATGTCTTTGGGAAAATGCATTTTTAAACAGCTAAATTTGTCACAGCCTAGTAGATTTTCAAAAGGGCCAAGCTAGCTGTCTAAGGGGTATGTTTACTAAACCGCGCTCAAGTGCGCGGCACACAATAGCGTGCGCTAAGGTACCTTAGCGCACGCTAATGATGCGTTTTTGTGCCCCACACACGTGCACGCCGCACTAACGGGCCCGCACATGTGCGCGGCGCGCAAATGAGCGATAGAGGCGTGGAAAGGCTCCCGGAGGGCGGAGGAAGGCTCCCCAGGGGCGGAGGGAAGGGGTCAATGGGTGGAGAGTGGGAGGGGAGAGGCTCCCCGCACAGGAGCAAGGCTGACATTCAGGTAAAAAAATACCGCGAGTGAAAACCTCGCGGTAGAGCCGATTTAAAGAGAAGAGAAACCAGTTCTGTCAGCAATGTACAGCAAAACCAGGGAAACCTACAAAATGTGAGCAGTGTGATACATGTGCACGGAACAAAAGGGCAAATAAACAGTAAAAATGACCCCAACAAAATATAAAAAAATTATAATCAAGCTGGGCAATAGTGATAGTAATGGGGAACATCAAAAACACTCCCAAAAAAGCCCCAAAAAATAAATATGAATTTTAGAAGTGTCTACGCTCCGTCCCCATACAAGGTGAATGATCCCACAGTGAAATAGCACTGATTAGGGTTTCCCTCTCCATTGGACAGGTTACCTATGACATGCACATTTCCACAACAGCAGGGCGGGCAGGTCGGAATGGGCAATTGGACAGATGCTGGGAAAGGGGATACAGAGGGCTGCAGGCGGCACATGCTGTGGTGCAGCTGGGGCACAGTGCGGACTAGGCAGATGCCTAGATGGCACCTAGGAATGCTGAAACTGAACAGCAGCCAGACAGAAACTGATGAGTGCCCAACATGGGCACGAGAGTGTTTAGCACAGTGTCACAGGGGATAGTACCCAGCAGGTACCCCCAAGGGCACGGAACATTGGCAGGCGGTGTTTGGGGGATGTGCGGACAGATATGCAGGCACCCCTACCCCAGAACCTGCACCATAGGCAGCCACCTATCCACACACAGGATGGCCTGAGACTGCGTACCACCAGCACCACCAGCAGAAGGGCATGTCAGCATGGTGGCACAGGGGTACTGGAGGTGGAGGGGGACAGTGGCAGCTGTCCAGAGCAGACCATGGCCTTGCCCTGTTGTAAGTGGGTGCAATGCACTGCAACAGACAGGCCCTGCCAGACAAACAGTCATGGTATCATCAGGGAATGCACTATCTCTGTGGCAACACGGTGGTACAGTGCACACAAGCAGTGTGATTGGAGACAGAAGGCCACAGTTTCAAGCCCCAGATGGGGCTCATGCCAATCCAGTCCCCATATTTTACCCACAACTATATCGTGATAGTAAAGACGAACCTTTATTGCAGAGAACATAAGCATGGCTCAAACACCTCTATTTTACCCTACAGAGCACAGACACCAGAAACATGCACATTACCTAGAGCAGATTCCCCCAAATGCAGTCCTGGAGAGCCACAAATCCTTCAGGGTTTATGCTGTCTCCAATCTAAGGATGGAGCGGTACTGGTGGTGGAGGTGGCAGCAGCTGGTGGCCACAGCAGACCATGGCCTAGCCCTGTCCAGGTGGGTGCCGTGCACTGCAACAAACAGGCCCTGTCGGATGTACAGTCATGGACTCCCCAGGGAATGCAGCATATCTGTGGCAACACGGTTGTGCAGTGTACACAGACAGTGTGTGCATGAACAGAAGGTCACAGGTTCAAAGCCCAGCTGGGGCTCCTGCCAATCCAGTCCATATATTTTTCCCACAACTAAACCGTGATAGTAAGGACAAACCTTTATTGCTGAGAACATACGCATGGCTAATACGCCTATATTTTACCCCACCGAGCAGACACCATAAACAGGCACATTACCTAGAGCAGTCTCCCAAATGCAGTCCTGGAGGGCCCCACACCATTCAGGTTCCTTGCTGCCTCTAATAAAGATGCCTGTGCTGCATATCTATGCACCACCCCCATGGTATGCAGATGTATCTCATGCATATTCATGAGGGACAGCATGAAAACCCGAACAGTGTTTGGCACACCAGGACTGGAGTTGGGAACCTCTGCCGTAAAGCAGCAGCCAACAGGGGCAGACACACCCACACCCACACCCACAGGCCCCATTGGCCAATGCCTCCTGGAGAGGCAGGACATTGGGCCCTGCGTGCATCTCCCAATACTAGCACTTGCATACCTTAGCAATGCCACACTACACCTGGGTATACGGTACACAGCTATCAAACGTTTCCTATGATTACTGGCAGATAGCAAGTCCTACGTTAAGCACAGTTTGCTCATTGAGCTCCATCATAACAATCTTTCTGATGTCTGCGGTGTGTGCTTCAGGTCTGGTCTCTGACAGTGTTTACCACCCTGGGGAGTGACCCCCAACAGTATTGCGTACCATATCCATGCCTGCACTGTGCCCAGGACTGGTGTGGTGGCCAGGGCTGCTAAACTCCTCTATAGTAGCACAATGCTGGCATAGGTGTGGGAGTGTGTGTCTGTCTATACCAGGAGTAGGGAACCCTGGTCCTGGAGAGCCGCAGACCAGTCAGGTTTTCGGGACATCCCTAATGAATATGCATGAGATATATATGCATTAGAGATATCCTGTCAACCTGACTGGTTTGTGGCCCTCCAGGGCTGGATTTGGAGACCCCTGCCTTACACCTCTGTCATTTAAGATTGTGAGTGGGCAAGGTGCAGATGTCCAAGACATCAAAAAGGTTAGATAGAATGTGTCACATTCCTCCTCACTTCTCACCACCACCAAAATATTGTCTATTAGACAACTTTTTGGTGGTGGTGAGAATCGAGGAGGAATGTGACACATTCTATATACCCTTTCGATGTCTAGGACATCTGCACCTTGCCCACTCACAATCTTAAATGACAGAGGTGTAAGGCAGGGGTCTCCAAATCCAGCCCTGGAGGGCCACAAACCAGTCAGGTTGGCAGGATATCTCTAATGCATATATATCTCATGCATATTCATTAGGGATATCCCGAAAACCTGACTGGTCTGCGGCTCTCCAGGATCAGGGTTCCCTACCCCTGGTCTATACAGTGTGTGGTGGCTGCAAACACCTTCCACAGCCCACAGTGCCAGCACTGTTGCCAGTATTGGCCTGCCAATGTGCATAATGAGGAGCAAGGTACCATGGGTATAGCCCAGACAGGGTGACCTGGCCAGGATGCAACTGCACAGGGCATAGGGCACTGGCTGGGACATTTTAGTGCCCGGCCACCACCTACACAGGCAGGGTGACCTCAGTATGTCCTGCTGGGAGATCACTCTCACCCTGACTGTGCAGTGACGACAGCATGGCTAGGCACCCCCATAGTGCTATATAGTATTTTTGTTATGTGATATTTGTGGGTTTTCTTTTGGGCCCCAGTCACTGATTTATCTGCTTGTTGTGTATGCTGACATTCCAGGTCTGGGTGCATGCATTTCCACCAGGAACATGCACTATGGACTAGCTAGCAGACTGTTTGCAGCTGGTATGTGTCTTGATGGAGCGGCTTGTAGGGTGCAGCGGCTGAAGGCTTGCTGCAGGAGAATATCAGATAATGGTGGGGTGCAGCTTAGCGTATCCAGGCTTAATATCTGTCTGATAGTGGTGGGGTGCAGCTTAGCATATCCCGGCCTAATGTCTGTCTGCTATTGTGTTATGGATGTATACAGAGCTGCATTGACTGCCCTGTAGGGTGTCTGTTCCCCAGCAGGACATTCTACCTCCCTGCTGGTCCCCTCTACTGCCACCTTTGCAGGGAGGTAGAATGTGGATCTGTTGATGGGAGATCCTGTTTACCACCCTCAGCCCTGGAGGAAGAGAAGGAGGGTGGTAGTACATAATCCTCCTAGGTGTCCATAGGGGCTACACCTGACTGAGACAGACAGATATATCCAAGGTGTTTCTGCAGAAACTACCTATCTCACACATTAACACTGCTTTGGACCTCCAGCATGGCCTATTCCTGTCATGGAAGGTGCTGTGGACCTGGTGCTGGGCGCCTCACCGCACCCTCAGGGTGAGCACATTACCCGCACAATGTGACGGTGTGTAACTACTCTGTGCCAGTAAAACACACGGTCAGTACCCCCTACCAGGCTGAGATGCTGTGGGGGTGCATACCCCATCTCGTGTTTATCTGTGGACAGCTGATTTGCATGTGCAGTGCATCATGGGTACGGGTGTGCTAACCCTATCCTGGTGACCACAGCAGACTGTGTGTGGTGACGTGCACTCCCTCTGCAGCCAGCCAGGGGCTTGCTGGCAGCTATAGAGCTGTAGCACAATGGTTACTTCACTGCCTGTGGAGCTAGCTGTCATGGGTTCAAACCTACAGTGGGGTTATTTGATAGGGCTGTCCAAAGCATTATCTATTTTTAATGTACATTATTGCTGCCAGCAAAAACACCCTCATCATACTGTACCCATAAGGTGCCTCAAAGGGCGCTTTATAGGGCACCCTATAGGTCACCTTATGGTTACCGTCCATATAAGGTGCACTATACGTTATCCTGTGGAGCAACTTATAGGGTGCCCTATAGGGGACATTTTAGGGTGCTGTGGCGGACAGTGCACTTTATAATGTGCCCTATGGAGTGCCTTATAGGGTGCCTTATGCGGCATCTTCAATTACGGCACGTGAGGGTGTGTTTGCTGGCAGCAATAAATAAAATACAAATAAAGTGCTGCAGGAAACAATACGTACATTGCAAAGCTGATGCCACAGCCAGCCTTACATATTAGGCACACTGGGGAGCAAACTCATGACCCCTGTATCAGCAGTCAGTGCATTAACCATTGTGCTACACTGCTGTTCCTCCTTGCATGTCAGTGCACCTATTTATGATTTTCATTCCTTAAACTGCACAGTGCTGCCCTCAAAAACAGTGCTGTGACCTTGCGGTACTTCATACGGCACCCTATAAAGCGCCCTATAAGCAACATTCTAGGGTGCCTTAGCGGACAGTGCACTTTAAAATGTGCCTTATGGGGCGCCTTATGTTAACACGCTTTGAGAGTGCGTTTGCTAGTAGTAGTAATTAAAATAAAAATAAAATGCCTCCTAAAGCAATCTTCCCCATAATAGGTAATGCCTCAGCCAGTCTTCTTCATTGGACACAGTGGGGGATTGAACCCATGATCCCTGCATCATTGGTCAGTGTCTTAACCATTGTACTGTGGCTCTATTCCTGTGCTTGCGCATCAGCGCGCCACTTCTGCTTCCCGTGCAACTTTCTCATGCGCTAATGTGCGGGGCGCACTTGAGCGCCGCGCACATTAGCGCATGATTAATCCCGGTTTTGCTTTTTTCAGCCTGAAATGCCCACTCCTTATATGGCATCCGCACAGTAGCGCGCCGCGCACCATAACGGGGTTTTAGTAAACATACCCCTAAGTCTCCAAGCCTGTTTGCTAAATCCTTTAAAAACTGACACCATAATGTTTGTAAAAGATTACCATTTGACATGGAGTTTTCATGCATTACAGTATAAAGAATAAAATCATAGGACACAGCACTTAAAATGCTCGGAAAGGTCATCTAGTTGGCTCCTCTTATTTCATCCTTGGCTACACTGTACCTTAACCATCCAAGACAGGCATTTGTTAACATGTCCTTGCAAAGCTCCAGCGATGGTAACTTGCTATTTCTGTTTGAAAGTTCTTCCCAATATCCTGCTGAAATACCCAAAGGTATTTCTTGTTTCAACTCCGTGAAGAACAACAGCTGATGATTTTGTTTTCATAAGTCCACTTATGAACTGGAACACCAACAACAAGTTGCCAATCGGTAGGGCTGTGCTTCTGTTTAAAATTAAATCGGGCATGCCAGCAATATTTCCTTTTTCATTTTGTTCTCTAAATGAAGCAAAATAAAAATTAAATTAACCTTTTTTATTTGAGCAATTGTTGGAACACTAACAGAAGTATATTCCAGGTAGATGTTTGTGGTCCTCTCAAGGACATGTAAGTGCAACATCTGTGCATATGATCGAAGAGCCAAAATGGAGAGACCAAAGACTTTTTTCAGTTACAGCTGAACTGTGGAATAAACGTCCATGGGAATTATGAGCCAAAAAGAGTAGGAAGCAGACAAAAATGTTTCTCATTCCATGGTAGTCTAGTTTTGTCAGACGGAGACTGGGTCTAATCTGGTTGATGTAAAGGCAGTTGATTAGAGGGAGTGGTGAAAGGTATTTGTTAGCATCGGATAATGGACCAGCAAGTTTATGATCTTCTCTAGGAGGAATGGGACTTGGGCAAGATTGATTATTTTAGACATGTGTTTTAGTTTATATGGGATTGTAACACTTTCAATGACTGTGGTCAGATTTGGCAGTTGAGCAGAGTTTATAAAAAAACAAATTTAAAAATGTATCTAAATCTTCTATACTGCCAACTTGACCGAAGTAATTCAAGGCAGTTAACAATAAAAATATAAATAAAATAACATAAAGGGGCCCTTTTAATAAAGCCCAGTAAGGCTGTGCACTTAACATCCATTTGTAAATGCACATTAGGTGCAAAGCCTCTGCGTGTTTCTGTCAGTTAATATGCGACTGAGTAGTTAATGCTTGGTGCATCTAATCTGACTGCACCTATGATACCCAGAGAACATTAAAAATGATCGCACGCTACAGTGCTCTTCACGCCCATATGCCACTCCTAACCTGACCAATTTCCATATTAGCACATGATTGCCAGTTAACATGCATTTTGGCAGCCGGTAGTTAGCATTCACTGTGGCAAATTACTGCACACTATAACACATGTTAACTGGTTAGTTGTGCTTAATAAAAGGGCCCCAAAATAAGTAATCATCCACCAACACTGTACTCGTAATTCACACATACACACACACAGTGTCAAAAATCTATTTCCTAAGGGGGCTTCATAAATTTCTCAGCACAGACCCAGATCATTTATATCACTTCTACATGGATCATACCTTATTTTTATGACTGCCAACTATATATCTCACCAATCGCCAAGGGTAGAAAGACTAAGGTCTTCAGGGGGGTCATTTCATAAGGCTTTATCCATGCATAAAGTCTGTTTCACATGCAGAAAAAGCCTTACATGCTCGCCATGTGTTGGCATCCCTAGGGGCATAGATTGGGCAGGGTGGCAATATATCTGCATATTTTGTAAAATACGTGAGTGCACATGTAGAGTATACACACACACATTTATACCTGCTTTGGAACGGGCATTTAATTCACTACAGGGGCTGGATCTAGCAGTCCTTTTTTAAAGGCACACAGGCGACTATTTAGCCTTTATAAAATAGGCTTAAAATAAATGCTTTTCGGAACTCCTCACATCGGCATCCTGATATAAAACCAGGCCCTAACTGTGTAGCCCAGGTCTACTAGGGTAGTGTTTTTTGGCTACTAACCCCAAGGGATACACAGAAGTATTTGTTTAGTTCAGCGATTTGGGTCTTGCAAGGTGTCCCAAGGCCATTATAAAAAATATACTCCATTAAGAAACATGTCCACACTGATATGTGCTTTTAAATAAAATGTTTGTCTTTATTGTGATGATATTCCCAATTTAAAAATGCAAAACCAAAGATTCAAAAAATATTTAAAGAAATCAATAGTTAGTAGCAAAATCTCTTTAGTTCTATTTTCAAACTCAGACATTTTTTAATACGCCTCGTAAAGCTCCAGTGATGGTAACGTGTTCTACTATTTTTTATCATAGTTGAGTAGGCCACGTTGGCCACTTCCTCACAGATTGGTCCTTCTCCTCTTCTCCTTGCTGTGGATCCTGGGCTGGATACTGTAGATCTTGGGAAGGGGGCATATTCAAAAGGATGAACGTGGTTAGCCACATTAAGTCCGGTAACCAAAATATTCAATGGCACATAACCATTTTGTGCCGCTGAATATCCCCAGTTTGTACCACTCAATGCCCCAACTGGCTAGCATTGAGGCAGAGAGGGAGTGACACCAGAGGTTAACCAGGCAGTGGCGATATTGAGCCACTGCCCGATTAACCTAAACTGGTTAGATTTAGGAGAAGAAAAGTCTGGCCTAACTTTAGTTGGTTTTGCAATTCTGGCAACTGGGATTTTCAGTGCTGATGGCCCGATACGGTCCCGGCATTGAATATCTGGGTCTATCTTAAAGCGGTGATGACCAGTCGCTTTAAATGTGCTGGCCACCACTGCTGAATACAGTAACATATAACATAGTATATGACGGCAGATAAAGACCAGCATGGTCCATTGAATTTACCTAGAAAAGTGGCATGAGTAGGTGCAGCTGCCGCTCCATGCAGGTCCTTAACTCAGCCTCGGGTTTCATCCCTGAAAGATACTTAAAGGATACACACCGAACATAGGGGCAGGTTTACTCACAAGAATGCCATTAGTGTGTGCTTGGACCATGAAACCACTGTGAAGGCCCGCACTAATTCCAAGGGGTGGGTGCATCTGTCCCCCTGCTGTCAGCACATTACTAACGCACACCGCTGTGATAACCCAGCATATGGGTGTAGCTAATGCCACTCATTGAGGTGGTATTAAGGGCACCTGTACTATGGTCCACAATCATAGTTAGCGCATGACCAAAACAATTGTGCTTACCATGACACACCATCAACATCCATGTTACGCCCCCAACCTGCCCTGTCTCTGTTCATTCACATGCTAACCATTTATTGTGGGGCCCTGTGCTTACCACACCCTGAACCCCACACTATCAATTGGCATGCCTCATTGACTCTTTATGGTACTTGATTTACGCACCTGGGTCTATGCCATGGACCTTCTACCAAAAATCCCCAAAAAATAGGTACCCTTGCAGAAAGGCACCAGTGGAGATTACTTTTATAATCCCAAATCCAAACAGTAAAACAATCAGTTCTCTCTTTATTGTGTACTTGGGATGCATTTGGGTCCGGGCTCTCATATCGCAGTCTGGAATTCTTAGGATGTTTGGCTTTGGCAAGATGTATTCTCTGGGTTCCACCGACCTCTCAAGGAATAATATCTGAGACTTTGGAGCTTGACTCCCTTGGAGACCCTGATTGAGGCTTGGATGGCTTGTACCACTTTCTCTCTCTGTTTACAGCTGGAACTTCCTTATCCACAGGTTTCACCTTGGTATGCATTCCTCTTTTCTCCTGGTTCTGCACTTAGGCAGTTCAGGCCAGGCTGACCTGGGGAAACTGTTCTCTTTTTATAAGGTCTTGTTGACCATGATAAGAGGTAGTTCCCCGTAGCTTATTAGTATAACTCTTGTGCCTGTAGAGCCAATCAGTTGCCCAGGCTCCCCTTGTATCACCAATACTGAGGTAGGAGTGAGGAGATGTAGCTGTAAAAGAAAAATGTTAGTAAAGCAGAAAAATGTTTTAAGGGATGGGGAGAGGTAGGCAATAAACAGAAATAATGAATACTTGAATACATTTTTATGGGTTTGGATGGTGGAGTAATAAAGAAAGAATGAACTGGGTAAAAAAGCATAAATCACATTTGGGAAAATACAACTATTCTTAACAACTGCAAGATTTTAAGTATTAACAATAATGACAAATGTTGCAGAACACACTTTCACACTTGTTACTTCACTACTTGTACAAGTAACCCTCTTAATGTAATGCTTCCCTCAGCCTGTCCCAGGAGGATTCTTGCTCTCAAATAAAGCTCTTTAACACCAACTTTAACTGCGGGCCTGGGCCAATGTCCTTATACTCATCCCATCTTGTGTTATGCAAAGCAGATCAAGTATTGGATCTTTTGCAGACAAATCCCTGTCCTTGAGTTACTCCAGTAGTCACTCAGAGGCACTGTCAAGATTCTGGTGCCATGAGTCTTTATTCACAGCTACCCAGTGATAACAGCCCCTCCCTTCTACTGGTCATTGCAGCGGCAGTCCCGAGGCCGGGGATGCATACACTAGGGATCCTTCCAGAACTCTACATCATGGCCTCTACATCTGGCCACTAGGTGTCACCATTAACAATGACAACATCTCACTCCCTCCACAGGCCCTCAAGGCTGCCTCCACAGCATCCCCCAGCCAACCCATGGTGCAGAAGGTTTGATCCGAGAATGGCACTGAGGACCCTATGCATGGCAACATATAGTACTGCCTTGAGCCACCACGCTGGACCTGCTCCATTTTTATTGTATGCTCTGGATAACTCACCACATAATAAAAGCATCTTCATGGCTCCCCTTGGTGTCAGTGGCTTAAATGCAAATGCTTCCCAGCAAAACCCGGTAATTGAGGTAAATTACTGTATGCACTGGCCAGCGTATATGTGTGAGTGCATGCGCCAATCTTACTGCATGCATCTTCTGGTGTAGCAGTAATCTGCTGGGTCCTGGATAGTGTCACGCAATGAGGGTCCCCCAGTGCAGGCTATAAAGCCCTTCTGTCCCTCACAGCGTCTATCTAATAAAGGCAAACAAAAACCTCTACATAGCAACTGGTAGGACACCAGATACCTTTATGATATTCTCTGTTTTATTCTCCTCTCCTTTCCTTATAATTCTTAGCATTGTATTTCCTTTCTTGGATGTTGCTGCATACTGAGCATACGATTTTAATGTATTATCCACACTGACGCCTAAATCCTTTTCCTGGATAGTGACTCCTAATGTGGAATTTTGCAACATGTAGCTATAGTTTGGATTGTTCTTCCCTTTGTACTTGTCCATATTAAATTTCATTTGCCATTTGGATGTCCAGTCTCCCAGTTTCTCAAGGTCCTCTTGCAATTTCTCACAATCCTTTTGTGATTTAATAACTGAATCTGGTGTCATCTGCTCATTTGATCATCTTACTTGTTCCCATTTCAAGGTCATTTATGAATATGTTAAAAAGTAGCGGGCCCAGCATAGATCCTTGGGGTACTCCACTATTCATGTTTCTCCATTGAGAAGATTGACCTTGTAGCTCTGCCCTCTGTTTTTTCTGCTTTAACCAGTTTTCAATCCACAATAAGACACTGCCTCCTATCCCATGACTTTTTAATTTCTTCACGAGTTTCTCATAAGGAACTTTGTCAAAGGCTTTCTGAGAATCCAGATACACAATATCAACCAGCTCATCTTTATCTACTTGTTTATTCATACCTTCAAAAATGTAGCAGATTAGTGAGAAAAGACTTGGCTAGATCCATGTTTGCTTTGTCCTATTAAATCATGACTACCCCTATGTTCAATAATTTTGTTTTTTATAATGGGTTCTACCATTTTGCCAGTCTGATGTCAGGCTTACAAGTCTGTAGTTTCCTGGATCAGCCTTAGTTCCCTTTTTAAAAATTGGTGTTATATTGGCCACCCTCCAATCTTCAGGTACTGTAGACTATTTTAATGATAGTTTACAAATTCCTAAGAGGAGGTCTGCAATTTAATTTTTCTTTCAGCACCCTGGGATGTTAGAGAGAAGAGCTGCCAGACCTTTCCTAAATTTCTTCATACTCTTTGGATATATCCTGTCTGGCTCCATCACTTTGTCTACTCTTAGTTTAACAAGCTCCTCATGAACACAGTCCTCTGAAAACTATTTGAGGAGAATTATTCCAAAATGCTGTACATGAGCCTTTTAGTATGCTTAGGTCATATCTTCAGACTCTGTTCCAATAAGAAATATCACATGCAAAATATCTGACTTTCAATGGATCTGTATAGCTACTGGAATTCTGCCACAGAAAAAATTTCCTTCTGACCCCATCTCAGTTTGGGGCCTGGAGGGTTGCATGTTTAGAAACAGCAAAGGGATAGATAGTGTCCCTCCCCCCTCCCAGTACTTCCTCCCCCTCCCAGGGTATCTGCTAAATATATTAGCTACCTAATTTATTAGCTATTTTTTAGGATGCTAATACTGGTTAAGCTTAAAATGATTTTTGCTTGTTTATTCCATATTGTTCAGTGCAAACACACTGCTTCTCTCATCCACATTATTTTCTCAGATACTTGAACAACAGATTGTCTTGTCACTTTATATGGTTTGGGGTTCTTTTTCTTCTGTAGGAGTCCCACCAGACAGTGGCAGACTTTCGAGTATATGTGGAAAATCACACCAGGAACCCAGATGAGTTGAGTCGAAAGCAGATTCGAATATATCAGCTTTACAGCCGAACTACTAGCAAGCATGTCCAGATCCTTGGTAAAAGAATCAATGCCAATGCAGAGGATGGCAACAAGTATGGTAAGGAGTGGCATATATCTTCATGAAGATGCTTTTATTATGTGGTGAGTTATCCAAAGCATATAATAAAAATGGAGCAGGTCCAGCGTGGTGGTTCAGAGGCAATACTATATGTTGCCATGCATAGGGTCCTCAGTGCAATTCTCAGATCAAACCTTCTGTACCATGGGTTGGCTGGGGGATGCTGTGGAGGCAGCCTTGAGGGCCTGTGGAGGGAGTGAGATGTTGTCATTGTTAATGGTGACACCTAGTGGCCAGATCTAGAGGCCATGATGCAGACTTCTGGAAGGATCCCTAGTGTATGCATCCCCGGCCTCAGGACTGCCGCTGCAATGACCAGTAGAAGGGAGGGGCTGTTATCACTGGTAGCTGTGAATAAAGACTCATGGCACCAGAATCTTGACAGTGGCTCTGAGTGAGCTGGAATAGAAAAGAGAAACTACCAGGTCAAAATAAAATGAGGCAATGATTTTCTTTCCTGCTTTCTAAATTTAGGGACTTTGGGCCATCTCTTATGATTAGTGTTGATATATGGGAAAATGGGGTCCTTTCTGCTTCAAACTGAAACCAATGCAAAAAAAAGTAGTGGTCCCTTAACCCAACAGAATGGACAAAAGTTTATTCAACCATCAATTATTGCAAACTTCAATATTAAAAATAAATATAAAAGTTAAAGCAGCCAAAAAACTACATGTTCAATATCTTTATAGGAATTATAAAGCATCAGAAACCAAAGAGATATAATACAAATAAACAACTGCATACATTTCAAGAAAAGAAAACAAAAAACATACAAAAATGATAAAAATTTAAAACCCCCCACAAAAAACAAGTAGTGTATCAGCTTTTAATGTAATATTCTATATATTAGAACCACGCTGCTGGCCCCCAGATTAATTTTGTCTTAGGTACTTACTAATTCTTTTTAGCAGCAAACAGTTCAAATTTATGTCTTGCAAAAATACCTACTCTATACATTTACCCACATTCCAGTCACTAAGAACTTTAATGGCCAAAGAAAGCAAAATATCTAACAAAACTTTAGTTGGGAACGGAAGTATCCAGACAAGCTGACCTGAATATTGCTAATTTAAAGGCCTGCTCCATCTCCAAGCATATGCTTCAGTGTGCCCATTTGTGAATGACAACACCATCTCAGATTAGAGACCTATTATCTGCTTTATGGGATTTAATAGGTATCCATAGAACTTTATGACACAGGAAAAAAGTGAATGGAGTACGCTAGCCAATAAGACAGACCTATTAGCTTTGCCCCAAAACCAAGCTTATTGGGCCTTTGAAAGGGACCAGCCAGTAGCTTGTTCCCAAACTTTCTGAAGGCCAACACAAGTTGCTTTAACTTTTGAACCCATAAATTTGTAAAATTGAGAAGCCAAGCCCCAAAGATTCCAGCTTCCTGCAAACTCAATTAGCTTCAGTGCAATGTCAAGTAACGTAACACTAGCATAAGATGACTTAATACAATAAAGTTGGATATAAGCAAACCTTTGAGATTCCACCAAAGCATATTTCAGTCTCAGATTCTCAAAGGACAACAATTGGCCTTGTGGCATAATATCATTAAGAACCATGATGCCAGCATTACCCCAAGACTTCCAACAAAAATTAGATTTATTAATTAACAATTTAGGATTGTGTCAAATAGGGGCTCCTAAAGTATCCTACCATTTATGGGATAAATATTTTTCCAACAGGCGCAAGGCCTGATGAACATTACTGACTGGGAGCTACTTCTTTTGCTTTAGAGGGCATGCCATGGCAGGAAAAGTTGGATGCAAGCTGATTCATAATATCATCTTTTAATCTGCACCCTTGTGGCATATAAGAAGAAGAAGAAATAGATTCCATCAACCAGTGGCAACCCTGACAAAGCAAAAAGGCCACATGATAGTTAAAGAAACTGGGAAAACTGGTTTTAATTTGTCCAGAGAAATTCTCAGAGGTTTGGCGCACCGTAAAAACATAACCAGCAGATGCTCTAAAGATTTATAAAAAGCATTAGGGAACAACACTGCTAACATATAAAGAACATCATTGATACAAGGGATGATAGCCATTTTAATAGCTGCTACCCTTCCCCACCAACCTAAATGGCCCCTGCACCATCAGTCAGTGTCTTAACCATTGTGCTACACTGCTGTTTCTGCTTGCATGTCAGCGCACCTACTTAACATTTCCGTGCGTTAAAATGCACAGTGCTGCCATCAAAAACAGTGCTATGACCTTGCCGTGCCTCATAGGGCACCCTATAAGGCGCCCTATAGGCCACCCTTTATGTAACATTGTAGGGTGCCGTGGCGGACAGTGCACTTTAAAATGTGCCCTCTTGGGTACCTTATGGGGTGCCTTATGCAGCACCTTATGTTACAGCGCTTTGAGAGTGCATTTGCTAGCAGCAGTAATTAAAATAAAATTAAAATGCCTCATAATGCAATATTACACATAACAGGTAGTGCCTCAGGCAGTCTTATTCATTGGGCACAGTGGGGGATTGAACCCATGACCCCCACACCATCTATCAGTGTCTTCACCATTGTACTGCAGCCCTGTTCTTCTGTTTGCACATCAGCACGCCTGCTTATGCTTCCCGCGCGCGTTTCTCATCCGCTAATGTGCGCGGCGCACATTAGCGCACAGTGCACAAGAGCGCGCGATAATCCTGGTTTGTTAGGTTAAGACTGAAACGTCCACTCCTTATATGGCATCCTGCACACTAGCGCCGGGCGCACATTAGGACGGTTTCGTAAACATACCCCTTAATGTCAACCATTATCATTGAAATGTAAATAGCTGCCACTGTTGGCGTAACAGTTAACATGCTAGTATGTATCATAGTTATACCTATAACAGTTCTACGTATAATTGTTGAGTTAGAAGTAAACCACTTTGATAACATTGAAAGGCAATATATAAAAAAGTTCAATAAATAAAATAAAATTCCCCCTGAAGCTTCAAGGGCTCATCATGGGACAAGTGTATCTCCTGCAAGAATAGGGTGGGGCTTCTTTGTGCTTGACTGGATGATTGACAACCTTTAACAATAAGGGTCAGTGTATGAATAGAAATCATAAAAATATAACCACAATTATCATTCACAAAAGTCAGGAAGCTGCAATGCTGGTTCAGCAGGAACTAAATCATTGCAAATACACTCCATACAAAGTCCATAACAAAACAGCATAATAACTCCAGTCAACTAAAAATGGATAACCAAAGAGCAAATGAGTAGCAGAGCCATGAAGCCAAGGAAAAGATACCAGAATGCAGCTTAATCCCTGGGATACTGCCCATCCAATTACCCTACCCATCATCAGCACTCATACAATTCCACACTGACCAATACCCACACATACATCAACACAACCACACATCACACCTCACAGACGCCTCAGTACTTGACACAACACTTGATCATACTTCTTCATACCCATCCATCCCACATAGGGCCAGCCCAACCACTAGGCAAACTAGGCAGTCGCCTGGGATGGCAGCTTCTGTGGGGTGGCAAAGAGTAGGGCATTCAAAGCAAAAAGTAGATTCTGACAGCAAGGGTGGGCATAAGGCTTAAGGTTTTCCTAAGGTGCCAATACCTTGAACCAACTCTAAGGCCAGCCCTAATCCCACACATCCTTCCCCCATTCACAGACAAGCATACAAAGCACAAATTCAAATACCTTTGTCATCAAAAAGGTAAACACACAAGATCCAGATAGAAATTTCAGTTTACTCAACCCGTAGCAAATACAGCAACTAACTGTACTGCTTCTGGCAAAGACTGCCTGCAAAGAAACAGGCAATAAAAAGAAATGCCTGCCTATAAATCAACACCACTCATCACACTTAACAAATGCCAAAATACCTCACACATTGCTTAACCATAGCACCTTGCACCCACCCATCCTACATAACCTTCCACCATTCACACACAAGCCCACAATACACAGATTCCAATACCTTTAGCAGAAACAGAGACATACATGATATCCAAACCGAAGCTACAATCCACACAAAGCTTAGCAAATACAGCAACCAACTGCACAACGTCTGGCAAAGACAACTTACTAACAGACACCAACGTACCCCACACAAGACTTGGTCATAACACTTAACACCCAGCCTTCTCACACAATCTTCCCCCATTTACTCATAAGCACACCAAACACAAATTCCAATTTCTTTGCCATAAGAAAGATAAACACATAAGATCCAAGCACAAGCTTCAGATCACACAAACCTTAGCAAATACAGCCACAAACACAGTAAATGGCAAAGACATCTTTCTAAATCTGGAAAAAAAAAGGAAAATGGCTATTCATGAAGACAACACAAGCCCCATTATATGCTGGAAAAGCATGCCAAGCATTCAGACAACCAAGCATGAACAATCAGGTTGTACAGCCACATGCTTCTCCAAATCAGTTATGAACGTCTCAGGCTGTGATGGATCATCAAAGCAACGGATGGAGTTACTGCAGCTTCTCTCATAAGTGCTGGAAAGAATAACTCATAACAAGCACCTAGTGTCTTCAGCCATAAATGCAGACTAAGAAATATTTTTTATTATTGATTTTGAAAAATACATCATAAACAGTATGTTGTACCCTTTCCAGATTTATTTCTTTTTCCTTATATACCTCGTTTCCAAGGATCAGTGCAGTTTATGGAGAACACAACACAACATTACATGAAACAGCTTTTGCATGGAGTGGGCAAGTAGCCTAATGGCTAAGAGCACTGGCTTGGAAATCCAGCAACCAGGGTTCAATTCCCACCAACATTCCTTGTGGCCTTGGGCAGGTCATTTAATCCCCCATTGGCTCTGAAAAATCTGAGTCATCAATATGCCTGCTTAATGTAGAATGCTACCTTTAAGTTACAATGTAAACTGATAAAGCAGTATATAAGACCTGTTAAATAAATAAGTGTTTTTACATGGAACAGATATACAAAAACTATTTATAACACAGAACAGTGTAACTATATACATTTAGAGAGTTGTTTACATCTGAGGGTTTCTTGAGGAGGAAAGTGCAGCAGTAAGAGGGATAAAGAGATGAGAGGTGGGTCATGTAATGCCATCAAAATGTTCCTTAAATAGGTGGGTCTTAAGCAGCTTCCAGAATGTTGCAAGGTCATGAGTGTCTCCGCTATGGTGTAGTAAAGCATTCCATAGGTGAGGGACATGCACAGAGAATGCCTTAGTGCAGGTCGACTGATTGCATTTGGTTAATGCTGGAGGAAGGATTAGAAGGTTTGTTGTATTATTTTTCCTTTGGCGATTTTCGGGGGTTTTTGTTATAATTGACTGCAGATATTTAGGGGATAATTGGTGGATTACTTTGAAGGTTGTCATCATGTTTTATAATTAATTTGACTCAGGAGAGGTAGCCAGTGCAAGTCTTTTAGAGTGGGCGTGATGTGGTTAGTTTGAGGTGAGCATGTCAGAATTCACGCAGCAGTATGCTGTACAAGCTGTAGAGGGGGAGGGAGCTTTTTGAAAGACCTTGCGGGATGGCGTTGCAGAAATCAAAGTGCAGTAGAATCAATGCTTGGAAGACCGTACGAAAATCATATGGCTCAAGTAGAGGTCGTAAGTGGCGGAGTGTCTTCAGCTTGATCTATATGCATTGAGTTATTTTGCCTATATGTGGTTGGACTGTGAGATGTTGGTCAATGGTAACGCCTAGGTATCTCACTTCGGACGTGACCTCTACATTAGCATTAAAGACTTTGGGGGGAGAAATGATCGATTTTTGGTGAGGAATAGTACCCCCAACTTCTTGAAGTTGATGCTTAGTTGATATTTTGAGAGCCATTGATCTATGGCATTGAAGCAATTTGTAATAGATGATTAGTTGTCACACATGCTGGTAAATGGAGCATAAATCATATTGTCTGCATACAGGTGGTAGTAGACATTGAATGACTATAATGTCGCAGACTGGTTGTGTATATATATGTTAAATAATAATACAGAGAGGGCAGAGCCCTGAGGGACTCCTTGTGTCTGAGAGAATGGGTTGGAGGTTTTCTGGCCATTTTGCATATACTGGCTGCGATTTGTGAGGAATGAGTGAAGCCATTTGAGGGCAATGTCACAAATTCCTATATTAAATAGTTGCTGAAGGAGGATGTCATGGCATATGGTATTGAATGCTGAAGCAATGTCCAGAAAGATGAGGATGAAACCTTGTTGTAAATTTTCTATGCTCTTGATGAGTCTGTTAATTAGTGAGATTAGTAAGGTTTCCACTCTGTGGTGGTTGCAGAATCTGTGTTGCTGCGGGCCTTGGACTTTTACTGTAGCTAGAATTTGCATCACTTGTGGGTACTGCAAAGCTCTGAACAGGAGAGGCTTTGGGAAGGTCTCAGCTGCCAACAAGGCCACCGGCACTCTATGTGCATGTTTTATCTAAAAAAGGTCGCTGAAAGGATAGCAACACCTGAGATACAAAATTGTTCACAAAATGAGCCAGATCTTGCACCTCCACTCTCCCAGGAAGACTATTCAGACAATTTATGCTGCTTGAACAGCAGCTCTGCACCATCCTTTAACTTGCTTGTTTGCTGCTCTGCTTCCTCTAATCTTTGCCGGAAATCAACAAAATTAGCATTCATTTGAGACACCTTCATCTGAACACGCTGCATTGCCTCATTATTTTCAGGGATCATAGCCTTAATTGACCCATTACCGCTGCAATCAAGGCCTTTAAAGACTTTTCCAGAGGTTGTTCTTTGGCATCAGCAAATTCTGTTTTGACCTCTTCTCACTATGGGTGATTACAAGACTATCCATTTTACCAGATTTAGTGGACACCATCATATAAAGATAGCTTTATGCACTAAGAGCTTCAAAAATGTTGAATAATCAGGAAAAAGGGCTTTGCTCCCAGAAGCTGTTCCCTTATGCTGCTATAAACCTGGTGCTCAAGAGCATCTCACCTCCCTCTAAAAAAACAATTTACAATTCACCATTCCCTAATCAATAAAAACGTGGCATGTTTCAACTTATACCTTCAGAGTTACATTTGAAAATATATAAAAAATAAACAAAACCCATATACAGTATATATATTCTAAAGATCCAGTGAATAGATGATTCGTGGAACAGAAATCCCACTAATAAGTGTTAGCATGCTCTAATCCTGACCGGGGGCAACAAGCAACAGAAATCCAACCTCGGCTCTTTGATTCCAATTCCCTGAACTCAGTGCAAGTAAGGAAACACACACACACAGGGGTATGTTTACTAAACCGTCTTAATGTGCGCTCTGACATGTTAACGCGCGATAAGGCGCCTTATTGCGCGATAATGGCGCTTTACAGTGCGATAAGGCACCTTATCGCACGCTAACGCGCTCAGCGGCGCAAACGAGCGCTGAAGGTGGAGTAAAGGCTCCCCAGGGGCGGAGAGAAGGGGTCAATGGGTGGAGAGTGGGAGGGAAGAGGCTCCCTGCACACTAACGCTGTGGATTTCGGGGCTGAAAACTAACACCAGTGAAACCCTGGCATTAGAGTAGATTTAAAGGGAAGAGAAACCATTTACGTCAGCAATGTACAGCAAAGCCAGGGAAACCTACAAAAGGTGATAAGTGTGATACATATGCAAGGAACAAAAGGGCAGATAAACATTGAAAATGACCTGAACAAACCGGAAAAAAAACATAACCTAGCTGGGCAATAGTGATATCAATGGGAAACATCAAAAAACACTACCGAGAAAGCTCCAAAAAAAAGATATCAATTTTGGAAGGGGCTATGCTCTGTCCCCATACAAGGTGAATGATCCCACAGTGAAATAACGCTGATCAGGGCTTTCCCTTGTTACTGGACAGGTTTCCTATGGCATGCACATGTCCCGCAACAGCAGGGTGGGCATGTTGGAATGGGCAACTGGACAGATGCTGGAAAAGGGGACACAGAGGGCTGCAGGCGGCACATGCTGTGGTGCAGCTGGGCCACAGTGCGGACTAGAGTGATGCCTAGGTGGCCCATACGAATGCTGAAACAGTAGAGCAGCCAGACAGCAACTGATGAGGGCCCAACACGGGCACGAGTGTGTTTCCCACAGTGTCACAGGGGATAGTACCCAGCAGGTACTCCCAAGGGTACAGAACATTTGCAGGCGGTGCTGGGGGGAAGCGTGGACATCTATTCAGGCACCCCTACCCCAGAACCCACACCATAGGCAGCCGCCTACCAGCACACTGGATGGCCCGAGACTGCGCACCACCAGCACCGCCAGCAGAAGGGCATGTCAGCATGGTGACAGAGGGGTACTGGTGGTGGAGGGGGCAGTGGCTGCTGCCCACAGCAGACCATTCCCAGCCCTGTTTAGGTGGGTGCCGTGCACTGCAACAGACAGGCTCTGTCTGACAAACAGTCATGGTATCTCCAGGGAATGCACTGTCTCTGTGGCAACACAGTGGTGCAGTGCACACAGCCAGTGTGTTCAGAAGCAGAAGGTCACAGGTTCAAGTCCCAGCTGTGCTTCCTGCCAACCCCATCCCCATATTTTACCCACTACTAAAATGCAGTAATACAGACAGAACCTTTAGTGCAGATAACGTAAACATGCCCAAAACGCCTACATTTTACCCTACAGAGCACAGACACCATAAACATGCGCATTACCTAGAGCAGAGTCTCCCAAAAGCAGTCCTGGAGGGCCAAACACCATTCAGGTCCCATGCTGTCTCCAATAACTATGGCTGTGCTACATTTCTATGCACCGCCCCCATGGTATGCAGATGTATCTCATGCATATTCATTAGGGACAGCATGAAAACCCAAACAGGGTTTGGCCCACCAGGACTGGAGTTGGGAACTGCTGCCCTAGAGCAGCGGCCAACAGGGGCAGACACACCCGCACCCACAGGCTCCATCATCCAAAGCCACCTGGAGAAGCAGGATGTTGGGTCCTGTGTGCATTTCCCAATACTAGCACTTGCATACCTTAGCAATGCCACCCCAAACCTGGGAATATGGTACACATCTATCAAAAGATTGTTATGTTTACTGGCAGATAGCAATTCCTAAGTTAAGCATAATTTGCTGATTGAGCTGCAGTATAGCAACCTTTCTGATGTCTGTGGAGTGTACTACAGGTCTTGTGTCTGACAGTGTTTACCACCCTGGAGAGTGACTCCTACAGTATTGTGTACCATAGCCATGCCTGCACTGTGCCCAGAACTGGTGTGGTAGCCTGGGCTACCAAACACCTCCATAGTTGCACAATGCTGGCATAGGTGTGAGGAGAGAGTGTGTGTGTCTGTCTATCCCAGAGGTGGGGAACCATGAGGAGCCCTGGCCTTGGTCCTGGTCCTGGAGGTGGGCAGACCAGCCGCAGACAACCTTTTGGTGGTGGTGAGAATCGAGGCGGAATGTGACACATTCTATATACCCTTTCGATGTCTAGGACATCTGCACCTTGCCCACTCACAATCTTAAATGACAGAGGTGTAAGGCAGCGGTCTCCAAATCCAGCCCTGGAGGGCCACAAACCAGTCAGGTTGGCAGGATATCTCTAATGCATATATATCTCATGCATATTCATTAGGGATATCCCGAAAATCTGACTGGTCTGCGGCTCTCCAGGACCAGGGTTCCCCACCCCTGTGTGTGGTGGCTGCTAACACCCTCCTCAGCCCACACTGCTAGCACTGTTGCCAGTATTGGCCTGCCAATGTGCATAATGAGGAGCAAGGTACTGTGGGTATAGCCCGGACAGGGCGGCCTGGGCAGGATGCATCTGCACAGGGCATAGGGCACTGGCTGGGACATTGTAGTGCCCGGCCACCACCTGCACAGACAGGGTGGCTACAGCATGTCCTGCTGGGAGGTCACTCTCACCCTGACCGAGCAGTGACCATGGCATGGCTAGGTTCCCCCATAGTGCTACATAGTATTTTTTTCAAGAGATATATATGAGTTTTTCTTTTAGGGGGCCCAATCACTGACCTATCTGCTTGGTGGGTATGCTCACATCCCAGTTTTGGGTGCACGCATCTCCTCCAGGAATATGCACTGTGGACTAGCTAGCAGATTGTCTGCAGTTAGTATGTGTATGGCTGGAACACCTTGCAGGGTGCAGCGGCTGGAGACTGTCAGACAGTGGTGGGGGGCAGCTGAGCATTTCCAGGCCTACTGGCTGTCTGCTATTGCCTTATGGAATGCTGCGCTGTAGCGCATCTGTTTCCCAGCAGGACTGGGGTTGTTGGTCCTCTCTACTGCCACCATGGCAGGGCTGTAGAATGTGGATCTGTTGGGTTGAGATCCTGATCCCCAGAGAGCAAGTTTGGTGGTACGACATAATCCGCCTATGGGTTCAAACACCACCTCCCTCTCCCTCTCCCTTGAATCATGTGGCCATGGCACCCACAGAGGATATGCACTATTCTGGTGCATCATAGTCCACAAGAGCTAGATGTGACTGGGATATACATATGGGCACAGGTGTATTGTAGGTGTGTCTGAATGAACTACCTATCACACACTAGCACTAATGGGGACCTGCAGCATAGCCTATCTCAGGGAAGGCAGGTACTGTGGACCTGGTGCTGGGCGCCCCACCTCACCCTCAGGGTGAGCACAGTACCCGCACAATGTGACGGTCTGTAGCTACTCTGTGCCAGTAACGCGCACGGTCAGTACCCCCTACCAGGCCTAGGTGCTGTGGGGGTGCATACCCCATCTTGTGATCATCTGTAGACTGCTGCTTTGCATGTGCAGTGCATCATGGGTACGAGTGGCTTAACTCTATCCTGGTAACAACAGCAGACAGTTTGTGTGGTGACCTGCAGTCCTTCTGTGGCCAGTTAGAGGTTGTTTGTAGCTGTAGCCTACTGGTTACTTCACTACCTGTGGAGCCAGAGGATGTGGGTTTGATCCCACAGTGGAGTTATTTATTGGGGCAGTTTCTTTTTTTAATCTAAATTAGTACTGCCAGCAAAAACACCCTCACAGCCACAGCCACAATCAATAATACATTTGATACAAGTGTCTTTGTCAAATCATATAGCATGCCTAGTGTATAAGCGGAGGGGCAGGAGACATAGGAGGAACAAATGACATATATACTGTTCATCATAGCAATAGGCCCATTCTCATGACCCACAAAAATAAGAACCATTCCTATTAATAGCAGCACCTGTATCAGAGGTCGGTAGCAGTACATGTCGAAAAGGTAGGTAGCACATGTATGAAAATTAGCAACACATGTACTAAAGTCCAAAAAATCTGGGTTCTGAGAGCTGGCGAGTAGCAGTCAAAAGGGCTCCATTCTCATTGTTCCATCGCAGTTCCCATAACAGGAGAGGAAAGATTCAGGCGGGGGTTGAGACAAGTCCGGGTATTCCCTGTTGTGCAAATACTAGGTTTGCAGGCTGCACAGGGAGGTAGGGCAAGAGTCAATTCAAAGCACCCCAAGGCTGCCGCCAGAACGAAGCAATAATAAGAATCCATAAAGAGCATAGTCTCTGGAAAAATGGTGGAACTGTCGGCTTCCACAATAGGTAGCAGACGTAGAGTTGATTGTAGGTCCTCACGCTTCTGCTGGACGTCAACTGACTACCAGCTTTGTGGCAGGAGTAGGGCTGTAGACGTCAAAGTATCACAGTCTTGTAGGATGTCTCAGTCTCCAACATAGTCCCTCAGTAGAACACAGTTTCTTAGGATGGTGGTAGCCGTCGTAGAGTGAGCCGCAATGGAGTTTCAGGATCATTTATAGAAGTCCACGACCAAGTTCAGAAGCGGCTGCTGGAATGCAAAACTGGAGGACGTCTGTTCCCTTGACGTCCAGGAGCAGGTTGGTAAAGTTCTTACGATGACGGATCTTTTCCTCGCAGCGTGAGTCGCAATGGTGATGCAGGATTAGCGATCCATGTCCAGGGGCAACTCTCAGGAACTGCTGCTGGTTTTACACGACTGTGGTGATTCCAGGAGCTGATTTCTACCACTTTAACTGCTGTTGGGGTTGATAACAAGACGACATATGGCCCTTTCCAATACGGCGCCAGCGGTGTCTTCTTCTACTCTGTCACCCACACCGAGGCTCCAGGCTTGAAAGGATGCAGGGGCTTGGATTGGCTGGTCTCGTACTCACGCATGAAGACCCTGCAAAACAGAACTTAAAACCAATAGTGCTTATCTAGTAATTTCAGATCCTATCTGTCACACATCTCCTTTTACTCTCTATACAATAGGCTACAGAATCTCAGAATCTCAAAAGGGGAAACTCCTAAAGACTTAGCAGGGGCTAAGTATATCCTATGAAGGGCTATAGGAAGAACCTGGGGCCAGGGCTGAGGACTTAGCTACCAGATCAAGGGTCACCACTGCATATTTAGCACAACTATGTCCATTAATGATGACAAGACTGCTTTCATCCACAAAGAAAGTTTTGTCTGGGCGGTCCAAGGGGATATCAGTTGAGTCTAGGCAACTTGAGCACACAATGTCCATTACTTCCAAGCAATCATGGTCAGGAGGGCCTGGACCGATGGGCAATAGGGTGGCTGGGTTTAGAGTTTGGCTGACACTTAATTGCAAGTTAGGATTCTCACATGGCATATTTTGATACTTCAGCATTCGGGCGTTGGTGAGCCAATGGTTTCCTTTGTGTTCCAGCAGGGTTAAAACAGAGTGTGGTACAGTGACTTGAAGATTTTGTCCTAAGGTGAGCTTATCTGCTTCACTCACTAAGAGGGCTGTGGCTGCTACAGCTCTCAGGCAAGGTGGCCAGCCTTTGGCAACAGGATCCAATTGTTTCAACAGGTAGGCCACAGGTCGATGCCAAGACCCAAGAGGCTGGGTCAAGACTCCCAATGCGTTTCCACTTGATTCATGGACATACAGACGAAATGGTTTCTGCACATCTGGTAGTCCCAAAGCTGGGGATGACATCAATGCTGTTTTCAATGATTTGAATGCTTTATCTTGTTCTGGGCCCCATTCCAAGGGAGATTGTTCCATTCCTTGTGTGACTTGGTACAAGGGTTTCGCCATGAGCGCAACATTTGGTATCCATATGCGGCAGTAGCCTGCAGCTCCCAAGAAAGCTCGCACCTGTTTCCTAGTAGTGGGGGTTGGGATGCGGCATACTGCTTCTTTTCGCTCAAGTCCTATCTTCCGGGTTCCTTTGGACAGATGGAACCCTAAGTATTTCACTTCTGTCTGGCACAGCTGCGCCTTGGCTCTGGAAACCTTGTATCCAGCTTCATTCAAAAGGTGCAAGAGATCACTTGTAGCTTGTATACAATCAAATTTGTTATTGGTGGCTATAAGCAAATCATCTACATATTGAAGCAAAATTCTTTTTCCCGGAGTACAGAGTAGCTTGACAGATCTTGACTGAGGGCTGCACTGAAGATAGTGGGTGAGTTCTTAAATCCTTGTGGTAATCGAGTCCAAGTGAGTTGCCCTCGCCGTCCTGTGGTAGGGTTTTCCCATTCAAATGCAAACAAAAGCTGACTGGCCTCTGTCAGGCGTATACAGAAAAAGGCATCTTTTAAGTCCAAAACAGTAAAGTGAGTGGCTTCTGCTGGAATCAGTCCTAGGAGGGTGTAAGGATTTGGTACTACTGGATGTATGGTTTCAACTGCACTGTTCACTCGACGTAGATCCTGCACTGGGCGGTAGTCACCTGTCCCAGACTTCGTGATTGGGAGAAGGGAGGTGTTCCAGGGTGACTGGCATTCTCTGAGAAGTCCATACAGCAATAATTTCTTCAAATGGCGATGAATGCCTTCAATTGCTGGTCTTGGGAGGGGATACTGACGCACATGCACTGGTTCTGCTCCTGGCTTAAGGGTAACAAGTACAGGAGCTATATTCTTTGCTAGGCCAGGTGGATTATTCTCTGCCCATACTCCAGGTGGGGCTGCAATGCTGGTAAGTATACAGGAACTTGCTGGCCTGATTGGAGATGCACTATAGAACCGCTACTCTTCTTCTCGGGGAACAGTCAGCACTATCAATCCAGCTCCTTCGATTAGGAAAACTTCCTCCACATCATTCAACTATAGTATCAGCAAGAAGAATTGCTCTCTTCTCCATCTTACATTCACTTTCTCTGTCACATTATCTCCACAATTCACAGGCATTCTGAACAACTTAATCGTGCTGTATTCATGCCCGCAAATCCATCCCGTTTCTGCAAGTTCTGTTTTATATCTCCCTGGGACTGACTTGACAAAAACTGCATTTACCATGCGCAAATTCTCCTGGGCTGCTGGATTTCATGGAGCATATAGTGAGGGCTGCCTGCACTATTTAGATTCCACTTCATGTTCTCGGGCGCTGACTGTGGGTGACTCTGAACTGGTAAAATGAATCCCTGCCTGCAGTGTCAGCGGTGGACTGTAGCCCCCACATGTGCTTGTCAACAGACAGAGGAACAATCTAGATAGAGTCCTTACAATAGAAAACTACACTTTTGCAACATGTTATAATAACAAATCCAATAGAATGAACCATGGCTATCTGTTACATATGACTGGACTAAAATTACTCGGCATGAAAACTAACTGCCAGCCGTAATCAGCTTGGCTTTGCAAAAGGAATTCCTTTCAATCTTACAGGTTTTAGGAAGCAGATATTCAAAAAGACATTCATTCTGGATACATTTTCCATAAAGCGGGTGGACATCTAGAATACACATACACATTTTCCTTCCTAGTTTATTTTATTAACAATAAGCACGTCTTCTATGAGGCGCTTGCCGCAGTGTATCAGGAACTAAAACTCATACACGATTAACACCTCATTCACTCAGGATTCAAAGCACTTTCAAGTTGCGATCTGGTACCGCTGGCTCAAATGTTGCAGAGTCCTGTCAGTGTTCGTAACCTCGGCTTCGTAGGGCAAAGGGAAAATACAAGCATCCTTTCCTATTGAAACCTGAGCCCTACAAGATTTCTGCTCACTTGATCTGCACAAATACAGGAACTCGAGTAGGAACGTAACCCTTTCCAGGCTAAGTCCAATACTATCGAGATCCACAATCCTGACTAAACATTCTTATTAAATGATATATAATACATGACCATAGCAGAAGGCACATCACTATTACAAAATATTGAATAAAAACAGGTATAATTCCCTAAAATAAGCACCCATTAGCCCAGCAGCAGAACGTTGAAAACATGCCTTCATAGGGTTAAAACATTCCTCTGCACAAACACGCCTCTCGTCAGTTTCATGCTGTGCTGCAAGACAACTGAATGAGAGAGACAGCTTCTTGATTTTACAGTGACTCTAGGGGTTTGGCGTCTTCTTAACTATACTTTTACTATTTCATATGCGGTAAAGTGTCACAAATTACCCAATGGAATATAATCCTACCCTTATACTAGAAGGGAAACTCGTGGTTTCAACAGATAACAAATCAAAGACAAACTCCCAACGCTTCCTCCTTTTCACAAGCACTCTTCACACAGACAAACATGCTAGCATTTTCCAAATTTCGAATTCCCGGGCTGACTGACAAACCAGAATTACCAAAACCGAAAGGGCTGATGGGTTCGCCCCGCGCACTACTTGCAGGGGTACTAGGATCGCCCGTGGAAGTTGATCAGACTTCCTTTACCTGTTACTGTACCAGAGATGTCTCGAGACTTTCCCAAAGCTATCTGACTAAGAACCAGAAAAATCAATACTCACCGGATCCGGTAGCTAATGCGCTGCGCAACCAATCCCTCCTTGGGTTGAATCCTGGACTCCCCTCGGGTTCGAGGTGTTGGCCGGCCACAAACAGCAACCTGCGGAGGCAAGGAGGAGTCCCCTCCGATACAAAAGGACCAGGGGCGCCAGAGACCCTCCTGCGGTCAGTCAGGCTCAGCTCTAGCCGGACCAAACCTGTGAGGCGAGATGTCGGGGCATATTCACTTGCATACCATCCCCCACTCGCACATTCCCGGCCAACGCACCAGGAATATGTAGTAGCTGATAAGAATGCAATAAATAATACCCGGAGTCAGGCAAAGATTCAAGCCAATTTATTTGTGCACAGGCTCAGATTGCAGTAGCATTCAAAATGGTCTGAGCCATGGCTCCTAGTAAAACAACGGCTTTTATACCTTTCTTTTCCAGTCTAATACAGGCAAAACTTCTCATTGGCCACAGTGGCCCACTTACTCTCATCCAATAGACATCTCTGACCGGGCCCAGGACTCGCTCCCCCTGCTTGGGTCTTACTAGCCACGGGTCAGCAACTAGACATAACACTAAACATAATACTTCTACTACAGTATATTTTGCTACTTCTGCAAGGTCAGTTAGCTTGCAAAGATAGTGGAAGGCATATCAGAAGCATTCTCATCAAAAGCAAAACAAAGCAAGGCTAAACAAAGCAAGGCTAAGTAGTGTTTCTAATAGCTACTGGTGATTTCTGTAATATTCCAGGCACATATCTCTAGCCCTGGCTCAAAATACTAAACAATCAAAACGCTAGACAAAATATTCTTACACTGTTCAGCTTCTCTACTATACTTTCATCCTAATTACAAGGTCAGTGCACATCTAGCAAAGATACAGTGGCGCGGCATTCTACTGAAACAGACATCTGGCTAATCTAAACAATAAACAGTAAGAAAGTTTTAATTCTCTTATCTCCAGGAGAGCAGAACATGTTATCAAACTAGAATAGAACGGTATTTCTTTCTAACAGCTAACAGCATTCTGTAATTTTCCAAAATCAGCAATAACATTTCAAAGCAGGAGAAAAAGGACTTTAGGCCTAGCTCTGCTACATACTAGGCCATCGCCTATCACAGTAGCTCTGAACAAGCCCCTGGCTGGCTACAGAAGGACTGCAGGTCACCAAACGACCTGTCTGCTGTGGTTACCAGGATAGGGTTAATCCACTCGTACCCATGATGCACTGCACATGAAGATTACAGCACTGTGAGGGTGTTTTTGCTGGCAGCACTGCTTTAAAGTAAAAAGGAAAATGCCTCCAGCAGCACTGCTTTATAGTAAAGGGTAATGCCTCAGACAGCCTTACTCATTAACCCCACTGGGGGATTGAACTCATGACCCCTGGTTCAGTAGTCAATGTATTAACCATTGTGCTATGCCTCTCTTGCAGTGCTTGCTGGTCAGCACGCCTACTTCAGGCTAACGTGCATTGACGTGCCACGGCTCCCTTTATCGCACGGTAACCAGAAATGCTACGTTAAGACCGACACACCCACTCCTTATATGGCATCCTGCACACTAACGCCGGCTGCACATTAAGACTGCTTAGTAAACATACCCCACAGAGTTATATATAACACTGTACTACTGAAGCTTCAGTGAAGGAATTCAGGCCTGCAAACCTAAGCAGTCTCCCATAATTACTCCCTCAGCTAGGCCGCAACACTTTCTTTTATTAGGAAAAAATGCTACATTGTACAATTTCGTCTTATCACTCTATGTCATGCTTCTGCACTACTTTTTGTTTATCTATGTATTGCAAGTCAAACTAAACACTTCATGTTACAGTCATCAAGTCATGCCATGGACAAACATATTGCTCATAGTTAATCAGGACAAGCATTCTGCAAACAAAAACATTCTGTCTCCCTGAGTACATCTGTGTCCTGCCTAGCTGTCTTTGTAAAGATTGTTTCTGTAAAGATATGACCTTGGCTTTTCTCCTTCATATCTTTCTAAGCTGTTAGCAAAATTCTCACGCTCCATATTTCTTAACCTTTCCCTGAGAAACCCCAGCCCTCACTTCGAGTTCCTTTCTACAATAACAGGTTCTGCACTTTCACAAGGAAATCCTAGACCACAGAGGCTGGAACTATACTAGGTATCAAGCTCCCGTATATCAAAGTTCAGCACTCTTGAGAGCCTGGGTCACACTCTTCACAACTTACACAAATAACTGCCAAGTGGTTGCAGACAATGTTTGAATAAAACATTTGCCCAATCTTTTGAGTTGTGGGACCACTACTCTTTATTTGCTTCGGTCTGTTTCTATGGCAGTTTTTGCCTCTACCTTTTGTGATGAAACAATTGAAAACCAATCCCTTTTTTGTGACCTGGTAGTTGTCTTCTGCTCTTTTGGGACACAGTTTAGCTGGAACCAGAGCTGGCATCAAGTGCCATAATTTCATTCACAATTACTTTGGAATATTTTTCCCTTATTTTATATCTCTTCACACCTTATTTTAGTCTATTCATTATGGCAGCAATTCTTAAATGAGCACCATCTACCAGGCCACTAGGTGTCACCTTTCAACATGGCTGTGAGTATTTTCTCTATAGCATCCTTACTTCTAATGAATCCAAATATTCTTCATACCTGAGCTAAGAAATGAATCTAGGTTCCTCCACATGGCAGCGCACAGTACTGTCACAAAGCCACAGGACTGGCCCAATTTCATACATTTTAAGAACATGCATACGTTAGATAGTAGATGTCACTGCACTTGGTTCTTCCTGTGGTACTGTAACTTAGGCCCAGGCTACCATGCTTTCCAGTAAGGATATTTGGGGAAAATTTGCAAAGAGAGTTTCATGGAGGAAGCCTCTGTTAAAAACGCCCTGGACCCACTGAGGAGAAAAGAGGTAGCATTAAGGGGTGGGACTGGGGAGGGCTGATAAAAGCGTATGCAAGACTTTGACATTGGAATGTCTGCGTACGCTTCCTCCTGAATACTTTTGCACCTGCAAAGCGTGTGAGGAAACGTCTTTCTGCCAGCTAGCAGATTTTTAAAGTGAAACTCAAGCGGGCACATCATAAAGCAGAAAAGCTATATATAAAAATATGCAAATAGACTGAGCCTCCTCAACAAGGGTTGGCAGCATATGTCTATAGTGTTGTACTATTCACAGACTCAGATCTGATTGATGGGAGATGACTGTTCCTTGCTGATTGAATGTATTTGTAATCTGCCAGTACAAAACAGTGCAAATGGTTACCACAGAAGATAATCCTTAGAGGACCTAGATTTCAAGGGCAAACTGTTGCAGGTCATAGGTTCCACACAGCTAAAAGTCCTTTCTCATGTGTCCAGCCAATGAGTGATTTTCAACAAAGTGTGGCCAGAATATTCATCTAAGGAGAGTAAAAATTCTGAAGGATGGGGGGAGGTTGATGCCATACTGGTTTGTTGCTTAAGCTTCCTGAGTTGAAGCCATAAAAATCCCTAGGTTGAAAAGTGCCTGCTCCATGTTTTGCTGAGGGAGTGTTTGCACTGGGGAGGGGGGGGAGGGGCATGTCTGTGTGAGACTGAGTGGTAGGGGGTTATGAGTAGTGAGAAGATTGAGTGAGTGGGTGGATGAAGGGGTGAGGAGTGGCCGGGGGGGGGGGGGGGGTCTGAGTGAGTGCTGCTGGTGGCAGCGGAGTGGTAGGATTCGATATTTAAATAGCAGCATCTGGGGGATATCTGCAGGGGGGGAGATGGGAGGGAGGAAGAGGGCCCATCATTTACCTTTGTTTGTTTTTCTCCTTTTTCTTTTGGTGTTTATTCCTATTTGATTCATTTCTTTATTAGGCACGTTTCGCCCAAGGGATAGCACCTATTAGGGAGGCTCAATCTATTTGCATATTTTTCTCTGTCAGTCTGTACCCATAGATTTGTTTGCATTTGTGAAAACAAAATCCCAATTCAGACTGATAAGTCAGGGCCCATGCACCCCATCTCATTCACAGGTACCTCCCCCCAACCTCCTATCACACAGACCACAACCCCTTCACACACAAAGATGCTACCTTCATGCACACACCACCCCCATCATATGTACACAGACCCCATGCCCCCATCCACTCTATCACGCATACACAGTCCGCACCCACACCCCCAATTCTATCAGCCTCCACCTCCTATCACACATAGGGGGATGTTTACTAAAGTGCGGTAATCGTGATTAACGCGTGTAAAGTACGTTTAACGATCGTAAACCTCCGCAGCGCGTTAAAACAGCGCAGAAGGTGGAGAGTGGGCGGAGAGAAGGGGTCAATGGGTGGAGAGTGGGCGGGGAGAGGCTCCCCTCATACTAACGCGCTGAATTTCTGAGCTCAATTCCAACGCGAATGAAAACCTGTCGTTAAAGGCATTTAAAGGGAAGAGAAACCATTTCCGTCAGCGATGTACAGAAAAACCAGGGAAACCCACAAAACGTGAGCAGTGTGATACATGTGCACAGAACAAAATTTCACATAAAACGTTAAAAATGACCACAAGAAACATTTTAAAAAGCAAAATTCAGCTGGGCAACAGTGATAGCAATGGGCAACAAGGAACAACACTCCCTGGAAAGCACCAAATAAAAAAGAAATGATGTGTGGAAGGGTCTACGCTCCGCAGACCCTTTCAAAGATCATTTCATTGTAATGGAGCTGTCCTGGGAGTGTTGTGTAATGTTTCCCAATGATATCATTGTTGCCCAGCTTGGTTATGGGTGTGTGCCCCTTTTCTGAGGTCTTTTCTGAGGTTTATGTGCACCTTTGTCTGCATACATGGTAAATGAGGCCACAGTAAACCTGTTGCAGAGCAGGATTTCTGACTCGTCAGGCCGGTTTAACTAACTCCAGGGACTGCACTGTCTCTGTGGCCACAGTGTGGTGCAACAGACACAGCCAGTGCCTGTAAAACCAGAGAGTCACAGGTTCAAATCCCAGCTGGGGCTCCTGCCAAACCAGTCCCCATAGTTTGACCCACCACTAAACAGTGATAGTAAAGACACTCCTTTATTGCAGAGAACATACGCATGGCCTATATTTTACCACCAGAAACAGGCACATTACCTAAAGCAGAGTCCCGCAAATGCAGTGCAGGAGGGCCCCACACCATTCCGGTTTCATGCTGCCTCTAATAAAGATGCCTGTGCTGCATAGCTATGCACCACCCCCATGGTATGCAGATGTAGCTCATGCATATTTATGAAGGACAGCATGAAAACCCGAACAGTGTTTGGAACACCAGGACTGGAGTTGGGGAACTCTGCCGTAAAGCAGCAGACAACAGGGCCACACCCACACCCACAGGCCCCATTGGCCAATGCCACCTGGAGAGGCAAGACATTGGGCACTGCCTGTATCTCCCAATACTAGCAGTTGCATACCTTAGCAATGCCACCCTACACCTCGGTATATGGTACACAGCCATCAAACGTTTCCTATGATAACTGGCAGATATCAATGCCTATGTTAAGCACATTTTGCTCATTGAGCTCCACCATAACAATCATTCTGATGTCTGCGGTGTGTGCTGCAGGTCTGGTCTCTGACAGTGTTCACCACCCTGGGGAGTGACCCCCCAATAGTCGTGTGTACCATATCCATGCCTGTACTATGCCCATGACTGGTGTGGTGGGTATGGCTGCTGACCACCTCTATAGTAGCACAATGCTGGCATAGGTGTGGGGGTGGCTGTCTGTCTATCCAGTGTGTGGTGGCTGCAAACACCTTCCACAGCCCACACTGCCAGCAATGGTGCCAGTATTGGGCTGCCAATGTGCATAATGAGGAGCAAGGTACCATGGGTATAGGCCGGACAGGGTGGCCTGGCCAGGGTGCATCTGCACAGGGCATAGGGCACTGACTGGGACATTTTAGTGCCCGGCCACCACCTACACAGACAGGGTGACCTCAGTATGTCCTGCTGAGAGATCACTCTCACCCTGACTGTGCAGTGACCACAGCATGGCTAGGCACCCCCATAGTGCTTATAGTATTTCTCTCATGTGATAGATATGGGTTTCTTTTTGGGGCCCAGTCACTGATCTATCTGTTTGCTGTGTATGTTGACATCCCAGTTCTGGGTGCATGCATCTCCACTGGGCACATGCACTATGGACTAACTAGTGGGCTGTTTGCAGCTGGTATGTGTCTTGATGGAGTGGCTTGCAGGGTGCAGTGGCTGATGGCTTGCAGCAGGAGCATATCAGATAGTGGTGGGGTGCAGCTTACCATATCCAGGCCTAATGTCTGTCTGCTATTGTGTTATGGATGTGTACAGAGCTGCATTGACTGCCCTGTGGGGTGTCTGTTCCTCAACAGGACTGGGGTTGATGTTCTCCTCTACTGCCACCTTTGCAGGGAGGTAGAATGTGGATCTGTTGTTGGGAGGCCCTGTTTGCCGCCTTGGGGGGAGAGGAGGAGAGGGGGAGGTGGTGGTACATGGGCCACCTAGGGGTCCATGGGGGCTACACCTGACTGAAACAGACAGAGATATCCAAGGTGTTTCTGCAGAAACTACCTATCTCACACATTAACACTGCTTTGGACCTGCGCCATGGCCTCTTTCAGCCATGGATGGTGCTGTGGACCTGGTGCTGGGCGCCTCACTGCACCCTCAGGGTGAGCACAGTACCCGCACAATGTGACGGTGTGTAGCTACTCTGTGCCTGTACAACACACGGTCAGTACCCCCTACAAGGCCGAGGTGCTGTGGGGGTGCACATGGTCACTTCCCCCTACCAGGCCGAGGTGCTGTGGGGGTGCATTCCCCATGGTGTGTATCTGTGGACAGCTGATTTGCATGTGCAGTGCATCATGGGTGTGACTGGCACAATCCAACCCTGTGAAACTCCAGCACCTGCTCACAGGCTCTGATAAACCATAGGCCATCACACGTACATCTGTTAGCATAATGCATAGGTGCAAGACACCCTACAGAGTCTGTAATATAAGATGCCCACGCTGGTAAAAACACACGTACCCATGCACGATTGTACGCGCGCAGCTACGCACGTACCAATGCACGCAACCTCGCACACACCAACGTACGTGGCTAGGCACACTCCGAGGGTGTTTTTCTGACACCAATACTCAACGTAACGAAAAACATGCCTCCTCTTTCCCTCTGTAATGTACAGGGTGATGCCTGGGATAGCCTTCTGCGTTAGGCACACTGGGGACTCAAACCCATGCTGCCTGTAATAGCGGTCAGTACCGTAACCATTGTGCTACAGCTCTGTTTCAGTGCTTTGTGTCTGTACGTCTTCTTACGTTTAACGCGCAGTAACGCGCCACGGTGCCCGGTAACGCTCGTTAATTTTTTTAACGCGCGTTAGTGGTGACGATGTACCGCCCATGTCCTTATTTGGGGTTTCTGTCACTACGGCGGCTCCTAAAGCGAATTGCACTAACGCAGTTTAGTAAACATACCCCATACTCTGCCCCTTCACACATGCACAGACACACCCTACCTCCATCGGTCCCCATCACAAACATACACACACATATGCACACTCACACTCAATGCAGACACCAATATACACATGGCACTGCTCGGAGAGAGGATTATACAGCCCCGATACTCTGACGAGAAACACTTTGCCGTGTTTTTTCATAGCTACTCACAGATATGCGTGAATTTGCAAATAGAGGAATGAGAAGTGGGCCCTTTTCAACTTGTTATACATTGTATGTATTTATTTAAAACATTTATATCCCACTAATCCTCCGCCCTTCGTGTGGGTGCAATAGGTGGAGTTAAGTGCATCCACAGTAATAGCGCTCCCAGTTAGGGTGTGGTGCTGCATGTTAACAGCCGAGACCATGCTGTCCATGTCCCCCCGACTGTTAATGCCGTAGCTTTGCACATGCCATGCATGAATTTTCGCGATGTTGGCACATTAGGTGCAAAACCATAGCATTGGGGCCGGCTCAAGGCATTGTAACACCCTGAGCCAACTTTTGTTTTTGCGCCCCCCTCCCCCATGGATCTGATCTTGCAGTACAAGCTGTGCAAACAGGGGTACATTTTCAGCCCACTGACTTGCTAAATGACACCCTCCCATTTAACTTAATCTGTGTATTCGTTATCATATACATTTGCCCGTGAATACCTAATTGCCTTTGAATATCAGTCTGATAGGGCATAATTATTCATTCATATGAAACACTCCCAGACTCACCAATAAAACTCTCCCAATGACAAATGCAAAGCAGAAGTAGGATGTTTCACTTTACATCTCAACACACAAATAAATTCTATTCAAATTCTAGTCTTTATAGACAGCGCTGCGTACGGCTTCTAGTGCTATACAAATGATTACACAGGTACACTAAAAAAAAATTTTTTTAAACTGCCTCTAATGTTTCGATTGATTTTTATGTTTTTTGGTGCGCTGAATCCAAATCTGGTAACCAATTTGCTCCATCACGTACAGATTTTTTGCTACATTGGGTTAGCAGTTTGAGGTGAACGTTTCAGATTGAGTGCAATCGAGATAAAAATTTCTTGGATGAATTCTTTATACTAATTGTTTAGTAGTTATTCAAATAAGAATAAAGAAAATTGTAACAAGGCAGCACATAAGAATAGAGTAATGTCAACAAAACACACTGTGATGGTAGCAAAATTGTCTGCACTTAAAACAGCCACATACATGTGCACAAACAATGAGCATATAAGAGCGAGGTTAGACACAAAGCAAAGCAAAGAAATGTGCAAAAAATGTTGTACAGGTATGTATGTAAGAATAGAAAACGCAAACCGCACCATTGCAATACATGAAGACAAACACCCGATGGTGTGGAAATAAAATTCTAATAAATGAGATCCGACACTGTGGTAATAACTAGCAAATTTTTATTTCAAAGTTTAGTAAAAACACGATATTTGTCAACACAGTTTAGATTTTAAAGTCATTCTTGGGTCAATCAATCTCCTGGTGGGCCCGTTTCTTCTTCCCCCGAATGCTTCTCTTGGTGCGCTGCTTGGCGTATTTTTCATCTGGGGTTTCCCGCAGCAGCAACCAGCAGAAATCAGCCATCATAGTGGTGTTCCATCTTCCTTGGTACCTTCTCTCTGCGTCCTTGATGTCCTGGTGAAACCTTTCACCTTGTTCTTCACTGTACGCCCCCAAGTTTTCGGGAAAGTAGTTCACATGGGAGTGCAAGAAATGGACTTTCAGGCTCATGTTACAGCCTTGTTCTTTGAAGGCATTGAGCATCCTGGCAACAATATCCTTATAGTTCTCATCCCGCCTGTTCCCCAAGAATTTGAGAACAACATCCTTGAAGGAATCCCAGGCTTCTTTTTCCTTCTCAGACATCGTTTCAGCGAATGCTCCATCTGAAATGAGTTTCCTTATATCAGGGCCAACAAACACTCCTTCCTTTAGCTTTGCTTCAGAAAGTCGGGGGAACTTTGAGCAAAGGTACCGAAAGCACTCACCATCTTTTGGAAGGGACTTGATGAATTGCTTAATGAGACCCAACTTAATGTGGAGAGGTGGTAATAGAATTTTATCACGAGGTACCAAGCTCTCATGAAGAACATTTTTCTCACCGGGTCTCAAATACTCCCGAATTGGCCAGTCTTTTTTCCCCCAGTGTAGGTCGCGGGCCCGGCTATCCCACAAGCAAAGGAAGCAGGGATATTTGGTGAAACCGGATTGCTGCCCTAATAGCATGGATAGAATTTTAAAGTCTCCACAAATCATCCACTTATGCTCATCATAACGAATCTTCTGAAGAATCAGGGCCAAATTCTCGTATTTTTCTTGGAGAATAACAGAGTGAGCAATAGGAACTGAAGCGAATGTGTTGCCATTATGAAGAAGAACACCTTTTATGCTGTCTTTTGACGAATCAATGAACAGCCGCCATTCAGCAGGATCATACTTGAGTTTAAACTTTTCCATCACTCCGTATATATCGTTGCAAAATACCAAATCTTCCTCTTTGCTGAAATACTTCAAAAATTGTGTCTCGCGGTTGCGGTACCAATAAAAAGTTGTTCCTGGTGATAATAGATTTTTCTGTTTAAGCTGAGAACCTAGCAGTTGGGCAGCATCTTTTGGGAGTCCTAAATCCCGGACTAAATCATTCAATTCAGCTTGAGAGAAAAGTTCAGGTTTCGGATCTGGTTCAGTTTCAAACTCGGAAGTACTGGACTCATCGGGAAAAGCCATCTGATGAGTCTCATCATGATCAGAACCGTCCACACAAATATGATCCAAAGATTTTGGTGGTTCAGGCACAGGTACTTCATTGCTATGAGGCATAGGCCTAATTGCTGAGGGAAGGTTGGGGTAACTTATTACGTTCTTATTTTTTAAGTTGTATCCCTTCACAATGCAAGAGCAAAAATAGCAGTCACTGCTGTGGTCTCTTTGTTCACGCCACATCATAGGTATTCCGAAATGAAATGCTTGTTTTTTACCTTTCATCCATAAGCGTAGATCTTCCTCACATGTCTTGCACACTTTGTGAGGAGCCCACGGTTTGTCTTGATCGCCTAACTTCAAACCAAAATAGGCGAAATATACTTTTTTAATAAATGCAGAAATGTTCCTCTGCCGCTTTTTCACGGTATATTCCCCACAAATAAAACAAAAACTGTCCGGAGAGTTGACGCAACCTCTGGCTCTGTGAGCCATCACAAATACATAGCACTGCAAACTACAACTGTAGTGAACCACTTCGGAATAAAGCTGGATTACGACTGAGCAAACAAAAGGTAATAATGAACTTGCAAGAAACTGAAATTTGACAGGAACGTTCATGTCGCAACCACCGTGTTTGAGCGAGCGAACGAGGCGAGGCGAACAGGAAAGAACATGCGCCAGCGCGAGTACTGGATTTAGCCCCCCGCCTCCCAATTGTCCTGTTAATGTATAAAATGAATACAAAACACTCTAAAATATCATGAGGGAGTGTTTCTAGTTAGTTAACCATTACAACCTCTATTTTGGGCCAAGAAAATAAACTGCAGTCGGCTAAAAAGAAATTATGTGAACATTCCTTATATGGGTAAGAAATCTAATTTTGCAAAAAAAAAGAAAAAAAAAAAAAAAAAACAACAAAAAAAAACAAAAAAAAAAAAAAAAAAAAAAAAGAAATCTAATTTTGCAAGAAAACGTGACGTGATGGAACATTTTGGCTATTTTTCCTGGATTCAGCACCCCAAAATCTATAGGAATCAGTTGCAAAACTGGAGGCAGTTTTTTGGTAGTGTACCTGTGTTATTATTATGTAGTAGTCTCACATCAGTGACAACACCATTAACTCCCTCTATACCTAGACAGTGTGTGTCATAACAGAAAACCCTGCAAATGGATACTTGACACCAACATCAAGAACCTAAAGTACACCATCCCTACCTATGGAAAATCAGCAATGCAAATATTCTAGAACACCAGTAACCCCCAGTTGGAAAAGAGAACAAGCTGAACTACTACCGATTCCTAGAGGGAACTATTTTAACATGTTAACAGAATCTCTTATCTTGGCTGCATGTGGAAAACACAGACCATCACCAAATAAAGATTAAGAAACTACAAATAACAAAAAATGAAATGGAAAACCCCCAAAATCAGACCGAGCTATGAAATATGGAAAAAAGAAAAACAGAAATGAATTTTCTTCTGTAATGAACTATAAGACTTGCATATTTTCAAAGCTGACATATAGCATTCTCTAAAAATGGACACTCTTTGGTACCTTTCTCATCTGATCATCTTATTTTTCCCAGTCTTTCTACTTCCTCCTGTTGGTTTTCTTCTAAATCCTTTTCCAAGCTCCCATTTCCATTTTCTGTATCTTCATACTCTGTTTTCTTCATCCTTTCTTTCACTACATCTCTCTCTGACATTGATTCTTCTATTTCTCTTGTTTGCCTTTTACTTAACTATAGGTTCATTCCATTCCTCTTTCTCCTTCCTACAATCTTCAGTCTTCTTCTTTTCACCATGCATCTACTTACCAGCTTTCCATTTCCCAATCTTGCTTTCCTAATCCTTCCATTCCACATCTACCCCCTCCCCCCATTATTCACCCACTTTCTAGTTTGCCATTTCCTCCTTCTGTACTCATCTCCTCCCCAGTCTCATTTACCACCTTCTGCTTCTCATCCTTTCATCAGCCCCAGCTCATTCTCTAGCACTCATCCTCTCTTCACCTCCAAGTTCTTTCTTTCTTATCTCCAGTCAAGCTTCCATTTCTCCTTTCACTTCCCCCATTTCTACCCTCTTTCACCTGCTTCAAAGAAGACCTTTCCCTTCCTGTGGCTCTCATCCACTCCATTGCACTCTGTCTTTTTCAACTGCCCCCCAACCCCTCCCCTCCCCAAATCCTCCAGGTCCTTCAAACTTTCTCCTCGCCCCATATTTCTGCACTTGGTCTCATACCCCTTAACTAATCACTTTGTCCCCACTGTCCTCTTAATCTCTGGTCAGTTTTTAGCCCCTGCTATCCCCCCAAGCAACTCCAAGTTCACATTCACATTCACAATCCCATCCAAGCCTCGAGCCCCACCCCCCACCCCCACTTAAACTCCCAATACCCAGCCTATCTTAGTGTCTTTCATCTATTTTCTCATCCAGTCTTACAGTCTTCACCTGTCAGAGTCCCTACTTTCCCATCTCCCATGTCCCAATTACCTGCCCTCCTGCCTCCTGCTCCCCTTCCCCAGCACCCACCCATTTACTTCCTTCTCCAGTATTCATTAACTTTGTCTTTCCTCCTTCTTACCCCAGCATGTGTTCTTATATCCCTCCCTCTCAACCTTCCCTTGGTTGAATTTGCTTCTTTCCCACTCCCCACAATATCTGTTCTCCTCTCCCATCTCAATCCCCCAGCATCTCCTTCTTTTTCCTACTGTAACCATAGCATTTGCCAGCATCAGTCCCCTTTCGGTCACAAGACTCCAGCTCTAGAATCAGCTCCCTTTAAGTCCCATCCCCCTAGACCTAGTATCAGCCCATTTGCAGTCTCCCCAGGCCCAATCAGCCCACTTCAAGTCCCAGTCCCCCATTCCCAGTATCAGCCAATTGCGAGTATCATTCAGCCCCCCAGCCTCTATATCAGCCCATTTCCAGTACAAGCCCCTGTATCAGCCCATTTCCAATGCCACCAGACCCAATATCAGTCCACAGTCCCATCCCCTCACCCAGTCTCAGTCCCCCATTCTCAATATCAGCCCATTTCCAGCCCCCCCAGCTCATTTCCAGCCCCCCACAGTCCCAGTAGCAGCCCTAGCCCCCCCCCCCCACAGCCCTAGTATCAGCCACCCCTTCCCCCTCCCTTCAGTAACACAGCAGCAGGGAAATTTGCTTTTGCTCCTGTGGTTGTATTAAACATTAATACAACCATGGGAGCAAAAGTCAATGATCCCCTGGATGTATTGATTATAATACAGCCAAAGAAGCATTTGGTTTTGCTCCTGCAGCTGTATTAATGCTCAGCACAGCCGCAGGAGCTTTTACTTTTGCTCCCACGGCTGTGCTATACTCAAGTCGTGGTGCTGACAGCTGGAGTATACACAGCCACGGGAGCAAAAAAGCAAAGGCTTCCCTGGCTATGTTGAACATTAATACAGCCGCAGGAGCAAAAGCAAAGGCTCCCACAGCTGTGTTAATGTTTAAAACAGCTGCGGCACTGCAGGCAGAAAGTGAGGCAGAGAGTGTACCCCAATTGTGGTGTGCCCTGAGCCTGTGTCTCACTGCTTCACCTCTTAAGCCGGTCCTGCATAGCACCCTATAAAGTGCATGTTAAATCAATTTTGCATGCACTAAAAATTCCCTATAAAAACAAATACGTGAAATTAACTGAAAAAAATAATAAATTAGAAAACATTTGTGAAAAAAATTAAAAAGCTGAGTTTTTCTTGCCTGTACACACTCCTAAGAGACAGCTTAGGGAAAACTTTTGTCACATACCATTTACTCTGTAGCACACAACACCCTTGCCTTGACTGTAGTGATACACAACTAGTGTGAGAATATTCTGTGATAGAGAATTATTGGGTAATATTAATGAACATTCTCCTTTCAAATCTGGAGTGTAAGGAGAAAGGACTAATTTCTCTCCCCAGTTCTCCTGCTTCTGTATAGGGGAGTGGCCCTGCAGATAGAAAGAGGAATGGGAGGAGACTGTAAATGTTGCAGATTAGGAAGCTTGGCAGTTTTTAGCTAGTGACATCATCAGCCCAAGCGATAAGGCATTTTAAAATTCTTTCGGCACAAACAACAGCGCAAAGAGTAATTCTGAAATTCCATGGAGATCTGAGCCAGCCATGAGGAATGTGTAATATTTCTATGATGCACAAATGATTGATGTTACTAACCATGGAGTGATATAATATCTATGTATTTGTAAGGAAACTTGAAGGCATGTTGTGTGAAGAAAAGACAAGGGAAAACAAGTAACTTGAGCTGCTTGGGAATTCTTTGTTGCTACTATAGATGGTGGATGTCAAAGTCAGGGAAACTCAAATTTGTAATGTCATTTCACAGCCGACTTTAGGGTAGGGTGCGCAGAGTGGTTGCCAGAGGTTCTGCATAGCAAGAGGTGCCACTGGGAATCTAGAAAGCTTGTGTGAAGCAGGAATGCCGCAGACGTCCCCCATGGTCCAACCGGTCCCTAGCGTGCAAGGACTAGAAAAATTATACAGCTTCCCCTCAACTGAGTTTATGCAAACCAGATGCACCAAAACCGGTGCTCTCCCTCTCTGGGGAAGGAGGTGCCATTGACATACCCCAAATCAGTGTCTTTTCAGCATTACCAATGACATTTATGTTTCTTTGGTTAGTGAATTCTGTATGTAATATTATCTGCGTGAAAGTGTATAAACTCTGAAAGAACTTGGGATAGGATAGTTGTACTCTGCACTATAAGTTCGTTATCACAGGGCAGAAAGTGTACTTCATATAGTTTGCTACAATTACTAGTACATTAAGGAACGTTTAGACTTAGAAGATATGGACATGAAAAGGTTGATCATGTGTCCTGGCCTAAAAATAAACACACACTCACACACACACTCACTGTGTTCAGCCTGGGCCTCTCTCCTTTCCTGCCTTAGTTTTCTGCTGCCTAATGGAGTCATGCAGCTGTGTGGGCATGCAGTGTTCCTGGATCAGGAAACTGAATGTGGCTTTAGACTGGACTGAAGCTCTGCGGCATAGTTAACCTCTGTCTTTTCTGTTTTCAGCTCTCCTAGTAGTAGAAACAGACACATTTGGAAGTCATGTCCGAATAAAAGGCAAAGAAACTGGATATTACATTTGTATGAATAAGAATGGCAAGGTCCTAGGAAAGGTATGTACTGAGAATCCCTATAGTTCAGCCCAGGCTGTTCAGTCGTTGCCTAATTATTGCAGCGTGATGCTTATACTGCAGAGTACACTGGAATCTTAAGTGAAGCAGTGGTGTTCCAAGCCCCCTTGGCACCCGGGGAGGGCGCTTCCCCTTGTGACTGGCACCCCCCACATGGCATGGTGCACCCCCCTCCCCCACTATGCCCACATGGTGGAGCCAGCATGACAAACTTAACTTTAAGTCGTGGGTGGTTAGCGGCGCTGGCCCGGCTCAGGCCTGGTGGCGGTTCTCTCCCAGCCGAAGTGCTGTCTCTGCCGTGTGGGCCTGGCAGGGGTGCACTCTCTTCCAGGCTGGCACCTGAGGTGAGCCGCACCCACTGCCCTGCCCTTGGTTTGCCACTGGAGTGAAGGACACATTATTACAATTATGGCAGCTCATCATTAAATGATTGTATTTTCAGAACCTATTAGTGAAGTTTGGTGTAAGTGTTTGATCCTCTCCCCCTCAATGGACTGTTGTGCTCGCAGCTCTAGAAGCTCTAGTTTAGGTCCTGAGAATTGGGGTAATAATTATCTTCAAAGCCCTAGTATTAAGATGACTCACTCACATTAGAAATGTCTCTTGGCTTTTCATCCAGGCATTTAGTTCCAAAAAGGGCACCAGACACTCCAGTAAGCTTGCTTAAAAATATGGGGCCCGATATTTGAAAGTTATTTATATGGTTTACAGCCCTATAAACTGTATAAATGCCGCTCAGCAGAATATTCAATGGCACTAACATGGTTAGTGTTGCTGAATATCCCCGATCTTCTCCCCTACACGCCCCGATGCTAACTGCTCAGCATCAGGGCATGTCATGGGCATTCCGGGGAGGAGCAGAGGTGGTGAGAGTTACTAAATTTGCAGAAGCCAAAGCTTGCCTATCTTTTAGCCACAGGGGCTAACCGGGCAGCATGCAATATCGCTGCTTCCCGGTTAGCTACTGCAGCTGAGAGGCTATATGGCAAACCCAGATGTTCAATGCCGCGGCCACATATCACCCCGGCATTGAATATCCGGGTTAAGGGCTGGCACAGATGTCTATGCGCCTTAGTGGCATATAGCCGTCATAATTCAATATCAGGCCCAGGATTCATTGGGTGAATCAATATGAACATAAACTTATAAGAACATACGATTTGCCATATCAGGTCAGTCCAGAGGTTCATCAAGCCCAACATCCGGTTACCATGACTAGCTAATCCAGGTGGCAGGTACTTGGCGGGATCCCAGATATTAACCACAATGATGGCTAAATCCTTTTCCTGGGTGGTGACTCCTAATGTGGAACCTTGCATCTTGTAGCTGTAGTTTGGGTTGTTCTTCCCTATGTGCATCACGTTGCACTTGTCCACATTTACTAAAATGTGAGGTTTTGCATTTATAGCATGTTATGTGCAAACATTAAGGCATGTGAAGTGTAAAGTTTTCACAGTAAATGCGGAGGGCATGCCCAGCTTCTGCACTGCATTTATTGTACTTACCGAATGAGCCCATGTTACATGCCTTGGCAGGGAACGTGAGTGCATCTGAGTTCCCTGCTGAAGCATATAATGTAGTCCCAGCATAAAATAACTGGTTAAAAAATATATATACTGTATATATTTAATTGGTGGCTTCAGCTGGGCAACCTGGCTACCCATACCCCAGCATTGACCCTTTTACCATGCTCCAGCACTGACCTCTGCATGTTTAACACACCCCTCATGTTTAGCACACCTCTCCTCCCACATAACCTTCCCTTGGGCAGTTCCTGAATCAAGCACCCAATAGAAGTCCCCCCCCCCCTGAAGCAGACCTCCCACCTGTAAAGAATGCAGCCAACAGAAGAAGCTCCCCCATCCATATTCCTACCTAACACACCTCTGAACTTACCCCAGGGGAATCACTGGTATCCACTGGGGCCATGGCAGAAACTGTCCCCCTCTGTTCCTGGAAGATTGACCCCTAATGGTAGTACTATGAGATTACCGCTAATGGTCAAAGCTGCCATTTTAAAGCCTGGAAGCTGCAGGGTAGGAGTAGAGGGGGGTGATTCCTGCCTCTGCCCTACTAGACATCATGAATTCCCCTGGTTAGGTGGGGATATGGCCAAGAGACTTCTTTGGTTGGCCACACTGTGTTCATGTGGGAAGGGTTTGGTTCAGGAGGAGGCTTCTTTAGTTATCCATATTCTGTTTGGGGGTGTGTGGTCTGGCTTGGGGGGCTTCTGTTGGGGGAGATCTGGTACAGGATAGTGGGTGGGGGTTATGTTCCTTTAACAGGAACTCATTGTACCTTCTCTTTCTTCTCCTGGGTTCTGAAACTACACTACACACTCTCTCACACTGATGGGCTTCCAGATCCCTGGGTGACTCCTATTTGGCAATTTTCCTTGACACACCATCATCTCCCCAGAATCTTTGTTGGTCACGGGGTGCCTGCAAGCTGCTTCTGGCTGTAAGTCCTCTTCCACAGATCTCCTCCAGCTATTTACAGGGCTTCACCACAAACTCTTCTGGCTGCCAGTCTTTTCCTCGAGTTCTCACGAATGATCATAGGTGCTGCATGGTCTAGAGAAAGCTTTCAAACATTGTAAATATTGAATTGAAAGTTGGTCTAGAAAGTATGTTAACCTAAATTAAATCGTCTCTGTCCTGGACCTGTCAGCACCCTGAACCCAACTGATTGGGGAGCTCTGTATCCCACAGAGTCAGCATGACAGAAAGGAGGTAGAAAACAAATTTCCCTCCATAAGCTCTCCATTTAATAGCTCTTTTACATCATCTAATTCCTCTCCTGGCCTTCTATATTGGGAAGCCAGATAGAAAATACCTCGTACCTCTTATACTTCTAGCCAAATGCTGGGGCGATTGCTAACCCCTGCATGTAAATCAGTACTCCTAATCCATTACATGAAAGCACATATTGAAAGTACACTTTGAACACTAGTACACTTTGGTGACCCCAGGGTCACATAAGCATCTATAGCTGCTGTTAGCCAGTGGAACAGAAAACAAGCTTAATGTCATAGCCATGCCAAGCTCCACAGAGAGCTCCAAGGATCCTGGGCCTAGATCATGTATGTTCACCAATAACAGCTCCCTTTCCATTCAGATTGAGTCACCCACAACTCAGAGGTTGCTAGGACTTAAAGCATGAGCCTGAGATGTTCCCCACAGAAACAGTGTGGACACCGGTCATCAAATGAGAATGAGGCAGGAGAAGAACCAGAGCACTTAATCAGTATGGACAAGACCAGCAGAGCAATCTTGCAAACTAGGAATTAAACCAAGCAGCACACAGAAGAGTAGTCAAGAAACAGGCATAGGGCAGAGCAGGCAGGACAGGTTTGTAACGAGAAGTCTAGCAGAGATCAGACACCATGGATCAAAAGAACAAGTAATACACTCAGGAATACACATGTGAGACCTATCTAAGGGTGAAGTGGAGTTCCTAGGTATAGATATGTATAGGGAGCTATTTATAGACGATGTATTCCTCAAGAACCAATTAAACCAGGATGCTTCCTCAAAGGGTCAATCGTGGCATGCCATATCATCAGGCTGAGAGTAGCATAAAAAGCAGAAGGAGGACACACCACACATACTATGTAAGGAAGGCATCCTGGGTCATAGGTAAGTGACACTAAGAGGCTTGTTTACTAAAAAGCATGCTGGTATCACATGGTCAGGCCACAAAACCAGCAAGGAGGCCTGCAACAATCTTAAGGGATATGTTCACTGCAATGCACTATCAATGCCCATGTTCTGCCCCAACCTGGCCTGACATTGCCCAATCATACACTAATCTATTAGTGTGAGATTTTCAGTGTTGGACCCTATCGTGTACTAAACCTCATGCTAACAGTTAGTGCAGATTAGTATATATCCCCCTTAGTATTTAAATCTGGATATCCTACCTGATCATGCAAAAGGGAGACATTTAAATCCTTCCTAATAGGCCCTTGTCTTTGTCTTCCAAAGTACAAGATAGGGGGACTGCAGCATCAGACTCATGATTTAGGGGTATATGTTGGTCAAACACATTTTTTTAATCAGCTGATTGGCAAAGACATATTTCAGTACTGATGCTGAATTAATTTCTCAGGCACCTGCTTTTGCTAGATAGAATGCACTTGTTTAATTTTTTGTCAATGTTTTTTTCCACTAAATGGCAAACTGACTTTGACACCACAGAGATATCTCTAACAGCAGCTTTGTCTCTCTTCTCATTGCAGCTCAATGGCAAGAATCGGGAATGTGTGTTTGTGGAGGAAGTGCTGGAGAATAACTATACAGCCTTCATGTCTGCTGAGCACTGGGGTTGGTACCTTGGATTCACTCGCATGGGACGACCACGGAAGGGGCCCCGTACCCAGCAGAACCAGCGTGAGGTCCACTTCATGAAGCGGAATCCCAAGGGGAAGGGGGACATTCACAACCCCTTTCGCTTCACTACAGTCACCAAAAGAACTAAAAGGGCCCATCACCTGAGATCCCGGCCTCCTCTGGAGGGGAATCTACTCTGGAGGCCTTAGGAGAAGAAGGCCGAAGCCTCTGTTGTACATAGGGAAAAAATTCAGAACACATTCTGCAAATGGGAAAGTTTTATTTTTATATTTGACATGGACAGGACCACGTAGAGCTGGCCTTTATTTGTGACTTTGTTAACTACTTAATCTGTTGTAAAGTACTGGAAAATAGCAACGAAGGATGACTGAAAAATCACTTTTCTTTTGTTTGCTTTTAATTTAATTTTAATGACAACACAGACTTTTGAGGCTGGAAGAAATATCTGTTTATTTTCTGCAGACAACCTTTCTGATTACTGTTAATGGTTAAAGAAGGGAAAAAGTTTCTAAATCTAGTGACAAAAACTGAATCCCAAAGCTATTTGGTGTTACTGTTGAGAAGATGTTATCAGAAAACAGAGAGGTCCAGAGGACACATCCCCTGAAGCCTTGTTGCTGCTGCACAGAATCAAACCAGGGAGTCACAGATGCAGGCAGGTGTCAGATTGCTGGAACTCTGTTGTAGTAGCTGTCCCTGAGAGACTGTTCTCTTTCCTTCCTATTTATTACAGAGGGGGACACTTGCTACTGTGGTAATGGAGGCTTCTATTCTGGCCAGTAATTAGTAACAAGTGAATGTGTCATTTTGAAGAAAGTCTTCTTGTCCACTCTGAAAGACAACAACAAATACCAGAAGAAAGTACTTCAAAACTGGATTATAACAACATAATGTACAGTGCTGTAAATGTTCTGGTTTCCTAAAAGACATATAGGGGATTATTTTAGAAGTCGTATTTGCAATGGCCAAATTCAAAATCAGGCATTTACATGTGGAAATGGCATCCATGTGGAAACCGCAGTTCTAGAAAGGGCTGAATTTACACATGTTTATGTTTATTAAAACTTCCTATACCACCCTGCGCTCATCTTTACTATGTAGAAATTGCAAGGGTGTGTGTTGGGCAGGTCAGAAATCTATATGTGTATCCCCATTTCAGATAGGGAATACATGTATAGGACTGCAGTTGTCAACACTGGGATTTATAGCTGCTCCCTGGCACATATAGATTTTTTTTAAAGTGCTGGTTTCAGCCAGCCCTTTACAAGAGCAATTAAGGTCATTATTCCTTTTGATCTCCCATTGCTTATTTACCCCTCCAAAATGAAATGAGATAATGATAGCAGCATCTGTAGTTCCTATACATGTAGGTTTGCAAAATGGCTGACATACATGGGTAAGTGCGGGCACTTACACGTGGAAGATTCCAGGTTTTTCTCGCTGATTATTCCCATGTCCTCCAGCTCCATGTATTGGCAAATGCACATGCCCTCCTGCGCTATTTTAGAACTGGCTTCATGTTTAGCACAGCGCTTTCTAAAATACTGCCAGTATTGTGTACCTTAACCTCAGTGTCTCAGTTCTCTCGCCACATACTATCTAAAATGTGCCTTCGCATGTAGGGGTGCATGCCATCCAGAATGGTAAATAGTGCTCAATATGTGTGGTCTGGTGGTCAGAGGGTGGTCCATTGCCATCCATCTCCAGGGCAATGCTGTTAAAATGGCACCGCAGTGCTTACCATCACCTCTAGTGCTGCAGTGCTGTGTCTGCTTCTGCCCTTCCGATTCCACACCCACGCAAACAGGAAGTGGAATGGGAGGGGGCGGAAGCAGGAACAGCACCGTGGCGCCAGAGGTGATGGTAAGTGCTGCTGTTCCATTTTAAAAGCATTGCTGTTATTGCACGTCCAGGAGAGGAGTGGGGGTGGGAGCAGAGGGTTGATAGGAATGAGGTTTGCCTAGGGGACCTCAAATCCTTGCACTAGCCCTGACTAAAGGACATGTCCATGGTATAAGAGGGGTGTGATCAAAAATTATCAAGGCTTTATAACACTACATTGCACCATGATGCCACTAAGCATGCAGTGACCTAGTTATGTGCTCTGCATGTGCAGAGTGTAGCATGGCTGTACGTTTTTTAATCACATGATGTTTGGTATCGTGTAAAAGCAGTTCATCAGATTTACAATGAGTGAAAAAATTGAACAGCGAATTTCCATTAAATTCTGCCAGAAACTTGGAGATTCGTGCAAAGAGACTTATGACAAGTTACTGTAAGTGTATGATGATGAATGCATGAGATGTGCTTGAGTTTATGACTGGTACAAACGTTTGCAATAGGGCCGCCAAAGTTTTGACAGTGACGAACATTCTGTAAAGCCTTCCATGAGCAGGAATAAAGACAAAGGGGTATGTTTACTAAACTGGGCTAACGGTTAACCCGGGCTATCTGCAACGAGGTCCCATTGAATAGTATGGGACCTAGTGGCAGATAGCCCGGGTTAACCGTTAGCCCGGTTTAGTAAACATACCCCAATGTTGAAGCAGTGCATGCCGCAATATACTCAAATCGTCGATTGACTATCAGGGAGCTTGCTGAGGACATGGACATCAGTTTCGGGTCGGTACAGTCCATTCTTACTGTTGATTTGGGGATGAAATGTGTGTCCGCAAAATTTGTGCCAAAACTCCTGTCCCCTGACCAAAGAGAAGATCGCCTGTCTGCAGCCAGGAGTTGTTGGAATGAGTTAAAAATTACTCAGATTTCATCAAAAAGATTGTTACTGTTGATGAATCATGGGATTATGCTTATGACACAAAAAGTAAGGCTCAATCCTCACAATGGAAGACTCCAAACTCTCCCAGATCCAAGAAAGCCCGTAAGGTGAGGAGCAGTATCAAGGACATGCTCACAATTTTCTTTGATTACCAGGGTATTGTTCATCATGAGTATTCTCCAAAAGACTAAACCATCAATAAGGAGTACTACATCCAAGTTCTGACTCGTTTGAGAGATGCAGTTCATCATAAGAGGCCAGAATTGCACAGGAATGGTGAATGGTTGCTTCATCACGATAAGGCCCCAACTCATGCATCACATGTTGTCCAGCAGTTCTTGGCTAAACACCAAATCAAGCAAGTCTGTCAGCCTCCATACTCACCTGACCTCAGGCCCTGTGACTTTTTCTTGTTTCCAAAACTGAAATTACCACTGAAAGGAAGGAGATTCAACGACTTGGAGACCATTAAGCAAAATTCGACACAGCAACTTCACAGCATAACGAAAGAGGCATTTCAAAATTGTTTCCATCAGTGGCAGGAATGCTGGAGGAAGTGTGTTTTATCGAAAGGGGACTACTTTGAAGGTGACTGAGTGCAATAACTGTCAATGTTGTACTTCTTGTGTTATTGTAGACGTCTCGAGACTTTTTGATTGCACCTTGTATTCTTTGTGGCTATCCTGAAAACCTTACTGGCTAGGTGTGTCCCGAGGACTTCCCCTCTACATCCTCAAACGGTCACTTGTCCTAAACAAATTTTGAGCTGAAAATTGCCTACCTTTTGTGCATTGTTTATACCCTTAAATTATCTGGATAACTTTGTCATATCTTTCTTTCCTTCTTCTGGTTATGCTTATTTGGATCTTTAAATGTCACTTTTTAGGTCTGCTTTTGCAGACCCTGCACCGTTTTGGTAGCCTTCCTCTGGATGCCTCAGTTTGTTAGTTTAAAAATGTGGTCTCTAAACTTAGACAAAATATTCCAAATATGATCTTACCAATGACTTATGCAGAAGACTTACCAACTCTGTTTTTCTAATGGTTATTCCTCTCTCCATGCTCCCAAGAATATCAGAGGTAAAAAACTTAAGTTTGTCATCAAGCTCAGGTTTCCAGCATGATTGTTGTTGTTATGTGCTATTGAGTCAGTACCAACTCATGGTGACCTTCTGGATAATTGTCCTAAACTGTGTTCGGTCTTCAATCAGGTGGCTCATTGTTGATAGAGTGGCACCCATAGCTGCTGTTATTGTATCAATCCATCTCTTTGCTGGCCTTCCTCTTTTATATTGACCTTCCACCTTGCTAAGCATGATGTCTTTCTCTAATGATCTCTCTCTTCGAATGATGTGTCCAAAGTATGAAAATCAAAGTCTTGTCATCTGAGCTTCTAAAGAAAGCTTAGGTTTGATCTCCTCTAGTACTGACTGGTTTGTTCTTCAGGTTGTCCATTGTATATACAGTGGGGGGATATTCAATGTGGTGGCAAGTGCTGCTAATGCGGCTAGCTGCTGGCGCTGAAAACTAAAACCGGATTGGGGATCAGTGGTAAGGGCTATGCGCTGTAGTGGAGCATAGCCTGCCCAGTTGAATTTCGGGCCCTTCATTCTTAAAATAAAATAAAAGGCTACCCAAACTTTAATTGGTTTAGCTATTCAGTCAGTGGCTGAATATTGCCACTGGCCAGTTAACTAAGACACTAACCAGGCAACCTAGATATTCAGTGCCAGTGACCAGATAGGGCCCCGGCATTGAATATCTGGGCATTATTTAAAGCAGCGACTGCTAGCTACTTTAACAGTGCTATCTGCCTCCGTTGAATATGCTCTCCTAAACTTCCAACAGCTGGGCAGATAAGAACTGATAACATTGGGGCCAATATTTTATAGGCCACTGAGTGACCACTTAGCTGGTGATATATTTCAGCTGCATCATAGCCAACTAGATTTAACCAAGCTATTTCTGCATGCAGGGATATAACCATGATGAAATTTCATCTCAAGTCCCCTAAGCTCATCTCCATGCAGCTAAATTAGGTGAAAAAATAGTGAAACTATGTGATTTTATTTATTTGCTCGTGGGGACAGAGTTTTTTGCTTTGAAAGATCCATCTAACTCTGTAACTCTTTAGGTAGCCATTTAGATCCATTTGAAAATCGACTTCATAGAGGTGCTTGACTGACTCTCTGTTTCTGTGCCAGTCTACTAAGCCATGTAGTTCAAAGACTCCAAAAGGCAAAAGTACCTTTATCCCTGTGCCAGTCCTCTAAGCCATGTGTCTACAGAAGTGACTGTCTCAGACAAGAGATGCCTTGATGTTGCTAGTTACTGACAGACTGATAATGCTACTAATCTTCACCTCCCTAATCTGGAAGGCAAAACTCCCCATGGGAACAGACCCAATGCCAAATACAAACATCAGAGTCAAGCAGTATACAAAATGAGAAAAGTCTCTTGCTGAGCTAGTTACAGCACTTTAGGACTGTTTGCTGCCATAGGGTCTTTAGTTCAGATTCTGTAAGCTTGATGCATCGGAAGTAGGGGATTGGCAAACCACTTTTGTTTTAAGTGTTGTCCTCTCTCCTCTAAAGAGGGGGGCAGGGCAAGACTTGATCTTTACTCAGATGAAGCAAACAGGATTTGGATTTAGTCTGGCTTCCTGTAGTTTAGCCTGCTTCCAGTTTTGGGCCACTTTTTGTGTTCGTCAACAGCACTTTTAGGAATGGAAAGTCAGTCCTCCCTTTTACCTCAAAGAAGGTCAAAAACTGGATTCTCACCTGTTTATAATTATTTTTGGCAAATTAAATCAGCAAATTAAACTAAATTGAATCAGCTGGGATATGAACTTGGTCAAAGCCAATCCTCCCACTTTACAATTCCTCAGATGTTACTAACAAATTTTTTTTATATTAATAATGAAAAACTATGTTTGAAATATTTTTTGACTATATATTATATAAAATATAGTATTTATTGCATTCCTGTTTGTAAAAAAAATGGTCCAGAGACTTATTTTATGCCTCTTTTATTAAAAGGAACAGTATTTTAACATCAACTGTGTGCGCATTCCTTGAGTAAGTAGGCGGTTGGAGGCTATCTACATCAATGTTCGTGATTGTATTAGTTTTTCAATTTTGCATACAAGTGTAACATAGTAAACGACAGCAGCTAAAGACCAGCATGGTCCATCAAGTCTGCCCAGCATGATTATTGGGGTCTATAGAATGTTACCTACAACAAGCTCTCTATAGAATGTTACCTATCTCTCAACAGTCCCCTTTAAGAGAATCTACAGCTGGAAGGGCATGGCTCACAGGGAGAGGTTAAGAACCCAGCAGGCTGGAGGCAGGAGAGAGGCCCATGGAGCCAGCAGGCCTTTCAAGGCAAGCCGTGCAGAGGAGTTCTCAGGTAGGAACTTTAACTGAGGCTGAAGGAAGGGCTGGGAGAACCAACTTGTGAAGGTTTAACAAGCTGGGGCAGCAGGTCTTTTCCCTGAACTGCTGCCTGTTTCACATTTTAAAGAAGCCCGCTTCCCACCGCATGCCATACTACCACAGATGGCTAAAGTCGTAGAGTTGCTCCTGTCGCTCTGTGCAGGTTACTCCCCCTATGCCTTTGCTTAAGGTTGTATCTGCACTCCAGGCAGGTTACCCCTCTCTATTTATGAAGTTATTAACATTTGTTTTGTTAATAAAGAGGAGTAACCTAACTAGAGCAGCAGGTACAACCTTAACAAAAGGCATATAGGGGAGTAATCTGCACAGAGTGTTTTACTGCATAGGATAGTCTCAACCAGTGTTAGAGAGTATAAATATTTTAAATAAATAAATAAATAAACTCCAGTCCTTGAGTACCACAAATAGATCTGGATTTCAGGATAGCCAACCTATGCAAATTAACAAGGGAGATAGGAGGGCTCTGCCGGGGCAGCCGCGGCAGCAGCAGATCCTCTCATCTGGGTTTTGGTTTTTTTTGAAGGCCAAGTGAGGCGGGCTTTTTGGGGGCAATTTTTGCCGCCCCCAAAAAGTTGCCACCTAAGGCCACCGCCTCACTCGGCCTCATTATGGAGCCGCCCCTGGGCCTTCTCTTGTCAGGTGTGTAGTGGTGCCATATTCTTTCCATTTTGTAATATTGGATTTAATGGTGCTCCAAGGGATATTCAGAATTTTGGATTTTTTTTATAACCCAACCCTAATCTATACTTCTCCACAACTTTGTCTCTGACCTGTTTGAAGTGCTCCTCGGTCTTCATGTTGCTTGCTTAGTGGTGTTGCAGAGTCAAGGGCCTTTTCAGAACAGGTATATTTATTCAGGCATCATGTGATACTGATTGCATACAGGTGGATCCTAATCAACTAATTATGTGACTTCTGAAGTTAATTGGTCGGACCAGATCTTACTTAGGGGTTTCATAGCAAAAGGGATGTATACATATACATTCACAACTTTTCAGTTTTTACTTGTTTTTTTTTTATATATACAAGGTATTTTATTGTCATTCCACTTCTCCAATTTGGACTATATTGTTAAGTCCATTACTTAACATTCAAATGAACCTCTGTTTTCATTCCAGGTTGTAATGTGACAAAACAGGACAAAAACCGAGGGGATGAATACTTTCACAAGGCACTGCAGTTCTAATCTTTAACCCTTTGAAGGCCTACTTTAAATTTTTAATCCACATTCTGCAGCCGGGTTAATTTTTGCATATTTCAGGAAAATTGTACCCGTGTTATTCAATATGTTCTAATAGTGATTTTCCTTCTGCTATGGTCATGTATTATATACCATTTGATAGGAATATTTAGTCAAAATTTTGGATCCCGAGAGTTTTGGGCTTGGCCTGAGTGATGCACTTGATATCTATGGAGATAAATGACAATGTTAATAGACTCGCTGTCTTCTAGTGAGGGTGTTACTCTCGTAACAAGGGTGAGTTGAGGACTATGCCATAAGGTTTTGTTATTGCCCAGAATTTTATTCACTGCACATAGACTTGTGTGACATCAATAGCTACTTCTACAGCGATACAACCTCCTACCACTATTTTCAGTGCACACTATTACTGTCAAAGTAGGATTTGAAACTTGGACTCCCTCTCCAGCTCCACCATCAACAAAGTGCCTTTGCCATTCCCACCTCCTCTTCACAGTACTGTAGTCATAATTAAAAAAGAAATAAAAACAGAAGTAAACACTTTAAGGTAAGGTAAAGACAAAAACTTTGCAGAGGATGCCCTGAATTCTCCCTTGTGGTTTCCAGCTGGTCACACACTTCATTAATCGTCACTATTCCCTGAGTGGCCGCAGCATTGTCTCAACAGCAGAGAACTGAATGCCAGAGCTGAGTCGAGTCTTTGTTAGGAGATGGGTTTCTTTCTCCCTGGGTTGGAATCTCATGTCATAATTAATGAATTTGACAAGGCAGAGTTTCTCACCAGAAAAAATAAACAATAAAATCTGAATTCAAGAAAGCATGGGACAAACACAGAAGAACTCTAAAGGGGAAAAAAGGACTGTAAAGCTGAGTAGTTGGTAGAGAAGGGCAGACTGGATGGGCTCTATGGTCTTTACCTGCCGTCTTGTTTCTATGTTTAAGTTTCCCAGTCACTTGTGGTAGGTAGAATGGCGACTTTTAAAGAGACATTGGATATTTTGGCATACTGTTGAAAGAAAAAAGAGGCAAGCAGAAAGAGAGAAAGGAAAAGCTGTGTCTAAACTTTTGTCTTCATTGTAAGTTTGAAATGTCATGTATGTTATTTTATTATGGATGCTTTTTGTACCACCTTGTATCCCATAATAAGATGATTTATAAATATTACAAAGAACTAAGGGTTCGATATTCATTTGCGACAGCGATGCTCCTTTAAGGTGCATAGCTGTCGCTGCCGAACTTTAACCCTGAATATTTAATCCGGGGCCATATCCCACCACCAGCATTGAATTTCTGGGGTCGTCACACAGCCACACACAGCGCAGAAGCTAACTGTGCAGTGCCGATATTCAGTCATCGCATAGTTAGCTCTGGCGGCAAAGGTTAGGACAGCTTTTGCTACGCCTAACTTTCATTGTTGAGGGATAACCAGGCAGCAGCTGACTATCGCCACTGTTATCCCCAGGTACCACCCCTGGAACGCCCCCGATATGCCCAGTACTAAGCGGTTAACATTGGGGCATATAACGGCATTACTTGGGGATTAGCTGCTGAATATCCCACTTCGGGGCATTTACATGGTTTACAACTCGGTAAACTGTGTAAATGCCTTTGAATATCAGGCCCTAAGTGTGTTAATTTAGAAGCCTTAGTCACATCCACAGCCAAACAGTCATTTCAGAAAGGTCCAAATTTCCACGTCTGCCCCCATTACGTCTAAGTCACAGGAGGGCATAATATGGATGGAGTTACGAGATGCCTATGTATCTCTAATTTCATATAGGGGTTGCACCTGGGTGATGTAAATTATCCACACCTGTATTTACCCTGTTCACCGGCTTCTTTAGGTGTTTAGAAGGCACTTGTTTTGGCCAACCCTTTACAGGAGGGAATAAGGGAGACATCTCCCTTAATTCCCTAATGCTTATTTCCCCTTCCACATATTACTTCGATAAACACTGAATGATCTATAATTGATGAACTGCGGTGGAATATACATGTATGCATGCCAACATGTACATGCACATGTTCTGAGATACTGGAATGCACATGTGCAAGTCATTGGGGTTCCTTCATCAACTTTTCACATATGCATGTCTATAAAATAATGTCTTCCACTATATGTGGATGCCCATCTCCGTTTGTACCTGCATTTCCAAATTTGATTTAACACACACATCTAGCGCAAGAGGCGGAGATATGTCAAGTTTAGATTGGACTTACAGGTGCCCACCCTCTCCTTGAAAACTTACACAGAATTGCAGACATTTTTATTGGGCATTGCAGCAACCACATAAACAGTGCTTCCAAAATGCGCCATCACATAAATAAATAAATAAGCAATAATGGGCAAAAGAAGGCAATTATAACTTTGTAAGGTCCCACAGGAGATGTGACAGCTTGCAAAGGTGCTCAGTCTTTCAAGGCAGGAGAGGAGAGATATGACAGAGACATCTATATTCAAATCCGTTTATTGAAAATATAAGCTTACCAAAGTGCCAGGGCATGGTTGATTCTGCAGTACTCTGGCTGCACTCTAAATACTGAGAATACCTTTACATTTCTTGCATTTCGCCCACCCTCTTTCACCACCGTCCCCCGCCCCATCCACCTGCTTCTATCCCCATCCCCATACTAATCATTCAGTGGTAGGGATATAGATTGATCCCCTCCTGCCCTACTACCCTGTGTATCTTGATATGATAGAGACATTTAAATATCTCCATGGAGGAAGTGAACCTTTTCAACAGAAAGGAAGCTCTGAAAAGAGGGAGCATAGGACGAAGGTGAAAAGAGAAAGACTTAGGAGTAATCTAAGGAAATATTCTTTTATGGAAAGGGAGGTGGAAATGTGGAATAGTATCCCAGCAGAGGTGGCAAAGATGAGGCCGGCATCTGAATTCAAAGCATGAGCCAAACACAGTTTCTCCATGGACATGCAGACTGAGTCAGTCATGCCTAAGTGTCATCCGCAGGGACCAAATTAGCTCTCCCATAGTTCAGAGGAATCTTATTTTTTTGGACTCATCTGAGCATTCTTCCACTCCTTCTATCCCCTGTTCCTGCACTTCCTGCCTCAGTTTTTTCCATCCACTTTCCCAGAGGAACAGATTCTTCAGCTCTCCTACCAAAAAGCTTACATTCTCCACTTTCTGCATTGTGCCTTACCTCAGGGAGCTCCAGCATGGAAAACTCATGATTCAAAAAACACCCTTGATACTCCCGGAAGATGAACGCTATTGATGCTCATGATCGCTGCCGCTGGTGCCTGGGCCCAATCCATCACGTGGAGTCCTGCACCCACTGCAACAGGATGTCACCAAGGGCAAGAAAGCACAGAAGAAATGCTCTCCATGACCTCCTACTGAAGTCTCCCCCTCCTCAAGGAGCCACCCTGCTGGAGGATTGGATCCAGATTGCTCCCAAAGAGACAACTAGGGGAGAAGCCACCTCAATGAGGGACCGTCTGAGCCCTGAGCAGCACCAGTGACACAGGCTAACAATGCACTGTATGTAGGGAGAGGTGCACACACTGGAAACGCAAGCATGGCCAACAGTACCTCCATTGTGACCTCCCCCAATGCAGCTGAAGTCCCCCCCCAAGACCGGCGAGCAGGCCCCCATGGCTCCTCACACCAGCACTGAGCCCCACATGGATGCACTTGGGGCCTTCCCAGGGCACACAAATAGCCACGCAGCTTCCTCTGCACAGCTCCACGGCAGCCCGAACCCCACTGACTTGCACCCCCTCCCACCGAGAAGAGCTCTGGAGTGGGGGTCAGGGGACCAGCGCGATGGGCGGGAGTCCCGGTACCAAAGTCATCGTACTGAGGACACACCAGAGCAAGGCTGATCGCATCACAGTCACTCCCACCAGTGCCAATGTCATAGCTCTACCCACAGGAGACAACACAAAGCCTCTAGGCATGCCCTTGGCTCTGCCTCCTACTCTTCCTCCTCTCCAGAGCCAGCCAGCAAAAAACTCTGTTCAAACAGCAGACACCAAAGCCCTACAAAGAGAAGAAAGGCAGAGTCGAGCCGAAAACAGACCAGCTTCAAGACGCAACATGAGCTTGCTCATGACCCAGCCATACTTCAGACCGCTGCACAACAAACTTCCTTGAGCTCTAGAGGAAACTCAGCACAGCAACTCTTCAGTGCCCAGCAACTCCAGACAACCACCCAGCGCCACCAGATGGCCACCCACAGCATTCACTCAACCCATTGTCTCACCAGAGACACATCTCACAGAGGAAGAAGGCAAAATCCAGGACTCCGATGGCTCCATGTGGGACTCCACCTGCTCACCAGCTTTGCTGCAATCACCGGTATCCCCTCGGATTCCCTGCCCTCTCCACTACCACCATCCTTGCCTCTGGACCTCACAAACCTTAAATTCCTACAGAAGCTTTCACACAGTTAGGACTCTCATGAAGGGATGTACTGGACCCTAGGAACAAAATCCTGGGGATCCTCAAATATCTGGATGTCCCAAAAACCATGGTGGCAGTTCCTTTACACAAAGTGCTCCTTGACTGCAAGGACAAACTATGGCAGTCCCCATCGATGGCACGTCCACCTCCAAGAAATTGGATGCCAAATACGAAGTACAATCTGCCCCAGGTTTTGACAGATCACAGCTGCAGCACCAATCCATCATTGTCGAGTCGGCCATGAAGAAGTCCAAAAGCTCACGCCAACACCCCATCAGGAAAAGACCAGAAAATCTTGGACGGCATCAGAAAAAAAGTCTTCCAGAGCGCCATACTAAATGCTATGATTGCCTCACACCAATTTCAGATTGTTCTGTACCACAATGCCTTACTGGCTAAAACCAAGGAAGCCGTAGACTCCCTGTTATTACCGGAGACTAGAAACCTTATGGTGCCCATCCTTCCTGACATCGGAGTGTGGAAAGCATCTCATTCGATCATCGTTCAATGCCTTCAAGACCGCCTCCTGCACAGCTGGATCAGCCATCACCACCAGATGCTTAGCATGGCTCAGAGCCTCCAGCCTCTGCGAGGACATCCAGGAGTGTCTGGCCAACGCGCCCTGCTCTAGAGAGAACCTATTTGGCAGCAAGGTGAAAGAAACAGTCAATGGCATTAAGGACGACTGCACTACTCTCCAGACCCTATCCAATGAGGGACTGAATCACCACTGGATGAAAAGCACCACAACTCCCAAATATAAAAATGGGAATGAAGTAGATACCACACCATTCACAGAAGATGAGGTTTGGAACAACTTGCTAAACTGAAAGTGTAAAAAGCCATGGGATCGGATGGGATACATCCCAGGATACTGAAAGAGCTCAGAGAGGTTCTTGCAGGGCCGTTAAAGGATGTATTCAACAGATCCTTGGAAACAGGAGAGGTTCCTCAGGACTGGAGAATGGCTGATGTCGTACCTCTACACAAAAGTAGTGACAGGGAAGAAGCATCAAACTACAGACCCGTGAGCCTTACCTCGGTGGCGGGAAAAGTAATGGAGACGCTCCTGAAAGAGTGAATAGTGACCTTTCTCAAAACCAACAGGTTGCAAGATCTGAGGCAACATGGTTTTACTGAAGGACGTTCTTGCCAAAGAAATCTGATTGAGTTCTTTGACCTGGGTGACCAAGGAACTAGATCAGGGGCATGCGATGAATGTCATCTACATGGATTTCAGCAAAGCCTTTGATACTGTTCCTCATAGGAGGCTTGTCAACAAACTCAGTAGCTTGGGGATGGGTCCAAAGATGGTAAACTGGATTAGAAATTGGTTGACTGACAGACGACAGAAGGTGATGGTATATGGAGCTCACTCGGATGAAAGGAAGGTGATTAGCGGGGTGCCCCAGGGTTCAGTCCTGGGCCCGGCACTGTTCAATGTATTTGTGAGGGATATTGCTGAAGGACTGAATGGAAAAGTCTGTCTTTTTGCAGATGACACAAAAATTTGCAACAGAGTGGACTTCCCCGAGGGAGTGGATAACATGAGGAAAGATCTACAAAAGCTGGAAGAATGGTCTAATGCTTGGCAATTACGATTTAATGCGAAAAAGTGCAGTGTCATGCACTTAGGTAGCAGAAATCCAAGGAAAATGTACGCAATACGGGGCGAGAGGTTGGTGTGCATGGTTCAGGAGAAAGACCTTGGTGTGATTATCTCTGATGATCTCAAGGTGGCAAAACCGTGCGACAAGGCAATGCCAAAAGCCAGGAGGATGTTGAGCTGCATACCAAGAGGGATTACCAGCAGAAAGGAAGAGGTACTTCTGCCACTATACAGGTCACTGGTGAGACCTCACTTGGAATACTGTGTTCAGTTTTGGAGACCATATCTTGCAAAAGATGTAAAAAGACTGGAAACTGTTCAGAGGAAGGCGACCAAAATGATTAGGAGCCTGCGTAAGAAACCCTATGAGAAGAGACTGGAAGACCTAAATATGTACACTTTGGAGGAGAGGAGGGATAGGGGAGATATGATTCAGACCTTTAAATACTTAAAGAGGAATGATGAACAAACAAACCTCTTCCAAAGACAGGGAAGCTGCAAAACTAGAGGGCATAACATGAAGCTGCAAGGTGGAAAATTGAAAGGCAATGTCAAGGAAATATTTTTTCACTGAAAGGGTGGTGGATGCTTGGAATGCTCTTCCGATGGAAGTGGTGGGAGCAAACATGGTGACGGAATTCAAAACAGCATGGGACAAGCACTGCAGATCCCTTTATAGTAACAGGATAAAAACAAAATAAACTGAACCATCTAACTTCTCAACAAATAGGGGTGTCCTACATGGAGTGGTGTGTCCACCCCTAAACAAAGACATGGGGAGGGGTGGCCTGCACGGAGCGACGGGTGCACCTACTCTTGCAGTATATTTGCTTGGCAGACTGGATGGACCATGCTGGTCTTTATCTGCCATCATTTACTATCTTACTATGTTACTTCAAGTCCTACTACTCATCACGTCACTATAACCCCTACCCCCAGGGGCAACTGCAGTACCACAAGCCCCAGTGTTACCAGGCCTCCTACCAACAAAAACTGTGCCAGAGGGAAAGGAAGCCACAGAAGTCCCATATCATACCAGTGGCCAGGTCCTTCCCGGGCTTTTGACTGTTTGCCCACAAGGATCATACCAGTGTGAGGCCACCTCTCATGCTTTGCAAGGATGTGGGCAAGCATCACCACCAACTGATGGGCTCTCGCTTCCATTCCAAGCTCCCCTCCAGGCCCTCCCCAATGTGAGGGTAGAAAGGTGGCACCATTCCTCCTTGAGGAGGTCTGTGTCCTCCTGTGGGCAAGGCCATAGAGCCCATTCCACCCACAAAAGTAAACCAAGGCTTCTACTCACACTACTTCTTCATCCCCACGAAGACAGGGGGATGGCGACTGATTCTCGACCTCTGCCAATTCAACAAGTGCATCTACAGAGAGAAGTTCCAGATGCAGTCCTTGGGGACCATCCCCCCTTTGATCCAGGACAATGACTGACTAGAGTCACTGGACCTTTAGGATGCATACACCCATATCCGGCTCCATCCAATGCTGAAAAAGTACTTGCATTTCCCGATCGGCATCCAACACTATCAGTATCACATCCTTCTATTCTGCCTCTCCTCTGTGCCAAGGGTCTTCATGAAGTATGGTTGACTCATCCTGCTGTCCATGGAGAGCCCCCATTATGGTGAATAATTGTGCTACTGGTCTGCCAGTAGCTTGGGACCCAGCACACACACACACACGCGCGCGCTCAGCATCCCCAGGAGAGTTGCTGAACTCATATCCCCCAACTATACCCCCATCTGAAAAAAAGACCAGCCAAACCGAGAAGACCCCTCCCCCACCCATCCAAATTATCCATGAGACTTACCTGGGGAATCCCTGGTGTCTAGTGGAGCCTGGACTGGAAAGGTCCCCCTCAGCTCTTGCCTTGGAGCTGCCAAGCTTCAAAATGGTGGATTTCATCCCTAGTGGTAGAACCATGAGACTACTGTTAGAGTGAAAGCTACCATGTTGAAAGCTGTCGCAGCCAGGGCAGGAGAGGAGGGGAATCATTCCTGCTCTCTGCACCAAAACCAATGAGGTCTGGCGTAAGACCCAGAAGAGGTTGGAGGAGTAGAAGGAAGATGAGGATTTGGATCTTAGGAGGAGGGGTTGAATTTTAGGGGTGGTGCTTCATGGATGGTTGCTGGGAGTGGGGGGGAGGTTGGATCTGGGGGCTTCTCAGTGGGCTTTTGGGATGGGGGAGCCTGTGATGGAGATGTGATCGGAGGGCAGGCTTGAGGTCATTGCAATTGCAGCTGTGTTTTTTGCAAAAACATTTCTGGCACTGGGGCCATGTTCCGTGCCTCGGCGGGTAGCAGGTACTTCCATACTATCCACAGAGGCAGGGAACATGGGCCGTGGCCAGTGTGCTGTGACACACCTCCTGCATTTATTGCACAGGGATTGCACTTACCATGCTTTAACATTTACAGTTAAGGTGTGATACATGCAGAACCTTTCCGCACTTCAGTAAACAGGCTCCTTTGTTCATGTTTCAAGAGAAATCTTTCTCACGTGTCCATTTTTCTCATTACTTACAAATGTCTCTTTTGCTCAAATAATATTTAAGGTAACGATAAACCAAAAATATCTTGATTAGGATTCATGATCATAATTTCTACCCATTATCGAGAAATTCACTCACAGGGAATTCAAAACCAAATCTTTGATAAGACCAGAGCTGGTATTAGACTTTCTGGGGCCCTGGAGCAGAAACTTGAAAGGGTTTCCCAAAGCGCAGCGGCAATTAGTAGCTGTTTGAGCTTTGGCAGGGAGGCCGCTTATGGCATGTCTCCCCTCCAGCATCGGTCCTGGATATAACTAGGGCTTTACTATTTCCTCTCTGACTTTCAAGAAAGTTTTACTGTGACCTGTGATTGTGATCCAAGGAACTCTGCACATGAAAGAATATCCATCTTTCATTTAAGCAAAGGAGATATGAAAAGTGAGACAGACTATGAAAATGAGAGAGAAAAAATGGCAGCAAGAGAGAGTGAAAATCATAAAGAAGGCAAAACACAAGGGGAGAAAGGAGAGGAAGAGGAAAGAATAAAGAAAATGAAACATACTGTACAAGGTAGATGAAAAAAAAAAGAAAAATGACTGTGAAACTAGCGAGAGACGAAATAGAAAAACAATAGACGTATAGGCCTTTCACCTAGGGTCTAGAGATGCTATCTAGACTTTTGTTTTTCACCAGATTGTCAATAGTTTGCCACAGAGATATCTGGATGTGAGGAGGTTGCAGAGCGCAAGAGGGAAAGAAAGCAGAGGGGAAGTGGAGCAATGGTGTCTAGCCTGTTTACCTTCCTTCTCTACTGGTTTTTTTTCTGATGTCATCAGCTCATCATCTCCAGGCGAAGGGATCCATTGTATATTACGCTGGGAAGACTTTGGCCTGAAATTGATTTTAATTGCTTCATTCTGACTCATTTCTGTAAGTAACAGATGTAGAAAGAGTGAGAAGCCGTGATGGGGTAGGAGTGTTTGGGGAAAACTGAGAGAGAAACGAGAATAGAGGTGGGGGGTGGGGGGAGGGCAGTTGAGAGGAAAGGGGAAGACTAGTAAAGAATGCCAGGGATGAAAAATAAAAAGCAACAGCCTAATGAAGTGGAAGGAGGTCTGGCAGCCCTCAGGGACAGAGAGGACAGACAATGTGGACTTTCAGCTATTTAGTCGACCTCCATGACGTTGTGGCAGCAAAACTGTTTGTCCAACACTAATTATGATGGCATCCCATCATTTCTGCTTGGTGCGTTCTACTGGAGAGTTGATCATCTGGGGATGACATGTTCCTGGGCACAAACAAGCGCACCCTTGTGTCCCCAGGAGGTTGGGATAATTGACATCGCTTGCAAAGTGTCACTTCCCAGAGTTCTCATTGTGCATGCCTCTGGCCCTGAGTGAGTGAAATCAAACATTTAACGGTACTCCTGTGAGACTTAACCAAGAAATGAGCCATATCCTGCTTGTCAGCATATGACTGCGAACAGCAGGATGTGCAGGGGATAGATATGGAGGGACGGCTTCAGTTCTCAGCACCCAGCTACTTCCATATGTCTGCATACACTGATCTGCGAGTTATGGGCTTATTTTGTTAGTAAATTACCTAAGTTTGACTGCAAACCTTATTTCCCCAAGACCACTTGAAACCCTAAGATAAGATAATACTGAGAGGGAAATGGATTCTCCTTCATAGTGGCTGTCTGCATGTTGTGGGAGAAGACAGAAATGTGGTGCCATGTCTGGCTCTGGGATGAACTAGGAAGACAGTATGAATACACTGCAGAGGCAATTTTATAAAGCCATTAATGCAGTATGTTGTTATTATTATTAATAAGCATTTATTAAGCACTACTAGGCAGACACAGTGCTGTACAAACACAAATAAAGACAGTCTCTACTCGTTAGACAAAAAAGACAAAGTTAGAAAGTGGATAGACTAGGGAAGGGTAAGGGGACACAAAGAACAAGAGATCAGGATCCAAAGGCAGCCTCAAAGAGGTGAGACTTTAGCAAAGATTTGAAGAGGGGTAGAGATGAAGCCTGTCGTACAGACTCAGGGAGTTTTTTCCAGGCATAAGGAGCAATGAGGTGAAAGGACCAAAGTCTAGAGTTAGCAGAGGAAGAAAAGGGCAAAGAAAGGAGCAAGCCAGTAGAAGAGTGAAGTTCACGAGGAGGGGTGTAGAGGCAGAGGAGAAATACTAAGGAGCAGCAGAATGAATACACTTGAAGGTTAGAAGGAGGAGTTTAAATTGGGTACAGAAACAGAAGAGAAGCCGATGAGGTGATTTGAGAAGAGGGGTTATATGAGAAAAATGAGGCTGGCGAAAGATTAGATGTGCAGCAGTTTTGAAAAGATTGAAGGGGAGAGAGATGACTCAGAGGGAGATCTACAAGTAGGAAGTTGCAATAATCAAGAAAGGAAGTAATTAAAGAGTGGACAAGTGTTCTAGCAGTGTTATCAGAGAGGAAGGGACAAATTTTGTAAATGTTACAGATAAAGAAGAGACAGGTTTTGGCACTCTTCTGTATGTGTGAGGAGAAGGAAAGGGTGGAATCAAAGATAACGCCAAGGTTACATGCTGTGGAGGAAAAAGAAGAGCATTGCCAACTGAGACAGAAAAAGGAGGAAGGGGAGAGGAGCGCTTAGGGGGAAAGATAAGTAGCTAAGTTTTGTTCATGTTAAGTTTCAATCGGTGATGAGACATCCAGGTGGCGATGTCAGGGAGACAGGCAGAAATATGGGTCAGCAGTGCTGGAGAAATATCAGGAGAGGGGATGTAGATTTGAGAATCATCAGCATAAAAATGGTACTTAAAACTATGGGAGGAGATGAGAGAACCAAGGGACCCCGTGTAGAGAGAGAAAAGTAGAGGGCCCAGAACAGACCCTTGGAGAACACCAGCTGAAAGTGATATAGGGAAAGAGGAGGAACCATTAGAACAAGCACAGCAAGAGCAATAGGAGAGATAAGAAGAAAACCAGGACAGGACAGAACCTCTAAAACCAAGTGATGACAAAGTGTCAAGAAGGAGGTGCTGGTCAACAGTATCAAAAGATCAAGAAAGATAAGGGTCGAATAGAGGCCCTTGGATTTGGCCAGGAACAAATCACTGGAGACCTTGGCAAGTGTTGATTCAATAGAATGTAATAGGTGAAAGCCAGACTAAAATGGTTCCAGAAGAGCTTGAGAGGAAAGAAATTCAAAGTAACGGTTGAGGACTGCTTGTTCAAGAAGTTTTGAAATGAAGGGAAGAAGGGAGATTGGATGATAATTAGAAGGAGAGTTAGGATCAAGTGAAGGTTTCTTGAGTAGGAGAATAATCACAGCATGCTTGAAGGCTGCAGGAACAGTAGAAATGGAAAGAGAGAGGTTGAGAATGTGTGAGATGGAAGGAATGACAGTGGAGGAAGTGGAGGAAAGGAGATGGGTGGGGATGGGATCAGAAAAGCAGGTAGTAATTTTGGAGGAGGAGAAAAGATGAGATGTTTCATCATCAGAGATCTTGGGAAAGGAAGAAAAGGTTATAGAGATTGATGGGAAAAGTTGGTATTGAGGAGGAAGTGAAGTTGTTCTAGGGGGGAACTGGAGAGAAATCTCTTGTATTTTGTTATAGAAGAACTCAGCTAGGCTTTGGGCAGAGAGAGAAAGGGGAATAGGAGGGGAGGCACTTTGAGGAGAGAATTGAGAGTAGAGAAAAGTCGGCAGGCATTAATGGCAAGAGAGTTAGCCAGGTGGAAATAGTAGTTTTGCTTAGCAAGAGTTAAAGCAGACTGGAAGGAGGTAAGCATGAATGTGAAGTGAAGGAAGTCAGAAAGGAGGTGAGATTTAAGCTTGATGTGCTCAGCTGAGCATGCACAGGTGCGGAGAAAGTGGCAAGTTGAGGACAACCATGACTGGGGTGAAGTTCATCTGACTAATCAAGGAATGGGTGGAGCAAGAGTATCAAGAGCAAAGGAGAGGGCAGAATTATAGGAAACTATAGCAACATCAACAGATTTTGAAGATAAGATGGAAGAAAGAGGTGACGAGACCATTGTTCAAATTGTTCATAAAGTTCTATGTAACTGTTTAACTGTTTAACTGTATAACTTTTGTTGTAATGTAAACCGCTGTTGATCCTTGGAAACAGCGGTATATAAAAACTGTTCAAATAAATAAATAAATAAAATAAAATAGTGGAAAGAGTTAAAGGATTGATAGCATGAAGATTCCTAAAAAGGTGTGAGGAGACAGAACGGGAAAGAGGTGAAGAGTGGAGAAGGGAGAAGCTTAGGAGGTAATGATCTGTGACAGTTTATGTGCATTATTGGCCTCTTATAAAATACTGACTGGCCTAAAAGTGCATGCAGTGTCATGAGGGTTCATACTTTGCCAGTAGGCATAGCAGGAGGCAATGTTCTGGGTGGAGTATGCAAATACGTACATTGATTATAAAGTGTAGTTACTCACCTGTAACAGGTGATCTCTGGGAACAGCATGAATTTAGTCTTCACATATGGTGATATCAGGTACCAGTGGAGCCCGCATGTGAAGCTCTCCAGCTGCCAATAGGAAAGACTTTGGGAGCATTCCGCTGCGCCTGCACTACTGCCTTCCCACTCTCCCAACTCCCTCTCCTCAGTTGAGTTGGTAGCTGAACAGAAGGAGTGAAAAACAAAAGCAAAAAACCAACCATACAACTCCAAGGGGAGGAGGGCGAGTTGTGAAGACTACATTCCTGCTGTTTCCAGAGATCACCTGTTATAGGTGAGTAACTATGATATCTCTAGGAACAAGCAGGAATGTAGTCTTCACATATGAGACTCTCTAGCTCCAAGATCTTCGAAGAGTTGGATCGGGTCAGAAAGTCGGACAAGGTCATCTGACTCTAGATAGAGTGGAGGAGTGGCCTAGTGGTGGGGGCAAGGTACTTCAGGCCGGAAGGTCGGAGGTTCAAATCCCACTAGAGGACAGCAACCTTGGGCCGGAAGGACTGGGGTTTCTAGTCACACAGGTGTTCCTTGTGGTCTTGGGCAAGCCACTTAACCCTCCATAGCCCATGTACCCTGTAAAATAGTTATCTCCAAGTTATAATGCCCTGTTCAATGTAATTTCAGTTTGTTCAATGTAAACCACACTGATGCAGAATAGCGCGGTATATAAGAAAATGTAAATAAATAAATAAATAAAAATACTGGGGGATACTGTTAGAGGAGTCTCCCACATCCGGAGCATCAAGTTGTGGAGGATTCGGTGTTCTGGGAGGATTGTGGCCTCCTTCGGGACTGTGGGGTACTGGAGTATTTCCAGCTCCTCTTCCCCTCTGTTCCGGCTCTGATGCCACCGGAATCGATAGCCCTGCCGCCATGTCTCGGATAAACTCCTGAAAAGACATGCCTTCAGGAGGACATTTTCTGTGAATACTAATGGATAGAGACAAAGACTTAGGGATGATGTCATGGAGGTCTGTGGATTCGGAGGAGCAGTGGATGATATCAGAGGTATCCGAGTCTGACACCGGTGAGTATCAACAATGCCGGTGGTGGCATGAACTGTGTTGATGCTCGCTGATACCCTTGGGTTCCAGAACTGAGGTAGTTCCCCCTGGGATCTCCATGGCCGATACTGATATCAATGTTTGTACCAAGGCCTTGGTTCTTGATGTTGAGTGTGTCAGTGCTGAAGGTGGTACTGATGCCAAAGCTTGAATAGGAGTCGATGGGTTCACAGATGTCGATATTCCAGCATGCGGTCCCCCAGCTGTCAGTGTTAGAGGAATCGAAACTGCGAGGAGGGCTACTTAAGTCCTCTCCAAGGACAACATCCGCTGGTCCAAGGAGGTTGCCTGTATCTGGTCCAATATAAGAACTGGGCTTGGTACCACCGTACCAGAGCAAGGCATCAGGGGCTCTCCAGAGGTCGAGGTCTCATATGCCTCCCGATTCCCCATGAAGGCTTTGGAGGACAAGCTCTCCCACCAGAGATGCCTGGACTGAATGATCAGTTAGAAGAGGTACTGGAAGAGTCCTGGTGTTTTGAGCATTATCTCTCCCTCGATTCCCGAGACTTGCCTGCGGAATCCTTGGACCTTTCCTTTGGTTTCTTCGACTTCTCTGAGGATTCTCAGGGTTTTAGCTTATCTTTGGAAGACTTTGAAGGAGATGTGGGTCTTGAAGTCTTTTTTTCCAAGTTTAGACTCTTTAGACTGCTTAGAACCGTGAAAGCATGAGGATGCTCTAGAGGTAATCGAGGCCACTGACATAGAGTACGATGGACATAGTTCTCCAAAACCTTTTGGCCCAGTTCCCTAGGCCCCTCTTCATCATCTGTTTACAGAAGGAGCAGTCCTGGGGTATATGGTCAGAACCAAGGCATTTGAGACACCAATTGTGTTTGTCTGTCACTGAAATGGTGCTGGAGCACTTGGTGCATTTTTTGAACCCACTCAAGGGTTTTTCCATAGTCAGATAGTGGGCAAGGCCCAGTGGGCATGAGGCCCCAAGATCTTTTTTTTTTTAAAGAAAAAGAATTTTGGGGAAAAATAAAAGAAATATGATTCCAGAATCGAGCGATACCGGTGCAGAGAGGCAGAAGCGTTTTTTTGAAAAAAGTTTATAAGTTCTTTTCTCCGTGACAGGGTTTTGACCCATTGGCTCCATGGAAAAAGAACTGAGGAGAGGGAGTTGGGAGAGTGGGAAGGCAGTAGCGCAGGTGCAGTGGAGTGCTCCCAACGGCTTTCCTACTGGTAGCTGGGGACCCATATGTGAAGACTACATTCCTGCTTGTTCCTGGAGATAATACCTTAATCTACATGAGCACTGTAGAGCAGGTGTAGATGTCTGTGCCTGCCACTTATGCTAGTAATTTATAAAGACCAGTAGGCACCTACTTGTCTTCATAAAATAGGCGTAAATTAGGCATATTTTGACTTTTAAGTTTTTATCTATTTATTGCATTTGGTTGCTCACTTCTTTAATAGTGTTTAAGTGAGGTACAAAATAAAATTAAAATCATAGCAACAATAAAATAGAAAACTATCAGCCCCCAAATACAATGAATACTGTATCCCTCTCCACACCAATTATACAAATGAATACAATGAATACTGTATCCCTCTCCACACCAATTATACAAATGCCTTTCTAAAGAACCAAGCCTTGAATTGCATATAGAAATGAAGATATTCACCCTCCTCCTGATTACACAAACATGAGCCAACAAAGGTAGATGTCCATTCCCGAGTAACCTGCAGCTTTTTTCTATCAGTGGCAACACCAAAAAACCTTGCTGGGATAACTGATGAAGCCGAGATAAAATCTGAATGTGTCCATTTTTCCCACAGATGCATTGGGCAGTCCTGGTAAAGGGCTTTATGCATCAAACATTTATTTATTTATGAAGATTTGTTGTACTGCCTTTTGAGAATCTAAAATTAATATCATGGTGGTTTACATTCCAAAAAATAATCCTGGAACAAAGATCAAAAATAAAGCAGTAAGGTCCCACGAGACAAAACATAGCTGGGTCCAAAATGAGAAAGGAATATGAGGAACTCTAAATAGAATGCCATTATCATTCAATCCTTGTACGAATGGGTCCACGTCTATGTATACCTAGAACCAAATTCAATAGGTTACCCCTAACAGCATATTAATGATACTTCATAAGCTTCCTTTGACAACTGCTTTAGCATATGTCTAACCCGGTCTGTGTATGTGTCCCTGGGGCCACAACTTCCAAAAGCAATGCTGTCCTTTCAGTCTCTACTCTTGGAAATAATGAGGGTTCCTAAAAGGGGGCCTCTATACACTGGGAGGCCTTTGGCACTTTTACTCTACTCACTGCACTTCTCTTAGAGTCCAGGCCAAAATCTGTGTTCTGAACAAAAGGTTTTATTTAAAATAAAGTTGAGGGTCATTGACAAACAAAGCAAAAATAAAGATAATGGCAGAGATAAAAATATAATACAAGTGACTGCACACCTTCCTCCTTGCTCAGATAATATTACAAGCAGTTACACACTTTTCTTTTTCTTTGCTCTGGGCTGCAAAGCTATTTCGGGCTGTTCTACGTCTTTTATCCTTTCTTTGTGGTTAATCTCAATAGGGTAAATCGTCCTCCTGCACTAGATTCTTTCAGTATACCTTTTCAGCTGGTATCTGCTGTAGGTGCAGGTCCTGTTATTGAACTTTGGTAGTTCTGGACACTGGTGTCACTGAGTTACAGGGATATACCTCTGGATTCTCTCTTTCTTCCTTTGAATCGGCGGCTCCTAGATATTCAGTTGCTTTACTCCTTCTCCTCTCCACTGGTATGACTGTTTCTTTCCTCTTGAGCTTGCGGTGTGCTGGCAGAGTTTGCATAGATACAGCGGACATTGGGTGGAAAGCTTAAGCAACCTGTATCATCCTCCAAACCCTCTGCTCCCTTCTAATGCAATATCTATCCAGGTGGATCCATCTCGTTGATGCAATGGCTAGACCAGCCAAAGGCAGGGATCTGTCTTCGAGTGGGATTTATATAATGGTTGAATTTTCCCTCCCAGAAGAGTATTCTCCCAGCAATATATCACTGTGAAATGAGTAATCTTCTCAATTCTGGAAAATTACAAGAACAAATACAGGTCACATGGCAGTAATTTTGCAGAACCACTGGAGGCCTCTGCTGTCTACTTACTGTACCTGACTTACCTCGCCTTGAACTGCTATTAGAAAGACATGAGCTAAATACTACTACAAAAACCTGAGTCTCTACATATGCAATTGATACTTAGGTGTCCTTTACCTAAATGCCACTAACCATTTAACCATTTTAGCAGCAGTAATTGGCCATGGTGAACATTAATGTGTGAGCTATCAGCCCCCTAAAACACTTGTTAACTGGTAATTGTGCACTATTACAGAGAGTGGGTGAGTTAGGATCAGAGTGCGAGTGTGGAGAGCACATTGCGGTTAACATCTGTATTAATTGCACCACACATTAGCATAAGCATTCGTGCCTTAACTGCTGGGAACATGCTCGTTATGCTCCTGATTGCTACCACAAAGGCTGTGCACTTACTAAGCATTAAAAGCACGTTAAATGCACATTTTAATTGGGCTGCTTAGGTGGTTGGCACATCGTTAAATGCACATTGTAAAAGGGCTGCTTAGGTGTTTGGCAGAATATATTTCACATTTATGAAGTAGATCTGCTATTTCAATCATTATTCCTTAACCAATTGCTTACATTCCCTAATAGTTTTGCCTCTGAGTACAGGCCCTGGTCTACTAATACTATTTATCATTTGTATAGTGCTACAAGGCGCTATAAATGGGAGATAATCCCTGCTCATTAAAATTTATAATCTGCGCAAGACAGAAACACAACAAAGAAGGGACTAGAGATAATCTTGACATACATGGGTAATAAACAGGAGAATAAAGGGTCAGGATCCAAAGCAGCTTCAAAGAGGTTGGTTTTTAGCCTGAATTCAAATATTTACTGAGCCTAATGCATATCCTAGTTGTCCAATGCTTAACCAGGATCTGCATTAGGCTTGGTAAATGTCTTTCATAGTATACTTAGATATGGTTTCACAGAATATCTGACACAAGAACATGGCAAAAGACAACTCTTTGGAGTAATTCTCTACAACAGAAGTCAAAAAATTCATAAGGCAAAAAATCCAGTTAGCATTTTACATAGAGCTGCAGACTAGACAAACTTTAGGCCAATCAGGAAACAAGAAGGAAAATCACCAGTAATACAGCAATCCTTGCTAAAGCCAGTTCCCAGGTCCAGGGAAAGGTGATGGTGATTCATCTGCACAATATATGCATTAGAACCAAAAGGTCACTGGTTTAAGTCCAGCCTCTGACTGTGTGAAAAATAAACAGTTGGGTTTTGTATTTGCCTGTAACTTTTCAGCTGTGTATTTCATTTGGGTAGCAGCCATAGCTACTTCTTTAACAAAATTGCCCTGAAATGAGAATCTATTAAAATGAAACAAAGTAAATGAAAAACCTGCAAACAAAACAAGAAATGAAACCAAACACAACGCTAAACAACTAAATTCAATAAAACAAAACTGCAGACAGCAGTCCAGCAGCAAGATGGAGGCTTATCCAGTCTTTTGCCACATGTATGATTAACTTCCATTTGGTGAGATGTCTTATATGTGTACTTAGTGTAAAGAGCTCTTGGCTCTCTGAAAACAAGTCTGATCTCTGGAGGCTATAGGGGTCATTCCCACCATTCATCCCCCTGCTGATCCCACACGAAGGCTCCCCATATGAACAGCGGAGTTTTAGGGGGAGCCTTAGACGGGGGCAGGAGAGGGCAGGCAGAAGATGGAGTGAGGATGGGGCATGGGCAGGTCAGCACCCGGACATACAGAGCCAATTCTGAGGTCAGCCCTGTACGTCTGGGGTATGCCGGTTAGATAGGGGACTTATTCCACCTCAGAAGTGGAATAAGTTCCCCTGGATGCAGTGTTTTGGCGGTGGACAGTGGAGACAGGTGAGGTAGGGGTGCAGGAAGTTCCCCGCATCTGGACCCTGGATTGAGGGTCCAGCTGCGAGGAAAGAAGATTTCGGCAGCAGCCGGCATTTATGGCTTCTGAATGGAGCCGCAGTGCCGTGAATACAAGTAACTAGTTGTAATGCTTACATTATTATCCAGCTCCCCCTGAGCCCCGATCAGCATCCCGGCAGAGAGCAGGAGACTGAAAAACCCTCCAACTCTCCAACAGCAGGCCAATCAGGGCCCAACCCCAGCAACTTAAAAAGGAGAGCCTCCTGGCATGCCTGCGCCTGGCAGGCTCGTGCCTGAGGGCCTCGCCAAAGGGCCCTTTGGCGTGGCCCTTAAGTGGGCTGCTGAGGCAGGGAAAAAGCTCGAGACATTTAACCATCTCACCTCTCAGCTGAGGAACTTCCTACAAGCTGTAGCAAGAAGCAACTCTTTCTATCTCCACCACGCTACTAACTTCAGCACCAGCTCTTCTGCTCCACCCTCAACACACAAGCAACCTCATCCATAGACCGTTTAAGGAGATCCCAAAAGTGAGTAGCGTTACCTCACATGGCATACACCATCACAGAATCTCTGCAACAACCAGTCCTCCTCAAACACAAGTCTCATAACTCTTCGCCTAAGCCACAAAAGCTCAAATGGATGAACTTCCATCTAATATACGCTACCAACTTTGCTCTGATCCTATTCTCTCACCTTACAAGTGCTACCTGCTACTATACCACCCTCATCACAGCCATCCAGGCACCACCCACTTACCTTATATTTCACTCTCCACCATATCTGACTGCCCACAAGCATACTACCTACAAACAACACAACAGGAGAACCACCAGACTTATTCAAATACAACCTTCCTCACATACTTCAACACCTTACCCACCCACCCAAGCCCCCCCTATAACTATAGGTCTTATAAATGCAAGATCCATATGTCCAAGACAAATATTATTATCAATCACATACAAGACAACCACATTGATATCCTTTGCATCATTGAATCATGGCTAAAGAGTTCCGACCAAGTCATCCTGAATCAAACTACACCCTCCCATCCACGGCATTCAACTGCCCCCGTACTCACAAAAATTGAGGTGGAGTACTCATTCTAGCCCAAGCAGACTTGAAGCTCAAAACATCTGGATCCATAAGCTCTGACTACTGTGACATGATCAGCATAAAAAATAAATACTTATCCATCTGCCTAATCTACAGAGCCCTCAATACCCCCTCGGAGGACACATCCAACATTCTCAAATCCATATACTCAGAAAACTCTCCTCACAAGCCCCTCATAGTACTAGGAGACTTGAACCTCACATTCGCAACTAACAAGGAGGAAGCAGCCTTTCACAAAGCAATGGACTCCATTCTATTCAAACAAATTCTCACAGGTCCTTCTCATCGCTCTGGCTCCACCACAGATCTCATATTTGCCCCAGCAAGCATACTAGACCATGGACATATAACATCACCAACAACTACCCCCATACCTTGGTCGGACCCATGCCAAACTCCACCTTAACAATCAACAAAAATCACAGAAAACAGATAATCCTACCAGATGCTTCAAAGCATTCAACAAAGAGCAATTCCTTAGAGATACCCTTCAATTCCTGCCCCAGGACCTAACCGATCTAGATGAGGCTGTCAACATCTGGAACACTACCATCAGTGCTGCATCGAGACTCCCAACTCGAGCCATCCCACATCACAAAGAAAGCAGGCCAACATCATCTCCATGGTACTCCACTACAAAAAGAGAATGAAAGAGGAAACTACGTCAACATGAACGTCGATGGCAATATGTCAAGACTGAAAGCACACTAAAATAATACCAAACATTGCAACAAGAATACAACATCCCAATCAACAAACACAAACAACAATACCACACCAACCTTATTCTAAAAGCCTGCAATAAACCCAAAGAGTTCTTCAACATCGTACGCACTCTAACGAAGGACCCAACTCTGAAGAAAGAAAACATGATACATCCTCAAACTGTTGCTGACTACCTCTTATCAAAGAACAAACCCCTTCAAACCACACAAGGACACTTCTATAACTGACACCCCATCTATCAGTGTGAGTCCCATCAACCCAAGCCATTTGAGTAACTTCAACATTCCATCAACTGAGCAAATCGCCCATACCATAACTGACCTGAACACAACCACAGCACCATCTGATGCCTGCCCGGTAATGTGGATCTAGTCTGCCAAGGAAGATCTAATCAAATACATCCAAATGATAATAAGCATCTCACTTACCATCCGCTCTGTTCCAAAAAATACTTCACCCCACAGCATCGACCCATCAAATTACCACCCAATATCCAGCCTCCCATTCCTCTCCAAAATAATTGAAAAGATTGTTCAGAGACAGCTCCAAGACTACATTGACCTACACGCCTCTCTGGATCCCCACCAACATGGATTTCACCCAGATCACAGCATAGAGACACTACTCATCCATCTATTTGATAACCTGCTCAAAGGAATTGACAACATATGGAGAGGACTTCTGCTCATCTTTATCGACACAGTTTCCCATGACATCCTACTAATGCAACTAGCTATGATTGGGCTCCAAAACACCATCCTCAAGTGGTTCCAGTCGTATCTCGGAGACAGACAACAGAGAATCAAATCTGGTCCCTTCACCTCAGCTCCTTTCCACACAGATCAATGAATTCCTCAAGGGTCCTAGCTGTCTGCCCTCCTCTTTAACATTTATGTACAGCCAGTTTGCAATATATTCAAGAAGCATAATATACAATATGCCATATATGCAGATGATATTATGGCCTACACCCCAATCCATTTAGACACTCCAGACTTCACCACAATGTCAACTTGCCTCCATAAAATGATAACCTGGCTTACCAACAACAACCTCAACATCAACATCAAGAAGACCGAGGCAATCATCATCACAAGGAACACTGAGTTCACCCCCCTGCCAAAGAAAATTTCCAATTCTCAAATTACAATAAAGGAAGAAGTCCGATACCTTGGTGTCATAATTGACAAGCATCTCAACCTACAAGCTCACATCAATAAGACCTCTAAGACTGCCTTCCACAAACTTGTAATGATCAGAAGATTAAAACCTCTCCTTAGTCAAGAACATTTACGCACAGTATATCAGTCCATCATAACACCAGCACTGGATTACTGTAATGCCCTCTTCCAAGGTTTGCCCAAATAAACCACCCAACCCCTGCAACTAGTCAAAAACACCGCCACCAGAACCATCGTTGGATCATCTCAACATGGTCATATAACTCCCCTCCTGTACCAACTACACTGATTGCCAATTACTTCACAAGCTAAATACAAATCAGCCCTTACCATCTTCAAAATAAAAAAACAACCTAACAGCTAGAAGTTTACAGGACCTTATCTGTACCAAATCCAATAACAGACCTGAGAGAAGCAGTAACATTAATACCATACCTACACCCAACTTGTTTACAAAGGCCAAAATGTCCACTGCGAAGAAGGCCCTCTCGCTTGCCGCTCCCTCTATTTGGAACTCTCTTCTGTAAAAACTAAGAACAACCTCAGACATAAAAGACTTTTGGAAACAGCTCAAGACCCTCCTCTTCATCTAGCACTTCAATGAACACCACTAACTCCATAACATTACTCGGTTCCCATGCCCACACCACACAATCAATTGAATATATGTTACTTTGTACATAAGTTATGATTTAGCACTCCCCATTTTACTCCTCCCCTTTGTTTGCTAAGAAAGTTATTCTGTAATAGTTTGAATTTTTAATTGGTTTTCTCGCAAGTTCTCTGTAATAATTGAAGTTACAATGTAAACCGCTTTGATTATAAGATAAGGCTGTATAAAAAAAATTTGTTAAATAAATAAATCCTATGGTATAGTGAAATTTTTTTCCTAGCACTTGGATCTCCTAATTGTGAGCTAGTGGGATTTGATTTGTGTTTATTTTTGCCTTGGCGTTTTTCCTTTATTAGTAATGTTTTGCTTAATCATTTCCCAATTTCTGTACAAGACTATTTGTCTTGATTATATTGTAAAATTGCATAAATATAAAATTTAAAAAAAAACAATGCATTATGATATGGTAGATTTGCATTACAGGTCTTCAGTGACTTTTGTAGAGTTTTGTGTTTACAATCTGCTTGGTACTGGTGAGCTGTTAATGAGATGACATTGGAATCAGATTTTACTTTCTTGTATGTTGGGTTCTATGGCAAAATGTCCTAGTTCTGCTCTGCACGTACTGTTGGAGAAGAGTTTTCACTGGATGCAAAACAGATGTCCAAACAGAAAAAGAGAGAACCATAGCACAGTTTCTAACACCAAAATAAAATTAGTTATGGCTCTGTGCATACCTTATAAAGGGTCAGTGGCCTAGCTGTGTGGTGTGAACATACCTCCAATGGCCTGGGCCTATATAGCTCTCAATACCTTCTTGCCATCACTGACATGAGAGGTACCCACTTTCTAGTACAGATATTACTATAGATGATGCATACCTTCCTCCTGTACCAGCTCTTGGAGCACCTGCAGCAGCACTTTGGGTTGAGTTGACCCGGAAGTGGGTCTTGAGGGCCTCTATACCCCACTAGACCTTAAAACATCTTTGAGCATGTTTACTAAGCCCTGCACAGATAATAGGCATGCAGGCTGTGTTACTAGCATAGGAGGTCAATGCTAACTTCAGGGAGCATGTGCTTCCATCCCCCTGCATTTAGCGTGGGCCCTGGAAACAGTACCGTGTAAACTAGCACATGGCATCCATTGAGGTGGCATTAGGTGCACCCACACTAATGGTGCCAAGCATGTTTAGCACGGGCTGCTAACGCTCATGCTAACCACGACACATCTGTTCCGCTCATATCCCATCCAGTCCCCACTTGATGAGTTCTACAAGGTAGGGTTGGATTTTTAACACAGGAGCTCGGTACTATTTTTAGTGTGGCATCCAAACCATGCACTAAACCCTATGCCATCAGGTAGTAACGCTTTAGTAAAGATGCCCCTTCGAGCAGAAGAGAGAAATGAGCATTTTTACTAAACAGGCCCCTCAGCATCGCTGTTCCCTGTCACCGTCAGACCAGGCTTCAGTTATTATCTGCTATAGCAAGGCAAATCATTGGACAGGTGATAGTGTAATAGGCAGAGTGAGGGCAGTGGCATGTTCACAGCTGGCATTTTATTTTATTTCCTGACACTAAGACCTGGCTGTTGTTTGATCTTCTGCTCTTTGAATGCGATATCTATTGCCTCTGTATATTAAAAAACAAAATTGCTAAGCACAAAGAGCGTGCATTAGTTGTCACACTAATGAATGTGCCACGGTTTTCTTGTTAGGGGGGGTGGGGGATGGTGTGGAAGGCTGCCTGTCTGCTTTGCCTCCTTATGGGGCTTGTCAGATGGCAGATTTAGCGTGGCCATTGTATCTATGTGGGTAGCACCCTGGGAGACCTTGGCTTCTGACCATATGGTTTGCCTATACAGCTGTAGGTATGCTAATGTTGTCAAGACCCTGAGAATGATTGATACTATATTTTCTGTGTATGAAGGGGCAGGGAGGTAGATCTCTTGCACGATAGCAGTCTAATATTTATGGCTGTTAAATGTTTATGCGCCTACTCCCATAGATGTCAACCCTCTGCTATATGGATGTCTACCAGGTCTTGTAGTACATGCACTGGCAATTGATTTCTCCTTACCTTGCCAAGGTCATCTGGATTGACCTCTAGACCCTCCATGCTGAAGCATGGTTCAGCCTCTGGCCACCAGTATAGAAAAAACTGCCCTCATTTGAGAGTACCGGGAGTACCAGAAAGTCACTCTCTGCCTCAGTGAAATTTGTTTCCCTCTTGGTTGCCATGTTTGTACTCTTTAAAGAAAGGCCTCTAGTGTCCACCAATAAACACGAGGACTGGAAACACATTGGCTTGGCTTTGCAAGGCAAGACGGGTTATGCTATCTAGAGAAAAAGTGGGCATAAGTAAGTAGCGAACAAGCCATCACTTATATGTGGATCCTATATGTGCACCGTCTGGAAATACTGACACTTCTACAAGCAAGTGACCATATTGGTAGTGGGCTTTTCGATGTGTAGGACCACGGATACATGTGGATATCCATTTTTTCCAAGATTTGCATGTCTTCACCTCCTCAGTGGTACACTAATATTGTATAGGTTGAAGTGATCCTATTTTGGACCACTTACACGTGTATTTTCCACACAATTATTTTTTAACATGTCAGTTTCTGGGGTAGAGATACAACAATTTTACATCAGCCCTACATGTTCTTGGCATGGAGGAGTAGCCTAATGGTTAGAGCAGTGGTTCTCAACCCAGCCCTCTGGGATCCGTAGTCCAGTTGGGTTTTCAGAGTATCCACACTGAATATGCATAAGATAGATCTGCATACAATGGAAGAAGTACATGCAAAAGTATCTCATGCATATTCATTTATTTATTTATTTATTTATATTCTCTTATATACCGCACTATTCAGCATCAGCGCGGTTCACATAGAACAAAAATCTCAGTACAGTCAACTTGCATGAGTTTACAGATAACAAGGGAAGGAACTTGGATAACAAGGGAAACTATCTACAATCTATTTACAGGTGTAATCAAACTGAATAGATACATGTTACTAGGAACAGGGTCAATCGTTATAGAGAATCAGCCTAATCATGTTAATGAGACATCGTGGAATTAGTGGATATCCTGAAAATCTGACTAGCCTGGGGGTCCCAGATGACTGGGTTGAGAATCACTGCATTAGAGCTGCAGGCTAGTACTCAAAAGGTGAGGGTTTGATTCACACTAGAACTCCTTGTGACCTTGGGCAAGTCACTTTACTCTTCATTGCCTTGGAAGAAAAGACCTAGTAATCCACTTCCAGTCATACCTTGCCAAGAAAACCCAGGGGCTGCTGGGTTGCCAGGAGTCAGCATTGACTTGATAGCACTTAAAAAAAAAAGCACCATGTTCTTACCTCCTTTTCTAAAATACTGTTGCCAGAGTCCACATTTACACCTCCATGTGGATTTTCTCACATATATGATCTATTAAAACTGGTGCTCATGTGTGCTATTGCATCTCATTACGCACCTATTTTATATAAAGACACAGAGGTGCCTATGTTACCTTTATAAAACAAGCATGAAATAGACGCATGTTGGGACTTGTCATATAAGTGCCCTGATATAAACTTAGTCCCACAGTAACCATATAAACTTTTTCTAAAGATGTGAAGAGATACATTTTTTGAATGGCTTAACATAGATAAATATCACGCAACCAAAGCACCTGCAGATTTTCCACGTCCGTATTTTTTAAGGATATGTTTGTGCTTCGTCCTTATCATTTTGGCTTTTAATTGAATGAAACATGACATCACGGTAAATTCCCAAGCTGCTCCTGTCAACAGTAAGAATCCAAAGATGCTCAAAAAAATTCCTCTAATGTTTCCAAGGCCCTGCAGCAGGTCTGCTGCTCGTCACAAGGAAAGGAAGCTGAATCCAGCCCTTCCGGCAAGGCCAACACCTACATTCTTGTGGGAGAGAAGTCAGAGATATGACACGTCAAGTGGAGAGGAACAGTCTGTATGCCCTTCTCATTCCTAGGCGCGTTAGCTGATTGACTCATCATTGGCTTGCCTCTTTAACGTGAAGTAGGAGTAGCATGAGGTCACCTCAGGCTTCATGAAATTCTTTCCTTTCTTTAATGAACAAGGTATTTTATGGCAGCCTTAGTGGAGTTATGAGGGAAACAAAATTCTAATATTTTTCCATGCATCAACATGCAAAACACATTTGTAGAAATCAGGGCATTTTGTAGTAAACCTTTACATATGTGACTACATGTAAAAGCAGCTCATGAATGCTAACATCTTCAAAACTTGGTAGGCAAAAAAAGCTGTGTGGGCCCATTTTTGAAAGAAAAAATGAGGTGTAATCATCTTTTGCAGAAGGCCCCTGGAGCTGATTTCACAATGGTGGCAGCCATAGCTTAAAGGCCCATGCAGGTCCCAGCTTTGTGCTGGCCAAAATGGGGAAAACAAGTGTTCTTGTTAAGCCCTGTCCCATTGGAAGGCCCACCTCATAAGAAATTGCATCCCAAGCCACTGGTGGTCCCCTCCTATCTAACTTTCTCTAGCAGCTTAACCTAGAGGTGAAGAGATTTCCATAGGTATTAGCTGAACCCTAGTACAACAGGAGTCAATTGGTAGCATTTTCCAAGATGGAGGTTGTTACATCAAGAACTGCCAAATAACAGCTTAAAAAGGTTATACCTTATTCAAAATATGGCTGCCCGGCTAAACATAGGAAAGAAAAACTTTGACCATGTCACACCCAGATGTGCAAGTTTACAGAGGCTCCCAATTTCTGCAAGAATTTTCATTAAAATTCTTTGCCTGGTACATAAATATACGTGAGTGTTCTCCTTTATTTATCAAACAAACTGGTACAGTATGGTCCTTCGAGACAGCAGACAGCTATGCTCTTCTCAGAAGCTACTGCTTCGATTACAAGCATTGACTATGTTTGCTAAATGACTAGAAGCAGAGTTTTCAGTTTCATTGCTATGCAATAGTTTGCCTCACAAGTTGCACAGCACTAGCAACTATCTGTCCTTCAGGAAAGTTCTTATAATCTGGTTGTTTTCTAAGGTGCATGTTTACTAAAGAATAATGTGCGATAAGTAAAGTTAGCACACATTAAGTACTGCCACTGTCCATTCATTTCTATGGACCATTGCAGCTCTTAACGCGTATTACCATTACTTAACTCACATTAACCTTTAGTAAACATGCGCCTAAGTTTTATAATTATTCCAATACTAGTCATTCGATTGGTTGTTCAGGATACAGGTTTTTAATATTATTTTTAGTTGAACATGATTTCATTTGTTGGTTGTTATGATTTAATGTAATCGTGATATAGTATTTTATCCACAATGATATAATTTTTTTTAATGATCGATTACAAACCACTTTAATACAATAATGTGAAAAGCAGTATATCAGCTAAATCAAATCAAATAAAATGGTCAGGAGTGAGTGGTTTTCATGCCTGTCTCCAACCAGCACCTCTGCATCTTTGGGGAAAGCTAATAGAGAGACATTGGGCATAGGAGGCCACCAAAATCTTGGACTGCAATTTTTTATGGGGTGAGGCTTCCAATGGGAGCAGGGCTTTGTAAGGAAATTTTTAAAAAACTTTTAGCCATTGAGAAGCTGGTGGTGCTCCAGAGGCCAACTGGACTACCATGGATTTCTTGTCACAGGGGACCACCATGCACAGGAGTCACAATGCCCCTTCAAGTTGTGGTCTTCACTACATGAAAGGGGCTGTATTTTGAAACTCCTAACACATTTTGTCATAGCTGGAAACGGGCTACTAACCTACAAAATTTATTAGGGTAAATACATTGGCCTCTTAGATCTTAAGCTCCCTTGGGAGGAGATCTACAAATTGTACCTGAACTTATTAGTTGCCTTTAGCTTGGTTTTTGAAAGGTGAGTTGTTGTTGTTAAGTGCCGTCGAGTTGGTATCGACTCATGGCAACCCTCTGGATAATTGACCTAAACTGTGTTCAGTTGTCAGTCAAGTGGCTCATTGTTGATAGAGTGGAACCCATAGCTGCTGTTAATGTATTGATCAATCTCATTGCTGACCTTCCTCTTTTGCGTTGACCTTCTACCTTGCCAAGCATGATGTCTTTCTCTAACGATCTCTCTGTTCACATGATGTGTCCAAAGTATGAAAGTCGAAGTCTTGTCATCTAAGCTTCTAAGGAAAGTTTAGGTTTGATCTCCTCTGGTTTGTTCTTTGGGCAGTCCATGATATACACAGTATTCATTGCCAGCACCTTAATTCAAAGACATCAATTCTTCCTGTCTATCTTTTTCACTGCCAACTTTTGCATCCATATGATGTTATTGAAAATACCATGGCTTGGACAAGTCAAATCTTTGTATGGAGAGAGACATCTCTGCTCTTGAGAATCTTGTCTAAGTCCTTCATAGCCATTCTGCCAAGAGCAATGCGTCATCAGATTTCTTGACTGCTTGTCCTTTCTTTATTAATTGTTGATCCAAGTAGGTTAAAGTTGTCAACTATTTCAATTTCTTCTCCATCAATGATGAACTTATTGATTTTACCAGTTGTCAGGATCTTTGTGTTCTTAAAGTTAAGATGCGGGTCCATTTTAAGACTATGTTCCTTGATCTTGAGAAGCAAATGTTTCAGATCATCTTCACTTTCAGCCAGTATTGTGGTATCATCAGCCTAGAAAAAGGTATTGATGAGTCTTCCACCAATCTTCACACCTCTGTTGTCTTCATACAGTCCTGCTTCTCTGATGATTTGTTCTGCATATAAATTAAAGAGGTAGAAAGAATGCGGCCTTATCATACACCTTTGCTGATTTTAAAGCATTCTGTTTCTCCTAGTTCCGTTTGAACTGTTGCTTCTTGATCAATTGAAAGGCTGTGCAATAAAACTGTCAGTTGTTCTGGTATACTCATGCTTCTTAATATGGTCCAGAGTTTCTCATGGTTTACATAGTGAAAAGCCTTGCTGTAGCCAATAAAACATATATGGATATCCTTTTGATATTCTTTTGTCTTTTCAAGGATTCATCTCACATCCACGATGATGTTTCTCGTTCCTTGCCCTTTCCTGAACCCTGCTTGCACTTCAGGCAGTTCTCGTTCCAAGTATGGTTGTATTCTCTGCTGAATGTTCTTGAGTAGAATCTTGCTGGCATGTGGGATCAGAGCAATCGTGCGATAATTTTCACAGTCAGTTGGATCACCTTTCTTCAGTATTGGTATAAACACAGATCTTTTCCAGTCAGTTGGCCATGAATTTGTCTTCTAAATTTCCTGGCTGACCTTTGTAAGTATGATAAGAGCTTCATCCGATTGCTGTAATACTTCAATGGGAATACAATCAATGCCCGGTGCTTTATTCTTTGATAAGGCTTTCAATGCTGCTTTAACTTCTTCTTTCAACACCAATGGTTCCTGATCATAAGGTACAGGTAGAAATGGCTGTTGGTCCATTTGATCTTTATCATATAATGACTGCTTATTCCTTCCACCTTTTCTTGATCTTCTCAGCATCATTCAACATGGATCCTTGAGCATCTTGTAGCATTGCAGTTCGAGGCTGGAATTTTTTCTTTAACTCTCATAGCTTTAGGAAAGCCGATCTTGTTCTTCCTCTAATAGTTTCTGATTCTATTTCCTTGCATGCATCATTGTAGTACTTCTCTTTGTCTTGTCTTGCTGCACGTTAGAAATCTCTGTTGAGTTATGTGATTGCCTCTCTTTCTCCCCTGGCTTTAGCTTCTCTGTGTTTCTGGGCAATTTTCACAGTTTCTTCAGTCATCCATTTTGGCCGTTTTTGCTTTTTCACGTTTTGTACAGACTTCTCACTTTCTTCCAACACAACCTTCTTGATGCCTTCTGGAACTCTGTCATTTGTATCTAAAGCAGCAAATCGATTTTGCAGGCAGTCTTTAAATTCTGGTGGTATATTCTCAAAGTCATATTTTGCTATATTAATAAGTGGCTTGCTCTTTTTTCAACTTTAGCTTGAGTTTGCATACTAGTAGTTGGTGATCTGTACCACAGTCAGCTCCAGGTTTTGTCTTTGTTGATGTTATCGAGCTTTTCAATCATTGTCTTCCACAGATTTTGTCAATTTGATTTTTGTACAATCCATTAGGTGAAGTCCATGTGTACAGTCAGTATGTGTGTTGCTGGAAGAAGGTGTTTGAGATGAATAGATCATTGTTCTTGCAGAATTCTATCAGTTTTTCTCCAGCTTCATTTTTGTTGCTAAGTAATTAAGCCTAAACTCCAAATCCAAATTTAAATATCATGCAAATGGCTTGCAAATGAAATGATTTGCATGACGTTTCAGCTCATTAGTATATTTTGCTGTGAATGGTTTTACAAACATAAACCTACATGCAAAAAATTGGCAAACTGCATTCAAACAAATCTGTACATGAAATTGTGTAGGCAACTGGCAGTTTGTCCATTCATTAAGTTTGTGAAGCTTCACAGTTAAGTACATTGACCTCCAAATGAAGAATGTGTAGAAAGATTTCTCATTAGCTAACCATCTTTCACTCTAAGAAGTATGTTCACTAAAGTGTGCTAAGGGTTTGCAGTTAACAGGTATTTTGGAACAAACTAATGCATGGTAAGGGAGATGCTCCTGTGCTGAGAGTGCGCCCAGCATGTTCCCAACAGTTACCACACTGAATAGTCCCCTAACATGCAGCAGCAGTATTTGCACTTAATGCCAGCCATTGACATGATGTTAAGTACTGTGGTGGCGAGACTGTAGTAGAGCCTGAGAAAATGGTGAAAAAACAGTCAATTTCCTCTGAGCAAGGAAATAGCTCAGGGAGTTTTAGGGTTAAAACTCCAGCTAAAGAAAAAAACTGCATTCACAGAGCTGTTGATAGTGAGCCATGCCCCCAGCTCCAAGGTAACCAGGGGAGGTGATGAGGATTACCCAGGGGTGGAGCTTGAGGCTATAGGGCATTCACACTCATATAAGCTCAGGGAAGCAGGAAGGTGGGGTGCATCCACCAGGAGGGAAGGTGCATCCACCGGGGAGGAGGTTTCCACCAGGAAAGGAGAGACCCCGGGTAAGAGAGTGATCACCAGGGAAGGTGTATCCAAGAGAGGAGACTCTTGCAAGGAAGCAGGAAGTAAGGAAACCAGGAGGAACCCTGTGAGAGGAAGGTGTTCCAGCAGCTGTCTCAGGAGGAATCCCTATTGCACGCAGCATTCAGGAAGCTCTAGTTCTGAAGGTAGTTCAGCTTGTAAGAGAATTACAGCTGGCTGGGAGGACAGGAGAGTTTGCCCTGTGGAAAATGCTGGTTATGAGCAACGTACGGGAGTGTCCTTAGGAGAGCCGGTAAGAAGTGTGTCCTCTTCAGCAAAGTCTGGGAAGAGACTGGGTGCTAGAAGAAAGGTGAGCACTTTGGAAACCTTACAAAGTTTGATAAAGGATAAGGATCTCCTCAAGCCTTCCAGTGTCCCTCAGCGTAGAGAGGAATCCCAGTGGGGAAAGGTTTTAAAGTTGTTACAGAAACTAAAACCTGCTGTTCCAGACGCTGAGTCCAGCCAGGTGCCAATTGACTTAGATGATGAGGGCATGCAAGTAGATGAATGTGCTTCAGATAATGTTTCCTCAGTTTCAGAAATGGACTGCTCATTCTGTGTGTGCCAGAAGTGAGAAAGCTCTAAGGTTTTAAAGTTTTAGAAAAACCAAGAAGCTTATCTAAGTGCTTAACCTGCTGGAGAATTATGCAAATGAAGTGCTAACGTTCTTCTGCTAGCCAGGAAGATTCAAAGGACTGATTTGAATGCTTGCAGCCTGGAAGCAAATGTTTAGCAGCTTGAAGGAAAAGAAGCAAATGTTTAGCAACTTGTAGAAAAGAACTGAAGTGCTGTACAGAGCTCAGCTGAAGTAGAGGTTTGTGCTGAACCAAGACAGGAACCTAAAGCTAAAATCTTTAATGAAGGAAAAGATTTACTGCTGTGTTAAACAAGCTGAGAAACAGTGCTGCTGTGTTTGCTATAACAGTTTGCTATGAAGTTTTTGTTTCCTTTTACAACGGAGAAGCATCCAATTTATGTTGTTGTAATTGCGAACTGCTGAAAAGAAAAGTTCATTGGCTAAGAAGAAAAAAAAATAATAAATTTCCTGTTTGCCTTGAAAACCCCGGCTATTCTTTATTACACAACTACACTACCCAGCAGCCTTGGCTCTGGGAACCCAACTAACAGAAAAGAGACATTAAGAGGTACGCCCACTACTCCTAGGCAGCTGCCTAGCCAGTAGGAGGCGCGACGGTACACCCACGCTAACTGCAGCATTGACATGTAGTTGCTTGTTAATTCTCCCCACATTCACCACAATGTGCACTCTCTGCCCCTAACCTGCCCATTTTCTGCCCCATTCTGTGCTAAGCAGTTAGTGTGGTATTTTTACCATATTGGCTGCTATAGCATGCAGCAGCTGTTATCACTGTCCCACGATAATGCAGATCCTCTATTAAGCATTAGTACACTTTGGTAAACATGCCCCTAAATTGAGATTTTTGGCTAGAGATAGGTAGAAAAATCATGATCTGCGGCCGTGATTATAGACCCTACCCACTACCCATTATGGAAAATGATTGTTATAAAGTTGCACAGCAATTTATATATGTAAAAAGTAGACGCACCTCAAGATTGTGCCTACTGTGACATGATCTATGAGTAGGATTCCATGGCGCATAGTTTGGGGTGGAGCTTTAATGTAAGCACTTAGGGCCTGATATTCTTCTGGAACAGCTATGTGCTGCTATGGTGCATAGCCATTGCTGCTGACCTTTAACCCCGGATATTCAATGCTGGAGTCATATCCAGTGATGCTGCATAGCCCACAAGCCCACAGGAGCTAACTGGGCATCGGCAATATTGAGATGCTGTCCAGTTAGCTCCCACAGGTAAAGATAGGCCAGCTTTGCTGCACCTATCTCTTACCCGCGTGTGCTAACCAGGCAGCAGTGCAATTTCGCCACTGCCCAGTTAGCAACTGGTGCCGCCCCTGGAACGCCTCAGAACACCCACGACACACCCCGATGCTAAGTGGTTAGCATTGAAGCGAGTAGCAGAGATATCGGGGATATTCAGCAGCACTAACTGTCTCTCTAAACAGCATTTAAATGGTTTATAGGTCTGTAAACCGTATAAATGGCTTTGAATATCAGGCCCCTATTTTATAACATGGAGTGGAGGAGTAGCCTAGTAGTTAGAATAACTACCTAGTACCCAGAAGATCAAGGGTTTGATTCCCACTGGCACTCCTTGTGACCTTGGGCAAGTCACTTAACCCTCCATTGCCTCAGAAGAAAAGGCCTGGCAATCTACTTCCAGTGATGCATTGCCAAGAAAACCCAGAGGCAGCTGAGCAGCACTGACTCAACAGCACAAAAGAAATAATAATAATAAAATATACCTGTAGATGCATAGAGGACATGCATGCATTAACACATTCTTTGAAGCAGGTGTGAATCTGTGCAAATGTGTTTTCCTATTACAGGGGATGTCCTAGGTGCCTATTTGTGTGTTATCAGGGTTCACTGTATAGCCTAGTTTATAAAGGCACATTGGAACCTATGTCAGTGCTTCCCAAGACTTTTTTTCCCATGGCCTCATTTCACAGCATAAAACATTCCTGCAATCCCAGCTCTACCTCTTCTGTGCCTCTTATAATGCCAAATTCTAGCATAAGTTGATATTGCTGCTGCAGACAGCCTTAAACTGAGCCCATGGGTACAGCACCCTGTCGGCCTACACAGACTGAGGAAGCCACTCTCCTAGTTTCCTTTTTTTTATGCTGTGAACTCAAATGAGGATTTTTGACCCCATTTGGGATTGCAATCTACAGTTTGGAAACCGCTGACCTATGTTGTTTTATGAAGTTCTGAATCAATTACATTCCCTTTCATCAGGGCCATAATCCAACTTCCCGGTACTCTCAGTGTTTTAAAATTACAGGACTATCAGATGCTATAGGAATATATATAAATCCATTTTCAAAGTATTAGCTTGTTCAGTCCATTATCAGTCCATATGTTATATTATATTTCTCAATGCCCTTATTTAACAAATCATTTCCAATGTCCAACACCAATTCTTTCAGAGTAATTTGCAAAATTTCAAAATCTCACTTCATTAGAATAGTTTAGGTACTTGTCTTTTGTATTTCAGTCCAGAGTAATTTACAGGATATATCTTTTATATCTCAGTCCGATATGAAACAATGTTTCGAGCAGCAGCGCTCTATATCAAGGGCTTCCTATCCTGCAAATTTCCATCATGGTTCCATATATTGCTCCGTCTCTGCTCTGCTTCGTTCTGCAGAACGAATTTGGCATCAGTGTTCTATTAAACGTCTCAGTCAGAGCATAGCAATTTAATCAGCAACCATTCTTCAGTTCAACCAGTCAACACAGCTAGACTCAAACTAACGTCATCCATTCAGTCTCAGTGTTCAGTCCATTTGTATACACTGTGCTTAAGGTGAATATTGAAAATTGTTCATAATAATTAAGTTATTATTCATGATCTCCACCTCAAGGGTCAACATCTACTTGATCAGTAGTCCACCATCTCAATTCTTCAATGACGTGCGCTTTCTCCAGAAAATGATTTACTAAAGGAGCTGATAAGAAACTAGATTTAATCCTGTTAAAGTGCTGTTTGAGCCATAATCACATCATCCTTTTCATGCCACCCACATAGACAACTGTATACAGACATAGAACAATATAAATAACAAACAAAGAATTACAAGTTGTAGTACTTTGAACTGAAAAATTTCTGCCATCATTCGGATGTGCCTAGCTTGGAACTTCCAGTTTGAGTACACCAAGTACAATGTTTGCCTGCGCAGTGTTCCAGCATTTCCTCCTTAGCCCGATACTTATATTACCAGCAAGTACTGCAGTTCACTTATGTTTTTGGACTTCCTATATGTTCATTGGGCAGTCTGCAAATATTACATGGAACGCTAAAATATGCCAATGTTAATGTGAGCCGCTATCTCAGAATGCAGGAGTACAGCAGCTAGTCTCTCTGTTGGTCACTCTGAGCCCGATATTCAAAGGCATTCACATGGTTTACAGACCTGCAAACCGTGTAAATGCCAGTTAACGTGATATTCTGCCATTCTATATGCACAGGTGCCACTGCCACACACCCCGATGCTCTGCGGTTAGCATCAAGACATGTCGTGGACATTCCGGGGCGGAGCAGAGGTGGCACCCGTTGCTAACCAGGCACTGGCAATATTGAGACGCAGTCTGGTTAGCGACCCACGGGTAAAGTTAGGCACGGCAAAGGCTGGCCTAACTTACAGGCTGTTCAGCGACCTGGATATTAAATGCCAGTGGCTGGATATGACCACAGCATTAAATATCCAGGGTTAGTATTAAGCGGCGATGGCTATGCGCTTTAGAAGCGCCAGCCGCCGCCGCTGAATATTAGGCCCATTCTCTAGAATTCAGCAGCAATTCCCGTTGGGTATATTTAGCACTTAAATATGCGTGATTGACAAGAGGCCATGGATATCCTCTGGATAAAAAAATGATTTCTCAGGTCCAATGCTTGTACTTTCAAACTGTGTATGGAAGAGCAAATTGATCTTCAAAACTGATTGACAGGAAGACTTTTAAATTTATATGGACAGTAATTATTAAATCTTACATAATTACTATGTTCAACATCTTTCCCGTACAATGTAGTTTTTGATTGACCATGATCTTTATAAATTTGAATATCCACAAATTCAATGGAGATCTGATTACACTTCATAATAAATGTTAAATTCTGATAGAAAAATATCTTCATATACCAACCAATAAAAATTTCCAATTCCTCTTTTGATTCAGTTCAGATAAAAAGATATGTCATCCAGAAAGCTTTTCAAAATTAAAACATTCCAAAATTCTTGTGATGGATACGTCCATTCTTCTTCAAATTTGCCCACATCGAGTGCGGCTACCGATGGCGCTACAGAACACAACATGATTATGATGTAACACTCACTCAGCTAATTGACAGCAGTTCCACAGGTATCCTATCTGATATATGATTCTCTTCCATCATATTGTTAATGACCCTTAAGGCTCCCAGCTTGAGCTATGTGACTATATAATGACAGCACATCCATTATAAACAACCAGGGTGAAGCAGATACTCCTTCAAGATCAGGTAACCTCTGTAACATATGTGCTGTGTTTTAGATGAAAGTTCAGGACGTCACTCCCATCAAAAGCAGAATAACATCAGAAATAGACACACTTTTAAACTACACATCAATGACAAGTGAGAAGAAGTGGGCAGAACAAAATCAATGTAAAATACCTGCAAGCCAGTTAAATCCTGGAAAGCAATGAGCACAAATGCTCACAGCTTAGCAAACAAAGTTCCGGACCTGGACGCCCTAATGGTGGAAATGGACTTGGACATTGTGGCCATTACAGAAACATGGTTTAATGAATCGCATGAATGGGATATAGCCATAGCTGGCTATAATCTATTCAGAAGAGACAGAGAAAGTGGAAAAAGAGGAGGAGTAGCCTTGTATGTCAAAAGCAATATTAAAGCTACTGAAATGCAGAGGGCATGGGAAAAAGAAGTGCTCCGGATTGTGTTGGAAAGAGGAGATGGCGTTGTCATCCATACTGCTGTAGTCTACAGACCTACTCAAATTGAAGAAGTAGATAATGAATTGATTATAGATATTGCCAAGAGAGCCACAAAGGGGGAAGTGATCATATTGGGTGACTTTAATCTACCCGATATGGATTGGATTACTCCTTCTGCAAATAAGGAAAGAAGCAAAAAAATTGTGGATGGTTTCCAAGATGCATTACTTAGACAAATGGTGATGGAACCAACCAGGGAAAGCTCAATGCTGGATTTAGTGCTCAACAACGGTGATAACGTGTCGAATGTCCGGGTGGGTGCCCCTGTGAGCAGCAGTGATCATCACATGTTGTGGTTTGAGATAAAAGCCAAGGTGCAGACCAATCATAGCAAGCTCAAAGTCCTAAACTTCAAAAACACTGACTTCAGTAAAATGGCCAAGTACCTGAAGGAGGAGTTGGCAGGGTGGGAGGGAATAAGGGAAGTGGAATTGCAATGGGCTAAACTAAAGGTGGCAATAAAAGGGGCAACAGATAAATATGTAAGGAGAGTAAATAAAATCAAGAGGAGAAGGAAACCTATTTGGTTCTCCAAAGAAGTGGCTGCTCAAATAAAGGCAAAAACACAGCTTTCACAAAATTCAAAAGCTTGCAAAGAGAGGAACACAGAAAGGAATACAGGATCAAACTAAAAGAGACAAAAATAGAAATAAGGAAAGCAAAATCAAAGGCAGAGGAAAAGATGGCTAAAGATGTGAAGTGTGGCGACAAAACTTTCTTCAGGTATATTTGGGAGAGGAGGAAAATCAGAGGTGGAATTGCAGGACTCAGAAGTGCCGGGAGTGAACTTGTGGAAAGTGACATAGAAAAAGCGAATTTGCTAAACAAATATTTCTGCTCTGTTTTTACTAAAGAAAATCCTGGAGAAGGACCACCTGTGACTCCCAAATATAAAAATGGGAATGAAGTAGATACCACACCATTCACAGAAGATGAAGTGTTAGAACAACTTGAAAAACTGAAAGTGGATAAGGCCATGGGACCGGATGGGATACATCACAGAATACTGAAAGAGCTCAGAAAGGTTCTTTCAGGGCCATTAAAGGATGTTTTCAACAGATCCTTGGAAACAGGAAAAGTTCCTCAAGACTGGAGAAGGGCTGATGTGGTACCTCTTTACAAAGGTTCTGACAGGGAAGAAGTGACAAACTACAGGCCTGTGAACCTTACCTCAGTGGCAGGAAAAGTAATGGAGGCGCTCCTGAAAGAGCGAATAATGGACTTTCTCAAAACCAACAGGTTGCATGATCCAAGGCAACATGGTTTTACTAAAGGATGTTCTTGTCAAACAAATCTGATTGAGTTTTTTGAATGGGTGACCAGAGAACTAGATCAGGGGCATGTGATGGATGTCATCTACCTGGATTTCAGCAAAGCCTTTGATACTGTTCCTCATAGGAGGCTTATCAATAAACTCAGTAGTTTGGGGATGGGTCCCAAAGTGGTGAACTGGATCAGAAATTGGTTGACTGATCAATGACAGAAGGTGATGGTAAATGGAGCTCACTCGGATGAAAGGAGAGTGATTAGGGGGGTGCCCCAGGTATCGGTCCTGGGCCCGGCACTGTTCAATGTATTTGTGAGTGATATTGCTGAAGGACTGAATGGACAAGTCTGTCTTTTTGCAGATGGCACGAATATTTGCAACAGAGTGGACTGTCCTGAGGGAGTGGATAACATGAGGAAAGATCTACAAAAGCTGGAAGAATAGTCTAATGCTTGGCAGTTAAGATTTAATGTGAAGAAGTGCAGTGTCATGCACTTGGGAAGCAGAAATCCAAGGGAAATGTATGCGATAGTGGGCGAGAGGTTGGTGTGCACGGACCAGGAGAAGGACCTTGGTGTGATTATTTCTGAGGATCTCAAGGTGGCAAAACAGTGCGACAAGGCAGTGGCAAAAGCCAGGAGGATGTTGGGTTGCATACAAAGAGGAATTACAGGCATAAAGGAAGAGGTACTAATGCCACTGTATAAGTCACTGGTGAGGCCTCACTTGGAATACTGTGTTCAGTTTTGGAGACGATATCTCGCAAAGGATGTAAAAAGACTGGAAAATGTTCAGAGGAAGGCGACCAAAATGATTTGGAGCCTGTGTCAGAAGCTTTATGAGAAGAGACTTGAAGACCTAAATATGTACACTCTGGAGGAGAGGAGGGATAGGGGAGATATGATTCAGACCTTTAAATACTTAAAGAGAAATAATGAACAAACAAACCTCTTCCAAAGACGGGAAAGCTGTAAAACTAGAGGACATAACATGAAGCTGCCAGGGGGTAAATTGAAAGACAATGTCAGGAAATACCTTTCACTGAAAGGGTGGTGGATGCTTGGAATGCCCTCCCAATGGAAGTGGTGGGGGGCAAATACAGTGACAGAATTCAAAATGGCATGGGACAGACACAGTGGATTCCTTTACAGCTACAGGATAAAATAAAAATAAACTTAACTATCTAATTTCTCAACAAATAGGGGTGTCCTACATGGAGCAGTGGGTTCACTCCTAAACAAAGACATGGGGAGGGGTGGCCTGCATGTAGCGGCAGGTGCACATACTCTAGCCATTTTACTGTGCAGACTAGATGGACCATACTGGTCCTTATCTGCCATCATTTATTATGTTATGTTATGTTATGTTATTAGGATTTAACTTTCATAGCCAAAGGTTTTAAAAATAAATCCACAATTTTTGATAGAGGTTTTAATACTGAGCCTCTCATGGAGACTATTGGTCTTCTGGGAGGGTTATCCTTATGCTTAGGTATCCTAGGAATTATATTTGTAAATGGAATGTGAGGATATTTCTCTATCAGAAATTCTACTTTCTTACATGTCAAAAATTGTCATTCTTGAGATCTCTTAATTAGTTTATTAATCATATGCTTAATATGCCTATGTATATATTTAAGTCTTGAAGGACTATCAAGAGGGGCTGCTACTGCTGGGGAAAAACTGTACTTGTAAGTATTTACTTCTCTAAATCTTGGGGAAAAGGGAATTCTTTGTGCTAAAACTGATAAATCTGTGTATTTTAGAATTCACTCTATCTGTTAACTCAATCAGGGCCTAGTATCAGCAGAGAGCTGTTAATTTAAATTTAAAACTCAGTCAGGGCCTACTATCAGCAGAGTGCTTTTAGTTTAAATTTAAAACACATCAGAGAGCTTTTAGGTTAAATTTAAAACCCAGCAGAGAGCATTCAGTTTAAGCTTTTAGTTTACTTTTAAAACCAGCAGAGAGCTCTTAGTTTAAATTTAAAAACAGCAAAGAACTTTTAGTTCAAACTTAAAAACAGCTGAGAGCTTTTAACTGAAATCAAATCAGAGTATAGCTTAGCATAGAAGGAAGAATAGGATAAAATATAGTTTGAGTAGAAAGAAATTAATTATTTCTAGATACCTTTACAAAGAGGCCTTTCCCTTAGGAGGCAAGAGATCTGGGAATTTGTTTTAAATATGTGTTAAAGCTAAGTGAAAGGTCAAAGGGGCAATTTGAAAGGCTCCCTCTATCAAACCAAGGGCTGTGTGAATCATACAGGAAATTGTTAACAGATTACCTTTGAAGCACAGGTCTAGGACCTGTGTAGCAAGTCAGTCTTTACTGTTAGTTCCCTCCCATCCACCCCAACTCCCACCCACCCCAAGAATAATCTTAGCTTTATAGGCCCTTAAACCTATTAAAGGGGGAAGGGTGGTCAAAGTCACTTTCAAGTTCATCTGATTATCATCACCAGGAATAGTTTAAGACCCTTAAGTTAATTAAATCTTGAGATGAACAAAGTCCTTTAAAGGTAATTGGTATAATTGTAACAATACAAGTATCATTAGCAGCTTTAAGTAAACAATTTAAATAGCTAAACAAAACCTTAAAACTAAGATGCAGACAGCAGTCCAGCAGCGAGAGGGGGCTATCCAATCTTTTGCATTGAGTGCCACATGTATGATTTTCTCCCAATTGATGAGGTGTCTTACATGTGCACTAGATGCAAGGAGTTCTTTACCCTCAGGAAATGAATGTGCTCTCTGGAGGCCAGAGAAGCAGAGGACAAAAGGAAGACAGAGAGGTACATAGATGAGAGCTACAGAGATGTAGTACTGAAGTCCCCCCTCTAATCTGGCAGCCTCTCAGCTGCCATGGAGAAGATATGACACGTGAAAGGAAAGCATCACCTTGGTGTGGTAGGAAGTGATCCTGCAGCTAGGACCTGTCTGCCAGAAGATGTAAAACCCTCTCACACTGAGGAGGCTTCTCCAGGGCCATGTGCCCATGATGGAAGGATTAGGACAGCTGTTATAGTTGGTGACTTGATCTTTAGGCATGTAGATAGTTGGATGCCTGGTGGACGTGAGGACCGCCTGATAACATGCCTGTCTGGTGCGAAGGTAGAGGACCTCACGTGCCACCTAGACAAGGATTTAGATAGTGCTGGGGAGGAGTCTGCTTTCTTGGTACATGTTGGCACCAATGACATAGGAAAATGTGGGAGGGAGGTTCTGGAAGCCAAATTTAGGCTTTTAGGTAGGAAGTTGAAATCCAGAACTCCCAGGGTATAATTCTCTGAAATGTTTCCTGTTCCACATGCAGGACCCAAAAGGCAGGCAGAGCTCCGGTGTCTCAATGCATGGATGAGACGATGGTGCAAAGAAGAGAGTTTTGGATTTGTTACGAACTGGGCAACATTCTGGGGAAGGGAGAGGCTCTTCTGAAGGGATAGCCTCACCTTAACCAGGATGGAACCAGGCTGCTGTTATTAACCTTTAAAAAGCAGATAAAGCAGCTTTTAAATTAGATAGCTGGGGAAAGCCGACAGTCGCCCAGGGGTACATGGTTTGGAAGGATATATTCTTGAAGGATACTAGCAAAAGAGGGAAGTTAGGGCATCCTGACAGAGAGGTTCCAACAAAGATAAAAGTAACCCAGATGTCCTTCAGTACACCTATCAACTGATAACTAGATTAAAATGAATAAAATACAACCTCTAAAATGCCTGTATTCAAATGCTAGAAATCTATAACATAAGATGGGAGAGCTAGACTATATAGCACTAAATGAAAGGTTAGATATGATTGACATCTCAGAGACCTGGTGAAAGGAGGACAGCTATGGGACACTGTGATACCTAGGTACAAACTATATTGCAATGATAGAGTAGATCAAATTGGTGGAGGGGTTGTGCTCTATGTTAGAGAGGGCATTGAATCACATAGGATTAAAGTTTTGCAGGAAACAAAATACACTGTAGAATCTCTATGGATAGAAGTTCCATGTAAAAAGTTGAAGGCGAATGAACAGATGGATGATGAAATGCTAAAAGAAATCAAGGAAGTTAACAAAAGTTACAACACAGTAATAATGGGTGATTTCAATTACCCCGGTCTTGACTGGGTCAATGTCACAGCAGGACATGTCAGAGAGATAAAGTTTCTAGATGAAATAAATGACTGCTTCTTGGAGCAGCTGGTTAATGAACCAACAAAAAGAGAACACAAGATCTGGTTCAAGAGATAAGAGTTTTGGAGCCACTTGGCAACAGTGATCATAGAATGATCACATTAGATTTAATAATTGAAGAAAGGTGTCAAGGAAATCCATAGTACTACCTTTTAACTTTTAAAAGGGAGACTTTGATAAAATGAGGAAAACAGTTAAGAAAAGACTAAAAGGAGCAGCTGTGCAGATTAAAGATTTACATCAAGCATGGGCATTGTTTAAATGAACTATCTTGGGAGCCAGACCCCAGCTGTATTCCACGCTTTAAGAAAAGTGGAAGGAAGGCCAAAAAACTGCCAGCATGGTTTAAAGGCGAGGTCAGAGAGGCTGTTGTTGCCAAAAAAATATCCTTCAGGAAATGTAAAAAGGAGCCTAATGATGAACACCAGAAACAACATAAGCACTGGCAAGTTAGATGCAAGGCATTGATAAGGCAGGCAAAGAGAAAATTTGAAAAGAAGCTTGCTGTGGAAGCAAAAATGCACAATAATAACTTTTTCAAGTACATTTGTAGTAAAAAAACTGTGAAAGGGTCAGTTGGGCCATTGGATGATAGAAGGATAAAATGGGCACTAAGAGAGGACAAGGCCATAGCGGAGACACTGGATGAATTCTTTGCTTTGGTCTTTACTGAAGAAAATGTAGGGAAGTTACCTGTGCCTGCAATGATATTTAAAGGTGATGCAGTGAAAGAATTGAAAGAAATATCAATAAGCCGGAAGGATGTATTACAACTGTTTGATATACTGAAGAGTAGCAAATCACCTGGATTGGATTGTATACATCCAAGGGTGTTGAAAGAACTGAAATATTAGATTGCAGACCTACTATTAGTAATCTGTGAACTATCATTAAAATCATCTGTTTATTTTATTTTTATTTATTTGGTTACATTTGTATACCGCTTCTTCCAGCGATCAGTAGCGGTTTTACATTAAACTTTATCACAGCAAACATTTTACATATAACAGGAGTCTAATTTGTTTACATATGCATAACACAGAATTGAAATTATACAGTATGATATTTGTAAGGTTATATGTATATTTACATGTGTTTCATGGTTATTTACATAGCCTAGTGTTATATACAAATTTACAAGCGTTTCATGGTTATTTACATAGCCTAGTGTATAGTTGCATTAGGACAAGTTGTAGTATTCCTGGAATAGATAGGTTTTTAGGTCTTTCCGGAAATCTTTTAGGTCATTGTTAGCTCTTAGTGCGTAAGGCAGGTTGTTCCATTGGGAGGGAGCTGTGTATGTGAATGCTCTGTTACTTGTGAGGGTTTTGCCTGTAGCACCTGAGGATTAGAGAGTTGCCAATGTAGCTCTAACTTTTAAAAAGAGTTCCAGGGCTGATCTGGGAAACTACAGCCCGGTGAGCCTGACATCAGTACCAGGCAAAATAGTAGAAACCATTATAGAAAATAAAATTACTGAACATGTAGATAGCCATGGTTTAATGGGAGAAAGCCAACATGGATTTAGCCAAGAAAAGTCTTGTCTTTCAAATCTGTTATATCTTTTTGAAGGTGTGAATAAACAGGTAGACAAAGGTGAGCTGGTTGATATGGTGTATCTGGATTTTCAGAAAGCCTTTGACAAGGTCCCTCATGAGAGGCTCTTGGTGAAATTAAAAAGTCATGGGGTTGGAGGAAGTGTAGTATTGTGGATCAGGAACTGGTTAAAAGATAGAAAGCAGAGGGTAGGGCTAAATGGCCAATTTTCTGAATGGATCTGTGTTGGGCCCGCTACTTTTTCACATATTTATAAATGACCTGAAAATAGGGATGAGTGAGGTAATCAAATTTGCAGATGACGCAAAATTATTCAAAGTTCTTAAATCCTAAGAGGACTGTGAAAAATTGCAAGAAGACCTTGAAAAATTGGAAGACTGGACGTCCAAATGGCAGATGAAATTTAATGTGGACAAGTGCAAAGTTATGCACCTAGGAAAGAACAACTCAAGCTATGGTTACACAGTGCAAGGTACCACCTTAGAAACCATCACACAGGAAAAAGATTTAGGCGTCATCGTGGATAATAAGTTGAAACCCTCCGCCCAGTGTGCAGCGGCGGCCAAGAAAGCAAATAGAATGCTAGGAATCATAAGGAAAGGAATGGAGAATAAAAGAAAGAATATTATACTGTCTCTGTATCATTCCATGGTGCAACCGCACCTTAAATATTGCGTGCAATTCTGGACGCTGTATCTTAAAAAGGATATAGTGTTATTAGAAAAGGTACAAAGAAGAGCCACAGAAATAGTAAAGGAGATGGAAGGATACCCCTATGAGGAGAGGCTAAAAAGGTTAGGGCTCTTCAACTTCAAAAAGAGATGGCTGAGGGGGGATATGATAGAGGTCTATAAATTAATGAATATTGTGGAACAGGTAAACGTAGATAGGTTGTTTTCATCATCAAAAAGTAGAAAGACTAGAGAACACACAATGAAGCTACAGTGTAACCCATTTAAGATTAATAAGAGAAAATATTTTTTCACTCAATGCATAATCAAACTCTGGAGTTAATTACCGGAGGATGTAGTAAAAGCTGTTAATGTAGCAGGGTTTAAAAAAGGTTTGGCAAGGTCCTGGAGGAAAGGTCCATACATCATTATTAAAGTGGACCCGGGAAATCCACTGCTTGCCCCAGGACAAGCACCGTGGAACCTGTGTGCCTCTTTGGGAACCTGCAATGTACTTATGACTGGACTGGCCACTGTTAGAAACAGGATACTGGGCTTGATGGATCTTGGTCTGACCCAGTAAGGCATTTCTTATGTCCTTATGTTCTTAAGACAAATTTGCTCCTCCTTACAAGATTTTAAAATAGTAGATCATTTTTTATCCAGAGCATATCCATGGAACGTTGTCAAACAGACATATTTAAGGGCATACAAGAGGGAGCTGTTCGGGCATTTCACATAGGCACACCGTCAGTGGTATCTCTTTAAAGTTATACATGCTATGGATGTATAATCTATAGTTTATTTAAATTTGATAATCGTCCTTCAAGGTATCAGTGTGATTTACAAGAAAACAACATTAATTAAAAATAGTGGAAAACAACACCAATAAAATACAGCAAAGAAATTAATAGAAGCAGTCTCACAAACAAGGAGAAACAGAAAAACAGAGAGGGGAAGGGGAAGGTCCAGAATATACAGTGAAGAAGAGGAGGGAAGTGGTTTGGATACCAGGACTACAGAAATGAATTGATATGTTATCCATTCAGTAGCTGAATTTCATTGCTGAATAGAAAATCTTAGACCCAGCCCCAGAATGCCCTCAACCTTGCCCCCCATCATAATGGGATAATTTTGGCTGTTTAGTGATGTAAATGTCCAAAGGTTATCTAATTCCCAGGCCACAGTTTAAAATGAGCAGTTATACAGTACATTTGGTACCCTTCTTTCTGTTGTCCATCCCCCTTCTTTCCACTAAGAAGATAGTAGATATTTTTTAGCAGAGGCATTGATGATTCAGAAAAGTTCAGAACCTTTTTCAGATCTTTGGGAGCAGTTTTAAACACCTGGGAAAAGCTGAAGATGTACAGATTCAAAAGTCTGACAGTGATTTCCAGATTTTCCAAATTTTTCAGCGCTAACAATTTCTCCTGAAATGAACGTATATGAAGAACACCACATTATGATGCAAATGGAATAATGCAGCTGGCCCTGCCCACGGACCGCCCCCTGCACTAACCAGATAGTGCAGGAACGGACTGTGGAGATATTCAGCAGCACTAACTGGTAGTACCATTGAATATTGCAGTCAGCATCCTTATCCTGTTGGCTGTCCGGCTAAGTGTTCTGAATATAGGACACTTGGGGGAATGTTTACTAAACCGCGCTAAGGTAGCATGTAGTAGTGCACACTAACGGCACACTTACTTTCCCCCTCAGTTAGATTTTAGGGCTGACCAACAAAAGGCAATATTGAAAGTTATCTAACCTTCAGAAAGCCTGTTTCCTTCCACAGCACATTATAAGAATTCCATTTATAAAACAGTCACCTTCTGAGCCCGGGGCATTGTGACTACTTACTCTATGCTGGTAGAGATAACTTTGCCTATGGTATACTTCAGCATTTAGCAAGATGAATGGGCATCCAGGATGGAGAAGCACTTTAATGCTGATTGCTGTTTATCTAGCTATCTCTTTGTCTGAGATACAGTCAGAGAGCAAAACTAATAGTATCCTTTTCCAGGATCTGTATCTCCTTTAACTGATGACAAGATTTATCTGTGCTACGAATCCCGGCCGGACAGGAACAGCTTTTGTGTACAGTAAACACTATGAGGAAATCTCTGTATGCTTCACACTCCAACTCACCCTGCACACACTCTCTCTCTGAGATGCCCCTGTTCACCATATCCTAAAAGCATGCCCTGTCCATTAGCAGAAGATGATGCGGTCTCACTTAGGCTCATATTACAGTCAGTAAAAGAGATAAATTGAAATAAATCAAAACAGACCATTCTAAATGAGTTATGGGCACAGCTGCAGGGGAGAAGGGGTTGTAAATTGAATAGGAAGTCCATTCAGAGGTCTTCAGGACAGATTCTAAAAGAAATGCCACTACAAGAGGTTTAAATTCATTAAGATACTGACCATGTTCAGTATAAGAAGTTGCAAACCATGTGTGAAGAGTTGCAGGTGTAATTGTATAGATAAAGAAAAAGATCTAGATATACATGTAGCTATATAATAGAATTCTTATTATGCTTGGAGAATTTACTGGTGAAACGAAGCAGACTCTTGTCCTCAAAGATCATGCCTCAATAAATTGTTTAGTCTATAACAGGGGTTCTCAACCTAGTCCTCGGGACACACCTAGCCAGTCAGTGATCACAATGAATATGCATGATAGAGCTATTCATATAATGGAGGCAGTGGCATGTAAATCTATCCCATGCATATTCATTATCGTTATCTGCATTACATTCCAAGTATGAGACAGAGATTTACACAGGTTAAAGAGCTCTCTAAGAAATTCTGAAGGGACATTGAATCTCAGAGACAAAATAAATTCCAGAGATTACAGACACGTGGAACCCAATTCCATAACATACACGTCCGGCCCATGGACAAATCTTAATCACAAACGGGCCCTGTTTGAACCTAATTCTGAATCCACGTGTCTAGACGTGCCCGCAGATCCAGAATCAGGGAGGTAAACATGTTCGGCGCAGCACGGAGCGCCTCCGCCAACAGAAAGATAAGATTGATGATCTTGAAAATCGAGGACGCAGAAAAAAACTTCAGTTTGTCGGCATACAGGAATCAATGACAGATGCAGAACTAAAGGGCTTCCTTGAGTTTCCTCTCAACTTACCTCTGAACAATCAGTTGGGCAGATACACTTGGAGTGGGTACATCATCTGGGCCTCGGTGAGAGAGCAACTTGAGGCCCCGAGCTGTTATAGCCAGGTTCCATGATTTTATACAAAAAGAGGAGGTTCTCTGGGCCATCCAGGCTCACTGCAACACTGGCGCTGTGCCATCTATGATACTGGTGTTTCAGGACTACTCAACACTCCACAGCAGTAAGCAGTGAACATACTCTACAGTCTGTGCCTGACTGGTGAATTGGGGCCTCCAGTTTACCCTCCTCTAACCGGCTGGGCTACAACTCGAGCACCAAGGACATACTCATTACTATTCCAGCCCCTCTGAAGTTGGGCAGTTTCTGGAGGGCTTGCCTGCTGGACAATAACCGTGGCCCCCAAAGACACTTTTACCACGATCAGGGTTCCAGATTAGTGGATGCACAGGACTAACTATCTTTGCGACAAAATACTGTATTGGACATGGGGTTAATATTATAGACATCTCCCTGGAAGACATACTTTGGGGGTCCTGGTGTGCGTAACATTTATGGTGGATTTCAATTCTGGCTTAATGTATGGCCCCTCCTCTGTGAAGCCTTACTTCTCGCTGTCTTATGTTAACAAATAGTAATGCAATGTAGTGTGACTCATATTTAGTTAGGCAGGGCTGTCTTCACTCCCTAGTTTTCTGTGTCTTTCTTTCTTTCTTTGAACCTCGCCCAGTATTCCTACTAGTGCCACGGTACTGCTCAGCATGGGGAGAGTGGGCCATGGCGGCAACTGTGGCACAAGTGTGATGGGTGCTTGGTTAGAGAAGGCGAGGTTGCCTGGAAGTTGAGACTGGGTTCTCAGTGGGGGAGAGGGGAGGAGGGATTGAGGGGACGAGTGAATGGGTGTGAAAAGTTTGGGAGGGGATTTAAGTATAAATGTACAAAGGGGTAGATGGGATCTTTGTGGGAGAATGAGTCGGCTGGTGTGTGTGATAATGGGAATGTGGTCTTAGAAGGGGAGACCTGTGGACCTGTGAGGGATGGTGGAGTGGGAGACCATGGCGACTTTGTGTGTAGAAATCATTAACAATTGTGGGCCAGTGATGCCGATGGTGTGAGGGTGTTATCTCATCATAGGAATATGGGGCGGGGTATTGCTTCATACTCCCAGGCCTCTGCTACTTCTTGTTTGGTTTGGGTGATCCCTGCCTCGGCTGGGGGTAGCCCTTTGGGCCCCTCAGGGGAGCATGGAGCTCGTTCACTTGAACCTCATATCCTTAACCACAAGATCAGCCTTGTAAGTGGGTGATGTGATGGGGAGACCTTCATGAGACTGGGAGACGGGAATCCCATTGCAATCATGGTCCTGGGGATCTCCACATTGGAGCAAGAAGAGAAGTTATTAAAGGAGGGGGGAAAGAGGGGGGGGGTAGGGGATCCATGGGGGTGGGTTGGTATGGGGAATGCTTCCAAAAGAGGGAGGGAGGGTTGCTCTTCCTGCATGTGACATGCTTAAATCTTAGGGTGAAAAGGGAAGGCTCAGGCTGGGAGGCCTTCCCTAAAAGACTACATCTACATGTCAGTGCCCATAAGCAAATTGGAATCACATGACTAGAGGTAGTATTAGACTAATTTCTTGGAATGTCTGCGGCATAGGATATTCGATAAAGTGACACAAAGTGCTGAGAGCACTTCATGATAAGCAGGTCAATGTCGCTCTTCTCCATGAAACCCACATGACAGATACTGAACATGCCAAACAAAAATGGTGGTGGATTGGGGAGGTACATGGAACTACAGCTGAAAGCAGGCAAGCAGGAGTGGTTATTTTAATAAAAAAAGGCATTAACATCCAAATCGAATGAATAAAAAGAGATCCTGGAGGCAGATATATCCCAATTTTTCTGTGAAACTTTTATGGCCCAAACAGATATGAACGTGAATTCTTTGATGTGCTGGTGCAGAGCCTGATAGCCAAAGGGGAATGCAAGGTGATTTTGGGGGTGATTATAATTGTGTTTTAGACCCCCTGGTAGATCGATCTCAACAGGGGAGAGAAGGCAACTCAAGAAAGTGACGTAAAGTTGTGAGACTTTGTGACAACAGTGATCTCCTTGATATCTGGTGCACACTCCATCCCAGTGAGCAAGATTACATTCGCCTGCCTATGGCTCATGGCACTTGGTCAAGAATAGACTATTTTTTGATATCCAAGGACTATTGAACTGGGTTGACGATGCTCAGATAGGTGACGTTCAGATCTCAGATCACGCAATGGCATGGGTAGATATTCAGTTGTCCCCCTTGCGGAATGAGGGGAGGTGTTGGCAAGTCCCTTTTCACCTCAAGGGGGATGCGGATTTTGCACAGTTCTTACAAGGACAGTAGGACTACTTTGAGGAAACTAATGCAATACACAAGGACAACCCCTGCCTCTTTTGGGAAACTGCCAAGACTTATCTATGTGGGGCACTGATTGGATATGTGAGCTGACAAAAGAAAGACTTTAATCGCAGGCTGGTGGAGTGGGGTTCCCAACTTCGAATGCTATGCAGGAGATTAGTGCATGAAGACATGAAGGAAAATCAGACAGCATACCTGATTCTCCAGAGCCAGTTAAATATGCTCCATGCTTCACTACCGATATGTGCTCTATCTTTTTGGCAATCATTTGAGCAGACTAATGTCCTCACTGATTAAAAATGAAAATGGCCCCAGATCACTGGCAGCAGTCAGGACCTCAGACAGGAAGGTGCAAATATCACAGATGGCAGTGGAGGAAGCATGCTTGACCTACTACTAATGTGCACTGTACACCACAGACAGTCAAGATGGTCAGGATGCATATACTTACCTATAATAGTGTAAACTCCCCCAACTGAGTCAGAGTCACCATGCTCAACTGAATGTGCCGATTGCCCCTAGTGAAATACAAAAGGTCTGCTGTTCCCCGTCTAGGTCCGAGGTCCCAGGCATACAGGGCCAACATCAGAATCGGCTCTGTACATCCAGGGCCTCATACCACCCACTGCCCGCCCTCACTCCACATCCTCAACATCCCATCTCGTCCCCGCCTAAGGCTCTCCATACAAACTCCTTGTTCGTATGGGGAGGCTTTTGCTCATAAGCAGTAATAAAACAAACCAGGGGACAATTTATTATTAATATTTAGCTCATGCCTTTCCAGTGGTAGTTCAACATGAGTTACATTCTGGTACTGCAGATATTTTCTTGTCCCCAGGGGTCTTACAATCTAAGTTTGTACCCAAGGTGATGAAGTATAAAGTGGCTTGTCTAAAGTCACAGGGAGTGTCAAGGGGATTCAAACCCTCGTTTTCCTAATTACAGGCTGCTGCTGCCCTAACCACTAGGCTACTCTTCTACTCTGCCAAGATTCAGTACGGCATATTTGATAACTTATCCAGTTAACTTTAATTTGCATATTCAAACAGATAAACAGTTAATCTGCCGGTTTGACTACACCTGGTTAAAATGAACATAAGATTTGCCATACTGGGTCAGACCAATGTCCAGCCATCATCCTGTTTCCAACAACAGCCAATCCGGATCACAAGTACCTGTCAATTCCCAAAAGATAGAAAGATTCCATACTGCTTGTCCCAGAGATAAGCTGTGGATTTCCCCCAGTCCACTTTAATAATAATGGCTTATGGACTTTTCTTCTAGGAACTTGTCCAAACCTTTTTTCAAGCCAGCTACACTAATAGCTTTTACTACATCCTCTGGAAATAAATTCCAGTGCTTAGTTATGAATTTAGTGAAAAAAATATTTCCTCCAGTTAGTCTTAAATGTGTTATTTTGTAGCTTCATTACATGTCCTCTAGTCTTTGTACTTTTTGAAGGAGAAAACAACAGATTCATGTTTGCTCGTTCTACACCATTCATTATTTTATAGACCTCTATTATATCTCTTCTGAGCTGTCTCTTCTCCAAGCTGAAGAGCCCTAACCTTTTAAGCCTCTCCTCATGGGGTTTCCTTCCCTCCCGTATACCTTTACCAGTTCTGCTCGGTCTTTTGTTAGATGCAGCAACGTGAACTGCCCATAATAGTCAAGGTGCGGTCGCACCATGGAGCGATACAAAGGCATTATGATACTCTTTGTTTTTTTCTCCATTCCTTGTCTCATAATTCCTAGCATTCTGTTAGCTTTAATGGCTACCGCTGCACACTGAGCAAATGATTTCACCATTTATACCACAATGATGCCTAGATCCTTTTTCTGGGTAGTAACTCCTAATGTGGAACCTTGTCTCATATAGCTATAGTTTCCTAAATGCATAACTTTGCACACATTAAATTTCATCTGCCATTTGGATGTCCAGTCTTCCAATTTCTCAGACTCCTCTTGCAATTTTTCACAATCTTCTTGTGATTTAATAACTGAATAATTTTGAGGAGAATTTTAGAAGATCCGTCCAAGTGCAATCTGGGACGTCTAAGCCAGAACATCTTAAAAAAATGGAGGTGCATCCAGGTGCAGATGTGTTTTCAAAAACCTGGATGCACCTGAGGGGGTTGTCTGCAGGGCATCTACTTAGACATCCCTAGAACCATGTTTCAAAGTGCAGACATCTAGGATATTGTAATGGTTAGAGTCGTGGCTTAGGAATGAGGCAGCCAGGACTCAAATCCTGCTGTTGCTATAGTTGAAAGTGTGGTGAGTACTGGGAATGATAGAGTGCTTTCTTTTCTACACACTCTGGATGTTTTTCAGCTAAGATGAACAAGTCACTATGGGCCCCATTCGGAAATGCGGGTTGCGGGACATGGTTCTCCCTGTACGTCTCGTGCATCAGCATGGAGAGAGCCAGGAGGGGGCGGCATCTGGATGGAGCGGGGGCAGACCAGCCCAGCAGAACATACAGGGCCGATTCAGATCACAGCCCTGAACATCCTTCCGGGCCCATGGGGACGTGCTGCTTATTCCACCTGAAAGGTGAAATAAGCAGCAAAAAAATGGTGATCGGGCACAAGGATCCCCCCAGGGGCCAGGCCACGGAAGGCCAGCCTTGGGTTGGGTAGTGGGGAAAAGGGGGGCCAAGGATACCAGATTCTGGGGCACCTGCGGGGAGGACATCCCCGCAGGTGGCAGGGGTATGCCGGGCTGTCTTGGACCCAATTCTGTCTACCGCGGTCCAGAATCGGGTCTAAATGGGTCTGTCTTGCTTGGGGCTATCCAGATAGTCCGGATGTGTCCCTACCGGAATCGGGCTCCACGTGTGCCTTCAGATATTTCTATGATTGGGCAGGGACATTCTGGTCCCTGGGAAGGCCTCAGCCATGCTTTTGCACGCCCCCTGTTCAGATTTGGATATCCGCAAAAAGGTTTCTAAAGGACTTTTTGCTTCTGTTAAAATTCTCTCCTTGCCCTGCTTTATCAGTTCTTTATAAATTACTTGGCAAGGGTCATTTCTGAGAATGCTACCTAGGGGCTTCCAGAATCTCCCTCCCAAGACAATCAGCTCTTTCCCAACACTGTCTAGAATCCTATCTAGGTGATGTGTGAGACTAGCTGCCTTTGCACCAGGCAGGCAAATGACCAGACAATCCTCATCACGCACATTACCCACCCAGCTATCCACAAGCCTAATGATCAGATCACCCACTAAAACAGCCATCCTAACCCTTCCCACCTGGGCAGAAGCTTCAAGAGCAGGGGTTCTAAACCCAGTCCTTGGGACACACATAGCCAGTCAGGTTTTCAAGATAGCCACAATGAATATGCATGAAAAAAATTTGAATGCAGTACCTCCATTGTATGAAAATCTCTCTCATGCATATTCATTGTGATTATCCTAAAAACCTGACAGGCTAGGTATGTCCCGAGGACTGGGTTGAAAACTCCTGCTCTAGAGACACATCCTTGGGGTGAAAAGATATGCATCCCCTGGAGGGCAGGTTCTGGCTATAGAATCATTTCCTGCCACACCAAAGTGATGCTCTTCTTCCAGGTGGCCTCTTTCCTCCAAGACAACACTAAGGCAGCCAGGCTGAAGGTAGAATGTTTCTACTGTGCCCCTGTAAGCCTACTCTATATACCTCTAAGTCTGCTACTCTAGATCAGATTCATTCTCTGAGAGACAGGAGTTCTTTGCTCCGAGAGCACACATATGACTTCTCACTAATTGGAAGACAGTCATACATATGGCACTCAGTGCAAAAGACTGGATTGCCCCTTCCTCATTGTTAGACTTTGTATTAGTGAGTTTAGTTGTTTAGAGTTGTTAAAGGAGTATGGAACAAATATGAAGACCTTTAGGATTATTTGGTATAGTTTATGCTATTAATTTTGTTTGCTTCCCAATCTGTTAGGAGTTAATCACTTGTTGATGAAAGTAGAGTATGATATCAAATTTCACTCTCTCTTAATTGGAATAACTATAAATTATGGTATATTCCTGGGGTAGGTGGGATAAAGACTAACTACCTGTCTTCTTTCTTTTAAGGCTATAAAGGCCTATCTAAATTTAATATAAATTAATTTAAAACCTCTAAAGCAAGCTGCTATTTGCCTATTATCTTTAAATACATAATGGCCTACCTAAGTTATTTAAGAAGATGGATGGAAAGTTAAAACGTTAGGTGAAAGAGGCTATTATAACCAAAAGTCTGTCAATAAATGCAAAAAGGATCCAATAAAAAAAGAAACTACATAAGTACTGGCAGGTTCAATGCAAAGTCTTGATTGGGAAAGAAAAAACAGAATTTGAAAAGAAGCTTGCTGTAGAGGCAATAACTCATAAGACAAACCTTTTCAGGTAAATCCAAAGCAAGAAGCATGTGAGGGAGTGAGATGGACTTTTAGATGATCATGGGGAAAAAGAGACAAGGAGGATAAAGCCATAGTGGAGAAACTAAGGGGCATGTTTACTAACATGCACTAACGCTTAGTGTGGAGTTTACCATGCATGCAATAACTGTTAGGGGTATGTTTACTAAAACCCCGGTAATGTGCGGGCCGTGGTAGTGTGTGGGTGCCATATAAGGAGTGGGCGTTGCAGGCTGAAAAAGAAAATCCGGAATTTCCATATGCGCTAAGGTGCGCGGTGCCCATGTGCGCCCCGCACATTAGCGCATGAGATAGCTGCGCGTGAGGCATAAGTGGCGCGCTGATGTGCAAGCAGGAGAGCAGAGCCACAGCACAATGGTTAAGACACTGACCAATGGTGCAGGGATCAGGGGTTCAATACCCCACAGTGCTCAATGAAGATAGCTGTCTGAGGTGTCATTTTAGGAGGCATATAAATAATGGGCAGCATAAGGCAGCGTGCTGATGGGCATAAGGCGGCGGGCTAATGTTTTTGGAGGCATTTTAATACTGGGCGGCATAAGGTGGCACACTGATATACAAGCAGAAGAGCAGAGCCACCGCACCATGGTTAAGACACTGACCAATGGTGCAGGGATCAGGGGTTCAATCCCCCACTGTGCACAACAAAAAAGGTTGGCTGAGGCATTAACTTTCATGGGTAAAAGTGTTTTAGGAGGCATATTCATTTTGTGCAGCATAAGGCGGCGCACTGTTAATTTTGGCCGGCATAAGGCAGTGCGCTGTTAAGTTTGGGCGGCATAAGGCGGTGCGTTGTTAAGTTTGGGCAGTTTGGGTGGCATAAGGCGTTGCGCTGTTAGGTGTGGATGGCATAAGGCGGTGCGCTGTTAATTTTGAAAGGCCTAAGGCGGTGCACTGATGCTCAAGCACAGGAACAGAACCACAGCACAATGGTTAAGACACTGGCCAATGGTGCAGGGCTCATGGGTTCAATCCCCCACAGTGCCCAATGAACAAGGCTGGCTGAGGCAATACCTGTTATGGGTAATATTGCCTTAGGAGGCATTTAAATTTTAGGCGGCATATTAATTTCGGGCGGCTTAAGGTGGCGCGCTGTTAATTTTGGGCGGCATAAGGCGGCATGTTAACTCCGGGCGTCATAAGGCGGCATATTAATTTCTGGAGGCAGAAGGCGGCGCATTGATGCTCAAGCATAGGAACAGAGCAACAGCACAGTGGGTAAGACACTGCCCAATGGTGCAGGGATCATGGGTTCAATCCCCCACTGTGCACAACAAAAAAGGCTGGCTGAGGCATTAACCTTTTAGGTTAAAAGTGCTTTAGGAGGCATATTCATTTTGTGCGGCATAAGGCGGCGCACTGTTAATTTTGGCCGGCATAAGGCGGTGCGCTGTTCAGTTTGGGCGGCATAAGGCGGTGCGCTGTAAATTTTGGGCATAAGGCGGTGCGCTGTTAAGTTTGGGCGGTTTGGGCGGCATAAGGCGGTGCGCTGTTAGGTGTGGACGGCCTAAGGCGGTGCGATGTTAATGTTGGAAGGCCTAAGGCGGTGCGCCAATGCTTAAGCATAGGAACAGAGCCACAGCACAATGGTTAAGACACTGACCAATGGTGCTGGGATCATGAGTTCAATCCCCCAATGAATAAGGCTGGCTGAGGCATTACCTGTTATAAGGAATGTTGCTCTAGGAGGCATTTTACTTTTTATTGTAATTACTACTGCTAGCAAATGCACTCTCAAAGCACTGTAATATAAGGTGCTGCATAAGGGGCACCATAAGGTACCCTAGAGGGCACATTTTAAAGTGCACTGTCCACCAAGGCACCCCACAATGTTGTTTATAGGACACTTTATAGGGTGCCGTATGTGGCAGGGCAAGGTCAGAGCACTGTTTCTGATGGCAGCACTGTGCATTGTAACGCATGGAAATCTTAAGTAGGTGTGCTGACATGCAAGAAGGAATAGCAGTGTAGCACAATGGTTAAGACATTGACTGAAGGTGCAGGGGTCATGGGTTCAAATCACCAGTGAATAAGGTTGGCTGAGGTACATCTGTTTTCTGCGTGCAACTGTACACCAATCTGTGCTGCCATCTAAAAAGAACCCCACCCTAGTGCCATAAAGTAATGCACCTTTTAGGGTGCACCAGAACGCACATCCTAAACAACCACGTCAGCAAAGGCTAGTTATAATGTTCCCCAGTGGCCATGTTGAAAGGTTGTCAACTCCCAACGCACCATAGTAGGCACCCCATAATCTGCCTGAATCGAAGGTGTGACATAAGATGCCCCAAGGATGTATAGGTCAACTCAAAAATGTTTGCCAAGAGCAGTAAGATCCCCCAATCTGAAGGGCAACAGAGGTATGTGCCAAACACACACGTAACCCAAACACTGCACAGAGCTGAAAGAAAACACAATGCATAAGTAAAAGAAGGACGTAGATCACAGCTGCTGGACTACACAAATCAGCCCCAGGCCATGTGGCAGCTAGAGAAATGGACAAACATATTGGGGTCAGCTGTAGCTATGCACAGAGTGATGGTAATGTACCATGCTATAATGACAGTGTGTGACAGAAGATGGGAAGATGTGTGCAGCAGAGGAGGCTGAAATGGCAGGATAGGTGAAATATCAGGATGACAGTGGAGTAGCAGTGCTATGCAGAGCACACACACGAGAGGCAACCAGGGAGAGCTGAAATGCAGGAATGTGTAGGAGTGTAGGACATGGCGTAGCAGCATGCACAGCAGGGTAGGATGGCACAACAGCTGGCAGACAGAAGATGGACAGAAGGATGGTTCACAACTCTGATGAGGGTACAATGTGCTCACAGCACAGATCTGCACACATATGACCGTCATACAAATGAAAACCACATCTGCAGGACAAGCATACACATCAAAGAGAACAAAGAGGAATCACACCTACGACCACTACCACAAATGGCAATGCACCAACCGGTAGGCCACACCACCAACGTGAGCTCATTAGCAAAGGCTGCATACAAAAATAGTGCAGGCCATCACACAAGATGCCTGCTGGCTGTCAGGACAGGCAAACCCCCAACATGATGACCAAATGCACATGCAGTAATGATGACCAAATGCACATGCAGATCTGCCGTGTACAGATCAGATCCCAGTCTGTATTTGGGACCAGGGATACATGCACACACACACACACAATGAAATGTTATGCAGTGAATACAGCATGCAAAAGAGGAAAGAAACTAAACCCCAAGGGCAGCAGAGGATGCTCGGTGGAGCTGGGTAACAATCATAGACAAGACAGAAGAGAACTCAACATGAAAACAGGTGTACCACACACCAGCTGAACCACAGCACTACCAAACACCCAGGTGCACTGCCATGTAAACACCATAATGAAAGAGACCTATGTAACAGATAATATCTGATGGCTAGGCAGCACAGAGGGCACACCTTGCTGTACAGTGAAGAGAGGGAAGGGTGTGTGTGTAGAGGTGATGAACCTTCTGGTAGCTAATGGTCCAGTTAGCACAACAGAAAATAAAAAGAAAAACCACATGTGGGGATCAAACCTGCAAACTACTGAGTTATAACACATGCCTCTAACCACTCCCACAAACAGCACACTGAGCACAAGGCAGAACAAATAGTCCAAAGGGAGGGTCTGTATGGGAACCTGTAATACCCAGTGATGTGGCAAATGGCTGACAGATATACAGCTGCCACCGTACAAGGATGTGAGCACAGGTGGGCCATGGACATGACCAGCAAATCAGTAGATACAAGTGTAAATATGCTCAAAGAGCGGAGGATTAGCCTAGTGGTCACAAAACTGTCTTGGACACCAAGCAACCAGGGCTCAATTCACACTAGCACTCCATGTGGCCTTGGGCAAGTCACGTAACCCCCCATTACCTTGGAAGAAAGACCCGACAATCTACATCCAGTGACATTGACAAGAAAACCCTGGAGTCTCTGGGTCACAAGGAGTCAGGACTGATTCAAAGGCACACATTGCATTGCATGTTTGTCACCATGATCATGCAGCAAAAGAGACAAATGTCTGTCAAATACATATCTTTATTTGGGTTATTCTTCATAGATAGTGTAGACACTACCATCATAATATCAAGGTGAGTGCATCCCTGGTGAAAGACGGAAACACATTTAGCAGGGCAGCAACACACATCCTACAGAAAGGTCACTGGCTTGACCACAAATGAAGGGCATGAGATATAATGTGCATCAGGTGCATGCTATGCACTGGGCAGCAGGCCCCCACCCCCCACCTGCTGCTGCATGCCTCAAATGTGTTACGCACATATGAGTGCATGTAGACCGTAGGCATTGCATGATGAGGACCCAAAACACATCACCTGTCCCTCCAAACATAGCCATCAGGCAACACAGGAGGCACACAAATGAAAACACCATATGTTGTCACAATGTTGTAATGTGAAAAACACATTCTGAAAGTAATGTTCCAGCTCTCACCTAATGCCTGATCTAGGAATCAGAACTGCAACAATGTAGACCCAAACAATCATCAAAAGCACAATGAGCATATGCTAACAGGTAGCAGAGGCACATGAACACAGAGAGAATAGAAACTAAACTACCTTGCAGAAAGCTGCAGAGATAACACCATGCAGGAGGTCCCCTTGCACAGTTTGTTGGGTAGACAGTGTTTGGGCACATATAGCGCGGTACATGGAATGCACGATTGAAGGAGGACAATGGACACCCACACTGCCACACACCAAATATAATGGGGCAATGAGAGTGTTGTTACCGCAGGGGATAAACAGGACTGTGCAGACGTGCAATGCAAGGTGTGGACATACATGCAGAGTGTCACGTCTGTACAGTAAACAAACACAAGAACCAGCATGTTAAGATGGAAATGATGGGCAAACATCTTACAGTGAACCACACAGAAGCCATAGGTCCACATGCTGTGTTGCACAAACACAGTCAGTCATAAGCACGAGCACCATCCACATACCAACATGATACAGTGATGCCACACATGCACGTAAACACCCTTGCCCATTGCAAACATCAATCCAGGATGGTGGTGGGCATGAAAGCATTGTTGTGCCAAAACCTGTATCATGTCCAGGTGGAGGGCAGGTGGACATTGACAATAGGAACGCTCCATCGTTGCCCCTATGCCACAAACATGGCTGTATGCTCGTGTTGAAACAAACAGATGAGCGTATCCTGTGTGCCATGTCACACACATGGCCAAAACACAACAACTACACAACTGGGGAGGAATGTACAACATACAGTGATAATGTCAGTCCCTGCTGCACACAGCGTCCAAAGTGCAAAGTGTATCTGCAATCCAACAGGTCAGGTCAAAACTGTCCATGCAACCCTGGGCATGCATAGTCAAGTGTCACATTCCAATATGCCACAGTCCTGGAAAGTTCATGTGTGTCCCCTGCAATGAGCAGGACTCCCAGCCATAGAATGGCAGAAACAGTGTGTTGTACAGGTCTGTCATGGGCAAAGCAGCAGTCCAAGAGTAAGACTGTCCATCCCAGGTATGTGTCCCACTCTCATAAGTCAAACATCCAATGGCACAATTCTCCAGAAACAATTCCATAGTGTTGTGTCCCCCAACAGGTGGGTGATGGCGATGCCAGATGCACTGTAGGAAATGTGTCCGGTATGTGTTCTGCCCTGTGTCAGGAGAGGATAAGTATGGTATTGTTAGACACCTTGCAAAAACAGCACAAATTGCAGAGAGTCACACCTTAGAAAATACAGAAGAAAGGGATGCAAAGGCAAACATGACATGATATGAACACTAAATAAAACGCATATTGTTGACATCATGAAATGTCAATGCAGACACGGGTGTCACATGGATATGGTCATGTCCATACTCATGTCGCACATGCGTCTCAATGCTACACACTATATGCATCTGTTTCTGTGAACAGAGAGGCAACATGACATGTACATAAGACAAACAGTAATTCATCAACAGGTACAGCCAGATGTAATCCCCAAATAACAAAGGTGCAACATACCTTGTGTGTGCATCAGGTGTACGTCATCGATTCCTTGAGCGACTCCACAGCCATATCAGGTCACAGTGAAGGGAGACAATGTCAGCCAAACGTGTAGAATCACCATGTCACGTCACTGTTGATGCATGTCCACATTATGCTGATATCTGAGATAAAGAAAAGGTGCTCAGCAGTGGTCCCTCAAAACACAAGACACAGTTCTGGTCACAGCTCACAACACATGTTGAGAATGTTAACAAGGTAAACAGCACTACGGTAGAGGTAGCACAGTCACCACTGCCCCCCAGGTGCTCACACCCCTCACAGCACATGATAATGTACCATGCCTGGACACTGCATCACCACACAGCCAACTCATAAACACGCACCCACACAGTATGCGAAGGTCAGCGGGGCAGCTGTAATACATGGCCTGTATGTGCACAAGTGCCAATTTGTGGACATAAAGGCCCAGTGACATGCAGTGATACCCTGTTGATGGCTGCTGGAACTATGTTGGGGGAGAGAGCAAGTGTAGGTTCCCCCAAACCAGAAAAAAACTGCACACACATGTAGCTCTGCTGTAAATTTGCCTGAGACAGTGTTGCAGAGGACATACTGGACACAAACACATGGGGATATGTGTGAAAACAGCAAGATATGGGTTAGGGAGGCTTAAGGAAAAAACTGGAACCACAACATCTGCACAATATGACACATCACAGAGGACATGTTGTCCCCCTGACTGCAGGCACAGACAATGTAGCTGTAGATCCACCTACACCGGACCACAGCATCTTGGCTGATGTACAGTCACGTGCCAATGCACCACAGCAACAGCATCCTCACGAAGTATGTCCTGTGCAGTGGAAAACACAAGAGAAACAAACATATGTCATGTTCTAGCTGTGCAACACACACTGCACCTTCCTGTCCCCAGATGTCAGACCCCACAACATCACCTACTGACTGACTGTTCACTATCACACTGTACAGATCTCTCACATGGGAGAGGCAGCACGGAGGTGTCAGACGCTAAATACAGGTGTCTGTAATCCCTCTGTCACCTCCCTTACCTCTATGTTGTTGTACACACTGGTCAATAGAGGTGTCTGCTCCCACCATGTTTTTGCCTCATCCCAAGGTCACAATATTAGTCTGGGTCCCCCATGTTGCCACCAATACCCCCTCTCCGTGTGTACTGCTGTCCCAATGTTGTCTGGTACCCCACTGTCAATTGCTGTAACACATGGAAATATGCATGAACACCTCCTGTATCCACTGGGCAAATACATATCCTGCAGTGTACATCTCATACCCCGAATAATATTGACAGCTGTGTGCTGATGATGTGCACAAATAAATGGCAATGTCAGCGCCACGTCTGCAAAACCACACCCCCATGTCTGTTTGTGACCTGACCATGATGGCTGCATGTCATCCCACTGGGTGACAGTGAGAATGTCAAAGTATCGATAGCCGATATGTGCACCTTAACATAATAACTCTCACCTAAGTCCCTGTGTGTATGTGGACATAACATCCCTCGCTAGGGTCCGCAAGGTAGTTGTTGATGTGGACTGTACTCTCCTGCCCTACACACATACACAGCATGTACCTGAGGCATGTGGCATATGTTGAGATAGCATCAGCTAGATATGCCATGTTCCTCTTGAAAAACCTCAAAAAACATTATCCACCCACACATGCAGCGTACCACTTGGCTACGGTAACCCACCCTTTGCTGATCTGACTCGCATCACCTCTGTATGTGTGTACATTTGCAACACTGCACTGAATGGCTATTCTCCCAAAAACAACTGTAGCAATGATACGCCCCCCTGGCTGGACACTGCACAGGTCCCCATCCTTCACCATATCCATATCAGGGCTACTTGATGAAGTATACATTACGGCACACTGTGGGGTTGCATTAACACCCCTCACAAATAGTTAATACCATCATGGGAAAGTAGTACTGAGCATGTGTACTGTGCCATGTATGACATGTGGCACCACACCTAAGAAACATACACACATAGCCAGCTGACAGGAGCATAACACCCACACAAGCAGCTACAAATTGTACAATATAAACAAATACCCTGCAAGACAACTGTCCCCAAACATGGTCCTCCCTCCCACTGTGAATACCGCACCATATGCCTGCCACCGTGCTCCACCCAGAACATCAAACCAACTAACTGTGTTTGCACAGCAGCTGCTATCACAACCAGGCACTAACTGGGAATGTGACTCCCAAAACCTCCCACAGGCGTATGAACACCCACCCACATAATCCACCAACACCTGCTGTTGTGCCCTGTCCACATTGTTGGTCACACACTCATGCCTATATGTGACGTTGGGATTTTCAGTTAAATGACAATGCAGTGTTGCATCTGAATGCTATATTTTCAGAAACATCAACCTTTATGACCATCACACACACATAACAGCACATATATGTGGGAATATATGCAATACGTACGTGAGAAGATCTCTGCAATCAACCTCCGCCTGACTGCTGTGCCCTCTTGTGTGTCACCACTGGCACGTACAGGGGGGCACGGTGGATCATCCTCCAGATCCTCATTAATCTCTGCAGGAATATCGTGCCTGAGAGCAATGTTGTGCAGGATGCAACAGGCTAGGATTATCTCTGCCACAGTCATTGACTTATATTGTAAGGCCCCGCCTGTCCTATCCAGACACCTGAAGCGATTTTTCAACACGCCAAAGGTGCGCTCTATGACAGAGCGGCTGGAGGCATGGGCCTCATTGTACCTCCGCTCTGCACGTGTCCGTGGCTGACGCACATGGGTCAGCAGCCAGGGGCGACACCCATATCCTGCATCACCTGCAGAAAGAAATGTTGCATGTGAATGCATGAGCTCATGTTCACCCAAATTGACACAGGTATAGACGTGAGAAACAAATGCAGAACACATCCTGACAGAAACATATGACATCACAACTATGCATGTGCGAAAAATAGACATATGTTGACAGAAATGAAACACATGGCCTATGGAGTCTGTACATCCATGGCAAAAACTACAACAGTCCCATTTATACCTCTAGAGATCCGCTATGTGTGGCACATGCATATTGTACTGCAGTTATTGTCCTCATCTCTACCACCTCCAACGTTAGACTATACCACCAATACACTGATCACATGTTCAAAGTATATGTCAGCAAAGTACACACCAAAAAATTGTGATGTCATGCGATGGAGGCTCACACCCAGAACATGTATGCCATTGAGGTCTGGCAAGGTCAAAACCATATCACCTCTATTCCCCCTGTCCTCCAAGGTCTACATATCAACATTGAGCAGTCTGACTCCACATGCTGCTTACTGCTGACCATCAATCAGTTTAGTAGCCATCCTCTGCACTGTCTCCATCCTCTTCACAGCCTTTTCAAGCTGTGGTCTACAGAATTGCACACTGTAGCACACATGAGCTTGCACCAATCACATATACAGAGGCAGAGTACTTTCCTGTGTATGTGCTACCAATACCTCTCTGTATGCACCCAAGTAGCCCCCTTCCTTTGCTGTCACCTTTCCACAATGCTCAGCAACATTAGGATCAGCACATACAACGACGCCTAGGTCCCGCACATCTACAGTGGCCAAAGGTACTGCAACCCCTATACTTTGTTTCTCCCCTGCTTTGACACAGGCCAAATGCATGACCAAACATATGCAAACATGTACTCCCAGTTGCAAAGGTCAAGAACATCCATCATACTTAGCTAGACACCTCCCCATGTTATCTACTGTTTCCTGGGTGACTACCCCAGTACTGAGTGAGTGTGTGAACCTCACACACACATGAAAAGGGTTAGATGTATGGATTGTCAATAACATAAACGTTACATGACATACCAAAACTAGCAGACAAATAACCGGCATCACAGGTGGATGTGAAGGGCACCAACCCCCCCCCCCCCACATGTGGGCAGATGGCACACACACACACTAGTAGCAATCCACCACCAGGACACACATATGCACACCTGCGTAGTCACATGAACACCATGAGCAGGGTCTGAGCAGATATTGGTACAATCCTGATGTTACATTTCTAATCAGGTCCCCTGTTACTCTACGTTTAGACTCCTGTAACAATGTAAACTCAGAACAGTCATCTGTATGTTTAACTTTAGGTAAGTTTTGAACCGCACAGATAACAAACTGCGCCCTATATAAGAGATGTTACTGAAACAGATAAATGCATGCATAACTAAATAAGTAATCTGGAAATACTCACCCAGCAATATACAGTCCCCATACTGTCCATCCTCAAATTGGCTGAATAGTGTCGAGTGATGCAGGATATAGGAGTCATGGGTAGACCCTGCAAACCTAGGGACCACATTCAGAATATGCAGATTAGTATCACATACAACCTGAACATTCAGGGAATGGTAGTGTTTGCGGTTGCGGAACACTACCTCCCTGTCTCTAGGCGGGACCAGGGCAACATGTGTGCAATCAATAGCTCCCATCACGTGTGGTATCCCGGCTAACGCCTCAAAGGCCTGGTTCAGGGTCCCCCACTGTTGCCTAGTGTGAGGAAGGGCTATGTAATTCCCCACCCAGCTGACCATGGCACGCAGTACTTGGTGGAGACAGCGTGAGAAGGTGGGGCGGCTCATGCCACCCACTGCGGCCACAGATGACTGGAAACAGCCAGAGGCAAAGAAATGTAAGGCAGCAAGGAGCTTGACTAAACCTGGTATGGCATGGGACCGATCAGTCAGGGGCTCGAGGTCAGGTCTCAGATCCTCATAGAGCTCCCTAATAGCCCTTGTGCTCAGTCGGTACGGGGAGATGACCTGGTCCTCACGCATGCCCTGGAGCTGGGCCCTGGGCCTGTAGAGGCGAGGCTGCCGAGCCTGCACCTCAGCATGCCTTCTGCGCCGTCCACGCACAGCACCTGCGTGGACCGCCCCCACAGCTGCAGGTCTGATTTGCTGCAGGTCTACACCCATGCCTTGTGCCTCAGCCCCATGGACACCATCTCCCCTGTCCTGCAACTGCAGCATCTGCCCACGTCTCAGGGCACATGCAGCAACATAGATTTCCGCCATAACCTCCTCCCGGGCGGCTACACAAACACACTCAAACACACACACACACCTCCCTAAACAGTGGACACCTTACAAACCACACAAGACAATACACACACAATACAGCACAATACAACCAACACACACAATATAATCCACACCAACACCTGCCTTTCTCTCTCCGTTTCTCACAGCAAACACACACCTCGCCTACGAAACAACCCTCAATGTGGACCAGGTGTGCAGGCAGTCTTATACATGTTTCTGAGTTTGCGGACCTTGCGCATGCGCAGTTGTTCGAGTGCGCTGCTTGTGCGCGGCACATATGTGCAACTGCGCATGTGCGTTTGTCTGTGCGCAGCGCGCATGTGGAACTCGTTACGCATGGGCGTATGCGTCGCATGTGCGTGTAGATGCACGCACTCAAACGCACATGCACAAACAGTTGCACATGCGCGCCGCGCACAGACAGACACACATGCGCAAACAACGCACACACGCCCATGCGCAATTGCACATACGCGCCGAGCACAAGCATCACCGTCGCACAACAGCGCATGCGCAACGTAAGTAACGTCAAAAAACCTATAAATCACCCTGCACACCTGGTCCACGTTGAGGGTTGTTTGAGGAGTGCTAGGTGTGAGTAGTGAGTAGTGTCTGAGCAGGGAGTAGTGCAGCTGGTGTGGAGGTTGTGGAGATGTTGGAGGTGGTGTGGAGGTTCTATTGTATTGTATTGTATTGTATTGTAGTCTTTTGGGTCTGTATTGTGTTGTGTAGTGTGCCGTGTATTGTGTTGTGTTGTTTGTAGTGTAGTTTGTAGTCTGGTCTGAGTTGTTTGGTCTGTGTTGTGTTGTGTGTAGGTGAGGGAGAAAGGGTGAGGTGAGGTGAGGTGGGGTGTGGGGAGAGGAGAGGAGAGGAGAGGGTGATGGAGAGGGAGAGCGAGAGGGAGAGGGAGAGAGAGAGGGAAAGGGAGGGTGAGGGTGAGGGTGAGGGGGTGGAGGAGGTGGGCCCACCTATTGCTGGGGAGGCAGGGACTATGGAGGCTGAGCCAGCAGCAGGCCCATCCAGAAGGGCACAGGCTGCACAAAGCAGCCACACAGCAAAATGCAAACGTGTACCTGTGCCGGAAACACAGCGGAGGAGGGCCACACGATTTACTGATGCAGAGAACCACAACCTCCTCGCAATGGTGCTGGAACATTATGATGTTCTGTATGGGCGGCTCAGTAGCCGCACAACTGTGGCCGGACGCAATGCGGTGTGGGAGGAGGTCCGTGTGGCAGTTGCTGAGGCAGGGGGCCCACCGCGAGACATCGAAAGCCTGAAGAAACGCTTCTCCGACATCAAAAGAGGGGTGCGCCAACACATGGCTGCCGAACAACAACATGCAAGGGGCACAGGTGGCGGGGGCCCCCTCCCCCCATGCTCACGCCCCTGGAACAGCAGCTGGCTGAACGACTGGGGACGATCTACATATATGGTCTGCCTGCGGCCCTAGACACAGCGCATCCGCATGCAGGTAAGTATGCTACGTACACCTTTTAGCTCTCAAGACCTGCCTGAAATCCCCATTGTGTAGACAGCAGACATCTGCAAAAACTCTCCCATACCTCTCTCCCAAGCCCCATCATGTACCTATCCTGGTGTCACAGGTGTGTGCTGTACCCCTGCACACCCTGTTCTGTTCAACACTAAGGCACGAGCCCACGCCGAAGGGGAAACCAAGCCAATACCAAGACGTGGAGAACTCAGAAGGACAAATAAATATTTATTGAAAAGACATATGCCACTGGCCCGACACAGGCCGTGTTTCGCTGCCTTCTTCAGGGGCAACAAGTGGACCTAAAAGCTGCTATTATTCCTTGAACATACGTGTAATACTACACCTTTGCAATTCAATTTTCAAAGCGTGTGAAAGGGAAGGTTCCCATACACTATGCAGCAATTGGAGAATGCTTAAATGCCAGGCGTAGATGCAATGCAAATCAAAAAACGCTTTCCGTCTCTAACTGTGCTATCTCCTTCCTTCACTTCAAAGTCAAATCTGAACAAACGTCAAAAACCTTTGTTCAGATGTGACTTTGAAGTGAAGGAAGGAGATAGCACAGTTAAAGACGGAAGGATTTGTTTGATTTGCATTGCATCTACGCCTGGCATTTAAGCATTCTCCAATTGCTGCATAGTGTATGGGAACCTTCCCTTTCACACACTTTGGAAATTGAATTGCAAAGGTGTAGTATTACACGTATGTTCAAGGAATAATAGCAGCTTTTAGGTCCACTTGTTGTCCCTGAAGAAGGCAGCGAAACACGGCCTGTGTCGGGCCAGTGGCATATGTCTTTTCAATAAATATTTATTTGTCCTTCTGAGTTCTCCACGTCTTGGTATTGGCTTGGTTCACCCTGTTCTGTTGCCATGTTCCCGGGACACATTCAACATGTGTCCCTCATCCCATCCCTCTCCCCACCTGTCCCAAACATGTCCACGTGGACCAGCCCCTACCCTACCCCCACAACAGTGATTGCCATCCCCTGTATTATTGTGAGGGCCTGTGATCAGGGCATGTTTATGTGACATACTATCCGCACAGTGCTGCATGTGCTTGCCAGTGGGCCCAAGGTGATTAATAGTTGCAGCCCGCTGCATAGTAGGTCACTGCCAAGCACATGTAGCACTGTGATGATAGTATGTCCCAAGGAAATATGCCCTGATCAAAGGCATGCACAGTCATACAGGGGATAGCAATAACAGGTGTAAGGGTAGTGAATGAGCAGCCGTGCGTGGACATATTTGGGCCAGATGGGGTGAGGTATGGAATGGCGGCTACATGCGCAATTGGACCAGCAACAGAAGCATGGCAACCAAACAAGGCGTGCAGGGGTAAAACACACACCTGGTCCCCCGGTATAGCTACATGGTGGGGACAGACAGGTATGGGAGGATTTAGAGGATCCTGTATGCAGCACACATGCAGGGTCCCCCCCCCCCCCATCATGTATGTGGTGTCTGCAGCACACACGTATACATAGCTGGAGTGTGTAAACATATGTGTGCTGTCTCTGATTGCTCACAATGCAGGTGACTACAGTTCCATGGGGACCCATGAGGAGGAGGAAGAGGAGGAGGAGGAGGATGAATTGTCGGTCCCTCACATCATGGAGGAGCCTGAGGCTGCTGTCTCGGGGGGCAGCACATGTTCTGCCGAGGGGCCCCAGGAGCCACACATCAGCACCCGACCAACACTGGGGGCTGCAGCAATGGGGGCCAGCCTACCACACAGGCAGGAAGCAGGCGCAGAGGATGTTTTGCTGGTGGAGCTACGAGCACACGCTACATCTGCACGCCACGATGCAGAAGGTGGGTGACAACCAATGTTACCTCCAATGTTCTGTATGCGCTGTGCGCATAAGATATCAGCTGTGCAGCTTATGAAAGGAACGTTAATTTGGTCTACTCCACAGAACGACCCTCAAGGTTATATACGTTAAAAGTTGACTACACGTCAGAATACAGTATGTGCACCACATTGATTGCAGTAGAAAATATTTTAGAACCATTGGAAAACAAAAATACACAATAACCTCTGAATTAGACCACGTATTTGTTGGTGTTGATCAGAATCAGATACATAATTTCTGTGCGCTATGTCATAAAGTATTTGCGCTTGCTTGGCAAGGTGTGTGCACACACACATGCGCACAGCTGAGAGGGAACAGTGGTGACAACAGACTGTCACAACCACAACGCACAAACCACTAGTCTCTGTTTGGGGTGTGTGTGGTGGATGTGACAACATACCTTCCACAGCTGTGGCATGTATGGCTCCCGTAGACGGTATGCATTTGAGAAAACAATAGGGTATGGCGTATGTTAGATTATGTTAGTGTGACACACACCAGAACAGCCTAGGGTGAGTTTACACCTACGGATGCAGACATAAGAGGAATGCTGTTTAAGGTACAGCATGTTGTTAGCCAATACATAAATACAAGCATTGCACTTGCAACAGTCTGCCTCATCGCAGAAGCTCAGCCGTCTCGCAGAGAAAAGGATGCCACCTGTCCCATAGTCCTTGGACAATCAGAGCTGACATACATAAACCTAAGGATTGGATGTCATGAAACGTCACACAGCACCCATTCCCTACAGTCTGCATCTCCAGGTGTAAAACAATCATAGGATATGAAATTAGCAGTCAAAATGCATTCAGACACCCATATACCACGATTTACAGAAATGACAGAGTCAAAGATCATGTACTGATGGTTTAGGAGAGGTACAGGTCCCTCGAGACTGCCTGTATGTCCACAACTAAGATAGGCTGCTTGACATACAGACAGGGCCATCAACATGTCCCCTTCCTGTATCTCTGACAATGAGTCTCCCGATTGCATGGTTTGGGGCCCACCCACCTGATCACACAGGTCAGCTTATGCCCCCTGTTATGTTTGGAAAGACTCGACACCTCACAGGTGCCACCCCTGCTGCCAACCAGAATCAGGGAACTCCCCCCCCCCCCCTAGCTCTGGGACTCACCACACTTCCCTAGGGTTTACCACCTGCTGTGGATTGCTCAGCATAACCCTGTCTGTGCACTTTTGGGGTCTGTCCCCCTTTGCTGCACCCTCTGTTGCCCCCCATGCTCTGTCTAAACCCTCCACATGTGTATCAAGGTGTACACGCACTGTTATCCGACCCCTCCTCTTTTGCCACTAGGTGTATGTGAACCCCTCTGCCGTCAGACACGTGAAGCAGCAGTGCACTTGCCCACGTAAGGGTTGTTATCCTGGTGCTCCCACTCCATCCCTCTGAGTCAATAGCGCTGCACCTGTAACCTGTCCAGGCTGCGTGTATCCCTACAACTGTGGCCCCACTTGGGCTGGCTGTTCTCAACCTACCTCTGTTCACCAATGCGGCTCCCCAGGTGTGGTTGCTGTCCATCGTTCAGGCTCCACCTCCCCTACACAATGGACATGTGTTTGCTATCTGTCCCCAAGCCTATTGCTATGTCTGCAGTACGTGGGTGTGTCTGCGCAGCCTGTGTATCCTTGTGTTTGCCTTCCACATCACGTAACTGAACCATGTCCTGTGTGTGGCTGTGACATATACTACTGTGACAATGAGGTCTCTTAACCCTATCCATGTGTCAACTAGAGTCTGTCCAATCACACTGAAAATCTTGTGGGATATGTGTGACATTGTTATGTGTGATGGTTGATTACTGGAGAGGTATCTCACAGACCACCCTTTGTTCTACCCACAGCCAATTGTCAGGCATTGCAGGATATCCGCCATTCAGTGGATGCCAACACACAGCAGGTGAGCCTGGTCTGGGAGGAGATACGCCAGTTGCGGGAGGAGGTCAGGGCCCTGCCCTTCCTCAGGATCTGTGTGGCCCTGGAGGGCATGCTTGCAGTGATGCAACAAGCAGCACCGTCACCACCACCACCACCACCGTCACCACCACCAGCACCAGCATAGGAGGAGGGTGAAGCACTGGGGGAGGGTTTGCGACGTGGCAGACGTGGGCGGCCACGCCGTCGTCAATAACTGTGTTAATAAATAGCTATGAAAATGTACATGCAACGTGTTTTCCAAAGTGTGTCCCTGTGGTCCCCTATGTAGTGTGCACATGCATGTTTCGTTCCTGACCATCTGACCTGTACCCAGGCCCATCGCTGGTGGGTTGTTTGCACTGGCAGGTATTACTGCACAGATGCCAGAACATGCCATGTGTGACCTTCACAGTGTGTGTACACTGCCCCTTGGCTGTAGCGGGCCGGTTTACCCAGACACCCATGTTGCGCCAGGGCGACTGCTCCGAGGTTGCATGGTCACTATTCAGATCCATCACCATTTCCACCCCCTTATACACCCAACATTGGGTGCATATGTGTGACCATTGCCCCTGCCAGTAACACTGATTACATGCCGGACCCCCCCGCTTGACATGCATGTGGCACAGACAGACATGGGTGGCATGCATATGTCCGATGCTGATGTCCACTAACACATTTGGTTAAACCACGCCCATACCTGTGACATGGATGTTCCCGGAGACCCCTTACAATGCAACATCTCATGTGCCTACCCTGGTCCCACGCTCCCGCACACATGTTTAGCCCCCATGTTTAGCTAGTCCACGTATGATACCCATGTCTACGTTTACTGCCTATGCAGGTCCACACACATATCCCATGCTTGCATCCATAGTGAGTGGGTAAGGGAAACCCGTGACCATTGCGTCAAACAAAAACAAACTTTACTTGTAACAAAAACATGATGTCAACATGCCAGCAAACCCCTGCCCCTTTTTTTATTGGCTGGAACACAGGCCAGCACAGGGCACGTGTGGTCGTCACAGGTGCCATCACAGCCTCCTGTGACGCCGTTCAGCAGATGGCCGATGACGGGGTGGCTGCCCCACCTCATTGGCCACCTGCTGAACGGCTGCCGCCAGACAACGGCAGGTGTACAGCAGGAGATGGACGTCCCTCTGCACGCCATCCAATGCCTTCATCACATCATGTATGCACATGCCAGCATACAAACACACACTGGCCATGGTTTGTGTGCTGGCATGTGCATGCGCGACATATGTGGCAATGGATGGCGCACCGAGAGGATGCCTCCCATCCCCTGACGACACCTGCAGTGTCTGCCAGGAGACCACAGTGCCCTGTGCTGGGCTGTGTTCCCCACCACCCTCCCCCCCCCCGCTCCCCTCTCCCCCCCTTCCAAAACCCTCCTGCCCTCAGCACCAGCTCCCACTCCCACATGGCCCACAGGCCCCCACAACCCTGACCTCCCCTCCCCCACATCCCCCATTGCTGCCTCGTCATCCTCCTCTTCCTCCGGGGAGAACTGAGGCTGGTCCTCCTCCTCTTCCTCCTCCCCATCATCCTCTATCACCACCACCTCCTCCTCCTCACTTCCACGGTGTGTGGTGGGGTGCCTCAGGGAGTAGGCGGCGGGCTGTGGCTCTTTGCCGTTGTCATCACCCTCTGTGGAAAAATACACACATTAGGACACTATCATGTGTGTCACACAACACATGTACATATGCAGGCAACACACAGGCTGGTGTGGCAATATGACATTTGAACCTGACACGCATGCCTGGCAATACTCACGATCAGGGCGTGGCTGCGCCCCTCTCTCATACAGTGCCAGGAATTCTGCATGGTACTGTCGCAGCTCACGCCCCTTCTTCCTCAGATCCTCCACCTGTGGATATGCAAACAATGGGTGCGGTCATCAATGAACGGTTATCTCAGGTGTGTGGACGACATAACCCTACCCCTGTGTGGGCAGCAACATGCTGATCCTTCTCCGCTTCGGTGTGTGGCATGAAAAGCATAGTTACCCACCTGCAACAGCTAGTCTCTGTGAAATGTGGGCATAGGTCTGCACATGTGTGTCGTGGTGGCAACAACAGAGCCTGTGTGGGAGTGACAGGCATCACTCAATAGGACAGCAGCTAGCAGCATTGCACAGCGCCTGCATGCTGCCCTCCCCATATCACCTATTTTCCTCTACACATGTGTGAAATGCTGGGACAAACAGAGACAGACAGAGAGAGAGAGGGAGAGGGAGAAAGAGGGCGAGTGTGAGAGGCAGAGAGGGTGAAGGAGGGTAACACATCCCATAGGGGAGATGGTTTGTTTGTGAGGACCTATCCCTGCTATTCCCTGACATCACCTGATACAGGTGGGTAAGTGTGCGATCACCAGAAACAAGCAGGACATAGTCCTCACTGGTGGGGACCCCCCAGTTGTAGATGGCAGGGACGGGTCCCCGGAGTGTTGGGGCCCTGTGGAGGGGTTCCACTACCTACCATGGATCTCTGGCATCCCCTATGGGGGGCGTGTCTGAGTTGGGTCGGTATGGGAGAGGTGTTGTCCAGCGGCCTGAACAAACATAGCATCCTGGTGGGACCCTCCATCTGAGCAGTAGTGGGCCGTGAAGGTGTAAACCGAGCACGAGGTAACTGCTCATAAGGTGTCGTTCACACAGGCGGTATGGCATTGGCCCCTAGAGGCTGCCATGGCTCTCACATTGTGAGCGGGGACATGGGCATGCAGTGCAAGTGGTTTGCCATGACAGATGTATGTGAGACCATTAGCAGACCAGTAGGATACAGCTCTCTGTAAAGCTGCTGTACTCACATGGGATGGATCAGAGTGTGGGGATGGCTGAGGGGAACGTATGTGTTGCTGGGTCCCCTGCAGATAGACAACCAGGGCTCTTCCACATTGCACAGTATACTGATTCCTCCCTGCATCTGGGGCATGGGGCTGTGGGACGGATACAGATAGCTGAAGCTCTGTGTTCAAATGAATGTACGCAACCACCATAGACATGACGTGTCTGTGTCCGTAGGAGGACCTTATCATGCTGACACCCTGTGTATGGTGGATCAGCCACTAGAGCAAGCACCTCACTGATACGCCTTGCTGATGTGATTGCTCTAATGAGTGTTACCATCAAGGACAGCAACATTATGGACGTAGTGCCTAGGGACTATGAGAGCCCCTGCATAAGCTGGCCCACAACATGATTGCAACCCCATGCCACTGGGGTTGGTTCCTGGGGAGGTGTCATTAGGGGCATACCCTCCACAACGCATGGTTTGAGCGGATGGGAGGAACCAGTTGGCCCATTGATGGGTGGAGATGGTGCAGCAATGGCATTACAAAGGTCTCTGACTGACTTCCGTTGTAGACCAGTGTTTGATAGGATACAGTGGTAACCCAACAATGCTTCTCGAGGGATGGCACTGGGGTCTACGCCCTTTGGTGGGCAACAGCTGGTGACGCACTTCCACTTGAATGCTTGGAAACGCCTTGTGGCATGTCTCCTGGGAGCATAAAGGACATATCATATATCCTGGGTGAGGTGTTGGGACATAAACGTTTCAGTCATCCATAACCAGGCTCTGGGGTACGCAGACTAGGGGTTTTGCTGCCATAGTGTCCCCACCTCCTGCGACAGTAGGTCTGTGGCAGACCAAATGTCCAGGTGTGATACCTGTGACAGACATGGTTGCAGAGGGCACCACACCTAGCATTGCCAGCATGGGGCTATGTGGACAATGTTGTCTCTGTCCCCCTGCAGCTTGCATAGTGTCTTGGCAATCCAGGGGATGTCAGACGGGGCATATAGGGGGTCATGGCCCCAGGTGTGTGGAAGGCATCCCTCGTTTGGCAGCCATGAGCCAGAATGAGTGTTCAGAACTGTGTACTTGTGGCATTTGATAAACCTGCAGAGCAGTCTATATGTGAGTTTCCCTACAGTTCAGATATTCAGGGGAGGTGGTCCATGTGTAGGGACCAGTTTTTGCTAAGCACAGCACTAATGATTCTGTCTGGACAATAATTGAGTTTGCCAGGGGCATAGACCGCCCAGAGATGGGTCAGATGCTCTCTGTCAAACGCCCACAGTTGATGTGCTTTGTTGCAAACTGACAGAGAGGCTGTTTCTACTAATTTCTACACCTAGAACATGGCTACATGATTGTCTGCGTGACCTAGTAGTGTGTTGCCCTGTCAAGGGGTATGGAATACCTAGGGTGACAGGCGCATTGATGCGAGCTCCTAAATATTTGTGCGTGAATGACACCCCTGGACCTCCAGGTGGCTGGGGCTGAGGTGTTCAGTGGAAGAACACCCCACACCACTTTGACAGCATCTGCTGTTAAGGTGATCAGAGGTGAGGTTTGCATGACAGCTGGCACCTCATAACGTTCATGTGCTGAACGCCACAAGTCCAGGGACTGGGTGGGTCGGTCTGAGAACATTCTCCGATCTGAGTGACAGCCTGTTACATGATTCCACTGGGTGGGCGGGACCATTGGGCCACTCTCCTGTGCAGACGTGCATGGGGGACCACATGCACCGTAGCTGACATGTGCCCCAGCTGCTGGAGCATCACTCTGTCCAAGAGGTGAGTTGTTTGCAGTGCTCAGGAAAACAATTGCACAATGCACGGACAGCGAGGCTGCAGCAGATAGGTGGGTGTCAGGTTGCTATCTTGCCTTGCTCGTCTGTACTCCAGCAATTGCGTGGGAGTCTGGGGATTCCCTGAGACCTCTGTGACGGCATACATATTGGCGTACAACCAGTGTGTGAGTGGGAGGGAGGCCTGCTCCTGTGACTGTGACTCTGTCCAGATGGGCCACTCGTCCAGGTGTGGTTAGACACATATTCCCCTGGTACAGGGAAGAGCAGCTCCCACAGTCATGCACTTTGTGCATGCTCTGGGTGATGAGGCTAGGCCAAGGGGGAGAGCTTTGTAGTGATAGTGCCCTCCCTGATAGCAGACCCCAGGGGACTTATGGGATGATTGGTGGCTGAGAACATGGCTGTAGGCATCCGTGTGATCTGGGGAAGGAGGCCAGTCCGGGCTGTGGGGCTGCAGAGGTACATTTCCTATGTACTTACATTTGTAGTTCTGTTTGACACATAACCTGTCCAGTCCTCAGGGATCTCAGATGTGTCTGTGACCTCCTGTTGTCTCTGTTATGTGGTAATAGGGTGTGTAAGACACAGAACCCTGTTGAGGATGCGTTCCCACTTGTATTCCCCATGAGCTAGGGTACGCTTTACCTCTGGAGCCAGCTGGCATGCGTTTGTGCGAACTGACCTTCCTTAATGTTCTGGGGGGAGGCAGGCTTGGGAAATGTGGCCTGTACCACCTTCAGTGATGGACAGAGTCCAGGGTTCTTATGTTCTGTCCCACCATCCGTGGATGCGGTGACATAAACTTTCTGGCATTTTCGACATATGTTTTATGTGGATGGGCAAGGGGGGGCATGTACTCTATCGGGGACTCAAAGGCCCTGTGTGGGCTGCCGCTGCTGGGTCTGCTGCGGCTGGGTGGCTATCTGATGTCTTGGCTTCGTAGATTGTTGACCCTTTATATCAGCTTAGCCGGAAGGTGGTCCATGCTGGGCATATGACTGCTGGTATCCGTTCGTTATGGACATGGATGGCTGTTTGACAGCTTTCCTCTTTGCAGGATCACAGATCTCGGACAGCCTGGTCAGGGTGGACCTGTCAGCATCCAATAGTTTGGATGTTTGCTGCCACCTTGTCCCTGACAGGTTTCAATGGGTACAGGGGATTTTGCACAGTCTATCCTGTAACCAGTGTTCCAGGTTGGTGACTGACAGCCAGGCACACGTCCTTGACACAATGTCAATGGCGGAGACTCAGCCTATGCCCTCACAACAGTCCACTGCTACCCTGTTGACAACGTTTGCCCTCTTCTGGCCATGTTTGACAGGTGCTACATATACCTGTCCTCTGTCATACTTGAGAGGCGGACTTAGCAGTTATTGATGTACTGGGAACTCCATCAGAACCCTTCCCATGTACAGGATATAGGAAAATATCCTGGCTGACAGCATGGATGCATGGCAGACATGGCAACCAAAAGCATCTACGTTCCTACGCCCCTAACAGACGGATTGACAGCATGTCATCTGTGGCATTATATGTGCACCATAGCAGACTCCACCACAATGGAGTGCTGAGGGAGCTATGTTGTTTGAGAGGCAGGGAACAGAGGGCTTAGGGTACATAGTATCCTGCTATTGGGAATATGGGGAGGTTGTGAGAGGTGTGTCCCATCCTTTTCAGGAGAGGCTCCTGTACGTTCTGATGTCTGGGCAGGGTGGGTGCCTCCTTTGGCGTTTGGGCATATTGGTGCTTGACTGGCTCCTGTGGGCTGTGCTCAGATTCAGTTGACACTTGAACAGAGAGGACCCTGACTACATGTCTGATCAGATCCTGGTGGAACATATCCTCAGGCGGCAGCAATCTCCTCTTGGGATATGCAGGCCCCTCCTGGAGAGGTACATTACTACCCTCTGAGCTGTCACAGTCACCAGAACCCTCATAGGATTTTATTTATTTATTTATTTATTTATTTAACATTTCTTTTATACCGCGCTATTACAATCAGTGCGGTGTACATTGAACAAGAACATACTACAATGCATACAGGTAACATTGAGTTTACAATGAACGGGGAAATTCAACAAGGGACAACCGGAGAACTATGTACAGGTTAACTTAATGCTATATACAATATTATAAACTCGTTTGGATATTGCATGTGCTTTTCGGGTGGTTCACCATAGGACTAGAGGGAAGGTTGACCAGCTAGCCCTTTTCTGGTTGTATTGAGGTGCTGGTTTTGCTAATGTCTAGGTTTTCTTCTGGGTAGCATTTTGTGAACAAATGGTATTTCAATGCTTTTCTGAATAGGATTAGGCTTTTGATAGCACGTATTTCGTGGGGAAGCGCATTCCAGTTTAAAGGAGCAAATAAGGAAAAGGCTCTGTTGGAGGTAGCCTTAGTGCACTTCGTTATCATTTTAGGGACTACTAAGGTGTTCATTGATGTAGGTCTCCTTTTTCTATTTTCCAGGGTGCCGTGAATAAGCTTGCAGATTGGCGTATGGGGGTGGTTATTTAAGGCCTTGAAAGTAAGGACTAAAGACTTATACTGGATTCTGGCATGTAGTGGTAACCAATGCAGTTCTTTCATGATGGGTGTTATATGGTCAGATCTTGACGAGCCGGAGAGGACTCTAGCAGCTGTATTCATAGCTAGGCGGAGCGGATTTAAAGTTGATTGAGGGAGACCATGGAGGATGATGTTGGCAAAATCCAGGTGTGGGAGGACTAATGCCTGGAAGGTTGTTCGGAAGTCGGTGGGATCTAGTAGGGGGCGGAGGTGACGTAACGATTTGATCTTATGATATATAGTTTTTGTGATGTTCTTCACATGTGTTGTCATATCCAGGTGCTGGTCCAATGTGATGCCGAGATAACGGATTGTAGCTTTTGATTTCAACTCTACGTTGTTGATGAGTAGTGATGGGGGAGGTATGAACTTACGGTTCCTCGTGACGAACAGAACGTCAGTTTTGCTATGGTTAATCCGAAGGTTTTGTGATAGCAACCATTCGGCTACAGCTTCAAAGCAGTTGATTATTGGGGAGAATACTGTATGGTCAATTGCGAACGGCATGTATAGGAGGATGTCATCTGCGTAAGCGAGGCATTGTACGTTAAAGGATCTGATCAAGTCACATATCGGCTGCATGTAGATATTGAACATCAGTGCCGATAAGGACGATCCTTGGGGTACTCCCTGTGATTGCAGGAATGGTTCTGAGGATGCGTGGCCTGTTTTTACTTGAGAGGATTGGATGTATATTGTCACTGGGGGCTCAGGTTTAGTGTGGTTTTGGTACCAATGAGTGTGGGTACAGGAGTGACCTGGTACCAGTGTGTTGGAGACGGTACCCATCAGCACTGATTGTCCAGTTGCCCATGCTGGGACCACAATGTGTGCGGGTACCGGTGACACAATGTGTGGGGTCTGGGGTGGTAACGAGGACCTTGATGCCACAAGGATAGCCGCAAGACTGCGTTTGCTGGCCACCATCCTCTGGTCCAGTGACCCTGGCTATGCCTGTGTATCGGTAATGGCCACAGCCAGTACCCCAAAGCAGGGCCCAAGGGTTTCGGTGGAGGCTGCAGCCTCAAGACCTTGCTGTAGCCACAAGGTGGCTTGTGGAGGCTGGGGAATCCCACCAGGACAGTTTGGCCAGAGTACGTTCCTCAGGGCCAACACCAGGGCATCCCGATGTTTGGAGGGGGATGAGTCAGAAATGGCCAGCTTTATGTTTGGATACATGGGATCCACAGGAGGTAAATAAGTCCCCTGAGGACATGGCTGCCACCATGGCCACGTCGGTGGGGTGGTGGGTACTGAGCTTGGCTGTTCTTTTCGGCCGTCCCCTCTTCGATAGCATCCCACAGGCCAAACAGTCAGACATGGAGTGAATGGGCCCTAGGCATTCGGAACAGCAAGCATGGTTGTAAGTTACAGTGGAGCCACACGCACAATCTGAGCATGTCTTCTGACACAGGGAGTGCCTTTCCATGATGCCGGGGGACCTAGGGCCTATGCACAAACCGAGGGGAGATGTGCAAGGATGTTTTCAATCTTTCTGTGTTATTTTGTTTGGGTGAGCTCAACACAACTTCTACAAATGGGAGTTACAGTACATTAGTGTTACCGATAAGGGAGACGTCAGCAGGCGCAGACACAGGAATGGCAATACCATAGAGGTGTTGTGCGCTGACAGGGACAATGACCTGCTGACTCTGTGGGACATGATGAACTGGGGAGCAGCATTTGGGAGAGGCATCAGGGCAGCACGCAGGCGCTGTGGGATGGCCCCATATGCTCTCCTCTTGGACGCTGGGGAGCGGTCACATGCAGGCTGCGACAGGGCAGACAAGAGCAACATGTGACAACTAATCCCTGCTTGTTCCTGGAGATTCACTGTTCCCAGTGCCACCTGCATGCATGGCTGTGGGTCTGGGCATGTGTGCAGTGACACCTATGTGCATTGTGCGTGGCACCCTGAACACACCATTCCATTCCTCTGTGACCCCCTTCAATGACATGCCACGGCCGTAGCACGGTTGGGTTGGCAATGATGATGTCCAGGCTACCCCCCCTAACCCTGTATGTGGTATGTTTCACACATTTGTGTTGACATTAGCTACACATGTCATCCGACCAACACCAACAGGCAACATGATATCCCAGCACATATGGGTGATGTGTCCATACATGTGACGTTGGGTGGGTGGACCTATGCACCTTACCAGGGGCCACATCCGTGACATGTGGCTTTCTACAAGGCCATGGATAGCAATGTTTGACAAACTACAAGCGTTGTGTGATCTGTCTGTCTGTTGCACGGAGCATACTGGTCTCGGTGGATTTGCATCTGTCCCATTCTGGGCTATGTGATGTTGGTATGTTTTTCTGACCTGAGCCCTGGATGGGTATGGCAGGTGTGGCTGCCCACACTAGGGGCAGGGGACATTGCACGGGTATGGGCTTTTGCCCCTTTGCTCATGTGTGTGTTTCAGGCTGTGGTGTGCAACCTAAACAGGTGCATGTATCCTACCAACAGCATCTGTGATGTTCATCTGCAAACACGTGTGTGATTCCTGGCGGATGGGCAGATGTGTGACCTGACTCAGCATGCATATCTGGGGACATGTCTCAGTTACAGACCTTCAGAATTTGATCTCATAGCTAATGTGGGTGAGGTGTTCATTACGCACATCCACATCTGCGCCTACCACATCATCTGGATACATCAACGGTGCTGAGCTGTGGACCTCATGGACTGTGGGGGATGTGCTACCTACCCACCATACCGTAAGAACATATCTGAGTGACCTACCCTCTGTTGCAATCAGCTCTCAGGCTCCCTGGGGTTTGGGTGTCCTAGGACACATCATCAGCAACATACAGCATAGCAGCAGGGTGACTGCCAGGACCCCATACGCAGGTATCAGGAATTCATGGATCATGGATTCAACAGTCTAGGCACACTGCACCGTCCCACCAGGGTGACTGACAGCCCACTATGATGGGCTGCCAGGACTCCTGGGGATAGGGTGAATGGATTCAACAGTCTAGAAACACTGCACCATATCACCAGGGTGACTGAGAGCCCACTATGATGGGCTGCCAGGACTCCTGGGGATAGGGTGATTGCATTCAACAGTCTAGGCACACTGCACCATATCACCAGGGTGACTGAGAGCCCACTATGATGGGCTGCCAGGACTCCTGGGGATAGGGTGATTTGATTCAACAGTCTAGGCACACTGCACCATATCACCAGGGTGACTGAGAGTCCACTCTGATGGCCTCTCAGGACTCCTGGGGATAGGGTGATTGCATTCAACAGTCTAGGCACACTGCACCATATCACCAGGATGACTGACAGCCCACTATGATGGGCTGCCAGGACTCCTGGGGATAGGGTGAATGGATTCAACAGTCTAGGAACACTGCACCATATCACCAGGGTGACTGAGAGCCCACTCTGATGGCCTGCCAGGACTCCTGGGGATAGGGTGAATGGATTCAACAGTCTAGGAACACTGCACCATATCACCAGGGTGACTGAGAGCCCACTATGATGGGCTGCCAGGACTCCTGGGGATAGGGTGATTTGATTCAACAGTCTAGGCACACTGCACCATATCACCAGGGTGACTGAGAGCCCACTCTGATGGCCTCTCAGGACTCCTGGGGATAGGGTGATTGCATTCAACAGTCTAGGCACACTGCACCATATCACCAGGGTGACTGACAGCCCACTATGATGGGCTGCCAGGACTCCTGGGGATAGGGTGAATGGATACAACAGTCTAGGAACACTGCACCATATCACCAGGGTGACTGAGAGCCCAATCTGATGGCCTCTCAGGACCCCTGGGGATAGGGAGGATGTATTTGACAACATTGGCACACAACCCCATATCACCAGGGTGACTGACAGACCATGTGATGCACGTTTAACGACCCCTGATGGTGGCCCATATGTGTTACCCTGTAAATGCAGATCCCACCATCAGCACATGATGTTTCTGGAAGCTCCTTAGATCTATGGACTAGCTTTGTTACAGTGTGCTGTAGCACATCTACAGCAGTAGCTGCCATGGCCCCAAGTTGGCATCATGCCCTCTGTGACCACATCCGTCACCACCTGGGTACAGGGCAAACCACTCAGATGTGATACAGAAACAATATGGCATGTGGTTTCACCTGCTGCACTTTAATGATATAGACTACCTAAACACAGCAGCATGGACAACTGCAATCAACCCTGTCTGTGTATATGGTTATTATGACTTGTGGCCATACACTTACCTCACGTGGGTTGTCTGCCACACGATTGTAGCATCTGGTGACTCGCTCCCAGGACCTTCTCACCTTCCCCATGTCCCTTCGCCTGGAGGCCCTAGGGAACAGCCTGTGCAGCTTGGGCCCAATCAACGCAGCCAGGTGGCAGAGCTCGCGGTGGCTGAAAGCAGGCTTCCGTGTTCGGGTCGCCATCTTCCTGTATGCCCATCTAGACGCGCGGACGCACGCAACGCAACTTCCGCACATGCGCATATCAGCTCGCGCACAGGCATGCCGCATGGCTGCGTGACAGAGACAATCGCGCTCTTGCGTTCTGCATGGCTGCACGAGGTAAAATTGGAAATGAACACATCTTTCTGATGCACAGGTTATGGTGTCACCAACAGTATGTCTACGAATCTCTGCAGACACACATAGCACCTATGTGTCTCTCATGTACAAAAGATCACTTAGCTTGTTATGAATTATTCCTGTTTACACAGTGTGGGTTTGAACCTATGGACACATATCCACTGATTCCTAGTGCATTGTCTAATGGTGTGTGCTATGTGTGTCACGTAGGAGGTACTGCCAAGACACTTACAACAGGGGGTGCTGACAGACCATCAGCGTCAGCTATCAGTCACCCTGGTGATATGGGGTTGTGTGTGCCACTGTAGTATGTTCAGTGGTGCATCTCGATGTGTGCCCAGCAATGATGTGGATGTTGCCATAGGTGGGTAGGGGGGTGATTCATATCTGACCATTGGACATGCACAATAGGTTGCGTGGTGCCCATTATGAGGCGATGTAGGTTGGCATGTCACCTTAATGCACGTTATCCTTTAGTATGTGTGCTGACATACAGTCCTGGTGGCAGAGGTGTAGCACAATGGTTGAGACATGGACTGCTGAATCAGGGGTCATGAGTTCAATCCTCCAGTGGGGTTCTGGATTACCTGTCTCACACAGCACACATTATTATACAGCAGTGCCAAATTGGGCATAGTGCTTTTAAAGTACATCAGTGCTGCGTGAGGCATACATCTTCTTACGTTACAACTGTGTTACCTGCGGCAGTCTCCTTTCTACATTACAGCCATACTGCCAGGAGAAACACCTTTACAGTGCTATATACGTCATGTGCAGTGCAGCATTGCTACTAATGGATCAACGCAACCCTGATAACCACAGCACACAGTCTGCAGGATTGCCTCTTTAGCCAGCCAGGCATCTTTTATCAGCTATGGAGCTGTGGCCCACAGGTTACATTGCTGCCTGTGAAGCCAGAGGTTGTGATTTTCCGTCCACAGTGGGGTTATTGGTGAGTGCATCCGATGGCAGGTTTTGTAATGTAAATTAGTGGTGGCAGCTATAAGACCCTCACAGTGCTGTAATCTTCAGGTGCCCTATAAGCCACCTTATCGTGCACCCTAAGGTTACAGAACTGTGTTGTTTTCTCTGTTGCCAGTAGTACATGACATTACACACATACTGCCCCAAACAGCACCCATGTTCCCTGTAAAATAGTTATCTCCATGTTACAATGCCCTGTTCAATGTATGTCCAGTTTGTGCAATGTGAACAGTACTGATGCTGACAAGCGCAGTATATGGGCCAATGTAAATATCTAAAATACTTTTCTTGGACAACCACACTAAGGATTTGAACCACCAACCTGTCACTTCACAGGCATTGCAGTCACCAGTGGGCTACAGCTGTGAAGAGAAGTCTGGCTGGCTGCAATATAACTTCTGCAGACTGTGTGCTGCAGTTAACAGGGTAGGGTTAGTCCACTCGCACCCATGATGCACTGCACATGCAAAGCAGCAGTCTACAGATGGTCCGAAGATGGGGTGTGCACCCCCACAGCACCTAGGCCTAGTAGTGGGTACTGACCTTCTGTGTTGCTGGTACAGAGTGGCTACAGACCGTCACAGTGTGTGTGGCCTGTGCTCACCCTGAGCGTGAGGTGGGACGCACAGCACCTGTCCTGGCTGAGATGGGCTATACGTCAGGTCAACATGTCTGCTGATGTCTGATAGGTTGTCCCATCAGACACACCTATGGTACACCTTTGACTATCTGTATCTCCCAGTCACATCTGGCCCTTGTGGACTACAATGCTCACGGAATAATGCATATCCTGTGTGGGTGCCCTGCCCACATGATTATATGTGCGGTGTGTGTGTGAGAAAAGGAGCTGTTTGGACACATAGGCAGTGTGTGACGGACCACTGGAACCCAGGTTCCCCCAACAACAGATCCACATTCTATATCCCAGCAATGGTGGTAGCGGCAGACAGCGCCATCAACCTCAGTCGGGCTGGAGTAGGGACAACCTACAGGGCACTCGCTGCAGTTCTGTACGCATCCATATTTCAGGGGCAGACAGATAGTAGGGCCTGAAACCCCCAGCTCCCCCATCACCATCTGACATTTTCCAGCAGCAAGCACAGTGGGTCCCCAGCTACTGAACCCTGCAAGGTGTTCCAGCCATACACACACTAACTGCAGACAGGCCGCTAGCCAGTCCATAGTGCATGCTACCGGAGCAAATGTGTGCACCCATAACTAGGATGTGAGCACACCCACCATGCAAGTAACTCAGTGATTGGGCCTCAGAAATACAGAACCCATATACATCACATGAGAGAACTACTATATGGCACTATGGTGGAACCTAGCCATGCCGTGGTCACTGCATGGACACCCTATGGACACCATGTCTGTGCAAGTGATGGCCAGGCACTACAATGTCCCAGCCATTGACCTATGCCCTGTGTAGATGCATCCTGCTCAGGCCGCCCTGTCTGTTCTATACCCACAGTACTTTGCTCCTCATTATGCACATTGGCAGGCCAATACTGGCAACAGTGCTATCAGTGTGGGCTGCGGAGGGTGTTGGCAGCCACCACACACTGGATAGACAGCCACACACTCCCCACACCTATGGCAGCATTGAGCAGCTGTAGAGGTATTTGGCAGCCCTGGCCACCGCACCAGTACTGGGCACAGTGCGGGCATGGCTATGTTAGGCAGTACTGTTGGAGTCATTCTCCAGGGTGGTGGACTCTGTCAGACACATGACCTGTCACACATTGCACATACATCACAGACGTTGGTATGGTACAGCTCAATGAGCTGATTGTGCTTAACTTAGGCATTTCTATCTGACAGTAATCATAACAAGCTTTTGATATCTGTGTACCGTATCCCCGTGTCTAGTGTGGGATTGCTAATGTATGCACATCCTAGTATTGGGAGATGCACACAGGGCCCAACATCCTGCCTCTGCATTAGTCTTTGGATAATGGGGCCTGCAGGTACAGGTGTTTCTGCCCCTTTTGCCCGCTGCTCTAGGGCAGAGGTTCCCAACTCCAGTCCAGGTGGCCCAAACACTGGTCGGATTTTCATGATGTCCCTGATGAATATGCCTATGATACATCTGCATACCATGGGGGCGGTAACTTAAATTGCAGCACACGCATCTTTATTGGAGACATCATCCAACCTGAGTGATTTGGGACCCTCCATGACTGCATTTGGGGGACTGTGCTGTAGGTGATGCATATGTTCATGTGGTGTGTGCTGTTTAAGGTAAAATATGAGCTTTTCACCGACGCTTATGTCCTCAGCAGTAAAGGTTCAGTCTTTACTACCATGTTTCCTTCATGGGTAAAATGTGGTGACTGGGATGGCAGGTGCCCCAGCTGGGATTGAAACCTGTGACCTTCTGATCTTAAAGGCAATGGCTGTGTCTGCTGCACCACCGTCTTAGCACAACAGCAGTGCATTCCCTGGGGAGTCCATGGCTGTTTGTCACACAGGGCCTGTCTGTTGGAGTGCACTGCACCCACGTGAAGGGGGCTAGGCCACCGTCTGCTGTGGGCATCAGCCACTGCCCCCTCTGCCACTGGTAGCCGTCCGCCACCATGCTGACATGGGCTTATATTGGTGACAGCATCACAGCTGAATGAGATGTGGCCCTCCAGGACTGCATTTTGTGGACTCTGCTGTAGGTGTTGGGCATTTTTCAGGTGTATGTGCTCTTTAGGGTAAAATAGAGGTGTTTGGAACATGCCTTTGTTCTCTGCAATACGGGTTTGTCTTTACTATCACGGTTTAGTGGTGGGTAAAATATGTGGACTGTGTTGGCGGGGGCCCCAGCTGGGACTTGAACTGGTGATCTTTGGCACCTGAACACACTGGCTGTGTTCACTGCACCACACTGTGGCCACAGAGACAATGTAGTCCCTAGAGATACCATGTCTGTTTGTCAGACAGAGCCTGTCTGTTGGAGTGCACTGCACCCACGTGAAGGGGGCTATGCCACCGTCTTCTCTGGGCAGCTGCCACTGCCCCCCTCCAACACCAGTACCCCTCTGACAACATGCTGCATGCCCTTCTGCTGATGGTGCTGGTGGTGCACAGTTTTAGGCCATCCAGTGTGCAAGTAGGCGACTGCCTATGCTGCGCGTTCTGGGGTTGGGGTGCCTGCATAGTCGTCCACGCTTCCCCCCAACGCCACCATGCTGTTGTGGAACATGTGCATGCCATAGGAGACCTGTCCATTGGAGAGGGGAACCCTGCTCTGTCCTATTTCAATGTGGGATCATTCACCTTGTATGGTGCAGGAGCGTGGACCCTTCCGAGATTCATATCTTTTCTTCAGGGCTTTATTGGGAGTGTTTCTTGATGTTTCCCATTGCTGTCACCATTGCCCAGCTTGGTCATCTTTTGTGCTACAATCGAGGGGTTTAGCAGCCCTGGCCAACACACCAGTCATGGGCACAGTACAGGCATGGATATGGTATGCAAGACTGTTGGGGGTCACTCCCCAGGGTGGTAAACACTGTCAGGGACCAGACCTGCAGCACACACCGCAGACATCAGAATGATTGTTATGGTGGAACCCAATGAGCAAAATGTGCTTAACGTAGGAATTGATATCTGCCAGTTATCATAGGAAACGTTGGATAGCTGTGTACCGTATACCCAGGTGTAGGGTGGCATTGCTAAGGTATGCAAGTGCTAGTATTGGGAGATACAGGCAGGGCCCAATGTCCTGCCTCTCCAGGAGGCATTGGCCAATGGGGCCTGTGGGTGTGTGTGTGGGTGTGTCTGGCCCTGTTGGCTGCTGCTTTACGGCAGGGCTTCCCAACTCCAGTCCTGGTGTTCCAAACACTGTTCTGGTTTTCATGCTGTCCCTCATAAATATGCATGAGCTACATCTGCATACCATGGGGGTGGTGCATAGATATGCAGCACAGGCATCTTTATTAGAGGCAGCATGGAACCTGAATGGTGTGGGGCCCTCCAGGACTGCATTTGGGAGACTCTGCTCTAGGTAATGCGCCTGTTTATGGTGTCTGTGTTTGGTGTGGTAAAATATAGGCGTATTAACCATGCGTATGTACTCAGCAATAAAGGTTTGTCCCTACTATCATGGTTTAGTTGTGGGAAACATATGTGGACAGGATTGGCAGTAGACCCAGCTGGCCATTGAACCTGTGACCTTCTGTTCTTGCACACACTGTCTGTGTGCACTGCACCACTGCGTTGCCACAGATATGCTGCATTTCCTGGGGAATACATGACTGTACATCCAACAGAGCCTGTCTGTTGCGGTGGACTGTTCCAGCCTGCACAGGCCTAGGCCACTGTCTGCTGTGGCTTGCAGCCACTGCCCCCTCCACCACCTGTACCCTTCCGCCAACATGCATACATGTCCTTATCTGGGAAAAAGCATATGACCTGATTGAGTTGTAGCACTCCAGGACTGAATTTGGGGGACTCGGCTGTAGATAATGCCCATTGTTATGGTTTGTGTGCGGTGTAGGGTAAAATATGGTTGCATGAACCATGCTTATGTTCTCTGCAATAAAGGAGTGTCTTTACTATCACTGTTTAGTGGTGGGTAAAACTATGGGGACTGGGTTGGCAGGGCCCCAGCTGGGATTTGAACCTGTGACCCTCTGGTCCTACAGGCACTGGCTGTGTCTGCTGTACCACACTGTGGCCACAGAGACAGTGCAGTCCCTGGAGATAGGAAACATGGCCGGACGAGTCAGAAACCCTGCTCTGCACAATTATACTGTGGGCACATTTACCTTGTATGGAGACAAAAGGGCAAATAAACCTCATAAATGACATTGTAAAAAGGGGAAAAATACCATGCCCAAGCTGGGTAATAGTGACATCAATGGGCAACATTGAAAAACACTCCCAGGAAAGCTCCAAAAAAAGGAATTATTTTTTTGGAAGGGTCTACGGAGCGTAGACCCTTCCTAAAATCATTTCTTTTTTTTGGAGCTTTCCTGGGAGTGTTTTTTATTGTTGCCCATTGCTATCACTATTGCCCAGCTGAATTATAATTTTTCAAAGTTTTGTTATGGTCATTTTCATGTTTTATTTGCAATTTTGTTCTGTGCACATGTATCACACTGCTCACGTTTTGTAGGTTTCCCCGGTTTTGCTGTACATTGCTGACGTAAATGGTTTCTCTTCCCTTTAAATGGGCTCTAACGCGAGGTTTTCACTCGCGGTATTTTTTTTGCCGAAATTCAGCCCCGCTCCTGTGCGGGGAGCCTCTCCCCTCCCACTCTCCACCCATTGACCCCGTCCCCCCGCCCCTCGGGAGCCTTCCTCCGCCCTCGAAATGCCTTTCCACGCCTCTATCGCACATCAGCGCACCGCAAACTTTTGCGGGCGGCGCGCACGTGTGCGGGTGGCGCGCACATGTGCGGGGCACCAAAAACGCACTATTAGCGTGCGATAAGGTACCTTAGCGCATGCTCAAGTGCGCCCCGCACAATTGCGCGGTTTAGTAAACATACCCCTAAAAGTCTTCTCCCATTTTGTATCTGTGGGAAGATGATTGCTTGGCAGAGGATTTCCTGTAATGCCAACATCCTACCTCTTCCAAAAGCAAGATTAATCAGCAACAGCCTTTTAGAAAAGGCTTTGGAAGAAGCCAGCCTTATGGTTTAGGGGCAGGTCTTTGTCCAGCTATGCAATGGATCTGTTCTTGATTCTCAGATCAAGCCCTCTCCTCCCCAGAACATCCCAAGATGGAAACAGCTCCCACATCCTCTTTGATTCTTGTGCATATTCTTCGCTGTCACTGAACTGATTAGACTAAGTGAGTTATGAGGGGAAATAAATAGGGGCGAATCACAAGCAATTCCACATTTATGTATGTTAAAAATGTATGCATCTGCTCTGTACACATTCCTCACTTCCTGGTCACTTTTAACAATAAATGAAACTCCACTAGTCACCCTTCATCACCCACCCATCCGATCCTTTTCTGAACGCAAACTTGTGTTCCCTACTGGCCAACCCTTCAGGCCATACCCTCCTAATCCACTCCCCCCACCACCAGCAGCCATAGCATCCCCTCTGTAGTCCCCTGCCACATACTCCTGCCTCACTGGTTTCTGCATTCTAAATGGTGCCCTTCCAGTCCCTAGTGGTAGCATCGGCGTATTACCACTAGGAGTCAGGCTACTGAAGAAAAACAGAGTCTAGATTTTATTTTTTTATTTGCTTGTTTATAAAAGCTTTCTACCGCCTTTCCAAACCAAGACCATCTAAATTTCAACAATCTAACATATAGATATGTATTCCTGGAGTCCCTTTGGAGCAGGTTCCCAGAGTGTTGGCATGGTAGGGGCTCGCACACCATATTGCCTATCCATGGGGCCATATTGGACAGGATAAGACTAATCCTGGAGCCCTACTTTGATGGAATTTTTCTTCTTTTTTCCCCTTGTCCACAATTACTCGTTTCAGTAGCTGCCTCATTCCAATGGTCTCCAAAAACTTCATAGTCCCAATGGAGTTTGACTAGATGCAAAAATAAAGTCTTTACTGAGGAAGAAACAAGTGCAAACAATAGTACTAATGGACTTCTTCTTGGTACTTGGAAGGTTCCTAACACCGGAGACTTCCTCTGGTCCTTCTCCTTTCTGTTCCAGTTTCATAACACCCTCAGTCCTTTTGAATTTCTTGAACTGTGATAGACTCTGTAGGGAACAGACTCCAAAAGCACAATATTTTCTCTCTTCAGACACAGTTCTTCCTCTGTCCTGCCCTTTGATACCCTGGCCCTCAGGACCTTCTCCTGGATGGCCAGAGACTACAACCTTACATCCTGATCCTTCAAGAAAAGTTTTCGGAGACAGAAAATGCTTCATAACATGTTGGTGCATCTTTGCCAGAGTTCAAACCTCCTTCCCTAGAGACCAAAAAACAGGAGTCTGACAGCTCTGACCTTGCCACAGTATGGTGAGAAAGGGGCATAATTGCATTCCATATGGTGGATTTTATACCAAACATTGCATCACAGACCTTTCCCACAAAATCTCTACATGAAAAAATGATTTGCATATGAAGAGCCAGAGTTACTAATCTGTGTTAACTGGTTTGCATTACAAGTGTTATCACTGCAATATGCATTATATTAATGTGCTGTGTAGTATATTAATACAATACATCTTATTCCATTGTTAATACTATTAAGATGTAAGTAGTATGAAAATGAAAAGAAGGGACATTATGACACGTAAAAACGGGCTGGAGGGGAATGTGATTTGCATTAAAAATGCATCACACATTAAAAACACAGCACACATTAACGGCCAAACTGCACATTCTTTTAATTACACCTTATGAGCAGTCATTAATTTAACGTGGCCTTTATCTTTTCCATATTTCTAAGCCTAGGAGTCTATTTGCTGAAGAAAGTGAAAGATTTAAATTAACCATCAGCCATTTTCAAAGACTGTTCCATATGCAAATAATTATAGGGTAGAATCTGAACCGCGTTTAGCAGGTCTGGATTTCTGATCCGGATGTCCAGACCTGCTAAACGCATGGATTTCTATGCAGAAAACACACAGAACAGAGTTGTGAGGGAAGCTCTGTTCATGGGCGGGAGGGGGGCGGGCCTGAGGTTGAGCGAGGATGGGCAGTGGGCGGCACCATTACCCCTGACGTACAGGGCCAATTCCGAGGTCGGCCCTGTACGTCCAGGGTCAGCGATTTAAATGGGGGACTTATTCCACCCCAGAAGTGGAATAAATCCCCCTGGACATGGGGGGATGCTAGGTCCAGGGCACAAAAACAGGTGAGGTTGTGCAGGGGGTGCCCTGCAGCCCAACCCTGACCATGGAAGGTCCGATTGGGGTCAGGCTGCAGGGAACAAAGAGTCTGCTGTTGCCGCTGGGAACGCGGCTCCTGTATGGAGCTGCGATGCCATGGCAACATGATACCATGGCATTGCGGCTCCATGCAGGAGCCAGGCTGAGCTAGCTGGGGATGTGACTGGACGTCTGTGGTGCCTGAATCGGGGCACATCCTGGATATCCAGCCACTATGTTGCGGTTCTGCTCCCGCAGGGCCATCTGAAAGTACAATTTGATGTATTATTTTCCAATCACACCCAAAACAGTGTTTTGGGCATGATTGGAAAATAACACACTATTTTTCTTGCAAAATCCACCCATATAGAAATATGGTGAAAGGTCTGAGGTCACTTGATACCCGCAGTGAGAATTGCCCAAATATTGCATAAATATAAGTGATGTGTTAGCACTGCTACATATCTGATTTTCAGTTCTTGAAGAACACAAAGGAAAACCAATGATTGTCTTTATCAGGAAACACATGTCCAATATAGTTGACTATTCTGTGGCTAAACATATTTTTATAGGAAAACCTGTCAATTTATTTTAGAAACAGAGAATTTATTTTTTTAGAACACTTACAATTAATCCATAATCAGAATGCTATCCGTCTATCTATCTATCCCTGAAAACATGAAAACTATGCATATTCAAAAAAACTAACTTGTATTGGAAGCACAATGAAAGTTATCTCTGGTAAACATTTGTTGTTAATCAATAAATCATTTCATCTACATTAAGTTATTTTTCCAGAATAATAGTAAACCTAGCTGGAGTTAATGCTAAGCTTTCCACTGAGAGGTCATAAGCCTTCACATTAGACTTAAGCTTTTGTACTGCAAATGTCACTCCCCAAAGCTTTACTCATGATCAATATCCTTCACTCTCCTAACTCTGATAAGATACAGTGAGCATAGGCGGTATTGATTCCATTTCTATTAGAAGATAATAAGGAGCATATTGAAGCACTAGTGGCATATTATTTAATGAGTACTCACAACATGAACGGCAAAATCCTTTTCAAAGAAAACCCAATCAGTCCCATGAAAAGCTGACTCCTACTCTGTGACACTATCTGTTTGATGATGTGGAGAAACTGTTTTGCAGTTATGGGCTCATATACAGATTTCTGAAATGTATTTTACATTAATGGAATTGCAGTCTCTTAATTTATCTGAGTTTTCTATGACTCTACATATTAACCATCTGTGATGATGTTGAAATTATAGTAAAAATCAGGTTAGTGCTACACTACAGTACAAAGAGATTTTGGGGGGGGGGGGGTTGTTCTTTATACAGACTACAACATTGCCTTGCACTTAGGCATTTGTTTTTCTTGGAAGGATTCTAATAGAAATAGAAATTTAGGGGCATGTTTACTATAAACCGCTATTTTGCGCAGCGCAAAATAGCGCACTAAAAGCAGCACTTAAGTGCTCTTAAGCGCCCCGCAAACGTGCGTCGAACCCCCGCACACGTGCGCGTCACACTAACGAGCCCCGCACAAGTACGGGCCCGTAAATGTCCGATAGAGGCGTGGAAAGGCCTACGGAGGGCGGAGGAAGGCCCCGGAGGGGCGGAGAGACTGGGTTAATGGGCGGGGAAGGGGAGGGGAGAGGCCCCTCGCACAGTTGTGGGGCCGAATTTCCATTGCAAAAATAGCACGAGTGAACCACTCGCGGTAGAGGGGATTTAAAGGGAAGAGAAACCATTTCCGTCAGCAATGTACAGCAAAACCGGGGAAACCTGCAAAACGTGAGCAGTGTGATACATGTGCACAGCACAAAAGTGCAATTAAAAATAGAAAATGACCACCACAAAAATATTAAAAATAGTAATTCAGTTGGGGAACAGTTATAGTGATGGGCAAAAACTAGAAAACACACCCAGGAAAGCTCCAAAAAAAATGATTTATGGAAAGGTGTACGGAGCGGAGACTCGTCCAAAAAACATTTCCCTTTTTCTGGAGCTGTCCTGGGAGTGTTTTCCATGTTTGCCCATTAATATCACTGTAGCCCAGCTTGGTTATATTTTATCCCCCTTTTCCCGTGGTCATCTGTGGGCTTTACTTGCACGTTTGTCACCAGACAGGGTGAAGGAGCCCACAGTAGAAATGCACACTGCAGGCTTTGCGACTCCATCCTGCCATGTTACTATCTCCAGGGACTGCACTGTCACTGTGGCCACAGTGTGGTGCAGCAGACAGAGCCAGTACCTCTAGAACCAGAAGGTCAGAGGCTCAAATCCCAGCTGGGGCATCTTCCAGCTCTGGCCATATATTTTACCCACCACTGAACAACGATAGCACACACACCCCTGTCTTGCAGGGAACATAGGCATGGGGAGATCACTCATATTTTACCCAACACCACACACACACCACAACAATGGGCAATACCTACAGCCAAGTCGCCCAAATGCAGTCCCGTACTGACACATTGCAATCAGGTCATCTGCTTTCTCTGAGAGAACTCATGCCAGCATGTTGGCGGACGAGTACATGTGGTGCAGGGGGCAGTGGCCGCTAGCCAAGGAAGACAGAGGCCTAGCCATGTGCAGGCTGGCACAGTCCACAGCAACAGACAGGCCCTGCCGGATCCATAGTCATGGACTATCCAGGGAATTCAGCCAACCTGTGGCTACACGGTGGTGCAGTGCATACAGACAGTGCATGCAAGAACAGAAGATCACAGCTTCAAAGACCAGCTGGGGCTACCACCAATCCTGCCCATGTATTTTCCCCACAAATAAACAGTGACAGTAAGGACACACCTTTCATGACGAGGACATATGCAATGTTAATACATCTATCTTTTACCCCACTGAGCACAGACACCATGAACAGGGGCAGAACCTACAGCAGAATCCCCCAAATGCAGTCCTGGTGGGCCACACTCCAGTCAGATTCCATGCTGCTACTCATACAAATGCCTGTGCTGTATATCTATGCACCACCCCCACGGCATGTAGATGTAGCTCATGCATATTTATGAGGGACAGCAGGAAGACCCGAACAGTGTGATGCAAAACTGGACCGGATTTGGGAAGCGCTGCCGTAAAGCAGCAGCCAACAGGGGCAGACACACCCACACCCACACCCACAGGCCCCATTGGCCAATGTCTCCTGTAGAGGCAGAACATTGGACCCTGCGTGCATCTCCCAATACTAGCACCTGCATACCTTAGCAATGTCACCCTACACCTGAGGTTCACAGCTCTGAAACGTTTGCTAAGAGTACAGGCTGATAGATATCCCTACGTTACGCACATACTGCTAGTTGACCCCATCCGAACAATCTGTTTGGTGTCTGCGGTGCGTGCTCCAGGCCTGGCCTCTGACGGTGTTCACCACCCTGGGGAGTGACCCCCAGCAGTACTGCGTACCATATCCATGCCTGTGCCGTGCCCAGGACCGGTGTGGTGGGCAAGGCTAATCACCCCCTCAATAGTAGCACAATGCTGGCATAGGTGTGGGAGTGTGTGTCTGTCTATACAGTGTGTGTTGGCTGCAAACACCTTCCCCAACCCACACTGCCAGCACTACTGCCAGTATTGGCCTGCCAATGTGCATAATGAGCAGCAAGGTACCATGGGTATAGGTCAGACATGGTGGGCTGGCCAGGATGCATCTGCACAGGGCATAGGGCACTGGCTGTGACATTGTAGTGCCCGGCCACCACCTACACAGACAGGGTGACCTCCGTATGTGCTGCTGGGGGAGCACTCTCACCCTGAGTGTGCAGTGATGACAGCATGGCTAGGCACCCCCATAGTGCTGTATTGTGTTTCTCTCTTGTGATATATATGGGTTTCCTGTTGGGGCCTCCTCACAGAACTCTCTGCTTGTGTGTGCTGCCACCCCAGTTTTGGGTGCATGCATTTCCATCAGGGCTAACCAGCAGACTGTTCACAGCTGGTATGTGTCTTGATGGAGTGCCTTGCAGGGTGCAGTGGCTGATGGCTTGCTGCAGGAGAATATCAGATAGTGCTGGGGTGCATCTTTGGATATCCAGGCCTAAAGTCTGTCTGATATTGTGTTATGGATGTGTGTGGAGCTGCTTGGACTGCCCTGTAGGGTGTCTGTTCCCCAGCAGGACTGGGGTTTGATGGTCCACTCTACTGCTGGAGGGGGAGAGAGGAAGAAGAGAAAGGAGGAGGATGATGGGGATCTGTTGGTGGGGGGCTCTGTTTGCCACCCTCGGGGAGGGGAGGGGGGGGGGGGGTAGGTACCTTGACCACTTGGGGGGTCCATGGGGGTTTCCACTAACTGAGACAGACAAAGATATCCAAGATGTTTCTGCAGCACCTGCCTATCTCACAGGTTAGTACTGTTTTGGAGCTCTGTCATGGCCTCATTCAGCCATGGCTGGTGTTGTGGACCTGGTCCTGGGCGCCACATCACACCCTCAGGGTGAGCACAGTACCCGCACAATGTGACGGTGTGTAGCTACTCTTTGCTGGTAGTCCACCCGCTTAGGACCCCCTACCAGGCCGAGGTGCTGTGTGGGTGCACACGGACAATTCCCCCTACCAGGCCGGGTAGCTGTTGGGGTGCATTCCCCATCTTGTGTGCATCTGTGGACAGCTGATTTGCATGTGCAGTGCATCATGGGTACGGGTGGCCTAACCCTATCTTGTTTACAACAGCAGACTGTCTGTGAGGTGACATGCAGGCTCTCTGCAGCCAGCCAGGGGCTTGGTGACAGCTATAGGGCTGTAGCCCAATGGTTACATCACTACCTTTGCAGCCAGAGGTCATGGGTTCAAGCCCACTGTGGGGTTCTGTGATAGGGTTGTCCAGAGCATTATCTTTGTTTACTGTACATATTTTTATGACAGCAAACACACCCTTGGCATACTGTACCCATAAGGTGTCTCTGAGGGTGCTCTTTAGGGCGCCCTATAGGCCACCTTATGGGTGCCATCCATATTGGGTGCACTATACATTGTCCTGTGTCGCAACATACATGGTGCCCTATAGGGGACATTCTAGGGTGCCTTGGTGGACAGTGCACTGTAACATGTGCCTTACGGGCATCCGTATGTTAACACACTGTGAGAGCGGGTTTACTAGTAGTGGGAAATTAAATAAACCTTGAAGGCCTCCTACAGCACTCCTCACCATAATACATACTGCCCCAGCCAGCCTTGTTCACTGGGCACTGTGAGGGGTTGAACCCCTGATACCTGCACCATTGGTCAGTGTCTTCACCATTGTGCTGTGGCTCTGTTCCTGTGTTTGTGCAGCAGCGCGCAGCCTTGTAGCCATCGGCGAACCGTCTTGTGGTGCACAAAAGTAACAGCGAGCTGCCTTCTGCCGCGTAACATTAACAGCGTGCCACCTTATGCCGCCCAACATGGGCATGCCTCCTAAAATAATGCCTCAGCCAGCTGTCTTCAATGGGCACTGTGGGGAATTGAACCCATGATGCCTGCACAAGTGGTCAGTGTCTTAACCATTGTGCTATGGCTCCATTCCTGTTATTTGCACATCAGCGCGCCACTTATCCCTCCCACTATTGGGTTGCCCTCTCACACATCAGCGCGCCGCCTTCTGCCCAACGGCTCGCCGCCTTCTGTTGCCCGATTTTATCAGCGCGCCGCCATCTGCCGCCCAACCTTAACAGCGCACCGCCATCTGTCGCCCACAATGAACAGTGCGCCGCCTCATGCCGTATAAAAAAAGAGTGCGCCGCCTTCTGCCGCCCATAAGCAGTATGCCTCCTACACCACTTTTGCCCATAAAAGTTGATGCCTCAGCTGGTCTTTTTTGTTGAGCGCAAAAGGGGTCTGAACCCCTGGCCCCTGCACCATAGGTCAATGTCTTCACCGTTGTACTACGGCTCTGTTGTTTGGTTTGGCAGCAGCGCCCCACTTAGCCTTTCCACGCGATAATGTGGGCCCCGCACATTAGCGCGACGCACACACGTACGGTCCGGTTTTTTCCTTTTTTCTGCCTGGCCCGCCCACTCCTTATATGGCACCAGCACACTAACGGGAACCCGCACAGCAACGGTGTTTAGTAAACATGCCCCTTAGAACCTCTTTTTGTTAGGATCCAGGATGTAATGAGAACAAAGGATAGCTGAGTTTTTCCTTCCCTGTTGGGACCATGTAGGAATAGGAAGAAAGATAACTTTCAAGGCCCACCTCATGGATCCTTTCTTCACTATAAACACTTATAGTACCCTCTCCAAGAATTTTAATGTCCAAAAGCAAGGATTTGATTTACTCTAATCTAATCTAATAGATACTTATATACCGTTTTACTCCCATACCAAGTGGTTCAGTGCGGTTAACAAAAAAGCATGAAAAATTAAATGAGAACTACAAATTACAACCTGCAATAAACAAAAACGATTCTTCTCAGTATTAGACTGGAATTAGTTAATTATAAAACAACCAGGATTTTAAACTTTTAAGAAAACGTAAGAGGGACAAGATAGATTTAATCTCTATCGGTAAATGTGGCCATAATTCTGCTGACATATATGGAATTGTCTGTTTAAGTCTAGATTTTAGTCTGACATCTTTACATGAAGAAAACAAAACAGCAGTAGAAGATTGCAAGGGCCTGATATTGAGTTGGGCAAGCTATGCGTCATGTTGGCACATAGCCCTGCCCGCTCACTCTTAATTCTGGATAAATGCCGTGCCGACGGCATTAAATATCTGGTTTGGGCACCCTTGAAAAACCGCGGCACAGCCTAACCAGGCAGCAACGATAGTGGACCTCTACCCAATTAGCATCCATGGCTAAGGACTAGCTGGGCCCAATGCTCGCCTTGTTTTAGCCATAGAGTGCTAACGGGGTAGCGGTTCAATATTGCTGCTACCCAGTTACTGTCAATCTCCACCCCCGCTCCGCCCCGGAATGACCCCAACACACCTCGATGCTAACCGGATAGCATCGGGGCATGTAGGGGGCATATTCAACAGCACTAACCATGTAGGTTCCATCGCATATTCCCGTTTAAAGCATTTACATGGTTTACTGGGCTGTAAATTGTGTAAATGCCTTTTGAACATCAGGCCCTAAATGGTTAGATTTAGATCAGGGGTCTCCAACTCCAGTCCTGGAGGGCCGCAAACCAGTCAGGTTTTCAGGGTATCCCTAATGAATATGCATGAGATATATATGCATTAGAAATAGCCTGTCAAACTGACTGGTTTGTGGCCCTCCAGTGCTGGATTTGGGGACCCCTGCCGTACACCTCTGTCATGTATGATTGTGAGTGGGCAAGGTACAGATGTCCTCGACATCAAAAGGGTAGATAGAATGTGTCACATCCCTCCTCATTTCTCACCACCACCAAAAAGTTGTCTAATAGACAATATTTTGGTGGTGGTGAGAAGCGAGGAGGTATGTGACACATTCTATCTACTCTTTTGATGTCGAGGACATCTGTACCTTGCTCACTCACAATCTTAAATGACAGAGGTGTAAGGTGGGGGTCCCCAAATCCAGCACTGGAGGGCCACAAACCAGTCAGTTTGACAGGCTATTTCTAATGCATATATATCTCATGCATATTCATTAGGGATACCCTGAAAACCTGACTGGTTTGCGGCCCTCCAGGACTGGAGTTGGAGACCCCTGATCTAGATACACCATATACAGTATGAGTCGTGCGCAGTATTTTGACAGAGCTGCATATGTTTCATCTGCCTCTGTGAACAGCTCAAAAACAAAAGGTTTCCATAGTCCAAATAAGTAAGAATGGTGTTTTGAACTAAGAGCCGAAAATGATCTACAGAGAAAAAAGGTTTGATTCTACATAATTGACACAGTCTGAAAAAGAACCTTGCAATAACAAAACTAATAAGGGCCTCAAACGATAAATTTTCATCCAGTAAAACTCTGAGAACACCGAGTACTGGGTCAAAGAATAAACTTTACCATTTTGAGGTCTCAGCTAAGGAATTTACTACACAAAATAAAAATCTTTACTAAACGATTGGCAAAAAACACAAGTCCAGTGCCATTGAAAAGTAGAGCAAAAGACAACAGTTCTTTAGAGGTAGAGAAGGATGAAAGAGTGGACTAAACACAAGCTGTAAAGAATTCTCTGGTCTTCTTCTCTAAAGTAGCTTGATCTCCTCTCATCTTTCTCTACAGGAAATGGATGAACCTGTGAATTAGTAGAATCTTCTTCCTTTTTCTTCACTTTGGATGGAATCCCTGAACCCATGCAGGCAATTAAGAACATAGGAACATAAAATATGCCATACTGAGTCCATCAAATCCAGCATCCTATTTCCAACAGTGGCCAATCTAGGCCAGAAGTACCTGTCAGGTTCCTAAAAGATAGAAAGATTCCATGTTGCTTATCCCAGGGGTAAGCATTGGATTTCTCCAGTCCACTTGAATAATGGTTTATGGATTGTTCCTCCAGGAGCGCACTGAAACCTCTCTTAAATCCAGCTACACTAATAACTTTTACTACATCCTCCTGTCTACAATCCTTGATTCTTTCTATTATCTCAAACACTCAGGACCTCCAAACACCTGTTAAAACAGCACCTGAAAAATTAGATCTCTCCTTACTTCTTCATAGATTCATGAAGTTACTTTTTCTTCTTCAGGCTCATGGAAACACTAAGAAATCTGTGTGGATAGACTCCCCCAAATTTAGCCTGCTCTTAGGCTTCCCGATTCACTGGGAAATATGAGAACAAATTCTCAAAATACACTCTTCTAATCCAGGGACCACCTTGATTCCAGGACCCCTCTCCCTTTAGCAAACCTGCCAAATTACCCAATTCCAGTTCTCTTCTGAGCAAGGCTGGTGATTAGGGTTCTACAGGCCAAAATCTTTAGTTTTGTTTTGTTTCTCTTGTTCTCTGCAGGACTTTTTTGTGTTGCTTTTTCTTTTCAAATTTCATTTTGGGGGAAATGTCATGAATAGTATGCAATATGGCTCAACAGTACACACTAATGAGCAATAATATGCACTATGGGTGAATGGTGCACACTGTTGAGCAAAAGTGCATAATATTAAGAAATGATGCACAAGCATGCATGAATAATGTGCACTATCATGCAATAGCTATAAAGTATCAACAGTTTAGCAAGATAAGTAGGTGCCATATCATAAATTACTTTCAAAGCAAAAACTAAAATGGAAGCAGAAATGAATAGGTGATCCATGTAAATAATGCAATAATGGAGTTATTTGCCCAGTTTTCCATCAGCAGTCAGGCTATTGTGTTTTGAGCCAACTGCAAAACAAGGAGAAGAGCCCTCCAAAAGACAACATAAACTGAAGAACAAAAGAAATGGAGGTAGACATCTGAGTTTTGGCAAACTAGCCTGCATCAGGGGTCTAGAGACTCAAATAAACATATAAATTAATAGTGAGGAAATCAAAATATTAGTACATTCATTTGAGAAATGATTAAAATATAAAAAATATATACATGATGGAACACAGATATAAATATAAATCAATTATTGAGAAATGAACATAAAATAACAATACATTCATTTGGTAGAAAAATCAGAATATAAAACATATACTGTACACGTGACAAAACATAATAAATACATGTATACAATAAAAGTATAAAAACATATGTGAAGAGGCACAAACAAAAAAGTCAAAATACAGTATAGAGATATAAAAGCACGAGAAGCTAAAATGTTTTGCCAGTGTAAACAAAGTCAAAATCCTAGTAATACATGAATTGATTGCTCAGAGGAAGCACCTAAAAATGAATAAATATATGAGTGAATGAAAGAAACTAACCAATGCAAAGAAAAAAAAAGTAAAAGCACCTTGATAAAGACATGACTAGTAAAAGGGGGGAATTTATAAAGGGAGCGATGGGATTTAAAAAATACCACTTGGGATATGCACATACTGTACTTTATACACTAAAATATGAACATATCAGTTCGGAAAGTATCTGCTCCACAACAGAGTTCGTAAGAGTGTATATTAAACAAAACCTTTGACATCCAAATACTAGACTTTTCAATGAGACAGTTCGTCCATGCAAAACAATGAGACCATTCACAGAGCAGCCACATAAAGCAGTTGATGAATCGTGCCACAAAACAGATAAGAAGACATCAAACAGGGCATACCTTCAAGGGCATCATGTTAACAATGGTAAAGAAGCCACATGTGTGGCTGACAACAGCCACCTTCCCCTCCAAAAGCAATTGGCAAGCTGCCAATGAAACAGTGAAACAAGAATGTGCAGCTCCGTACAAGTGGTTGCGAACAAAACTAATCCAGAAAAACACTGGTGCAGAGAAACCAGAAGGAAAAGTACTACAAGAGGGAATAGTGAAACTTCACTGCAGGCTTCGATAAATAAAGGAAAGATAGCAGTAAAATATACTTAATGATTTGATGGGGACACAACGAACCTCCTGTTAGTTACCTTTGATACTGAATTTCTTTATACGAATATCCTGCTAAATGAGGCTTTAGACACTATTCGAAAATACCTCACCCAAAGAGATGGTCCATCCATAATTTCTACTGAATTATGCAGACGTGCCGTAGGGCCTGGTCCCAAGGCCGGTATGTAACTGGGTTCCCGGGGCCTGGATCGCTGCCGGCTGTCTGCACGGGGGTGGGGCGGGGGACGATGACGATGAGCGTCGTCGTGTCCTTTGAATCGTCCCATGTCAGCCTCATGGGGTGATTCCATTGGTAGGAAGCAGTCGGGGGGCTGGGCGAGCAGGATGTGAGGGAGACTGGAGGAGCGTGGTCTTCCCTTTCCTGCTCGACCCTGCTCGTGGCAAGGTTTGTGAGGCGTTGTCTAGGTTTTAACAGGTGCGGGAATGTCGGGGGGAGCCTCGTGGCAGGTACGGCGGGGGAGGGCTGAGTGTCAGGGTAAAAAGGGGGGGAGGGTGTTTTTCCGTGGCAGAGGGGGGATTAGTATTGCTGTGTTATTGCATGGGGGGGGGGGTCCTCCGGGGCAGGCAGTGGAGAAATATTAATTTAAAAAAAAACCTACAGAGCTGAGGAGTTGCTCTGGTTGGAAAAGTGGGCCAAACTACCGGGGTTTGATTCCACTGGCTCTCTGGGTGACTTGGAGAAGTCACTTAACCCTCCATTGCTGCAGGAAAAAGGCCTGGAAAATGTATTGCTGGTCCCACTCCCAAACATCAAGCAGCACTGTCTTAAGGCACCCATTGTATTCTAATTAATAGTAGTCAGTGGTGGTGGGGAGAGGGATTGTTTCTGTGGCTGATTTTATTTGTTTGATAGACATAGCCAGTCTATCCAGTCAGAACAAGCTGGTTGGTGGAGTGGGTGGCCTAGTGGCAAGGGCAAGTTGCTCAGGGCCATCCTGGTTAAGGGTTGTAGTCCCCTGTGGACAAAGGAGAGGGGATTTCCAGACCTGCCAGGGCATTCTTGGCATCATGGTGCGGACTCCAAAAGGGCAGGGGGCGGGAAGACGGCGGGGAGGCTTAGCATCATGGTCTCCTGGAAAACAGACTAGCGGGTGGGGAGCAGTGTCGCATGGTCACACGGAAGCAGGGTCGTCGCAGGGGCTGCTGGCCAGGGGTTCACCTGCAGCAGAGGGCCATGAAAGGGGAATAAGGAGGTCTCAAAACAGGAAGCCTGGCTGGGGATGGGGCCACGTGGCATGGTGAGGGGTTCCACGGTGGTGGTCCCAAGAGCAGAGGTGGCAGGGCTGACTGAGCAGGAGGAGGCGAGTGTAGGCATGTCGGTGCCTAATGTGGTGGCTAGTTCTGGGCAGCCGACAGGGGTGGGGGTGTTGGCATATGAAGAAGGATTGATGGGGAATAGGGGTGTGGAGGCTGACGGGCATAGTGCTGATATGCAGGGGCGTAATGCAGCAGGAGTTGCATTTCCTACTCCCTTTCCTGGGTACTATACCCTTTGCCATCCTGGTAGATGCTTTCCGCATCCAATGTTCACTGGTACTCCTGGGCATTGGTATTTCGGGGCAGGACAGTATGGTGGAGTGGGGCCATGGGGCTATGGGTGGAACGATTGGCCGGGAGCGGGGTTTGGTGGTCCGGGGATGATGCTGGTGAGGGGTACGGCCGGGTGGGAGGTGGGGAGTATGGGCTCTTCAGCTTGGAGCTGGGGTGGTGTGTAGAGTAGTGTTGCTAGTGCATCTGGGGCCACTGCTGCTGGTGTTTCTCCTTCTCTTTCTGTTCAGGTTCCAGAAAGTGACGGTTCAAGGACCAGTATGACCAACCCCGGACAGGCCAGTGGAGTGGCCACTACAGTCCAGATGCTGGAGCAGTCCAGTCCTGTGGGCAGATTACAGACTGCGAGCGAGCGAGCGTCATCCAACCCGGAAGCTGGTGAGTATGCTGGCAGAGATGCTGGCTTAGGAGGTGGGGTTCCTCTTTCTGGGGCTGGAGTTGAAGTTGGCCAGAAGGCCAAGGTGAAGCATAGATGCAGGCGCCGTTGATGGCGTGATTCATCTTCGTCATTGTCTTCCACCTCTTCCAGGGATTCTTCGGTGGGTTCTCCAGCAACATCGGTCAAAAAAGGGGATGGAACTGCTCCTACTGTTGTCCATTGTGCGGAGCTCTGGGAAGGGGAAGTTGAGGCACTGCATTAAAAGGCGTAGGTATATTGATACCTTTCACCTGTTGGAGGGACAGAAACGCTCGGGAGAGAGTAGAAAGAAGTGTAAAGAAGATGAGAAAGCGGGTAGGGTGCGTAAGGTTTCCTGCAATACCCTTAATTGGACGCAGGCTTTCTTAAGGTTAGCGAGCGTGTAGGGGCATTATTTTCCAGGACATTATGGTGCATTGCTAACCTATGCGGATGCGATATTAACGGTGGCGCAGACTCACGAGGGCTGGGTTTAGCTAAATTATGATGAGGAGTTTAGGGACATGATGGAGGAAAATGTTCAACTCTCGTGGGGGACGAAGGACATTAATTGGTGGCTCACTCAAATGTCCGCAAAGAATAGGTCGGGGGGGGGAGGCGGGTCTCAGGCAGGATCTCAAGTGGCGATGGCGGGCACGCAGTCCTTTCGAGTACCAGCTGGTTCCACTGCTCAGCTGAAGGGAGGGATGGGGAGGAGATTTGTGCTGGCATTTTAAGAAGTTTTCCTGTCCTTTCTCGGACTGTAAGTTCAGACCTGCCTGTTCCCTCTGCGAGGGCAGACATCCAGCCACGAAGTGTAGTCAGAAAGGGGTGGCAGGAACTCCAGTGGGGAGCAAATGAGGAAGCAAGTTGGGTATTGGCTCCTACTCCCATAACGATTCAGACTTTGCGTCCGTGGTTGCTTCATTTCGGGGGAAGTAGGCAGGGTAAGGCTTAGAGGGTGATTTTGTTAGGTTTCTTACAGGGATTTCGTATTCCATTCCAAGGTGTGGTGGCAGATTCAGTGGCTAAGAATTCCAGCTCAGTAAGGTCTTCGGTCGATATTGTCCATAAGAAAATAGAGGCAGAATGTGCTTTGGGCAGAATAGCTGGTCCGTTTGATGAATCCCCATTTTCGCCTTTTATTGTTTCTCCATTGGGAGTGGTCCCCAAAAAGGAACCAGGTAGATTTAGGTTAATTCACAACTTGTCTTTCCTGCCCAGGAATTACATTAATGATCACATTCCTCACGAGTTGTGCACGGTTCATTATGCTTCGTTTGACATGGCAGTCTCATTGGTATGTCAGTGTGGTGTGGGGGCACTGATGGCAAAGGTGGATATCAAATCTGCATTTCGGTTGTTGCCGATCCACCCTTCAGCATTTCTGTTGTTGGGATTTCAGTTTGGTTCTCGGTTTTATTTCAATAAGTGTATGCCTATGGGTTGCGCGATAACTTGTGCATATTTTGAGGCTTTTAGTTCTTTCTTACATTGGGTCTTGGAGCAGCGGATGGGATTCTCCACCAATGTCCATTATTTGGATGACTTTTTGTTTGTGGGGCCCAGTCAGGTTGAGATTTGTTCCACCTTGTTGGCATCATTTCATAGGCTGGCAGGTAACTTTGGTATCCCTCTAGCAGTTGATAAGATGGTGGGTCCTGTGACGTGCCTCACCTTTTTAGGAGTAGAGATAGACTTGCTGGAGATGTTGGTGCACCTACCGGCACAAAAAGTCAAACGACTAAAAGGTTTGGTTGCGGCTGTGGGATCTTCTACCAAGACTACTCTTAAGGACCTGCAGTCATTAGTGGGGCATCTTAATTTTGCTGGTTGGGTTATTCTGATGGAGCGCCCCTTTGCGCGGCTGTTGTTCCTGACAATGGTGGGGGTGCAACATCCTTATCATAGTATTTGCGTATCGTCTGGAATGCGAGAAGATTTGAGGGTCTGGGATTCCTTTTTATCCGATTTTATTGGGTGCATGGTATTGCAGTTGCCAGAGGTATCAAACACGGATTTGCAGTTGTTTTCTGATACTGTGGGTAGTTCAGGATTCGGCGCATACTGTCAGGGAGCATGGTGCGCAGAGGCTTTGCCGTCGGAATGGAGGGTTTCCGGGTTGACTCACAACATTGCATTCCTAGAGCTATTTCCCATCGTGGTTGCACTTTGGGTGTGGCCGGAGTGTTCGCAGAATAGGAGGGTTGTGTTTTGGTGAGACAATGCGTCAGTAGTGGAAATTATCAATTGGCATTTGCCCAAGTGCCCGCAAGTGGTGACTTTGATGAGAGTTTTCGTGTCGGCTTGCTTACGTCTGAATGTTACTGCAAGAGCGCGGCATGTGCCGGATATCCATTATTCAATTGCTGATGCTTTGTCCCGCTTTCAGTGGATGCAGTTTTGTCTATTGCTCCAGACACAGAGGAGGCTGCCTAGGCGGTTCAGGATCATCTCTGGCAGATTGGGACCCTGAGGTGATGGCGTTGTTGTCTGTGTCGGTGGCACGGGGAACATGGTTGACGTATCTGCGTGGATGCTCTAAGGTGCGTATCTTTTTGATAGGGAAAGGGTGGTGTGGTGGGAGAATTTTGGAGGAGTTGCTGGGCCAATTTGTGTTGTGGGCAAAAGGGGAGGGCTAGTCCAGGTCGGCAGTCACCTCGGCGATAACATGGCTTTAGACAAGGAAGATCTTGTTTTACTAATCTGTTATGTTTTTTTGAAGGTGTGAAGAAACAGGTGGACAAAGGTGAGTCGGTTGATATAGTGTATCTGGATTTTCATAAAGCCTTTGAGAAGGTCCCTCATCAGAGACTTTTGGCAAAACTAAAGAGTCATGGGATAGGAGGCAGTGTACTATTGTGGATGAGGAACTGGTTAAAAGATAGAAAGCAGAGGGTAGGGCTAAATGGCCAATTTTCCCAAAGGAGAAAGATGAATAGTGGTGTACCCCAGGGATCTGTGCTGTGTCTGCTGCTTTTTGACATATTCATAAATGACCTGGAAAGTGGAATAACGAGTGAGGTTATCAAATTTGCAGATGACACAAAACTATTTAAAGTTGTTAAAACCCAAGAGGATTGTGGAAAATTGCAAGAGGATCTTGATACATTGGAAGACTGGGCATCAAAATAGCAGATGAAATTCAATGTGGACAAGTGCAAAGTTATGCACCTAAGGAAGAACAACCCAAACTATGGTTACACGATGCAAGGTTCCGCATTAGGAACCACCACCCAGGAAAAAGATTTAGGCATCATTGTGGATAACATATTAAAACCCTTGGCCCAGTGTGCAGCGGCGGCCAAGAGAGCAAATAGAATGCTAGGTATCATAAGGAAAGGAATGGAAAATAAAACAAAAGATATTATAATGCTTCTATATCGTTCCATGGTGAGACCGCACCTTGAATATTGTGTGTAATTCTGGTCGCCAAATCTTAAAAAGGATATAGCGTTATTAGAAAAGGTTCAGAGAAAAGCCACCAAAATGGTAAAGGGGATGGAAGGATACTCCTATGAAGAAAGGCTAAAAAGGTTAGGGCTCTTTAACCTGGAAAAGAGACAGCTGAGGGGAGATATGATAGAAGTCTATAAATTAATGAACGGGGTGGAACGGGTAAACACAGATCGATTGTTTACATTATCAAAATATAGAAAGACTAGGGGACATGCAATGAAGCTACAGGGTAAACTACTTAAGACTAATAATGTTGATATGGAAGGACAGACTAGATAGTCCATGTGGTCTTTTTCTGTCATCATGTTTCTATGTTTCTATGTTAATAAAAGAAAATATTTTTTCACTCAACGTGTAATCAAACTCTGGAATTTGTTACCGGAGGATGTAGTAAAGACTTAGGGGTATGTTTACTAAACCGGGCTAACGGTTAACCCGGGCTATCTGCAACTAGGTCCCATTGAATTATATGGGACCTAGTGACAGATAGCCCGTGTTAACTGTTAACCTGGTTTAGTAAACATACCCCTTAGTGTAACTGGGTTTAAAAAAGGTTTGGACAAGTTCGTGGAGGAAAGGTCCATAAACTATTATTAAGAAGGGACCCAGGATATTAATGCTTGACCCAGTACAATAATTGTGGAACCTGTGTCTTTAGGGGAAACTGCTAGGTACGTATGACCTAGATTGGCCACTATTGGAAACAGGATACTGGGATTGATGGACCTTGGTCTGACCCAGTATGGCATATCTTATGTTCTTATGTTCATTGCAATCGTGTGCAGTGCATAATTTGCAGCTTTATTTGCATCATCGACCAGAGGTAGCGGGCTACTTATTTTTGCATGAAAATGGAAAGCTGGTAACGTAGTTCCAGTTTACTGTTGTTTTGCGTTTGGCTTTGCGGCATCTGGGCTGTGATGAGAAGCGATTGGAGTCGCATTCCTTATGGATTGGTGCTGCTACCAGCACGGCGGCAGCAGGGCTCGAGGTGGTGGTGATCCAGTGGATTGGTAGGTGGCGCTCGGGTGCCTATGTTGGCCTGTGTGGGGTAAATTGCCCACAGTGGATTTGACTGCAGTCTAATGCGGTGGCGGGTGGTTTGTGGAAAGGTGGGGGGATGTTGAGGGGGTACTAACAGTGTTATTCATTTTGCAGAATTGTCAGCGGGTTGCAGTCAGCTTCGTCTTCTTGCAGATGGTTCATACTCCGGAGATTGGTGGATCATCAGTCACTCATTTGTGTACTGGGCAGAGCGCAGGGCCATGTCGCACCCTCTTGGATTGCATCTCGGTCTGACTTCCGGCATTCGGCTGTGTTGGATGGGCGAGTGCGGCATGTGATGGTGGCAGCTGGTATCCTTCGTGCAGTCGAGGGCCAGACAGCGGCAGCGGCCTGTGGGACTGGTGATTCATCTGGGCGGCAATGACCTATCCAACTGGTCATGCAGGTAGTTCATTCAGACAGTTCAGAGAGATATTGGACTGTTACGGGACTTGTTGCCCCGGATCGTGATTGTCTGGTCAGACATCATTCCACGCCCTTCCTGCTGGTTCCAGCGCTGGTAGTCCCGAGGCCTAGTCAAGGTCAATAGATAGATTGGGCACAGGGTTCAGCAGACGGGCAGGCTTCAGGTGCTACACCCTTGGGCGGAGGTGAATTGTGCGGGTTTATATCACACTGATGGAGTACATATTTGTTATTGAATGATTGGCAAGACGTGTTGGAGGGAATGTGTTGGTCGCAGCTTTCTTGGGGGTGTAGCACAAGGTTAGATGTGCTACCTTGTGCCGGTGAAGGGGTATCGAGCTAGCGCTCACCGAGACGGTAGGGCATATATGGCTCAGGGCGCATTGAGGGGAGAGGAGTGCTCCCCAGGGTGGGAGAGACATCTCTGTTGGGGTCTCTGCCCGTTGTAAGGCAAGTGGAGCCGGCCTTTGCTAATAATATGGCAAGGCGGGTGGTAGGGGCAGGGGGGAGGATGATGCACCACCTTGCTAATTAATGGCTGGTGGGGAGCACTATCCGGAGTGGGGGGGGGTTGGCCTCGTTTGGTAATTAAGAATGTTGCGTTGGCCCATGTTGGGCCGGTGTTGCAATATGGTTAATAAAGCTGTAACCAAAACGTTCTTCCAGAATTTTGTGTGATTGTATTTTGTGAAGGAAGGGAGGCGGGATGATGTGCTAATTGGGGGGGGGGGGTTGGGGGGGATGTTCATTTGGAGGCAAGAGGAGAAGGGCATCCGGTATACCCCAGTTATTTGATGGAGTTGGCAAGAATAGCACAACTAAAAAACTATTTTTCCTTTTAATGGTTCTTTTTACCAATAAATTAAGGGTACCACAATGGCTACCTCCATGGCACCTGATGTTGCTAATCTTTATGTAGCTGATTTTGAATCTCTCTAACTTCAAGAATTCCATTTCTTACTGGTTTCCCTTTGAAAGCACTATATTGACTATATTTTGGTTTTGTGGAGAGGGAGTGAAGGCCGTCTGTTCCAGTTTTATGAGTGGTTAAACACTAGGAATGAAAACCAGAAACTCCAAATACAATTTCACCCAAATAACATTTCTTTCCTGGACATCTTGTTTGCCAAGATCTTATATGGTTTTGACACAGCCTTTTACAGGAAACTGACAGACATAAATAAATGTCGTTGATATGACAGTTTCTATACAAAAAACCTAAAATACAACACTTCCTACTCACAGTTCTTGAGACTTAGGAGATTGTGTTCCAAACCGACAGAATTTGAACGTCAAGATAAAAGCATAACAGATAGATTCACAAATAGAGGATATCCTTTAAGAAATATAAAACAAGGCATCTTCAGCTAACAGAGAAGATCTTCCACTACTTACACAGAAAGACCAAGGGCCCGATATTCCGTAGCTGCTTAGCCCTGTTTGCCGACCCCCAAACCATGGATATTCACTTCCGCGGCAACTGAAGTGACTATCTAGATCTGGCTGTGCTGCCTGTAAGCCGAAGAGGCTAACCGTGCAGCATTGATATTGGATGCTGCACAGTTAGCCTTGGCGCCAATAAAATAGGCAAGGATATTCCTCGCCTATATTATTAGTGTTGAGAGCTAACCGTGCTGCTTCCAATATTGGTGCTGCATGGTTAGTGTGGTTCCCGCCTTTGCTCTGCCCTGGAACATCCCCAACACGCCCCAATGCTAGCTGGCTAGCATCGGGCACGTAGGAGACTATGGAGTATGTTCAGTAAACCGCGGTAATGTCACTCGCATTAGGATCTGCGGTAAAGGTACAGAATCCCATATAAAGACATGGGCGGTGAATCGTTACAGCAAGTCATATCACTTAACGCACGTTACAAGGCGCCTTAGACTAACGCGCGTTACACGGCGCCTTATAAGGCACCTTACAAGGCACCTTGTAAAGTGCCTTACAAGGCGCCTTGTAAGGTGCCTTGCATGGTGCCTTATAAGGATGCCTTGTAAGGATGCCCTCTAAGGTGCCTTGTAAGGATGCCTTGTACGGTTGCCCCATAAGGCACCCTATAGGGTTCCTTATACTAAGTGCCGTATTAGGCACCCATGGACAAGGCACCTCATAAGGCACCCTTGGCTATGGAACCATAGTTTAAGGTGGCCTAACAAGTTTACGGTGCCCTAGATTAGTGTGCCCTAAGGACTGCAAGGTGCCTTAGGATGACATGCATGACCTGTGAGGAAGAGAGACAGATGTAGCCCTAACACTAGATAGAGCACTCAGGAAAGGCAATGAACTGATGAGTGAAGGAGGGAGAGCTGGGAGCCGCTGGACCCTCCATATCTGCGTGCATCCCATGTGGCTGCCAGTACTATAACAAACATGGTGGGGGCAACTGTACCACAGCACAGGGTGTTCTCAATGTAAAGTACTGGAAAGACACTTGGTGGCAGACGATGGGAATACGTCTCCCCCAGTGGAGGCAGAGGTGGCAGGATAGTCACAATGATGGGTGGACAGAGGAGTGGTGGTGCCATGCAGATCAGGCACAGGTGAGGCAAGCATGAAGAGGCGCAATGCAGGAAAGGGTAGCAGTGCAGAACATGGGGTGGCAGCCTGCACAGGCAGACAGGAGTCTACACAGCTGACAGACGCAGATAGACGGACCAAGGGAATGTTGGGAATTGTGGCGAGGGTATTATGGACTGGCAGCACAGATCTGCAAAAATATGAATGCTACAGGCATGCACACTATTTGAGTAGGACAGGCATAAGAGGAGGGAGCAATGAGGAATTGAACCCATGAACACTGCCGAAAATGGCATTGTATTAATCAGTAGGCTATACTTCCATGGTGTATGACACAGCAATGGCTGGGTACAGAAGGACTGCAGGTCACCACACAAACTGTCTGCTCTGAGTGCCAGGATAGGGTAACCCCCACCAGTACCCATGATGCAATGCACATGCTGAATAGCTGTCTACAGCTGATCACCAAATGGGGTCTGCACCTCTCCGGTACCTCAGCTTGAAAAGATGAACTGACAGTGTGTGATATTGGCACAGAGTAGCTACAGACCATGCCATTGTGCGGGTTCTGTGTTCGCCCTGAGGGATAGGATGGGTGCCCAGCACTAGGTCCGCAGTGCATGTGGTGCTAGAGATAGGTTCTGCTGTACATTACCTTGCTGTCAGGTGTGACAGGTGTTTTTTTGCAGTGCAGCCAAAGATAATTCGGTGTTCATCTGTATCTTGCAGTCACATGTAGCCCTCTGGGACCAGACACCACCCAGATTAGTGTGTTCCGTGTGTTAGAGTCTGGGTGACATGGGCACCTGTTATCAGGGCAGAGGGGTTTCTAGACTTAGATGAGGTTTGTATAGCAGTGCCTTTATAGGGAACAGTAGTATACACTACACAGCCCAAAGGGCTCATATCCCTTACCTTTGTGAAGGAAAGGAACAGGTGCTGCAGCCCTGGTGAAGCAATCACCATCCTGCTGGTATAAGACAGCCCTCCAGGGTTGGCCAGAGACATATCTGTGACTGGGGCAGACCAGCAACAATGCTGGAGTTAGATATGGAAAACCCCAACTGCCTCACACCACTGTCTGTCAATCAACAGCAGACAGCACCTTATAGGTGTTCTAACCATGCAAAGTCTAACTGTAGACAATCCACTTGCCAGTTCATGGTGCACGCTCATAGAGAAACTATGGGGTATGTTTACTAAACTGCGGTAACGTTACATAACGCGTGTTTTGTAACGTTAACGATCGTTAAGTAGCGTTAACGCGCGTTATCGTTACTTAATGATCGTAGATGTTCTGCGGTGCGGTAAAACACCGCAGAAGGTGGAGAGAGGGCGGAGAGAAGGGGTAAATGGGTGGAGTGTGGGCGGGGAGAGGCTCCATTCACACTAATGCGCTGATCTGAAGAGCTGAATCCTAACGCGATTGAAAACCTGCCGTTAGATGCACATTTGCAGGGGAGAGAAACCATTTCAGTGTCAGCAATGTACAGCATCGGCAAGGAAACATTACAAAAAGTGATAAGTGTGATATATGTGCACAGAACAAAAGGGCACATAAACATTGAAAATGACCTCAACAAACTGGAAAAAAAAACCCTAACCAAGCTGGCCAATAGTGATAATATTTGGAAACAGCAAAAAACACTACCAAGAAAGCTCCCAAAAAAAGATATTAAGCGTGGAAGGGGCTATGCTCTGTCCCCCGACAAGGTGAATGATCCCACAGTGAAATAGCGCTGTTCAGGGCTTTCCCTTGTTATTAGACAGGTGTCCTATGGCATGCACATGTCCCGCAACAGCAGAGTGGGCATGTCAGGACGGGCAACTGGACAGATGCCGGAAAAGGGGATACAGAGGGCCGCAGGCGACACATTCTGTGGTGCAGCTGGGCCACAGTGCGGACTAGGGTGATGCCTAGGTGGCCCATATGAATGCTGAAACAGCAGAGCAGCCAGACAGCAACTTCTGAAGGCCCAACATGGGCACAACTGTGTTTCCCACAGTGTCACAGGGTATAGTACCCAGCAGCTACCTCCAAGGGCACGGAACATTGGCAGGCGGTGCTGGGGGGAAGCGTGGACACCTATTAGGCACCCCTACCCCAGAACCCGCACCATAGGCAGCCGCCTACCCACACACTGGATGGCCTGAGACTGCACTCCACCAGCACCACCAGCAGAAGTGCATGTCAGCATGGTGGCAGAGGGATACTGGTGGTGAAGGGGGCAGTGGCAGCTGCCCAGAGCAGATCGTGGCCTAGCCCTATGTAGGTGGGTGCCATGCACTGCAAGACAGGCCCTGTCTGATGAACAGTCATGGTATCACCAGGGAATGCACTGACTCTCTGACAACATGGTGGTACAGTGCACAAAACCAATGTATTCAGAAGCAGAAGGTCACAGGTTCAAGTCTCAGCTGTGGTTCCTGCCAACCCAGTCCCCATATTTTACCCACTACTAAAATGTGCTAATACAGACAGAACCTTTATTGCAGATGGCATAAACATGCCCAAAACACCTACATTTTACCCTACAGAGCACAGACACTATAAACATGCACAGTACCTAGAGCAGAGTCTCCCAAATGCAGTCCTGGAGGGCCAAACACCATCCAGGTTCCATGCTGCCTCTAATAAAGATGCCTGTGCTGCATTTCTATGCGCCGCCCCCCATGCTATGCAGATGTATCTCATGCATATTCATGAGGGACAGCATGAAAGCCCGAACAGTGTCCGGCCCACCAGGACTGGAGTTGGGAACCTCTGCCCTAAAGCAGCGGCCAACAGGGGCAGACACACCCGCACCCACTGGCTCCATTATCCAATGCCTCCTGGAGTGGCAGAATTTTTGGCCCTGCGTGCATCTTCCAATACTAGCACTAGCCTTTCTCTCATGTAATATTTATGGGTCCTTTTTGGGGCCCAATCACTGACTTGTCTGCTTGGTGTGTATGCTGACATCCCAGTTCTGGGTACACGCATCTCCACCAGGACCATGCACTATGGACTAGCTAGCAGACTGTCTGCAGCTAGTATGTGTCTTGCTGAAACAACTTGCAGGGTGCAGCGGCTGGAGGCTTGCTGATGGAGACTGTTAGATAGTGGTGGGGGGCAGCTGAGCATTTCCAGGCATTCTGTCTGCTATTGCTTTATGGTTGTGTACAGCTCTGCATTGCCTGCCCTGTAGGGTGTCTGTTCCCCAGAAGGACGAGGGTTGACGGTCCCCTCTACTGCTACCATTACAGGGAAGTTGAATGTGGATCTATTGGTGGGTGATCCTGTTTCCTACCCTGAGCCCCAGAGAGTGGGTTGTGTGGTGGTAAATAATCTGCCTTTGGATCCAAACACCCTCCTCCTCCTCCTCCTCCTCCTCCTCCTCCTCCTCACATCGTGTAACCATGGCACTAACACAGAATATGCACTAGTCTGGGTGCATCATAGTCTATAAGGGCTAAACATGACTGAGAAATACAGAAGGACACAGATGTATCCTAAGTCTGACTGCAGGAACTACCTATCACAGTGATGGGGACCTGAAGTATGGCACATTTCAGTCATGAAAGGTGCTGTGGACCTGGTGCTGGGCGCCCCACCTCACCCTCAGGGTGAGCACAGTACCCGCACAATGTGACGGTCTGTGGCTACTCTGTGCCAGTACCACACACGGTCAGTTCCCCCTACCAGGCCGAGGTGCTGTGGGGGTGCATACCCCATCTTGTGCCCATCTGTCGACTGCTGATTTGCATGTGCAGTGCATCATGGGTACGGGTGGGTTAACCCTATCCTGGTAACCACAGCAGACAGTTTGTGTGGTGACGTGCAGTCCTTCTGCAGCCAGCCAGGAGTTTGTTAGCAGCTGTATCCCACTGGTTACTTCACTGCCTGTGAAGTCAGAGGTCATGGGTTCAAACCCATGGTGGAGTTATTTGATAGGCATGTCTGAGGCATTGCCTATTTTTAATATACGTTAGTGCTGCCAGCAAAAACACCCTCAGAGTACTGTAACCTTAAGGCGCCTTATAGGGCGCCCTATCTAGCGCCTTATAATGTGCCTTATAAGGTGTCCTATTGGGGACATTATAGGGTGCCTTGTCAGACAGTGCACTATATAATGTGCCCTATGGAATGCGTTATGGGGTGCCTTATGCGGCATCTTAGGTTACGCCACCGTGAGGGTGTGTTTGCAGGCAGCACTAATTAAAATAAAAGTAAAATGCCTCAACAATTACTACTTAAACGGTGATGCCTCAGCCAGCCTTATGCATTAGGCACACTGGGGAATCAAACCCCTGACCCCGGTACTATCAGTCAGTGTAGTAACCATTGTGCTACAGCTCTGTTTCTGTGTTTATATGTCTGCGCACCTTCTTAAGATTAACGTGCAGTAACGTGCCACGGCTCCATCATGTAACGCTCGTTAATTTATGGCGCCTTTTAACGAGCGTTATTGGTAATGATGTACCGCCCATGTTCTTATTTGGGTATTTCTGCCTCTACCACAAACCCTAACACGAATGGCATTACCGCAGAATAGTAAACATACCCCTATGTACACCAAAAAGGCATTTCAGTGATTGGAGCCCCAACACTGGGTTCACAAAGGTATCACTGGAAACAGAGAGTGTGGAGGGCAATGTGGGAACCTAGACATGCCATGGTCACTGCTCAGTTAGAGTGAGTGCCCTCACAGCATGATATGCTGTGGCCACCCTGTCCATGCAGGCAGTGGTTGGGCACTACAGTGTCCCAGCCATTGCCCCACACCCTGTGATGATGCATACTAGCCAATCCGCCCTGTCCGGGCCATACCCACAACACTGTTCCCTCTAAGCCAGTGGTTCTGAACCAGTCCTCCTTGAACCCCTAGGCCAGTCGGGTGTTCAGGATAGCCCTAATGAATATGCATGAGATATATATGCATTAGAGATATCCTGCCAACCTGACTGGTTTGTGGCCCTCTAGGGCTGGATTTGGAGACCCCTGCCTTACACCTCTGTCATTTAAGATTGTGAGTGGGCAAGGTGCAGATGTTCTAGACATCAAAAGGGTAGACAGAATGTGCCACATGCCTCCTCAATTCTCACCACCACCAAAAAGTTGTCTAATAGTCAATATTTTGGTGGTGGTGAGAAGCAAAGAGGCATGTGACAAATTCTATCTAACCTTTTAGTTGTCTTGGTGATCTGCACCTTGCCCACTCACAATCTTAAATGACAGGTGTAAGGCAGGGGTCTCCAAATCCAGCCCTAGAGGGCCACGAACCAGTCAGGTTGGCAGGATATCTCTAATGCATATATATCTCATGCATATTCATTAGGGCTATCCTGAACACCCGACTGGCCTAGGGGTTCAAGGAGGACTGGTTCAGAACCACTGCTCTAAGCTGTGCGCGTGTGCGCGCGCACACATCTCACCGAGTGAGCGCACATACTTTACAACAGAGCGCACAAAAATTATGGTCCTGATAGAAAACAATACAGACGTCTTAAAATTTAAAAGTTGTTGTGTATTTACGGTTTTTACAAGTTCTACAATATTTTCTAGTGCAATTTTATAGACCTTCAGGATATAAGATCTTTGGTCTTAAACTTTAATTGGCGCATTGAGAAACTTCCGCTTCTGTACTTTGTTACTGTTATTCAGCAGTACAATGACTTCAAGTTCTTAGTCGCAGAAAAAATCAAAAGCAAACTGATAAACAGTTTTCCGGATTTGGTGACTTTGGCGTTTCAGAATGCTCACTTTGCAGATGTAGCGAAATTGATGGATATTGGTGGAACATTTTTGGCTTCTAATGCAGATTGTGAGCATGGTTTCAGCTTGATGAACAGTTTAAAAACCAAAGTAAGGAATTGTTTACAGTTAGAACATTTGGAAATGCTGTGTATGTTAAGAGTCATCTTCAAGATGGCGGATCGGTAGACCTTGATAACATTTATTCAGACTGCTTAAATTTGAAAGATCGAAGAGAAACATTTTGAGAATGAACTGTTAATAGTAAGCTCATTCTCTTCTTCCATACATAAATTATTTACATGAAACAACAATGACTTTCAATAACAATTAACTGAAATAATACCGCATTTGTGATTGTAATTACTAGAAATTTTCCGCTTCATTTAGTAATCGTCTATTTTCATTTAATTTGATTAAAATCAATGTGGTCTACATACTGTATTCTGACATGTAGTCAAATTTTAAAGTATATAACTCCGAGTGTCGTTATGTGGCGCACAAAAATGTAACCTTCCTTCAAAAGCTGCACAGCTAATATTTTATGCGCACACAGCCTACAGAAAATTAGAGGGAACATTGACCCACAACACCTTGCTCCTCATTATGCACATATTCAGGCTAACACTGGTAACAGTGGGACATTTTGGGTCCAGAGAGGGGTGGGCGGCCACAGAACAAAGGATAGACATACACACACACACACTCCTATTGCAGCATTGTGCAAAGATAGGGGTGGTTGGCAACACTGATCACAGTGCCGACACTGCTAAACTGTGCAGGAGTTAGTAGTAGTGCTCTGGTGATAACTGCAGCTCAGTGCTGGGGCCAACAGCCTGACTCTCCATGCATGATTGGACTGTGGAGCCTGTGTGAGTGGCTGTTTATTCCCCTATTGGTCACTGCTTTGTGCTTTGCAAATGTTGCTGGTGTATCTGCATTGTAGGGTAAAGTATAGGGACATGCTCTGCAGGAACCACAGCTGGGACTTGAACCTGTGACCCTCTGCTTCTGAACATGCTGTCTGTGTGTACTGCACCACACATGCATGGTAGCCCCTAGGGGGCTACCTGTATGTTTCCTCAGTCAGACCTTTTATGTTGCACTGCACACCACGTACTGGTACAGGGCATGGCCTAGGTCCACTGCAGGCAGGTGCCACTGCCTCCTCCAGCACGGGCACACCCCCCCCTGCCATGCTGACATGACCATATGCTGTCAGTGCTGGTAGTGCGTAGTCCCAGGCCATGCACTGTGTGGGTAGGTGGTCGCCAAGGGAGCGGGGTCTGGGGCAGGGGGCATACATAAGCATCCTCACATTTCCCCCCATCTCCGCCTACCAATATGATGTCCCTTTTGCTTGGGGGAGGGTTGGTTGGGGGGATGTCAGGTCAGTGCCCTGGCAACTGTTAGCTCGGGTGGACCAGGTAGATGTAGGTGGAATGTGTTTGGCCTTTGTCAGCTGCTGTCATGCTGATTTCTGGTTTCTATGTTCCTATGTGCCACCTAGACACCCGCCTAGTCCACCCTGTGCCCAAGCTGCCCCCGCTACATATCCTGCCTGCAGCCCCTTATGCTCCATTTGCACCATCGCCATAGTGGCCTTTCATACTTGGGCACTATGCTGTTGCTGAAAATGTAGCACTACTATCACGTTTCTTGGACTCCCTGCCTATGCTGTACATTGCTGACACTGAAATGGTTTCTCCCTCCTGCAAATGTGCATGTAACGGCAGGTTTTCATTCGCGGTAGGATTCAGCCCTTCAGTTCAGCATGTTAGTGTGCAGGGAGCCTCTCCCTTCCCACTCCTCGCCCACTCCCCGCCCATTGACCCCTTCTTTCCGTCCTCTCTCCACCCTTTGCGGTGTTTACCGTGGCTAGGAATGTTAACGATCGTTAGGTAACGTTAACACGCGTTAACGTTACATACCACGCGTTACCTAATGAGCGTTAACGTTACCTAATGCGTGGTCTGTAATGTTACCGCAGTTTAGTAAATATACCCCTTAGTCAGGGATATTTGACGGCACTACCTGTGTATGTGCCGTCAAATATCCGGTTAGCAGGCATTTATGCAGTTAACTGGCTGTTAACCATGTAAGTGCCTTTTGAACATCGGGCCCGAAGATATTAAATTTGTCTGGACAATAAAATTTTTGCATTTGACCTCTTAAATTCAGAAGACATTTAGGAACCACTGGCATATTTTGCAAAACTTAGATTATTTTAAGAACCAATGCTTGGTTATTGTTTTTATAGAGAAAAACATTTGGGCGATATGCTTGTCTTACCTATGTTCTCTAATATTGCAGATCTTACAAAGGGCCATTTTAAATGTCGGTTTGCCCAAATGCCTTAGAGACTGATGCCTTTATCTACCCAGTTACACAGAAAACATACTTCCTGTCACACATGTCTGATTGTAATACCAGTTTGGCAGAGTATGTCATTTTGTGCCCATGTAATCTTTTGTATATAGGTAAGTCTAAATACACTCTATGAGGTATGTTTACTAAACCGTCTTAACGTCGCAGCGGCAGTATTATCATGCGATAAGTGATGTTATTGCGCGATAATGTAGCATTTTCGCGTGATAACATCACTTAGTGCATGGTAACGCGGCTGCGGCGTTAAGGCACACTAATGCTGTGAAATCTGGCTCTGAAGGGTGGAGTAAGGCTTCCCAGAGGGCGGAGAGAAGGGGTCAATGGGCGGAGAGTGGGAGGGGAGAGGCTCCAGGCACACTAATGCTGTGAAATCTGGGTCTGAACACTGATGCCAGTGAAACCCTTGCGTAAAGGCACATTTGCAGGAAAGAGAAACCATTTCAGTCAGCAATGTACAGCAAAGCCAGGGAAACCCAAAAACGTGATAGTAGTGATACATGTGCACGGAACAAAAAGGCAAATATAAATAGAAAATGATCCGAACCACATTTAAAATCCCAATAACCAAGCTGGCCAAAAGTGATATTAATGATAAACATAAAGCAACACCACTGACAAAGCTCAAAAAATAAGATATCATGTTTGGAATGGTCTATTCTCTGTCCCCTTACAAAGTGAATGGTCCCACATTAAAATATTGCTGATCAGGGCTTTTTCACGTCTATATTGGGCAAGTTTGTTATGGCGTGCACATGTGCAGTAACAGCAGAGTGGGCACGTAGGAAATGGCAACTGTACTGATGCTGTAAATTGGATATAGAGGGCTGCAGGTGGCACATGCTGTGGTCCAGCTGCAGCACAGTGCATGTTAGGCAGATGCCTAGTTGGCACATAGGAATGCCAAAACTGTAAAGCAGCAAGACATCAATTGATGAGGGTCCAACATGGGCACAGGTGTGTGTCCCACAGTGTCACAGGGCAGATTACCCAGCAGGTACCCCCAAGGGCACATAACATTGCCAGGCGGTGTGGGGGGGAAGTACCCATGTCCATGTAGGCACCCCTACCAGAGAACCCACAGCATAGGCAGCTGCCTACCGGCATACTGGCTGGCCTGGGACTGCGCACCACCAGCACCACCGGCATAATGGCATGGCAACATGGTGGCAGAGGGGTGCTGGTGGCGGAGGGGGCAGTGGCATCTGCCCACAGCAGACCATGGCCTAACCCTATTTAGGTAGGTGCAGTGCACTGCAACAGATAGGGTCTGTCTGATGAACAGTCATGGTATCCCCAAGGAATGAACTATTCCCGTGGCAACAGTATGGTGCAGCATACACAGCCAGTGTGTTCATGAGCAGAAAGTCACAAGTTTAAGTCCCAGCTGTTCAAGTCCTGCCAACCCAGTCCCCATACTTTACCCAGTACTAAACCGTGGTAATAAAGACAGAACCTTCATTGCAGATAAAATAAACGTGCATGAAACACCTATATTTTACCCTACAGAGCGGAGACACCATAAACATGTGCAATCCCTAGAGCAGAGTTTCCCAACTGCAGTCCTGGAGGGCCAAACACCATTCAGGTTTCATGCAAGTTATAATGCCCTGTTCAATGTAATTTCAGTTTGTTCAATGATAAACCACACTGATGCAGAATAGTGCGGTATATAAGAGAATGTAAATAAATAAGTAAATAAAATAATAAATGCTGTCCCTAATAACTATGCCTGTGCTGCATTAGTATGCACCGCCCCCATTGTATGCAAATGTATCTCATGCATATGCATTAGGGACAGCATGAAAACCTGAACAGTGTTTGGCCCACCTGGACCGGAGTTGGGAACCTCTGCCCTAGAGCAGCGGCCAACAGGGGCATAAACACCCACACCCACAGGCTCCACTATCCAAAGCCTCATGGAGAGTCAGGCTGTTGAGCTCTGCGTGCAGCAGCATCTCCCAATACTAGCACCTGCATACCTTAGCAATGCCGTCCTAAACTTGGGAACATGTTCCACATATATCTAAGGTTGCTATGATTAATGTCAGATAACAAATCCTAAGTTAAGCACAATTTGTTGACAGAGATTCATCATAGCAACCTTTCTGATATCTGTGGAGTGTGTTTCAGGTTTGGTTTCTGACAGTGTTTACCACCCCGGGGAGTGACTCCAACAGTATTGAGTACCATAGCAATGCCCGCACTATGCCCGTGATTGGTGTGGTGGCCAGGGTTGCCAAAAACCTCTATATTTGCACAATGCTGGCATAGGTGTGGGAGTGTGTGTATGTCTATCCAGTGTTTTGTGGCTGCCTACACCTTACTGAGCCCACACTGCTTGCACTGTTTCCAGTGTTAGCCTGCCAATGTGCATAATGAGGAGCAAGGTACTGTGGGTATGGCCCAGACAGGGTGGCCTGGGCAATATGCATCTGCACAGGGCATAGGGCAATGGCTGGGACACTGTAGTGCCCGACCACCACCTGCACAGACAGAGTTGCCACAGCATGTCCTGCTGGGGGGGGGGTCACTCTCACCCTGACTGTGCAGTGACCATGGCATGGCTAGGTTCCCCTATAGTGCTGTATGGTATTTTTTTTTTAAGAGATATTTATGAGTTCCCTTTTCTGCGGCCCAATCACTGATGTACCTGCTTTTATTTTTTTTATTTATTTAGAGTTTTGTATGCCCCTTATCCTTCAATCAAAGTGGTCACAACACAATTGGGGGATACATTTAACATGCGGGGATATGAGACACATACACTAATACTTACAGGGAACATGGGCAATGGAGGGTTAAGTGGCTTGCCCAAGACCACAAGGAGCATCTGTGGCACTAGAAACCCCAGTCCTTCCAGCCCAAGGTTGCTGTCCTCTAGTGGGATTTGAACCCCCGACCTTCTGGCCTGAAGTACCTTGCCCCAACCACTAGGCTACTCCTCACTGCTTGGTGTGTGCGCTTACATCTCATTTTTGGGTGCGCACAGTTTCTCCAAGAACATGCCCTATGTACTAGCTAGCAGACTGTCTGCAGTTAGCATGTGTATGGTTGGAACACCTTGCATGGTACAGTGGGTGGAGACTGACTGTGCCCTTTGCTGGTGAATGTCAGATAGTGGTGGGGGCAGCTGAGCTTTTCTAGTCGTACTTTCTGTCTGTCAGTGCCCTAGGCGATGCATACAGATCTGCATTGACTGCCCTGTAGGGTGCCTATTCCCCAGCAGGACTGGGGTTGATGGTTCTCTCTGCTGCCACCATTGCAGAGATGTAGAATGTGGTTTTGTTGGTGGGAAATCCTGTCCTCCGACCCTGACTCATAGAGAGTGGGTTGGGTGGTGCTACACAATCTGCTTTTGGGTCCAATCACTGCTCTTCTCTTATAACAAGTGACTATGGCAATCACACAAGATATGCATCATTCTGGGGGCATCACAGTCCACAAAAGCTAGACATGACTAGAAAATACAGATTGACACAGGTGTATCCTAGGCATGTCTACAAGGACTACCTATCACACACTAGCAATGATGGGAACTGGCAGCACAGTCTATCTCAACCAAGCCAGGTGCTGCGGACCTGGTGCTGGGTGCCCCACCTCACACTCAGGGTGAGCACAGGAACCGCACATGTCACGGTCTGTAGCTACTCTGTGCCAGTAACATACATGGTCAGTTCACCCTACCAGGCCGGGGTGCTATAGAGGCGCATACCCCATCTTCTGAGCAGCTGTAGGCTGCTGATCTGCATGTGCAGTGCATCATGGGTATGGGTGGGTTTACCCTATCCAGGTAACCACAGCACACAGTTTGTGTGGTGACCTGCAGTCTTTCTGTAGCCAGCCAGCAGTGTGTTAGATGTTATAGGGATGTAGTCCACTGGTTACTTCAATGACTGTCAAGGCAGAGATCAATGGTTTGTTCCCACAGTGGTGTTGTTTAATAAGGCTGTTTGAGGCATTTCCTTTTAATTTAAATCAGTGCTGCCAGCAAAACCACCCTCACAGTGCCGTAGCCTAAGGTGCCTCATAAGTCACCCTATAGGGCACATTATAAGGTACCTTGGCAGACAGGGCACCTTATAATGTGCCCTATGGAGTGCCTTATAGGGCGCCTTATGCGACACCTTAGGTTACGGCACTGTGAGAGTGTTTTGATGGCAGCACTGATTTAAATTTAAAAAAAGGAAATGCCTCAGACAGCACTGATTTAAATTAAAAGGAAATGCCTCAGACATCCTTCTTACATAACACCACTGCAGAATCAAAGCCATGACCTCTGCTTCCACAGTCATTGAAGTAAACAGTGGGCTACATTTCTATTACTTCTAACACTGCGCTGGAATGAACTTAAGGTTAACACGTATTAATGTGCCACAGCGCCTACTATCGCACGATACAGATTCTTGCTACCTTACCGCTGGAACGCCCACTCCTTATATGGCATTCTTCACATTATCGCTATATTTTGATGCCGTAAACAATCAATCTACGTTTACCCATTCCACTCCATTCATTAATTTATAGACCTCGATCATATCTCCTTTCAGCCATCCCTTTTCCAGATCGAAGAGTCCTAACCTTTTTAACCTCTCTTCATAGGAGTAGCCTTCCATCCCCTTTACCATTTTGGTGGCTCTTCTCTGTACCTTTTCTAATAATGCTACTGTATATCCTTTTTAAGATACGGCAACCAGAACTGCACACAATATTCGAGGTGCGGTCGCACCATGGAACAATACAGATGCATTATAATATCCTTTGTTTTATTCTCCATTCCTTTCCTTATTATACCTAGCATCATATTTGATCTCTTGGCCACCACTGCACACTGGGTTGAGGGTTTTAACATGTTATGCCGGTGACGCCTAAATCTTTTTCCTGTGTGGTGATTCCTAATGTGGAACCTTGCATCGTGTAACCATAGTTTGGGTTTTTCTTTCCTAGATGCATAAATTTGTGCTTGTCCATATTAAATTTCACCTGCCATTTGGATGCCCAGTCTTCCAATTTATCAAGATCCTCTTGCAATTTTCCACAATCCTCATTGGTTTTAACAACTTTGAATAGTTTTGTGTCATCTCCAAATTTGATAACCTCACTTGTTATTCCCATTTCCAGGTCATTTATGAATATGTTAAAAAGCAGCAGACGCAGCATAGATCCCTGGGGTACTCCGCTATAAAACTTTCTCCATTGGCAAAATTGGCCATTTAGCCCTACACTCTGCTTTCTATCTTTTAACCAGTTCCTGATCCACAGTAGTACACTGCCTCCTATCCCATGACTTTTTAATTTTGCCAAATGTCTCTTATGAGGGACCTTGTCAAAGGCTTTCTGAAAGTCCAGATACACTATATCAACCTTACCTATATCAACTGACTCACCTTTGTCTACCTGTTTATTCACACATTCAAAAAACATAACAGATTAGTAAGACAAGACCTTCCTTGGCTAAAGCCATGTTGGCTGTCTCCCATTAAACCATTACATGTTCAGTAATTTTATTCTTTATGATGGTTTCTACCATTTTTCCCAGTACTGACGTCAGGCTCACTAGTCTGTAGTTTCCTGGATCACCCCTGGAACGCTTTTTAAAAATTGTCCATCCTCCAGTCTTCTGGTATTACAGATTATTTTAATGATATTTCATAGATTACTAATAGCAGGTCTCCAATCTCATATTTCAGTTCTTTCAACACCCTTGGATGTATACCAGCCGGTCAAGGTGATTTGCTACTCTTCAGTTTATCAAATAGTTGTAATACATCTTCCCGGTGTATCGATATTTCTTTCAATTTTTCTGCAGCATCTCCTTTAAATACCATTTCAGTAATGGGTAAAATTCCTACATCTTCTTCAGTAAAGACCAAAACAAAGAATTCATTCAGTCTCGGCTATGGCCTAGTCCCCTCTTAGTGCCCTTTTTACCCCTCTATCATCTAATGGTCCAACTGACTCTCTCACAGGTTTTTGATACGGATGTACTTGAAAAAATCTTTATTATGCGTTTTTGCTTCCACAGCAAGCTTCTTCTCATTCTCTTTGCCTGCCTTATCAATGCCTTGCATCTAACTTGCCAGTGTTTGTGTTGTTTCCAGTTTTCATCATTTGGCTCCTTTTTTCCATTTCCTGAAAGATGCTTTTTTGGCAACAATAGCCTCTCTGACCTCACCTTTAAACCATGCTAACAGTTTTTTGGACTTCCTTCCACTTTTCTTAAAGTGTGGAATATAGCTGGTCCGGGCTTCCAAGATAGTATTTTTAAACAAAACCCAAGCTTGATGTAAATCTTTAACTTTTAGACCTGCTCCTTTAAGTTTTTTCTTAACTATTTTCCTCATTTTATCATAGGAGTATGTTTACTAAACTGCAGTCATGTCACCGGCGTTAAGTGCAGCGTTAAGGTATCTGAAGCCATAAAAGGCAATGGGCAGGTAAGGGGGCATTCCTTCAAAAAGGGAGCAATGGTGTCATGGCTGTTTGGCATACAAAAAAAGAGCAAGAGGGAATTGAACCCATGACCCGTGAGGTATTAGTACTAGCCAGTAGGCTACGCCTCTATGATATGCTATTGTGCTAGATACAGAAGGATGATGTGTTGGGAAAGCAACTTAGAGCGGCTTCCCCATGGCTGATGTGCAGTCCTATATTAATCTGAGACCTATTCTTACTCTCAGATTCTGTTTCTGTTTTGAGCTTCAGTATTTTCTACCATATGCATGTTGATGTTAGGATGGAGTGATCGTTTCTTATCTCCGGATATTGAAAGACTGCAGGGCACCACACGACATGTCTGCTGTGGTTACCAGAATAGGGTTAACCCACCAGTACCCATGATGCAATGCACATGCAGATTAGCAGTCTATAGCAGGTCACCTAGATGGGGTATGCCTCTTGGCTGTAACTGTACCGGAGGGCGGAGAGAATGCGGAGAGAGAGGGTCAATGGGCGGGGAGTGGGCGCGGAGAGGTGCCTGCTGCACTAACGCTGTCACATTAATGCTGGAACAGTACCGCGAGTGAAAACCTGTCGGTAAATGCAAATTTGTAGGAGAGAGAAACCATTTCAGGTCAGCAATGTATATCAAAGGCAGAGAGACCAAGAACAGTGATAGTAGTGCTACGTGTGCAGTAGCAGTATAAAGGGCACTATGGTGATACTGCAAAGATTGCTGCAGGTGGGACATGTAGTGGGGGCAGGCGGGGTACAGGGCAGATCAGGCAGTTACCTAGGTGGCACAGAGGAACACAGAAAATGGAAAACAGCAAGACAGCGGCTGACCAAGCTCAAACTTGCCCAGTAGTCTGTGCTCCACAGTGTCCCACCCAGGGGAGACGTACCCTGAAGGTACCCCAAACATCACACAGGAAACACAATGCCTGTTATGGGGCAAGCAGTGAACATCTGGGAACCACGCTAATAGGGGTCCACATACTCACCCCAGTATACATCCCAAACTGTCTGAACACCCAGCTATACAAACACCCATCACACCAGCCCCTGGGAAGGACAGTGCAGGGAGCAGCCACGTGTTGCCTGACACATGTATACACCCAGCAGTAACCGCCTTGATTACAGGAGAAGGTGGTATATAAATCCTTTTAAATAAATAAAATGAATAAAGTGGATATACTGTACCCGCATTGCATACCCTAGCCCAGGGGTAGGGAACCCTGGTCCTGGAGAGCCGCAGACCAGTCAGGTTTTCGGGATATCCCTAATGAATATGCATGAGATATATATGCATTAGAGATATCCTGCCAACCAGTCAGGGTGAGAGTGACCTCCCAGCATGACATGCTCTGGCCACCCCATCCATGCAGGTGGTGGTTGGGCACTACAATGTCCCAGCCATTGCCCTATAACCTGTGCAAATGCATCCTGCCCATGACACCCTGTCCAGGCCATACCCACAGTACCTTGCTCCTCATTATTTATTTATTTTATTTATTTAACATTTCTTATATACCGCCTTTCATGATATCAAGGCAGTTTACATTGAACAAACTGAAATTACATAGAACAGCACATTATAACTTGGAGATAACTATTTTACAGGGAACATGGGCTATGGAGGGTTAAATGGCTTGCCCAAGACCACAAGGAGTACCTGTGGGACTAGAAACCCCAGTCCTATGCACATTATGCACATTGGCAGGCTAACACTATAAACAGTGCAAGCAATGTGGGCTCAGTAAGGTGTAGGCAGCCACCACACACTGGATAGACAGACACACACTCCCACACCTATGCCAGCATTGCACAAATATAGAGGTTTGTGGCAGCCCTAGCTGCCACACCAGTCCTGGGCACAGTGCGGGCATTGCTATGGTACTCAATACTGTTAGAGTCACTCCCCAGGGGGTAAACACTGTCAGAATCAATAACTGAAACACACTCCACAGATATCAGAAAGGTTGCTATGATGAATCTCTATCAACAAATTGTGTCTAACTTAGGATTTGTTAGCTGACATTCATTATAGCATCTTTTTGATATATGTGGAACGTGTTCACAAGTTTAGGATGGCATTGCTAAGGTATGCAGGTGCCAGTATTGGGAGATGCTACTCTGCGCAGGGCCCAACAGCCTGACTCTCCATGAGGCTTTGGATAGTGGAGCCTGTGGGTGTGGGTGTTTATGCCCCCGTTGGCTGCTGCTCTAGGGCAGAGGTTCCCAACTCCAGTCCTGGTGGGCCAAACACTGTTCAGGTTTTCATGCTGTCCCTAATGAATATGCATGATATACATTTGCATACAATGGGGTGGCGCATACAAATGCAGCACAGGCATATTTATTAGGGACAGCATGAAACCTGAATGGTGTTTGGCCCTCCAGGACTGCAGTTGGGAAACTCTGCTCTAGGGATTGCACATGTTTATGGTGTCTGTGCTCTGTAGGGTAAAATATAGGCATCTGTAGGGTAAAATATAGGCATTTCAGGCATGTTTATTTTATCTGCAATAAAGGTTCTGTCTTTATTACCATGGTTTAGTATTGGGTAAAATGTGGGGACAGGGTTGGCAGGAGCCACAGTTGGGACTTGAACTTGTGACCTGTTGTTCCTGAACGCTCTGGCTGTGTGTACTGCACCACACTGTTGCCACAGGGACAGATTATTCCATGGGATACCATGACTGTTCGTCAGACAGACCCTGTCTGTTGCAGTGCACAGCACCCACATAAACAGGGCTTGGCCATGGTCTGCTGTGGGCAGATGCCACTGCCCCCTCCACCACCAGCACCCCTCCGCCACCATGCTACCATGCCATTATGCCTGTGGTGCTGGTGGTGCACAGTCCCACGCCATCCAGTATGCCGGTAGGCAGCTGCCTATGGTGTGGGTTCTCGGGTAGGGGTGCCTACATGGACATGTGCGCTTTTTCCCGGCACTGCCTGCCAATGTTATGTGCCCTTGGGGGTACCTGCTGGGTAATATCCCCTATGACACTGTGGGACACACACTCATGCCCATGTTGGACCCTCATCAGTTGCTGTCTTGCTGCTTTACAGTTTTGGCATTCCTATGTGCCACCTAGGCATCTGTCTAGTCCACACTGTGCCCCAGCTGGACCACAGCATGAGCCTCCTGCAGCCCCCTGTATCCCATTTACAGCATCAGTACAGTTTCCCTTTCCTATGTGCCCACTCTGCTGTTGCTGCACATGTGCACGCCATAACAAACCTACCCAATCTAAACGACAGAAACCCTGATCAGCACTATTTCAATGTGGGATCATTCACTTTGTAGGGGGACAGAGCATAGATCCTTCCAAACATGATATTTTAATTTTTATGCTTTGTCAGTAGTGTTGCTTTATGTTTATCATTAATATCACTATTGGCCAGCTTGGCTATTGGGATTTTAAATGTGGTTCTGGTCATTTTATATGTTTATTTGCCTTTTTGGTTCCTGCACATGTATCACAACTATCACTTTCATGGGTTTCCCTGCCTTTTCTTCATATTGCTGACTGAAATGGTTTCTCTTTCCTGCAAATGTGCCTAATGTGAGGGTTTCACTGGCGTTATTGTTCAGACCCAGATTTCACAGCATTCGTGTGTCTGTAGCCTTTCCCAGCCACTCTCTGCCCACTGACCCCTTCTCTCCGCCCTCTGGGGAGCCTTACTCCACCCTTCAGACCCGGATTTCACAGCGTTAGTGTGCCTTAATGCCGCCGCCGCGTTATCGCATGATAAGTGACGTTATCTCACGTTAATGTTACATTATCATGTGATAATGTCACTTATCGCGCGATAATACCACTGCTGCGATGTTAAGACAGTTTAGTAAACATACCCCAAATTCTGATAAAACAGAAGCAATGTTCATCACTAGATGTCAGACCCTAAAACTGCCAAAAGAAATTAACATATTAAATAAATCAATAAAAATTAAAGATGAGGTAAAATACATAGGTATAACCTTAGATAGGTACTTGAATTTAAAATCTCATATAAACAGAACTGCGGCTAAAGCATTCCAATGTTTAAAGGTTATAAGAAGACTCAAACCGATCTTCAGCAAAGATCATTTCTGCACGGTATGTCAAACAGTCATAACACCACTGCTTGATAATGGAAACACTCTATATCAAGGTCTCCCCAAGCACTCCATCCATCCACTCCAGTTAGTTCAAAATACTATTGCGCGCATCATAATAGGCTCTACAAAATATGATCACATAACTCCCGTTTTCCACCAACTACATTGGCTTCCCATTACTGCAAGTGCAAAATACAAGAATCTAATGATCATTTTCAGAACTATTCATCACTCTTCAGCGGATGTTCTACAATCCATAATTTCTAAGGACATAAAACTGAGACCTAGGCGAATTCAAAATGCTAATAGACTTAGTACTCCTTTGAGCAAGAATACAAACCAAATTGTTGATGTACTTAGCGCTGAAAGTGAGCACTCCAAAATTGATGTTATCATTCACTTGGATACAAATGACCTGGCTAGAAACAGTGCCACTACAGTTCAAAGGGACTTTCAAACTCTGGGGGAGAAACTAAAGCCCATTGTTAACCCTGTAGCATTCTCAGAAGTTCTACCTGCTCTTCGTAAGGGGGCAGAAAGGCTAAATCACATAAACAGCTTTAGCACATGGCTCCAAACCTGGTGCAAAGAGGAAGGATTCAGATTTTTAGGCGACTGCGGAAACAGATGGACCTACAAGAGACTATACTGTGCTGATGGACTAGATCTCTCTGTCGCAGGGAGAAGAATCCTATGTGAAAAATTCAGGCAGTATGTGGATACACATTTAAACTAGAAAAAGGGGGTGACGGAGGGGGAAGGTCAAGTTCTGGATGTCACTCCCTGCAAAAGCAGAACAACATCAGAAACAGACACACTTTTAAACCACACATGAAAAACAAGTGGGAAGAAGTGGACAGAACAAAATCAATGCAAAACACACACAAGCCAGTTAAATGCTGGAAAGCACTGAGCACAAATGCTCAAAGCTTACCCAATAAAGTTCCAGACCTGGAAGCCCTAATGGTGGAAATGGACTTGGATATTGTGGCCATTACAGAAACATGGTTTAATGAAATACATGATTGGGATATAACCATAGCTGGCTATAATCTATTCAGAAGAGACAGAGAAAATGGAAGAGGAGGAGGAGTAGCCTTGTATGTCAAGAGCAATATTAATACAGATTTAGATAACATACATAGAGACTGGGAACATTCCTTTGGAGTCAGAGAATATATATTGGGATTTCAAAGACATCTTTTCAGACTAATTTAAGAGTTATCTTTACAAATGTGACTTTTTTAAATAATATTTATGTATACACTTTGGTAGGGTAATGGTTAAGATAATTGACATGACTTTCATTATTAGTTTTAACTAGTTTGGAAAGCCTTATTTGCATTGTAAAACTGGTCATTAATTTGGCAGGTTGTTGATGCTAGTTGGCGCGGCTCTGTTGGTTTACCGACAGATAGCCAAGATAGCGCCGGGAAGTCTGAGACCTTGCCAATTTTATATTGAACAGTTATATGAGGAAAGTTTTTGAATTATAGGGGTATAAGATTTTGGAGCGCAAACGAGATTTAACGTTATATAAGTATACGCTCTGTGAACACGCCTTTAATCAACGTGGTGTGAAAAGCAATATTAAAGCTACTGAAATGCAGGGGGCATGGGGAAAAGACAAAGTGCTCTGGGTTGTGTTGGAAAGAGGAGATGGCACTGTCATCCATACTGCTGTAGTCTACAGACCTCTGACTCAAATCAAAGAAATAGATAACAAATTGATTATAGACATTGTCAAATAGCCACAAAGGGGGAAGCGATTATATTGGGTGACTTTAATCTACCCAATGTGGATTGGATTACTCCTTCTGCAAATCTGGAAAGAAGCACAAAAATTGTGGATGCTCTGCAAGATGCGTTACTTAGACAAATGGTAATGGAACCAACAAGGGAAAGCTCAACGCTGGATTTAGTCCTCACCAACGGTGATAGCATGTCGAATGTCTGGGTGGGTGCACCTGTGAGCAGCAGCAATCATCACACGGTGTGGTTTGAGATAAAAACCAAGGTGCAGTCCAACTATAGCAAGCTCAGAGTCCTAAACTTCAAAAACACTGACTTCAATAAAATGGCCATGTACCTAAAGGAGGAGTTGACAGGGTGGAAGGAGATAAGGGAAGTGGAATTGCAATGGGCTAAACTAAAGGTGGCAATAAAAGGGGCAACAGATAAATATGTAAGAAAAGTAATTAAAAACAAAAGGAGAAGGAAACCTATCTGGTTTTCCAAAGAAGTGGCTGCTCAAATAAAGGCAAAAAACACAGCTTTCGCAAAATTCAAAAGCTTGCAAACAGAGGAACACAGAAATGAATACAGGATGAAACTCAAAGAGACAAAAAGAGAAATAAGGATAGCAAAATCAAAGGCAGAGGAAAAGATGGCCAAAGATGTTAAGAGTGGTGACAAAACTTTCTTCAGGTATATTTGGGAAAGGAAGAAGATCAGAGTTGGAATCGCAGGACTCAGAAGTGCTGGGAATAGACTCGTGGAAAGGGACATTGAAAAAGTGGAATTGCTAAACAAATACTTCTGCTCTGTTTTTACTAAAGAAAATCCTGGAGAAGGACCAACTGTGACTCCCAAATATAAAGATGGGACTGAAGTAGATACCACACCATTCACAGAAGATGATGTGTTAGAACAACTTGCGAAACTGAAAGTGGACAAGGCCATGGGACCGGATGGGATACATCCCAGGATACTGAAAGAGCTCAGAGAGGTTCTTGCAGGGCCGTTAAAGGATGTTTTCAACAGTTTCTTGGAAACAGGAGAAGTTCCTCAGGACTGGAGAATGGCTGATGTCGTACCTCTACACAAAAGTGGTGACAGGGAAGAAGTGTCAAACTACAGGCCCTTGAGTCTTACCTCGGTGGCGGGAAAAGTAATGGAGGCATTTCTGAAGGAGCGAATAGTGAACTTTCTCAAAACCAACAGGTTGCAAGATCCGAGGCAACATGGTTTTATCGAAGGACGGTCTTACCAAACAAATCTGATTGATTTCTTTGACTGGGTGACCAGAGAACTAGATCAGGGGCATGCGATGGATGTCATCTACCTGGATTTCAGTAAAGCCTTTGATACTGTTCCTCATAGGAGGCTTATCAATAAACTCAGTAGTTTGAGGATGGGTCCCAAGGTGGGAAACTGGATCAGAAATTGGTTGACTGATGGACGACAGAAGGTGATGGAGCTCACTCGGAGGAAAGGAAGGTGATTAGCGGGGTGCCCCAGGGTTCGGTCCTGGGACCGGCACTGTTCAGTATATTTGTGAGTGATATGAGTGACTGAATGAAAAGGTCTTTCTTTTTGCAGATGACATGAAAATTTGCAACAGAGTGGACTCCCCGGAGGGAGTCCTTAACATGAGAAAAGATCTACAAAAGCTGGAAGAACGGTCTAATGCTTGGCAATTAAGATTTAATGCAAAGAAGTGCAGAGTCATGCACGTGGGTAGCTGAAACCCAAGGGAAATGTACAAGATAGGGGGTGAGAGGTTGGTGTGCACAGATCAGGAGAAAGATCTTGGTGTGATTATTTCTGTAGATCTCAAGGTGGCAAAACAGTGTGACAAGGCGGTGGCAAAAGGCAGGAGGATGTTGGGCTGCATACGAAGAGGAATTACCAGCAGAAAGAAAGAGGTTCTAATGCCACTGTATAAGTCACTGGTGATGCTTCACTTGGAATACTGTGTTCAGTTTTGGAGACTGTATCTTGCAAAGGATATAAAAACAAAGGAAATTGTTCAGAGGAAGGCGACCAAAATGATTTGGAGCCTGCGTCGGAAGCCTTATGAGAAGAGACTTGAAGACCTAAATATGTACACTTTAGAGGAGAGGAGGGATAGGTGAGATATGAGTCAGACCTTTAGATACTTAAGGAGAAATAATGAACAAACAAACCTCTTCCAAAGACGGGGAAGCTGTAAAACGAGAGGGCATAAGATGAAGCTGCAAGGTGGAAAATTGAAAGGCAATGTCAGGAAATACTTTTTCACTGAGACGGTGGTGGATGCTTGGAATGCCCTCCCGATGGAGGTGGTGGGGCAAATATAGTGACAGAATTCAAAATGGCATTGGACAGACACATTGGATCCATTTATAGCAACAGAATAAAATCAAAATAAACGGAACCATCTAACCTCTCAACAAATAGGGGTGTCCTGCATGGAGCAGTGGGTTCACCCCTAAACAAAGACATGGGGAGGGGTGGCCTGCACAGAGTGGCACCTACTCCTGCCATCTTACTCCGGCCATCTTACTGGGCAGACTAGGTGGACCATACTGGTCTTTATCTGCCGTCATTTACTATGTTACTATGTTACTATGGGGTATGTTTACTAAACTGCGTTAGTGCAAATCACGTTAGGAGCCGCATTAGTGAAAGGAAAGCCAAAAAAGGACATGGGCAGGACATCCTAACCACTAATGCGCGTTCCAAAAACTAACGAGCGTTACAGGGCGCCGTGGCGCGTTACTGCGCGTTAATCGTATGAAGGCGTACAGACACAAAGCACTGGAACAGAGCTGTAGCACAATGGTTAGTGTAGTGACCGCTGTTACAGGCAGCATGGGTTCGAGTCCCCAGTGTGCCTAACGCAGAAGGCTGGCCCAGGCATCACCCTGTACATTACATAGGGAATGAGGAGGCATGTTTTTCTTTACGTTGAGTAGTGGTGCCAGAAACACACCCTCGCAGTGTGCCTAGCCACGTGCGTTGGTACGTGCGTAGCTACGTGCATTGGTGCGTGCGTACAATCGTGCGTGGGTACATGTGTTTTTACCAGCATGGGCACCTAATATTACAGACTCTTTAGGGTGTCCTGCACCTATGCATTATGCTAACAGATGTACGTGTGATGGCCTATGGTGTATCTGAGCCTGTGAGCAGGTGCTGGATTTACCCAGGGTTGGATTGTGCCAGTCACACCCATGATGCACTGCACATGCAAATCAGCTGTCCACAGATACACAACATGGGGAATGTACCCCCACAGCACCTCAGCCTGGTAGGGGGGAAGTGATCAGGTGCACCCCCACAGTACCTCGGCCTGGTAGGGGGCACTGACCATGTGTTGTACTGGCACAGAGTAGCTACACACTGTCACATTGTGCGGGTACTGTGCTCACCCTGAGGGTGCAGTGAGGTGCCCAGCACTAGGTCCACAGCACCGTTCATGGCTGAAAGAGGTCATGGCACAGGTCCAAAGCAGTGTTAATGTATGAGATAGGTAGTTTCTGCAGGAACACCTTGGACATCTCTGTCTGTTTCAGTCAGGTGTAGCCCCCATGCACCACCACCCCCAGGGCTAAGAGTGGCAAACAGGGTCTCCTATCAAAAGATCCACAGTCTACCTCCCTGCAAAGGTGGCAGTAGAGGGGAACATCAACCCCAGTCCTGCTGAGGAACAGACACCCCACAGGGCAGTCAATGCAGCTCTGTACACATCCATAACACAATAGCAGACAGACATTAGGCCTGGATATGGTATGCTGCACCCCCACCACTATCTGATATTCCCCTGATGCAAGCCATCAGCCACTGCAACCTACAAGCCACTCCATCACAACACATACCAGCTGCAAACAGTCTGCTAGTGCCCAGCAAAGATGCCTGCACCCAGAACTGGGATATCAGCATACACAACAAGCAGATACATCAATGACTGGGCCCCAAAAGGAAACCCATATCTATCACATGAGAGAAATACTAGATAGCACTATGGGAGTGCCTAGCCATGCTGTGATCACTGCACAGTCAGGGTGAGAGTGATCTCTCAGCAGGATATACTGAGGTCACCCTGTCTGTGTAGGTGGTGGCCGGGCACTACAATGTGCCTGTCACTGCCCTATGCCCTGTGCAGATGCACCCTGGCCAGGCCACCCTGTCCGGCCTATACCCATGGTACCTTGCTCCTCATTATGCACATTGGCAGCCCAATACTGGCAACATTGCTGGCAGTGTGGGCTGTGGAAGGTGTTTGCAGCCACCACACACTGGATAGACAGACAGCCACCCCCACACCTATGCCAGCATTGTGCTACTATAGAGGTGGTCAGCAGCCATACCCACCACACCAGTCCTGGGCATAGTACAGGCATGGATATGGTACACAAGACTGTTGGGGGGTCACTCCCCAGGGTGGTGAACACTGTCAGAGACCAGACCTGCAGCACACACCGCAGACATCAGAATGATTGTTATGGTGGAGCTCAATGAGCAAAATGTGCTTAATGTAGGAATTGATATCTGCCAGTTATCATAGGAAACGTTTGATAGCTGTGTACCATATACCCAGGTGTAGGGTGGCATTGCTAAGGTATGCAACTGCTAGTATTGGGAGATACAGGCAGGGCCCAATGTCTTGCCTCTCCAGGAGGCATTGGCCAATGGGGCCTGTGGGTGTGTGTGTGGCACTGTTGGCTGCTGCTCTACGACAGAGTTCCCCAACTCCAGTCCTGGTGTTCCAAACACTGTTCGGGTTTTCATGCTGTCCCTCATAAATATGCATGAGCTACATCTGCATACCATGGGGGTGGTGCATAGCTATGCAGCACAGGCATCTTTATTAGAGGCAGCATGAAACCGGAATGGTGTGGGGCCCTCCAGGACTGCATTTGCGGGACTCTGCTTTAGGTAATGTGCCTGTTTCTGGTGTCTGTGTTTGGTGTGGTAAAATATAGGCCATGCGTATGCTCTCTGCAATAAAGGAGTGCCTTTACTATCACTGTTTAGTGGTGGGTAAAACTATGGGGACTGGGTTGGCAGGAGCCCCAGCTGGGATTTGAACCTGTGACCCTCTGGTCTTATAGGCACTGGCTGTGTCTGTTGCACCACACTGTAACCACAGAGACAGTGTAGTCCCTGGAGATAGGAAAACTGGCCTGACGAGTCCGAAACCCTGCTCTGCACAATTTTACTGTGGGCTCATTTACCTTGTATGGACACAAAAGTGCAAATAAACCTCAAACAGACCTCGAAAAAAGGGGCAAACACCCATAACCGAGCTGGGCAACAATGATATCATTGGGCAACAATGAAGAACACTCCCAGGAAAGCTCCAATAAAATGAAATGCTTTTTGAAAGGGTCTACGGAGCATAGACCCTTCCAAACATCATTTATTTTTTTTGGAGCTTTCCTGGGAATGTTTTTCATTGTTGCCCATTGCTATCACTGTTGCCCAGCAGGATTATACTTTCTACAATATTTCTTGTGGTCATTTTTAAAGTTTTATGTGAACTTTTGTTCTGTGCACATGTATCACACTGCTCACGTTTTGTAGGTTTCCCCGGTTTTGCTGTACATTGCTGACGGAAATGGTTTCTCTTCCCTGTAATATGCCTTTAACGGCAGGTTTTCATTCGCGTTGGAATTGAGCTCAGAAATTCAGCACGTTAGTGAGAGGGGAGCCTCTCCCCGCCCACTCTCTGCCCATTTACCCCTTCTCTCCGCCCACTCTCCACCTTCTGCGCTGTTTTAACGCGCCGCGGGGCTTTACGATCGTTACGTGCGGTTAATGCGCGTAGTATGACGTTAACGGTTGTTGGCGCGTGATTACGCACGTTATACTGCACTTACGATCATTAACGTCATACAACGCGCGTTATTCACGTTTACCGCACTTTAGTAAACATACCCCTATGAGTTTTAACAGATCAAAACAGATGACTTCCAAAAGGGCTTTTTCCCTCTTGGCACCAGAGTTATGGAATTCTATTCCAGACAACTTAAGAGCAAAGAATGACCTTAAGGACTTTCACAAGTCCCTCAAAACTCATCTATTTATAAAGACATATGGTCAAATAATTTAAATTTTGGTTAACTTGAATGTCATAGTAATTGTTCTACTTATTTAAATTTTACTGTATGGTATTGTATTGTAATGTATTGTTTTTCTGTCCTCCCTCACTCTTAACATGTAAACCCTTTGTTGTCTTGTCAACCACTTTGATTGAAGGATAAGGTGGTATACAAAACTGGTTAAATAAAAAAATAAGTTTGGTACCCAGAGTACTTAGCTTAATACATACCTTTATGTATTTTGTGTTAGTATACACACCTTTTATTTTGATATGTTCAAGGTTTTGTGCAAAATGATTGGGTAGAGATGAAGCAATTATTTTTTAGTCCCACCATGTTTTATTTGTTAATATTGTATGAGCTAGGTTGCATCGAGTCTGTCCTGGTCCCTTTCTTTATCAGATGAATGGATCCATTTTTGAGTTTGGTGAGCATATAGCCTTGAGCAAGCGACAGTCACTGTTCCCTCTAAGCTGTGCGCGTGTGCGCGCGCACACACCTCGCTGAGTGAGCGCACATACTTTACAATAGAGCGCACAAAAATTACGGCTCTGATTCTGATAGAAAACAACACAGACGTTCTTAAAATTGAAAAGTTGTTGTGTATTTATGGTTTTCACAAGTTCTACAATATTTTCTAGTGCAATCAATGTGGTGTACATACTGTATTCTGACGTGTAGTCAAATTTTAAAGTATATAACTCCGAGTGTCGTTATGTGGCGCACAAAAATTTAACCTTCCTTCAAAAGCTGCACAGCTGATATTTTATGCGCACACAGCCTACAGAAAATTAGAGGGAACATTGGCGACAGTTGGGTGATCTTGAGTCTGTTCAGGCCATCTTGATCCATCTCATGGGGCGTGGGTCAAGTGGGGATGTAGTGGTCTTTATGCTATTGATAATGTTTTCAAGATGCTCAAGAGAGATGGTTGTAAAGGAATGTCAGGTGATATCTGTGGAACTATCATCCTTTTGTGCTGCTGCTGTGTTTGTTCCGTTGCATAGAGCCATGGTTTGATTCTGGAAGTAGTCTGCCATAATCTGTGTGGACAGACTGCTCTCTACCTTCTCTTGATTTATGGATTTTACTAGTGATTTAACTACATATTTTAAAAACTTCTCTGGGCCAGTTTAGTGATTTTAAGATTAATTGCATATGGAATTCCTTTTTAGCTCTTTTTGTGGATGTCTGGTATTCGTTTAGCTTGGCCATGTATTTATCAAAGTCATCTATGGTTCTAGATTGTCTCCATTTCCTGTCCAGTTGTCTGAGCAGGTGTTTAGTATATTTTAGTCCAGCAGTATACTAGATTGTTGTGTGGCATGCTCTGCAGGTAGTGGTTTGTGGTTGTATGGCTACTTTGCTTATTATTTGGTTCCAGTTTTGCAATAACATATCAGTGTTCTCTGAATTACTTCTGAGATGTGGTAGAATCTTGTCTATGAAGTCTTGTTTGTCTAAGTACCGGAATCTATGGGTTGATGCATATGCAAAGTGAGATTTTGTGGTCATGTAGGCTCTGTGGAAGGTAGAATGTGATTGTTCTGTGGTTGGACCAAGGTACAGTGAACAATGTGGGAGGAGGGAGATAGTTGTCCTTGAGTATTTGCTGTAGAGCAAAGATGATGTCAAGAGTGTTTTCCTTGCTATGTGTGGGTTCGTTGATAATTTGAGTGTATTCAAGTACTTCCATAGCTTCTAGGAAAAAATTTGCCATCCTTGGGGTTGCTGATGCAAGGTTTAGATCACCTAGGAGCATGAGTTGATTTGCATGCAAGTTGTGGTTACATAAACTGCGGTAATGTCATTCACGTTAGGTTCCGCGGTAAAGGTACAGATGCCCCATATAAAGGCATGGGCGGTACATCATTACAGCAAGCCGTATCAGCTAACACATGTTACAAACTAACGCGCGCTACAAGGTGCCTCATAAGGCACCTTACAAGGCACATTACAAGGCGCCTTGTAAGGTGCCTTGTAAGGTGCTTTATAAGTAAGGTGCCTTATAAGGTGCCCTATAAAGTGCCTTGTTAGGTGCCCTATAAGGTGTAAGATGCCCTATACAGTAGGGATCCTTTGGCTAAGCGCCGTATTAGGCACCCCTGGACAAGGCACCTTAGAAGGAACCCTGGATTATGGAACCATAGGTTACGGTGGCCTAACAAGGTTATGGTGCCCTAGATTAGTGTGGCCTAAGGACTGCAAGGTGCTGCAGAATGACATGCATGACCTGTGAGGAACAGAGACAGATGTAGCCCTAACACTAGATAGAGCAGTCACACAAGGCAATGAACAGGTGAGTGAAGGAGGGAGAGCTGGGAGCCGCTGGACCTGCCATATCTGGGGGCATCCCATGTGGCTTCCAGTACTGATGACACAGATGGTGGGGGCAACTGTACCACAGCACAGGGTGTTGGCAATATAAAGTACAGGAAAGACAGTTGGTGGCAGACGATGGGAATTCGTGTCCCCCAGTGGAGGCGGAGGTGGCAGGATAGTTACAATGATGGGTGGACAGAGGAGTGGTGGTGCCATGCAGATCAGGCACAGGTGAGGCAAGCATGAAGAGGCACAATGCAGGAAAGGATAGCAGTACAGGACATGGGGTGACAGCCCACACAGGCAGACAGGTCTCTACACAGCTGACAGACGCAGATAGACAGACCGAGGGAATGTTGACAATTGTGGCGAGGGTATTATGGACTGGCAGCACAAATCTGCAAAAATATGACTGTTACAGGCATGCAAAATATTTGAGTAGGACAGGCATAAGAGGAGGGAACAATGAGGAATTGAACCCATGAACACTGCCAAGAATGGCATTGCATTAACCAGTAGGCTATACCTCTGGGTACAGAAGGCCTGCAGGTCACCGCACAAACTGTCTGCTCTGAGTGCCAGGATAGGGTAACCCCACCAGTACCCATGATGCAATGCACATGCTGAATAGCTGTCTACAGATGATTAGCAAATGGGGTCTGCACCTCTCCGGTACCTCAGCTTGGAACAATGAATTGACAGTGCATAATACTGGTACAGAGTAGCTACAGACCATGCTATTGTGCAGGTTCTGTGTTCTCCCTTACCGATAGGATGGGTGCCCAGCTCTAGGTCCGCAGTACATGTGGTGCTACTGTTAGGCCCTGCTGTATGTCCCCATCATTACCAGTGTGCAACAGGTGTTCCTTGCAGTGCAGCTGAAAATAATTTGGTGTCCATCTTTATCCTGTAGTCACATGTGGTCCTCTGTGACCAGACACCACCCAGATTACTGTGTACCCAATGTTAGGGTCTGCCTGACATGGGCGCCTGTTATCAGGGCAGAGGAGTTTGCAGACTTGTGTGAGATCTGTATAGCAGTGCCATTATAGCTCAAAGTGGTATATACTACATACCTCAAAGGGCTCACATCACCCTTCTTGTAGGTAAGGAACAGGTGCCCCAGGCCCCATGAAGCAACCTCCATCCTGCTGGTATGCAACAGCCCCCCAGGGTTGACGAGCCACAGCCATACCTGCGGCTGGGGCAGAGCAGCTGCAATGATGGGGTTAGCTCTGGAAAACCCCAACTGCTTTACACCACTGCCTGCCAGTCACCAGCAAACAGCACAGTCAGACTGCACTGTCTAGGTACTCTGACCATGAACTGTCTAACTGCAGACAAGCCATAGTACATTCTCACAGAAAAACTACATGCACCAAGCTGCATCTCAGGGATGGGAGCACCAACACAGGAAACACAAAAGGATCAATAAAGGCAGACAAGGTAAAGTGCTATGTGGTAACCTAGACATGCCATGGTCACTGCTCGGTCAGAGTGAGTGCCCTCCCAGCATGCAATTCTGTGTCCACCCTGTCCATGCAGGTGGTGGTCGGGCACTACAGTTTCCCAGCCATTGCCCCACACCCTGTGAAGATGCATCCTGGCCAATCCGCCCTGTCCGGGCCATACCCACAACACCTTGCTCCTCATTATGCACATATTCAGGCTAACGCTGGTAACAGTGGGAAATTGTGGGCCCGGTGAGGTGTGGACAGCCACAAAACAATGGATAGACATACACACACACACTCCTATTGCAGCATTGTGCAAAGATAGGGGTGGTGGCAACCCTGCCTGCCACACTGGTCCTGATCACAGTGCCGACATTGCTAAACTGTGCAGGAGGTAGTAGTAGTGCTCTGGTGATAACTGAAGCTAAGTTCTTGGGCCAACAGCGTGACTCTCCATGCATCTTTGGATTGTGGAGCCTGTGTGAGTGGGTGTTTGTAGCCCTGTTCGTCGCTGCTTTGGGCTTTGCACATGTTGCTGTTGTATCTGCATTGTAGGGTAAGACATAGAGACATGCTCTGTAGGAAGCACAGCTGGGGCTTGAACTTGTGACCATCTGCTTTCAAACACACTGGCTGGGTGCACTGCACCACACTGTTGTCACAGATGCAAGGTGGTCCCTGGGGCTACCTGTACATTTCCTCGGCCAGACCTTTTATGTTGCACTGCATACCACGTACTGGTACAGGGCATGGCCTAGTTCCACTGCAGGCAGATGCCACTGCCCCCTCCAGCAGGGGCATATCCGCCTTTCATGCTGACATGACCGCATGCTGTTGGTGCTGGTAGTGCGCAGTCCCAGGCCATCCACTGTGTGGGTAGGTGGTCGCCTAGGGAGCGGGGTCTGGGGCATGAGGCATACATGAGCATCCTTGCATCCCCCCCATCACCGCCTACCAATAGTCTGTCCCTTCTGCTTTGGGGAGGGTTGGCTGGGGGGATGTCAGGTCAGTGCCCTGGCAACTGTTAGCTCGGGTGGACCTTGTAGATGTAGGTGGATTGTGTTTGGCCTTTGTCAGCTGATGTCATGCTGATTTCCGGTTTCTATGTTCCTATGTGCCACCTAGGCACCCGCCTAGTCCACCCTGTGCCCCAGCTGCCCCCACTACATGTCCCGCCTGCAGCCCCCTATGCCCCACTTGCACCATCGCCATAGTGGCCTTTCATACTTCGGCACTATGCTTTTGTTGGAAATGTAGCACTACTATCACGTTTCTTGGGCTCCCTGTCTATGCTGTACATTGCTGACACTGAAATGGTTTCTCTCTCCTGCAAATGTGCATCTAACGGCAGGTTTTCATTTGCGGTAGGATTCAGCCCTTCATTTCAGCGCGTTAGTGTGCATGGAGCCTCTCCCCGCCCACTTCCCGCCCATTGACCCCTTCCCCCCCCCACCCTCTCTCCACCCTCTGTGTTGTTTACCGCGGCCGGGATCGTTAGCGATCTTTAGGTAATGCTAACAGGCGTTAACGTTACATACCGCACATTAACGCTACCTAACGATCGTAAACGTTAACACAGTTTAGTAAACATGCCCCATTGTTTCCAATAGAATTGTGAGTTTGTTTGAGCTTGCACTGGGGGATCTGTAGACTAGCCAAAGTGTTAAGTATTTATTTGATATGGTTATTATATCTATGCCTCCCCCTATGTTAGTTGTAGTGTGGAATTCCAGATTGGTTCTAACTAGAATAAGACATCTCCACCTCCACATTTAGATCTTGGGCAGCTGAATAGGTTGTAGCTGAGTATTATAAGCTGGTTAATCAGAACATTGTTAGATTTATTGAAAGATAATTCAATTACACACAAGGGGGCATGTTTACTAAACTGCGGTAATGTCATTTGCATTAGGTTCTGCGGTAAAGGTGCAGATGCCCATATAAAGGTGTGGGTGGGGCATCATTATGGCAAGCATGTCAGGTAACGTGCCTTATAAGGCACGTTATAAGGCACCTTATTAGGCACAGTACAAGGCATGTGCCTTGTACTGTGCCTAATAAGGTGCCTTGTAACGTGCCTTAAAACATGCCTTCTACTGTGCCCAATAAGGTGCCTTGTAACGTGCCTAATTAGGAACCTTATAACGCCTTATAAGGATTGCTAGCAACTGTGGTGAGGGTATTATGGGCTGGCAGCATGGATCTGCAAAGATATGACTGTCACAGGCAAGCAAAACATTTGCTTTGGACAGGAGGGAACAATGAGGAATCAAACCCATGACCTCCACCTAGAATGTCAGTGTACTAACCGGTAGGCTATACCTCTATGGCCTGTTGCACAACAATGGCTGGGTACAGAAGGAATGCAGGTCACTGCACAAACCATCTGCTCTGTGTGCCAGGATAGGGTAACCCCACCAGCACCCATGATGCATTGCACATGCAGAACAGCAGCCTACAGCTGACCACCAAATGGGGTCTGCACCTTTCCGGTACTGCAGCGTGGTAAGACGGACTAACAGTGTGTGATACTGGCACAGAGTAGCTACAGACCATGCCATTGTGCAGGCTCTGTGTCACCCTGAGGTATAGGATGGGCACCCAGCACTAGGTCCATAATACATGTGGTGCTAGAGATAGGTCCTGCTGCATTTCCCCAGCACTGCCAGTGTGTGACAGGTGTCCCCAGCAGTATAACTGAAAATACATCTGTCCCAGCTGTGCTCTGCAGTCACATGTGGCCCTGTGGGACCAGACACCACCTATATTAGTGTGTACCTGGTGTTATGGTCTGGCTGCCATGGGTACCTGTTATCAGGGCAGTGGAATGTCTAGACTCGCATGAAGGCCTTGCAGTACTGTTGCTATGGGTCTAAGTGGCATGTGCTATATACCCCAATCGACCTCAATCACCCCTTTTGTAGATGAGGGTATGGTGGGATAGGTGCCTGCACCTTACAGAATGGCTGCAGTACCAGCAACCACAATCCTGCTAGTGGATGACAGCCCTCCAGGGCTGCTGGGCCAGTGCCATACTTGTGACCATTGCAGACCAGCAGTGATGCTTGGGGTAGGCAAGGGAAGGCTGAACTGCCCCACACCACTGTCTGCCATTCATCAACAGACAGCACAGTCAGACTGCACCTGCAGCATCCTACAAGGCAATCCCACCATACATAGGTAAACTGCAGACAGCCCACTAAACAGTCTAAAGTGCACACTCACAGGGGAACCCTGTGCACCCAGAGGTGGGCTACACAGCACAGACACCAAGCAGGTGATTCGGCACCAGAACCAGGAACACACGGGTATCACTGGAAACCAATAATGAGCAGCACTATGTGGGAACATAGACATGCCATGGTCAGTGCTTAGTCAGAGTAAGAGTAACACCCCCCCCCCCCTCCAGCGTGACATGCTGTGGCCACCCTGTCCATGCAGGTGGTAGTTGAGCACTACAGTGTCCCAGCCATTGTCCTCTACTCTGTGCAGATGCATCCTGGCCAATCCACCCTGTCTGGACCATACCCACAATACTTTGCTCCTCATTATGCACATTTTCAGGCTAACGCTGGAAGCAGTATGAGCACTGTGGGCTCAATGAGTGTTGGCAGACACAAAACAATGGAGAGATATGCACACTCCCACACCTATCTCAACATTGTGCAGAGATGGAGGTGGTTGACAACCCTACCCGCTGCACTGGTCCTGATCACAGTGCTGACATTGCTAATCTGTGCACGGGGTAGTAGTAGTGCTCTGGTGATAACTGTAGTTCTGTGCTGGGGCCAACAGCCTGAAACTCCATGAAGCTGTGGATAGTGGAGCCCTTGTGAGTGGGTGTCTGTACCCCTGTGCACCACTGCGTTGGGGTTTGCCCATGTTGTTGTTGTGGCTGCAGTGTAGGCAAAACTATGGGGAGATGCTCTGCAGTATCCACAGATGGGACCTGAACCTCTTACCCTCTGCTCTTGGACATGCTGGCTGAGTGTACTGCACCACACTGTTGCCATGGCAGCATAGTGGTCCCTGGGGCTACCTTTATGTTCCTCAGCCAGACCTATTCTGTTGCACTGCACACCACGTACTGGTACAGGGCATGACCTAGTTCCACTGCAGGCGGGTGCCACTGCTCCCTCCAGCACAATCACCCACCCCCTCTACCATGCCGCCATGAACATATGCTGTTGGTGCCGGTGGTGCTCCATCCCAGGCCATCCAGGGGGCAGGTAGGCGGCTGCCTAAGGTGTGGGTTCTTGGGTAGGGGTGCCTACATAGATGTCCACACTTCCCCAGGCACTGCCTGTCAATGTTATGTGCCCCTTGGGGTGCCTGCTGGATAGTGTCTCCTGGATGTGACACTGTGGGTCACAGACTCATGGGCATGTCTGACCCTGGTCAGTTGCTGTCTTGCTGGTTTCCATTGTCTGCATTCCTATGTGCCACCTTGGCAACTGCCTAGTCCACACTGTGCCCCAGTAGCCCCCACTGCATGTCCGACCTGCAGCCCCCATGCCCCATTTGTGCCATCACCATACTGGCCTTTCATACCAGGGCACTATGCTGTTGCTGCAAATGGAGCACTACTATCACCTTTCTTGGGCTCCCTGCCTATGCTGTACATTGCTGACACTGAAATGGTTTCTCTCTCTTGCAAATGTGTGCTAACGCCAGGTTTTCAGTTGCGTTAGGATTCAGCCCTTACTTTCTCCACGTTAGTGTAGAAGGGGCCTCTCCCCGACCACTCCCCGCCCATTGACCCCTTCTCTCCGCCCTCTCTCCACCCTCTGCGGGACTTACCGCAGCCGTGAACGTTAAGGCGCATTATGTAACGTTAAGATGCCTTAACGTTACATAACACGCCTTAACGTTACATAACGTGCCTTAACATAGCCGCTACTATGTTACCGCAGTTTAGTAAACATGCCCCATGATGTCTATTTGGTGATCATGGAGGTAATTAGATAAGAGCTGGATTTTGTTTCAGGCTGATTGTGCATTGAAAAGTATGTATTTGAGGTATTGTGGGTTGTTTGTGGTTTGGTTTCAGTTTAGTTCTGGTAGACGTTGTGGTATAATTTTGATGAGGGCGCATGGACCTCTGAGTCTTGGCTTGATCAATGAGGAATTGGATTCATGACATGGATTGGTGTGGATTATTGGTATCTGAGAAAAGAGGGGTGCTTGTGTGGTCGTGTGCATCACAAGTGATTAAGGTAGAGGAGGCTGAGGAAGATAGCCAGATATGTTATGATTGTGCTAAATTGGTGAGTCTGTGGAAGTGCTCTTATGTAGATCGCTGAGGTGGGTGATGGTTTGATGGAGTTAGCATGGTCAAGAAATGGTTAGAAGTAATTGAGGGTAGATATGAGCTGTTGCAGTGGGCACACTCGAGATGGTAGTGTTTAGCTAGCACATTAAGATCCCACATTCTTACCTTTTTGTAGAAAGCAGTTGGGATTATATAGTGTAAGTGTATCCACTTGATATCCTGGGATACACTTATGAGCTTTGCGGTTCATGCTAAGGACCAAGCCTAAGGGCCCTTTGCTTGGCTTGGCCCTTAGGGGAGGACCCACCCAAGAGTGATGGGGCTTTATATGAGTATTCGGTGAGTGATGATGCCTGTTGCATAGGTGGAGCTTATCAGCGGCTCAAGGATTATGCTCTCTGGCTTGCAGGATTGGCTTACTATTCGGGGCAAGCAGTGCTGGAGAGAGTGGAGCTGTTTGAAATCACACTATCCATGCGATTGGAGGCAGCAGTTCAGACCTGTGCCAGCATGATTTCCTGTGAGGGATGGCCACTGATCGGGTCGGGCAGGCCAGATTTGAAGGCGTAGAAAGTCGGTATGTTGGTCGGCAGGTCGGCATGGTGGTTGGGCGCTTGGGTGGGAAGAGATATAATAAAAAGGCATGCCTATATGAGTAGTACAATCGCAAATGCCTTTCTAACCTTTTTTGCTTTTTGTTTTTTATTTTCCATTCGAATAAGCTTGTAACACAATGGTATATTTCTTAAACATCCACTTTTCTTAGTATCATATTATTTTTTCCTCCGTTAGTCTGATTTTTAGGTCTGTGGTATTTTTTGACACATTTTTGTTCTAATCAATTGCTCCTCTTTTACCATTGTCTTTCCTTTTTTTTATCAGAGCCTGCAATGAAATTTTATTATTCCCTCTTGTACTTTTCTTTCTGGTTTCTCTGCACTAGTATTTTTCTGAATCAGTTCTCAGTCGCATATATGGAGCTGCATGTTCTTGTTTCATTACTTCATTGGCAGCTTGCCAAATACTTTTGGGGGGTGTGGCTTTCCCGCACATCTGTTGTCTGTCGCATGCATGGCTTTTTTACCATTGTTAACATGATTGCCCTTGAAGTTATGCCATTTGATGTCTCTTATCTGTTTTGTGGCACGATTCATCAACTGCCTTATGTGGCTGCCCATTGACTGGTCTCATTGTTGTGCATTGACAACTGTCTTGTTGATCAGTCTAGCATTTGGATGACAAAGGTTTTGTTTAATTTACACTCTTATGAACTTTGTTGTGGAGCATATACTTTTCGCACTAGTCTGTTCATATTTTAGTGTATAAAGTTTGTGCATATCCCAAGTGGTAGTTTTAAAGTCCCATCATCCCTTGATAAATCCCCCCCTTTTATTAATCATGCCTTTATCAAGATGGTTTTATTGTTTTTACTTTGTCATTGATTATTTTCTTTCATTCACATATATATATATTTTCATTTTTAGGTGCTTTTTCTGAATGATCCATTAATGTATTACTAGGATTTTGACTTTGTTTACACTGGTAAAGCGTTTTAACTTTCCCTGCTTTTATATCTCTATACTGTATTTTGACTTTTTTGTTTGTGCCTCTTCACATATGTTTTTTCGAGGTATGCTCAAAAGTATCAAGACTTCTGTAGCTATATAACAATACATCGCACCACGATGCTATTAAGCATGCAGTGACTTAATTATGTGCTCTGCATGTGCAGAGTGTAGTATGGCTGCAGCATACCTTTCCTTTTTTATATTACATGGTGTGTCAGATTTAGTAGTTTGCCAGAAACTTGGAGATTAACGCAAAGAGACTTATGACAAGTTACAACAAGTCTATGGCGATGAATGCATGAGTCAAGCTCGGGTTTTTGCTGGTACAAATGTTTCCCAGAGGGCCGCCAAAGTGTTGACATTGACGAACGTTCCGGAAGACCATCCACGAGCATGAATGAATACAAAGTTGAAGCAGTACGTCAAATTGTCAATTGACTATCAGGGAGCTTGCTGCAGACATGGACATCAGTTTTCGGTCAGTACAGTCCACTCTTACTATCAATTTGGGGATGAGATGTGTGTCTGCAAAATTTGTGCCAAAACTCCTGTCCCCTGAACAAAAAGAAGATTGACTGTCTGCAGCCAGGGAGTTTTTGGAATGCGTTGAAAATGACTCAGATTTCATCAAAAAGATTATTACTGGTAATGAATCATGGGTTTATGGTTATGACCCAGAAACTAAGGCTCAATCCTCACAATGGAAGACTCCAAACTATCCCATACCCAAGAAAGCCAGTCAGGTGTGGAACAATGTCAAGGTCATGCTCACAGTTTTCTTTGACTGCCTGGGTATTGTTCATCATGAGTATGCTCCAAAAGGCCAAACCATCAATAAAGAGTACTCTTTCCAAGTTCTGATTCATTTGAGTGATGCAGTTGGTCGTAAGAGGCCAGAGTTGCACAGGAATGGTGAATAGTTGCTTCATCACGATAACATCCCAGTTCACGCATCACATCTTGTCCAGCAGTTCTTGGTCAAACACCAAATCAAGCAAGTCCGTCAGCCTCCGTACTCACCTGACCTTGCACCCGGTGACTTTTTCTTGTTTCCAAAATTAAAATTGCCACTGAAAGGAAGGAGATTTGACAACTAGGAGACTATTAAGCAAAATTTGATACAGCAGCTTCACAGCATAACGAAAGAGGCATTTCAAAATTGTTTTCAGTAGTGGCAGGAATGCTGAAAGAAGTGTGTTTTATTGGAAGGGGACTACTTTGAAGAAGACTGAGTGCAATAACTGTCAGTGTTATATTTCTTGTGTTTTTGTACAAGTCTTATTGTACATCGCATATATCTATACATTTTGATTTTTTGTTAGTGCCTCTTTACATATGGTTTTATACTTTTATCACAAACATGTATGTATTATGTTTTGCCACATGCATGGTTTATATTCTAATTTTTCTACCAACTAAACATATTGTTACATTGTTTTCATTTCTCACTAATTGATTTATATATACAGGGTGGCCCAAAAAAAGTGAGAACATCTCGTAAATTAAAAGCTTAAATAGTTTACTCATTTACCGTTTTAGCTATATAACGTCTTTATTTTGACAATTTCCAGTCGCCATCTTTTTTTTTAAATTTGTCAATCGTTTACATCTGTCTTTTTGAATTTTTAAATAACATATGCTACGAGATGTTCTCACTTTTTTTGGGCCACTCTGTATATATGTATGTGTGATCCATCATGTGTATATTTCTTAATATTTTAATTGTTTTATCGAATGAATGTAGCAATATTTTATATTAATTCCTCATTAACAAATGTATAGGTTTATTTGTGTGTCTAGAACTCTGATGTAGGCTAGTTCACCAAACCTCTGCTGATTTGGGTCTTTTTTACACCTGGAATAAAGATTTTGGCTTGGACTATATTTGGCTGTGTTCCTTCCTCCATTTCTTTTGTTCTTTGGTTTTTGAACCAATTGCAATTATCTAAGGGGTATGTTTACTAAACCGTCTTATTGTGCGCTCTGTGACGTTATCGCGTGATAAGGTACCTTATCACACGATAATGGCGCCTTATCGTGCGATAAGGTACCTTAGCGCTCGATAATGCGTGCTGCGGCGCAAATGAGCGCTGAAGGCGGAGAAAGGCTCCCGGAGGGCAGAGGAAGGCTCCCCAGGGGCGGAGAGAAGGGGTCAATGGGTGAAGAGTGGGAGGGGAGAGGCTCCCTGCACACTAACGCTGTGAAATCCGAGGCTAAAACTAACGCCACTGAAACCCTGGCGTTAGAGCTGATTTAAAGGGAAGAGAAACCATTTCTGTGAGCAATGTACAGCAAAACCAGGGAAACCTACAAAAAAGTGATGTGTGATACATGTGCACGGAACAAAAGGGCAAATAAACAGTGAAAATGACCAGCAGAAAATGGAAAAATAAAATAACCAAGCTGGGCAATAGTGATCTCAATGGGAAACATCAAACAACACTCCCAAGAAGGCACCAAAAAAAGGATATGAATTCTGGAAGGGTCCATGCTCCGTCCCCATACAAGGTTAATGAGCCCACAGTGAAATTGCGCTCTGCAGGGTTTTCCTCTCCATCAGACAGGTTTCCTATGGCGTGCACATGTGCGGCAACAGCAGGGCGGGCATGTCGGAATGGCCAACTGGACAAATGCTTGGAAATGGGATACAGAGGGCTGCAGGCTGCACATGCTGTGGTGCAGCTGGGGCACAGTGCGGACTAGGCAGATGCCTAGGTGGCACTTAGGAATGCTGGAACTGTACAGCAGCCAGACAGCAACTGATGAGGGCCCAACATGGGCATGAATGTGTTTATCACTGTGTCACAGGGGATAGTACCCAGCAGGTACCTCCAAGGGCACAGAACAGTGGCAGGCGGTGTTGGGGGGGAAGCGTGGACGTCTATGCAGGCACCCCTACCTCAGAACATGCACCATAGGCAGCCGTCTTCCTGCACACTGGATGGCCTGAGACTGCGCACCACCAGCCCCACCAGCAGAAGGGCATGTCGGCATGGTGGCAGGGGTGTACTGGTGGTGGAAGGGGGCAGTGGCAGCTGCCCAGAGCAGACCATGGCCTAGCCCTGTGTAGGTGGGTGCCATGCACTGCAACAGACAGGCCCTGCCAGATGAACAGTCATGGTATCACCCGGGAATGCACTGTCTCTGTGGCAACACGGTGGTGCAGTGCACACAGCCAGTGTGTTCAGAGGCAGAAGATCACAGGTTCAAGTCCCAGCTGTGGTTCCTGCCAACCCAGTCCACATATTTTACCCACTACTAAAACGTGCTAATACAGACAGAACCTTTAATGCAGATGATGTAAACATGCCCAAAACACCTACATTTTACCCTACAGTGCACAGACACAATAAACATGTGTATTACCTAGAGCAGAGACCCCCAAATGCAGTCCTGGAGGCCAAACACCATTCAGGTTCCATGCTGCCTCTAATAAAGATGCCTGTGCTGCATTTCTATGCGACGCCCCCATGGTATGCAGATGTATCTCATGCATATTCATGAGGGACAGCATGAAAACCCGAACAGTGTTTGGCACACCAGGACTGGAGTTGGGAACCTCTGCCGTAAAGCAGCAGCCAACAGGGGCAGACACACCCACACCCACAGGCTCCATTATCCAATGCCTCCTGGAGCGGCAAGACATTGGGCCCTGCGTGCATCTCCCAATACTAGCACTTGCATACCTTAGCAATGCCACCCTAAACTCGGGAACACGGTACACAGCTATCAAAAGGTTGCTATGATTACTGGCAGATAGCAATTCTGAAGTACAATTTTCTGATTGAGATGCATCATAGCAACCTTTCTGATGTCTGTGGAGTGTGCTACAGGTCTTGTGTCTGACAGTGTTTACCACCCTGGGGAGTGACCCCAACAGTATTGCATACCATAGCCATGCCTGCACTGTGCCGAGGACTGGAGTGGTGGCCAGGGCTGCCAAACACCTATATAGTTGTACAATGCTGGCATAGGTGTGGGAGTGTGTGTCTGTCTATCCAGTGTGTGGTGGCTGCAAACGCCCTCCACAGCCGACACTGCCAGCACTGTTGCCAGTATTGGCCTGCCAATGTGCATAATGAGGAGCAAGGTACCATGGGTATAGCCCGGACAGGGTGGCCTGGCCAGGATGCATCTGCACAGGGCATAGGGCAATGGCTGGGACATTGTAGTGCCCGGCCACCACCTGCACAGACAGGGTGGCCACAGCATGTCCTGCTTGGAGATCACTCTCACCCTGACTGAGCAGTGACTACGGCATGGCTAGGTTTCCCCATAGTGCTCTCTAATTTTTTTTCTCATGTGAAATTTATGGGTTCTCTTTTGAGGCCAAATCACTGACCTATCTGCTTGGTGTGTATACTGATATCCCAGTTCTGGGTGCATGCATCTCCTTCAGGAACATGCACTATGGACTAGCTAGCAGATTGTCTGCAGCTAGTATGTGTTGTGTTGTGCTGTGCTGGAACATCTTGCACGGTGCAGTGGCTGGAGGCTTGCTGCAGGAGAATATCAGATAGTGGTGGGGTGCAGCTGAGCATTTTCGGGCCTAATGTCTGTCTGCTATTGCTTTATAGATGTGTACAGAGCTGCACTGACTGCCCCGTAGGTTGTCTGTTCCCCAGCAGGACTGCGGTAAATGGTCCCCTCTACTACTGCCATTGCAGGGAGGTAAAATGTGGATCTGTTGGTGGGAGACCCTGTTTCCCACCCTCAGCCCCTAGAGCAGGGGTAGGGAACCCTGGTCCTGGAGAGCCGCAGACCAGTCAGGTTTTCGGGATATCCCTAATGAATATGCATGAGTTATATATGCATTAGAGATATCCTGCCAACCTGACTGGTTTGTGGCCCTCCAGGGCTGGATTTGGAGACCCCTGCCTTACACCTCTGTCATTTAAGATTGTGAGTGGGCAAGGTGCAGATGTCCAAGACATCAAAAAGGTTAGATAGAATGTGTCACATTCCTCCTCACTTCTCACCACCACCAAAATATTGTCTATTAGACAACTTTTTGGTGGTGGTGAGAATCGAGGAGGAATGTGACAAATTCTATATACCCTTTCGATGTCTAGGACATCTGCACCTTGCCCACTCCCAATCTTAAATGACAGAGGTGTAAGGCAGGGGTCTCCAAATCCAGCCCTGGAGGGCCACAAACCAGTCAGGATGGCAGGATATCTCTAATGCATATATATCTCATGCATATTTATTAGGGATATCCCAAAAACCTGACTGGTCTGCGGCTCTCCAGGACCAGGGTTCCCTACCCCTGCCCTAGAAGGTGAGTTGGGTGGTGGTACATAATCCACATATGGGTCCATAAGGACTAAACCTGACTAAGAAATACAGATGTATCCAAAGGGTGTCTGCAGGAACTACCTATCTCACACACTAGCACTGCTGGGGACCTGGTGCTGGGAGCGCCACCTCACCCTCAGGGTGAGCACAGTACCCGCACAATGTGACGGTGTGTAGCTAATCTGTGCCAGTAACACACATGGTCAGTTCCCCCTACCAGGCCGAGGTGCTGTGGGGGTGCATACCCCATCTTGTGTTCATCTGTAGACTGCTGATTTGCAAGTGCAGTGCATCATGGGGACGGGTGGGTTGCCCCTATCCTGGTGATCACAGCAGACTGTTTGTGTGGTGACATGCAGGCCTTCTGCAGCCAGCCTGTGGCTTGTTAGCAACTATAGAGCTGTAACCCACTGGTTACTTCACTGCTTGTAGAGCCAGAGGTCATGGGTTCAAACCCACAGTGGGGTTATTTGATAGGGCTGTCCAAAGCATTATCTATTTTTAATGTACATTAGTGCTGCCAGCAAAACCACCCTCAGTGTACTGTACCCATAAGGTACCTCAGAAGGCGCTTTATAGGGCACCCTATACAGCGCTTTCTGAGGCACCCTATGGTTACCGTCCATATAAGGTGCCTTCTAAGGTATCCTATGGAGCGCCTTATAGGGTGCCTTATGCGGCACCTTAGGTTACGGCACGTGAGGGTGTGTTTGCTGGCAGCAATAATTAAAATACAAATAAACTGCCTCAGGAAACAATACTTACATGTCAAAGCTGATGCCTCAGCCAGCTTTATGCATTAGGCACACTGGGGATCAAACTCATAACCCCTGTATCATCATTCAATGTATTAACCATTGTGCTACACCTCTATTTCTAGGTTTGCATGTCTGGGCGCCTACTTACGATTACCGCGCGTTAACGCGCTTAGTGGCGCTTTGCCCGATAATGTGCGCAGCAGCGCGCGTTATCGCGCGATACTGCCATTTTGCTGCTTTAAGACTGAAACGCCCACTCCTTTTATGGCAGCCTGCACACTATTGCCGGGCGCACAATAAGACGGTTTAGTAAACATACCCCTAAGAGACTTAATTAGAAGACCATGAAAGAGGAAACCTAATAATCCAGGTTTCTAGTTACAGTTCCATAAAGTACAGTAGCCAAAATGTCTCTATGCAAGTAACCATGAAGGCAACACAATTGATAAAAACTAACAAAACAAGCCTAAACACAAACAAAAATCCTCTTCATACATTGTAAAAGTATTAACTAAATCTAACCTTATTTCAGTTTGAGTGCTCCAGTTAAAGCTTTTGGAACTTACCTTTCTCCAGCTCCTGGTCTTTAAATTTGTTCCTGAAACACACCTTCCTAGGGGGGTTTTCAGATGGCTCTAGATTTGATCAATAAGTTAAGGCAGTCTTGGGTTCTATGGCATGAAGGGACTTCTAAGTTATTTCACATTTCCCCAGATAATAGCCCTACTTGCCAAGGTCTCTGGACTCCACCCTACTCCAGTTCTAACACCGTTCCATGCACTAATTTGTTGATTTCACCTTGCTACAGCTCTTGAAACATGTTTTGCTCTAATTCCTAGAATTCACTCTATTCTGGTTTGCAAATAGACGGAATACTTCATATCTAGTCTCCAGCCTTCAGGCCCTTCTGTAGCCTTCTCCATTTCTGATCCCTATTCCAGCCCTGTTCCAGCTTTATACCCTGTACATGAGCATCATGACCCACATCAGAACCTATACATAACAAACCTTGGAGAAGTAACCTGACATATGCAAACCTGTGAAAGTAAAATTGAGATATTGAAGTTGATACGTACTCAGTGGCTACAGTATTTTAGAAATGGATCTGCTAAAGATGGAGGTAGTTCTAAAATAAACATAAGGAAGTGCATGAATACTCAAGGATTTATATCCATGTGCAGCCAAAGGAGCCATTTCACAAATATATACATGGGAAAATTCAACCAAGGAAACCCAACAGATTACATCTGTATCTGAAACATTCTGCAAACCTAGACTTGCAGGTGCTGCTAATTAACTATAGAGGGCACTGTCTTTAGCACATTCTAATTTGGATAGGGAATAAAAATTGAGGGAATATCCCCCATAATTTCTCATGTAAAGGAATTATGTCAGGGAGCAGGTGTAAATCTGGACAAAGACAATTTTGGGCTTATAAGTACATTCCCTATATGAAATGGGAATGCACATGTAGATTTTTATCCCAGCCTGCCATGACCCCAACACACCCCTTTGCAGTCCTGATGTGGTATGAACACCCACATGTGAAATGAACCTTTTCTAAAATGGCCATTTACACGTAGATGCAATTTGTACATTGCATATTTCCATGTGCAAATCATGATTGTGGCTTCTAAAATAACCCCTTAAGGTTGAAATTTACTGCTCCAACTAGAATTTGAATATTTTCTAACACTGCTATTTATTTAATGCTTCATGCATTGTCAAAACATTTTCCCCGAAGACCAAGAGTGAATCAAAACCTTTGATAAATCTAACCCTCGGTAGCAAATCTTTTGTGGCCTTTGTAGACAGTGCCTTGCTTATTTAAGCCAGCAGTAGATGCTGTAATAAAAGCATGCATTCTCGAATGCAATAAAGTAACAAAATGGCGTGAATATGTATAGGTACTAGGCAATTCTTCTGATACCCATCATTTCAATCCTACTGTCTCAAAGGGGTATGTTTACTAAACCGTCTTAATGTGCGCCCGGCGATAGTGTGCAGGCTGCCATAAAAGGAGTGGGCATTTCAGTCTTAAAGTAGCAAAACGGGATTATCGCGCGATAATGCACGCTGCTGCACACATTAACGGGCTAAGCGCCGCTAAGCGCGTTAACGCGCGGTAATCTTAAGTAGGCGCCCAGACATACAAACACAGAAACAGAGGTGTAGTACAATGGTTAATACACTGACTGATGGGGTCATGAGTTTGATCCCCCAGTGTGTCTAATGCATAAGGCTGGCTGAGGCATCAGCTTTGACATGTAAGTGTTGTTTCTTGAGGCATTTTATTTGTATTTTAATTATTGCTGCCAGCAAACACACCCTCACGTGCCATAACCTAAGGTGCCACATAAGGCACCCTATAAGGCACTCCATAGGAAACATTATAAAGTGCACTGTCTGCCACTGCACCCTATAATGTCCCCTATAGGGCACCCTATAAGGCGCTCCATAGGACAACTTATAAGGCACCTTATATGGACTGTAACCATAAGGTGCCTCAGAAGGCGCTTTAAAGGGCACCCTATAAAGCGCCTTCTGAGGCACCTTATGGTTACAGTACTCTGAGGGTGTTTTTGCTGGCAGCACTAATGTACATTAAAAATTGACAATACTCTGGATAGCCCTATCAAATAACCCCACTGTGGGTTTGAATCCATGACCTCTGGCTCCACAGGCAGTGAAGTAACCAGTGGGCTACAGCTATTAACAAGCCCCTGGCTGGCTACAGAAGGACTGCATGTCACCACACAAACAGTCTGCTGTGGTTACCAGGATAGGGTTAACCCACCCGTACCCATGATGCACTGCACATGCAAATCAGCAGTCTACAGATGATCACAAGATGGGGTATGCACCCCCACAGCACCTCGGCCTGGTAGGGGGAACTGACCGTGTGCAACCCCACAGCACCTCAGCCTGGTAGGGGGTACTGACCGTGTATGTTACTGGCACAGAGTAGCTACAGACCGTCACATTGTGCGGGTACTGTGCTCACCATGAGGGTGAGGTGGGGCACCCAGCACCAGGTCCACAGCACCTTTCATGGCTGAAATAGGCTGTGCTGCAGGTCCCCATCAGTGCTAGTGTGTGTGAGATAGGTAGTTCCTGCAGACACATCTGTATTTCTCAGTCATGTCTAGCCCTTATGGGCTATGATGCACCCAAAATTGTGAATATCCTGTGTTGGTACCATGGTCACATGATGTAGGGGGAGGGGGAGGTATTTGGACCCATAGGTGGATTATGTACCACCACCCAACCTACTCTCTGTGGCTCAGGGTGGGAAACAGGATCTGCCACCAACATAGCCACACTCTACCTCCCTGCAATGGTGGCAGTAGAGAGAATAATCAACCCCAGTCCTGCTGGGGAACAAACACCATACAGGGCAGGCAATGCAGATCTGTACACATCCATAAGGAAAGGCAGACAGAAGGCCTGGAAATACTCAGCTGCCCCCTACCACTATCTGACATTCTCCAGCAGCAAGCCTCCAGCTGCTGCACCCTGCAAGATGCTCCATCTAGACACATACTAGCTGCAGACAGTCTGCTAGCTAGTCCATAGTGCATGTTTCTGGAGGAGATGCATGCACACCAAGTAGATAAGTCAGTGATTGGACCCCAAAAGGAAACCATAAACATCACATGAGAATAGCACTATGGGGGAATCTGGCCATGCCGTGGTCACTGCTCAGTCAGGGTGAGAGTGACCTCCCAGCAGGACATGCTGTGGCCACCCTGTCTGTGCAGGTGGTTGTCAGGCACTACAATGTCCGAGCCATTGCCCTATGCCCTGTGCAGATGCATCCTGGCCAGGCCACTCTGTCCGGGCTATACCCATTGTACCTTGCTCCTCATTATGCACATTGGCAGGCTTACACTGGCAACAGTGTGGACTGAGGAAGGTGTTGGCAGACACCACACACTGGATAGACAAACACACACTCCCACACCTATGCCAGCATTGTGCAAATATAAAGGCTCTTGGCAGCCCTGGCCACCGCACCAGTCCTGGGCACAGTGCAGGCATGGCTATGGTACGCAATACTGTTGGGGTCCCTCCCCAGGGTGGTAAACATTGTCAGACATCAGACCTGAAGCACACTCCACAGACAGCAGAAAGGTTGCTATTATACAGCTCAATCAGCAAATTGTGCTTAACTTAGGAATTGCTATCTGCCAGTAATCATAGCAACCGTTTGATAGGTGTGTACAATATTCCCAGGTTTAGGGTGGCATTGCTAAGGTATGCAAGTGCTAGTATTGGGAGATGCACGCAGGGCCCAGCATCCTGCCTCTCCAGGAGGCTTTGGATAATGGAGCCTGTGGGTGAGGGTGTGTCTGCCCCTGTTGGCTGCTGCTCTAGGGCAGAGGTTCCCAACTCCAGTCCTGGTGGGCCAAACACTGTTTGGGTTTTCATGCTGTCCCTAATGAATATGCATGAGATACATCTGCATACCATGGGGGCGGTGCATAGACATGCAGCACAGCCGTGTTTATTAAAGGCAGCATGGAACCTGAATGGTGTTTGGCCTTCCAGGACTGCATTTGGGAGACTCTGCTCTAGGTAATGTGCATGTTTATGGTGTCTGTGCTCTGTAGGGTAAAATGTAGGTTTATTGGGCATGTTTCTGTTATCTGCAATAAAGGTTCTGTCTGTATTATCACGTTTTAGTAGTGGGTAAAATATGGGGACTGGGTTGGCAGGAACCACAGCTGAGACCTGAACCTGTGACTTTCTGCTTCTGAACACACCGGCTGTGTTCACTGCACCACCGTGTTGCCACAGAGATAGTGCATTCCCTGGAGATACCATGACTGTTTGTCAGACAGAGCCTGTCTGTTGCAGTGCTCGGCACCCACCTAAACATGGTCTGCTCTGGGCAGCTGCCACTGCCCCCTCCACCACCAGTACCCCTCTGCCACCATGCTGATATGCCCTTCTGCTGGTGGTGTTGGTGCTGCGCAGTCTCAGGCCATCCAGTGTGTGGGTAGGCGGCTGCCTATGGTGCGGGTTCTGGGGTAGGGATGCCTGCATAGCTGTCCATGCTTTCCCCCAGCACCGCCTGCCAATGTTCCGTGCCATTGGGGGTACCTGCTGGGTACTATTCCCTGTGACACCGTGGGAAGCACACTCTTGCCCATGTTGGACCCTCAGCAGTTGCTGTCTGGCTGCTGTACTGTTTCAGCATTCCTATGGGTCAGCTAGGCATTACCCTAGTCCGCACTGTGCCCCAGCTGCACCACAGCATGTGCCGCCTGCAGCCCTCTGTGTCCCCTTTTCCAGCATCTGTCCAGTTGCCCATTCTGACATGCCCGCCCTGCTGTTGTGAAACATGTGCACACCATAGGAAAGCTGTCCAATGGAGAGGAAAACCCTGATCAGAGCAATTTCACTGTGGGCTCATTCACCTTGTATGGGGATAGAGCATAGACCGTTCCAAAATTCATATCTTTTTTTGGAGCTTTCTTGGGGGTGTTTTTGGATGTTTCCCATTGATATCACTAATGCCCAGCTTGGTTATGGTTTTTTTACATTTTCTTCTGGTCATTTTCACTGTTTCTTTGCCCGTTTGTTCCATGCACATGTATCACACTTATCACTTTTTTGTAGGTTTCCCTGGTTTTGCTGTACATTGCTGACGGAAATGGTTTCTTTTCCCTTCAAATCAGCTCTAACGCCAGGGTTTCACTGGTGTTAATTTTCAGCCTCGGATTTCACAGCATTAGTGTGCAGGGAACCTCTCCCCTCCCACTCTCCGCCCATTGACCCTCTCTCTCTGCCCCTGGGGAGCCTTCCTCCACCCTCCGGGAGCCTTTCTCCGCCTTCAGCGCTCGTTTGTGCCTTAGCATGCGTTAACGCACGATAAGGCGCCGTTATCGCATGATAAGGCGCCTTATCGTGCGATAACGTGGGAGAGCGCACGTTAAGACGGTTTAGTAAACATACCCCAAAGTTTTCTATGAAAGCATATACTGTAGTAAGTGGATGATTTTACAAGAACACATCTAAAGATACGTGCAATCTATGTGCATAAGTCACCTATTTTCAAGGACTTGTGTACATGAAAGGGCATTTGCATTTGTACTTTAGGCACTGGCTATTCTGTAGTTCAATCATCCATGCTTTCATTGTGGACATGCATAGGGGCAGAGTTTGGGTGGAGTTTGGGCAAAGCATGAGAGGAGTGCAAATATACCCACATATAAAATACTGTAATATATGTGCATGCTTCAAAATCTAGGTGCAGGCTTATACACCTGCCATGCAGTAAATGTGAGTGTTCCCACCTAGTTTGCATACATTTTTACATGACTTACACCTCTATTTTATAACGTATGCATGTACTTCACATTATAAAATAGTCCTTATGCACAAACTCCAGGGGAGTTTACAAAATTAAAATGAGTGTATGAAATAAACTGAAGAGTCTGAAAACTGGAGGGGAAAAGACAAAACAAACAAAACATGGCTAAACTCACACATCCTAAAAATAAACTATAACAAAAAACAGAAGTACTATACATTACAAGAAACCAAAATTTTACACCTCCTCTAAAGCTTCAACTTCAGGAAACTGAAATAGAAGTAAAAAACAAAGTGAAATATCTAGGTGTTACCCTAGATCGAACACTCAGGACGATTAAGCACATCAAACTAACCACCACCCTGATCTTTAATAAACTAAGGGGTATGTTTACTAAACCGTCTTAACGTAGCAGCGGCGACATTATTGCGCGATACATAATGTTATCGCCCAATAATTATCGCATAATAACGTCACGTATCTCACGATAATGACGGCAACGGCGTTAAGGCACACTAACTCTGTGAAATCCGGCTCTGAAGGGTGGAGTAAGGCCTCCCAGAGAGCGGAGATAGGGGTCAATGGGCGGAGAGTGGGCGGAGAGTGGGCGGGGAGAGGCTCCAGGCACACTAACGCTGTGAAATCCGGGTCTGAACACTAACGCCAGTGAAACCCTCGCATTAGAGGCACATTTGCAGGAGAGAGAAACCATTTCAGTCAGCAATGTACAGCAAAGCCAGGGAAACCCAGAAGAGTGATAGTAGTGATCCATGTGCAGGAACCAAAAAGGCAAATAAACATATAAAATGACCAGAACTACATTTGAAATCCCAATAACCAAGCTGACCAATAGTGATATTAATGATAAACATAAAGCAACACTACTGACAAAGCGTAAAAAGGAACATATCATGTTTGGAAGAGTCTATGCTCTGTCCCCCTACAAAGTGAATGATCCCACATTGAAATAGCGGTGATCAGGGTTTTTGTCATTTACTCTGGACAGGCTTGTTGGGGCGTGCACATGTACAGCAACAGCAGAGTGGGCATGTAGGAAAGGGCAACTGTACTGATGCTGTAAATAGGATACAGGGAGCTGCAGACGGCAGATGCTGTGGTCCAGCTGGGGCACAGTGCGGACTAGGCAGATGCCTAGTTGGCACATAGGAAAGCCTAAACTGTAAAGCAGCAAGACAGCAACTGACGAGGGACCAACATGGGCATGAGTGTGTGTCCCATAGTGTCACACTGGATGGCCTGGGACTGCGCACCACCAGCACCACCAGCATAAGGGCATGTCAGCATGTTGGCAGAGGGGGCAATGGCATCTGCCCACAGCAGACCACAGCCAAGCCCCTTTTAGGTGGGTGCCATGCACTCCAACAGACAAGGTCTGTCTGACGAACAGTCATGGTATCCCCAGGGAATAATCTGCCCCTGTGGCAACAGTTTGGTGCAGTACACACAGCCAGAGTGTTCATGGCCAGAAGTTCACAAATTCAAGTCCCAGCTCCTGCCATCCTTGTCCCCATATTTTACCCAGTACTAAACCATGGCAATAAAGATGGAAACTTTATTGTGGATAAATGAAACATGCCTGAAATGCCTATATTTTACCCTACAGAGCACAGACACCATAAACATGTGCAGTCCCTAGAGCAAAGTTTCCCAACTGCAGTCCTGGAGGGCCAAACACCATTCAGGTTTCATGCTGTCCCTAATAAATATGCCTGTGCTGCATTTGTATGCATCACCCCCATTGTATGAAAATGTATTCATGCATATTCATTAGGGACAGCATGAAAACCTGTACAGTGTTTGGCCAACCAGAACCGGAGTTGGGAATTTCTGCCGTAGAGCAGCGGCCAACAGGGGCACAAACACCCACACCCACAGGCTCCACTATCCAAAGCCTCATGGAAAGTCAGGCTGTTGGGCCCTGCGCAGAGCAGCATCTCCCAATACTGGCAACTGCATACTTTAGCAATGCCGTCCTAAATTGGGAACATGTTCCACATATATCAAAAGGTTGCTATGATTAATGTCAGCTAACAAATCCTAAGTTAAACACGATTTGTTGATAGAGATTCGTCATAGCAACCTTTCTGATATCTGTGGAGTGTGTTTCAGTTATTGCTTCTGACAGTGTTTACCACCCCCAGGAGTGACCCCAACAGTATTGCGTACCATAGCAATGCCCGCACTGTACCCAGGACTGATGTGGCAGCCAGGGCTGCCTCAAACCTCCATATTTGCACAATGCTGGCATAGGTGTGGGAGGGTGTGTATGTCTATCCAGTGTGTTGTGGCTGCCTATACCTTACTGAGCCCAAACTGCTTGCATTTTTTCCAGTTTTAGCCTGCCAATGTGCATAATGAGGAGCAAGGTACTGTGGGTATGGCCCGGACAGGATGGCCCTGGGCAGGATGCATCTGCACAGAGCATAGGGCAATGGTTGGGACATTGTATTGCCTGACCACCACCTGCACGGACAGGGTGGCCACAGCATGTCATGCTTGGAGGTCACTCTCACCCTGACTGAGCAGTGACCACTGCATGGCTAGGTTCCCCCATAGTGCTATGCAGCACTTCTTTCAAGTAATATTTGTTGGTTCTGCTTTCTGAGGCCCAATCACTGACATACCTGCTTGGTGTGTGTGCACTCACATCCTGTTTTTGGGTGCTCATAGTTTCTCCAGGAACATGCATTATGTACGAGCTAGCAGACTGCCTGCAGTTAGCAAGTGTACGGCTGGAACACCTTGCAGTGGGTGGAGACTGACTGTGCTCTCTGCTGCTGAATGTCAGATAGTGGTGTGGGGTAGCTGAGCTTCTCCAGCATTCTGTCTGTCTACCATTGCCTTATGTGATGTGTACAGATCTGCATCTACTGCGCTGTAGGGTGCCTGTTCCCCAGCAGGACTGGGGTTGATGGTCCTCTCAATTGCCACTACTGCAGCAATGTGGAGCTATTGGTGGGAGATCCTGTCCCCACACCCTAAGCCACAGAGGGCAGGTTGGGTGGTGCTACATAATCTGCTTTTTGGTCCAAACACCCCCCCTTCACCTATAACATGTGACCATGGTACCCACACATGATATGTGCTACTCTGGGTACCTCATAGTCCACAAGGGAACTTACAGCATAGCCTATCTCAGCCTAGCCAGGTGCTGCGGACCTGGTGCTGGGTGCCCCACCTCACTCTCAGGGTGAGCACATGACCTGCACAATGTCACAGTCTGAAGCTACTCTGTGCCAGTAACACACATGGTCAGTTCTCCCTACTAGGCCTAGGTGCTGTGGGGGTGCATACCCCATTATGTGATCAGCTGTAGACTGCTGATCTGCATGTGCAGTGCATCATGGGTACAGATGGGTTTACCCTATCCTGGTAACCATAGCAGACAGTTTGTGTGGTGATCTGTAGTCTTTCTGTAGCTAGCCAGCAGTGTGGTAGTAGCTATAGAGATGTAGCCAACTTGTTACTTCAATGACTGTGGAGGCAGAGGTCATGGGTTTGATTCCACAGTGGTGTCATTTAGGAATACTGTCTGAGGCTTTTCCTTTTCATTTCAATCAGTGCTGCCAGCAGAAACACCCTCACAGTGGTGTAGCCTAAGGTGCCTCATAGGCACCCTATACAGCGCCCTATAGGGCACATTATAGGGTGCCTTGGCAGACAGGGCACTTTATAATGTGACCTATGGGGCACCTTATAGGGCACCTTATGAGGCACCTTAGGTTATGGCACTGTGAGGGTGTTTTTGCTGGCAACACTGATTTAAATTAAAAGAAAATGCCTCAGACAGCCTTTTTAGATTATACCACTACAGGACCAAACCCATGACCTCTGCTTCCTCAGTCATTTCAGTAATCAGTTGGCTACATATTACAACTTCTAACACTGCACTGGCATGTACTTAGGGTTAACGTGCGTTAATGTGCCATGGCACACACTATCGCGTGATACAGATTATTGCTACCTTAGGAATGGAATGCCCACTGCTTATATGGCATTCTTCACATTATCGCTGCAACTAGCACCGGTAACATTAAGACGGTTTAGTAAACATATCAATAAGGGGTATGTTTACTAAATGGCGATAATGTAGCAGCAGCTATGTTATCGTGCATTAAGTGACCGGTGGCGGTAAGTCCCGCAGAGGGTGGAGAGATGGCAGAGAGAAGGGGGTCAATGGGCGTCATCATGGCTGTTTGGCATAAAAAAGAACAAAAACAAACAAAAAAATAGAACAAAAGGGAATCAAACCCATGTCCCTTGGTTTGGGAGGTATCAGTACTAACCAGGATGCTGTACCCACACAGCTCTCTGGTCTGCTATGGCTGGATACAGAAGGATGATGTGTTGGTACAACAGCTTAGAGGGGCTTTCCCATGGCTGATGTGCAGTCCTATATTAATCTGAGACCCATTCTTCCTCTCAGATTCTGCTTTTGTTTTGTGCTACAGTATTTTCTACCATATGCATGTTGATGTTAGGATGGAGTGATCGCTACTTATCTCCGGATATAGAAAGACTGCAGGTCACCACACGGCATGTCTGCTGTGGTTACCAGGATAGGGTTAACCCACCAGTACCCATGATGCAATGCACATGCAGATTAGCAGTCTACAGCAGGTCACCAGATAGGGCAGTGTTTCCCAACCCAGTCCTATGGGGCACACCGGCCAGTCAGGTTTTCGGGATATCCCTAATATAGGGCAGTGTTTCCCAACCCAGTCCTATGGGGCACACCGGCCAGTCAGGTTTTCGGGATATCCCTAATGACTATGCATGAGATATCTATGCATTAGAGATATCCTGCCAACCTGACTGGTTTGTGGCCCTCCAGGGCTGGATTTGGAGACCCCTGCCTAACACCTCTGTCATCTAAGATTGTGAGTGGGCAAGGTGCAGATGTCCAAGACATCAAAAAGGTATATAGAATGTGTCACATTCCTCCTCACTTCTCACCACCACCAAAATATTGTCTATTAGACAACTTTTTGGTGGTGGTGAGGATCGAGGAGGAATGTGTCACATTATATATACCCTTTCGATGTCTAGGACATCTGCACCTTGCCCACTCACAATCTTAAATGACAGAGGTGTAAGGCAGGGGTCTCCAAATCCAGCCCTGGAGGGCAACAAACCAGTCAGGTTGGCAGGATATCTCTAATGCATATATATCTCATGCATAGTCATTAGGGATATCCCGAAAACCTGACTGGCCGGTGTGCCCCATAGGACTGGGTTGGGAAACACTGAGATAGGGTATGCACCTCTACAGCACTGCACTGTGGTAGTCTTTCTGTAGCCAGCCAGAAGTGTGGTAGTAGCTATAGAGATGTAGGGGGTACTGACCGTGTGTGTTACTGGCACGGAGTAGTATGTGTTACTGGCACAGAGAAGCTACAAACCATGCCATTGTGTGGGTTCTGCGCTCACCCTGAGGGTTGAGGTGGTGCACCCAGCACCAGGTCCGCAGGTTGCATGAGGTAGGTATTGCTGTGTGTCAGGTATTTCTTATAGATCTGCATTCCCCAGTCATATCTGGCCCTTGTAGACCCTGATGTACTCAGACTGGTGGCTATCCAGTGTGGTTGCCATGGTTGTTTGTTACAGTGCCGGGGGGGGGGGGAGTTTGGATCTACATGCAAATTATGCAGCAGCACCACTTACCAGACCACCCTCAGTTGGTGAGGTGGTGGACAGGATCTGGCTTCCAACAGACTCACACTCCACATCTTTGCAAAGGAGGCACATGTGGATGTGGGACCAGCAACCAGGGCTGTTAATGTGGATCTGTACTTGTCACAAGGACACGGGCCTGGAAAGGATCAGCTGCTCCCCACCAACCCACCATGAACTGACATCCACCAGCAGAGGGCATACTCAGTCTGAACCCTGCAAGGCGTTCCAGATATACACATGCAAAATGCAGACAGCCTGCTAGCCAGTACACAGTGCATCTTACTAGGGGAACTCTGTGCACCCAGACCTGGGACGTACGCACAGACACCAAGCAGATAGCTCAGTGATTGGGCCCCAGTGCAAAAACCACACAGATATCACTTGAGAGAAGAACTATGTGAGAACCTAGACATACCATGGTCAATGCTCAGTCAGAGTGAGAGTGACCTCCCAGCATGACATGCTGTGGCCACCCTGTCCTTGCAGGTGGTGGTCGGGCACTACAATCTCCCAGCCATTGCCCCACACCGTGTGCAGATGCCCAGTCCGCCCTGTCCATGCCATACCCACAATGCCTTGCTCCTCATTATGCACATTGGCAGGCTAATGCTGGAATCAGTGTAAGCATTGTGGGCCCAGTGAGGAGTAGGCAGACACAAAACAATGGATAGACATATGCACACTCCCACTCCTTCGTTGGCATTGTGCAAAGATAGGAGTGGTTGGCAGCCCTGCCCATCACACTGGTCCTGGGCACAGTGCAGGCATTGCTAAGGTATGCAGGTGCTAGTAGCGCTGCTTTGCTGGAAACTGCTGCTCCATGCCTGGCCCAACAACTTGACAATCCATGCGGCTTTGGATAGTGGAGCCTGTGGGTGTGGGTGTTTGTGCTTCTTTTGGCGGATGCTTTGGGGAGTGCATATGACGATGTTGTATATGCAATGTAGGGTAAAATGTAGGGACATGGTCTGTATGAGCCACAGCTGGAACCTGAACCTGTGACCTTTTGTTCTAAGACACACTGTGTGCGTGTACTGCACCACACTGTTGCCACAGAAGTATAGTAGTCCCTGGGGCTACCTTTGCTGTTCATCCGACAGACCTTTGTTGCACTGCACATCATGCACTGGTATAGGGCACGGCTTAGGTCCGCTGTGGGCAGGTGTCACGGCCCCCTCCACCAGCAACGCCCCCTCCTCCACCACGCTGATGTGCCCATATGCTGTTTGTGCTGGTGGTGCGCAGTCCCAGGCCATCCACTGTGCAGGTAGGTGGGTGCCTCGGTGGGGTCTGGGGTGAAGGGCATACATGGACATCCACACGCCCCCCATCACCGCCTGCCACTATTATGGCCCTTCCACATCGGGGGAGATGGTTGAAGGTGGCGGGTCGGTGATATAGCAATTATTGGCTGAGGGTGGGCCTGGTAGATAGATTGTGTTCTGTCAGCAGACTGTGGACAGGCTAGGGTATGCAATGCGGGTACAATATATCCACTTTATTTATTTTATTTATTTAAAAAGATTCATAAACCTCCTTCTCCTGTAATCAAGGCAGTTACTTTGGACTGCTGGGTGTATACATGTGTCAGGCAACGCGTGGCTGCTCCCTGCACTGTCCTTCCCGGAGGCTGGTGTGGTGGGTGTTCATATAGCTGGGTGTTTGGACAGTTTGGGATGTATCCTGGGGTGAGTACATGGACCCCTATTAGCGTGGTTCCCAGATGTTCACTGCTTGCCCCATTACAGGCATTGTGTTTCCTGTGTGACGTTTGGGATACCTGCAGGGTATGTCTCACCTGGGTGGGACACTGGAGCACAGACTACTGGGCAAGTTTGAGTTTGGTCAACCACTGTCTTGCTGTTTTCCATTTTCTGTGTTCCTCTGTGCTACCTAGGTGGCTGCCTTGTCTGCCCTGTAACTCACCTGTAGCCCCCTTTGCAGCATCACCTGCAATTTATGCTGTTACTGCACATGTAGCACTACTATCACTGATTTTTGCACTCTCTTCCTGTCATATACATTGCTGACACAATATGCTTTCTCTCTCGGTACTGTTCCAGCATTAATGTGACAGCGTTAGTACAGCAGGAGCCTCTCCCTGCCCACTCCCCACCCATTGACCCTCTCTATCCGCCTTCTCTCCGCCCTCCGGTACAGTTACAGCCAAGAGGCATACCCCATCTAGGTGACCTGCTATAGACTGCTAATCTGCATGTGCATTATATCATGGGTACTGGTGGGTTAACCCTATCCTGGTAACCACAGCAGACATGTCGTGCGGTGATCTGCAGTCTTTGTATATCCGGAGATAAGAAATGATCACTCCATCCACAGTTGGGAAACTGCTCTAGGGATTGCACATGTTTATGATGTCTGTGCTCTGTAGGGTAAAATATAGACGTTTTAGGCATGTTTATTTTATCTGCAATAAAGGTTCCGTCTTTATTACCACGATTTAGTACTGGGTAAAATATGGGGAATGGGTTGGCAGTAGCCACAGCTGGGACTTGAACTTGTGACCTTCTGCTCCTGAACATACTGGTTGTGTGTACTGCACCACACTGTTGCGGCATGGGCACTTTATTCCCTGGGGATACCATGACTGTTTGTCAGGCAGACCCTGTCTGTTGCATTGCAAGGCACCCACCTAAATGGGGCTAAGCCATGGTCTGCTGTGGGCAGATGCCACTGCCCCCTCTGCCACCAGCATCCCTCTGCCACCATGCTGCCATGCCATTATGCCAGTGGTGCTGGTGGTGCGCAGTCCCAGGACATCCAGTATGCCTATGGTGTGGCTTCTCGAGTAGGGGTGCCTACATGGACATGTGCACTTCCCCTCGGCAACGCCTGCCAATATTCTGTGCCCTTGGGGGTACCTGCTGGGTACTATCCCCTGTGACACTGTGAGAAACACACTCATGCCCAAGTTGGACCCTCATCAGTTGCTGTCTGGCTGCTATACAGTTTCAGCATTCCTTTGTGCCACCTAGGCATCTGCCTAGTCTGCACTGTGCCCAGCTGCACCACAGCATGTGCCGCCTGCAGCCCTCTGTATCCCATTTCCAGCATCTGTATAGTTGCCCTTTCCTACATGCCTACCCTGCTGTTGCAGCACATGTGCACGCCATAACAAACCTGCCCAATATAAAGGGTAAACCCTGATCACTGCTATTTCAATGTGGGATCATTCACCTTGTAGGGAGGCAGAGCAGAGCATAGACCCTTCCAAACATGATATCTTCTTTTCTATGCTTTGTCAGCATTGTTTCTTAATGTTTCTCATTAATATCACTATTGACCAGATTGGTTATTGGGATTTTAAATGTGGTTCAGGTCATTTTCTATGTTTATTTGCCTTTTTGTTCCGATCACATGTATCACTACTATCACGTTTTTGGGTTTCCCTGGCTTTGCTGTACATTGCTGACTGAAATGGTTTCTCTTTCCTGCAAATGTGCCTAGGGTGAGGGTTTCACTTGCGCTAATTTTCTGCCCTTCATTTCATGGCGTTAGTATGCAAGGAGCCACTCACCGCCCACTCTCCGCCTATTGACCCCTTCTCTCCGCCCTCTGGGAAGCCTACTCCACCCTTCAGAGTCGGATTTCACAGCATTAGGGTGCCTTAACGCCACAGCCGCTTTATCGCGCGATGTGATGTTATCGCGTGATAACATCACTTATCGCGTGATAATACCACCGCTGCGACGTTAAGACCGTTTAGTAAACATACCCCTTAGACCACTGCTGCTAGCTATGATTTCAAATCTGTATTTCAAACTATGATTACCCCATATTTTGAATTTTCTAACAGATTTCTCCAAGGAATACCAAAACAGACAATCAATTATCTTCAGATGGCCCAACACGTTGTTGCCCATATTATCTGCAAGATCCCTAGTACAAAGCACATCACTCTGTTACTTACAAGCTACATTGGTTACCATTTCAAAGTTGGATTAAATACAAAGCTCTAATGATTACTTTTAAGTTGCTCAGGAACATAGCCCGATCATACCGCATCTCTCTGATAAATGTTCCATCTAATGAGAGAGCAAGAAGGCGATACACCCAAAACAATATAGTAGTCCCCTCCAGACTTAAAACTAATCATTCCATGAGTAATAGGGCTTTTTCATACTTTGTTCCTATACTCTGGAACTCCCTCCCTGAGAAATTAAGAAGCATAAAGGATCTCCAAATATTCCATAAGGAAATCAAAACACACCTTTTTCTTGAACATTTTGGAAACTCAACTGACCAAAAAGAAAATATATCCAACCTAACTATGATATCATTATGAACCCGCAAAAAAAACTCCCATCAACACATCACTGTTAGTAAAATAGATTTCTTGTAAATAAACAGGAAGCAATAATTGCACAATGTAAATACTGTTATATATGTTCACTTTAAATAGTTTGAGTAGTTCATTGTAACACCTATGTTTCAAAGGGGTATGTTTACTAAACCGTCTTAATGTTCCCGGCACTAGTTACAGCAATAATGTAAAGGATGCCATATAAGGAGTGGGCGTTCTGGTCTTAAGGTAGCAATCGCGGGTTATCGCATGATAAAGTGTGCCGTGTCTGTTATTGTGCGATAGAGGGAGCTGTGCACGTTACCGCGCGTTAACCTTAACTTCACGTGCTGATCTGCAATCACAGCAACAGAGGTGTAGCACACTGGTTAATACAATGACTGATGAAGCAGGGGTCCTGTGTTTGATCCCCTAGTGGGATTAATGAATAAGGTTGGCCAAGGCAGTTCCTTTTCCTGCTTGAAACAGTCCAGCAATCTGTGCTGCCAGCTAAAAATACCCACACCCCAGTGCCATAAACTAATGCACTTTTTAGGGCACACCAGAAGGCACATCCTAAACCACCATGTCAGCCAAGGCAGGTTATAATGTGCCCCAGAGGCCATGTCGAAAGGTTGTCAACTCCCAAGGCACCATAGTAGGCACCCCATAAGCTGGCTGATTCTAAGGTGTGACTAAAGATGCCCCAAGGATGTATAGGTGACTCAAAAAATGTTGGCCAAGGGCAGTAAAGTCTCCCAAGCTGAAAAGCAAGAAAGGTATGGGCCAAACACAGATGTAACCCTAACACTGCACAGAGCACCAAGGAAAGACAATGCACAAGTAATGGAAGAAAGTAGATCTGAGCTGATGGACCAGACAAATCTGTGTCCAGCCCATGTGACAGTTGGAAAAATGGACAAACATATCGTGGGCAGCTGTAGCGATGCACAGGGTGATGGTAATGTACCATGCAACAATGACAGTGTGTGGCAGAGGATGGGAAGACGTGTCCAGCAGAGGAGGTAGAGGTGGCAGGATAGGTGTAATGACAGGAGGACAGAGGAGTAGCAGTGTCATGCAGAGCACACACAGGAGAGGCAACCAGGAAGAGCTGCAATGCAGAAACGTGTATCAGTGCAGGACATGGGGTAGCAGCATGCACATCAGGGCAGGATGGCTACACATAGATGGACAGAAGGATGGTTGGCAACTGTGATAAGGGTACAATGTGCTAACAGCACAGATCTGCACAGATATGACTGTCACAGGAATGAAAAGTAGCTGTGCAGGACAGGCATACAAATGAAAGAGAACAGAGAGGAATCAAACCTATGATCATTAGCACAAATGTCAATGTACAAACCGGTAGGCCATACCACCAACGTGAAGTCATTACCAGAGGCTGCATACAAGAATACTGCAGGGCATCACACAAGAAGCCTGCTGTCTGCCAGGATAGGCAAACCTCCAACAGTAACCATGATGGAATGCACATGCAGATCTGGTGTGTACAGATCAGATCACAGTCTGTAATTGGGAACAGAGCCACATATAACTACATGCACACACACAATGAAATGTTATGCAGTGGATACAGCATACAAAAGAGGAAAGAACCTAAACCCAAAGGGTGGCAGGGGATGCTCTGTGGAGCAGGTGCAAAATATGGAACAGAACAGGAGAGAATTGAACCTGCAAACAGGTGTGCTACAGACCAACTGAACCACAGCAATGCCAATCCCCCAAGCAGCCTGCCATGTAAATGCTATAAAGAAAGAGACATATGTAACAGCTAATATGTGATGGATAGGCAGCACAGAGGGCACACTTTGGTGTACAGTGAAGAGATGGAAGGGTGTTGCATAGGTGATGAACCTGCAGGTACCTAATGGTCAGGTTAGCACAACAGAAAAAAATAAACAAACCCCATGTGGGGATCAAACCTGCAACCTATGGCATTACAACATATGTCTGTAACCACTATCCCAAACAACCACAGCAAGCACGATGCAAAAATATTACCTCAAAGGAAGTGTATGTATGGGCACCTGTAACACCCAGTGATGTGGCAAATGGCTGGCACCGTACAAGGATGTGAGCACAGGTGGGCCATGTACCTGACCAGGAAATCACTAAATACAAGTGTCAGTATGATCAAGCAGCAGCAGAGACAAATGTACGTCAAACACATATTTTTATTTTGGTTAATCATCACAGATAGTGTAGATACCGCCTATCATAATATCAAGGTGAGTGGATCCCAGGGGAAAATCTGAAAACACATTTTGCAGGGCAGCAACCCAGATGTTACAGAAAAGTCACTGGCCCGTCTACAGATGATGGGCAGGAGAGATAATGTGCATCAGGTGCATGTTGTGCAGTATGCATTAGACCCCCACCCCCCACATACTGCTGCATGCCCCAAATGTGTTAGTTACATATGTGTGCATGTAAACAGTAAGCGGTGCATGATGAGGGCCCAACACACATCAATCATGATCTGTTCCTTAAAACATATCTGTCTGCCAACACAGGAGGCACACAAATGAAACAGCATCTGTTGTTAAAAGTAAGAAAGTGTAAACACATATCAAAATATATGTTACAGCTGTCACGTAATGCCTGATATAGGAATCAAAGCTGCAACAATGTAACCATAAACAATCGTCAAATGCACAATGAGGATATGCTAACAGGTAGCAGACACACATGAACACAGAGAATTCAAATGAAACCATCCGCAGAAACATGCAAAGATAACACTATGCAGAAGGTCCCCCTGCACTGGTTGGTGTGGATACAGTGTCTGTACACATATATCATGGTACATGGAATGCACAAATGAAGGAAGAAAATGGACACTCACACTGCCACACTCCAAATATAATGGGGCAATGTGAGTGTCGTTACCTCAGGGGATAAATAGGACTGTGCAGACATGCAATACTAGGTTTGTAAATCAATGCAGAGAGTCACGTCTGTACAGTAAACAGACACAATAACCTGTATATAGAGATGGAAAGAAAGGTCAAACATGTTACAGTAACCCACACAGAAGCCATATTGCAACATGCTGTGTTGCACCAACATAGTCAGTCACATGCACATGCACCGTGTACACTGAAACATGATACAGTGATGCCACACATGCACTGTAACACCCTTGGTGATTGCAAACATCAATCCAAGATGTTGGTGTGCAGTGTAGTGGTGTCGTGGCAAATACTGTGTCATGTCCAAGTGGAGGGTAGGTGGGCATGGACAAGAGGACCTCTCCATTGCTCCCCCTGTGCCACACACATGGCTGTATGCTCGTGTTGAACCAAACAGATGAGCATATCCTGCATTCCATGTCACACACATGGGCAAAACACAACACAATGTCAGAAGGATGTACAACATACAGTGACAATGTCAGTCCCTGCTGCACATGTGGGGACCAGCACACAGTGTCCAAAGTGCAAAGGGTATCTGCAATCCAACAAGTCATGTTACAACTGTCCTTGAAACCCTGGGCATGCATAGTCAAGTGTGACATCCCAATATGCCACAGTACTGGAAAGGTCATGTGTGTCTCCTACAATGAACACGACACCCAGCCAGAGCACAGCAGAAATGGTGTGTTGGACAGGCCTGTCATGCCCAAAGTAGCAGTCCAACAATAATACTGTCCATCCTAGGCATGTATCCCACTCGCAGAGGTCAAACATCCTATGGCACCATTTCCCAGGGATAGTTGCATGGTGTTGTTGTGTCCTCCAACAGGTGGGTGATGGTGATGCCGGATGCCCTGTAATAGATGTGCTTTGTGTATTCACTGCCCTGTGTCAGAAGAGGATAAACAATGTATTGGTATGCTGCTTGCAACATCAGTCCAAATTGCAGAGAGTCAAACATCAATATGTATGTAAGGAAACGTCACACAGGAACACATAACATGATCACAACACAGAACACACTGCATGTTGGGGACATTTTGAATTGGAACCGCAGACGAGGGTGTCACATGGATATGGTCATGTCCATGCCCATGTTACACAGGCGTTTCACAACTCCACCCCATGTGCATCAGCGTTCGCGTACAGAGACCCAACAGGAAATGTCTATGAGACAAACAGTAAATCATTAACATGTAAAGGCTGATGTCATTCACAAAAGACCAAAGGTGCAACCTACCGTGTGTTTGCAGCAAGTGTATGTTTGGGATCCCCTGAGGCTCTCAAAGGCTACAACAAGTCACGGTGAAGGGAGAAGATGTCATCGAAATATGTAGAGTCACCATGTCCCCATGTCCAGCCACTGTTGATGCATGTCCACATTATGGCAATATCTGTGATACAAAAATGTTGTTGCGCAGTGGTCTGTCAGCACACAAGAGATAGGTCAGCTCACAACACACAACACATGTCCACAATGTTCACAAGGTAAACAGCAGTAAGGTATAGATAGCACAGTCACCACCGCTCCCCAGGTGCACAGACCCCTCACACCACATGATAATGCAAAATGCCTGCATGCTGTATCATCACACAGCCAACCCAAAAACACACACCCACACAGTATTCTAAGGTGAGCGTGCCAGCAGTAGCATATGGCCTGTATGTGCACAATTGGAGATTAGTGGAGATAAAGGCCTGTTAAATGCAATGATACACTGCTGTTGGCTGATGCTACAATGTCAGGGAAGGGTGTACATGCAGTCCACCACCCAAACACCTAGGACTTGCATACACATGCAGCTCTGTTGGACGTGTCCCAGAGACAGTGTTGGAGAAGACAAACTGGCCAGGAACACATGTGGATATGTGTTCCAACAGCAACATATGGGGTATTGGGGTGAAGGGAAAAGAGGTGAACAACAACATATGTACAATATGACAGAGCACTGCAGACATGTGCTTCCCCTGACTGTCGTCACAGACAAAGTAGCTGTAGGTCCACCTACCCCAGACTATTGCATGATGGATGACCTGCCAATGCACCACAGCACCAGGAGGGTCACCAAGTATGTCCTGTGGATTGAGAAAAACAAGAGAAACATACATATGTCATGTTGGAGCTGTGCAACACACACTGCACCTTCATGTCCTCAGCTTGCAGACCCCCCAAGATCCTTAACAGACTGACTGTTCCCCATCACACTGTACAGATTTGATTCATGTTAAAGTTATCACTGAAGTGTGTGTGGCAAACTGCAAAGGTCCATACTCTATCTGTCCCCTTCCTCACCTCTCTGTTGCCATAAAAAATGTGGAACAGAACTATATCCTCGCTACCGTGTCCCTTCTTGGCTCTAAGGCCGCAGTACTATCCTGTGTCCCCCATATCGCTCTTAATGCTCCTTCAGAGTGTGTTCTGGTGTCTCAATGTCATCTGCCACCCCGCTGTCAATTCGTATAACACAGGGAAATATACAGGGGCTCCATCCTTATCCTCTGTCCATATACATTTCCTTGGTGTGTATATCTTATACCTTGATGTACATTAACAGCTGTATGCTGATGAGTTGAAAATATATCTCTCGACACCTGAGTTATGTCTGCCAAACCACACCCCGATGTCTGGTTGCCACCTGACATTGATGGCTGCATGTCATTCCACTGTGTGAAATTGATAATGGCAAAGCATGGATGCACAGGGGTCAGCAACCAGGGGTGACACCCATATCCTGCATCACCTGCAGAAATAAATGTGGAACATTAAAGCAGGAGCTGATGTCCACCCAAATGGACACAAGTATGTACTTGCAAACCAAATGCACAAAACAGCCTGATAGAAACATATGACAGCACATGATGGGACACCACAACTATGCATCAGCGTGTGAAGTTATGACATACAAAACAAGGGGTAGGTGTACGGATTGCAATCAACATAATCTGTAACCACAACACAAATGCTAGCATCCATGCTACCATCATCACACAGCACTGTAGCAAGGTAGAGCTGGAGGGCACCACCCACCCACCCTCCCCAAAGTTAGATCACACACAGACAGATGAGACACACACACAACTAGGGTTACACCTCAAAGACAGACATGTGCACTTACGGTTAGTCACAGGATCACCATGTGCATGTCAGAGATGAGAAATACACACCCAGCAGTATACAGTCTTCATACTGTCCTGCCTCAAATTGTCTGAATAGTGCTGAGTGATGCAGGATATAGGAGTCATGGGTGGACCCTGCAAATCTAGGGACCACATTCAGAATATGCATATTTGCATCACATACAACCTGAACATTCAGGAAATGGTAGTGTTTACGGTTGCGAAACACTACCTCCCTGTCTCTGGGCAGGACCAGGGCAACATGTGTGCAATCAATAGCTCCCATCATGTGTGGTATCCTGGCAAATGCCTCCAAGGCCTGGTTCAGGGTCCCCCACTGTTGCCTAGTGTTGGGAATGGCAATGTAATTCCCCATCCAGCTGATCATGGCATGAAGTACCTGGTGGAGACAGTGTGAGAAGGTTGGGCGGCTCATGCCACCCACTGTGGCCACAGATGAATGGAAACAGCCAGAGGCAAAGAAATGTAGGGCACCAAGGAGCTTGACCAAACCCGGTATGGCATGTGACCGACCAGTCAGGGGCTCGAGGTCAGGTTTTAGATCCTCATAGAGCTCCCTAATAGCCCCCGTGCTCAGACGGTAGAGGGAGATGACCTAGTCCTCACGCATGCCCTGGAGCTGGGCCCTGGGCCTGCAGAGGTGAGGCTGGTGAGCCTGAAACTCTGCATGCCTCCTGCGCTGTGCCGGCATAGCCCCTGCCTGGCCTGCCCCCACTGCTGCAGGTCTGTGTTGCAGCGGGACTAAACCCATGCCCTGTGCCTCAGCCCCATGGACACCATCTCCCCCATCAGCCAACTTCAGACCCTGATCACCTCCCACTGCACATGCAGCAACCACAAAGCCCGCCATAAACTCCACCCCCTCAAACTCACTCAAACTCAGACACTCACCTCACCCACCAGTCACCAACCCAGCCACACAACTCCACCAGCACTCACCAATCCAGCCACTCTCCACACCAAACCTGTCTCTGACAATTCCCTTGCTTCACCAACAACCAACACTGCATGCCTTGTCTCCCTTGCCTACATAAACCCCTCATTGTGTACCACGTGTGCATGAGCATTTATGTGTTTTTTTACATGTGCGCATCTTTGCACACGTTGTGCATGTGCAGCGGCGCAAGTGTGGGGCTGCACGTGTTGCACATGTGCAGGGGACATGCAGAAGGTACGTGCACAGGGACACCACATTGCGCATGCGCTCTGTATGTGAACGTGAGATGTGTGCATGTGCTGCATGCCGTTACATGCATGCAGCTGGCCTTACATCACATGCATGGACCGGCACTCGTCACATGGGTCCCGGGCACACACCTTCTGCATCACCCCTGCGCATGTGCAATGCACGCAGCCTCCACACTTGTGTTGCTGTGCATGCGCAACGCGCGCAAGGACGTGCACACGTAAAAACCACATAAATACACATGCACACGTGGTACACACTGAGGGGTTTGTGTAGGCGATGGAGAAAGAAGGCGTGTTGTAGAGCAGGCAAGTGTGAGATCAGGATTATTGCGGGTGAGAGAGGTGTGTTGCGGAGCAGGCAATAGAGAGTGAGAGGAGGGAAGGCTAGGAGCAGGGGAGAGAGACAGGAGGTGATCTGAGGAGCAGACACAAGGGAGAGGAGGGGAAGTGAGGTGAGGTGCAGACGTGAGGTGGAGCAGAGGAGCCAAGGGACAGGGGAGGGGGAGTAGGTGAAGAACAGGAGGGGTGAAGATGTGTGACAGGGAGGGAGAGGGCACAGAGGGCAGTGAGATGGAGCGGCAGGACATGGCAGGGGGGGAGGAGGGTGAGACACATGTTCAGCGGGACACAGAGCTGCTAGAGAGAGTTGGGTCTGTGGTGGTGGCTGCAGGCCCATGATGTGTGTCACAGCCCATCCAGGGGCCACCCAGCGCCAAATGTAGGCGTATACCAGTGCCAACCGAGGACCAGAGGAGGGCTGTTAGATTCAGCCAGCAGGAAAACAACATCCTGCTGGCGAGTGTTTTGGAGCAGTATGAGATTCTTTAAGGCCGGCTGAGCACAAGCACCACTGTGGGCACATGGATACACATGTGGGAGGAGATCCAGGAGGCCGTAGCCCAGGCAGGGGGGCCAGCCAGGGACCTGGATAGCCTTAGGAAAAGGTTTAATGATATTAAGCGTGGTATCCGTGCACACATGGTGACGGAGAGGCGACATGCCATGGGCACCGGAGGGGGTGGTTCCTTTGCCCCAACCCTGACACCCCTAGAGCAGGAACTTGCAGATCGTCTTGGACCCATCTACCTGCGTGGACTGCCTGAAGTGCTGGACACCACCCATCCACAGGCAGGTAGGTCAGAGATATGTTGCACATGTACAACTCACGGCCCAGTACATGCCAGCTATGGACAGGAAGGTGGGGGCCTATGTCTTGAGAACACGTGTGCCCTAACACAGGCAACTGGGGTCAACATATCCAGCAAAACATGGCTGTGTATGTACAGGGTGGGTGTGACAGGTACCTGGGGCTGCTTGCACGACAGCCACAGTCCTGGATGTTGTAGAGCACTGCACAGGTGTACAGAACTGGGGGGGGGGCAGTCCTCCAGCCAGATGGAGTGCCACTCCCCTTGACTGCACATGAGTGGGCCGGATATACAGGGGGCACAACACCCTCCACCCCATGAACCCAGCACATGCAGCAGCTATTCGTACATGGCATATAGGTCACACAGAACAGCATACATCTGCAGCCAAGCACATACCACTATATGACAGGGGGACACAGACAGGAGGGACATACAACTAGAAACCAGTCCAAAGGCGTGGTATAGTGGAAAAACCAAAACCTTTATTAAACAATGCCAACCCGAAACAGGCCGTGTTTGGTAACACTTCGTCAGGGGTTTAGCTAGCATAAAACTAGAAATATAAACACATAAATGTTATAAACATATAAAAGAACAGAGCAACTAACAATATATCCTATCAATTACTAAAATATAATGATAATTAATAAAATAAATAAATAATAAAAATCAATAATAACATAATAATAATGAATAATAAATACTATGATTACCTCTTTAAGGGACCATTTAAACCAATGGTCATGTAATGTGCTGTTTGGGACTACTACAAATCTGTAAATTCTAAAAGAGACTCAAATAAATTAGTAAACAGTTAATTATAAGGATGCATATAAAAACACATAAACAAATGGAACAAGTTGAAGCTATTAAAATTAAAACACCTTGTTCTGCATGAGGGAGGGTGGGTGTGTCGGCTGATGGGTGAGCCAAATACACAGGTGTCTGCTGCAGCATTCATGGAATTTGGAAATCCCACTTTTGGAGACCAACGTGACCACCACACACATGGCATGGTGCACCCATGTCATGCAAGGAGGGTGTGGGAACAGGGTAAGGGGGCCGGGGGGGTAGCACACAGTACATGTAGCTGGCACCCCACACATGGGCAGACCCACAGCCACACATGCATGCGGTGCTGCCAGCAGATAGTAGAGGACCCACTGACCAGAGCAGCAGCAACACTCAGCTGCCTGTTTCTTATGGTTACCTTTTCAAGGAGGATAATTCTGTCTCATATCCCCTCGTGTTAAATGTATCCCCCAATTGTGTTGTGACCGCTTTGATTGAAGGATAAGGCGGTATACAAAACTGTCTAAATAAATAAATGTGTGATATGCGATGGCCACCCACCAGAGATATCCTTCCCCTGATGTTCCCACCCATTGCATTCTCCCCCAGGTGGAGTACCTTTGGAAGAAGGGATGGGAGTTGCGGCTGCACTGCCCAGATGTCTTTGAACACCTACAAAGGAAGGTACAACAGGAACATGATGGTGAGTGTTGCGGCCACTGCAGGGATGTACAGCATGTCACAGTGGGCCAACAGCCTGTGTGTGGCCACACAATGTTTATGTGATGTGAGAATGGCATGATGGTGTCCTAATGAGTGTCTTCCCCAACAGAGGCTATTGCTGCTGGGGAACGGGCATCCACATCCGGGACACACATAACAGGGCCCGCAGCTCCAGCCCAGCTGATGGAGGAGCAGGAGGAGGAGGGGGCAGAGCCAGAGGATGACTCTGCCAAAATGGAGTGGACGGAGGGTGGTGTGGGGCAGGAGGGAGGGAAAAGTGAGGGTTGCTCCGGTGCACCAGTGGGTGGGTGGGAGGATGATGTGCAGGAGGAGGAGGAGGAGAGTATGGAGCGGGGAGGGTGAGGTTGGATGGAATGTGTCAGGGGGGTTGGAGGGGGGAGAGGGTGGCCCTGTGGGTGAAGTGACATCACCACATGCCACAGGCAGGGCCCACGCACATGCTACCACACAGACTCTGGGCACCTGGGGCGGATGTGGTTGCAGGTGTGTCTGGGACCTCTCTGTGGCAGTGCTTGGTGTGCTGCAATGGCAGCGGGCACAAGACCGCACCATGCGGTGGCTGGCAGGCACCATTCAGTGGCTGGCTGCCGAGGTGCACATGCAGCATGCAGCTGGTATGGGGGGGGTGCATCTCGGCAGCCATCCCCTGATGGGCGGCCCCGGAGTGTTTGAGGGGCAGAGTGGTGGCCACACACATGCCCTGTGGTGCCGTGTCACTCGGGCCACAGCATGGGTCTACCTGTAAATATCAGCCATATATGTAAACACACAGGTTTGGTTATATATCACACTGGTCACGTGTTTTCCTTATAGACAGACTGTTGAAGTGAGCATGGGACATGTGTGTTCATCCCTATGTGTATGTGTATTAGACATAGGTAACATACATGGACCGTCTGCACACTCATGTGTGGGGTCTGACCATGTGCATAGCCATCAGTGCCCACTGGTGCCCCTGTGATGTACCGCACTGCTGTGTGTACCACCAGCTATGGACACATGCTTGCTGCTTGTCATGTGTAGGCAGCATATCTGATGCACCATGCTTGTAGGGGAATAGGGGGGATGGCCAGCAGCAGGTATGTGGCAGGAAGGATAAGATGGACTGCTGTACCCAGGAGCTGCCCAGGGGGGATATCTGGTGAGGCCAAGACAGGTGGATATTGGTCTGGAGGGGGAGCAGCGGCTCACTACAGGTGCAGGGGGAGAGTGAACAACTGACTGTAGCTATTTACCTATGTCTGCCTGTGTCTTACACAATCATCTACAGCTAAACAGCCACATAGGCCCTGGTGTGGGTCAGAGGGAATGGGTGGAGCAATGGAGAGGATATGGGGTGTGAGAGAGTGACCGATCCGTAAAACATATATGTACCACCATAAACATATCACTGCTTAACTGGAGAGTTAGGGTATACCCCCACGCATAGGTAGAAGGGTGCACACATTGCATGGTTCAGGGCACACAGGGCATGGTATAATGTCTGTGCTTTGATTGGTGGTAGTGCATACACCACACCCCTAAAGGAAATGGGGAGGCACATGTGACCAGGGTGACAATATTGGGGACAGGGTACTCAGGGGAGTACAGTGGTAAACACCGGAAATGTGCACATAGGTATAATCAGGTTTAGTCATCTTTATTGGCACACAGTGACCTGTTCCCCGCAATCAAGACCTGCGTGGCCACCCACGTCCACGGCGACCACAGCCCAAGCAACGCCGTTGTTCTGGTTCCACTGGTGCTGCCTCTTGGGCTGGGGCTGGCTGCTGGGAACGCCCAGCCATGGCCTCTTGAGCATCTGCAATACGCAGTAGTGCCACTGCCATCACCTCAGCTGTGGCACGCATCTGGCTCATCTCCTCCTGAATGCCCATCAGAACCTGACGAGTGGCTGTGGGTGAGACACAAGGTAATGTGTGAGACATGTGTTGCACACCCCCCCTCACCGTGACTCATGCACATGTCTGGCATATGCCAACAGACCGGTCCGCAGACCAATCATGTATGCGACGGCTAGCAACGCAGTACCATGTTTACATCTGTCTGTCCCATGATCCATCCACAGGCCAGGAAATGATCCTGCTGGGGGTCGTGGAGGTCACAAATATGACACATGGTACTGTGTTGACCTTCATTGTGTCACTGCTGTATCTGCGCACTGGTCATATGGAATAGGTTGGATAATGTGGGGATTCATGGCACACAGATAGATATCTGGGGGGCACTGTTCTAAACCTGACACACAGTATGTGTACCCTGACTATCTTTGCTACATACCACTACCCAGGGAGAGGGATCCAGCAGGTAAACTGTATAGGTGATCTGGGGTAGGTGTGTGCCACTGTACGTCTCCATGAGGTATTTTGTGGTGAATAGTTGGTGGATGTATGAGCTCATTAGCATGATGACACCAGATGGCACATGCTACAAGGGGGGGGGGGAGTGCACATGGCACACACCCACTAAACATACAGAACTATGTGCTATGGTGTCATAATATTGGGGGGCACATGGAATGTCATTGTGGATGTTACGTCAACCCCCAGGGGGCTTGTTGTGTATTCTGTTACCCACCTTCCACATCGTGCTTTGCTGAGGCAGTATGAGCCTGCAGCTCTGCAAGGATGATATCCATGCTGGTGTGTTGGGTGCATGATGTCCCCGGCACCTGCATTGTGTGGTGACTCTCCTCTGACTCTGCATCCTCCACAGCCCGTGTGCTGCTGCTACTGGCCCCCACTTGTGCATCGGCATCCGCTGCCCTGTCCTCTGCCTTGGGCAGCACAACGTTTCCTGGGGTCTCCCCGCCAGTGCTGTCCACATCCCTGGACTTGCCGGCCTCTGGCCCCTTGGCATCCTCTGGCACCGGCACATCCCCCTCCTCATATGCCTCCATGGCCTGGATGTCACCTGGGTGGTAGAACAGGGTACACAGCAAGGATGAGTTAGCGCAGGTCAGATATCTACACCGATGTAGTATATCCCCACCAACAGCAATGTGGTGTCCGCCTGTACCTGCTGTTACTGCATCTACAATGGGGACAGCACATGTGCGTACAGTTTGCTGTACCTGACAGGGGGGGAGGGGCAGCCTCTCGCACTGGTGGAGCTGTGTCACATTTGCTGTTATGTTGGGGGGAATGGGGTTGAGACTGGTGGCCCCACTATATGCAGCACTAGGTATGTACTGTGCGTGTGACGTTGGATATGGGTTCAGCATTATATGTGGCCAGGGTGCATGTGTGAGCCCTGAGTGGGATTGTGGCCTGTCATAGTGTGTGTGAGCGATGTGTATGTATTGTCCTGAGTGGTATGGATGGCAGGTGTTGCAGCATTCGTCCAGGTCAGCCAGACGTGTGTGCAGTCTGCCACTTTGGTAGCCACTGTGCGGTGTGTGTGGACAACTATCACATACTCGGTGTGTGTGGTGGTTATTTCATGGAATGGGTGAAGTGATGCTGGGCATGTGGTTGCACCATGAGTGGGTGTCATGGGAATGTGTCTGTGGCACTGCAGTACCTGTATAGATGATGGTCCCAGGTGGTGTGGGGTCTTGGCTAGGTGCAGTTGGTACGGCTGTGGCAATGTGCACCCCAATGTCTTGTGAGGGTGGGTGCAGCCGTCTTTCTCACAGATACCATCTGGTGATTCCTAGCTCTGCAGCACCATTCCTCTGGCTTCCCCCAGTCCAATGGTGTATGCTGGCCCTTGGAATGCCTCCCAGTATACGTACTGCTCTGGACTCTTCTAGACCTCTCAAAGGCTTTTCTCTTCCTTCTTCCAAAGTGTTTCTTTCCCTCTCTGTCCGTCCGGTTTGACTTCTGCTTCTGATGATGATGATCCAGCTCAAGCTGATTCTCAGGATATCCAAGGTGATCATGAAAATGGTCATCTGTAGAATAAACTCTACCTTTATTCTGCTTAGATGAGTGCTCCTCCCTAATACAGCGCAGCTGTGCTGAATCAGGCCCTGCCCTTTGAGATGAGTGCTTAGGGATTACCTCATAGCCCTCCTGATTGAACACACGTTCCCCCACTTCAGCTCCTCTAATGACTGTTGGAAACCTGGTGCATTCTGGGACTGGTAGTCTTTTATAAGAAAATTCTGTTTTCTTATTTCTACCAGAACTGACCGGTTGCTTGTTCAGAGTCACTTCACCTTTTCTATAGCTCCTTCCTGAGCTATGATAAGCTTCCTTATCACATACCCCCCTGCTTAAGTTATTACGGACTGGTGTTACTGGTGAAACCTCTTCTCTACAGTCCATAATACGGGAAAGGGCATCCGCATTCTTGTGTAATTTTCCCGCACGATGTTCAACTTGAAAATCAAATGCCTGTAAGGCCATGTACCAGCGTGTCAACCTGGCATTGTGGTTCTTCATTTGCTGCAACCATTTAAGTGGGGCATGGTCTGTGACCAACTGGAACTTTCTCCCTGTAAGGTAAAACCTTAACGCCTCCACTGACCACTTAATAGCTAAACATTCTTTTTCTATTGTGGAATACTTTTGTTCAGCTGGTGACAACTTCCTGCTCAGGTACATCACAGGATGCTCCTCCCCTTCATGACACTGGGATAGAACCGCTCCTAGCCCTACGTCCGATGTATCCGTTTGAACCAGAAAGGGTTTCTTGAAGTCCACCCCTTTCAGTACCGGTCCTGTACACAATTTTCTTTTTAGGACTGAAAAAGCTTTTTCAGCTTCAGGTGTCCACTTTAGCTGGTTTGGACAATTCTTCCGCAGCATATCCGTGAAAATTGCACTTTTCTCTGCAAATTGCGGTATAAATCTGCGGTAGTATCCAATAAGTCCTAAGAAACTTCTTAGTTGTTTCTTTGTTGTTGGAGGAGGAAAATTCCTGATGCTATCTACTTTACTCATTAGAGGTTTAATTTTTCCTCTTCCCACTAGGTGGCCCAGGCATTTTACCTCCCTATTTGCAAAGGCACACTTCTTCGGGTTTAAAGTGATTCCCGTTTGCTTCATGGAGCACAAGACTGCCCTGATCCTCTTCAGATGCTCCGCCCAGGTGTTACTATGGATTATGACATCATCCATATATGCAAAAGCATAATTTTGGTGGGGTCGAAGTACCTGATCCACAACCTTTGGCAGGTAGCCGCTGCTCCATGCAGTCCGAAAGGCATCCTCTTGAACTGGAAAAGGCCAACAGGGGTGCTGAACGCAGTCTTCGGCTTCGACTCCCTGGTGAGAGGGATTTGCCAATATCCTTTTGTCATATCAAGGGTGGTTAAGTATTGAGCCTGTCCCAGCTGGTCCAACAGCTCTTCAATTCTTGGCATTGGATATGCATCAAAAACTGATATGGCGTTTACCTGCCGGAAGTCAATACAAAATCTTAAAGATCCATCAGGCTTCGGCACCAGGACTATGGGGCTATTCCAGGGACTCTTTGACTCCTCTATTACTCCCATGTCCAACATCTCCTGGACTTGTGCCACTACTTCCTGTCTCTTGGCTTCAGGCAAGCGGTATGGCCTTTGACGAACTAATTTCCCAGGTGGAGTTATTATTTCATGGGCAACCAAATGTGTCTCCCCAGGTATGGGTGTCAACACATCTGGGAATTCTTTAAGCAATTTCATAATTTCTTCCTGTTGTACCACTGTCAGGTCCTCACCTATTTGGGGCTCTGATTTTTCTTTACAATCAGATACCTGGGGTCCCAAATCTTCCTCTTCATTCACCTCCCTCTCTCGGGCACAGGTGGCAGCTAGGCTTTTAACCCCTTTGACGTCAGTAGAACCAAAGCCTTTGGTTCCACGCTCAGAATTTTCCAGGGATGTGACCTCCTCCACAGGTGGAAAACCCAGCCTCTCACAGATCAATTGGGCAATTTTGTCTCCTGTCTTCACATGATAATCATTCTGTCCAAAATTAAATAACAGAACTTTAATATTGCCCCTGTAATCGGGATCAATTACTCCCGCACCCACATCGATGAAATATTTAAGGGCTAATCCGGACCTTGGGGCTACTCTCCCATAGCATCCAATAGGTATTTCCACTTGGAGACCGGTGTCAACCAGGGCTCTCCCTTGGCTAGGTACAGTCACATTTTCTATGCTGCACAGGTCAAACCCCGCAGCTTGAGGGGTTGCCCGCTTAGGAGCTTGGGCCTTCTCTGTGACCCTATGGTACTTTAGGACGAATGTCTGCTTTGGAATAGCTTGGTCTTCTGGACGCTTAACCATCTTTTTAGCTGGGGTCTGAGGACTTCCAAATAAAGGCCCGGGAGCTATTACCATTAAACTTTCTCCCTCCTTCTTTCCTAGTCCTTCCACTAGACCCTGCTTAAATCTTGGCCAGTCTCTTCCTAGAACCAAATCAAAGGGTAGCCTAGGCAGCACTGCTAACAGGACTTCCTCTTGTTCCCCCAGGCACTTAACCTTTAGCCTATAGGTGGGATATGATGTTGCAGCACCATGAATGCATCCGATGTGAACTTGGCTTTCAGGGGATCTAGGCACAAATCCTTCTTGGGCCTCTATCCTCTTCCAAAGCCTTTTTGACATCATACTCTGGTCTGCCCCAGAGTCTAACAGAGCATTTGTGGTAATTCCTTGCACATCAACCATCAAAAGAAATCCTTCTTTGGGCTGTTTTAAATCCACACCCACTAAGCTAGTGTGTGTCTGGCATCTCTTTTCTAAATGTCCCCATTTTCCACACTTGAAACATTTCTTTCTATTCCACTGTGTCATCTGGTTTGATACAGTACATTCATTTTCAGAAACATTTTTAATTATTTTCTTTTCTGATACAGCACATCTTGCCTCAGCACCAGTCTTCAGAGGGCCACCCATTCTATGGCAAGCCTGCGTGGCTTCCAAGAATCTCTCTGCTATCATGGTTGCCTCTCCAAGATTTTGGCAATTTTGCTGTATAAGGAAAGTGTGCAAATCTTTAGGGACCGCAGACATAAATTGTTCAAGCATTATAATGTCTAATAACATTTCTACCGTCTTTTGCTCAGGCTCCAACCATTTTACAGCTAAACCTTTGATTCTCTGACTCAGAGCCCTGGGTGTTTCACCCACTCTCAATGTAGTAGCTCTAAACATTCGCCTATACTCTGAAATAGACAACCCTAGGCGATCTCTAATAGCAGCCTTTACATCCTTATAATTCAAAGCCTGGGCTGCTGGCATTGCTCTGTAAGCTGCAAGCGCCTCTCCAGTTAATGAAGCAGCCAGCCTTACTGCCCACTGGGTCTCTGGCCATGCTAATGCTTGTGCCACTCTTTCAAAAGACTCTAGAAAATCATCAACATTATCATCTGGAGTTAGCTTCCCAAAACTAAATGCCCCAATCCCTTGATTGAGTCCCACACTGTCCACATGTGGTGTACCAGTATTTACTGCTGGTCTTGCATCTGTTCCACTTTGGTTCTGCAGCTGAACTAGGGCTTGCACCAGATCAAGCACTGGCCTCTGCTGGTCCATTAAGGCTTTCATAGCAGCGTCCTGAGCCTGCTGTGCTAGCTCCTGTTGCCTGCTAAACTGGGCTGCCATCCACTGAGGTAGTTCCTTTGGATCCATCTTGATCTCTGCAAGAAACAAAGAAAAAAAACAAAGTGTACCACCTTCCAAACAGGTGTTTTTTTTTCTACTTTTTTTTTTCAATTACCCCTGTGCTTCCTCCCATCCACCACTAGACATGCCCAGGTACTTATTACTTTGTGCTAGTGATGAATCCAGCTCTGCACAGGGTCTTTTCCTCCTGGGACAGCTTCCTGGAACATCCACTTCTCCTCCAAAGTGCAGTTGAGGGAAAATCTTTTTTTCCAGCTTTAAACTTGAACTTCAGTTGTAATCCTCAGCAAGTAAATCCCTTCGTGCAAAAGCAATCCGAAAAACTACGCCATTTGTCAGACGGCTGCCTGGGTGAGAATCTTCACAGTCTTGGCAAGTGCATATATCTATATGATTTGCAAGGGATTGTGGGCAATGCAGTTCATTCACACCAGACACAGCTGCTCACAATAATTAGTTGTGCTTTTGGGTAAAGCCAATAAGATATTTATTTATGGGGTTATTTCTCCCAACACAGATATGCTTGGTAGCACATAAATCAGGTTACTTGCTTTCAGTGTTAAACTTGGAAAAACAAAATAAGGAAAACAACATTTGAACTTGTCAGGCAATCCAAGCAAAAGAAATAAGACCTGGTTGATAACAAACTGGTGTTTTCTGTAGGCTTAGCTAATATTTTCTTAGCATGTATCAAACAACAAACCAAAAGCCACAAAGAAGGAAAAAAAACTGTTCTTTTCAGGTAAACTTCTTATATCTTCCCACATAGATTCAGAAGTGATTCTCTTAGAGCTCACAAGCAATTAGGTAAGGCTCAATTGCTAGCAGTTATCCAGCTGAAACCCCTTAGCTGGCTTGCTTTCTACTGCGTGGCTAAAAATACTACACAGGAGCTTTTCTGAGTAGATTAAAGAACAAGTTTGTATTTCTTTGTGATGGTTGCTGTACTTTATAACAGAAAATAACCAAAGGAGTTTAGACAGAGAGCAGTCCATGTAAACAGATTCTTCATCTGCTATCATTCCCTCTTCTTCAACAAGCATGGGTTCAATATCATGGATTGGCACAGATGAATCTCCCAATGTAGCACTTTCAGGAGAATACTTGTTTCCCTGCTGTCTTTCAAGGTTATAGCTAGGGCATAGATCAGTGTTCATACCTGAGCTTCCATTGCTGTTAGAGTTCCTCTCTATATAGCCTGGCCAGTATGTAGTCCAGTTCTTATGTCCAGCCTTCCAGTCCAGATCCCTGGACACTGGATCTCTCTTCACATACCTTCTGGCACGGGTCTTAGGGTCCCTTCCACGTGCAGCCGTCTCTCTCACAGATACCGTCTGGTGATTCCTAGCTCTGCAGCACCATTCCTCTGGCTTCCCCCAGTCCAATGGTGTATGCTGGCCCTTGGAATGCCTCCCAGTATACGTACTGCTCTGGACTCTTCTAGACCTCTCAAAGGCTTTTCTCTTCCTTCTTCCAAAGGGTTTCTTTCCCTCTCTGTCCGTCCGGTTTGGCTTCTGCTTCTGATGATGATGATCCTCAGGATCCAGCTCAAGCTGATTCTCAGGATATCCAAGGTGATCATGAAAATGGTCATCTGTAGAATAAACTCTACCTTTATTCTGCTTAGATGAGTGTTCCTCCCTAATACAGCGCAGCTGTGCTGAATCAGGCCCTGCCCTTTGAGATGAGTGCTTAGGGATTACCTCATAGCCCTCCTGATTGAACACACGTTCCCCCACTTCAGCTCCTCTAATGGCTGTTGGAAACCTGGTGCATTCTGGGACTGGTAGTCTTTTATAAGAAAATTCTGTTTTCTTATTTCTACCAGAACTGACCGGTTGCTTGTTCAGAGTCACTTCACCTTTTCTATAGCTCCTTCCTGAGCTATGATAAGCTTCCTTATCACAACATGTAAGATGTGCATTGATTGCTGGTTATTGTGTTGCACACCTTGCATTGTGTGACCTGACCCCATTCACTTACCTCACGTGGGTGGTCAGCAATCCGATTAAAGCGCCTAGTGATGCGGCGCCATGCCCTCTTGACGTGGCGGAGGTCTTGCCTTCTGGATGATCCAGGAAATAACCTGGTCTGCTTTGTGCAGATCAGGTTTGCAAGCAGTTTTAAATCACACCTGGTGAAGGCTGGCTGACGTGAGCACCTCTCCATATTCACAGAAGTGACTGGGTTGCTGATGCATGCACGTACACCGCGTATGCACGATGCCGCTCACGGCGCACACAGCGCACACGCAGTGGCGTGCTAATGCTCGTTTACCCTAAGCTCCTGCCAGTGCAATGCTAGAATGAATAAAGATGTAGCCCACTGGTTACTGCAATAACTGTGGAGGCAGAGGTCATGGGTTCAATGCCACAGTGGTGTTATGTAATAAGGCTGTCTGAGGCATTGCCCTTTAATTTAAATCAGTGCTGTCTGAGGCATTTCCTTTTTTAATTGAAATTAGGGCTGCCAGCAAAAACACCCACAGTGCCATAACCTAAGGTTCTGCATAAGGCGCCCTATAAAGCACTCCATAGGGCACATTATAAAGTGCACTGTTCGCCAAGGCACCTTATAATGTGCCCTATAGAGCGCTTTATAGGGCACATTATATAACACCTCCCTGGCTGGCTACAGAAAGATTGCAGGTCACCACACAAACTGTGTGCTGTGGTTACCAGGTAGGGTAAACCCACCAGTACCCATGATGCACTGCACATGCAGATCAGCAGTCTACAGCTGATCACAAGATGGGGTATGCACCCCCACAGCACCTCGGCCTGGTAGGGGGAACTGACCGTGTGTGTTACTGGCACAGAGTAGCTACAGACCGTGACATTGTGCAAGTCCTGTGCTCACCCTGAGGGTGAGGTGGGGCACCAAGCACCAGGTCTGCAGCACCTGATTTAGTTATGATAGACTATGCTGCAGGTCTCCATCAGTGCCAGTGTGTGATAGATAGTTCTTACAGCCACACCTAGGATGCACCTGTGTCCATCTCTGTTTCCCAGTCAAGTCTAGCCCTTGTGGACTATGATGCACCCAGAATAGTGCATATCCTGTGTGGGTGCCATGGTCACATGTTGTAAGTGAAGGGGGCTGTTTGGACCCAAAAGCAGATTATGTAGTGCCTGCCAACCAGCCCTCTGTGGCTCAGGGTGGGGGAACAGGATCTTCCACCAACAGATCTACATTCTACATCTCTGCAATGATGGTAGTAGAGGGGACCATCAACCCCAGTCCTGCTGGGGAACAGGCACCCTACAGGGCATTCAATGCAGATCTGTACGCATCATTAAGGCAATGACAGGAAGACAAACAGAATGCTGGAAAAGCTCAGCTGCCCCCCACCATTATCTTACATTCACCAGCAGAGGGCACAGTCAGTCTCCACCTGCTGCACCCTGCAAGGTGTTCCAGCCATACACATACTAATTGCAGTCGGTCTGTTAGCTAGCACATAGTGCATGTTCCTAGAGAATGTGTGCACCCAAAAATGGGATGTGAGCACACACACCAAGCAGGTATGCCAGTGACTGGGTCCCAGAACCCCCCACCCCCAGCACACAAACATCACCTAAGAGCAATACTGCATAGCACTATGGGGAAACCTAGCCATGCCGTGGTCACTGCTCAGTCAGGGTTAGAGTGACCTCCCAGCATGACATGCTGTGGCCACCCTGTCCATGCAGGTGGTGGTAGGCCACTACAATGTCCCAGCCATTGCCCTATGCCCTGTGAAGATTCACCCTGCCCAGGCCACCCTGTCCGGCCCATACCCACAGTACCTTGCTGCTCATTATGCACATTGGCATGCTAACACTGGAAACAGTGCAAGCAGTGTGGGCTCGGTAAGGTGTAGGCAGCCACAACACACTGGATAGACAGACATACACTCCCACACCTATGCCAGCATTGTGCAAATATAGAGGTTTTTGGCAGCCCATGCTACCACACCAGTCCTGGTAACAGTGCAGGCATGGCTATGGTACGCAATACTGTTGGGGTCACTCCCTGGGGTGGTAAACACTGTCAGAAACCAAAACTGAAATACACTCCACAGATATCAGAAAGGTTGCTATGATGCAGCTCTGTCAACAAATTATATTTAACTTAGGATTTGCTATCTGCCATTAATCATAGCAACCTTTTGATATATGTGTAACGTGTTCCCAAGTTAAGGGTGGCATTGCTAAGGTATGCAAGTGGGAATGTATTGGGAGATGCTGCTGTGCGCAAGGCCCAACAGCCTGACTCTCCATGAGGCTTTAGATAGTGGAGCCTGTGGATGTGGGTGTTTATGCCCCTGTTTGGCTTCTGCTCTAGGGCTGAGTTTCCCTACTCTGGTCCTGGTGGGCCAAACATGGTTCAGGTTTTCATGCTGTCCCTAATGAATATGCATGAGATACATTTGCATACAATGGGGGCATGGCATACAGTTGCAGCACAGGCATATTTATTAGGGACAGCATGACACCTGAATGGTGTTTGGCACTCCAGGACTGCATTTAGGAAACTCTGCTTTAGGGATTGCACATGTTTATGGTGTCTGTGCCCTGTAGGGTAAAATATAGGCCTTTATGGATTGTTTATTTAATCTGCAATAGCAGTTCCGTCTTTATTACTGGTGAAAACATGGGGATATGGTTTTCAGGAGCCACAGCTGGGGCTTGAACCTGTGACCTTCTGACCCTGAACACACTGGCTGTGGGTACTGCACCAAACTGTTGTCACAGATGCAGATTATTCCCTGGGGCTACCATTAGTGTTCATTAGACAGACCTTGTCTGTTGCACCACACGGCACCCACCTAAACCGGGCTTGGCCTTGGTCTGCTGTGGGCAGATGCCACTGCCCCCTCCACTACCAGCAACCCTCCGCCACCATGCTGACATGCCCTTATACCAGTGGTGTTGGTGGTACGCAGTCCCTGGCCATCCAGTGTGCTGGTAAACATCTGCCTATGGTGTGGGTTCTCATGTAGGGGTGCCTACATGGACATGCGTGCTTCCCCCGGCACCGCCTGCCAATGTTCTGTGCCCTTCGGGGTACCTGCTGGGTAATATCCCCTGTGACACTGTGGGACACACACTCGTGCCAATGTTGGACTCTCATTAGTTGCTGTCTTGCTGCTTTACAGTTTCGCCATTTCTATGTACCACTTAGGCATCTGCTAGTCCGCACTGTGACCCACCTGGACCACAGCATAACAAACCTGCCCAATATAAATGACAAAACCCTGATCACCGCTATTTCACTGTGGGATCATTCACTTTGTAGGGGGATAGAGCATAGCCCCTTCTAAAAATGATATCTTCCTTTTTACGCTTTGTCGGTAAAGCGCCATTATTGCACGATAACGTCATGTATCGCGCAATAACATCCCAGCTGCGCCGTTAGCGCCGTTTAGTAAACATACCCCAAAGTGTAATGTACCTGGAAGGGACAGTATAGAAAAACTCTTAAATAAATAAACAAATAAAGAAAGAGACATGTTTGTCCCATACACATTCTTAAGAAGACTGCTCAATGCTTTAGAACACAAAGAAAGGCTGCTATAAAATGGGGCTTTGTTCATTCTTAGAAATTCCCTACGAAGAGTGTGTCCCCAATTAAAAATAAACAAAGTTTCTATTAGGTAAATGACTTTTTAATTAAATCCAGTAGAACTTAAGTATCTGTTCAACCATTTAGTCTCTTGAAATAATTCCTAGTTAGATTTATAGAGCATTCATTAAAAGTCTACTACATTACTTAAAGATTATAATAGGCATTTAATGGATGCGAATAAACTGAAATGGAAACAACTTAAAATTCAATAAAAAATAAGTGCAGCAGGTTTGCAAGCTGTCATTATATGCCTATTAAGAGCATTTAAATGTAATTAAATTCAACTGAAGATATTTTTACCAATAATATACTGAAGCCTTCCTGTGAATATTTGCAGTAATTCAAGTGTACATACTGTTATGTGTTAGGCTACTGCCAAAGCTACATTATAAATATATTCAACTTTTTCCCAGCAAAAAGTAACAACGTTATCCCTAGTAACAACAAAAGGTTAGCATAATGTAAGTGTGGAGGGGCCTAGTCAGCACTTGGGGCCCTTTTACTAAAGCCTACTAAATGGTTAACATGTGTTTTAGCATGTGGTAACTGCCTTCAGGAGCTGTTACTGTGTGGGTGTGACAGAGACTGCATGCTAATTCCCAAAGTAACTTCACATCATACAATGGGACAGGGAACGGGGTGGGTTAGATGTGACGTGTGGACTTGGAGAGCACTTTGCAGTTAGTGTGTGGAAATTGCCATGCACTGTCAATGTGACTGTGTTTGCACATAATGATGCCTCTAGGTATGGCATTAAGGGCATCCGTGTTAATTGTGCCATATATTTGGGTACACATCTGCACAATAACTGGTGTAAATATGCCGGCCATGCCCCAACAGTTTCCATGGAGGCTTTGCCCCACCATGCGTTAATTGAAGTGCTAATTGCACATTAAGTGCAAAACCCTAATGGGCTTCAGTAAAACCACTAAAGAACTTTCATCACTTTTTTTTAACATCTGCAGAAAAGCATGAGAGGGTGACTTCAAAAGAATTCAATCTATTATTTACACATGCAAAACTCTTAGATATGCATTCATGCTATAATTCACTGGCTAACTGTAATTTATCAATTGATATTAGGTCTGAATCCTCCCATAGGAAATTTATGTCTGCTTTGAAAAGAGGAAAAGGAGTCCTCATTATCACAAAAGAATCCCTGAAAGCATCCTTAATAACATCAGACAACATAACAAACATAGATATTTTAACAATAAATATAAAAGAATGTTGCATATGCCTAGCCTATAGACCTCCCAACCCAAGGCCAGATAACTTGGCCATGCTAACAGAACTCCTCGGCACCTCTACTGACACAACACCCCTGATCTTACTTGGGGACTTTAACTTACCCTCTCTGTCACACACCCACATGGAGTCCTTCCTAAACTCCATCGATGAGATGGATTACATCCAAATTATCAATATGAATACACATATCAAAGGGAATTCACTAGAACTTGTATTTCTACCCAGTCCCCTCCACCATATCTACGATCCTTCCACACTAAAGATACAACCCATAACATTTCAAATTCCCCATTATTACATTTCCATAACCAGGCTCATATATACTCACCATCTTAGTAGATTCTAAAAATTTAACAAAGACAAATTTTTGAATCAAACCATACCACTCCTTGCACAAAACCCTACAAACCTCAACGATGCCTTAACAAGTTGGATTACTACAATATCAATTGCAGCTGTTTCACCCACACATCACATCCGTTCAACAAAACAGCAAAATGCTCCGTGGTTCCAAACCGAAATAAAACGACTAAGAGCAGATCTACGCAAAGCAGAACACAAGTGGTGTCAAACAAAATCCAAAACCCACCAATCAAACTACCTAAACTCTCAAATGATACAGAGAAACCATTGACACTACTAAGAAAAACTACTACTGTACTTTACTAAGTCCATAAACTGCCCAAGAGAACTATTTGGAATTGTTCAATCTCTAACTAATAATACTACTAACAAAAACTCTACTGATCTTGCAATATTGCCGCAGATCTTAGCCAACAACTACATGAATAAACTAGAGCAAAATGTTTTACCTATACTGTATCAAAATAAAGACACACCTTACCTCCTGGTCAACGTTTTACCCCACATTCACTCAAAAACATTATCTCCAGTAAACTGGATAAAAGTAACAATATCTGAACTATCCTCATTTATCTTCCCCATCATCAATCTCTCCCTTCAAAAAGGGTATTTACCAGCATTCCTGAAACACGCACACATCCGCCCCATTTTGAAAAACAACTCCACTGACAAAAACTCACCTACATTTTACAGACCCATATCAAGCCTCCCATTCATGGCAAAACTAATAGAAAAAATTGTCCAAATCCAACTGCAAGACCACATTGACTCCTTTGCCCCACTTTCAAGAGGTATTGACAACATGAAGCAAGCATTTTTCCTTATTTTTCTCGACATTACTGCAGCGTTTGATAGCGTAAACCACTAAGTAATGCAAACCAGACTACAGCAGCTAGGGATTAATGAAACAGTCCTAAAATGTTTCTCCTCTTATCTATCTGATAGAACACAAGAGGTAAGAATTGAACAGCAAATCTCAGATACATACAAACAAGGTCTTCCCCAAAGCTCTGCTCTTTCTGCCCTGCTATTTAATATTTATCTTCAACCCATCTGTTCCATTTTTAAAAATTTCCACGTAAATTATCATATCTACGTGGACAACATACTGATATATCTCCCAATTAACATCTCAAACCCGTTTAACATCTCAAACCCTCCAACTCAACCACTTGCTCATTGCTTCTCTGAAATTATGAAATGGCTTGAGAACCACAACCTCTCTATTAAGTTTACAAAAACAGAATCCATGTACATAAGAACATAAGAACATAAGATATGCCATACTGGGTCAGACCAAGGTCCATCAAGCCCAGTATCCTGTTTCCAACAGTGGCCAATCTAGGTTATATGTACCTAGCCATTTCCCCAAAAGACACAGGTTCCACAATGCTTGTACTGGGTCAAGCATTGATATCCTGGGTCCCTTCTTAATAACGGTTTATGGACCTTTCCTCCAGGAATTTGTCCAAACCTTTTTTAAACCCAGCTACACTAACAGCCTTTACTACATCCTTTGGTAACAAATTCCAGAGTTTGATTACACGTTGAGTGAAAAAATATTTTCTTTTATTAGTCTTAAATAGTTTACCCTGTAGCTTCATTGCATGTCCCCTAGTCTTTCTACATTAAAAGAGGGCTGTTACACAGAACCCTGTCCTGTGTTGCTGAAATAAGCTGTGACCAACTTCCTGGGTGATTAACAGTCCTTGATTGGATAGAAGGAGTCTTTCAAAATGGCCTTTTGACCTGCCACCTGGTGTTAACACCTATTGAAAAAGTTTCACAGGTCTCTTGTCCCCTAGGTAGAAGGCCTCTTTGTAAAGGTCTTTAGAAGACTTTATTTGTTGCTCAAAAAGTACTGACCCTGTTTTGCCTTTTATGCTAAGCTATATTCCGATTTAATTTAAATTACAGTTCTTTGCTGCTGCTAGGCTCTGACTTATTATGACATTTAAACTACAAGCTCTCTGCTGGGTTCCAAATTTAACCAGAAAGCTCTCTTCTGTGTTTTAAATTTAAACTAAAAGTACTTTGTTGATACTAGGCCCTGAGTGACTATTAAATTTAAACTACAAGCTCTCTGCTGGGTATGAAATGTAACCAGAAAGTTCTCTTCTGTGTTTTAAATTTAAACTTAAACTGGTGCTACTAGGCCATGACTGATTTAACAAAAAACACTGGGTTCACAGATTAATTAGCTTTAATACAAAGAAGTTCTTTCAGAAAATTCCCAGAGGTATACACTCACAATTGCAGATCTCTCTCCAGAAGTAGCAGTCCCCTTTTCTGGTATGTTACCAGAAACCAGAGCTTCATCGCCCCTACATTGATTAGGATTAATGATATCAACATTTCAGTCAAAAATGAGGTGAAATACTTAGGTGTAATAATTGACCGCACCCTTAGCATGACATCTCTTATAAAACAAACAACTAAAAATATATTTTATAAGCTCAAATTGCTAAAACTACTCTGCCCTCTTCTCCACAACCATGACTTCAAATCAGTTGTCCATGCAATGATTACCCTACACTTTGACTTCACCAATACCATTATCAAGGCACCACATAACAGGCTTTAGGACAACTTCAACTAGAAATATAGAAACATAGAAATATGATGACAGAAAAAGACCACATGGCCTATCTAGTCTGTCCTTCCATATCAACAACTACAAATTTTTACCTTTAGAGATCCTCTGTGTTGGTCCCATGCTGTTTTGAATTCAGTTACTGTCCTCATCTCTACCACCTCCACTGGGAGACTATTCCACGGATCCACTACTCTTTCCGTAAAGAAATATTTCCGCATATCACTCCTGAATCTATTTCCCTTCACCCTCATCCCATGTCCTCTCGTAGCAGAACTTGCTTTCAATTGAAAGAGGCTCTCTCCCTGAACATTTATGCCACGGAGGTATTTAAACATCTCAATCATATCACCTCTATCCCGCCTTTCCTCTAAGGTGTACATATTAAGATCCTTAAGTCTGTCCTCATATGCTTTATAATGAAGCCCACTAATCATTTTAGTAGCCACCCACTGCACCGACTCCATCCTGTTCACATCCTTTTGAAGGTGCGGTCTCCAGAATTGCACACTATACTCCAAATGAGGTCGCACCAAAGACTTATACAGAGGCATTATCACCTCCTTTTTTCTGCTAGCCATTCCTCTCCGTATGCACCCAAGCATCCTTCTAGCTTTTGCCGTCACCTTTTCTACCTGTTTAGCTACTTTAAGATCATCAGACACAACCACGCCTAGGTCCCGCTCTTCTTTAGTGGACAAAAGTACTTCACCTCCTATACTGTATTGCTCCCTTGGATTGCTGCAGCCCAAATGCATGACCTTACATTTTTTAACATTAAATACCAGCTGCCAAATTCTAGACTATTCTTCAAGCTTAGCTAGATCCCTCCTCATGTTATCTACACCTTCCTGGGTGTCTACTCTATTGCAGATTTTGGTATCATCTGCAAAGAGGCAAACCTTACCCGACAGCCCTTCCGCTATATCACTAACAAAGATGTTAAAAGAATCGGACCAAGGACAGATCCCTGGGGCACACCACTGGTAACATCCTTCTCCTCAGAGTGAGCTCCATTTACTTGTACTCTTTGTCGCCTCCCACCCAACTAATTTCTAACCCAAGCAGTAACTTTAGGGTCCATTCCTAGGGTGCTCAGTTTCTTTATAAGTCGCCTGTGAGGAACAGTGTCAAAGGCTTTACTGAAATCTAAATACACCACATCTAGAGCTCTCCCTCGGTCCAACTCCCTGGTCACCCAGTCAAAGAAATCAATCAGATTTGTCTGACAAGACCTGCCTCTGGTGAATCCATGCTGCCTCGGATCCTGTAATCCGCTGGACTCCAGAAACCTCACTATTTTCTCTTTCAGCAGCGTTTTCAATAATTTACTCACCACCGAAGTTAAACTAACTGGCCTGTAGTTTTCAACCACATCCTTACTTCCGCTTTTGTGTAAAGGCACCACATGAGCCTCTCTCCAGTCCTTTGGCACCACTCCCGACTCCAATGAGGCATTAAAAAGGTCAGTCAGTGGAGTTGCTAGAACGTCCCCAAGTTCCCTCAGTATTCTAGGGTGTATCCCATTCGATCCCATCGCTTTGTCTACTTTAAGTTGAGCTAGTTTCTCACGAACACAGTCTTCTGAAAATTGTTCAAGATGTCCCTCACTTCTGTTCCTATTTGTGGGTGTTTTCTGAGGTCCTGCTCCTGGTTCTTCATCTGTGAACACAGAACAAAAATATTTGTTAAGCAATTCCGCTTTATCCTTATCAGCTTCTACATATTCCCCCCCCACACCCTTGAGGCTGACAATACCACTTTTGCCCTTTCTCTTCTCACTAATATATCTGAAAAATGTCTTATCCTCCCATTTTATTGCATTGGCTATTTCCTCCTCCTTTTGAATCTTTGCCTTCTTGACTACTTTGCTAGCTTCTCTAAGTTTTTCCATATACAGATGCCTGTCTTCCTCTCTCTGCGATCTCTTGTATTTCATGAAGGCCTCCCTCTTTTTCTTCACTTTTTCAGCTACTTCCTTAGAAAACCATAGCGGTCTCCTTTTCCTTTTGCCTTTATTTACCATTTTAACAAATAGGCTGGTTGCCCTTAAAATATCCCCTTTCAGTTTTTCCCACTGTTTTTCTACATCCCCCAGCTGTTCCCATCCCACTAATGACTCCCTGAGGTATTGGCCCATCTTCGCAAAGTTAGTCTTCCTAAAGTCTAAGATCCTCACCTTGGAATGGATTCTAACAGCCCTAGTCCTAATACTGAACCACACCATCTGGTGATCACTGGATGCAAAATGATCTCCCACTACAACATCAGAAACACTTTCACCATTGGTAAGCACCAAGTCCAGTATGGTCCCTTCATGTGTGGGGTCTGTTACCAATTGCCTGAATAGTTCTTCCTGTAGAGAATCCAGGATCTCCTTACTTCTAGATGATACTGCAGCAGGAATGTGCCAATCAACATATTGAAATCTCCTATCAGTAGCACTTCCCCTTTCCTAGCAATGCTGCGTATGTCTTCAATTAACTCTCTGTCCACCTCTTCCTCTTGTGAGGGAGGTCTGTATATCACACCAATGCAAATAGATTTCTCTTTCCCTCTTTCTAGTTTAACCCACAATGCCTCCTCTCTCCCTTTTAAGCTCTGTAATTCCAAAGCTTTAATAGTTGTTTTTACATATAGTGCCACTCCTCCTCCCCTTCTTCCTACCCTGTCCTTTCTGAATAAAGTATAGCCAGGTATAGTTACATCCCAGTCATGGTTTTCTGTGAACCATGTTTCTGTAACTGCCACTAAATCCAAGTCAGCCACTCCCACCAAAGCTTCAACATCAGGGATCTTATTTCCCATGCTATGGGCATTTATACACACTGCTTTCCATATGTTACCCCTGTTACCCATTTCCATAAAGATATTTAATGTATCACCTACCTGGGGGCTTTCACTTACCTGGGGGCTTTCTTCACCTATCCCCAACAAATTCAGTTTAAAGCCCTCTTCAGTAGATTAGCCAGTCTACTACCGAAGATGCGTTGACCTTTCTTGGACAGATGGATGCCATCTCTGCTCTGCAACCCTTGGAACAGCATCCCATGGTCTAGGAAACCAAAACTCTCTCGATGATACCATCCACGCAGCCATGCATTCATCTCCAGGATGCGAGCCTCTCTTCCTTGGCCTTTACCCTCAACAGGGAGGATTGAAGAGAACACCACCTGTGCACCTAACTGCTTCACCCTCTGTCCCAGAGCCATGAAGTCACTTTTGATATGTTCCGAGGTATACCTGGCAGTATCATTTGTTCCAACATGGATTAGCAACATTGGGTAATAGTCAGTGGGCTTGATGAGTCTCGGCAAACTCTCCGTAACATCTTGGATTTTGGCACCAGGCAGACAGCATACCTCTCTGGACATCAGATGGACGCCTCAGTACCCCTCAGAAGAGAGTCTCCAACCACCACTACTCTTCATTTCCTTCTGGTCACTGATTCTGCAACTTTGGAGTACTTTAATTTTGGTTCTTCCCTTTCCAGGGATGCTTTCACCTCCTTCACTTCCAGGGCTGAATAATGGTTCTTCAATTCAAGGGCTGGAGAAGTTGGATTGGTGATTTTGCAGGCCCTGGTGACTTGTGTCCAACCATTGACATTCTGTTGGCACCCATCTTCTCCAGTGCTGGAGAACTTGGTTGCTGCAAGAAGCATCTCATCAATGTACTTCTCACTGTCTTGAATGCTCCTCAGCCTCACCACCTCCTCTCTGAGTCCTCCACTTGTTTCCTCAGAGCTTCAGCATGCAGGCACCCTGCACATGGAACTGGTCCTTCAACTGGCATTACGACTTCTGTCTGGACCAAGGCAGAAGCTGTAACGGGGGCAACAGCTTTAGCAATACGATTTTTCCCAGCCATTGTTCTGTTGGTGGAGCTTAGGTATATGTTAAAGCAAAAGAGAGAGATCTACCAAGTACCAGCCGCTTTCGCAGCTGTCCTTTCAGAGAAAAAGCAGTTAAATCTCTTTAATTATATTCAAAATGTGCTAGTCCAATTCTCTGTGATTTGTTAAAGGGGGAGGTGCCCTGGGGGGCGGAGCTTGCCGCGAAGCGTGATGGCTGCCTAAAGAACTAGCTCCTGCATCGCATAGCAGAATCCGCCCTTTCTTCCCGGTTAATACGGACGGTAAAAGAACTATTTCTGGTGTCAGTGCATACTAGGATGGCGTCGCTAAAACCGGCAAAGTTGGAGTTTCCGCCGTCCACGGGCCAAGCTCTAAAGCGCCTAAAACATGACGCGGCCTCCCCGCAAAAGATGAAACCAGAAAAGGAGACAGAGGAGGGCATCCGGGAAATCCTCACGGAGTTGAGAACAATGAAAGAGATGATGGAGTGTAATGGGGAGACATTATCCCAAATGCAAGAGGAACTTCATGCGGTTCGTGAGAAACTGAACAGCATGGATGGGCGATTAGTGAAAGTTGAGGCCTTGACTCAAAAGCACGAAGGCATGGTCTCACAGATAGGCCCTCTGGTAAAGAGAGTAACCCTGCTAGAAACGCAGCTAGAAGAGCAGAGTAACAGATCCCGGAGAAGTAATGTGCGGGTTATTGGACTCCCGGAGGGAGTTGAAGGGAACGACCCGATTGGCTATATGGAGAAGCTAATACCCGAACTCCTCCAAATTAAATTCTTGGCCCCCTTTGAAATTGAGAGGGCACATCGGGTCCCCATAGTGAGTACAGCTCAAGCGAAACGGCCGCGGCCTATGTTGATCAAGATCCTGCGATATCCCCAAGTTCTACAAATTATGCAAGCGGCCAAACAGAGGAATTCCATACAGATGAATGGTAACAAGATTGCCTTCTTTCCAGATTTATCCAAAAAGACCGTAGACCGGCGTCGAGAGTTACTTGACTGCCGGCCTCTGCTACAGAAGATCCAAGCGCGTTATGGGCTATTCTACCCAGCTAAGATGCGAGTCACTGTGGACAATGTTACCAGAAACTTTGATAATGCAGCAATGCTACGATCCTTCCTGCAGGACTACTCCCAGATGGAAGTGGGCCGTTGACCTCGTGTGCTTGATGACTTCATTAACAGAGGTCATGAAACCCGCACCTCAGGAGTTTGGAGGAATCGGTATGCCCTGCTGGGCAATGTCAGGAGGTGACGGGTGATGTTGGACCTGTAAAGACTTAGGGGCCCCATAATATTAAACCCTTTGTTCGCATTGTTTGGTTGTTTCTCTAGTCATGGGAGGCATAGTGGGACAGGCGTACAAATAGCTGCCGACCCACCATGTGGGATCGGCAATGGAATGATTTTAATGTAAATGAGTTCGGAAAGTGTTAAAGGGAAGGAAGGGATGGGAACGAGTTGTGTTTGGGATAATTGCAGGGGGGTAGGACTGGGTGGTCTGATTGCGAAGGGGGGGTACTCCACCACACAAGGGGGTCTGTTGTTAATGGTTTTGTATGTTAAATGGCTATGTGTACAATGTATCCATGGTAATAAATGTCGGAATTGTAAGCACTTGACGATGTATGTGACCCCAGAAAGCTGGGCAAGTTAACTGATGGCAAAGAGTGGACTCAAATTTCTGTCAGTGAATGTACAGGGCATCAACAACCCCATCAAATGCACAAAAATCTTAATGTACTGCCAAAAGCAAGGAGCTGACATTGCATATTTGCAAGAAACACATTTCACCCTAGCTGAGTCCTGTAAGGTTCATAGTGGTGTGTATCAGAATATCTTGGCATTCCCTGCGTTAAAAAAGAAGGGTGGCATAATCATCCTTATTCGGAGAGCTCTGCAGCCCATCATTCGTGAGACTAGGATAGATCCCAATGGCAGATGGGCCAGGGCGCATGTGCAGATCGGGTCCGAGGAATATCTTTTGATGGCCATATACGGCCCTAATAATGAAGATCCGACATTTTTTCAGCAACTTGCGACTGAAATGAAGATGCCAGCTTCTGTACATATGGTGCTAGGGGGAGATTTTAACATGATTCAGGACCCCCTTCTAGATCGCACCCCCTACCATCCTCAAAATAAACCCAAAACATTTGGAGTGTTGCAAGGATTGATGGAGACCTTTGAACTTGTCGACCCATGGCGACTTCTACATTCCAACGCTCGGGAATATACTTACTACTCCATGCCGCACCAAACGCAAACTAGAATTGATTATTTCCTCATACCTAAGTTACTGATGCCGCGGCTCACAAGTGCAGAGATTTTGCCTAAAACCATATCGGATCACGCTGCAATAATCTTGACGCTGGGAGACCAAACCAGTGGGCAGTCGAGGGTGAGATTCCGCATGGATAAAGCTTGGCTAGCGGACGCGAAGTTTATGAGTCATATACGTACCTGTAAAGATACGTATTTGGATTGTAACAAGGTCGGTGATACGGCTACATGGGCCTGGTGGGAAGCCCTCAAAGCAACTCTCAGAGGCTATATGACCACATATGATATCCAACAGAGGAAATTGCGTAAGGAGAAGTTGACGGACTTGCAAACCTCAATAGGGGTCGGGGAGAGGCTGCTTGCCAGGAATGCTGATCCGCTGATTCTACTTAGGCTGCAGCGTTTGCGATATCACTACAATGCCATTTTGAGTGAGGAAGCCCAGAGCCAACAGCATGCGCAGCGCAGTATTTACTACTATGAGAACAACCGAGCCAGCCCCCTCTTAGCAAGATCCCTGAGGGCGAGTCAGCCGTCTAGGCGTATCGCGGGCTTACAAGATGCGCAAGATCACTTGCTAGTGAAAGATGTGGATATATTGGAGAAATGCAGGGAGTTCTATCAAGATCTATATAAGTCCGAAGTAACGTGGAATGAGGAAACTTTCCAGCGCCTGATCTCCAACATCCAGGGACCTAAGCTAACTCAACAGCAAACGGAGATGCTGGAGGCGGAGATCACCTGTGCTGAAATCGACGCAGCGATGCGCCAGTTGGCTAAGGGGAAGGCGTGTGGTCCCGATGGCATTCCACTGAAATTTTATCTCGCCTTCTCTGCTCTTCTAGTTCCCGAGCTGCAAATTTATTATAGACGCTTGAATGAGGAACATCCTGAAATAGGAACGTTTGCTGAGGCCACTATTGTCATACATCCCAAACCGGACAGAGACCCTCAACGAGTTGAGAATTACCGACCTATATCTCTCCTCAATTCGGACTATAAAATTTATGCTAAAGTCTTGGCCAATAGACTAAATAACGTACTGAGTTCTCTTATACATCCGGATCAATCCGGCTTTATGTCCGGACGGTCGACAGTGGATAATGGTAGACTGTTGGCTCATGTGCTATTAGAGGCCCACAAAGCCGCTTCCACAATTGTTGGGCTGGCCTTGGATGCTGAAAAGGCCTTTGACAGGATAGAATGGGCCTTTCTTTTTCGATCTCTTCGGTGGTTTGGTTTTAAAGATCGCTTCCTGAAACGAGTCCAGCTGTTATATACCCAGCCCACTGCACGGATATTCGCAAATGGTGTGCTGTCATCTGCCTTTCAGCTATATCGGGGCACCAGGCAAGGTTGCCCATTGTCACCATTGCTCTTCAACCTAGCCCTTGAGCCATTAACTATATGCATATGGCAGCAAGATCACATCAGGGGAATTGAGATTCATGAACTCCAGTACAAGTTGTCGGCATATGCGGACGACTTACTCCTATTTGTGGAACCACAGTCTCTTGATGCATTACTACACACTATAGCAACCTATTCGGAAATCTCTGGTTACAAATTGAATCTTAATAAAACAGTAGTAATCCCGCTAAATCGCTTGGTCACTACAGATATGCTGGACAATTTCCCGTTTAAAGTGGAAACGAGTCATTTTAAGTATTTAGGAGTTGAATACTGTACCACTCTCCCAGAAACAGTGCTGCGCAATGAGGCACATTGTGAGAAGCTGGCACGAGAGTACATCCACAAATGGAATCCCCTTCATCTGACGTGGTGGGGTAGACTTGAGACTATAAAGATGGTGATTGTCCCTAAAATCAATTATATCTTAAGTATGATACCAGTCCTATTCTCATCACGATTTTATAAAGCAGTGAGTCAGCTCTTATTAACCTTCCTGTGGCGCAATAAAACCCCCCGAATAGCACAATGGAAACTCAAGCTGGCTAAGAAATATGGTGGAGTGCAATTCCCAGACTTTTACTGGTATCATGTGTCAGCCCTGCTGCGCCACGGATGCCACTGGAGTGATGAAGAGCCGTGCCCTGAGGATCCACATTGGTTACGAATAGAAGCCGCAGTCTGCAAACCGCTCCCACTGTATGCTTGTATTGGGGCTGCAAGCCTCAAAGGGTGGAAATCTAATGCAGTAGTCCAAGCAACGCAACAAGCATATCAGCTACTCCAGAATTCAGTTACAGAGTGGAAGGGATATGCCGCGGATACTCCTATCTGGCTAAATCCCGGATTTAAGATAGCGGGGGAATGTTTTATGTGGCCTCTCTGGCTCCAGCATGGGATCTACACCCTTGGGCACTTGATCATTGGAGAGCGCTTTAAGACTTACCCAGAATTGCAGCAAGAGTTTGGCCTCCCTAGCTGTGGATTGTTCCAATGGTGTCAGCTGCGCCACTGTTTGGGAAAAGCCGAAGTGATGCCCATAGGAATGCCTGCTTCTAGCTCGTGGAAGATGAAAGTTGCAGAATTGCGGGAAGGACCGCGGATTGTTTCAAAAATAGTTTCCATTCTACGAGAGGGACAGACCAGAAAGTGTACGAGTGTGCAGTCCATCTGGGAAGAGGAAACGGGTCGCATGGAGAGATCGGAGGACTGGAATCATTTTTGGCAGTCTCAGATCAGGATAGCGTGCTCTGCCTCTCTAACGCAAACGCTCTTTTTTCTGGCGCATCGGGCCTACCTAACCCCGGTGAGAGTCGCAAAATGGCAGAACCCTGCCAATAATCTGTGTTGGTCGTGCAAAACAGATCCTGGCACATTGGAACACATGCTATATACCTGTCTAAAGCTGAGAGGATACTGGCGACAAGTATGGGAGAGAATTGCCCTTTTGCTAGGACTACATGTTCCTCTAACATTCCGAATAATTATTTTCCGCTCAAGAGCGGGAGTACCGGGACTATTGAGAAAAGATCATCCTACATTAGACTTGTTGCTTGGGCTAGCCTTGAAAACCTTGATGAGTCACTGGAAAAACTTTGCTGCTTTATCTTTTGAACAGTGGTGGAACTTGTTATGCGCCCATCGCATGTATGAGTACCTTTATGTTAAACTCAATCCCTATCTCTCTGCTCGATTGCTAAAATGGCATGCCCTGGACGACAAGATTATACCTAACTAACAGAATTTGGCTCTGGGAGTCTACATGCATCGCCGAGTGTCCTGATATACGTCAACGTATGTCTTCCTATTCTAATTGTTTGCAGTAAATAAGTCACAATGGTTGTATATACATTCATATAGATCCATGTTAGTCATTGCACGCTGTACTTCATAGCCAGTGTTTGTTGTTATGGTGTTTTTGTTTGTCTAAGATTTTGTTTGTATATGTATGAGTTGAAATGGCTAAATAAAAATTTCAAAAAAAAAAAAAAAGGGGGAGGTGCCCTATAAAGCAAGACTGCTCACTAGGGGTGGGTGGGAGTCGGGGTGGGTAGGGAGGGAACTAACACCTGATTAGGTGTTAGCAGTTTCTAAACCTGAGGAGGTTACTAGAGTTCAGCAAAAGGTCCCCTAAAGGACCAAAAAGAAAGTAACCTTGCTTTAAAAAATATACAAAAAACCCTTTTAAGAGCTCCCAGTCAGAGAGCTAGCAATGTAATATAATAAAAACAAACAAACAAACCCTCAAATCCTTACTGTTTGTTGATCTGTAGAGCCCTGGTTAGGAAAGCCTCAAAAGGGCAAGGCACTGGAGCCTTTTGTGCAGGCCTCAGCTGCACTCATGAAATCAAGCCCACTAACTCCTGATTAGGTGTTAGCAGTTTCTAAACCTGAGGAGGTTACTAGAGTTCAGCAAAAGGTCCCCTAAAGCACCAAAAAGAAAGTAACCTTGCTTTAAAAAATATACAAAAAACCCTTTTAAGAGCTCCCAGTCAGAGAGCTAGCAATGTAATATAATAAAAACAAACAAACAAACCCTCAGATCCTTACTGTTTGTTGATCTGTAGAGCCCTGGTTAGGAAAGCCTCAAAAGGGCAAGGCACTGGAGCCTTTTATGCAGGCCTCAGCTGCACTCAGGAAATCAAGCCCACTAACTCCTGATTAGGTGTAGCAGTTTCTAAACCTGAGGAGGTTACTAGAGTTCAGCAAAAGGTCCCCTAAAGCACCAAAAAGAAAGTAACCTTGCTTAAAACCTAGCCCAAAATGTGGCAGCAAGGATAACTATGATTGTCAATTCAATGGAACACATCATCCCAACACGTTATGCTCTCCATTGGATACCTATACAAAGCCGAATAAATTACAAAATACTCGTATCATCTTTCAAATTAATTAACAACATTGCCCCTTCGTATCTATCCAAAATCATCACCAAGGAAACCTACAACCGCATTCAACGCACCCAGAACAAAAATAAACTTGTTATACTGATGGATTTCAGGAAATCCAGAAAGATAACAAACAATAAAGCATTCTCCCATACCGCCTCTAAACTGTGAAACGCTCTTCCAGACAACCTTAGAGAATTAAATGACCTTCAAACATTCAGAAAGAAACTTAAGACTCATCTATTTACCCTCCATTTTGGCACACAAGATCAATGCAATACTCCTGATACAACTCCACCATCATCCCAAAACTAACCAAATGCATCACTTATCAACCTCAAACACAGACCTGTATGTAGTTTTACTTAAGACTCCTGTATTAGAATGTTTTCAATTATGTTTATATATATAATTTAATGCATCCCACCTCTGTATATAGTTTTACAACTTTCAATGTAACTGAGTATGCATCTGTTTATGTACTACTCAAATTGTTGTTATTTGTAAACCGCACTTGATCTTTTGGAAAATGCGGTATAGAAATTTTCAATAAATAAATTAATTAATTCATTAAAATGTATTATTTAACACTTGTATGTCTGTGAATGTAAACTGTTCCTCGATCCTATATAATCCGTCCTTCTTGGTCAGTTGATCTCTCCAAAGTTTTGGTTTGATTTTCCCCACAATTCCTTTGCATCTTACATATTGACAAAATTGTATTTTCCTATTGTACCTCCTCTTTCTGTTTTTTTTTTCTACTTTCTTTCTAGTCCCTTTACAATATTTTGTAAACCTCTAAGGGGTATGATTACTAAACCGTCTTAAGGGTATGTTTACTAAAGGGCGCTATTTGCGCTGCTGCGACATTATCAGGCGATAAGGCATGCTATTGTGCGATAATGGCGCTTTACAGAGCACAGAGGTACCTCATCGCGCGATAACGCACGCAGCAGCACAAACGAGCACTGAGGGTGGAGAAAGGCTCCCAGAGAGCGGAGGAAGGCTCCCCAGGGGCGGAGAGAGAGGGTCAATGGGTGGAGAGTGGGAGTGGAGAGGCTCCCCGCACACTAATGCTGTGGATTCCGAGTCTGAAAACTAACGCCAGTGAAACCCTCGCATTAGAACAGATTTAAAGGGAAGAGAAACCATTTCCATCAGCAATGTACAGCAAAGCCAGGGAAACCTACAAAAGTGATAAGTGTGATACATGTGCATGGAACAAAAGGGCAAATAAACATTGAAAATGACCTGAACAAAATGGAAAAAAAACATAACCAATCTGGCCAATAGTGATATTAATGGGAAACAGCAAAGAAAACTACCGAGAAAGCTCCAAAAAAAAAGATATTAATTTTGGAAAGGTCTATGCTCTGTCCCCATACAAGGTGAATGATCCCACAGTGAAATAGCGCTGATCATGGTTTTCCCTTGTTATTGGACAGGTTTCCTATGGCATGCACATGTTCTGCAACAGCAGGGTGGGCATGTCGGAACGGGCAACTGGACAGAAGCTGGAAAATGGGATACAGAGGGCTGCAGGTGGCACATGCTGAGGTGCAGCTGGTCCACAGTGCGGACTAGGGTGATGCCTAGGTGGCCCATAGGAATGCTGAAACTGTACAGCAGCCAGACAGCAACTAATGAGGGCCCAACATGGGCACGAGTGTGTTTCCCACAGTGTCACAGGGGATAGTACCCAGCAGGTACCCCAAGGGCACAGAACATTGGCAGACGGTGGTGTGGGGAAGTGTGGACATCTATGCAGGCCACCCTACCCCAGAACCCGCACCATAGGCAGCCACCTACCGGCACACTGGATGGTCTGAAACTGCGCACCACCAGCATAAGGGCATGTCAGCATGGTGGCGGAGGGATACTGGTGGTGGAGGGGGAAGTGGCAGCTGCCCACAGCAGACCATGGCCTAGCCCTGTTTAGGTGGGTGCCGTGCACTGCAACAGACAGGCTCTGTCTGATGAACAGTCATGGTATCCCCAGGGAATGAACCACCCCCATGGCAACAGTGTGGTGTAGTACACACAGCCAGTGTGTTTGGGAACAGAAGGTCACAAGTTCAAGTCTCAGCTGTGGCTCCTGCCAACCCAGTCCCCGTATTTTACTCAGTACTAAACCATGGTAATAATGACGGAACCTTTATTGCAGATAGCATAAACATGCCTGAAATGCCTATATTTTACCCTACAGAGCACAGACACCATAAACATGTGCAATACCTAGAGCAGAGTTTCCCAAATGCAGTACTGGAGGGCAAGAAACCATTCAGGTTTCATGCTGTTTCTAATAAAGAGGCCTGTGCTGCATTTCTATGCGCTGCCCCCATGGTATGCAAATGTATCTCATGCATATTCATTAGGGACAGCATGAAAACCTGAACAGTGTTTGGCCCACCAGGACTAGAATTGGGAACCTCTGCCCTAGAGCTGCTGGGTACTATCCCCTGTGTCACCTTGGGAAACACACTTGTGCCCATGTTGGGCCCTCATCATTTGCTGTCTGGCTGCTGTACAGTTTCAGCATTCCTATGGGCCACCTAGGCATCACCCTAGTCCTCACTGTGGACCAGCTGCACCTCAGCATGTGCCATTTTGTTCCGTTCACGGGTATCACACTTATCACTTTTTGTAGGTTTCCTGGCTTTGCTGTACATTGCTGACGGAAATGGTTTCTTTTCCTTCAAATCTGCGCTAACGCCAGGGTTTCACTGGCGTTAGTTTTCAGACCCGGCTTCCACAGCGTTAGTGTGTGGGGAGCCTCTCCCCTCCCACTCTCCACCCATTTACCCTCTCTCTCCGCCCCTGGGGAGCCTTCCTCCGCCCTCCGGGAGCCTTTCTCCACCTTCAGCGCTCGTTTGCGCCACTGTGCGCATTATCCCGCGCTAAGGTACCTTATCGCCTGGTAAAGCGCCATTATTGTGCGATAATGTACCTTATCACACGATAACCTCTCAGCAGTGGAAATAGCTCCCTTTAGTAAACATACCCCTTAGATATATCTTTGCTTTGCTGTATATAAAATAAATAAACTATAAACTATCTGTGTTTGGTATATAAAAATATTTCTATCCATGGTTATATCTGCACCTAAATGTGTGTTTAGAACTACTAGGGGGTATGTTTACTAAACTGTCTTAACGTAGCAGCGGTGGTATTATCGCGCGATAAGTGACGTTATCGCGCGATAAGTGACGTTATCGCGCGATAAGTGACGTTATCGCGCGATAATGCAGCGGCGGCATTAAGGCAGACTAACGCTGTGAAATCCAGGTCTGAAGGGTGAAGTAAGGCTTCCCAGAGGGCAGAGAGAAGGGGTCAATGGGCGGAGAGTGGTCGGGAAGAGTATCCAGGCACACTAATGCTGTGAAATAGGGGTCTGAAAACTAACGCCAGTGAAAACCTCGCGCTAGAGGCACATTTGCAGGAGAAGTCAGCAATGTACAGCAAAGGCATGGAAACCCAGAAAAGTGATAGTAGTGATACATGTGCAGGAACCAAAAAGGGAAATAAACATAGAAAATGACCAAAACCACATTTGAAATCCCAATAACCAAGCTGGCCAATAGTGATATTAATGATAAACATAAAGGAACACCACTGAAACGGTCTATTCTCTGTCCCCCTGCAAAGTGAATGATCCCACACTGAAATAGCGCTGATCAGGGTTTTTTCTCGTTTATACTGGGCAGGTTTGTTATGGCGTGCACATGTGCAGCAACAGCAGAGTGGGCACCTAGGAAAGGGCAACTGTACTGATGCTGTAAATGGGTTACACAGCGCTGCAGGCAGCACATGCTGTGGTCCAGCTGGGGCACCATTGCCCACCCTAACACCACCCCCGATCCGCCCCTTTCCCACCCATGTGTACCTTCCCCATAAAAGATGCAGGGAAGGTAAACGGGATCGGGAAGAGGCACGAATACGGGGATGGACGTCCCGCTGGGACATCCATCCCCACTATTCATGCCTCAGAATGACCCTGATAGTGTTTATAAAATGTAACGTAAATTATTATTTATATCACAGAATAAACAGAGGTTTTCCTAAAATGTTTAAGTATTATACATTCTTTGAGTGCCTCAGAGAAATATAATTTATTATAGAATTTAATGACATGGATTTTTTAGTTGCTTGGTAAGAAAATTAATCCCTGTTATACTACCTGCTGGGTAGCAAGACTTTTAAACAAATTCAATTTCATTCATTTTTCTAAGAGTCATTTAACTTCATAGTAACAGAGATTTACTGCATCTGTGTTTCTTGTATGTACAAACCAGGAGGAAATATAAATCAAAGGGAGGCATCCATTTGTGCTGCAAAGAGTTTGGGAAAACAATAGCCAGCACATCTACCATCGATGTGATTTAGGAGATAATCAGAGCAATTCACACAGGTGAACCCGTTTGCTCATGTCAAATCACAGGCTGATTATTGTTCCTCCTTAAGTGAGCTAGCACAACATGGGCATTATTTTATTCCCACTGAAAAATGGGTGGAAACAGGTCAGGAGAGAAAAATTATACATGCTGCTTGCACATCCAACCGCACGTGTCATTTTCTGCCCACAATTTTGTGCCTTTTTCCATTCAGGTACAAAAATACATGAGCACTTCATGCTCTGCTCCACTGGCTGACCAAATGCTCAAAGGAAAAACTCTTCCTTTAAAAATTAAATTATGGCCCCAAGGGTATAGAGTTTCTGATGGACTGCAACCTCTACTGTTGGTTTCATAACCTCATAATGATAATTAAGAGCACTACTTCTAATTAAATAAATATCTTCCATTTATTTTAATTCAAAGCAGGCTTTAGATTTCTGCTTTCTAAAACTGTAGCAGATACAGTATGACTTGGTTTGGGTTTAGCACGCTAGGGGGTATGTTTACTAAGCAGTCTTAAAGTGCGCTCTTCCACGTTATCGCGCGATAAAGTACCTTATCGTGCAAAAATGGCGCTTTATCGGATGCAGAGGTACCTTAGCGCGCGATAAGGCGCGCAGCAGTGCAAATGAGCGCTGAGGGCGGAGAAAGGTTCCCAGAGGGTGGAGGAAGGCTCCCCAGGAGCGGAGAGAGAGGGTCAATGGGCGGAGAGTGGGAGGGGAGAGGCTCCCTGCACACTAACGCTGTGAAATTCGAGGCTGAAAACTAACGCCAGTGAAACCCTGGCGTTAAAGCTGATTTAAAGGGAAAAGAAACCATTTCCGTCAGCAATGTACAGCAAAATCAGGAAAACCTACAAAAAGTGATAAGTGTGATACATGTGCACGGAACAAAAGGGCAAAAAAACATTGCAAATGACCTGAACAAAATGGGAAAAAATATAACCAAGCTGGGCAATAGTGATATTAATGGGAAACATAAAACAAAACCCTGAGAAAGCTCCAAAAAAAGATATGAATTTTGGAAGGGTCTATGCTCCGTCCCCATACAAGGTGAATGAGCCCACAGTGAAAGTGCGCTGAACAGGGCTTTCCCTCTCCATTGGGCAGGTGTCCTATGGCGTGTGCATGTTCCACAACAGCAGGGCGGGCATGACGGAATGGGAAACTGGACAGATGCTGGAAAAGGGGACACTGAGGGCTGCAGGCGGCACATGCTGTGGTGCAGCTGGGCCACAGTGCAGACTAGGGTGATGCCTAGGTGGCCCATAGTAATGCTGAAACAGTAGTGCAGCCAGACAGCAACTGATGAGGGCAGAACATGGGCACGAGTGTGCTTCCCACAGTGTCACAGGCGATAGTACCCAGCAGGTACCCCCAAGGGCACAGAACAATGCCAGGCGGTGCTGGGGAGAAGCGTGGACAGCTATGCAGGCACCCCTACCCCAGAACCCGCACCATAGGCAGCCACCTACCCACACACTGGATGGCCTGAGACTGCGCTCCACCAGCACCACCAGCAGAAGGGCATGTCAGCAGGGTGGTAGAGGGGTACTGGTGGTGGAGGGGGCAGTGGCAGCTGCCCAGAGCAGACCGTGGCCTAGCCCTGTGTAGGTGGGTGCCATGCGCTGCAACAGACAGGCTCTGTCTGACAAACAGTCATGGTATTTCCAGGGAATGTACAGTCTTTGTGGCAACACAGTGGTGCAGTGAACACAGCCAGTGTATTCAGAAGCAGAAGGTCACAGGTTCACATCCTAGCTGTGGTTCCTGCCAACCCAGTCCCCATATTTTACCCAGTACTAAAACGTGCTAATACAGACAGAACCTTTATTGCAGATGACGTAAACATGCCCAAAACACCTACATTTTACCCTACAGAGCACAGACACCATAAACATGCGCATTACCTAGAGCAGAGTCTCCCAAATGCAGTCCTGGAGGGCCAAACACCATTCAGGTTCCATGCTGCCTCTAATAAATATGGCTGTGCTGCATTTCTATGCACCACCCCCATGGTATGCAGATGTATCTCATGCATATTCATTAGGGACAGCAAGAAAACCTGAACAGTGTTTGGCACTCCAGTACTGGAGTTGGGAACCTCTGCCCTAGAGCAGCAGCCAACAGGGGCAGACACACCCGCACCCACAGGCTCCATTATCCCAAGCCTCCTGGAGAGGCAGGATGTTGGGCCCTGCGTGCATCTCCCCATACTAGCACTTGCATACCTTAGCAATGCCCTAAACATGGGAAAACTGTACACAGCTATCAAAAGGTTGCTATGATAACTGGCAGATAGCAATTCCTACGTTAAGCACAATTGGCTGATTGAGCTGCATCATAGCAACCTTTCTGATGTCTGTGGAGTGTGCCTCAGGTCTGGTGTCTGGCAGAGTGACCCCAACAGTATTGCGTACCATAGCCATGCCTGCACTCTGCCCAGGACTGGTGTGGTGGCCAGGGCTGCCAAACACCTCTATAGTTGCACAATGCTGGCATAGGTGTGTGGAGTGTGTGTCTGTCTATCCAGTGTGTGGTGGCTGCCAACACCCTCCACAGCCCACACTGCTAGCACTGTTGCCAGTATTGGCCTGCATAATGTGCATAATGAGGAGCAAGGTACTGTGGGAATAGCCTGAATAGGGTGACCTGGCCTGGCTGCATCTGCGCAGGGCATAGGGCAATGGCTGGGACATTGTAGTGCCCGGCCACCACCTGCACGGACAGGGTGGCCACAGCAAGTCCTGCTGGGAGGTCACTCTCACCCTGACTGAGCAGTGACCACGGCATGGCTAGGTTCCCCCATAGTGCTCTGTAGCATTTTTTTCATGTGATATTTATGGGTTCTCTTTTGGGGCCCAATCACTGACTTATCTGCTTGGTGTGTATGCTGATATTCCAGTTCTGGGTACACACATCTCCTCCAGGACTATGGACTAGCTAGCAGACTGTCTGCAGTTAGTATGTGTCTGGTTGGAACACTTTGCAGGGTGCAGTGGCTGGAGGCTTGCTGCTGGAGGATGTCAGATTGTGGTGGGGGCAGCTGAGCATCTACAGGCCTACTGTCTGTCTGCCTTACCTTATGAATGTTTACAGATTGGCATTGACTGCCCTGTAGGGTGTCTGTTCCTCAGCAGGACTGGGGTTGATGGTCCCCTCTACTGCCACCATTGCAGGGAGGTAGAATGTGGATCTGTTGGTGGGAGATCCTATTTCCCACCCTGAGCCAGAGAGGGTGGGTTGGGTGGTGGTACATAATCCACCTATGGGTCCAAACACCCCCTTCACCTACATCATGTGACCATGGCACCAACACAGGACATGCACTATTCTGGGTACATCATAGCCCATAAGGGCTAGACATGACTGAGACATACAGATGTATCCTAGGTGTGTCTGCAGGAACTACCTATCACACATATACTAGCACTGATGGGGACCTGCAGCATGGCATATATCAACCATGGAAGGTACTGTGGACCTGGTGCTGGGCGCCCCACCTCACCCTCAGGGTGAGCACAGTACCCGCACAATGTGACGGTCTGTAGCTACTCTGTGCCAGTAACACACACGGTCTGTACCCCCTACCAGGCCGAGGTGCTGTGGGGGTGCATACCCCATCTTGTGATCCTCTGTAGACTGCTGATGTGCATGTACAGTGCATCATGGGTATGGGTGGGTTAACCCTATCCTGGTAACCACAGCAGACAGTTTGTGTGGTGACCTGCAGTCCTTCTGTAGCCAGCCGGGGGTTAGCTAGCAGCTATAGAGCTGTAGCCCACTGGATACTTCACTGCCTGTGGAGCCAGAAGTCATGGGTTCACACCCACAGTAGGGTTATTTGATAGGGCTGTCCGAGGCCTTGTCTATTTTTAATGTACATTAGTGCTGCCAGCAAAAACACCCTCGGAGTACTGTAGCCATAAGGCGCCCCATAGGGCGCCTTCTACAGTGCCTTATAAGGTGTCCTATAAAGTGCCTTATAGGGTGCCCCATAGGGGACATTATAGGGTGCCTTAGCAGACAGTGCACTTTATAATGTGCCCTATGGAGTGCCTTATGCGGCACCTTCGGTTACGGCACGTGAGGGTGTGTTTGCTGGCAGCACTAATTACAATATGCATAACATGCCTCAAAAAGCAATACTTACACATAACAGCTAATGCCTCAGCCAGCCATATGCATTAGGCACACTGGGGGATCGAACTCATGACCCCTGTACCATCAGTCAGTGTATTAAGCATTGTGCTACACCTCTGTTTCTATGTTTGCATGTCTGCGCGCATACTTAAGATTACCGCACGTTAACGTGCTTAGCGACGTCTTGCCCGATAATGTGCGCAGCGCATGTTATCACGCGATAATCCCGTTTTGCTACATTAAGACCGACACGCCCACTCCTTTTATGGCAGCCTGCACACTATCACCGGGCGCACGTTAAGACGGTTTAGTAAACATACCCCTAGGTCAGCAAAGATGGTCACTCTTAGGAAGAAAAGCCCCCGCACTCTAAGGATAAGAATTAGGGAGGAGGGAAATTTGATAGCCATCATAGAAACATAGAAAAATTATGACCGAAAAAGACCACATGGCCTATCTAGTCTGTCCTTCCATATCAACAACTACAACAGTCCCCTTTTTTCTTTTAGATAAAGAAAAAGTATAATGAGAATGTATATCAGTGGTTCTTTTTCTGCACTGAAAAAAGGAAGTGATCTTTATGTATCTTAGACATTCAGAAGGTGATTTTAGAAGGGTTAGCCACCATTTACAGATATAAAAATCTAATTTACACGTATAAATATAAATTGTTACCCCATATAAGTAGTGTCCTGTATAGCAGAAAGATGAAACAAAGTATCTGTGCTTCCAAGTAATAGGATATTTAAGAAGCAAAATAGATTATTGAGATGTGTAATGTATGCAGATATTATTTGATGTAAGTTGTCTGAGTTGGTGTAAAACATAGGGGCATGTTTACTGTACTCTAGCTGCTAACATGGACTGGAGCACACACTAATGGTCCATGATAACAGTTAGCTTGTTCACTAAAGGGGCAAGATGGAGTTAATTCCACACTATCTGTTTAGTGCACAAGGGGGAGGGAAATAGGTGGGATGGGGTGAAGCATGGGCATGATTTCATATCACCATTAGCGCAGGCATTGACAGCATGAGTTTGCTGTCGGTGTTGCAGGTAGTACAGGTCTACGTAATTTCACCTCGATGGATGGCATTAAGTGCATTTGCATTGCTACTAGCACAAATTGGGGTCCAAATCAATGGGTATCTGCTAGGATCATGCTGTGCATGCTCCCAACAGGAAGTACACAACTTTTTCAGGTACCACACATTGATATTAACATTAAAGGGGTATATTTACTAAACCTCAGTAAAGTCATAGGCGGTAATGGCAGAGTTAAGGTGCCTGAAGCCATATAAGGCATTGGGCGGGTAGGGCACAGTTCAGCATAAAGGGAGCTATGGGCCATTTAATGCATGGAACAGGGCGCCCTGGCCATTTAACTCACATTAACGGGACATCTCACGTTAAGGTGACAAGCATGCACCTTAAGGCTGACAAAGGTGCCCTAAGGGTTTTAAGGCGCTCAAACCTAAGGCACCCTAAGGGTTTTAAGGTGCTTTAAGTTGACAAGCATGCACCTAAAGTCACAAAAATGGCTTTAACCCTAATGCTGGATAGAGCGCCATGGAAAGTCAATGTAAAGATGATGGAAGTAAGGACAGGTAGGAACAGATGGACCTGCCATAGCGGTGGGCACCCTATGTGGCGACCAATAAATTTGACGAGCATGTGGGAGGCAGCTGTACTGATGCACAGGGTGGTGTCAATGTACGCAAAGTACTGCAATATTAGTGTGTGGCATAGGATGAGGAAGACATGTCCCCCAGCTGAGCCAGAAACAGCAGGATGTTTGCAGCCACAGGAAAAGGAAAGAAAGCCTGTGAGGAGCCCGCCCCCATGACATCACTTCCTCGGGCTATGCATGATCGGAGGGCTCCTGACACAGTTTCTCTTTACTTTTCAATGTAAGTGTAGTGCAGCCGCTGCTCTGTACAAAGCAGAACCAGCGGCTGCACTGCTATAGGGAATCGCGATCGCGCCGCGGACTTCGGCACAAAAGCCGGTTTTTTGCTCTGGCTGCTCCCGATCTTGCGGCCAGAGCAAAAAACCGGCTTTTCAATGGCCGGTTTTACAACTGTGCCGGCAGCCGGCCTGGCCAAGGAAAAAACCGCCAGGCCGGCTGAAAACCGGCCGGTTGGCAACCCTAATTTGTGAGCCGAGGCCACATGTTACGGATGAAATTGGAATTTTTCCCACGGCACACCAGACAATATCTCACGGCACACTAGTGTGCCGCGGCACAGTGGTTGAAAAACGCTGCATTAGATGATAAAGGGGTTAAAAGAGCACTAAGAGGCGACAAGGAGATAGCGGAGAGATAGAATGAATTCTTTGCTTCTGGCTTTACTGAGGAAGATGTAGGGATGTTACCCATGACTGAAGTGGTATTTAAAGGTGCGGAAGAATTGAAGGAAATATCGATACATCGGGAAGATGTATTACAACTATTAGATAAACTGAAGAGTAGCAAATCACCTGGGCCGGATGGTATACATCCAAGGGTGTTGAAAGAATTGAAATACGAGATTGCAGACCTGCTATTAGTAATCTGTGAACTATCATTAAAATCATCTCTAATACCTGAAGATTGGAGGATCGCCAATGTAACACCAATTTTTAAAAAGGGTTCCAGGGGTGATCCGGGAAACTACAGAGCCTGACATCAGTACCGGGAAAAATGGTAGAAACGATCATAAAGAATAAAATTACTCAGCATGTAGATAGTCATGACCTAATGGGAGACAGCCAACATGGCTTTAGACAAGGAAGATCTTGTCTTACTACTCTGTTATGTTTTTTTGAAGGAGTGAATAATCAGGTGGAAAAAGGTGAGTCGGTGGATATTGTGTATCTGGACTTTCAGAAAGCCTTTGACAAGGTCCCTCATCAGAGACTTTTGGCAAAACTAAAGAGTCATTGGATAGGAGGCAGTGTACTATTGTGGATCAGGAACTGGTTAAAAGATAGAAAGCAGAGGGTAGGGCTAAATGGTCAATTTTCCCAATGGAGAAAGGTGAATATGGTGTACCCCAGGGATCTGTGCTGGGTCCGCTGCTTTTTTACATATTCATAAATGACCTGGAAAGTGGAATAACGAGTGAGGTTATCAAATTTGCAGATGACAAAAAACTATTTAAAGTTGTTAAAACCCAACAGGATTGTGGAAAATTGCAAGAGGATCTTGATAAATTGGAAGACTGGGCATCAAAATGGCAGATGAAATTTAATGTGGACAAGTGCAAGGTTATGCACCTAGGGAAGAACAACCCAAACTATGGTTACACGATGCAAGGTTCCACATTAGGAACCACCACCCAGGAAAAAGATTTAGGCGTCATTGTGGATACCATGTTAAAACCCTCGGCCCAGGGTGCAGCAGCGGCCAAGAGAGCAAATAGAATGCTAGGTATGATAAGGAAAGGAATGGAAAATAAAACAAAAGATATTATAATGCCTCTATATCGTTCCATAGTGAGACCGCACCTTGAATATTGTGTGCAATTCTGGTCGCCGTATCTTAAAAAGGATATAGCGATTTTAGAAAAGGTTCAGAGAAGAGCCACCAAAATGGTAAAGGGGATGGAAGGATACTCCTATGAAGAAAGGCTAAAAAGGTTGGGGCTCTTTAACCTGGAAAAGAGATGGCTGAGGGGAGATATGATAGAAGTCTATAAATTAATGAACGGAGTGGAACGGGTAAACGTAGATCGATTGTTTACCTTATCAGAATATAGAAAGACTAGGGGACATGCAATGAAGCTGCAGGGTAAACTATTTAAGACTAATAAAAGAAAATATTTTTTCACTCAACGTGTAATCAAACTCTGGAATTTGTTACCGGAGGATGTAGTAAAGGCTGTTAGTGTAGCTGGGTTTAAAAAAGGTTTGGACAAGTTCCTGGAGGAAAGGTCCATAAACCATTGTTAAGAAGGGACCCAGGATATCAATGCTTGAACCAATACAAGCATTGTGGAACCTGTGTCCCTTGGGGAAACTGCTATGACCTAGATTGGCCACTGTTGACCTAGATTGGCCACTGTTGGAAACAGGATACTGGGCTTGATGGACCTTGGTCTGACCCAGTATGGCATATCTTATGTTCTTATGGTTACTTCACTGCCTGTGGAGCCACAGGTCATGGGTTCAAACCCACAGTGGGGTTATTTGATAGGGCTGTCCAAGGCATTATCTATTTTTAATGTACATTAGTGCTGCCAGCAAAAACACCCTCAGCGTACTGTAACCATAAGGTGCCTCAGAGGGTGCTTTATAGGGCACCCTATAGGATGCCCTTTACGGCGCCTTCTGAGGCACCTTATGGTTACTGTCTATATAAGGTGCACTATACGGTATCCTATGGAGCGACTTATAGGGTGCCCTATAGGGGACATTATAGGGTGCTGTGACCCTATGGAGTGCCTTATAGGGTGCCTTATGCAGCACCTTAGGTTACGGCACGTGAGGGTGTGTTTGCTGGCAGCACTTAATAAAATACAAATAAAGTGCTGCAGGAAACAATACTTACATGTCAAAGCTGATGTCTCAGCTAGCCTTAATATTAGGCACACTGGGGGTTCGAACCCATGACCCCTATATCATCAGTCAGTGTATTAACCATTGTGCTACACCTCTGTTTCAATGTTTGTATGTCTGGGCACCTACTTAGGATTACCGCGCGTTAATGCGCTTAGTGGCTCTTCGCACGATAATGTGTGCAGCAGCGCGCGTTATCGCGTGATACTCCCGTTTTGCTGCTTTAGGACTGAAATGCCCACTCCTTTTATGGCAGCCTGCACACTATCGCCAGGCGCACATTAAGACGTTTTAGTAAACATACCCCATAGTATTTGAGCGCTGAGTGCAAGTTTGAGTAAATGTGGTGCAAGTATGTGTATAAGGAAACAAGGAGTTTAGTAAGTTCTTCAGCATAGATTTAGATAGGGACTTTGTTTAATTTTATTTATTTAGTTAGGGAATGTAACAAAGTTTGTGACAAAGGGATAATTTAGGTTGTCTCATACCTAAACTAGAAAGAAGTTAGGGTTTTGTCTCCCTTTTTATTTAATTAAGTTAGGATTCAGACATACGGCGGTTCCTGCGCGAATCTTGGGCCCCTACACTTCAATTCTCGCAGCTGTGTGATCAATAATAAAAAAAAAGAAGTCAGTCTTACATCTCAGCTGAATGAACAAAGAAAGCTAAGTGAAGTACTTAATATAAGCTGTGTGTTAAAAAGAAGGAAAAGGAGAGCAAGGGGAAAAGAGTGGACAATCCCCACTTGTTACTGATGTAATATGTCTTCATCACAAAGAAAAATAAAACATCACAAAACATCAGGACTTACAAATTAACAACTGAAGTTAACAGAAAAGGTTTTTTTTCGTGCTACATTAGTCATAGAAGAAACTTATCTGATTAGAATAGTTTGGTTTTCCCTTATTAGAGTTGTGACAGGTTGCTATTGATTTTTCTGTTAAAGAAAATACTGTTTTTTATTTAAGAAACTAAGGGGTATGTTTACTAAACCGCGCAATTGTGCGGGGCGCACTTGAGCGTGCACTAAGGTACCTTAGCGCACGCTAATAGTGAATTTTTGGGCCCCGCACATGTGTGCGCTGCACTAACGGGCCCGCACAAGTGCGCGGCGCGCTCAAGTGCGATAGAGGCGTGGAAAGGCATTCCGAGGGCGGAGGAAGGCTCCCGAGGGGCGGGGGGACGGGGTCAATGGGTGGAGAGTGGGAGGGGAGAGGCTCCCCGCACAGGATCAGGGCTGAAATTCCATCTAAAAAATACCGCGAGTGAAAACCTCACGTTAGAGCCGATTTAAAGGGAAGAGAAACCATTTCCGTCAGCAATGTACAGCAAAACCGGGGAAACCTACAAAAGGTGAGCAGTGTGATACATGTGCCCAGAGCAAAATAGCAAATAAAAATTGAAAATGACCACAACAAAATTCTAAAAAATTATATTCCAGCTGGCCAATAGTGATATCAATGGGCAACATTAAAAAACACTCCCAGGAAAGCTCCAAAAAAAAGAAATGATTTTTGGAAGGGTCTACGCTCGGTAGACCCTTGCAAAAAGCATTTCTTTTTTTTTTAGCTTTCCTGGGAGTGTTTTTTAATGTTGCCCATTGATATCACTATTGGCCAGCTGGATTATGGTTTTTTCCCCTTTTTTCGAGGTCATTTTTGAGGTTTATTTGCCCTTTTGTCTCCATACAAGGTGAATGAGCCCACAGTAAAATTGTGCAGTGTAGGGTTTCTGACTCATTCAGACAGGTTTCCTATCTCCAGGGACTGCACTGTCAGTGTGGTGCAGCAGATACAGCCAGTGTCTGTAGGACCAGGGGGACACAGGTTCAAATCCCAGCTGGGGCTCCTGCCAACCCAGTCCACATATTTTACCCACCACTAAACAGAGATAGTAAAGACACTCCTTTATTGCAGAGAACAGAAGCATGGTTCAAACACCTATATTTTACCCTACACCACATACATACCATAACAATGGGCATTACCTACAGCAGAGTCCCCCAAATGCAGTCCTGGAGTGCCACAACTCAATCAGGTCATATGCTTTTTCCAAGATGAGGACATGTCAGCATGTTGGCGGAAGGGTACAGGTGGTGGAGGGGGCAGTGGCTGCCAGCCACAGCAGACAGTGGCCTAGCCGTGTGCAGGCTGGCACCGTCCACTGCAACAGACAGGCTCTGTCGGATGTACAGTCATGGACTCCCCAGGGAATGCAGCCTATTAGTGGAAACATGGTGGAGCAGTGCACACAGACAGTGTGTGGAAAAACAGAAGGTCACAGGTTCAAAGCCCAGCTGGGGCTACTACCAATCCAGTCCACATATTTTTCCCACAACTCAACCGTGATAGTAAGGACAAACCTTTATTGCTGAGAACATACGCATGGTTAATACGCCTATATTTTACCCCACCGAGCACAGACACCATAAACAGGCACATTACCTAGAGCAGAGTCTCCCAAAAGCAGTCCTGGAGGGCCACACACCATTCAGGTTCCATGCTGCCTCTCATAAAGGTGCCTGTGCTGCATATCTATGCACCACCCTCATGGTATGCAGATGTAGCTCATGCATATTCATGAGGGACAGCATGAAAACCCGAACAGTGTTTGGCACACCAGGACTGGAGTTGGGAACCTCTGCCGTAAAGCAGCAGCCAACAGGGGCAGACACACCCTCACCCACAGGCCCCATTGGCCAATGCCTCCTGGAGAGGCAGGACATTGGGCCCTGCGTGCATCTCCCAATACTAGCACTTGCATACCTTAGCAATGCAACCCTACACTTGGGTATATGGTACACAGCTCTCAAACGTTTGTTATGAGTACTGGCAGGTAGAAATTCCTACGTTAAGCACAGTTTGCTGATTGAGCTCCATCATAACAATCATTCTGATGTCTGCGGTGTGCTTCAGGTCTGGTCTCTGACAGTGTTTACCACCCTGGGGAGTGACCCCCAACAGTATTGCGTACCATATCCATGCCTGTACTGTGCCCAGGACTGGTGTGGTGGGCATGGCTGCTGAACTCCTCTATAGTAGCACAATGCTGGCATAGGTGTCGGAGTGTGTGTCTGTCTAGACCAGGGGTGTCCAAACCTGTCCTGGAGGGCCTGAATCCTGGCAGGTTTTTGGGATAGCCCTAATGAATATGCATGAGATATATATGCATTAGAGATATCCTGCCAACCTGACTGGTTTGTGGCCCTCCAGGGCTGGATTTGGAGACCCCTGCCTTACACCTCTGTCATTTAAGATCGTGAGTGGGCAAGGTACAGATGTCCTAGACATCGAAAGGGTATATAGAATGTGTCACATTCCTCCTCGATTCTCACCACCACCAAAAAGGTGGCTAATAGACAATTTTTAGGTGGTGGTGAGAAGTGAGGAGGACTGTGACAAATTCTATCTAACCTTTTTGATGTCTTGGACATCTGCACCTTGTCCACTCACGATCTTAAATGACAGAGGTGTAAGGCAGGGGTCTCCAAATCCAGCCCTGGAGGGCCACAAACCAGTCAGGTTGGCAGGATATCTCTAATGCATATATATCTCATGCATATTCATTAGGGCTATCCCAAAACCCTGCCAGGATTCCGGCCCTCCAGGACAGGTTTGGCCACCCCTGGTCTAGACAGTGTGTGGTGGCTGCAAACACCTTCCACAGCCCACACTGCCAGCACTGTTGCCAGTATTGGCCTGCCAATGTGCATAAAGAAGAGCAAGGTACCATGGGTATAGCCCGGACAGGGTGGCCTGGCCAAGGTGCATCTGCACAGGGCATAGGGCACTGACTGGGACATTTTAGTGCCCGGCCACCACCTACACAGACAGGGTGACCTCAGTATGTCCTGCTGGGTGATCACTCTCACCCTGACTGTGCAGTGACCACAGCATGGCTAGGTACCCCCATAGTGCTACATAATATTTCTTTCATGTGATTTTTATGGGTTTTCTTTTGGGGCCTAGTCACTGATTTCTCTGTTTGTTGTGTATGCTGCCATCCCAGTTCTGGGTGCATGCATTTCCACTGGGAACATGCACTATGGACTAGCTAGCAGACTGTTTGCACCTGGTATGTGTCTTGCTGGAGTGGCTGAAGGCTTGCAGGGTGCAGGACAATAGCAGATAGTGTTGTGGTGCAGCTTAGCATATCCGGGCCTAAAGTCTGTCTGCTATTGTGTTATGGATGTGTACAGAGCTGCATTGACTGCCTTGTAGGGTGTCTGTTCCCCAGCTGGACTGGGGTTGATGGTCCACTCTACTGCCATGATTGCAGGAAGAATGTGGATCTGTTGATGGGGGACCCTGTTTGCTGCCCGGGGGGGGGGGGGGGGGAAAAGGGAGGTGGTGCATGGGGGCTACACCTGACTGGGACAGACAAAGATATTCAAGGTGTTTCTTCAGAAACCACTTATCTCACAGTTTAACACTGCTTTGGACCTCCAACATGGCCGGTGCTGTGGACCTGGTGCTGGGTGCCTCACCGCACCCTCAGGGTGAGCACAGTACCTGCACAATGTGACTGCGTGTAGCTACTCTGTGCCAGTAAAACACACGGTCCGTACCCCCTACCAGGCCAAGGTGCTGTGGGGGTGCACATGGTCACTTCCCCCTACCAGGCCGAGGTGCTGTGGGGGTGCATTCCCCATCTTGTGTTCATCTGTGGACAGCTGATTTGCATGTGCAGTGCATCATGGGTACGGGTGTGCTAACCCTATCCTGGTGACCACAACAGACTGTCTGTGTGGTGATGTGCAGGCTCTCTGCAACCAGCCTGGGCCTCTTTAGTAGCTGTAACCCAATGGTTACTTCACTGCCTGTGAAGCCAGAGATCATGGGTTCAAACCCACAGTGGGGTTATTTGGTAGGGCTGCCCAAAGCAATATCTCTTTTTAATGTACATTTTTGCTGCCAGCAAAAACACCCTCAGCGTACTGTACCCATAAGGTGCCTTTGAGGGCGCTTTATAGGGCGCCCTATAGGACACCTTATGGTTCCCGTCCATATAAGGTGCACTATACATTATCCTGTGACGCAACTTATAGGGTGCCCTGTAGGGAACATTTTAGGGTGCCGTGGCGGACAGTGCACTTTATAATGTGCCCTATGGAGTGCCTTATAGGGTGCCTTATACAGCATTTGCAATTACGGCACGTGAGGGCGTGTTTGCGGGCAGCAATTAATAAAATAAACATAAAGTGCTGCAGGAAACAAAACGTACATTGCAAAGCTGATGCTTCAGCAAGCCTTACTTATTAGGCACCCTGGGGAGCAAACTCATGACCCCTGTATCAGCAGTCAGTGCCTTAACCATTGTGCTCCACTGCTGCTCCACCTTGCATGTCAGCGCACCTACTTATGCTTTTCATTCCTTACACTGCACAGTGCTGCCATCACAAACAGTACTCTGACCTTGCGGTACCTCATACGGCACCCTATAAAGCGCCCTATAAGCAACATTCTAGGGTGCCTTGGCGGACAGTGCACTTTAGAATGTGCCTTATGGGGCGCCTTATGTTAACACGCTTTGAGAGTGCGTTTGCTAGTATTGATAATTAAAATAAAAATAAAATGCCTCCTAAACCAATCTTCTCCATAATATGTAATGCCTCAGCCAGGCTTGTTCATTGGGCACTGTGGGGGATTGAACCCCTGATCCCTGCACCATTGGTCAGTGTTTTAACCATTGTGCTGTGGTTCTGTTCCTATGTTTGCACATCAGCGTGCCACCTTATGCCTCCCAATATTAAAATGCCTCCTAAAGCAATAGCCTGCCGCCATTGTGCTGTGGTTCTGTTCCTGTGCTTGCCAATCAGCACGCTGCCTTATGCTGCCCAATATTGAACTGGCTCCTAAAGTAATGCCTCAGCCAGCTGTCTTCATTGGGCACTGTGGGGGGATTGAAGGCCTGTTCCCTGCACTATTGGTCAGTGTCTTAACCATTGTGCTGTGGCTCTACTCTTCTGTTTGCACATCAGTGCGCCACTTATGCCTCCCGCGCAGCTTTCTCATGCTCTAATGTGCGGGGCGCACATGGGCTCCGCGCACCTTAGCGCATATTTAAATCCTGGTTTTTCTTTTTCAGAAAGAAACGCCCACTCCTTATATGGCATCCGCACACTACTGCGGCCAGCACATTAGCGGGGTTTTAGTAAACATGCCCCTAAGTTACAGGAGTAGCTAGTAGTATAAAATTGTTTAGTAAAAAGAGAAAATATGTGCAACTTTTTGGGTGCAATAAAAGAAGAGATGTATAATGGGTTGTTCTTACATGTTTTACTGAGAATCTGGAAAGATTATTTCAACTAAACACACACAGTAAATAATAACAAAAGTGTCAGAACCTGTGTAGAATAAATATTAAGACACTTTGCAATAATTCTATTTGTAAACTTTATTTATACCACCTAAGTTTACTTATTTTATTTATTTCCCCAGTTCCTTTTGAAGAAACTAGTGTGTACTGTACCTTTCTCATTTGTAAGCTGGTGATAGCGCCTTTCCTTACGGCACCGTGACACACAATTTAAATAAGGAAGCTACATCAGGGTGCTGGTCACTGGTTTGCAAATAGGGGTGGATTACATTATCATGATCCCACAGGGACAGTGGCAGCTCACAGTCCTGCTATTGTTGCAGAAAGGCAATTTGCTACATTGGGCAGTCTAAGGGTCCTGGCACCCCAGGCAGACATCCATGCTGTCTCCCTCCCCCCCCCCCCCTGCTGCCACAGAAGCCACCTGTGGAGTAAGAGGCCAATAGTGCCAGACATTGTAGACCTCCAGGTAGCTGGAAAATGCAGGTGCCTGGGGAAATAACACAGCAGCGGCTGCCATCCTCCCCCTGAGATGTATCGTGGCAGGTGGTGATTGGGCCCCTGCATGGGCAGCTAGTGGGGGGGGGGGGGCTGTGTGGATGTCCATGTATGCCCCTGAAACCCATCTGGCCCTTGTGCCCAAGGCGCCTGCCAAACCTGCATGTTTAACATGCTGGGACTGTGACCAACACCACTGACAATGCATGGGCATGTCTGCATGGTGGGGTGTTGGTGGTGGTGTGGGAAGTAGCACCTGCCTGTAGCAAATAGAAGCCTTGTCCTGGTCATGTGCACCATGTGCATTGCAGCATGAGCCAGCTGAAGGGAAGCATGTCAGCAACAAGATTTGGCAATCCCATAATGCATCACTGTGGTGTAAAATACACAGTTGGTGTGTATGTGTGTGGAGGGTCACAGGTTCAGGTCTCTGCTGGGGTTTCCATATTGCATATTCCTGTGAACAAAGTTTAGCTGACAGTATAAGTACAGCTCCAATATGTGCAACCCCCAAGGAGATGGCCAGCAAGGGCCCCCACCAGCAGCACCTACAGGCTTCATTATCCACAGCTGGTTTGAGGCTAATAGCACACAGTAGCAATGTGTGGTGAGGCCAAAGCACGGTAATAGTGTTTGCAAACAGAGCACATGTTATCAATCCTTGAGCTGACATTGAGACAGGAGTGGCAAGCAGGAATGCCAACTATCTCCACTTTTGCACGATGCACCAATAAGAATATATGCATATGTGTGTATGGCTCCCCTTTGTCCTCTGACTTTCTGTACTACACTTTGGCTCACATTGTCTGAGTTTTTCCCAGCCTGTTTGGAAAATGTAAATAAGGTGAGGCAGATAAGGTAAGTATCACCTGAAACAGTGCAGATTGGCCTGGACGTGTCTGCCCCAATGGTAGGGTCACTGGCTGAGATGTCATTGTGCCCATCTTCCATGTGCATTGCCTGGGTGGCCACTGTATGTCATGCTGAGATGGCACTCTCACTATGACTAAAAAGTGACCATGGCATGGTTATGTATCCACACAGAGCCATTAAAATGTCTGGTTCCAGTGATCTGGATGCATTCTCTGTCTGGAGATGCTAATCACTGAGTAAACAGCTGGATATCATTGCTGCATATCCCATGGCAGAGTGCACATGGTCACACTGTGCACACGCTGACCAGCAGACCAACTGCAATTGGTTTGTGCTTGGCTGACACAGCCCAGTGAAGGGCAGCAGGAGCAGTCGTACTGCCTATATTGTAATCAACTGTTAGTCCTCAATGGTTAGGGCAACAGTGGTTCATAGTCTATTCACTGAGGTCCTGGCAGGATAGTAACCCCCCACCAGCCTATACACCCCCACTGCAGCAGCATATTGACACTGGCCACTAACCTGCACCTTTATCAGAGGTAGAACACAGAGTTGAGTTATTGCTGTCACGGTGTCTACAACATGCAGGAAACAAGAAGAAAAGCATAACACAACGTAGACAATACCCACCATATGCTAGCAGTGATACAGACTTACAGCACAGCCAGAAAAAAACATCTCTAACAGTACAGGTTCAGTGGACCAGGTGCTGGGGACTCCTCCTTACCCTCGGTGTGACATCTGAAACTGCTCTGCAGCATGGCTTGCTATTGTTATGTGCATGTAGTTTACACAGCCAGTGTGTCTTACTGAGCTCATATGCTGAATCAGTGTATTGCATGTGCAGTGCCTCATGGGTAGTGGAGGGCCCAACCTATATTGGCACAGACAGCAGTTTGACCAGAGGTCTGCAGGCTCTACCCATCTATGTAGAACTGTGTGGAGGTATAGCCCAATGGTTGGTGCAATGTCTCCATGTACAAAGATTCAGAGCTTGATTCCCACTTGTTCATTTTGTGCCTGTGTATACTTGCCCACCTCGCACAGTCCTGGCTCTGCTGTGACCTTCAGACAATCATTCTTCTAAATTTCGATGTGTTATGGCCACACGTTGGGTATCCCAACATGCATTCTCCATCATGGACATCTGTGAGCATGGTTTTAGTGGCTCTACCGTGGTGCATTGCAGTGGGTCAGTGATGTATATGCAGTAGATGTTTGGGTCAACTGGTATGGATGCATTTTCTGTTTTGCCATCGTTGTGACTCCCCATCTTTATGTAAAGAACTTAAGAACATAAGATATACCATATTGGGTCAGACCAAGGTTCATCAAGCCCAGTATCCTGTTTACAACAGTGGCCAATCTAGGTTATACGTACCTAGCAGTTTCCCCAATAGACCCAGGTTCCGCAATGCTTCTACTGGGTCAAGCATTAATATCCTGGGTCCCTTCTTAATAATGGTTTATGGACCATTCCTCCAGGAACTTGCCTAAACCTTTTTTAAACCCAGCTACACTAACAGCCTTTACTATATCCTCCAGTAACAAATTCCAGAGTTTGATTACACATAGAGTGAAAATATATTTTCTTTTATTAGTCTTAGGGGCATGTTTACTAAACTCCGAAATTGTGCGGGGCTGCGGTAGTGTGCCTGTGCCATATAAGGAGTGGGCGGTTCAGGCAGAAAAAAGAAAATAAAACGGGAGAAAGCGACCATACTTGTGCAAGTCGCGCAACTGTGCGGGGTCAATATTAGCGCGTGGGAAGGCTAAGCGTCGCGCTGCTGGGTACACAAACGAACAGAGCCATAGTACAATGGTGAAGACACTGAGCAATGGTGCAGGGGCCACGGGTTCGAACCCCCACTGGGCGCAATGAACAAGGCTGGCTCAGGCAGTACCTATTATGGGGAGGATTGTTTTAGGAGGGAGCCTAATTTGTGCGGCAGAAGGCGGTGCGCCGATGTGCAAGCACAGGAACAGAGCCACAGCACAATGGTTACAACACTGACCAATGGTGCAGGGGCCATGGGTTCAATCCCCCAAGGTGCTCAATGAAGAAGGCTCACAGAGGCATTATGTATTATGGGGATGAGTGCTGTAGGGGGCAGGTTAATTTTTTTATCTCTGTTAACACTACTAGCAAACGCACTCACAAAGCGTGTTAACATAAGGCGGCCCATAAGGCATATGTTAACGTTCACTGTCCGGCAAGGCACCCTAGAATGTCCCCTATAGGGCCCCATATATGTTGCGGTACAGGGTTATGTATAGTGCACCTTATATGGACGGCAACCATAAGGTGCCCTATAGGGCGCCATATAAAGCACCCTCAGAGGCACCTTATGGGTACAGTACGCTGAGGGTGTTTTTGCTGGCAACAACATATGTACATGACAGTTAAAAAAAACATTTGACAACCCTCTAAAACAGTGTTTCCCAACCCAGTCCTACGGGGCACACCGGCCAGTCAGGTTTTCGGGATATCCCTAATGACTATGCATGAGATATATATGCATTAGAGATATCCTGCCAACCTGACTGGTTTGTGGCCCTCCAGGGCTGGATTTGGAGACCCCTGCCTTACACCTCTGTCATTTAAGATTGTGAGTGGGCAAGGTGCAGATGTCCTAGACATCGAAAGGGTATATAGAATGTGACACATTCCTCCTCAATTCTCACCACCACCAAAAAGTTGTCTAATAGACAATATTTTGGTGGTGGTGAGAATCGAGGAGGAATGTGTCACATTCTATATACCCTTTCGATGTCTAGGACATCTGCACCTTGCCCACTCACAATCTTAAATGACAGAGGTGTAAGGCAGGGGTCTCCAAATCCAGCCCTGGAGGGCCACAAACCAGTCAGGTTGGCAGGATATCTCTAATGCATATATATCTCATGCATAGTCATTAGGGATATCCCGAAAACCTGACTGGCTGGTGTGCCCCGTAGGACTGGGTTGGGAAACACTGCTCTAAAAGAACCCCACTGTGTGTTCAAACCCATGACCTCTGGCTTCAGAGGCAGTGACGTAACCATTGGGCTACAGCTCTATAGCTGCCAACAAGCCCCTGGCTGGCTGCAGAGAGCTGTCACTCACCACACAGACAGTCTTCTGTGGGAACCAGGATAGGGTTAGGCCACCCGTACCCATGATGCACTGCACATGCAAAGCAGCTGACCACAGATGAACACAAGATGGGGAATCCACCCCAACAGCTCCCCGACCTGGTAGGGGGAAGTGTCCGTGTGCACCCACACAGCACCTCGGCCTGGTAGGGGGGTACTGACTGGGTGTGTTACTGGCACAGAGTAGCTACACACCGTCACATCGTGCGGGTACAGTGCTCACCCTGAGGGTGCGGTGATGCGCCCAGGACCAGGTCCACAACACCTGCCATGCCGGAGCTCCAAAACAGTAGTAATCTGAGAGATAGGTAGTCCCTGCAGAAACACCCTGGATTACTCTGTCTGTGTCAGTCAGTGGAACCCCTTATGGACCCCTAGGTGGGCTATGTACCACCATTCTTTCCCCCCCCCCAGGCTGCAGGTGAAAAACAGGGTCCCCTATCAACAGAGCCACATTCTACCACCCTGCAATGGTGGCAGTAGAGTGTACCATCAACCCCTGTCCTGCTGGTGAACAGACACCCTACAGGGCATCCAAAGCAGCCCTATACACATCCATAACACAATATCAGACAGACATTAGGCCAGGATATGCTAAGCTGCACCCCACCACTATCTGATATTCTCCCGCAGCAGGCCTTCAGCCGCTGCACCCTGCAAGGTGCTCCATCAAGACACATACCAGCTGAGAACAATCTGCTAGTTAGTCCTGGAGGAAATGCATGCACCCAGAACTGGGATGGCAGCGCACACAAGCAGATAAGTCAGTGACTGGGCCCCACAAGGAAACCCATACATATCACATGAGAGAAATGCTATATAGCACTATGGGGGTGCCTAGCCATGCTGGCATCACTGCACATTCAGGGTGGAGTGTACACCCAGCAGCACATACAGAGGTCACCCTGTCTATGTGGGTGGTGTCCGGCCACTACAATGTCCCTGCCAGTGCCCTATGCCCTGTGCAGATGCATCCTGGCCAGCACACCCTGTCTGAGCTATACCCATGGTACTTTGCAGCTCATTATGCACATTGTCAGGCCAATACTGGCAACAGTGCTGGCAGTGTGGGCTGTGGAAGGTGTTTGCAGCCAACACACACTGTATAGACTGACACACACTCCCACACGTATGCCAGCATTGTGCCACTATAGAGGGATTTATCAGCCTTGCCCACCACACCAGTCCTGGGCACAGTACAGGCATGGATATGCTACGCAGTACTGTTGGGGGTCACTCCCCAGGGTGGTAAACACTGTCAGAGACCAGACCTGAAGCATGCACCGCAGACATCAGACAGATTTTTATGTTGGAGATCAAAGAGCCAAATGTGCTTTAAGTAGGACAGTCTACCTGCCAGTACACATAGCAAACGTTTGAGAGCTGTCCACCGCATACCCAGGTGTAGGGTGGCATTGCTAAGGTATGCAGGTGCTAGTATTGGGAGATGCATGCAGGGCCCAATGTCCTGCCTCTCCAGGAGGCATTGGCCAATGGGGCCTGGGGGTGTGGGTATGTTCGTCTCTGTTGGATGTTGCTTTACGGCAGAGTTTCCCAACTCCAGTCCTGGTGTGCCTACCACTGTTCGAGTTTCCCTGCTGTCCCTCATGAGTATGCATGAGCTACATCTACATGCCATGGGGGTGGTGCATAGATATGCAGCACAGGCATTTGTATTAGCGGCAGCAAGGAGCCTGAATGGTGTGTGGTCCTCCAGGACTGCATTTGGGAGACTCTGCTCTAGGTAATGCCCCATGGTGTCTGTGATTGGTGTGCGAAAAGATAGGCGTAATACCAATGCATATGTCCCCAGCAATCCTGGTTTGTCCGTACTATCATGGTTTAGTTGTGTTAAAAATATGTGGACAGGATTGGCAGTAGCCCCAGCTGGGCTTTGAACCTGTGACCTTCTGTTGTTGCACACACTGTCTGTGTGCACTGCACCATTGTGTTGCCACAGATTGACTGGATTCTGTGGGAAGCCCATGACTGTACATCCGACAGGGCCTGTCTGTTGCAGTGGACAGTGCCAGCCTGCACATGGATAGGCCACTGTCTTCGGTGGCTAGCAGCCACTGCCCCCCCCCCCCCACCACCTGTCCTCTTACGCCAACATGCTGGCATGTCCTTATCTTGGTAAAAGCATATGGCCTGATTGAGTTGTGGCACTCCCAGACTGCATTTGGGGGACTTGGCTGTAGGTAATGCCCATTGTCATGGTGTGCGAGCGGTGTAGGGTAAAATATGGGTGTTTGCACCATGCTTCTGTACTCTGCAATATAGGGGTGTCGTTACTATCTCTGTTTAGTGGTGGGTAAAATGTGGGGACTGGGCTGGTGGGTGCCACAGCTGGGATATGAACCTGTGACTCTCTGGTCCTATAGGTACTGGCTCTGTCCGCTGCACCACACTGTGGCCTCAGAGACAGTGCAGTCCCTGGAGATAGGAAACCTGACCAAAAGAGTAGGGAGCCCTGCTCTGCACATTTTTACTGTGGGCTCATTCACCGTGTCTGGCGACAAAAGTGCAAATAAAACCCACAAATGACCGCGGAAAACGGGGGAAAAATATAACCAAGCTGGCCAACAGTGATATTAATGGGCACACATAAAAAGACACACCTAGGAAAGCTCCACAGAAAGGAAATGATTTTTGGAAGGGTCTCCTCTCCGTAGACCCTTCCAAAATTCATTTCTTTTTTTTTGTAGCTTTCCTGGGTGTGTTTTTTATTTTTGCCCATTGCTAGCACTATTGCACAGCTGAATTATAATTTTTAAACATTTTCGTGGTGGTCATTTTGGGTTTTATTTGCACTTTTGTTCTGTGCACATGTATCACACTGCTCACGGTGTGTAGGTTTCCCCGGTTTTGCTGTACATTGCTGACGGAAATGGTTTCTCTTCCCTTTAAATGCCCTCTATCGCGAGTGTTTCACTCGCGGTATTTTTGCTTTGAAATTCGGCCCCGATAATGTGCGGGGAGCCTCTCCCCTCCCCTTCCCCGCCCATTAACCCCGTCTCTCCGCCCCTCGGGAGCCTTCCTCCGCCCTCCGTTAGCCTTTCCACGCCTCTATCGGACATTTGCGGGCCCGTACTTGTGCGGGGCCCGTTAGTGTGACGCGCACCTTCGCGGGGGTTCATCGCACGTGTGCGGGGCACTTAAGAGCACTTAAGTGCTGCTTTTAGTGCGCTATTGTGCGGCACGCAATTGTGCGGTTTTTAGTAAACATGCCCCTTAGTTTACCCTGTAGCTTCATTGCATGTCCCCTAGTCTTTCTATATTCTGATAACGTAAACAATCGATCTACGTTTACCCGTTCCACTCCGTTCATTAATTTATAGACTTCTATCATATCTCCCCTCAGCTGTCTCTTTTCCAGGTTAAAGAGCCCTAACCTTTTTAGCCTTTCTTCAAAGGAGTATCCTTTCATCCCCTTTACCATTTTGGTGGCTCTTCTCTGAACTTTTTCTAATAATGCTATATCCTTTTTAAGATACAGCGACCAGAACTGCACACAATATTCAAGGTGCGGTCTCACCATGGAACGATATAGAGGCATTATAATATATTTTGTTTTATTTTCCATTCCTTTCCTTATGATACCTAGCATTCTATTTGCTCTCTTGGCTGCCGCTGCACACTGGGCCGAGGGTTTTAACATGCTATCCACAATGACGCCTAAATCTTTTTCTTGGGTGGTGGTTCCTAATGTGGAACCTTGCATCGTGTAACCAAAGCTTGGGTTGTTCTTCCCTAGGTGCATAACTTTGCACTTGTCCACATTAAATTTCATCTGCCATTTTGATGCCCACTCTTCCAATTTATCAAGATCCTTTTGCAATTTTCCACAATCCTCTTGGGTTTTTACAACTTTAAATAGTTTTGTGTCAACTGCAAATTTGATAACCTCACTCGTTATTCCACTTTCCAGGTCATTTATGAATATGTCAAAAAGCAGCGGACCCAGCACAGATCCCTGGGGTACACCACTATTCACCTTTCTCCATTGGGAAAATTGGCCATTTAGCCCAACCCTCTGCTTTCTATCTTTTAACCAGTTCTTGATCCACAGTAGTACACTGCCTCCTATCCCATGACTCTTTAGTTTTGCCAAAAGTCTCTGATGAGGGACCTTGTCAAAGGCTTTCTGAAAGTCCAGATACACTATATCAACCGACTCACCTTTGTCCATCTGTTTATTCACACTTTCAAAAAAACATAACAGATTAGTAAGACGAGATCTTCCTTGTCTAAAGCCATGTTGGCTGTCTCCCATTAGGCCATGACTATCTACATGCTGAGTAATTTTATTCTTTATGATGGTTTCTACCGTTTTTCCCGGTACTGATGTCAGGCTCACCGGTCTGTAGTTTCCTGGATCACCCCTGGAACCCTTTTTAAAAATTGGTGTTACATTGGCGATCCTCCAATCTTCAGGTATTAGAGATGATTTTAATGATAGTTCACAGGTTACTAATAGCAAGTCTGCAAGTCTGCAATCTCATATTTCAGTTCTTTCAACACCCTTGGATGTATGCCATCCAGCCCAGGTGATTTGCTACTCTTCAGTTTATCTAATAGTTGTAATACATCTTCCCGATGTATCGATATTTCCTTCAATTCTTCTGCACCTTTAAATACCACTTCAGTCTTGGGTAACAGCCCTACATCTTCCTCAGTAAAGACCGAAGCAAAGAATTCATTCAGTCTCTCCGCTATCACCTTGTCGCCTCTTAGTGCCCCTTTAACTCCTCTATCATCTAAAGGACCCACTGATTCTCTCACAGGTTTTTTGCTGCAAATGTACTTGAAAAAAATCTTTATTTCGCATTTTTTCTTCTGCAGCAAGCTTCTTCTCAAATTCTACCTTTGCCTGCTTTATCAATGCCTTGCATTTGACTTGCCAGTGCTTGTGCTGTTTCCAGTTTTCGTCATTTGGCTCTTTTTTCCATTTCATGAAAGATGCTTTTTTGGCAACAACAGCCTCTCTGACCTCACCTTTAAACCATGCTGACAGTTTTTTGGACTTCCTTCCACTTTTCTTAAAGCGTGGAATACAGCTGGTCTGGGCTTCCAAGATAGTATTTTTCAACTACACCCACGCTTGATGTAAGTCTTTAACCTTTGCAACTGCTCCTTTTAGTTTTTTCTTAACTATTTTCTTCATTTTATCATAGTCTCCCTTTCAAAAGTTAAAAGGTAGTCCTGTGGATTTCCTTACTATCCCTCCTCCATTAATTAAATCAAAGGCAATCATGCTATGATCACTATTGCCAAGTGGCCCCAACACCCTTATCTCTTTTACTAGATCAGGTGTTCCACTAAGGACTAGGTCTAATATGGCTTCCCCTCTGGTCGGTTCATGAACCAACTGCTCCAAGAAGCAGTCATTTATGTCATCTAGGAACTTTATCTCCCTAGAATGTCCTGCCGTGATACTGACCCAGTCGATACCGAGGAAATTGAAATTACCCATTATTATTACTGCGCTGTAACGTTTGTAAGCTTCCTTGATTTATTTGAGCATTTCATCATCCATTTGTTCATTCTGGCCAGGCGGTCGATAGTACACCCCCACTGCCATCTCCTTCCCCTTTTTATATGGAATTTCAATCCATAGAGTTTCTACAGTAAATTTTGTTTCCTGCAAAACTTTAATCCTTTCTGACTGAATGCCCTCTCTAACATAGAGCACAACCCCTCCACCAATTTAATCAGCTCTATCATTACGATATAGTTTCTACCCAGGTATCACAGTGTCCCACTGGTTGTCCTCCTTTCATCTTGTCTCTGATATTCCAATCATATCTAACCTCTCATTTAGTGCTATATATTCTGCCTCGCCCATCTTATTTTTTAGACTTCTAGCATTTGCATACAAGCATTTTAGAAACTGTATTTTCTTCATATTAATTTGGCTATTGGTAGACATGGGTAATTTGGGATCTTTAAGCTCTGTCTGCTCCATACTCGAGGGCATTTGGGCTACTTTACTCTTTTTTGGAACCTCTCTGCTTTTGGTAGTATCCTTCAAGGATACATTCTTCCAAACCATCCACTCTTGGGTGACTGTCGGCCTTCCCCTATTATCTAGTTTAAAAGCTGCTCTATCTCCTTTTTAAAGGTTAATGCCAGCAGCCTGGTTCTATCCCGGTTAAGGTGAAGCCCATCCCTTCGGAAGAGCCCCTCCTTTCCCCAGAATGTTCCCCAGTTCCTAATCCGAAACCCTCATCTCTGCACCATTGTCTCATCCACGCATTGAGACTCCGGAGCTCTGCCTGCATTTTGGGTCCTGCACGTGGAACGGGAAGCATTTCAGAGAATGTTACCCTGGAAGTTCTGGATTTCAACTTCCTACCCAAAAGCCTAAATTTAGCCTCCAGAACCTCCCTACCACATTTTCCTATGTCATTGATACCGACATGTACCAAGACAGAAGACTCCTCCCCAGCACTATCTCAGACCTTATCTAGGTGGCGTGTGAGGTCCGCTACCTTTGCACCAGGCAGGCATGTTAACAGGCGATCCTCATGTCCACCAGCCACCCAGCTATCTACATGCCTAATGATTGAATCACCAACTATAACAGCTGTCCTAACCCTTCCCTCATGGGCACATGGCCCTGTAGAAACTTCCTTGGTGCGAGAGGGTTTTACATCACCTGGAGGACAGGTCCTAGTTACAGGATCACTTCCTGCCACACCAGGGTGATGCTCTCCTGTCACGTGACCTCTCTCCTCCATGGCAACAGGGATGCTGCCAGACTGGAAGAGGGACTTCAGGACTATAACCCTGTAGGTCTCGTCTATGTACCTCTCTGTCTTTCTTATGTTTTCCAAGTCTGCTACTCTAGCCTCTAGAGAACGGACTTGTTCCCTGAGAGCAAAGAGCTCCTTGCACCTAGTGCACACGTAAGACCTCTCACCAACTGGGAGAAAATCATACATGTGACAATCAATGCAAAAGACTGGAAAGCCCCCATCTCGCTGCTGGACTGCGGTCTGCATCTTAGTTTTAAGTTTTTGTTTAGATCTTTAAGTTTAAATGGAAGCTAGTTGTAGTTCACAGAAAACTGACATTATCTTTTCCTGTCTGCCCACTCCCATAATCACCCTAGCAGCCACAGTTTGAATAGTTTCTAACATCTGAATGTTATAATCAGGCAATCCACAATATAAACTGTTACAGTAATCAACTGGGCAGTGCCTGAACCAATGCCCTTAAATTGTCCTCTGATATGTAAGGTCCTAGAAGCCTAATCATACTCAACTTATAAAACTTATATTTTTCACCATGTATCCTTGTTACTTTGTTCCTTTGTAAACAGTTGAAACATATATATCCTTGTTACCTTGTTCCATTGTAAACAGTTAAAACATACTGCTATGATAAATTCTATGTAAACCGTCTTGATTTGCAGAAAGACGGTATATAAAAATTGTTAAATAAATAAATAAATTAAATAAATAAATAAATAAAAGACAGCTTTCATAGCAGCTTGAATGTGTGGCTGCATATCCAATCATGAATCTAAAATCACCCCTAGATTTTGAACCTGAAGATGAATTGGTAGAGCATAATCATCTATTTTCAGCTTCAATGGTAAAGAAACATAGAAACATAGAAATATAGAAACATAGAAAAATGATGACAGAAAAAGACCACACGGCCTATCTAGTCTGTCTATCACCAACTACAACAGTCCCCTTTTTTCCTTTAGAGATCCTCTGTGTTTGTCCCATGCTTTTTTAAATTCTGATACTGTCCTCATCTCTATCACCTCCACTGGGAGCCTATTCCATGGATCCACCACTCTTTCCATAAAGAAATATTTCCGCATATCACTCCTGAATCTATCCCCTTTCACCCTCATCCCATGTCCCCTCATAGCAGAACTTGCTTTCAATAAAAAGAGGCTCTCCCCATATAAAGAATCTTGGCCAATCTAGTATCATATTTCCATTTCCAAATCCCCTCAATACAACCCAAATAGGTAAGTGCCAAGCATAGAGTTCAAATTCACATATTGTTGAGGTTGAAGAAGTACAAGTTTCTCCAAAACGTTAGCCAAAAAGGAAATAGAAGAAACAGGTCGATAATGGATTACTCTTAACCAATGAACCATTCTTAAGAACTGGAGACACAATCGCTTTCTTCAATGATAAAGGTACAATACTCTCAGAAAATGATTTATTAACAATACCCAAGACTAATGGACAAATATCTTCTTGAAGCAATTTGAATAGTTTAATTGGACAAGAATCCATACAACTAAAGGTATTATTCAAAGACAATATCACCTCACCAACCAGCTCCTTAGAAACAGGGACAAAATCATTCCAAATACCTACCTCAGATAAACTGAAAGACAGAACAATCGAAGTAAAACAATCATTAATCCTCCCAATCTTGTCCATAAACACATTCATAAACTGCTGGGGATCCATCGATGCAACAGAATCAGCAAATTTCTCCTTAGAAGACATCAACAGTTCAACAACAAAAAGTAAATGATTACACTGCCCTAGTCCAGTACAAATCTGTTTATTATAATAGATCTTCTTAGCCACAATAACCGCTGCCCAATACACCTGATAAGAAGACAAAAAAATCTAGGCCCTCCAGGATTTAAATACCACCCCAGAGTAGCCATTCCTGGACAGCCTATGCCTCTCAAGGGCCAGCTTGTAAGCAAGAAGGAACTGGCGTTCTCCATTACCAGCAGCCCATAGCACAATAGACCCTTCCCTTGAAGTGCCACTTGGATCACCAGGCTTAGATTGGTCCAAAACCTACACAGAAGACAACTCACCAGTGGCCAAGGAGGGAGACATACAGGATCCCTTTCTGAGATCACTCCTCAAGAAAGGCATTCCAGCCCACCATTCATGAATCATTCCTGCAACTGAAAAAGTTCACCACATTGGTATTCTTTGCAGTGGCAACCAAGTTGAACACTGGGAGGCTCCAATCTCTGCATTATGAAGTCACACGTGCAAGAGTGAGCTCCCACTCACCTGGCACCATGGAGTTCTGACTCAGGAAGTTGCCTGCACACTGCCTATGCCTGCAATATGTGCAGTAAACAGGGCAACCAAATTATCCTTCACCCAACAACACAGTTCCATGACCTCAAGGGCCACTTTAAATAAAGACTACATTGACAAGGAAGCCTGAGTCAGCTGCTTAGAAGGCAGCTGTGCTCTATGTCACCAATACCTTGCTTCCAGCACTGCAAGTCATGCCTTGTTTGTTGACATACACTGCCATCACTGGATAGTCTGAGAACACCCAGGCCACTTTGCTCACTAAGGGGTATGTTTACTAAACTGCGTTAGTGCAAATCGCGTTAGGAGTCGCGTTAGTGAAAGGAAAGCCAAAAAAGGACATGGGCGGGACATCATAACCACTAACGCGCGTTCCCAAAACTAACGAGCATTACAGGGCGCCGTGGCGCGTTACTGCTCGTTAATCGTATGAAGGCGTACAGACACAAAACATTGAAACAGAGCTGTAGCACAATGGTTAGTGTACTGACCGCTGTTACAGGCAGCATGGGTTTGAGTCCCCAGTGTGCTCAATGCAGAAGGCTGGCCCAGGCATCACCCTGTACATTACATAGGAAATGAGGAGGCATGTTTTTCTTTACGTTGAGTAGTGGTTACAGAAACACACCCTCGCAGTGTGCGTAGCCATGTACGTTGGTGCGTGCGTGGCTGCGTGCGTTGGTACGGGCGTAGCCGCGTGCGTTGGTACGGGCGTAGCCCCGTGCGTTGGTGCGTGCGTACAAACGTGCGTGGGTACGTGTGTTTTTACCAGCGTGGGTACCTTATATTACAGACTCTTTAGGGTATCTTGCACCTATGCATTATGCTAACAGATGTACGTGTGATGACCTATGGTGTCTCTGAGCCTGTGAGCAGGTGCTGGATTTACCCAGGGTTGGAGTGTGCCAGTCACACCCATGATGCACTGCACATGCAAATCAGCCGTCCACAGATACACACCATGGGGAATGCACCCCCACAGCACCTTGGCCTGGTAGGGGGAAGTGACCATGTGCACCCCCACAGCACCTCGGCCTGGTAGGGGGTACTGACCGTGTGTTGTACTGGCACAGAGTAGCTACACACTGTCACATTGTGCGGGTACTGTGCTCACCCTGAGGGTGCAGTGAGGCGCCCAGCACCAGGTCCAAAGCAGTGTTAATGTATGAGATAGGTAGTTTCTGCACAAACACCTTGGATTTCTCTGTCTGTTTCAGTCAGGTGTTGCCCCCATGCACCACCACCATTTCCCCCTCCCCCTCCCCCAGGGCAGCAAACAGGCTCCTCAAACAATAGATCCACATTCTACCTCCCTGCAAAGGTGGCAGTAGAGGGGAACAGCAACCCCGGTCCTGCCGAGGAACAGACACACCACAGGGCAGTCAATGCAGCTCTGTACACATCCATAACACAATAGTAGACAGACATCAGGCCTGGATATGGAAGCTGCACCCACCACTATCTGATATTCACCTGCTGCAAGCCACTCCATCACAACACATACCAGCTGCAAACAGTCTGCTAGTTAGGCAATAGTGCATGCACCCAGAACTGGGATGTCAGCATACACAGCAAGCAGATAACTCAGTGACTGGGTCCCAACAGGAAACCCATATCTATCACATGAGAGAAATACTATATAGCACTATGGGGGTGCCTAGCCATGCTGTGGTCACTGCACAGTCAGGGTGATAGTGATCTCTCAGCAGGACATACTGAGGTCACCCTGTCTGTGTAGGTGGTGGCCGGGCACTAAAATGTGCCTGTCACTGCCGTATGCCCTGTGCAGATGCACCCTGGCCAGGCCACCCTGTCCGGCCTATACCCATGTACCTTGCTCCTCATTATGCACATTGGCAGCCCAATACTGGCAACATTGATGGCAGTGTGGGCTGTGGAAGGTGTTTGCAGCCACCACACAATGGATAGGCCAGGGGTGCTCAAATCCAGTCCTGGAGGGCCATGAACCAATCAGGTTTTTGGGATATCCCTAATGAATATGCATGAGATAGAGTCAAATACAATGGAGGCAGTGCATGCAAATATATCTCATGCATATTCATTAGGGATATACCAAAAACCTGACTGGTTTGTGGCCCTCCAGGACTGGATTTGAGTACCCTTGGGATAGGCAGACAGCCACCCCCACACCTATGCCAGCATTGTGCTACTATAGAGGAGTCCAGCAGCCATACCCACCACACCAGTCCTGAGCACAGTACAGGCATGGATATGGTACGCAAGGCTGTTGGGGGTCACTCCCCAGGGTGGTAAACACTGTCAGAGACCAGACCTGAAGCACACACCACAGACATCAGGATGATTGTTATGGTGGAGCTCACTGAGCAAAATGTGCTTAACGTAGGAATTGATATCTGCCAGTTATCATAGGAAACATTTGATAGCTGTGTACCATGTACCCAGGTGTAGGGTGGCATTGCTAAGGTATGCAACTGCTAGTATTGGGAGATACAGGCAGGGCCCAATGTCCTGCCTCTCCAGGAGGCATTGGCCAATGGGGCCTGTGGGTATGTGTGTGGGTGTGTCTGGCCCTGTTGGCTGCTGCTTTATGGCAGAGTTCCCCAACTCCAGTCCTGGTGTTCCAAACACTGTTCGGGTTTTTATGCTGTCCTTCATAACTATGCATGAGCTACATCTGCATACCATGGGGGTGGTGCATAGATATGCAGCACAGGCATCTTTATTAGAGGTAGCATGGAACCTGAAAGGTGTGGGGCCCTTCAGGACTGCATTTGCGAGACTCTGCTCTAGGTAATGCACCTGTTTCTGGTGTCTGTGTTTGGTGTGGTAAAATATAGGTGTCTTAACCATGCGTATGTTCTCTGCAATAAAGGTGTGTCTTTACTATCACTGTTTAGTGGTGGGTTAAGCTATGGGGACTGGGTTGGCAGGAGCCCCAGCTGGGATTTGAACCTGTGACCCTCTGGTCTTACAGGCACTGGCTGTGTCCGTTGCACCACACTGTGGCCACAGAGACAGTGCAGTCCCTGGAGATAGGAAAACCGGCCTGTCGAGTCGGAAACCCTGCTCTGCACAGGTTTACTGTGGGCTCATTTACCTTGTATGGAGACAGAGGTGAAAATAAACCTCAGAACAGACCTCGAAAAAAGGGCAAACACCCATAACCAAGCTGGGCAACAATTCTATCATTGGGCAACATTACAAAACACTCCCAGGACAGCTCCATTACAATGAAATGATCTTTGAAAGGGTCTACGGAGCGTAGACCCTTCCAAACATCATTTCTTTTTTTTGGTGCTTTCCTGGGAGTGTTTTTCATTGTTGGACATTGCTATCACTGTTGCCCAGCTGGATTATAATTTGTACAATGTTTCTTGTCATTTTTAACGTTTTAGGTGAAATTTTGTTCTGTGCACATGTATCACACTGCTCACATTATGTAGGTTTCCCCGGTTTCGCTGTACATTGCTGACGTAAATGGTTTCTCTTCCCTTTAATATGCCTTTAATGACAGGTTTTCATTCGCGTTGGAATTGAGCTCAGAAATTCAGCGCGTTAGTGTGAGGGGAGCCTCTCCCCGCCCACTCTCCGTCCATTGACCCTTTCTCTCCGCCCACTCTCCACCTTCTGCGCTGTTTTAACGCGCCGCGGGGCTTTACGATCGTTAACTACGGTTAACGCGCGTAGTATGACGTTAACGGTCATTGGCGCGTGATTACGCGCGTTATACTGCACTTACGATCGTTAACATCATACAACGCGCGTTATTCACATTTACCTCACTTTAGTAAACATACCCCTAAGAGAAGCATAACATCTCCATGACCAGGTGGATTGTTCTTGCCTCCTAGTGGATAACTGCCAGAGGGCTTTCTGAAAGGATTAGATACCCTAGGTCAACTGGCCCAGGCAGTGTGTATCCCAGCCCCCCAAGTTGGCATCGAAGATGATAATCATTCAATCTGGTATTTCCATTAGCATCCAAACCATCAGATGGCAGGAGCACAACCACCCCATTAATTGTTCCTTGATCTTCCAAGGGAGAGAAATTCTCTGGTCAAATTAGGAACAGGGATACCAGAAGGTTAGAAAGTGCCCCTGTAGTGGGTACACATGTCCTCTATCCCATGGAACCAACTCCAAGGATAATGCCTGAGAACCAAGGATCTGGAAGTAATCCAAGGCCGATTAGGCTGATTGGGCACACCATGACTTGAATTGGATGAAGCTTGAAGGACTTCTCCTTTGTAAGTAAATTCAACTCAGAAAAATATGGAACTGAGTTCTGAGGTACTCCATCTAGGGACAGAAGTAGTTTGTTTTTGGGATAGTTGAACCCCAACCTCAGTATTTCCAGCCAGGAAACCACAAGGCTGTGTCATCTTTGGACTTCCTAGAGAGTCCAAGTGGATTAGCTACTCATCCAGAACAGTGGAGTAGAGCATACCACTAGCAGTTACATGATCTTGGAAAAGGTACAAGGAATGTTGCTAGGTCAAAAGGCAGGACCCAGAACTGGAGAGGCAGCCCAGAACTGGAGAGGCAACCTAGAACACAAATTGGAAAGGTGCTGCTGATGTTCCCACATGGGAAAGTGAAAATATGCCTTGGCGAAGTCTAGGAAAGTGAGGAACCACATACCTCAATTGATGTCTGACAGGCCCGATGATCCTCATCAAGAAATGGAGGACTCAGTGCTTGACACCAACTTCCTTTAGGTCCAGGATAGGCCACAAGAAACCTCTGTTCCTTGACACCATGATGTAAATTGAATATCTCCTCTGGTCTTGTTCTGCAGAAAGCCCAGGTAAAATATCCTGCAACTACAGGAAGCCCTGAAAAGAGTCTTCGAACATCACCCGCTTGAGTGAGCAGCCACAGGGTGACGCGACAAAGGCGACTCATAGAGACACTTCCATAAATTATGGCAACCTATATTTTTCCCTTGTTTTTTAACTTAAGGCTGGTCTGAACTAGTGACATTAGAGTTAAAAGATAGGCCTCTTGCAGAAGGAACTAACGTGTCTTCAGTCTTGATTGAGGACCCCAAGAATCAACTAGTTTGGCATGATATGGGACCCTTCTAAGAAAAACAGACTGAGCCACACTCCAACTAGAAACATCTTGAAAGGGGAGCTGACTACGACGTGAGAGGAGGTGTGGAGCCCTTACCATCTGGGCTGAGAGATTGCTGGGACGGACTGCCTGCTGCTGCTGACGCTTCCCTGCTCGGATCGGGCAGGCACGCCCGGGGCAGCCTGCAGTACTTGGGGCTTGACGCCCTTTAAAGAGCTGGTCCGAGTTCCCCCCCGTTGAAGCTGACTACGACGTGAGAGGAGGTGTGGAGCCCTTACCATCTGGGCTGAGAGATTGCTGGGACGGACTGCCTGCTGCCGCTGACGCTTCCCTGCTCGGATCGGGCAGGCACGCCCGGGGCAGCCTGCAGTACTTGGGGCTTGACGCCCTTTAAAGAGCTGGACAGAGTTCCCCCAGTTGGAGCTGACTACGACGTGAGAGGAGGTGTGGAGCCCTTACCATCTGGGCTGAGAGATTGCTGGGACGGACTGCCTGCTGCCGCTGACGCTTCCCTGCTCGGATCGGGCAGGCACACCCGGGGCAGCCTGCAGTACTTGGGGCTTGACACCCTTTAAAGAGCTGGTCCGAGTTCCCCCCCGTTGGAGCTGACTACGACGTGAGAGGAGGTGTAGAGCCCTTACCATCTGGGCTGAGAGATTGCTGGGACGGACTGCCTGCTGCCGCTGACGCTTCCCTGCTCGGATCGGGCAGGCACGCCCGGGGCAGCCTGCAGTACTTGGGGCTTGACGCCCTTTAAAGAGCTGGTCCGAGTTCCCCCCCGTTGGAGCTGACTACGACGTGAGAGGAGGTGTGGAGCCCTTACCATCTGGGCTGAGAGATTGCTGGGACGGACTGCCTGCTGCCGCTGACGCTTCCCTGCTCGGATCGGGCAGGCACGCCCGGGGCAGCCTGCAGTACTTGGGGCTTGACGCCCTTTAAAGAGCTGGTCCGAGTTCCCCCCCGTTGGAGCTGACTACGACGTGAGAGGAGGTGTGGAGCCCTTACCATCTGGGCTGAGAGATTGCTGGGACGGACTGCCTGCTGCCGCTGACGCTTCCCTGCTCGGATCGGGCAGGCACGCCCGGGGCAGCCTGCAGTACTTGGGGCTTGATGCCCTTTAAAGAGCTGGTCCGAGTTCCCCCCCGTTGGAGCTGACTACGACGTGAGAGGAGGTGTGGAGCCCTTACCATCTGGGCTGAGAGATTGCTGGGACGGACTGCCTGCTGCCGCTGCCGCTTCCCTGCTCGGATCGGGCAGGCACGCCCGGGGCAGCCTGCAGTACTTGGGACTTTCCTCTATAAAAGTGTTTACGCTCCCTCCGTGATCGCGGAGCGTGGTCGCGGGGCGTGTGTTGAAGGGGCGTGTTTAAAGGGGCAGGTTCTGCCCCTTAGACGCCCCTTCGACGTCACTGCGACGTCACTTTAGCTCCGGTATAATGTTTGGGGGTGGCTTGGTCTCTGTCCAGAGGTAGGTTGAAGTATCCTTTTATCTTGCTTTTGTTTGTCTTTCACTTTCGTTTTCGGTTGCAGTGGGACTGTGGTTCTCTCTGTACCTGCTGCGATGGGTAAACGGAAGTCCAAGGATAAACAGCAACCGGCTGCTGTAGAAGGCAAACCGGTTGGCCCACTGGACAGACACTTCGCCCCCCTCCCTCTGGCGCAATCCTCTCCCGAAGGGGTCTCGTTGAGCTCCGGCGGGAGGACTCCCCCCCTGTGTCCGAGTCTGGAGAGAGATGTTAGTGCTGGGGAACCCTCAGGTCAGTGTCGGGGCAATGTGTTTCCTGTTATATTACCTAAGCCTGTTCAGTTAACATTACTGGGAGGAGTTTCAGAATTTCCTGTTCTGTCCTCTGACGCAGAGATAACCTTGGGAGATCTATGGGGCGCTTTGAAAGTTATTGATTCCAAAGTTTCTCTTGTTGTGAATTCTCTCTCTACTTTTTCTCATGAAACTGCTGATTCGATTCAGCAGTTGGATGTGAAATTTACTGTGATGGATCAGAGAGTTAGCAAATTAGAATCACAGGTGCTTCCACTACAATCTATTAATGTGGTTGGGATTAAAGATTCCCTAGTGTTACATTCAAAGTTGGAAGCACTTGAGAATTCTTCTCGGATGCATAACCTGCGTTTCCTTAATTTTCCCTTTTCTTCTCTTCTTTCTGGTAAAATTCTTCTAGATAAATACTTTAAAGAGGTGTTAACTATCTCTGATCCCGTGGATATAACCCAGATGTATTATGTACCCTCTAGATCTAGGAAAGTTACCTCTGAAGAAGGGGCTTTTGATGAAATTGTTCCATCTATATCTAACCTAACTGCTTTCCTGGAGGATTCTCTGGATACAATTACTCAACGGGCCACACTACTGGTGACTTTCTCGTCTATGCTTGTAAAACAACGTATTCTTAAGGCTTTTTTTAAAGTCAAAGCCACTAAGTTCTGTGGTCAATTGATTAATGTTTTCCCTGACGTCACACGTAGCACCCAACTTCGCCGGCGGCAGTTTTTGACCTTTAAGCCCCGGGTCCTGGCATTGGGTGCTACATTTTTCTTGCGCTTTCCGTGCAAGTGTGTGGTCGTCTATGAGGGTAATTCTTATATCTTCATGGACGTCTCACACTTGGAAAAATTTCTCTTAGACCGGCAGAACAGGGTGAGGGAAGTGCAATCTACAATGTGAAATAACCTCCATTTGGTAGGCCTTGTGGCCTTGTTTTCTTAATAGTTATCTTATTTGTTTTCCTATTTAATTGACATAGGGGCATGTTTACTAAAATCCGCAAAAGAGCGCGCCGCAAAATAGCGCACGGCAACGCGGCACTGAAACGCGCAGAAACGCGTTTAAACGCCCCGCACACGTGCGTGTCACCCCCGCACAGGTACGCGGCTCACTAACGGGCCCCGTACAAGTGCGGGCCCGCAAATGTCCGATAGAGGCGTGGAACGGCGAAAGGAGGGCGGAGGAAGGCTCCGGAGGGGCGGAGGGACGGGGTCAATGGGTGGAGAGTGGGAGGGGAGAGGCTCCCCGCACAGTATCGAGCCCGAATTTCCATGTAAAAACTACCGCGAGTGAAACACTCGCGGTAGAAAGCATTTAAAGGGAAGAGAAACCATTTCCGTCAGCAATGTACAGGAAAACCGGGGAAACCAGCAAAACGTGAGCAGTGTGATACATGTGCACAGCACAAAAGTGAAAATAAACATAGAAAATGACCACAACAGAACTATTTAAAAATAGTAATTCAGCTGGGGAACAGTTATAGTGATGGGCAAATACAGAAATCACACCCAGCAAAGCTCCAGAAACAAGAAATGAATTTTGGAAGGGTCTACTGAGAGGAGACTCTTCCAAAAAACATTTCCACGTTTTGGAGCTTTCCTGGGAGTGTTTGCTATGGTTGCCCATTAATATCACTGTTGCCCAGCGTGGTGATATTCTGTCCCACATTTCCCGTGGTCAGTTCCGGGGTTTATGTGCACGTTTGTCACCAGACAGGGTGCATATGCCCACAGTAGACTTGCGTAGAGCAGGGTTTGTGACTCCATCCTGCCAGGCTTACTGCCTCCAGGGGCTGCACTGTCTCTGTGGCCAAAGTGTGGTACAGCAGACAGAGTCATTACCTCTAGAACCAGAGGGCAGAGGTTCAAAACCCAGCTGGGGCACCTGCCAGCCCAGTCCCTATATTTTACCCACCACTAAATAAAGATAGCGCAGACACCCCTGTATGCATGGGGAAAACACCCATATTTTACCCAACACCGCACACACACCACAACAATGGGCATTACCTACAGCCAAGTCCCCCAAATGCAGTCCCATACTGCCACAGTGCAATCAGGTCAACTGCTTTTTCTGTGAGACGGTCATGCCAGCATGTTGGCGGACATGTACATGTGGTGCAGGGGGCAGTGGCTGCTAACCACAGAAGACAGAGGCCTAGCCATGTGCAGGCTGGCACAGTCCACTGCAACAGACAGGTCCTGCCGGATCCACAGTCATGGACAGTCCAGGGAATCCAACCAATCTGTGGCTACACAGTGGTGCAGTGCACACAGACAGTGCATACAAGAACAGAAGGTCACAGGTTCAAAGCCCAGCTGGGGCTACTGCCAATCCTGCCCACATATTTTTCCCACAACTAAACAGTGATAGTAAGGACACACCTTTCATGGCGGGGACATATGCAATGGTAAGACATCTATCTTTTACCCCACTGAGCACAGACACCATGAACAGGGGCAGTACCTAGAGCAGAATCACCCAAATGCAGTCCTGGTGGGCCACACACCAGTCAGGTTCCATGCTGACACTCATACAAATGCCTGTGCTGTATATCTATGCACCACCCCCATGGCATGTAGATGTAGTCCATGCATATTCATGAGGGATAGCAGGAAAACCCGAACAGTGTGATGCACACCTGGACTGGAGTTGGGAATCTGTGCCGTAAAGCAGCAGCCATCAAGGGCAGACACACCCACACCCACAGGCCCCATTGGCCAATGTCACCTGGAAAGGCAGAACATTGGACCGTGCATGCAGCACCCAAAACGAGCACTTGCATAACTTACCAATGTCACCCTACACCTGAGGTATACGGTACACAGCTCGGAGACGTTTGCTAGGAGCACAGGCAGGCAGTTATCCATACGTTACGTACATACTGCTAGTTGGCCCCATCCAAACAATCTGTTAGGTGTTTGCGGGGCATGCTCCAGGCCTGGCCTCTGACGGTGCTTACCACCCTGGGGAGTGACCACCAGCTGTAATGCGTACCATATCCATGCCTTGCCGTGCTCAGGACCGGTTTGGTGGGCAAGGCTACTTACCCCCTCAATCGTAGCACCATGATGGCAGAGGTGTGGAAGTGTGTGTCTGTCTATACAGTGGGTGTTGGCTGCAAGCCCCTTCAACAGCCCGCACTGCCAGCACTGTTGCCAGTATTGGCCAGTCAATGTGCATAATGAGGTGCAAGGTACCATGGGTATAGCCAGGGCAGGATGGCGTGGCCAGGATGCATCTGCACTGGGCATAGGGCCCTGGCAGGGACATTGGCTGGGATATTGTAGTGTCCGGCCACCACCTACACAGACAGGGTGGCCAAAGCATGTCCATCTGGGGGATCACGCTCACCCTGACTGTGCAGTGACCACAGCATGGCTAGGCCCCCCCATAGTGCTGTATAGTAGTTCTCTCATGTGATATATATGGGTTTCTCTTTGGGGCCCAGTCACTGATATATCTGCTTGCTGTGTATGCAGACAGCCCAATTCTGGGTGCATGCATCTCCATTGGGAACATGCACTATGGACTAACCAGCAGACTGTTTGTAGCTGGTAAATGTCTTGCTATAATGGCTTGCAGGGTGCAGTGGCTGTTGGCTTGCTGCAGGGGAATATCTGGTGGTGGAGTGCAGCTTACCATACCCTGGGCTTATGTCTGTCTGCTATTGTGTTATGGCTGTGTATGGAGCTTCCTGGGGGGGGTGGTGGTGTTCCTCAGCAGGACTGGGGTTGATGTTGCCCTGTACTGCCACCTTTGCAGGGAGGTAGAGTGTGGATCCCTTGATGGGGACCATGTTTGCCACGGGGGGGGGGGGGGGGTGCCTGATGGCGGCAGACAGGGATATCCATGGTGTTTGTGCATAAACTAGCTATCTTACACATTAACACTGCTTTGGAATGCCCGCTTGGCCTCCATCAGCCATGGCAGGTGTTGTTGACCTGGTCCTGGCCACCTCATTGCACACTCAGGGTGAGCACAGTACCCGCACGATGTAACGGTGTGGCTACTCTGTGCCAGTAAAACACCCGGTCAGTGCCCCCTACTAGGCCAAGGTGCTGTGTGGGTGCACCCGGTCACTTCCCCCAACAGGGCCGAGGTGCTGTGGGGGTGCATTCCCCATCTTGTGTCCATCTGCGGACAGCTAATTTGCATGTGCAGTGCATCATGGGTACGGGTGGCCTAACCCATCCTGTTGACACCAGCAGACTGTCTGTGAGGTGACGTGTAGGCTATCTGCAGCCAGCCAGGGGCCTGCTTACAGCTATGGAGCTGTAGTGCAATGGTTACATCACTGCCTATGCAGCTAGAGGTCATGGGTTCAAACCCACAGTGGGGCCCTTTGGTAGGGCTGTCCACAGCTTTATTTTTATTTACTGTACATATGTCTATGCCGGCAAGACCACCCTCAGCTTACTATACTCATTAGGTGCCTCTGAGGGTGCTTCATAGGGCGCCCTGTAGGCCACCTTATGGTTGCCATCCCTATAGGGTGCACTATACATTATCCTGTGTCGCAACATACATGCTGCCCTATAGGGGTCATTCAAGGGTGCCTTGGCGAACAGTGCACTGTAACATGTGCCTTATGGGCCGCCGTATGTTAACATGCTGGGAGAGTGCGTTTGCTAGTAGTGATAACAAACTAAAATTATACAGCCTCCTACAGCACTCCACAACATAATACCTCAGCAGGCATTTTTCACTGGGCATTGTGAGGAGTTGAACCCCTGATCCCTGCACCATTGGTCAGTGTTTTAACCATTGTGCTGTGGCTCTGGTCCTGTGCTTGTGCATCAGCGCGCCGCCTTGTGCCTATCAGCGCGCCGCCTTCTGCCGCCCAAGGGGACCAGTGCGCCGCCTTCTGCTGCCCAAAAATAACTGTGCGCCGCCTTATGCCGTTCCAAATTAATTTGCCTCCTAAAACAATGTTAATCATTACAGTTACTGCCTCAGCTGACCTTTGTTGTTGCGCACACTGGGGGATTGAACCCATGGCCCCTGCACCATTGGTCAGTGTCTTCACCGTTGTACCACGGCTCTGTTGTTTTGTATACTCAGCAGCGCGCCACTTTGCCTTTCCACGCGCTAATGTCGACCCCCGCACATTAGCGCGACGCACACACGTCCGGTTGCTTACTACCGTTTTTTTTCTATTTTCTGCCTGAACCGCCCACTCCTTATATGGCACAGGCACACTAGCGCGGCCCCGCACGTTAGGAATGTTTAGTAAACATGCCCCATAGTTCGCTTCCGTAATGTGGGCTTAGCAGTGTCCCTTGTTGATTGATTTATCTCATCCATTTATTGGTTGTTTAATATGTTACCTTTATTTTATCTGTCAAGTGTACACTGATTTTCTTTTTTCATTTTGGTTGTTGTAATGACTACAAAAGCACAATAAAAAAAAAAAAAAAAAAGAAACATCTTGAAAGGGAAATACCAGGAACCATTGATGGGAGATAACTGACCCCAATGAGGTCATGGTGGTGGCAAGCTCTAAAAATCTGTGGAAACAGCATTGTACAAAGGGCAGCTGTCAGTTCTAGGAGACAGAGGCATACCTGAGCACCAACCCTGGACCCTACCAGACTCAATCACAATGACCACAACACCATAGTGTGGGCCAGGAGAGTTAGGTCTATCTGCACTGCTGCACCAGTCCAACCACTTTACCACGATACAGGATGGAGGTGTGGGGGGGGGGCAAGATGGATGCAACTCTTCTTGTTAATTAACTCTTTAGACTCAGACAGAGACTGGATACTGTTTTATTCTAGGTGGAATAAAAAAAATTTAGGTCAAAGAGTAAGAATGCATGCAGATAGTCCCTTTCTGACAAAATAGAAGTTGAAACTTTTTATTGTAGAAGTCAAAGATTCTGGCTATGGGTGCTCTTTACTTTCTACATCTTCTTTGTAAATATATTGTTATTTAGCAGGAAAAGCACTTTTGGGATCATTTTATAAGTGTTATTCAAAATTTGGATGTCTGAAAATGGGTATGTAGACTTGCAAATCATAAAGATGTCCCCGGAGCCTTTTAGAAAGCCAGGTCTGTATATGGTCCTGGTGTGAGAACATCCATGTTGCATCCTTCAGTCTTGAAGGACTACAAAAGAGGACTGCTTCCCCTGGCGGAGAGATTTGCAATTGTAAGTATTTATTTCTGGGAATTTTTCTAAATCTTCAGGAAAAAGGAATTCTTTAGATTAAAGCTGATTAATCTGTGAACCCAGTGTATTTGTTAAATCAGTCAGGGCCTAGTAGCAGCAAAGAGCTTTCAGTTTAAATTTAAATCACAGCAGAGAGCTTTCTGGTTAAATTTAGACCTCAAGACTATCCAAGGAGGGGCTGTGGGACTCCCCCTGGAAATTGATCAGAGATTACCTTAGAAGCACAGGACAGGATATTGTGTAGCAGCCAGCTTTTAATAAGTCTTTTTTCCCTCCCTCCATCCACAACACCCACCCACCCCTGGGATAATCGTAGCTTTATAGGTGCTTAAATCTCTTAAAGGAAAGGAGGTGCCATATTCACTTTCAGGTGCAGCTGTTTATCCTCATCAGGAATACATTAAGGACCTGAGATTCATTAAGATTCAGGGAACAAAGTATTAGGTATAGTTTTATTAGTATAAGTATCCCCAGCAACCCTTAGTAAGTAAAGAACTTAAATATCTAAACACAACCTTAAAACTAAGATGCAGACAGCAGTCCAGCAGCAAGATGGGGGTTTTCCAGTCTTTTGCATTGAGTGTCACATGTATGATATTCTCCCAGCTGGTGAGGGGTCTTACGTGTGCACTAGGTGCAAGGAGCTCTTTGCTCTCAGGGAATGAGTCCGGAGGCTAGAGTAGCAGACTTGGAGGACATAAGAAAGACAGAGAGGTATATCGATGAGACTTACAGGGATATAGTCCTGAAGTTCTACTTCCAGTCTGGCAGCATCCCTGTTGCCATGGAGGAGAGAGGGCACATGTCAGGAGAGAATCACCCTGGTGTGGAAAGAAGTGATCCTGTAGCTAGGACCTGTCCTCCAGGTGATGTAAAACCCTCTCTTCCATGAGGGAAGGGTTAGGATAGCCGTTATAGCTGGTGATTCGATCATTAGGCATGTAGATATCTGGGTGGCTGGTGGACGCGAGGATCGCCTGGTAACATGCCTGCCTGTTGCGAAGGTAGCTGACCTCATGCGCCACCTAGACAAGGTCTTAGATAGTGCTGGGAAGCGTCTGCTGTCTTATGTGTCGGTACCAATGACATAGGAAAATATGGTAGGGAGGTTCTGGAGTCTAAATTTAGGCTTTTAGGTAGGAAATTGAAATCCAGAACTTCCAGGGTGGCATTCTCCAAAATGCTTCCCGTTCCACGCACAGGAACCAAAAGGCAGCCAGAGCTCCGGAGTCTCAATGTGTGGATGAGACGATGGTGCAAGAATGAGGGGTTTAGATTTGTTAGGAACTGGGGAATATTCTGGGGAAAGGAGGGGCTCTTCCAAAGGTTTGGGCTTCACTTTAACTGGGATGGAACCAGGCTGCTGGCATTAACCTTTAAAAAGCGGATCGAGCAGCTTTTAAACTACATAATAGGGGAGAGTCCACAGTCACACAAGAGCGCATTGTTCAGAACAATCTATCTTTGAAGGATACTACCAAAAGAATGAAGTTAGGACATATCAGCAGAGAGGTTCCAACAAAGATAAATGTATCCCAAATGCCCTTGAGTTGGAGCAGACAGAGCTTAAAGATTCCAAATTGCCCCTGCCTACCAAGAGCCAGATTAATATGAATAAAATACAGTCTCTAAAATGCTTGTATGCAAATTCTAAAAGTCTAACAAATAAGATGGGAGAGATAGAATATATAGCACTAAATGAGAGAGTTAGATATGATTGGTATCTCAGAGACATGGTGGACAGAGAACAATCAGTGGGACACTGTGATACCTTGGTACAAATGATATCGTAATGATAGAGCTGATCAAATTAGTGGAGGCGTTGTGCTCTATGTTAGAGAGGGCATTGAGTCACAAAGTATTAAAGTTTTGCAGGAAACAAAATTTACTGTAAATGAAATTTCAGGTAAAAAGGGGAAGGGGAATGCGATGGCAGTGGGGGAATACTATCGACCACCTGGCCAGAATGAACAAATGGATGATGAAATGCTCAAAGAAATCAGGGAAGCCAAAAAAATAATAATAATGGGTGATTTCAATTTCCATGGTATTGACTGGGTCAGTGGCATGGCAGGAAATGCAGGAAATGCTAGGGAGATAAAGTTTCTAGATGAAATAAATGATTGCTTCTTGGACAGCTGGTTCATGAACCGACCAGTGGCGAAGCCATTTTGGACCTAGTCATTGGTGGAACACCAGATCTGGTGCAAGAGATAAGGGTGTTGGGGCCACTTGTGAATAGTGATCATAGCATGTTCGATTTAATTAATGGTGGAGGGATGGTAACAAAATTCACAGTACTACCTTTTAACTTTTGAAAGGGAGACTATGATAAAATGAGGAAAATAGTTAAGAAAAAAATAAAAGGAGTATTTGCAAAGGTTAAAGACTTATATCAAGATTGGGTGTTGTTTAAAAATACTGTCTTGGAAGCCCAGACCAGCTGTATTCCATGTTTTAAGAAAAATGGAAGGAAATCCAAAAAACTGCCACCATGGTTTAAAGGTGAGGTCAGAGAGGCTGTTGCTGCCAAAAAAAGCATCTTTCAGGGAATGGAAAAAAACCCCAAATGATGAAAACTGGAAACAGCACAAATACTGGCAGGTTAGATGCAAGACATTGATAAGGCAGGAAAAGAGAGAATTTGAGAAGAAGCTTGCTGTGGAAACAAAAACACTTAATAAAGACTTTTTCAAGTACATTCATAGCAAAAAAAACTGTGAGTCAGTTGGACCATTAGATGACAGAGGGGTAAAAGGGACACTAAGAGAGGATGTCCAATGTAACGCCAATTTTCATAAAAGAGTTCCAGGGGTGATACGGAAAACTACAGACCGGTGAGCCTGAGGTCAGTATTGGGATAAATGGTAGAAACTGTCATAAAGAACAAAATTACTGAACATGTAGATAGTCATGGCTTAATGAGAGACAGCCAATATGGCTTTAGACAAGGAAGATCTTGTCTTACTAATATGTTATGTTTTTTTGAAGGTGTGAATAAACAGGTAGACAAAGGTGAGTCGGTTGATATAGTGCATCTGGACTTTCAGAAAGCCTTTGACAAGGTCCCTCATCGGAGACTTTTGGCAAAACTAAAAAGTCATGGAATTGGAGGCAGTGTACTATTGTGGATCAGGAACTGGTTAAAAGATAGAAAGCAGAGGGCAGGGCTAAATGGCCAATTTTCCCAATGGAGAAAGGTGAATAGTGGAGTACCCCAGAGATCTATGCTGGGTCCGCTGCTTTTTTAACATATTCATAAATGACCTGGAAATGGGAATAACAAGTGAGGTTATCAAATTTGCAGATGACACAAAACTATTTAAAGTTGTTAAAACCCATGAGGATTGTGGAAAATTGCAAGAGGATCTTGATAAATTGGAAGACTGGGCATCCAAATGGCAGATGAAATTTAATGTGGACAAGTGCAAAGTTATGCAACTTGGAAAGAACAACCCAAACTATGGTTACACGATGCAAGGTTCCACATTACGAACTACCACCCAGGAAAAAGATCTAGGTATCATCGTGGATAACATGTTAAAACCCTCCACCCAGTGTGCAGGGCGGCGAAGAGAGCAAATAGAATGTAAGGTATCCTAAGGAAAGGAATGGAAAATAAAATAAAGGATATTATAATGCCTCTGTATTGTTCCATATTGTGAGTGCACCTTGAATATTGTGTGCAATTCTAGTCACTGTATCTTAAAAAGGATATAGCGTTATTAGAAAAGATACAGAGAAGAGCCACAAAAATGGTAAAGGGGATGGAAGGATACCCCTATGAAAAGAGGCTAAAAAGGTTAGGGATTTTCAACCTGGAAAAGAGACAGCTGAGGGGAGATATGATAGAGGTCTATAAATTAATGAATGGCGTGGAACAGATAAACGTAGATCGATTGTTTACATCATCAGAATGTAGAAAGACTAGGGGACATGCAATGAAGCTACAGGGTAACCTAGACTAATAAGAGAAAATATTTTTTCACTCAACGTGTAATCAAACTCTGGAATTTGTTACTGGAGGATGTAGTAAAAGCTCTTAGTGTAGCTGGGTTTAAAAATGGTTTGGACAAGTTCCTGGAGGAAAGTCCAAAACCATTATTAAAAGGGACCCAGTATATCACTGCTTGACCCAATATAAGCATTGTGGAAGGTGTGTCTTTTGGGGAAACTGCTAGGTACTTATGACCTAGATTGGTCACTGTTGGAAATCGGATACTGGGCTTGATGGACCTTGGTCTGACCCAGTATGGTATATCTCATGTTCTTATGTTGCACAGGACGTGATACACAGGTGGCCTGGAAGGACCTACAGAGATGAATGTTGCCATGCAATTTCAGAAAGGCCCATGCACATCTGGTCCTGGGTGCTGACACATCCATCTTTATTACCTGCTCCTGACTACAAATGAATAACAGAAAAGTGCTCATTTTGTAGCAGCACCATTTGCAGGGGGAAGAGAGAAATGTGTTTTCACTGCTACCAGTAAGTTTTGCTGGGTCAATGGAACATGCATATTAATAAACCAAGCTTTCATTTTACTGCCCCACTGTTTCACATCTGAAGTTCTAAATTGGCAAGCTGAGACATGCATGCATCAGAGCATAGATGCCCCCAAACTGAAATACCCTGGCAGAAATATTCACTTATCCATACCTGCAGCCATGCATTTTGGGGATATCCACATTTCTAAAATGGGTTGCAAACAGGCACGTAGCCAGCCATGCCATATGCACCTGCCCATTTCCTGAACCAGTTTGTGGGGATATGCAGCCTTCATGGGCAGAAATGGAGCAATTTCAGAAGGCACTTAAACATGCCTCCCTTTATTGCCACCACTCCCCTGATATTTTGGTCATTTTGTCCTGGAGTCCCAGCTTCTTCCTAAACGCCCTTTCTAAAATGCCACTTTTTGTGCTTTTTGAACCAGAATAACTTTTAGAATTTTTTTCATCTCAGTTGCAGGAATCCATAATTGAAGATACTGCTGTTTAGTTAATTGGATTATACTAGTGCTTGTTTTCCGCAGACTATTAATTTGTTCTAGACAGGCTGAAATGTCAGTGTGGCTTTGAATTTTTGTAGGGAAGTTTGGTTAAAGTTTGGTTAAACTTTGCCCTCCTCTGTTGGAACTATACCTTATTGTACACTTGCTGTATTCAAAAACATACTGATGACAATTTTAAGAAAACAATTTGCCATTTGCTGGAGGCAAATACTGACTTCTCTCAATGCTGCACAAGAGGATATACTGAATGATAGCATTACTGAAAGCTGCTCAAGCCTGCTGGCAAAGAAGCATAACTCACACATCTGGACTTGTCTAACAGGATGAAAAGGAAACATCAATTATCAGAAAGCAGGGCCAGTTTAAAGGGTTGCAGCACTCTGAGCCAACTTTTGCCTTTGTGCCCCCCTCCTCCCCACTACTCCACCACCGCTTGGGTCTATCTTGCAGTACAAGCTATGCAAATAGGGTACATTTTCAGCCCACTGGCTTGTTAAATGCCAGCACCAGTATTTAACTTAATCTATATGAGCACAATATTCAAAGGGATTTACACACCTGCTAACCATGTTAATCCCCCAAGCCAGAATATTTAGCGGCACTAACATGCTTATTATCACTGCATATCTGCAGATGCCACCGCTGCACTCCCCAGTGCTAACTGATTAGCATCGGGGTGTTCTGGGGGCAGCACGCAGTGATAATCAGGCAGCAGAAATATTGAGCTGCTGTTTGGTTATCGCTAAGCGGCGAAAGTCAGGTGCAGTAAACGCTGGCCTAACTTTCACCGCTGAAGCTAGCAAGGCAGCAGCTAAATATCACCATTGTCCGGTTAGCTTTCCGGCAATCTGGGCAACTTAGATATTTAATGTCAGAGCTCAGATATGGCTTCTGCATTAGCTATTTATTTATTTATTTACTTAACAGATCATCTATTCCGCTTTATCCCTTGGTCAATGCGGTGTACATCAAACAAAACAGAAGATAAAACAATGTAACCATGTAACTGAATTATCCATGTTTAAAGTTCAGTAGTGGTGGCTAGTTGCCACCGCTGAATATTGGGCTCTATATCCTGTGCTGCTTAATATATAGAGAGTGCTGGCATTTGTTTATTGTAAATCTTCTATTCCGTAGGCCTAAACTAAACGTACTGGAATAATGGCTGAATGGTGACACTATATGGATAGTTTTCTGGCCTGCCCTCGCTCCTCCCCTAACATGATCCTCAAATATACAGATAATATCTGGCCATTCTGCAATTTAAAGAGCCTGATAGTATCTGCATATTATTTGAAAATGCACGAATAGGCCGATTATGAATTTGCCAGTGAATGCATAATTGCCTTTGAATATCATTCTACTAAGGCATAAGTGGAGGAGTAGCTTCGTGGTTAGAGCAACTTCCTAACTCCCAAAAGATCCAGGGTTCAATTCAAGGAAACAAAAGCAATTTTACTTCTGCCCCAGCTTGTTAAACCTCCACAAACTAGTTCTCCCAGCACTTCTTCCAGCCCCAGTTAAAGTTCCTACCTCAGAACTCCTTTGCATGGCTTGCCTTGCAAGGACTCTTGGCTTCACAGGCCTCTCTCTCCTTTCTGCAGCCTGCTGGGTTCTTAACCTCTCGCTGTGAGCCATGCCCTCCCAGCCCTGAACTCTGGGTTGCAGACTCTCTTAAAAAGGACTCTTAATACTCCTTCTGAAGAGGGAATGGTAACATTCTATAAACATTAACATTTTCAAAGCTGACATATTTCATTCTCAAAAAACTGACACTCTTTTGTACTTTTGTTGTATGATCATTTTATTTTACACTTGGGTTGGTCCTGGTCTGTTTCATCTTTTTTTTTTTCTCTTTCTCTCATTTGCCTTTTACCTAACTATAGCTTCATTCTATTCCTATTTCTCCCTCCTTCAACCTTCAGTTTTCGCTATTCACCTACTTGCCAGCTTTCCATTTCTTAACTTATTTCCCTGGTCCTTCCATTCCACATCTGTCTCATTCTTTCATCAGCACCCTATACCCTTCCCCACATCTTTCACCCATTTTGTGTTTCCCTATTTTCTCCATCTGTATTCATTCCTTTACCAGCCTCATCTACCAGCTTCTGCTTCTCTTCCCCTAATCAACCCCAGCTCATTCCTTAGCATTCATACTCTCTCCACCTCCAGGCCCTTTCTTATTTATTACCCCCTTATCCAGGCTTCATTTCCCCTTTCACTTCCCCCATTTCTACACTTTCTTACCTCCTTCAAGGAAGATCTTGGCTCTTATCCACTCCACCGCACTCTGGACTTTTCAACTGCCCCCAACTACTCCACCCCAAGCCATCCAGGTTCTTCCCAAATTCTCCTCTCCTCATATTTCTGCACTTTGTTTCACATCCCTACTCACCCAATCACCTTATCCCTGCTGTCATTCTGATCCACGGTCAATTTCTTAGTCCCCACTATCCCCCCAGGCAACTGTCCCTACTCACAGCCCCACCCAAGCATCATGTCCCTACTTAAACTCCTAATACCCAGTCTATCTTAGAGACTTTCTTTTTTTTTCTCACCTAATCTTTGTCACCTTCAGTCAAAGTTCCTGCTTTCTCACATCCCCATGTCCCCAGTACCTGCCCTCTTGCCTCCTACTGCCCTTCCCCAGCACCCACCCATATACTTCCTTCTCAAAAATTAATTAACCTTGCCTTTCTTCCTCTTTACTCCAGCATGCATTCTTATATCCCTTCCTCTCAACTTTTGGGGATAAACTTTATTTCTTCTCTACTCCCTATAATATCTGTCCTCCTCTCCCTTCTCACTTCCCCAGCATCTCCCTCTTTTTCTCACCCTGACCCTAGCATTTGCCAGCATCAGCCCCCTTTCAGTCTCAGGCCCTTCAGCCCTAGAATTAACCTCCTTCAAATCCTAGCTCTCCATTGCCAGCACCAGTCCTGACCCTTTTCTAGTTCTATACCCTTAGCCCTAGCATCAGCACATTTCCAGTCCCTGCCAGCTCCCACAGCCTCAATATCATCCCATTTCAAGTCCTACCCTCCAGCCCCTGAATCAGCTGATTTCCAATCCCAGCCCCCTCCAAACTTTAGCCCTCTTCTAGTCCCTGCTCTCTCTACTATCAGCCTATTTCCAGTCCCAGCCTCCCAGCCTGCCCTTCAACCTCTTGTATCAGCCCCCTTTCAGACCCAGCCTCCTTCCCCCTCAGCATTAGTCCCAGCCAGCCAGTCATCTCTTTTCTTCTCCCTACCTCTGTCATCACTGCTGTATTAATGTTTTACACAGGAACATTTGCTTTAGCTTCCTTGACTGTATTAGTGTTTAACTCAGCTTGTGCACAGCACAGCACAGCCACAGGAGCAAAAGCAAATGCTCTCATGGCTATGTTAAGCATTAATACAGCTGCAGCAGTGGAGACATTTGGCAGCGAATCAGTGAGGCAGGCTTCCTGTGCTCTAAGCCAATGCCTCTTAAATCACAGAAAGCTAAGTGACATTCTCAGTACAGCCAACATAATGCAAAAATGCCTAGAGGGATTCAACCCTAACAAAACCTGTTAAGTACTAGCAGATGGAAACAGAATTTTACAGAGAAACTGCTTTAGAGGTCAGCCCTATTTCCCTCCAGAAAGTTCATGTGCCTTCAATCAGATCCCAAAATCACATCATCAGGATTCCAATAACATTCTAATAAATTCTCATTTATTTACACCTTTTATCATTAATGATTCACTTCTACCTAAAGATTTTTATTCACTTTCTAGAGACAAAGAGCTTTCTTTATAATCTAATGGTGTGACAAGGTTTTTACAGAGCTGTAAATGGAATGATCTCCTGATAGAATGAGGTGACTCATTGTAAAGCTATTAATGTTTTTTGGAAAAAGAAGTGTGTATTAATTTTCTCACTGAAATGTTCTATGCTGTACAGGATATCAGATTCCATCCAAGACATGAATGTCTTATGATGTGGGAGACAGATTTACAAAAGCCAATTCAATTTCTTTACCTCTGCTTTGATGCTTATAAAGACATGATATTTCTTCTATTTCTATATGCAACTTGCAATGTAAGAGAAAATAAAATACAATTATCTGCTTGCTTCCCACACTAATCTATTACTATAAAGGCAAAGAAAAGCCTCGGTCTGAAAGAACATACAAAAAATATTATTTCGATCCATTATAGAATACAAAGAAACTATCAATGTGGCATGAGAAGAAATATTATCAGTTGAGCTCTCCAAAAAACAGACAATCCAAACTATCCACAGCGGACAATTTGCATATGTTCTTTCAGAAGAAAAGTATTTCCTTTTGTGGCCAAAAAATAAATATGTTTACAGATGTTTCTTGGGCAACACAATTGAGGAGGAAGGCTCTAAAGCCTCCTGTTTTGAAGCTAGGGGCATCCTTCTTCCTCAAATTTCTTTGTAAGTGTATCGTGGTTTATCAAAATGTTCAGTATGTTTTTCTTGAGTCATTTGGAAACCTTTCTCTAGGGCAAGTAATGTTTAGATTTTTCTTGTCTTATTTCTTTGTTTTGTTTTGTTTTGTTTTTCTTTCTGTAATGACTTGTAATAAGGGTAATATGTAACTTTTATCTGGCAGATTAGTGGTAGTTTTTGGTATTCCCTAGATGTGGGCTTGTATGTTGTTTATTGGGGTTTGTTTAATGTGTACCCTTTATCCAGAATTGTGGGATAATGGGTTTCTTTTCCTTATTGTTTCTTATCTTATGAGTGGTATTGTAAGATAATTGAAATTTCTATAAAAAAAAAAAAGAAAAGCCTTAGTCTTGCAATAAATGCAAACTCTGCTATTTTCTGAGAATATTCTGCTAAAGGAAAACCCTAAAATGCATTTTAAAAACATTTCTTTCTAAATACGTTGTACCCGTCACCCCAATCCTAAGCTGTTGCTATAACTCTTGAAAAGAAGGAAACAATGGCCTCTACACGACAGTTCCGTGAGTACATTAAGGGGGTTATTTTAGAAGTCCTATTCATGTTTTGGACATTTGAAAACAGGTATCAGATGTCCAGTTCATAAGGGCATCCCTACAGCATTGTAGAAGCTGGGTTTATGGATGTTCCTAGAGTGAAGATATCCAAGATTTTAACTCTAAATACTGTGCAACCAATGGTTTTGAATGAGACTTTGGATTGGATGACAGCAATTTGATCTGATTGGTGGAGATTTGCTTGCATGTTTTTCTGCTTCCTTTTAAATAACCATTAGTAAGAATTTCTCTTATTCCTGAAGGTTTTCAATTCTGCTGTTTGACATGTCCTGTCATGGCAGCCCAGAGCGTTAGCGGACGAAACTCGAGTTGACTGAGTGTCTCGCAGCACAGTTCCTCCTGAGGTTTGGGGATTACAGCTAAGTGTTTTTCAATTTTTTTTAATGCATTTAAAAATTGTAAAACAATTATGGAGGCCTATGAATGAAAATTAAGGGCAAGACTAATGTGTGATGTGTTAGCTGGCATTGTTACATTATTGCTAGTTAGCCTCTATCCCTGTTATATTCCTTCCCTCAGTGAGGGTTTTGAAACAATTTTCTCCCTCAGGCTTAAACACATTGTTGCACATTAGCCCTCTTTTTTCTAATTTGTAGAAAAATAAAACATATTTTCTCGGTGAGCTGGTAGTTGCCTTTGGTGGTTTACCTGAAGTAACTCAGCCACTCCTGACACTCATAACATAAAGATAAAAGCAGAGTAATGACCCATGGAGTCCCAGTTTACAAATATGGTTTAAAAAATATATTTAAAGAAAATAATTCACCATTGTTCTCATTTTTAAAAGCTGTAGCTGCCCCCAGGACCATATCAAGCTAGAAATATGTCCTGTGTAATTTGTAAACTTGGTGTACTCGTTCTTCCCAGATACATACAGAAACTCACCTGTCTTGGGCTTCCTGAAAACCCATTAAGAACATAAGAATGGCATACTGGGTAGGATCAAGATCCATCAAGCCTAGTATCCTGTTTCCAACAGTGGCTACTCCAGGTCACAAGTACCTGGCAGGTTCCCAAAAAGGCAAACAGATTCCACAATGCTCATCCCAGGGTAAGCAAAGGATTTCCCAGGTCCTCATTAATAATGGTTTATGGAACTTGCCCAAACTTTTTTAAACCCAGCTTTATTATATTCTTCAGTAATGAATTCTAGAGTTTGATTACAAATTGAGTGAAAATATATTTTCGTCTTAAATGGGCTACATTGTAGCTTAATTGTGTGTTCCCTAGTTTTTCTACTTTTTGATGGCGTAAAGAAATGATCTACGTTTACCCATCCTACTCCATTCATCAATTTATAGACCTCTATCATATCTATCCTCAGCTGCCTCTTTTACAAGTTGAAGAGCTCCAACCTTTTAAGTCTTTCCTCATAGGGGTATCCTTCCATCCCCTTTACTATTTTGGTGGCTTTTCTCTGTACCTTTTTTAATTCTGCTATATTGTTTTTAAGATATGGCAACCAGAATTGCACACAATATTCAAGGTGTGGTCGCACCATGGAGTGATACAGAGGCATTATAATATTCTTGGACCTGATATTCTACTAGGCAGGCTATGCACCGCTATGACACATAGCTCTGCTCACTTACCCCTAACCCCGGATATTCAATGCTGTGGCAACGGCATTGAAGATCTGGTTTTGGCACCCAGAGGAAACCGCCACCAAGACTAACCAGGTAGCAGCGATATTGCACCACTACCCAGTTAGTGTCCATGGCCAAAACTAGTCCTAGTTTTAGCTGCAGATCACTAACTGGGTAGCCGTACAATATCACCACTACCCAGTTAGTGGCAATCTCTGCCTTCGCTCTGCCCCGGAACGCCTCCAACACACCAGTTGCAACCGGATAGCATTGGGGCGCATAGAGGACATAGATGGAGATATTCAATGGCACTAACTGTGTAGAAGACATTGAATATCTCCATTTAAGGTATTTACATGGTTTACTGGGCTGTAAACTGTGTAAATGTCTTTTGAATATTGGGCCCCTTGGTTTTATTCTCCATTCCTTTCCTAGCATTCTATTTGCTTTCTTGGCTGCTATTGTATGCTGGGCGGAGACTTTCAGTGTTTATCCACAATGATGCCTAAATCTTTTACATGGCTGGTGGTTCCTAATGTGGAACCTTGCATCATGTAACCATAGTTTGGGTTGTTCTATCCTCGGTGCATAGCTTTTCACTTGTCCATATTAAATTGCATATGCCATTTGGACGTCCAGTCTTCCAGTTTATCAAGGTCCTCTTGCATTTTTTCACAATTTGCTTGTGCTTTAACAACTTTGAATAATTTTATGTCATCTGCAAATTTGATCACCTTACTCATTATTCCCATTTCTGAGTCATTTATAAATATGTTTAAAAGTAGCAGGCTCAGCACAAATCCCTGGAGTACTCTACTATTCACCTTTCTCCATTGAGAAAATTGGTCATTTAGCCCTACCCTCTGCTTTCTATCTTTTAACCATTTCCTTATCCAAAGTAGTACATTGCCTCCTATCCCATGATTTTTTAAATTTCTCATGAGACCTCATGAGAGACCTTGTCAAAGATTTTTAAAATCCAGATACAATATGGGCCTGATTCTGAAGCACGGGTTGCGGGACTACACCTCCCATTGAGACGTGCAGCCCCACAAACCATCAGGATTCAATTTCCCCTCCGGCTCTCCCCATATGTACTGAGCAACAGCACAAGGAAAGCCAGTGGGGGGTGGGAGGGGGCAGGATCTGAGTGGAACAGGGGCGGGCCAGCCTGGCAGGACATACAGAGCCGATTCAGGTCACAGCCCTGTATGTCCTGCTGGGTCAAAGGGGACATACTGTTTATTCCACCTTGAAGATGGAATAAATAGCACTGACTCCACAATTGGGCCCAGGGATCCCCACCCCTGAGTTGGGATCAGGTGCAGGGGGGTCCCTGCTGCCCAATTCAGACTCTGGCAGGCCAGTCATAGGTCAGGTGTGGGGAAGAGGGGGGGACCAGACCACAGGAGTCAGGGACACCTGCGGGGAGGATGTCGGCATGCCAGGCCATCCATAGGACTGTACACCACAGGAACATTTTGTTCCCAAGGTCCAGAATCGGGTCCAAATGGGCGCATCTTGCTCTACCTGTTTATACACACCTTACAAAAAATATGACAGATTAATAAGACAGGAACTTCCTTGGTTAAATCCATGTTGGCTTTCTCCTATTAAACCATGACATGCTCATTAATTTTATTCTTTATAATGGTTTCTATCATTTGCCTAATACTGATGTCAAGCTCACCGGTCTGTCGTTTCTCGAATCACCCCTGGAGCCTATTTTTAAAAATTGGCGTGACATTAGCCATTTGCCAATTTCCAGGTACTACGGATGATTTTAATGATAGTTCGCAGATTACTAATAGTAGGTCTGCAATCTCATATTTCAGTTCTTTCAACACCCTCGGATGTATATCATTTGGTTCAGGTGATTTGCTACTCTCCAGTTTATCAAATAGTTGTAATACATCTTCACGGTTTAACAATATTTCTTTCAATTCTTCTGATACATCACCTTAAATACCATTTCAAGCATAGGTAACTTCCCTACATCTTCTTCAGTAAAGAACAAAGCAAAAAATTCATTCAATCTCTCCACTATGAACTCGTCCACTTTTTAATGCCCCTTTTACCGCTCTATCATCTAATGATCCATCTTACTCTGTGGGGTATGTTTACTAAAGTGCGTTAGTGCAAATCGCGTTAGGAGCCGCGTTAGTGAAAGGAAAGCCAAAAAAGGACATGGGCGGGACATCGTAACGACTAACGCGCGTTCCAAAAACTAACGAGCGTTACAGGGCGCCGTGGCGCATTACTGCACGTTAATCATATGAAGGCATACATACACAAATCGTTAAAACAGAGCTGTAGCACAATGGTTAGTGTACTCACCGCTGTTACAGGCAGCATGGGTTTGAATCCCCAGTGTGCCTAACGCAGAATGCTGTCCCAGGCAGCACCCTGTACATTACATAGGGAATGAGGAGGCATGTTTTTCTTTACGTTCAGTCGTTGTTAGTGAAACACACTCTCGCAGTGCGCATAGCCATGTGCGTTGTTACGGGCGTAGCCCCGTGCGTTGGTACGTGCGTACAATCGTGCGTGGGTACGTGTGTTTTGACCAGCGTGGGCACCTTATAGTACAGACACTTTAGGGTGTCTTGCACCTATGCACTATGCTAACAGATGTACGTGTGATGGCCTATGGTTTATCAGAGCCTGAGAGCAGGCGCTAAATCTTCCCAGGGTTGGATTGTGCCAGTCACACCCATGATGCACTGCACATGCAAATCAGCTGTCCACAGATACACACCATGGGGAATGCACCCCCACAGCACCTCGGCCTGGTAGGGGGAAGTGACCATGTGCACCCCCACAGCACCTCGGCCTGGTAGGGGGAACAGACCGTGTGTTGTACTGGCACAGAGTATCTACACACCATCACATTGTGCGGGTACTGTGCTCACCCTGAGGGTGCAGTGAGGCGCCCAGCACCAAGTCCACAGCACCGTCCATGGCTGAAAGAGGCCATGGCGCAGGTCCAAAGCAGTGTTAATGTGCAAGATAGGTAGTTTCTGCACAAACACCTTGCAGTCAGGCATAGCCCCCATGGACTCCTAGGTGGCCCATGTACCCCCCCCCCCCCCCACAAGCGTGGCAAACAGGGTCTCCTAACAATAGATCCACCTACCTGCAAAGGTGGCAGTAGAGAGGAACATCAACCCCAGTTCTGGTGAGAAACAGACACCCCACAGGGCAGGCACCACAGCTCTGTACGCAGACAGACATGAGGCCTGGATATGGTAAGCTGCACCCCACCACTATCTTTTATACTCCTGCAACAAGCCATCAGCCACTGCAAGCCACATACCAGCTGCAAACAGTCTGCTAGTTAGTCCACAATGCATGTGCCCAGTGGAGATGCATGCACCCAGAACTGGGATGACAGCATACACAACAAGCAGATAAATCAGTGACTGGGCCCCAAAAGGAAACCCATATCTATCACATGAGAGCAATACTATATAGCACTATGGGGGTGCCTAGCCATGCTGTGGTCACTGCACAGTCAGGGTGAGAGTGATCTCTCAGCAGGACATACTGAGGTCACCCTGTCTGTGTAGGTGGTGGCCGGGCACTAAAATGTGCCTGTCACTGCCCTATGCCCTGTGCAGATGCACCCTGGCCAGGCCACCCTGTCCGGCCTATACCCATGGTACCTTGCTCCTCATTATGCACATTGGCAGCTCAATACTGGCAACATTGCTGGCAGTGTGGGCTGTGGAAGGTGTTTGCAGCCACCACACACTGGATAGACAGACAGCCACCCCCACACCTATGCCAGCATTGTGCAACTATAGAGGTGTTCAGCAGCCATACCCACCACACCAGTCCTGGGCACAGTTCAGGCATGGATATTGTACGCAAGACTGTTGGGGGTCACTCCCCATGGTGGTACGCACTGTCAGAGACCAGACCTGCAGCACACACCACAGACAGCAGAATGATTGTTATGGTGGAGCTCACTGAGCCAACTGTGCCTAATGTAGGAATTGATATCTTCCAGTTATCACAGGAAACGTTTGATAGCTGTGTACCATATACCCAGGTGTAGGGTGGCATTGCTAATGTATGCAACTGCTAGTATTGGGAGATACAGGCAGGGCCCAATGTCCTGCTTCTCCAGGAGGCATTGGCCAATGGGGCCTGTGGGTGTGTCTGGCCCTTTTGGCTGCTGCTTTACGGCAGAGTTCCCCAACTCCAGTCCTGGTGTTACAAACCTGTTCGGGTTTTCATGCTGTCCCTCATAAATATGCATGAGCTACATCTGCATACCATGGGGGTGGTGCATAGATATGCAGCACAGGCATCTTTATTAGAGGCAGCATGGAACCTGAATGGTGTGGGACCCTCCAGGACTGCAATTGCGAGACTCTGCTCTGGGTAATGTGCCTGTTTCTGATGTCTTTGTTTGGTGTGGTATAATATAGGCGTATTAACCATGCGTATGTTCTCTGCAATAAAGGGGTGTCTGTACTAACACTGTTTAGTGGTGGGTAAAACTATGGGGACTGGTTTGGCAGGAGCCCCAGCTGGGATTTGAATCTGTGACTCTCTGGTCTTACAGGCACTGGCTGTGTCTGTTGCACCACACTGTGGCCACAGAGATGGTGCAGTCCCTGGAGTTAGTTAAAGCGGCCTGATGAGTCAGAAACCCTGCTCTGCTCAGGTTTACTGTGGGCTCATTTACCTTGTATGGAGACAAAGGTGCACATAAACATCAAAACAGACCTCAAAAAAAGGGGCAAACACCCATAACCAAGCTGGGCAACAATGATATCATTGGGCAACATTACACACCACTCCCAGGAAAGCTCCATCACAATGAAATGATCTTTGAAAGGGTCTACGGAGCGTAGACCCTTCCAAACATCATTTCTTTCTTTGGTGCTTTCAAGGGAGTGTTGTTCATTGTTGCCCATTGCTATCACTGTTGCCCAGCTGAATTGTGCTTTTTACAATGTTTCTTGTGGTCATTCTTAAGGTTTTATGTGAACTTTTGGTCTTTGCACATGTATCACACTGCTCACGTTTGTAGGTTTCACCGGTTTTGCTGTACATTGCTGACGGAAATGGTTTCTCTTCCCTTTAATATGCCTTTAACGACAGGTTTTCATTCGCGTTGGAATTGAGCTCAGAAATTCAGCGCGTTAGTATGAGGGGAGCCTCTCCCCACCCACTCTCCGCCCATTGACCCCTTCTCTCCGCCCACTCTCCACCTTCTGCGCTGTTTTAACGGGCAGCGGAGGTTTACGATCATTAACTGCAGTTAACGCGCGTAAAGTAGGTTTAACGATCGTTAGCACGTCTGAACGCGCGTTCGGACGTGCTAATGATCGTTAAACCTACTTTACACGCGTTAATCACGATTACCGCACTTTAGTAAACATCCCCCTGTGACAGGTTTTTTGCTATGAATATACTCGAGAAAGTTTTTATTGTTTGTTTTTGCTTCCATAGCAAGCTTTTTTTCAAATTCTTTCTTTGCCTGCCTTATCAATGCCTTGCATCTAACTTACTAATGCTTATGTTGTTTCCAGTTTTCATTATTTGGCTCCTTTTCCCATTTCTTGAAAAATGCTTTTTTGGCTACAACAATCTCTCTGACCTCACCTTCAAACCATGGTGGCAGTGTTTTGGTCTTCTTTCCACTTTTCTTATAGCGTGAAATACATCTAGTCTGGGCTTCCAAAATAATATTTTTAAACAATGCCCATGCTTGATGTAGTGATGACATCACCACCCCTTCTGTACTTGTACCCCTTCTGTACTTGCACCCTGTACAGCCACACCACTCGCATAGCCCGTGGTATGGTCGTGACTGTCCCTATCCAAGGATAGTAGTATAGTAACATAGTAAATGATGGCAGATAAAGACCAGTGTGGTCCATCTAGTCTGTCCAGCAAGGTGGCAAGAGTAGGTACACCTACCGCTCTGTGCAGGTCACCCCTCCCCATGTCTTTGTTTAGGGGTGAACCCACCGCTCCGTGTAGGGCACCCCTGTTGGTTGAGAAATTAAATAGTTAAGTTTCTTTTGATTTTATCCTGTTGCTATAAAGGGATCCACTGTGTCTGTTCGATGCCATTTTGAATTCTGTCACTATATTTGCCCCCATCGCTTCCATCAGGAGGGCATTCCAAGCATCCACCACCCTTTCAGTGAAAAAGTATTTCCTGACATTGCCTTTCAATTTACCCCCTTGTAGCTTTATGTTATACCCTCTAGTTTTACAGCTTTCTTTGGAAGAGGTTTGTTTGTTCATTAATACTCTTAAGTATTTAAAGGTCTGAATCATACCTCCCCTATCCCTCCTCTCCTCCAGAGTGTACATATTTAGGTCTTCAAGTCTCTTCTCATAAGGCTTCTGAAGCAGGCTCCAAATCATTTTGGTTTCCTTCCTCTGTACCGTTTTTAGTCTTTTTACATCCTTTGCGAGATATGGTCTCCAAAACTGAATACAGTATTCGAAGTGAGGCCTCACCAGTTGGTGATTTGATCATTAGGCATGTAGATAGCTGGGTGGCTGGTGGACGTGAGGATCGCCTGGTAACATGCCTGCCTGGTGCGAAGGTAGCGGACCTCATGCGCCACCTAGATAAGGTCTTAGATAGTGTTGGGGAGGAGTCTGCTGTCTTGGTACATGTCGGTACCAATGACATAGGAAAATGTGGTAGGGAGGTTCAGGATGGAACCAGGCTGCTGGCATTCATATTTCCCATCAGCCCCGGCGGGATTAACAGAGCCGCGAGAAAGAAAACTCTCGTGGCTCTGAAAGAAGCCCGCGTTCGGGGATAGGCTGCGATGCAGGGAGGCTCTGCCGGGGGGGCCCCGCGGCGGCGGCGGCACTTTTGATACTGCCGCAGCACTCTTGATGCTGCCGCGGCAGAAGCAGCTGGGTTGTTTTTTTTTAAATTTGGGTTGATAGGGCGGAAGGGGGTTTAGGACTGGTAATGGGGGGGAGGCCAAGACTGGAAGTGGGCTGATAGGGGAGGGTTAGGACTAGTAATGGGCCATGGGGGGGGAGCTAAGACTGGAAGTGGGCTGATGGGGGGGTTGGGGCTGGTAATGGGCTATGGGGGGGGCTGACTGGAAATGGGCTGATGGGGGGTTAGGGCTGGTAATGGGCTATGGGGGGGCTGACTGGAAATGGGCTGATGGGGGGTTATGACTGGTAATTGGCTATGGGGGGCTAAGACTGGAAGTGGGCTGATGGTGGGGCTAGGACTGGTAATGGGCTATGGGGGGGGCTGACTGGAAATGGGCTGATGGGGGGTTAGGACTGGTAATTATCTATGGGAGGGGTTAGGACTGGTAATGGGCTGATGGGGGATTAGGACTGGTAATGGGCTATGGGGGGCTAAGACTGGAAATAGGCTGATGGGGGGGCTAGGCCTGGAAATAGGGTGATGGGGGGGTTAGGACGTAATGGGCTGATGGGAGGGGTTAGGACTAGTAATGGGCTATGGGGGGGCTAGGACTGGAAATGGGCTGATGGGGGGTTAGGACTGGTAATGGGCTGGGGGGGTAAGACTGTTAATGGGCTGGGGGGGTTGCTAGGACTGGAAATGGGCTGAGTGGAAGGAGGGCTTGAACTGCAAATAGCTGATGGGGACGGGGGCTTGAAATGGAGAGGGGAAAAATATTTTGTGTGGGAGGGAAGACAAATCTACAATTGGCCGGATATTGGGAGAGTAAGTGGGGATTGAGAATGGAGGGGTAAAATTTGAGTAGATGAAATAGGAATGAGGAAAGAGCAAAAGGAGAAAGATTAGTATGTTAAAGCAGATGTAGAGAGAGAATGGAAAAAAAAACTAGAAGAGAGAAGAAAAGACAAATGGACAGCAGACGATGGAGAGTTAGCGGAAGACATAAAGAAACCAGAAGAAAGTGACTGGAGCAATTGCAGCTGAAAAAAAATGCACAAAAGGTAGAAAAATATCTCTTTATTTTGAATTAATTAATTAATTTATTTAACATTTCTTCTATACCACGCAATTAAAATCAGCGCGGTGTGCATCAAACAAAAATACTGCAATGTACAGAAACAACATTGAGTTTACAAAGAACAGGGAATTGAACATGGGATCGAAACCGGGGAAACTAAATACATGTTAACTCGAAACTATGTACAATACTCTAATATAAATGGGTGTTGCATTGATTTTGTGAAGATGAAGATTAGTGGTTGGTTGGGCTTGAGTGGAGACTACCTATTATATCTGTGGTATTGATGTTCAGGGGCGGCTGGGGTATGAGGGAAGCTTGCTGGTTGTGCTTCTATCACTGGAAGTTTCTGGGTAACATTTTGTGAACAGGTGGAGTTTTAAGGCTTTTCTGAATAGGAAGAGGCTTTTAATACCACGGATTTCATGGGGGATTGCATTCCAGTTTAAAGGGGCGAATATGGAGAAGGCTCTGTTGGAGGTAGCCTTTGTGCATATAGTTATTAGCTTGGGGACTACTAATGTGTTCAGTGCAGTAGACCTTCTGTTTCTATTTTCCAGGGTACCATTGGCTAGCTTGCTGATTGGCATAGGGGGGTAGTTATTTAGGGCTTTGAAGGTGAGGACCAATGACTTGTATTGGAGCCTGGCATGTAAAGGTAGCCAATGCAAATCCTTCATGATGGGCGTTATGTGGTCGGATCTTGACGATCCAGAGAGGACTCTTGCGGCTGCATTCAAAGCTAGGCGGAGCGGGTTTAAGGTTTGATACCATATTGTTTTTGTTGACCCCATTTTCCACTTACAGAGCTATTTTACTGTTTTTCGTTTAAATAAATATTCATGTAATTTTATTGGTCTCTATCTTTATTTTTTACATTGACTAGTAGGTGCCTCATTTCCCACCCTCGGCTTATACTCGAGTCAATAGTTTTGCCCAGTTTTTTGTGATAAAATTAGGTACCTCGGCTTATATTCGGGTCGGCTTATACTCGAGTATATACGGTATTAGATAAACTGAAGAGTAGCAAATCACCTGGGCCAGATGGTATACATCCAAGGGTGTTGAAAGAACTGAAATATGAGATTGCAGACCAGCTATTAGTAATCTGTGAACTATCATTAAAATCATCTCTAATACCTGAAGATTGGAGGATCCCCAATGTAACACCAATTTTTAAAAAGGGTTCCATGGGTGATCCAGGAAACTACAGACCGGTGAGCCTGACATCAATACTGGGAAAAATGGTAGAAACCATCATAAAGAATAAAATTACTCAGCATGTAGATAGTCATGACCTAATGGGAGACAGCCAAAATGGCTTTAGACAAGGAAGATCTTGTCTTACTAATCTGTTATGTTTTTTTGAAGGAGTGAATAATCAAGTGGACAAAGGTAAGTCGGTTGATATTGTGTATCTGGACTTTCAGAAAGCCTTTGACAAGGTCCCTCATCAGTTGGTGATTTGATCATTAGGCATGTAGATAGCTGGGTGGCTGGTGGACGTGAGGATCGCCTGTTAACATGCCTGCCTGGTGCGAAGGTAGCGGACCTCACGCGCCACCTAGATAAGTGTTGGGGAGGAGTCTGCTGTCTTGGTACATGTCGGTACCAATGACATAGGAAAATGTGGTAGGGAGGTTCAGGATGGAACCAGGCTGCTGGCATTAACCTTTAAAAAGGAGATAGAGCAGCTTTTAAACTAGATATTAGGGGAAAGCCGACAGTCACCCAAAAGCTGATGGTTCGGAAGAATGTATCTTTGAAGGATACTACCAAAAGCAGAGAGGTTCCACAAAAGAGTAAAGTAGCCCAAATGCCCTCAAGTATGGAGCAGACTGAGCTTAAAGATCCCAAATTACCCATGTCTAACAATAGCCAAATTAATATGAATAAAATACATTCTCTAAAATGCTTGTATGCAAATGCTAGAAGCCTAAAAAATAAGATGGGAGAGTTAGAATATATAGCACTAAATGAAAGGTTAGATATGATTGGAATATCAGAGACATGGTGGAAGGAGGACAACCAGTGGGACACTGTGATACCTGGGTACAAACTATATCGTAATGATAGAGCTGATCAAATTGGTGGAGGGGTTGCTCTCTATGTTAGAGAGGGCATTGAGTCAGAAAGGATTAAAGTTTTGCAGGAAACAAAATCTGCTGTAGAGTCTATATGGATTGAAATTCCATGTAAAATGGGGAAGGCATTGGCAGTGGGGGTGGGGGTGTACTATCGAGCGGCTTGCCAGAATGACCAAATGGATGATGCAATGCTCAAAGAAATCAAGGAAGCTAACAAAAGTTACAGTGCAGTAATAATAATGGGTGATTTCAACTACCCCGGTATCGACTGGGTCAGTGTCAAGTCAGGATATGCTAGGGAGATAAAGTTCCTAGATGAAATAAATGACTGCTTCTTGGAGCAGCTGGTTCATGAACCAACCAGAGGGGAGGCCATATTAGACCTAGTCCTTAGTGGAACACCAGATCTAGTGCAAGAGATAAGGTTGTTGGGGCCACTTGGCAATAGTGATCATAGCATGATCGCCTTTGATTTAATTAGTGGAGGAGGGATAGTAAGGAACTCCACAGTACTACCTTTTAACTTTTGAAAGGGAGACTATGATAAAATGATAAAAACAGTTAAGAAAAAACTAAAAGGAGCAGTTGCAAAGGTTAAAGACGTACATCAGGCTTGGCTGTTGTTGAAAAATACTATATTGGAAGCCCAGACCAGCTGTATTCCATGCTATAAGAAAAGTGGAAGGAAGTCCAAAAAACTGCCAGCATGGTTTAAAGGTGAGGTCAGAGAGGCTGTTGTTGCCAAAAAAGCATCTTTCAGGAAATGGAAAAAAGATCCAAACGACGAAACCTGGAAACAGCACAAGCACTGGCAAGTCAAATGCAAGGCATTGATAAGGCAGGCAAAGGGAGAATTTGAGAAGAAGCTTGCTGCGGAAGCAAAAATGCGAAGTAAAGACCTTTTCAAGTACATTCGTAGCAAAAAACCTGTGAGAGAGTCAGTTGGTCCATTAAATGATAAAGGGGTTAAAGGAGCACTAAGAGGCGACAAGGCGATAGCTGAGAGATTGAATGAATTCTTTGCTTCAGTCTTTACTGAGGAAGATGTAGGGATGTTACCCATGACTGAAGTGGTATTTAAAGGTGCGGAAGAATTGAAGGAAATATCGATACATCGGGAAGATGTATTACAACTACCGTATATACTCGAGTATAAGACGAGTTTTTCAGCACATTTTTTGTGCTGAAAAACGGCCCCCTCGGCTTATACTCGAGCCAACGTCTATCAGCCCACTTCCAGTCTTGGCCTCCCCCCCATTACCAGTCCTAAACCCCCTTCCGCCCTATCAACCCAAATTAAAAAAAAAACAACCCAGCTGCTTCTGCCGCGGGGCCCCCCCCGGCAGAGCCTCCCTGCATCGCAGCCTATCCCCGAACGCGAGCTTCTTCCAGAGCCGCGAGAGTTTCCGCCGGGATTAACAGAGCCGCGAGAAAGGAAACTCTCGCGGCTCTGGAAGAAGCTCGCGTTCGGGGATAGGCTGCGATGCAGGGAGGCTCTGCCGGGGGGGGCCCCGCGGCAGAAGCAGCTGGGTTGTTTTTTTTTTAATTTGGGTTGATAGGGCGGAAGGGGGTTTAGGACTGGTAATGGGGGGAGGCCAAGACTGGAAGTGGGATGATAGGGGAGGGTTAGGACTAGTAATGGGCCATGGGGGGGGTGCTAAGACTGGAAGTGGGCTGATGGGGGGGGGGGTTAGGGCTGGTAATGTGCTATGGGGGGGGCTGACTGGAAAAGGGCTGATGTGGGGGGTTAGGGCTGGTAATGGGCTATGGGGGGGGCTGACTGGAAATGGGCTGATGGGGGGGTTATGACTGCTAATTGGCTATGGGGGGCTAAGACTGGAAGTGGGCTGATGGGAGGGCTAGGACTGGTAATGGGCTATGGGGGGGGCTGACTGGAAATGGGCTGATGCGGGGGTTAGGACTGGTAATTGGCTATGGGGAGGCTAAGACTGGAAATGGGCTGATGGGTAGGTTTTGGACTTGTAATGGTTTATGGGGGGCTAAGACTGGAATTGGGATGATGGGGAGGTTTAGGACTGGTAATGGGTTATGGGGGGCTAAGAATGGAAGTGGGCTGATGGGGAGTTTTAGGACTGGTAATGGGTTATTGGGGGGGGGATAATTCTGGAAATGGGCTGATGGGGGGTTAGGACTGGTAATTGGCTATGGGAGGGGTTAGGACTGGTAATGGGCTGATGGGGATTAGGACTGGTAATGGGCTATGGGGGGCTAAGACTGGAAATAGGCTGATGGGGGGGCTAGGCCTGGAAATAGGGTGATGGGGGGGTTAGGACATAATGGGCTGATGGGAGGGGTTAGGACTAGTAATGGGCTATGGAGGGGCTAGGACTGGAGATGGGCTGATAGGGGGTTAGGACTGGTAATGGGCTGGGGGGGCTAAGACTGTTAATGGGCTGGGGGGGTTGCTAGGACTGGAAATGGACTGAGTGGAAGGAGGGCTTGAACTGCAAATAGCTGATGGGGACGGGGGCTTGAAATGGAGAGGGGAAAAATATTTTGTGTGGGAGGGAAGACAAATCTACAATTGGCCAGATATTGGGAGAGTAAGTGGGGATTGAGAATGGAAGGGTAAAATTTGAGTAGATGAAATAGGAATGAGGAAAGAGCAAAAGGAGAAAGATTAGTATGTTAAAGCAGATGTAGAGAGAGAATGGAAAAAAACTAGAAGAGAGAAGAAAAGACAAATGGACAGCAGACGATGGAGAGTTAGCGGAAGACATAAAGAAACCAGAAGAAAGTGACTGGAGCAATTGCAGCTGAAAAAAAATGCACAAAAGGTAGAAAAATATCTCTTTATTTTGAATTAATTAATTTATTTATTTAACATTTCTTCTATACCGCGCAATTAAAATCAGCGCGGTGTGCATCAAACAAAAATACTGCAATGTACAGAAACAACATTGAGTTTACAAAGAACAGGGAATTGAACATGGGATCGAAACCGGGGAAACTAAATACATGTTAACTTGAAACTATGTACAATACTCTAATATAAATGGGTGTTGCATTGATTTTGTGAAGATGAAGATTAGTGGTTGGTTGGGCTTGAGTGGGGACTACCTATTATATCTGTGGTATTGATGTTCAGGGGCGGCTGGGGTATGAGGGAAGCTTGCTGGTTGTGCTTCTATCACTGGAAGTTTCTGGGTAACATTTTGTGAACAGGTGGAGTTTTAAGGCTTTTCTGAATAGGAAGAGGCTTTTAATACCACGGATTTCATGGGGGAGTGCATTCCAGTTTAAAGGGGCGAATATGGAGAAGGCTCTGTTGGAGGTAGCCTTTGTGCATGTAGTTATTAGCTTGGGGACTACTAATGTGTTCAGTGCAGTAGACCTTCTGTTTCTATTTTCCAGGGTACCATGGACTAGCTTGCTGATTGGCGTAGGGGGTAGTTATTTAGGGCTTTGAAGGTGAGGACCAATGACTTGTATTGGAGCCTGGCATGTAAAGGTAGCCAATGCAAATCCTTCATGATGGGCGTTATGTGGTCGGATCTTGACGATCCAGAGAGGACTCTTGCGGCTGCATTCAAAGCTAGGCGGAGCGGGTTTAAGGTTTGATACCATATTGTTTTTGTTGACCCCATTTTCCACTTACAGAGCTATTTCGTTTAAATAAATATTCATGTAATTTTATTGGTCTCTATCTTTATTTTTTACATTGACTAGTAGGTGCCTCATTTCCCACCCTCGGCTTATACTCGAGTCAATAGTTTTGCCCAGTTTTTTGTGGTAAAATTAGGTACCTCGGCTTATATTCGGGTCGGCTTATACTCGAGTATATACGGTATTAGATAAACTGAAGAGTAGCAAATCACCTGGGCCAGATGGTATACATCCAAGGGTGTTGAAAGAACTGAAATATGAGATTGCAGACCTGCTATTAGTAATCTGTGAACTATCATTAAAATCATCTCTAATACCTGAAGATTGGAGGATCCCCAATGTAACACCAATTTTTAAAAAGGGTTCCAGGGGTGATCCAGGAAACTACAGACCGGTGAGCCTGACATCAATACTGGGAAAAATGGTAGAAACCATCATAAAGAATAAAATTACTCAGCATGTAGATAGTCATGACCTAATGGGAGACAGCCAAAATGGCTTTAGACAAGGAAGATCTTGTCTTACTAATCTGTTATGTTTTTTTTGAAGGAGTGAGTAATCAGGTGGACAAAGGTAAGTCGGTTGATATTGTGTATCTGGACTTTCAGAAAGCCTTTGACAAGGTCCCTCATCAGAGACTTTTGGCAAAACTAAAGAGTCATGGGATAGGAGGCAGTGTACTATTGTGGATCAGGAACTGGTTAAAAGATAGAAAGCAGAGGGTAGGGCTAAATGGCCAATTTTCCCAATGGAGAAAGGTGAATAGTGGTGTACCCCAGGTATCTGTGCTGGGTCCGCTGCTTTTTGACATATTCATAAATGACCTGGAAAGTGGAATAACGAGTGAGGTTATCAAATTTGCAGATGACACAAAACTATTTAAAGTTGTTAAAAACCAAGAGGATTGTCGAAAATTGCAAGAGGATCTTGATAAATTGGAAGACTGGGCATCAAAATGGCAGATGAAATTTAATGTGGACAAGTGCAAGGTTATGCACCTAGGGAAGAACAACCCAAACTATGGTTACACGATGCAAGGTTCCACATTAGGAAACCACCACCCAGGAAAACATTTAGGAGTCATTGTGGATAACATGTTAAAACCCTCAGCCCAGTGTGCAGCGGCGGCCAAGAGAGCAAATAGAATGCTAGGTATCATAAGGAAAGGAATGGAAAATAAAACAAAAGATATTATAATGCCTCTATATTGTTCCATGGTGAGACCGCACCTTGAATATTGTGTGCAATTCTGGTCGCCGTATCTTAAAAAGGATATAGCGATTTTAGAAAAGGTTCAGAGAAGAGCCACCAAATGGTAAAGGGGATGGAAGGATACTCCTATGAAGAAAGGCTAAAAAAGTTAGGGCTCTTTAACCTGGAAAAGAGACGGCTGAGGGGTGATATGATAGAAGTCTATAAATTAATGAACGGAGTGGAACGGGTAAACGTAGATCGATTGTTTACCTTATCAGAATATAGAAAGTCTAGGGGACATGCAATGAAGCTACAGGGTAAACTATTTAAGACTAATAAAAGAAAATATTTTTCACTCAACGTGTAATCAAACTCTGGAATTTGTTACCGGAGGATGTAGTAAAGGCTGTTAGTGTAGCTGGGTTTAAAAAAGGTTTGGACAAGTTCCTGGAGGAAAGGTCCATAAACCTTTATTAAGAAGGGACCCAGGATATCAATGCTTGAACCAATACAAGCATTGTGGAACCTGTGTCTCTTGGGGAAACTGCTAGGTACGTATGACCTAGATTGGCCACTGTTGGAAACAGAATACTGGGCTTGATGGACCTTGGTCTGATCCAGTATGGCATATCTTATGTTCTTATGTTCTTATCAACCTCTCACCCCCTATCACGTACATTCCCCTTGGATTTCTGCTTCCCAAGTGCATGACACTGCACTTCTTCACATTAAATCTTAACTGCCAAGCATTAGAACATTTTCCAGCTTTTGTAGATCTTTCCTTATGTTATCCACTCCCTCAGGGGAGTCTACTCTGTTGCAAATTTCTGTGTCATCTGCTAAAAGACAGACTTTTCCATTCAGTCCTTCAGCAATATCACTCACATATATATTGAACAGTGCCGGTCCCAAGACTGAACCCTGGGGCACCCCGCTAATCACTCTCCTTTCATCTGAGTGAGCTCCATTTTCCATCACCTTCTTTTCATCTGTCAGTCAACCAATTTCTGATCCAGTTCACTACCTTGGGACCCATCCCCAAACTACTGAGTTTATTGATAAGCCTCCTATGAGGAACAGTATCAAAGGCTTTGCTGAAATCCAGGTAGATGACATCCATCGCATGCCCCTGATCTAGTTCTCTGGTCACCCAGTCAAAGAACTCAATCAGATTTGTTTGGCAAGATCGTCCTTTGGTAAAACCATGTTGCCTCAGATCATGCAACCTGTTAGTTTTGTGAAAGTCCACTATTCGCTCTTTCAGGAGCACCTCCATTACTTTTCCTGCCACTGAGGTAAGGCTCACCGGCCTGTAGTTTGTCACTTCTTCCCTGTCATTACTTTTGTGAAGAGGTACCACATCAGCCCTTCTCCAGTCATGAGGAACTTCTCCTATTTCCAAGGATCTGTTAAAAACATCCTTTAACGGAAGCCGTTTCTTTGCTGCTTGATGCTGAAAACATCATCTGTGTGTGTCTGCCTGCAGCCTGGCATTGAAGTGGTTACCACTGCTCTCCCTGGGGACCTATAACAGCTGAGCTGGTGAGCTACTGTGTTTGGAGCCGTTCCTTTGCTGCTTGATGCTTAAAAAAATCACCTGTGTGTATCTGCCTGCAGCCTGGCATTGAAGTGGTTATCACTGCTCTCCCTGGGGACTTATAAAAACTGTCTCTCTCTAGCATGCTTCTGGTTGTGCACGGCTGGTGACGTGCACTAAGGGGCGTCTAACAAGGGGCATGTTATGCCCCTTGTGAGCCCCTTAGGAGCACTGAGGAGTGTGTGATGCCAGTTTGCTGAGAAAGTGTGTGTTGTTGTATGTAGTAAGTATCTTAAATATAGACTATAACACAATGCCTGGGAAGCGGAAAGTGAAAGGCAGCAAGACTGTGTCAGGGCTGGGCCCTATGGACAAACATGTAGTAGTAAAGACTGATGTTTTAGAGCAAGCCAGGCTGCAGTCATTATCATCAGGTAAGGGAGCTTCTTTGAGCTCCCTAGAGCGTACTCCGCCCCCCTCCCCCTCCTCAGCCGATTTTGAAAGACACTCCTCATTGGGCTGGTCCGCTTTCTTTTTCTGGTGGCCTTAGTGATTTGACTCCTTGCCCTACTTCTGTGCAATGTAATTTGGATCAGGTTTGTTCTTCTGTAGTGAATTCTACTGTTTCTTTACAGGATGTTTGGCAGGTTGTCTCACGCACTGAGGCCCTTCTCACTACTATAGTACCTCAATTTTGTGTATTTTCCCAGGAGACTACTGCAAAATTTCAACAGGTGGATGCCAGGCTGGAGACCATGAAGATAAAGGTTTCCGGCCTGGATTCTCACTTTCTTAGATTAGGTTCAGCAGGCTCTTCCTTTATTAAGGATAGCCAGCTGATACACCAGAAGATGGAATCTCTGGAGAATACTTTTCGTAGTAAGAATTTGCGTTTTATTAATTTTCCTCAGACTCATTTGTTCCAGAATTCCGTGTCAGGGAGTTCAGGCCAAGGATGCCTTCCTCCTTCACTGGGGTCAAGACTTCCTGTATGCCTTTCCACCCATTCCTTTAATTCCCAAGACTCTGTTCAAGCTCCAGAGGGATCAAGGATCCATGATCCTCATAGCTCCACGCTGGCCACACCAAGTGTGGTACCCTCTACTTCTGCATCTCTCTCAAGCTCCCTCCCTAGACTTGGGAGCTGCTCCAGACCTTCTGTCTCAGGAGGAGGGGACTTTGTGGCACCCAAACCCCAAGTCCCTTCACCTCAGAGCTTGGTTGCTGAAGGCCTAGACCTTCAAGGTTGGAATCTGTCTCAGCAGGTGAAGGATATCCTCCATGCTTCCAGAAAACCTTCTACTAGACGTTCCTATGCTTTTAAATGGAAAAGGTTTTCCATTTGGTGTGCTGAGAAGGGTCTTGACCCTCTAGCACTACCTTTGAATTCTCTATTGGAATATCTCCTGCATCTCTCCAATGCAGGCCTCAAGACGAATTCAGTAAGGGTCCATTTGAGTGCTATTGCAGCATCCCTTAAGCCTATCAATGGACAGCCTATTTCCTCTCATCCTCTTATTGCAAGATTCATGAGAGGCCTAACTCTACTGCAAAGTTTCAACAGGTGGATGCCAGGCTGGAGACCATGGAGATAAAGGTTTCCGGCCTGGATTCTCACTTTCTTAGATTAGGTTCAGCAGGCTCTTCCTTTATTAAGGATAGCCAGCTAATACACCAGAAGATGGAATCTCTGGAGAATACTTTTCGTAGTAAGAATTTGCGTTTTATTAATTTTCCTCAGACTCATTTGTTATCACCAGAGATCCTGTTAAGAAAATATTTTACAGAAATTTTGTTATTACCTGTTGCTAATGAGATTGTGATTTCATGTTTGTTTTATATTCCCGATAAAAGAGTGCGGTCTTCCTCAGAACAAGAGGAGGAGGGAATCCTGGAGATTAGCCCGGAGTTCTCTCTCTCAGCTTTTCTTGAGGATTCACATGATAATATAACTACTAGAGCTACCTTAGTTGTTTCCCTTTTGAATGATGGTGATAAAGCTTTAATAATGAGGAGTTATTTTCGACATAAAAATACTATTTTTTGTGGTGGGAAACTCCAGATTTTCTCAGATGTCTCCAGAGCTACCCAAGTCAGAAGGAATGTTTTTTTGCTTCTTAGGTCTCAGGTACTGGGTTTTTCTAGTACCTTCTATTTAAGATCTCCCTGTAAGTGTCTTGTTACACTGCTGGGGGTAAAATATGTATTTCTTGACCCTTCTCACTTGGAGAAACTTCTGGTTAGTAAGGAAATGATTGTCCCTGTGGCTGAGGAAGGTTGAGGAGTTTTAGAGACCTTGTTTTTACATGATCTCTTTTGGAGATTTAGTTTGCAGCTTTTGTGAGACTATTGTCTCCTGTTTTCCTTTATATTTGTATTTTTCTTTTATTTAGTCATTGCTCCCTTGATGTGGGCTAACTTCCATTTTTTTTCTTTATTACTTTTTGGCATGTTTTAATATGAACTTTATGGAGATTTTCCTTTTGTTCTGTGTTTTGTTGTTGTATAATTTTAAAACATCAATAAATATATAATTACAACCCCCCCCCCCCCAAAAAAAAAAACATCCTTTAATGGCCCTGCAAGAACCTCTCTGATCTCTTTCCGTATTCTGGGATGTATCCCACTGGTCCCATGGCTTTTTCCACTTTCAGTTTTGCAAGTTGTTCTAACACATCATCTTCTGTGAATGGTGTGGTATCTACTTCATTCCCATTTTTATATTTGGGAGTCACAGGTGGTCCTTCTCCTGGATTTTCTTGAGTAAAAACAAAGCAGAAGTACTTATTTAGCAGTTTTGCTTTTTCAATGTCCGTTCCCAGCACTTCTGAGTCCTGATTTTCCTCCTTTCCCGAATATAACTGAAGCATGTTTTGTCGCCACACTTCACCTCTTTAGCAATCTTTTCCTCTGCCTTTGCTTTTGCTTTCCTTATTTCTCTTTTTGTCTCTTTTAGCTTGATCCTGTATTCCTTTCTGTGTTCCTCTGTTTAAAAGCTTTTGAATTTTGTGAAAGCTGTGTTTTTTGCCTTTATCTGAGCAGCCACTTCTTGGGAGAACCAAATAGGTTTCCTTCTCCTCTTGTTTTTATTTACTTTCCTTACATATTTATCTGTTGCCCTTTTTATTGCCACCTTTAGTTTAGCCCATTGCAATTCTACTTTCACTATCCCATCCAACCCTGCCAACTCCTCCTTCAGGTACTTGGCCATTTTACTGAAGTCAGTGTTTTTGAAGTCTAGGACTTTGAACTTGCTATGATTGGACTGCACCTTGGCTTTTATCTCAAACCACACTGTGTGATGATCACTGCTGCTCACAAGGGCACCCATCTGGACATTCGTCACGCTATCTCCATTGGTGAGCATTAAATCCAGAATCAAACTTTCCCTGGTTGGTTCCATCACCATTTGTCTAAGTAATGCATCTTGGAAAGTATATACAATTTTTTTTCTTCTTTCCAGATTTGCAGGTGTACTCCAATCACATCGGGTAGATTAAAGTCACCCAATATGATCACTTCCCCCTTTGTGGCTATTTTTGCAATATCTATAATCAATTCATTATCTATTTCTTCGATTTGAGTCGGAGTCTGTAGACTACAGCAGTATGGATGACAGTGCCATCTCCTCTTTCCAATACAATCCAGAGTGCTTCTTCTTTTCCCCATGCCCCCTGCATTTCAGTAACTTTAATACTGCTTTTGACATATAAGGCTGCTCCTCCTCCTTTTCCACTTTCTCTGTCTCTTCTGAATAGATTATAGCCAGCTATGGCTATATCCCATTCATGTGATTAATTAAACCATGTTTCTGTAATGGCCACAATGTCCAAGTCCATTTCCACCATTAGGGCTTCCAGGTCAGGAACTACGTTAGCTAAGCTTCGAGCATTTGTGCTCATTGCTTTCCAGCATTTAACTGGCTTGCATGTAATTTGCATTGTTTTTGTTCTACCCACCTCTTCCCACTTGTCGATGTGTGGTTTAAAAGTGTGGCTGTTTCTGATGTTATTCTGCTTTTGCCGGGAGTGACATTCTGAACTTGTCTTTCCCCATACGTCACCCCCTTTCTCTAGTTTAAATGCCTGTCCACATACTGCCTGACGTTTTCACTTAGGATTATTTTTCCTGCGACAGAGCGATGTAGTCCATCAGCACAGCATAGTCTCTTGTTGGTCCATCTGTTTCCCCAGTTGCCTATAAATCTGAATCCTTCTTATTTGCACCAGGTCTGTAGCCATGTATTAAAGCTGTTTATGCAATGCAGCCTTTCTGCCCCCCTTACCAAGAACAGGTAGAACTTCTGAGAATGCTACAGTGTTAACAATGGGCTTGAGTTTCTCTCCCAGAGCCTGGAAGTCCCTTTGAACTGCAGAGTTACCTTTTCTATCCAAGTCATTTGTACCCAAGTGGATGACAACATCAGTTTTGGAGTGCTCACTTTCTGCGCTAAATACGTCAACAATTTGGTTTGTATTCCTGCTGGTTGAAGAGCCTGGGAGGCATTTGACTATCTTCTCTCCTTTGAACTGTGTTCCCAAGTTGGTGCCTCTGATGATGGAATCTCCGTGTAGTAGTAGTTTTCTGCTTTGTGATTTTTTTCTTCATATTAGGTGCTTTATCAGTAGATTGGGCATTGACCATCTCTTTTAAGGGCCCTTCAGTTTCCATGGATTGGGCATCCTCATTAACCAAGGCAGAGAAGGCATTATGCAGGGATATATCTTGATGTATAGGGTGTCTCTGCATTACAGGTCGCAACCTACCAGAGCCCACTGTGATCCATTTGTTCCTGGGATGTTTGATTCTTTGTGGGAGCGGTGGTGGACTTAGTTTGGTTTGTATCCTAGAAGTGGTGCGTTTCATTGCAGCTAGTTCTTCCCTTAGTAGAGTGAATTCTTTATACATGGCAGCTAACTTGAGGCATATAGGGCAAGCTCTTAGGTTCCAAATAATTCTTCTCAGAATGAAAGCACCACAGTTATTGCATTGAATACACAACATGCTGTTTAAGTGGCCCTTCTCCTTCAGCTCCATTTTCAATTCTGGGTTTCCAACACTAGTTTTACTTTGCGGTTTACTGTCCTTTACTCTGTTGCCAGCAGTAAGCATGTTCCCTCATTGGCGCCGGGAATCTGCATGCAGCTGAAGTGAAACTGCTTATGGCTAAGGTAACTTGCTTTGGCAGGCTTGGGTTTCTTTTTTCACTGCTTCTTTCTGCTTATTTCGTCAGCAGTTCTGCCTCCCATCAGCATTACTCAGCTAAGCTCCTTTTTACTGCTTCCTGCCTTCCTTTTTCGGCCACAGTCGTCATTTTGTTTAGGCAGGAAAAGTGCCGTTTTTTTGAAGCTGTCGTCTGAGGCCTTGCCTGCATCGGGCTGATAGGATAGAATTTTATCCATGATCATATACATGTGGTTTGTAAAATGGTGCCGCTGCTCAGCACAGTGATCCACTATAGATGTCTGACAATAATGCTCCTATAATGATTCATTTTTTACCTACATTTTAAGGGGTTCAAACTTCTCCCCTTTGTTCTTATTGATGGCAGCCACCATCTGATCCAACTTCATATGGTGACTGGGATGCCTCAGTCTTGAGAAGAAGTCCTTAATGATGATAAGCTGTCCTGGTTGAGGGTCAGTTTTGATGAGCGAATTTTGCAGTGTTGAAATCCTCCATGATAAAAGTCCCTCTCACTTTGGGCAGGTTAGCACATGGTGATTTCAAAATTCAGCATGGATGCTTTCTTCTATGCATCTGCTATTGTTCCCGCACAAAAATATTATAGTAAATCCCCCGTTATGTCATAGTCAAGCATACACACAAACAAAACTTAGGTTACGTTTTAATACATTGGTTCCTTTGTGCCTTGCTGCATAAACCATCTACATTATAAATATTATTGGGATAAACTTTATTAGTAAGTATAAAATGATTAATATATCAAAGAACAATGTGAAAGAAAAAAGGTGTTTTGCAATCAGAAAACACCAGATTTTTGCAGCGTAGAGGCAGCAGATAATAAGGATGAGTACAGCTGTTCTTTCCCATTACATGCTCATTGGAACAACAGAGCAGCTCCAATTTTCTGTGAAATCAATATGTGGCTTGTCAGGGCAAACTCAGGTGTTTTATATTATTTCTAGAAAACCCATATGTTTGTCTAAGCACATATAACTCTCTAAGGGAATTAGACAGTAGCCAACAGAAATGTTGAGTATTCAGTATGCTTAACTCCACATTAAAGATGCTTATACAGGGCTTTATATAGTCAATTATAACTTTTATCATTTGTGTTATAACAAGATTAAAATTTCAACAGCCAAAGCAGTGATTGACAAACTGGCACGAAGTAATGCTTTCCTTAGTAAGCTATGCTCCTGCCATACCCAGGGAAGTTGCAACAACAGATGGTGTCTGATAAACCAAACCCCATTGCAAGCAGGAGTGAGCAGTGGTCAAATGTGCAAAGTTATCACAGAATCTTGAAAGCTTGCTTTGGAGTATTTGCTATTACAATGTGCTAAACGGAAGCCTCCTTTATCATAGGAAAAAATAATCTATTTTCATTTTTAATGGCTGAATGCAGGGATTTTTTTCTTCTCACAGGGAGCAGAGAGTCCAGCTTTTGTCTTTGTTCACCGTGCCGCACTGCAATGTTGTGACAAGTTTATTATTTGCAAATTGTTATTTTATTTCTGAAACTCTCAGATCTAAGGATTAGCCATTAAAGTACAGCATATGCACAACTACTCCTAAAAGACAGGCCCAAGAGGTAAATCATTCAGTGGACAAGCAGGATAAAGTCTCACTCAGAGGATGACAGCATGGAATCTTGACACTTTTTGAAAGCCTGCCTTGCAATGGTGACCTCTATTTGCCACTGTTGGAAACAGGATACTAGGCTTCATTGACTATCAGTCTGACTCAATAAAAGCAAATCTTATGTTTTAGCATTGACATAATATATCAGAAAAATGTTCTTTAATCAAATTTCTAAACTTGACAATATTAGAATTGTACAGAAAATAGTTACTCACCTGTAGCAGGTGGTCTCTATGGACAACAGGATAAGTCTTCACATATGGGTGACACCACAGACAAATCCCCACATAGGAATCTCTTCCAGTTTCTTCCAAAAGCTTTTCGATTAGTCCCATAGCGCATGTGCATGAATTCTCACCTACTACCTCTGCGCCTCATCTCTTCAGTCTTCATGTTTCCGTTGAGTCCCACAAAAGTGTTCATTGGGCCACTCTAGCTTTTTTGAAAATTATTTCTGGTTTTGAATTTTTTCCTAATTTTCTGAGTTCCCTTCTTTGCCATCATCATCATTGCTGCTTTTGAGCATTTTAGAATTTTTTGTACGCAAGTTTAGTACGCAAGTTTTGTACGCAAGTTTAGTACGCAAATTTAGACATTTCTATGTTTATTTACTTTTCTTGTATTGCTGCTATAGGCAACATTTAGGCCTCAGGTGTCCAAGCCAGATTAGTTTTTCAAAATCAAATTATTCGATTTCACTGTGGGTTTAAAAAGTGCACTTGGTTTTCCAAGGTTATTTCTTTTATAAGCACTCAAAAATGGTACTTATGATG